>CM069299.1:25615548-27109715 GCA_035609425.1 Epinephelus awoara | reverse complement strand
ATGGCTGATGGTAAGGTAAGACGGAAGGTTAATGTTCCATTAATATTCCCGTTTACATGCAGCTGTGGATACTCTGATTAAAAAGGTCTAGTGTGTAGGATTTAGTGCGGTTGCAGAACTTAAACTCCTCTCATGTGCCAAGCATGTAAAGAGCTAGTGTAGAGCAACATGGTGGACTGTGGAAAAGCACCTGCTCCGCATGTAGGTTAAAACAGCTCATTCTATATTTTAGCTTCAGTGGATTTTAAACAAATAATGGCAGATGTTAAGGGCTGGATACTCAGTAGTTGAGGTATCTGTAGGCATGTGTAGGTGTTGGTGTCACTGGCAGTAGGAGGAGGTAGTTATGAGGTTAAGAGTGTGCATGTGTTTGTATGTATGTGTGTATGTATGGTACAGGGGTAGATAGGGAAAAGTGAAGTGTTTTTTAGAGCTATTTTATAGTTCTGAATATTTTATTACATCTGGCAATAGATGCCCTTAAATCCTACACACTGGACCTTTAACATGTTATTTATTACGTCATAATATTCAAAAGTGGAACAGCTGGAGCCGCTTGTGCCATTTGCTTCTTTGCATCAAAACAGGATTTTCCTACCAGTGAATATTTCAACCGTGCAAATATAGCTTCCCACTTTAATTCCTTCAGCCACCTCTTTGAAAATGTCAGCATTACGATATTGCACATCTCCAAACACCTTCATGTTTAAAAGTAGGTGTGTTTCTTCTTCCAACCAGAAATGTGGACATCTTTTTTGAGCATGCATCACTACCTCAGCAAACTGTTGATTTGTGTACAGCGTGTCCATGACAACTGACAAAGCCAGCCATAATGCTGTGTGTTGCAAACAGCAGTCAAACCACAAATTAAGATGCATATTTTGAATGCACTGTATACATGTCCAAAGAATGCTATTGAAACCCAGATAATACCGGCATTGAATAATGCTTCATGCGGAATAAAGCCTAATATGAAATATCCAAACAGAATATTGTGTTTACATGACCTCTGTCTTATTTAGAATAATAGTGTAATATTAGTGTGCATCACATAACTTTTAGTCGAAGCCACCAGGACTCGTTACCATCCTGCTTGTGTCATCAGGGCCTTAGCCTGGCAGCGAGAATAAATGCAGGGAGGCATGCAGAGAATGATGCACATTTAGAGGGGAGGACTTCCTTGCTGGACAACCATTCAATCACTGCCACCTTTGAACTTAGGAGGGTTTACAAGGGCCCCCCTGTTAGCTGTAGCGCTGTGCTCCTTTTGTTAAGCTGAAGTCCACCTGTTGCTCTCTTGGCCTTCACCACTCCTCCTGCATAACTTCTTTTAAACAGTAGCACACATTTTGATTGACTGAACAATATTAAAGAAAACATTAAAATACAAAAAGCTAAAACAGTCTAAACTCCAAATATGTTCATGTAACTATCCTATAAAACTTTAACAATGCATCCACTGATTGTTTCAGCTGAGGGTTAAAGGGAATTTTCACCCTGACTCATTTCCTTGTTGCTCAATTGCCAGTTGTGCCCCCACCTTGTGCTTGGCATTGGCAAGGCAACACTGTACCATTGTTAGGTATTTTTGATGGCTGGTTTATCAGGTAGTTATTCATCAGGACAACATTCCAGCACAGCGGCGTCACTTTACTCCCGCTGGGCGCTGACCCTTTGGCCTCCAGAGAGGAGCTCTGGAAACCCTTAGCAACCTCCAAAGACAATAAGAGGCAATTACTCATATTCTGAGCATCAAATGAAGCAGAAAGGCTCAGGATGATTGATTACATCATATATGAATAAAGAGAGGTTTGTTAGATAGCTTCACACAAGGGGCATTTTTTTAAACAAATCGAAGAACAGCAAAACAGACCTCTGTTGTACATTGAGTTAGAGTGCACATCCCCACTGACTGCTCTGATTTCCTCCCTGACAGTCTAGTTTTTCCACAAATAAAAAGTTATGCCATAAAAATAACTTGAAAGATTGTATAATAATATTAAGAAATATATGCATTGGGACTTCGAATGTTATGTGAAGCACACACTGAGAAAAGCCCTGTGGAAAATTTAGGTCCTGTGCCATTTTTTTGTCAGGATCAGGGATGGGCCTTTTAAGTAATATCCATATCCGAGCAGTTATATTAAATTAATATTCGGTACTGAGTATTCGCAAAAAAAAAAAAAAAAAAGCTTACATAAGAAAAGATACGCACAGACTGAAGAGATAAGCTATGACACATACACATTTAATGTTACCTAGCTTGTGCTGCATATTCATTTTGTTAATTTTGTCTAATGTAGATTTCTTTTAAAAAGCAAAAAACATTGTGATCACCCTATACACTGAAACAATACTGACGTCCAAAACCGAGTACCCAGGATGTCCCTGCTTTGTTGTGTCTCTTGTATTTGTTTGTCAGTGTTTTTGCAATTAGGAGTGTTTATTGTGCACAGCTGATGATGTGGTCATATCCATTATCCACATTATCTCCATTACTGCATCAATGAACAGACAGACAGAAAACAGACAAATTAGGAGAAGCTCTGGGATACTGGAGTTCCATCTAATGGTTATTTTCATCATCAACTATGCCGCAAATTATTTAATTGATTAACAAAAAACTGTATAAATGTGTCACTACATTCACAAAGAAGTACATAAAAAAGCTAATCAGTGAAAATAATCAGGTTCCTCCTCCCGCTTGTAGTGCTTCTAAAAGCATTCGCTGTCCACCGCAGCTAAACAAAACAACCAAGCAGAGCCGAGGAGTCTCTAACACAGCTGTTGATCACTGCTCGTGAACTGCAGTCAAACTGTCAAACAAGCCAGGGCTGATCAAATATGAATCAAGATGAGAGAAAGTTGGCTCTGGTCAGTGGGCGGGGCTGAGTTTTAGCTCGACTGTTTTCAATATGGCAGCAGAGTCACAAATGTTCTCATTTTACAGCGAAACAGTACATTAAATATGTTTCCGAAAACATTTGAGGTGAGAAATAGGCAACGCAGCAACAGAATCTGTCAGTGATTGACATGATTGACAGCTGCGGTAGAGATTTCTCAGCTCTGATTGGTTGTGTTCGTTTACAGGCAGTGAGGTCATTGGAGGCAGTAGTGTAACAGTTTGTGTGTTTTTATATTTACAGACCTGCTTGAAATCATGTATTTTGAGTTGAATGAATCATGTAGCAGCAGCCCTGGTGTTATTTCCCTGTTATATTTATGCCGTATCTCTGTGTGTTTCAGGATGAAGGCAGTGAGCAAGAGCAAAGAGTCTGTGCTGACTGACACAGAGAAGGAGAAGTACCCGCCCACAGTCCCCCCTCTGGACTTCAGCCTGGACGACTCTGCCCTGGACGACAGTCTGGAGTGTCACAGCCCGCCGCCTGACTACAACTACGTGGTGCGCTACTCCACCCCACCTGTGTAACCTCCTGCTCCGGCCCTGGAGAACGGGACTGACAGCCTCGAGGCCTTTGCTTTGTTCTCCACTGTTTTGACTCTTATCTCTGGACTGTAGCAACGTTTGAGAGGAACACACATGAGATTCCCTCTTAACGTGTTTAGAAAGGACGCTCTGAAACAAATCATGAATCTGCTCGACTGAAGCTTCCAACTTCCAGGGCGTCTGCTGAGCAACAAAAGGCCGACTGTTGATTCCTTTCCAGCTTTCAGACGCAGGCCGACGTTAATGCTGCTGGTCCGTTCCACATTCACTGTGATGTCAAACAGCTGGAAACAGGCTCAGGTATTTCTTTCATCTACTGTGAAAACTAGACATAATGATTCCCACTTTACCGCAAATCGGATTCAACTACAATCTTTGATTATATTGAATAGAACCCAGAGAGAAAAAGAAAAGAAAATTAAGGCTTTTCAAGGTTTTATTGAGACTTTTTTTTATACATTTAACTTTATTAAAAAAGTGAAAACTGGAATATAATTTGTGAAAAACTTATAGGTATGCTATGCAGTGTCGGTTACTGTTTTATAAACACAACATTAACACTTGGCCCTCCTCCCTCCTCTACACTGCTCGCACATACACTGCAAACTACTGTTGTAGGACCTGTTCCATGCTAACTAAGCTCACTGCTGGCCTCTACAGTACATGTCCAACAGAAAACAGGTCAACTCCACGCAGCTCTTCATCCCCATCCTCTCCTTCAGTGCTCGCAAGTGAACGTAAAAGCCAGCCCCAGTTTTACTCTCATTTTGAGACTATTTCACTTGGCGTTTTGCCTCGCTGTTATTGCTGTTTATTGATTATCGTAGCTTCATCTTGGATTTGTGCTGCTTACAGAAGTCCTGACCTCACCTGCGCACTGTGCCTAGGAACATCCCAAACACAGCAAAATAAGAATAAAGGCTATCTTGTAATGGGATCAGTGGCCCCTTCCCTACTTCCTAACCCCCTACTTCCAGCCCTTTTGCTCAGAGCTCACCCATCTTCAAACTCAGCCTTCTTTTTGATCTTGGCTACACACCTGTAAAATTTCATGACTGCAATTTGCACAGTTGTGACAAAATCTGTCTGCAGACGTACAGATAAAAACCTGCTAAAATACTTAAAATGGCTTCTGTGCTAGTTCCAGCTGTGGCAGTTACCACCAGTACCACATTTTGCCATGATCACACACACACACACACACACACACACACACACACACACACACACACACACACACAGAGGCAGGAGGTGAAAACAATGCCATCTGTCGTGATGTTATTAAGGCTGGTAAAAATACAGGCAGAGGGCAGAGTCTCTGCAAAAAATACACTGCCACACACTTCTAGAGGGTCATAAGTGATGATACAGGGGGATCCTGCATAGTATACCTTGAAAAGAAGATGTTTTTGTAAAATGACCACAAGTAAAGTTTGTTCAAAGCAAAAGGCAGATGGACAACAACATCACATTTATTATTAATCATGAAAAAAGTCTCTTATTTGAGTTGTTATTCTCCTTTAAATCCATAAAAATATCAGCTCAACTAACTCAGGTTGACCCAGAGTGACTCTGTCAGGCAGAGGTGGATGTTTTTTTAAGCTCTCCAGTTTATGGAAAATCACAGGTTAATGGAGGTTAATGGAGGAAACAGGGTAGAGTTGAGAGTGAGACCAGACGGGTCAGATTTAATGTTACAGCATTGAAATGAAGAGTTACTGTAAACGCAGATTCCTCCTCCTGTGATGGTTTTGTTTGGTCAAACTAAAAGGAAAGTGTGAAGAGAGTCTCATTTTGTTTTGTTTTTTAATGTACAAATTGAGTTAGAAGTAGACTTTTATAGGAAGTTAGGAACAGAAGAAGCCCTAGTATAAAGTATTTATTTAGACTGTAAACACTGTCACGTAGTAACCAGTTCTGTTTGTTGATGTAGATTCAGAATTAAAGATTAACCAAAGGATTTTCCAGCTCAGTCTTCCTCATGTCAACATGTAACATCCCAACACACTCCAGACATATATGCTGTTTGTGCTGCTGTATTCACTCATAGTAAAGCTGAGGGAAACATGTATGTGGATGTTCTCCTCCGTCCTTTGTCTTGTGCTACGTGTTAGTAAAGCTTGCAGGGCAGGCTACAGAAACTCGCTGTTGTTATTTGTAACCATGTAAAATCTCCTCGTGTGTAATACCAGATGTAGTGAAAGTACTGTGGGCCAAACTTAGCGTACACACACATCCCTGTACGTAGAAACGCAGCTAGCTTGTGCTTGTCAGTGAGTAAACTGCAGTATAAAGTGGATAATGTGTATTCCTAGATGATGTTTGATTGTGACCAAGTTGTTGTGTTCATGTGGAGAGGAAGTGATTATGCACTGATACTTTATATCACGTATATTGTTTGTATTCTAAAGGTATATTATTATGAAACAGTGTTGAGGGTCACATGTTACAAAGATTTCTGATTTATTTTTATTTAACTCTAGTACATACTGTAGTAGGAAATTAACAATGGCAGTATTTGCTGCAGTGTTTCTCACCAGCTTAACATCGTCTGTGACATGTAGGTTTGTTCACGTCTTGTAATTCTGTCTTATATTTCATTTGTATCACTGCTATCACAGTAACATTCAGTGGATCTAATTGCATTTCTTCACACATAACCTTGAGTAATAAGACCTCCTCGCTTTTTCTGTTTTGTTCACGTATTGTAACAAGTTAGTTTTGATGAAAGTAATGTTCCCCAACACTGTTAACTGAGCATATGAAGAAAATAAATGAATAAAGATCTATATATTTATACTTTACTGGCAGTCTGGACTCATAATTGTTTAAGGAAACACATTTATTAATATCAAACTCATTCATTCATGGTCTTTGTTGTTTTTCTGACTTTCCATTTAGTACCAAAATCCAATGTGTTACAGCTTTGTGTTCTGTGCTGCTGTCCCTTTTCCCTTTGTAGTAGATCTGCCCAGGTGTGCTGCATTACTTAACAAGGTGCAGTGCAGTCAACCCTCAAATCCATGGGATTTATTAAAGGGCCAGTGTGTAATATTTGGCATGGTTTATTATCAAATCTGAATCTGAATCTGAATATTCTACCCATTAATGTGTTTATATAAGTGTATAATCGCTATAAAATAAAATTTGTTTGGTTTTTGTAGTCTTATAATTATGCTTTTATATATATATATATATATATATATATATATATATATATATATATATATATATATATATATATATAGCAAGGGCCTTGCTTTAGAGAGGTCGCCATCTTGCGCCGCCATGTATGTACGGCAGACCGAGCGGACAATCCAGCCAGCCAGAGAACATGTTTCGCGTGTATAAATAAACCAACAAAGACAGCGGGAGGAAGGAAGAAGGAGGAGGAAACAGCAGAGAGTGTTAGTAGTTCGTCGATAGAAAGTAGTGAAAAGTTTTTTTAGTTATAAAGTTTGCGAATGGACCACACTTACCACGCAACAGGAGAGAATGAACCCGAACCGTCATCTGTGAGGAAAAGAGGACGCAACTTCACTCCTTGTGATGCACTCTCTGCGGCGCTTTCCCTCCTGATGATATATCTCCCCAATGATGGTAGCACCGAATCCCATTCTGTGCAGCTAAATGGGGGCGGAGGATTCAGTCTCTCTCCTCTCCCACTCAGCATCAAACACATGGAGTTCCTCATCTGTATGCTCCGGCTCAAACAGGTATGGCTCTGGATCTGTGTCCGCTACAAGAAACTCTTCAAAATCGCGTTCAAAGTTGTCCATTGCATCTGCTACAGTCCGGAGATATTGCTAGGCTAAATAAACAGCTGAGCTCAGTTTACAGGCTACGCTGTCAGTCAGTGTGCAGGCTGGAGATTGGTCTAGCAGAGAGGGGATGAGGTCCCCGCTAGGTACTGTAAACGAGTATGTGTGTATGAAGTGTGTGTGTTATGCTAGAAGAGTTTGGGACGGAGACTTTTACCCCCGTGGAGTGTTACCGGAGTTTTTGGAGTGCTCAAATAAACGGGCCTTTTTCCCGAACGCTACTCTGGTCTCCTGCTCGTGAGGGATTCATTACAATATCATAACATGGTTTAGATTTCTAAATAAACATTCACCTTGTCTCTAGATAGACCTACTCCTGAAAAACTCATGTCTGCGCAAGCCTTTTTGTCCCTACGAGTCCACCATCATTTACCTAATGGGAGGGGTGAGCGAGTGAGCCCTGCAATCTAGAATTTGACCACTGATGTCACTGTTTTCAACGGTTTTCAACCCATTTTACACACTGGCCCTTTAACAGATAAACAAGCAAACAAGACGACAAAAATCCCAAGCTGAGAGGCAGCAGGACCAGCAGTCCCCACACCACAGGCCTCCCTCCTTTGCTGCTGGCACAGGAGCTCTTGAGCACCTTCTCCACGCAGGGTGCACTGCACCTCGTTAACTAATGCAGCACACCTGGGTGGATCTACAACAGCTGTAACAAATGTGTGCCATCAAGGTTTGGTTCAAGCTTAGGTCTTGGGAAACACATACTGACGGGTAGAAAGTCTCTGACACAACACTGGTGTTCTGGAAGAAAAAGACACAAGATAGGAGTGATGTTTAATACAACAGCGTGAGCATCTAGTATGGCATATAATGTATGTGTCAGGCAGCGCTCTATAAACAATAACATGGTGTTGTCAGTCATTTACTATCCCTGTTACTTGATCTCGCCCTCCTCTTTTGCTACTTCCACTGCCGTGTTTTAAAAATAACTCTTCTTCCCCATTCAGCAATTGTACCCTTTATACAGAATAACAAAGCTGAATAACAGCGCGATATTCTCGCCTTAAACAGGTAATGTAAAAGGGACTTGTGTCTATGTGTGTCTATTTTTTGTGTGCTCTGAATCAGTTTTGCTGAAAAACAATATGATTTATGGCGTCACTCAAAAGACAAAATATTATTTCTTTCATCATTTCATTCTTCAGGCGGCACGATGGTGCAGTGCTTAGCATTGTTGTCTCCCCGTGTCAGCATGAGTTTTGGTTGTCTGTCTCTATGTGTCAGCCCTGTGATAGTCTGGCGACCTGTCCAGAGTGTACCCAGTCTAGGCTCCAGCCTAGTATGTAAAATAAAACCCATAGTATGACTGATATCAGCAAACTGCAGTGCACGCCAGTGGTCCCATGACCCTTGAAAGCAAAACAATGTTAAAAGAAAAGCAACACCTACTTACAACCCCTTATCACAGGTTTCACTGTCAGCTGTACAACCAAAGGGTGATGCATGTTTAACAGGGTTTCTGCACTTAAGTAGTTTATAATGTAAGAAAAAAAAAATCGCCTTTATTTGCTGTAATCATCTCCTCAGACTTATCCTGCCGCCCCTCAGAGGGTCCTGACCGTCATGTTGGGAACCTCTGGCACGAAGTACAACCGGAGGCTTCAGACTATTCTTAACTCTCACCAAGTTGATTCACAGAATCAAAATGCTCCTTAATTATTCCCATTTGAATTCTCAAACCTTAATGAAATGGTCTGTTTGGATTGGACGCTCCACTCCTCCTTGGACTGTGAGAGACTCACGTCCTCCTCCGGGACAAGGTGTCGGCAGTCTGTCTGCTCACCGGGACAATGCCCCCCTCCAAACAGGAAAGGAAGGAACTCTTCATCATCCTGGTCACGACCGGAGGACGCCACACACAGGGTTTCCTATGGGAGCACAGTGCCCCTGGTTACCGGCACTGGGTGTGTCCAAGAGTATGGGTATGCCACAGGACAGGTTGGGCTCTTGACTGTCTCCGCTTGTCCTCACAGGATTTACTATGTTTACTGTAAGGTGAGCACCCAGTATTACACCAAACACATATCAACAGCAGCCTCCGACTATTTCCAGAATATGAGAAACAAACAAACAGGGGAAGGATGTCGGAGGAGGGGGGGGTGTCATTCATGACTGTCAGGTTTGTGTATCTACACCTTCACAGTAGTTTTCCATACAGGCACAAGTATGAGGCCACTGTGCCTGGACCAGCACGGCAGTGGGTTCATGGAAGTATTAATTAAAACCAAAGATTAAAATTAGTTTTATATAAGTAATCTAACTGTATTTACCTGAAATCCCGAGTGCAGAGCTGATCTTCCTCCATTTGCTATTTTTGTGTAGACCTATTGTCCGTGGGACAGATGGAAAGCTCTGGCAGCAGTGCGCTTAATAATTAACCTCACCATATTTATCACAGACGGATATTTACGAAGGAAGGGAAAGATATCAGTCAGTCAGGCCGTGGTGCCTTAAATTTGTGAAGAAAACATAATTTTTCTCGCATGCAACTTTTGGTATTGTACCTTTAGAACCTTAAGTAATCCTTTCTACTGCAGACAGTACTCTTAAATGTAGGCGGCAGTGTTGTTACTCAGCCCTGTCCAGCTTTCACTGTACTTGCCTCTTCACCAGTGATGCAGAAGTCTGCACCTCGTTTGTCATTCACATAACGGGGTTGCACGCCAATATTTTCAGAACAAAAAAAGAACAGGCCGCAGCGACAGTCTCTCTCAATGGGATATTTAAAAATAGTGGGTTTGTGTATTGACTCCTTGTCAGGCAAAAGCAGGGGTTTACTGCTCTCAGATAGCACCATAATGACGCTCCGCCATGTTTTCTTTCTCCAAGTGAGGATTAGAAAGTAAGCAATTAAAATATTACGGTCAAATTTAGTATATTTTTTAAAGCTTGAGAATCCAATTATATCTAAAGCGATTCATCTCATCAACTCATGAACTGAATAACATGCAAGAAAACATTTCACCTTAAAAGTTGCCAGCAGTCGGCCCAGTGAATTAAGCTATTTTTTCCTCGGTCTACAGCTGCTAACTGTTAACTAGTAAAAATTAAGAGGCAGCAAAACATCCTCTCATTTTATAGTTGTAGTTTACTGATGCATGTAAAACTTACCGCAGAATGAACAGTGGTTACGTAACCTTCAAAACCAGCCACAACTCAGCCCTGAGCAGAGTGACCGTCCTCTATTGACCAATCAACAGACTGCAGTGTTCAGTGTTCTGAGATATGATGTGCAAGGTACCCTGGGTGCACTGGTTGTTGATGTTGGTAGAGCAACATGAATTGATGCTTTTTAACAAATGCACGTGGTTACGTTTAGCCAACACACACGGGGTTGGGTTTCGGCAACAAAAGCACGTGGTTGAGTTTAGGAAAAAAGAACAGAGTTCGGCTTTACACTCTTACAGGAAGCGAACACCAGCCTTCCAGGTGAGGGTCGGTGGTTGTTAGACCCATCCATCACCCCTCCTGCCCATCCTACTTGGACTTTCGCTGCCCTAACTTTTGTTGTTGTCTTAAGGCATTTCCCCCTGATGCTGCCGTGCACCGTTAAACAATAATGGCGACTGGCTGCGTATCATGCTGACGTGACAGGACAGCTTTTTCATCTGTGTCTGACGCCGGAAGTCACAGACCAAGTTTGGAGTGAGACCGAGTTACCCAGTCGATTAATAAATTAAATTACACTTAATATAAGTTTTCTTGACGAATTCAAGGTAATACAGCATGATTAATGAATTTACTAATGGTAATTTTGTTGGTGAAGGGTTCCTTTAAGTTTGGCAAATGTTAATATGAAGTTATATTAGTCTGAGTTGCCAAATCCAGTGGATATCTTCTTAAGTCACAGCCTTTGTAGCGTGTAATCTCATCTTTCTTTCCCTGCTGAGCTGCAGTGGACAGTAACTCAAAGAATAAATATCACACTAAAAAGAACACAACTGCAAAAGATATAGACTTCACTTATCTAACTCAGACTGCTGAAGCACATAGGCTACACATTGGCATGAGTATTATTGAAAAAATGTGGACCTATCCTTTGATTGTGTCGGTGTGATAAACAAGTCACCAGTTGGGAAACAGACACCAGTCAACAACATCATGACAATACTATGACTTGGATACCTTCTCGTCATTGTCCTGTGATCAGAAGTATTACTAAGAAAACCAGTGGGAGCATAAATCTGTCACCAGAGCAGGATATGAATCAATGTGGGAGAAGTACTGTGAAGTGTTTTGGCCCTGACTAAAATCCTACAACACTTTACTGAAGTAAGTTTTTAATGATGTGGACCAAAGTCAAAAATCACACATTTGCCTTGAGGGGCTTTACAGTCTGAACAACTCAATCCTTTAGACACTTACTTTGGATAAAGATAAACTTTAACTGGGGAAAAAAAGGTGAAACAGAGAGGAGGGATTCCCTCTGCAGGATCTGATGGGTCAGTCAGGACATTCAGTTCAAACATATTTGGTATAATAATCAGATAGGTTCTGTTTGTATCAAGCACCACACCCACTGTGCAGGCCTGTTTTTGTTTCCTTCATTTAACAATTGAATGCATTAAAAAGACCTCTCCCCTCCTTGAAAACTTCCCAAAGCAAACAGATCTGCAAAACGCTCCTTTAAAAAGAGGTGTTAATGAATGAACGTCTGGGAATACACCAAAAAACATCAGTGATCCAACTGAATCAGTGCAGCTTGAAATCCTATCATGCACTGATTGGGGCCATCAAACAAACAGTACAAAGGTTGCCCCCCCCCCTTCCATATATAAACGGTCGCACAATGCTATTCCCAGACCCCTGCCCAAGAAGGTGAATGGTGGGTAGGCCTCTCACCTAAATGCACAACAATGAGCCGGATACTGCCCCCTTCAGATACACAACATCAGTCCACCTTTAACAAGCAAACTCCAGTCCAACAACACATACAGCTAAATAAAGACGCCTCCTCTATAATGAGCTTCACTTTGTGGTTCAAAGAGCGGAGGGGAAAAAACAAACAGATCAGCAGCAGGTTAATAAACTGTCATGTGTAGAAGCTGTGGGAGTGTCTAAAGGTGTAAAGGATTTTAACTAAAAGACCAAACAACAGCAGCTCAATACCCAATACCGAGGCGTATCTGCAAGCTGTTTTTTATTTGGTCACCAAATCATTTATTTTTTTACAGCAGCAGTGAGTAAGATGTTATGGTGGTTAACATGCATGTTGTGTAACTGCATAGATGTCACCCATTGGTTTGTGTGCCTCTGTTTTGAAGCCTCAAATTCAGCATTATGGCCGTCACCATCCTGGTTTTTGGACCCAGAGGCATGGATCTATTAAAAAGTCTGGACACAGCATTAGAGGTTTGGTTTCAACAATGCAGTTTCACTCTGAAGTAGCCAAAGTCCACCGCTTGATCAGTGGCTTCTGGTTATAGTTTAATGGCGCCCAGCGGCATCGAGGGAAACGTGGCGTGACAAGAACAAATGTTAAGGCTGCAAAAGTCCAAGTAAGGTGGTAGGGTCCAACAACCGCCGACTTTCACCCGAAACCCAAACACGTGATTTTGTTGCGTAAACCCAGCCACATGTGGGTGTTGGCAAAATGTAACCATGTGCGTTTGTTGTTGAACTAAAAAAATGTCAATTTGTGGTATTGTAGCAACATTTCATGTGAAAACAGAAGTGTATTTTGAAAAAAGAACAGGCAGAACTTGACATGATGTCCCAGAACGTCAACAGCTAACACACCCAGGGTATCTAGCGTGTCGTATCTGGACGTGGACCAAATGTCAGTACGAGGTCAGAGTGAGAATGTATTGGTTTCAAAGCCTGGTGCTGTTCCTGGACAGAAGTGACCAGATGTGGACTAGAGGCTGGCGCTGTGGAGGAGTGAGGAGTGGATCTGACTGAGAAGCGGAGACTGTCACTCATAGCAGCCCACTCTTAACTAGGCATAACTTTAAGCCTTAACAACATGTAAACAGGTGAGTTAAATAAAAACTCACTTCCTGTACAGTTGTAGAGATCAAACGAGTTTTTTTGTGCCAGGCTGTGAACATGTTATTTCTGTTGTAAAGTTTTTTTTAACATGAGGGTTTATGTGGATTGACCAGAGCCAGCCTCCAGTGGCCATTTGAGGAACTGCAATTTTTGGCACTTCCAATGTTGGTCGCATTTTTCAGCCCCAGAGATTATTGCTTGATTAGCAGTAAACACAAAATACAGCTGAGGCTGATGGGAATTTCATAGTTTAGCAGGTATTAAACAAAAGTATTTAATTCATTACAGAGGAGCATGAATGTGTGTGGCAATCCATTCAATAGCTGTTGAGCAGGGGTGGGGGCAAGGGGTGTTACAATATCTGCCCCATCTCCAACTGTAGCCAGTGAGTCTCCTGGCAATGGTTAATGTCTGCACAAAATTTGATTGCAACACATCCGATGCTTGTTGAGATATTTCAGCCTGCACCAAAGTGATGTACTAACACGCTCACACTGCCATCCGCTGAGCTGTGCTGCGAAAAACTGTTCATGAACAACTTAAAAACATCAAGAAGCAAACATCTGGTGACTCCACTGACATGCTGCACCCAGGATGACCCAAAAGAACATATACACCATATTACAAAAAAATCATTCATGCATATTCTGCTCCCACAGTCCCTGTTACTTGATGTCATCCGTTGCTCAAACACTAAGGAGCTCCCAGACCTCACTGTCTCTATAATTTGCGGACATTTTCAGCTGCTGTTCTTCTTTGAGTTAGCCGCTAACTGCCACTGGCTGCTTTTTAAATCTTTTGCCAGTGGGTTGTACACATAACACGCTGACAAAAGTGAAACCTTTCCCGTCCCAGCCGCTCATGCTTTAACACAGACGTCGATTCGGCCAAGCTTTTGCTACTTCCGCTGCCATCTTTTAAAGATGAGACAACTCTGTCACCTGATTCTGTGATTGTAGCTTTAATAGAAAACGACGAGGCAAAATAACAACGCAATATTCTCGCCTTAAACAGGCAATGAAAAAGGGACTTGTGCCTGTGTGTCCATTTTTTGTGTGCTCTGCATTAGTGTTGCCGAAAAACAAAATGGTTTTTGTCTCCACTCAATAAGACTGTCATTAGTTCATTCCTCAGGCTGCATGATGGTGCAGTGGTTCGCATTGTGGCTGCACAGCAAGAGGATTGTGTAGTTTGTGCAGACCAGTGACGTTGCTGAACTTTCAAGAACTTTAAACTCACTCCAGGAAAGTGGCATTTTATTGTGGTTGGGCAACTCATGTGTTATGAATTACTGAACAATCTAGATTCATTCTTTTTTATTATATCTCTTAAAAACGAAAACATCAGAAGCTTGTATTGTTGGTCTAAATTTAAATTTAAAAGGCTGATGTGCCAGTGGGGGTAAAAAAAAATAAAAAATAGAAATATTGCACAATGTTAGTTATTCATAGCATGTGTTCCCCCTCTGTCATCCTGTTTGTTTACTGCTGACAAACAGAAAACAGACATATCAGATAAGAGCACAGCTTCTGATCACCTCCTGTAGTAAATCTGATGAGTGAGTCAAGTCCATCTTTTTTTATATTGACCAATATCACAAATCAAAACTTTGCCTCAAGGGATTTTAAAGTTCAAATAGTTTCCACAGGGCTGCAACACAGCCAGGTCCGTGGCGCTGCACCCTCGGGAGCCCTCAGATTCATCAATGCCCATTCAAAGGCAGAAGTGCAGTGAGACCAGCTCACCCACTTGCCCCCATTGTTTACCTCCCTGGCGGGGGTGAGGGGTGTATATAGTGCTCATGCACCAGGAGGGCCTGGGAAAAAATGCTGCTCACAGTGGCATAATTAACGTGAACATGATGGGGTTATTTTGGAACTCAGATGCATGTTTCTTTGTGTTAATCCCCTCTCTGTGAAACGTCTGTCTGGTTCCGGGGCTGCCAGGCTTCTGTCGGCCACCCCGTTGCTCTGTGAACTAAAATCTGTTTTGATGAGTCCAAACGTGGGACACCAGAACCTCCTGTGGGTAAATATGCAGCGGCTGGCGCTCTGGCCCCGTTTCATCTGCAAATGTTTGCAGTGGCATTTTGTGGTTTTGTTCACCACACATCACGTATGAAATGAGATGCCAGATTGTTTTTCTCTGGATTCAGTTGTTGGTTGCGTCAGACAGAATTACTGGTAGTGTGTTTTTATGCTTTTTTTTTTTATTTGGCAATGTCAGTAAGTTGGTTTAAAACTAAAACATCTCAACAACTATTGGATGGATTGCTGTAAAATCTGGCACAGATCTCAAACTTCACCAGGAGGACAATTCAGAATAACTTTGGTGATCCCCTGACTTTTCCTCTAGCGCCACTGTGAGGTTGACATTTGTGGCTTATTGTGAAACATTTCAACAACTACTGGATGGATTACCATGAAATTTGGTTCACACATTCGTGTTCCCGTCAGGATGAATTGAGATCACTTCAGTTATCCTCTGACTTTTCACCCTTAACAAAATGTACTTTTCTTTATGACGCATCTGCAAAGCTAATGACATTCCCATCAGCCTCTGCTGTCACCCCTGTCTTTTGCTTATAAGATGTCGGATCAGAGACTCACTAAAAAGATGTTTAAGTGGGACATGTCCCACTGTCATCCCTGGGCTAATGAGTTGAACATCTTGTCATTTATTTTCCAGAAGAGGTTAACCTGTGATATGCTTTATGTTTAGAGAAAAATGATCTGTTGACATATGGCATAAACCAAAAACTACGAACTTATTATCTCATGAAGAACAGCTACGGTGTGGAGCCTTATACGAAGTAGCTATAATCTAAACAAAAGACAAAGATCCCTGTGTGTGCACAATAGCGCTCAGGAACATTAGCCTAAGAGACTGGAGGAGGAGGAGGACAGAATTTGTTTGCTGTGTAATTCAGGTGAAGTTGAGGTTCACTTCTTCTCTCATTCACCTGCACCCTGCTAGCCAGCCACGCCCTGCCATCAAGACAACTCCTCTCACCTGCCTCCACAGCTGCAGCTCATCAGCCAATCAGCCTGATATATAAGCCTCTCCAGCACTTACACACTCTTTGCCAGATTGTTCTGGAGCTACAAGCAACCCAAACCCAAAGACACCAGGGGCTGTATTCACAAAGCTTCCAAGTGTTAAGAGTTGCTCCTACTGATGAAATTCTAAGAAAATTCTTTTCTTTTTTGTTTTCTTAGAATTTCCTCTTCAAGTTAAGACCAAATCCTTGTAAAGATGAGTTATTCACAGAGCATCTTAGACCTTAAAGAGCTCCTAAGGTGAAAAACTGTTAGGAGCAGGGAGGAGGACTTTTAGGAGGCTCAAGAGTTTCTTAATCAGAGGAGAAAATAGTGGAAACACAAAGAGGTCGGAGAAACGGTCTCCAAACACAAAATGACAGTGAGTAAATGAAATTCAACAGATGAGATTGTGCAGGGATAATGTTTGTGGTCGATCTCATTTGGGATATGCACACATTTTCCACCTCACGAAATAACACCAGAAATGAAATTATCACAATACTCAGATATTTGAAAAAGTGGAAAAATCGCTCGTGTCTGTGACAACCAATCACATCTGTTAAAAGAAAGCATCACACCTAGCAACAGGGTCAACCACACTTTCTCAGTAAGATAAAAGTTTCTGTCCCTTCCTTTCTCAGAGTTGCTCTCAGAACTCTCCTAAATCATCCTAAGCTAAGACTCCTCACTACAATTTTCTCAAAAAGGTCTCTTAGAGTACTCCGAGTGTTTGTGAATACAGCCCCAGAGCTGTTGCATGTCTGTCTGAGCAGTAAAGGTTATTACCAACTGTCTGCCTGCCTCAGTCTGCTGCATTTGGGTTCAATTTAGGATCAATACTAAAGTCGGGATTAGTTTATGTCTGTCTCTGTGCGTAAACAACGATGTCATGAACACATCCAGTGCACGTACTCGGTGCTCCTCCACTGCTGTTGTGTTGTGTGCATTCATACAACATGTGCATCACGTACTTGTAGCGCAATCTGGACACATAATTGCAGTGATGTCTGAACAGAGAGAACTTGGAGCTGCAACAGAGAAGAAGGGAGGAGGAGGGAAGTGCTTCAGCATCCAGGCCTCTGACACAGAGACTGAGTTCACTGCAGAGTCTTTAAAGTAAAGGCTTGGGTGAGGAATATTCAGTTACACAGTAGTGTGATTAATATTTCAGTCAAATCAGACAGTCGGTTGATGGTCAACCTTAATGGTCATCATGAGCTGTTATTCTAGCAGACAGATTATTCATCATGACACACTGCTCTCTCAGACGTGAAAGTACATAAACCACAAAAAGTATTGGTGTCTGTGGCTCTGGCCCTGTTTCTCTTGGTATCAGATGAAACCAGATCCTTTATCTTGGTGAGTGAAATGCTCCCATTTTCCTCAGAAAAATGTCAAAGTGAAAGTTCTGCAGAGATTAAATTCCCCAACGTCCCGGCCCCCAGGATGTAAAGAATGTTCTCTCACTTCTGAAAACAATAACAGCTCATAAACAGAGACATTTTTCACAATCTCACAAACATCTATTTCTGACACATCCTCAGTGAATCAATTGAAACGCTGCAACAGGACGTGTGTTTGCAGAATCCTGCTTTACACGTGTTTTATGTTACAGATGACAAACTAAGGATCGGGTCTGTGTGTCAGCCATGCAGGCAGTTTCTCTAAAAATAGTAGCAGATGTTCCTGTTTTACCTCCTTCCCTGCAGAGAAACGCTGTGGTCACTTTAATAACATCAATGAAGTTATGCAACAAACTGAATTCTTGGGCAGACTGTCACTGATCAACTCCACAAATGCTCTGCTGAGCTCGGGGAAAGAAGAGACGTTTGTTGAATTACAAGAGAACATTTGGAGTGAGCAAAATCCTGAGTTCATCATCAGATGTTGTAACATGCAAATGTAAACTCCGGAGTTATTTTAATTATACTGACACATAAATGACTATAGGTTTACTCGGCCGTCCTGAAACAACTGCAGAATTTATAAGACACAGGGAGAAGTGGCACCAAGTCCTTGTTTTGCAAGTCACAAGTAACTCTCAGGACTCCTGAGTCCATCTGTGTGGAGTTTGCATGTTCTCCCTGTGTCAGCGTGGGTTTTCTCTGGGTACTCCGGCTTCCTCCCACAGTCCAAAGACATGCAGGTTAACTGGTGACTCTAAATTGTCCGTAAAAATGTCATGACAAATGGGTACATTCTTGTGACGTCAGAAGTGTTGGGGAAACGACACTAAAACTGGAGTTTACCAGACTACAAGCACAACTTAACTGCAGCTTATCTACTCTCAAAAAATACTGCTTACCAAAGTACAACTAGTTTCAAAAAGTAGTCCAACTACATCTCAGGAAATGATCACAATCTGAGTCTGGATTCTCATATAGGTATACAGAGCTACAGCTGACACCAAGTGAACTGTAGGTGTGTCTGATTTAGGGAATAGGGTGGGCCAGTCCTCACCTAGGCAGCCCAAAGATGTGGGGGGGTTTTTAAGATTATTTTTTGGGCTTTTTTGCCTTTACTGAACAGGACATAGTGAAATGGCGTGAAAGAGAGAGAGTGGGGGTTGACATGCAGCAAAGGGTTGCAAGCCGGAGTTGAGCCTGCGACCGCTGCGGTGCCTCTGCACTATCCACTACGGTACCGACGCCCCCCAGCCCAAAGATGTTTTTAAGGGGAGGATAATTGCTGGGATGGAATCAGGAAAATGCCAAACTCTGAGGGAAATTCATAGTATACCATCGCAGACATCTTGGTTGCAAACCACAGGTGATTTTAGTCAAACAGCAGGTGATTCTCATTATATGACTACCGTGTCTAATGAGCTGTCGCATTGTGCCACATTGTAGGACAAGAAAAATCATGAGAATACAATAAATATGCAGTTTGTACGTAATTACACAAACTAAAATAGCCAACATAGTTAACTACTGATAAGCTACTGAGATTTAAATGTAGTTAAGCTGCCGCCCAACTACTGCAAATTGTAGTTAGACTAGTATGTGAACTGCATGTCATTAACCGCTCCCCAACACTGGATATCAGTCTGAGGTACAGCTGTAACTCTGCTGACAAGATGTTAGCATTGTGTCCTTGTAGGGCTGGTACAATCTGTACGAATCTGTCCAATCTGTGTTACAGTGCCGTTTGGATCTGAACCAGAAAACTCAGCACCACCCTTCACAACATCCTGGATCCTCTCACAGTCACCTTGTCTCCTCGTCTTCTGGAAAGCACTCAATATGCTGTCAAAGTATATTAAGCTTTGCAATTTAACAGACTCTGAGGACGAAATAAAAGCTGCTGACCTCACACATAACAGACATATTTCAGCACTGAGACATAAAATCATGTTTCTCATGGGCTTTTATTTGCACTCTTATGAATGTATGTGTTCTGTATGTGTACTCTCAGTCTCCTTATTCTGTCCTGCAGAGGGCAGATACAGACCGATAATGATTAACCCATTCAGATCCCTCGTCCATAACTTTTCTAGGATGTCTAGATCTATGATCACTGTCGTCTGACTCCACCCAGGTGAGGGGATGTCTATTAACCAATCACAGTGTTCTACATCATCTAAAGTGGACCACAGTGAAGCCACGCCCCCTGTTTAACAAACATGGCCGACAATGACGCAAGGAGGAAATTTAAGGCAGGTTTCAGTTTATTAATCGTATTGTTAAAGTACATCATTTGTGTTTAAATTGTGTTTAAAGTGATTATGAGATGTTATATTACTTATACATGTCAAAAAATCATATCAAAGATTTATAGCTGTTACTCAGGAAGTTTTCAAAATCATCCATCCATTGGGGAAATACTGTTTTAATTTGACTTTCTCGTGATACAATCAGCCTATAATGCATTTTATTTGTTATGTCTACAGTATATTCATCTCAGGAGGTTTTCAGCGTACTGTTTGCTGGAGATACTTCAGAAATGTAGGATATTTTGAGATGTGATGACAAATACAGTACAAAATATTTATGCAATGTGTTTTAAAGCATTACTTTTTTCATTAAGATGAGATAACCATTCATGAAAAATAAATAATCCCATGATTTTTGTTTAAAAAAAAAAGTCTGTTCAGGCTATTCATTGTCATTTTTATTATTAGTTTAATGCTGCATTAAGATTCTTCGTCCATTGAAATGGACAGAAAAAAAGTTAATTGTTTATAAGTGTATTTAGAGTAGAAATCCACTATAACAATATTTTTTGTGTGTTGGAACATAGTTGAGTTCTGAACGGGTTAAGAGCTGATAAATCTATTTGTGCACATCCATGAGAAGAGCAGAGACTCTGCTAAAATAACTCAATGGCGCCATCTAGTGAACACACATGCATGTTTGTTCATGAAGGGGTTTAATGTGTTTCATCTAAAGAGCCAAAGACCCCTGATTTTAAAACACTGAATTAAAAACTGGTAGAAAAGATTTCACTTTGTTCATGAGCTCAACAACAAAGTGAAACACAGCATAGATGTAAGTGTGTGGAAATCTTCTTTTTTTTTTAACAGTGGACTCATTGATGTTTTTCAACACCTTGCCGTGACTAAGCTGGGTGGGGTGGTGGTTGTCTTGCATCAAAACACTGATTTGAAAATATGATATTCGATCAGGGAGTTCTGACATCACTGACACACTTTTACAGTAAAAGGTGTGTTAGTGATTTCAGAAAGTTTACCGGTTCAATCTTACATTAGAGACCTGACAAAGTGAATCAAAAATAACCTGTGATGTGTTTCTATTGCCCTTTTTACTGTGAACTGTGCAATTCTTTGTATAGCAAGATGAAATCAGATATCGATCTTGTAAATATGGATGACGCATAAAGACTGGGAAGGTTGATCACCTAAGAAATATATAACTTATCTAGTTATCTGGGGAAACTCTGACAGATGAGGAGAAAAAGGCTCTTTATCAAAACAATCTGAAGATATTTATTTGGCCCTTATCTGAGCAGTTCATTCTGTTTCTTTTCTTTTCCGTCTCCTCATAATGTGTATACACAAGACCAGAAGATGCATGTGAAATAGTGGTGTCTTGTGATCCCATGTGGGACAAGCCCAATGTTTGCCATGACACAGAAATTAAATCAGTGACAATTCAAGAGGAGAGTCTAACAGCAAATACAGTTCACATTTAGTTTCTGTGACGCTAAGCTCAATTTAATCGTTGTACAAGTCTGTTCTTGTTGAACATCAGACTGATGGTGTCATTGACTGGAACTGACATGAAATTACCACTTCCACGCTGCAGTACAGCAGCCGTCGGTGATACGTGAGCGTAGTCGCTGAATCACAGTTGTGTTTGTGCTGTCAGATGATTTGAGTTATCCTCAGACAAAAGGTCACCTGATGACATGTCACTTCTTTAACTACAAAGTTGCAAAAAATATTTTCTCAAACTTCCTGACATGATGTAACTCATCAGGGTGTTGCAGACATCTGAGTGTGTCTAAGTACTTCTTTCCACACATTCATCAAGTGAGTTTCGTTACTGATGGTAACTCAGGTGGTTTCTGTTTCATTTTTATGCTCCATTTATTTATAGTAAGTTCAATGAAAAGTGACCTGAAATGCACCCGAGGATGAAACATTCTCCTCATGACATGACCTTAGATATGTGACACTAATTGTCTAAGAAAATATCACCTAAAGATGGACAGTGTGTCTGTTTATATCTGTTACTTAGCATTATGTGTCTACATTTATTGTCTCTTACCTATTTACCAACGTTTACACTGATGGCTGAATGTCTCGGGACCATTTAGGGTTGCAGTAGTTTAGTTCTCTTAGGGTCTCTTATGTTAGTCTCGGGTGCTCTGTAAGTTACTGTATAATACATGCACTTAAAAAAAATCTAGACATGATGGTGAACATATATTTTATATACTTCCTGCTTAGTGTCTGGGAGCCTATTTTCAGGCTTCAGATTTTAACAGTAACTTCTTGTCATTCAGAATAAATCATCCTGTGTAATACATATTGTAATACTCTGACTCTTGAGTACAATATGGTACATATGTTTAATTGTCTTTGTTGGTGAAGGCTGCCCTCTAGAGGTCAGGAGTCTGATGAGTGCTCAGCAGTGGTGGAAGTGCTTAGAAATTATTGATGAAGTAGCAACACTACAGTGTAGAAACACTCTGTTACATGTAAGTCATGCACTCAGTAAGAGAAACTAAGAAATTAATACAACACTTCTCTGAAGATTTGGCAGCCACACTTGACGTATAGTCGTACTTCACCAACACCTCCATCAGATTTGTTATACAAAGGACACCAGGTGGATACACAGTTAGTCCTCTGATTTAGCCAGGATTATTTATATTTATGTTTTATCTATTTATTTGTATTATAAGATAAGATAAGATAAGATAAGATAAGATAAGATAAGATGAACCTTTATTGATCCCACAGTTGAGAAATTCCAGTGTTACAGCAGTCAAGGGGAACGAGTCAGATTAAAGGTTTCAAAATATAAAAAATTAAAAAACTAGGCATGCAAAAAAAAAGTATAAAAAATACAAGAAACAGCAATAAATAACAATGATAATAATAATAATAATAATAATAATAATAATGAGCAGTGGAAAAAATCAATATAATATCAATTTATTTTTTGATTATTACCTAATTATTTTGAGTTAGGTCCTCTTTTGGTTTGTATGTGGGGGCAGGGAGGGGATTTTGGAGCCATGTTTGTGTGTGTGTGTGTGTTGTGTACGTTTTGTTAAATTGAAAATTTAAAAATAAAATATTCCCCCCAAAAAATAAAAATATAAAAAAATATTGCCTCTGAGTTGTAGGGTAGAATTATAAAGTAGCAGAAAACGGAAATACTTAAACAAAGTACAATTATCTCAAACTTATGCTGAAGCAGCCTGCAGCACTTGAATAAATGTACCTAATTACGCTCTGGTGTTCAGACAGATTTCATCAGTTTAATTACAGCAGTTGTTGTTCTCCATAAATCCACAAGGAGGCAGCAACGACTACACACTGGGGAGACTTGAGGACACACCAAAGTAACCAGAGTGATGCTTCAGTACAGTGTAGTGATGGAGGCTGCTCTGCTGTGGATCACAAGTGACTGTAGTCACTGTAGTCTTAAAATCAAGACATAAATGCACACTGTAAAAGCCATGATGTAACTCAGTGAGTCAGTTCTCAAAAGGCCTGACCTGACCTGACCTGACCTGACCTGACCTGTCTCCACTTGGATCTTTGTGCATGAAATCTTACTACACTTCATCCTGAGAGGAAACTGTTGGAAGTCAGGGACATATGTGGATTCCTTTAAGATTAAAGGTATCAATTTATGCTTCTCATGTCACACTTGGATCTTTTGAAACGGACAGCTGACAGATAGAAGAGACGCTGAATTAACCAATGTTTTAATGAGAGAGGTGACGGGCTGGCCGTGGACTGTCACAGGCCGATTAGACTGTCTCATAAATATTTTGTGGTCAATAAACAGATGCTTCAGAGACATCCATCAGCATTTATGACTTTTAGACAAGCCAGTTAGTCAGCTCTGCTAAACAGGCCCTCAGACACCTGCCACATGAAGCAGAAACATAATGACAGGTAAGATATGAGAATAAGACAGTGTGTGCTCCTCAACTGCAGCAACAATGCTACAGCTCAGACCTGGACACCGGGTATTGGAGGCTCAAGAGTACAGCTCAGCCTGAAGTTAAATGCATTTTGAAATGACTCTTAAACATGTCGAACATTTTCAGTTCGTTGCTCGGTGAGTTTGCTGTTGCATCAACTAAATTTGGCCTCAATGCATTTAGTTTACAGTGCATTTTTTTTCTGCATTATATTAAATTTAAAGGAACTGTGCTTTCTCAAAACTTTTTATTTGAGCAGTCATTTTTCTGAAGACTCGTGACACATACGAAACGTGATCACAGATTAAATAAATTCTGTCATGTCAGGGGACAGCGGTGACTGATGTGTGGAGGGCCGCTGTTTGTCACAGAGGGGGTTGTCGGAGTTTCCTTGTAACCGGAATTAGCTGTGAAGTGCGACCTTGAGGTGTGAACACGGAATACGAAAGGTCCGGCTTGCTTCAAGAGAAAGTCTCTCATACTTTGCACCTCGTTTGCAAGTGAATCTCTTAGCAAATAAAACGGGGTTTACGCGTGAAGCGTGGTTGAGATTCCCACAATAAGAATTTGGAGTGTTGGATGTTCTGCATATAGTTTAGAAAGACAGAACTCTAAGATTAATATGCAAAATAAGTTGCTGCTATAATGTGTTAGACTCCTACTCAACTAATATCTCTAAGGAAACTAATACTTCTAATACGTCCAAAATAATCACATAGTATATCTGCGCGCAATTACGCACAGGCCTTTTCTTCCCTGGTGCGTTTGTGGACGTGTTGCCTTGGTTTATTGCCAGTTCGTGCAGCATGTGCAGCTGATAGGCCGTGGTGTTAATTTATTCATGTAGGGGAGAAACTCCTGCACAGGATAGGCCCACTGTCAGGTGATGACGCGCCATAGGACAAGCGCAAGGGGACAGCTGGGCCGGCAGCGCCGGTCACTCTCATTTGAATGCAAATCTCCAAGAGTTGAGGAGTAGACTGACGTCAGGCAGGCTTTAGTATACCTTTACCATCTTGTCAACAGAGACACATCATGTGAGACTGGAGACAGACTGGAACTACGTCGCATTTCACACTGGGAACCCATTTGGACTACATAAACAGCAGAAGGATTGTTTTTTAACAGTTTCAGGGCCACTATGTCGCCTTGAAATAGGCCACATATCCCCTTTGCTGTTATTATTATATTTAATTGTTTTGTTGTACAAATCATGTATGTGGGATACCTTCTGGATAAAGAAACCGGCATGTATCACCAAGGGCCAGTAAGAAGATCGAGCATCAATCTGCCTCCACAGAACTTTGTTTCCACGCCTCAGTACCCCGACTTTACAGGATACCATCATGTGCCAAACATGGATACGCACGCACAGTCCGCGGGGAGTTGGGGGCCCACTTATGGCGCCCCACGGGAAGACTGGGGTGCATATAGTCTGGGACCACCTAATACTATTCCTACACCCATGAACAACTCCTCTCCCGGACAGGTTCCCTACTGCTCGTCTGAGTACAGTCATATGCATCCTCCAGGATCTGCGGTGTTACAGCCGCCGCCGGACAACGTAAATGTTGCACAACTTTCTCCCGATAGAGAAAGGCGCAATTCATTCCAGTGGATGAGTAAAACTGCGCAATCATCTTCTACAGGTGAGTTTGTCATCTTGTGCCAAAATTGTGCTTTTGGATTGCCTCAATCTTGCAGGAAAAAGTTAAGACTTTTACGCACGGCGTTTGTTTCCGTTTAGGTCCCACGGGATTTTACGCACACATTTTCTGGCAGTTTCGTGTCATTACAAATATTTTTTTCCTTTCTAGTTTGCTAAAGTAAATATAAAGACTAAAACTATTACATTTGTAGATAAATGTCAAAAGTAGAAGATCCGTAAAAATTCGATAGAAATTAAAAGAACAGACGGAAACTTTGGTCTTTTGACACTTGCCTTTTCCGGGTTGCCTATATTTGGGCTAATAACAGTGCAAAATGTTAACAGAATGATATTATTTACAGTCTGAAATTAAACAGGCATTTATTCAATTATAATAATAACGAATTGCATCAGACTCGCAGCAAAACGAATCACCCAATCGTGTCCAATAATCATTTCCATGTCTCATAATTCACATGGGAAAATGGACTGAAGGCCAACAGCTTAGTCTACTGTATTCTCCCCACATAAAACAAGGTGTGAGGAATCGGCGCCAGGCCCAGTTGTGATGTTAATGTCAGAATTCCCTGAGATGTGAGGTCGACTTCCCTGTCACATTGTTTCGTGTTTTGAGTGTTATCCGTCATATCCAGGCGGTGGCCTTTGCTTTCAACACCTCTTCACTTTGATATGCACCAACCTCCCTTCCTCTCCGAGGGTTATATTGCTGGAAAGAGTGACGTTTTTCACAGCCAGCGTCTCCAAAGTGGAGTAGTACAAACTGTAGGCCTTTACAGTGGCATTAAATATAGTTTCAGATTGAATATTAGTTAATTATGAAGGCCTGCAATTAATAAGACCCACAGTTTTCCATTCATTAAATTAATTTAGCTCAGCTCATTATGAAAATGTGGATGTCCATTTTCAGTCAATAGATTTGTCATTGTTGACCATTTGTTTTCAAACTTAAATACATAGAAATATAACATGCTCTAAGACAAATCCAGCAGTGCATTAACTCTTCAGTCGCCACACATGTTTGTCTTATCTCCTGTGTCGTGTGTTCTTTTGTAACTTGTCAGCACAGATCAGAGAGCTGGCCGTTTGAAACTTACTGCACTACAGTTGTCATCAAAGCGAGATGAAAAAGCTTAATTTGCGTATCAGTGGAGAAAGCAGAGAGATGTGTATTTAAGAGGCAGCTAATAAAGATGCTATGTGCAGATAGGCCGGTCTCGGCATGCAGCCTCCTCTGTGTAAATGTTCCAGTTCAACTACCTGGCAGCTAAACAACAACAACATCAACAACAACTAAAAGAAAAGCACAATCTTATGTTGCTTTGTGTTTGTGTCACCTTTCGCAGGTAAAACAAGAACGAAGGAGAAATACAGGGTAGTTTACACAGACCATCAGAGGCTGGAGCTGGAGAAGGAGTTTCATTTCAACAGATACATCACCATCAGGAGGAAATCTGAACTGGCTGTCAACCTCGGTCTGTCGGAGAGACAGGTATGTCTTTATTTAATTCTTCTATCTGCTCTATTTTCATCGGAGAGAGATGCAATAAATCATGTATTAAATATATGACACATACAGTCTATACATATGATAGACACTGAGCAGGCCACGTAAAAATACAGGCTGGTTTCCATATGTGTAACTTACTAAATGAGGCCTACAGAAAACATGTTAATATTATCATCAACACATAGGTTAGTCTGCATATTAACATTTATGAGACAGAAATTAAATTGCCTTGGATTCATTTAAAGCTACCTCAACCCCTGATATTTAATTTTAGATATTTCATTTAAATTAATTATTCTATGTCTGATAATTAAATTCAAAATAGAAAGTACTGTATTATCGTTTCATGACACTTCGAAATACACTGTTTTTTGTATTTTGTATGTATTTATTATATTTTGTAGTTATTTTTTATATATATTTGAATCATTTTATTCTGAAATTACAACAAAATATAAAATAAAATAATGCCAAATTATGGAAATGCATTCATTACACATGGGCCAAATTATTATTATGGTTATATAATATCTTAAATGTAATCTATATGCGTTAATAGACATTTTATATACATTTTAGTTCAGTAAGGAATGGTATGAATGAATGAGAGCATGTATTGTATTTGTAACATTAATTGTATGTTCCAACATATTTATTATTGTCTGTCAGTTATGTTATGTTTATTTCTAGTTTTTATTTCCTTCCCAGGCATAGCTTTTAATGTAATTTAATCTAATTTAATTTTAAATATTAAGGGCTGGCATGGAGGTTAAACGAGATAGCTTAGACCTAAAAATATGTATTTAAATTGTTAAAAAAAACAACAACAACCCTATTATTAGTTAAACATAAAATATAATTTTCCAGCCAAGTGTATTTATTTCTATTTTTTGTTTATTCTGATTCTCTCCTTCTTTCTTTATCTATTTATTTATTAAGAGCTATAATTTCATTTTGTGGTCTATATGTAGAAACACTAATTTAATGTCCTTTTCTTTGTGTCTCTTCAGGTGAAAATCTGGTTTCAGAACCGCAGAGCCAAAGAGAGGAAGCTGATCAAGAAGAAGCTGGGTCAGTCTGACGGCAGCGGGGGATCCGTGCACAGTGACCCGGGTTCAGTGAGCCCTCTGCCGGTGCCGGGCTCTCTCAGCCCGTCAGACATCCACAACTCTCTGTACCCTCCTCAGGGAATGAACACCTTGCCATCTATCAGGAATATACAACAAGTGACAGTGACTCAGTAGAAGAGCTCACCCTGTGGACAGTACATCCAACCTAACTGAGCACTCCGACACGCTGACAGGACACTTGGTCTGAACTCACGTCCTGAAGCACAAAGCTGTGGATAAAAGATTTGATTTATAGCAACGAAAATGCTGGAGGCTCTTCAAATATTGCTTTTTATAGAATAGTTCTAATAACTTTGGGGATTTTAAAAGAAAAACTAAACAAAAAATCGACGTGTTTCAAACTTCAAAGCTTTAAATTGTTTGTGAGTTAATAAGATATAAATATCCTTTTTTTTGTATGTGATGAAGTGTATGTGAATAAAATGAGAATTCAGGGACATTTTTAATGAAGTCCTAAAGTGGACTGTATGTAGCTGGTGCTGCTTTGACTTGACAAATCATTTACACATTCAGCACAGTATAATCCGCTTTAGTAAAGCAGGGAGCAGCTGTTCATGATACGGGTAGGACGGTCGTTTGATGGCAAAGTGTAAATAAAATGTTGTTTTTTGCAGTACACCTGTCACTTTCATTATTTCTCAGGTTTGCAAAAGTCTTTTAAATGCATGTGTGCATGTGTAGGCTCTGGTATTCCCCAGTGCAGAGAAACAGCCTGCAAGCTATGGTTCACTATCGGCTGCTGACAGGCCTCGAATACACATCGGTGCAAGTTACAAACTCAGGTAGGCCACAAAACAAGTTAAGCCTTTCAGAAATTAACATATCAAAGCAACTGTAAACAAGAAGGATACTATGCGTCTTTTATGTGTATCAATAATGCCCCTTGTGTAAAAAAAAAATCCCACAACATTAAGCATATGTCAGAAAAATGTTAGGACCTGTCACAATATTTTACTTTCCAAAGTTTCTATACAGCAATGGGTGCATTGAAATGTTAAGTTAATTTGGACAAAATAGTAAGGGCTTATTTCCAAAGCCTGAATATGTGAGGTCGTTTTACAGCAAAATAATAAAGCTTTTTATCACTTTTTTCATAAATATGAGGCTGGTTTGTTGTCACTTATTTTTGCCTCACTGGTGACTTAAAACCAACTAGTGTAAGTGTCCACAAATGAATATAGCAACTAAAATTATGGGGGTTCATTTGTCTTGTTCAGTTAAATCTAAATTGTGTTAGATAGAATAGCTTGTTTGGGCTATTTAACATTTATGTTTAATGTCCTGTGCCATCAGCAGGTGCACTTTATTTTGCATTCAATGTCAGACAATTTACATCTAACATCTCAGCCTATAGACTTTAAAGGGAACGCCACCTAAATTAGGAATTTCAATATGTTATTCCCATGGTCTAGGAAAGTTCAATCAATATTTATGAACATGAGCTACTCTCTGTGACAGTCAGAAACCAGAGAAGAAGTCTCAAACTTGAGGTCATCAGTTATACTGCTACACTGACAATGAATGGGAACATAAGTTTGTGGATCCACAGAGTGCTTGTTTTCTTTTTTTATACTTAAATGAGCTTTATTCTATTGTATTTTTTTTTTTTTAGCTCTGAAACAGAAAACATTTCCTAGGTGCTCTCTGTGTCATCTTCGTTCCCAATCCATCATCTATGCAGCAGATCCAGACTGTATACTCTTATGTGAGATCCCAAATTTAGGTTGTAGCACTCAAGATTTTGGATTTGGAAGAGTTATCCATGTCCACTAATATTTTTTGGACTGTTTTAGACCAGAGACTAACATGTATGAATTTTGAAAATGGGCTTTGCTCCCCTTTAACTCATATAGGTCTGATTAAGGTTAGCAGAAGTGAGACTGGTTCAGGCTGATGGGTCCACAGTGCAGGCTCATGCATAATTAATTGAGGCGACATGTTAATTGACATGTGGCTGCACTGGCTGGTTTGGGAGGAGGACTCTTCCTGACTTTGACCCATGTGCTTTGACTGAGTTAATTGTGGTGCAAACTGCAGGGATAAAGTCTAATAATAATTTGGTTTATGATATTTTCAGCCTTACTATAGACAGTCAGTGTGTCAGGGGTATAATAGTCTCCACTGGCCCAGGTCTCAGTGATGCCAGATGTTCAGCTGATGTTCGTCTCCCTCTGGACGCAGAGGGGCGATGATCGCTATTCACAAACTCTGGCTCACCGCGCGCCCGCTCCTGCGTCCGCGCGCAGCCCCGTCGGAGACGTCATGAGCGTCTTACTACCCAACATGGCGGACTTTGATACCATTTATGAGTTGGAAGACGAAGAGGATGAGCACGTAGTGAGTGAGGAACACTTGCCCAGATACTGCCCGGAGCCCGTGGTGATGCGAGGGGCCGGACACATCACAGTGTAAGCGGAGCCGCGTTTGTCGCTGCCGTCTGTCGCGCTGTCGCTTTGTTGTTGTGCTGTCTTCATCCTTTAGCCTCATTAGCATGCTGCTAGCCTGCTAGCTAACGCCAAACACAACAACTAACAGTTAGCCATATGTTTAAGCGAGGGGACGGTTGGTTTGAGCACTAACGGAACATTATCACGACACAAATTAACGTTAACGGGTCTATTTCACCATGGTAACCACGAACTTGATAGACTAGCAACCGACATTGATTGGTAGGCAAGTTTACATGTGGTGTCCCGTTATCAGAAGTCTGTGCTTGTAACGTTGTCACCGAGCACACTAAAACATCACCAGCAGACTTAGTGAAGTTATGTGTCGAGTCAGCACAGTGTCAGCCGGTGAATCATCGGCTAAAGCTTGTTTAATGTGAGTTTCATCATTGTTTACACGGGTACGTCAGCTTCATGGCTACGTTTTGATGGAGGCTGCATTATCAGGGTGACAACTAGAGCTTTAAGCACGTCAGCCCCCCGCTATGACGTCATGTAGTTGTGCAGCGAGTTTTATTTAGAAGAAAATGCAAAAAATAATCACTGTCATCATCGTCAGCTCTTCCCTGCACCTCACCGTAACATACATCTGACTAACATATGTTACATCCCAGCTGCCAAGCTGTGTTAGCGCTCTCCGCTAACTCTGGACTCTAGTCAAACAGAAATAAGGATGTCAGTTTTTAAACTCAGTATCATCTGTTAGTTTTCACATGGATGCTGTTTTTATCAAGCATTGCCCTTTCTTTCCAATCCAGGGAAGATTTGCAAACAAATTTCTGTACAAGAAACAATATTATTGCCCACTTACAGCTTATACCTACTGAAAATATACCTACACACTGCTATTTTGTTTCCAAATCTTATCTTACTTCACGTGGACATGACAACTTATCAACCAGAACTGGTCTTAGTAAAGATGAGGCTATGAACACACCTTTTCAGGGTGTCTGCGGGTCCTTAAAAAGTCCTAAAATGTCTTGAATGTTACAACACAAAGGCCTAATAAGTCGTTAAATTCATTCACCCATTTTTTAATTTCCTTTTGTGTAATTGAGTGAAGCCTTTCTATGTAAACATAATATAATACCGTCATTTTACTTCCTACTTGCACTTACCTGTTTGCAAAATGTAGATTAACTTACTTCACTCTAATAACCATATTCCTACATAACACTTAGCTCTGCACAACGCCACATATGCACGACTTACCTGCAGTGCTTAAAACAGGATTTGTCCAAAAATTAGTCCTAAATTTGGTTAAAAGGTGTCTTGAACAGGAATTAAATTTAACTGTCTGGTACTTGAAGACACCCTGCTTTTCTTTGATACATAGAGCTGCAATGATTAAATAGATTAGTTGTCAACTATTAAATTATTTGCCAGTTAATTTGATCATTGATCAATTTTTAAAGGAAAAAAAGTCAGAATTTTTTGATTGTTGCTCTTGAAATATGAATATTTTCTGGTGTGTTTATATATATATGACAGGATATCCTTTTGTCATAGACAGAAAGACATTTAAAGATGTCATCTTGGGCTTTTGGAAACACTTACTGAGCTTATTTCAGCATTGTCCAGCAATTTATAGACCAAACAACATTAAAGGTCTAGTGTGTAGGATTTAGTGGCATCTAGCAGTGAGGTTGCAGAACTGAAACTTCCAGCATGTGCCAAGCGTGTAGGAGAACTTTGGGGGCCAATGCAAAAATGTTTATAATGTCCATTCTGGGCTCCTGTAGAACAACATGGCATCTGTGTGGAAGATATAAAGATGTAAACGCCTCAGTCTAAGGTAACAAAAACACAACAATTCTTAGTTTCAGGTGATTTTAAACTACAAACATTCTTATTAATGTTAGATACTAGTTCTGCCAATAGATGCCCCAAAATCCTACACGCCTTCATTCAGTGGATTATGGAAAGTGTAGTGTAAGCTTACCATCTTAGTAATCATTTGTTTGTCATTTATTTTTTGTATGTTTGACTTGAAGTGATTTTACTGATGATAATTTATGGTGTTGTTGTTGTTTTTTTGGCAAAATGTAGTCGCTTGGTTGTCTGGACACCTTCATTCTTGTTCTCGTCACACCAAGAACTGCAATAGAAATATTTCTTATTGTGCCCTGCTTTTGTAGTTGTGTGTGATTTTATGTCCCCCATGTCATAATGGGAACTAAACTAAACTTTAAAATGGTACAGTTTGTGAATGTTCTGTCTCATCATGTAATCAAACAGCATATTTCTACTCAGGACTATTTTTGTCCATCAGGTATGTAGTAATAGCAGATTGTATGCTTAGTTTTAGATTCATTTTTATTACTTTATATTTGTTCATATTTTCTTTGTTTGTCTTTCTTCAGGTTTGGACTGAGCAACAGATTTGACACAGAATTTCCATCTGTTCTCACGGGAAAGGTACAGTTGCTTTCTAGTTTTCTTGCACTTCAGTCTTGCATGCTGCTTTCTGTTCAATTCCAAGTGGGAAGAATTAAGCAATTAAAGCCACAGTGATTCAATTGTTCTTTTGGTCCCCTTAACAGCCCCAACTTCCCCAAACCGCCCCATTCAAACCTCTCCGAGAGGTTTTGATCTGGCGGAGCTGCATTTCAAGTGACGCACCACAGTGTATAGAAAAGGGCCTGAATGTGCTGCTGTCCGGCTCTGTAAATGAGTAAGCCATCTATGGGGCTAAGTTGGCGGGGACCCCAGTGTTTTTGAGGGTCCAGCTCCCGGTGATAAAATAATGAAATGAAGACTCTGCCGCAGACAAGAAAGGAAAGCTTCCTGGGTCGGACGCAGAAACACAAAAAGGCTGCAGGGGTAAGAGCAGGCCGAGGGAAGTGTGGGGCAATAAAAAGTACCTTCAGTATTGTGACCCAGGGTGACATGTGATGGATGAGGTCACAATTATGATGATTGAAGGGTGCAGATCAGGCCCTGCTGGGCTTTATTCTGAGGTCTTTGGCTGTTTGCAAAGAGACCTTTGCATCCTGTCATAAAAGATTACGACCCCTGTTTTATGGCGTACAGACTCAGCGAGGAATGAGCATCCATTCAAGTTGTTTGGCCGGCGCTGCCACAGGCACTGAGCTTATCTCTCCTTTGAGTCCCTCCTTGCCTTGAACAGTCTGGAGCTTGGTTAGCAAGTCAGAGGCATAGTATTTAGAGATCTCATCTCATCTCTGGACAGCATCTCAAAATATCTACCTGTTGGTTTTTCTCAAGCTCTTTGATCTCTGTGCGCAGGTTTTCTTTGCAGCAATTAGGAATCTTTCATGTTAGCACCACCTACAAACACTTTAAATGTCTCACTCCCTCTTGTAATTTTGTTATTGCCTCAGTTTTGTTAATTCCCCCCACAGCATAGAGCCTTTAGGAGCTGTTTATTTTGGTGCACACATCAACCCTTTCTCTTTATTTTCTAGGTAGCGCCAGAGGAATTCAAAACCAGCATCAGCAGGGTGAACGCTTGTTTGAAGAAGAACTTGCCTGTGAATGTGAAGTGGCTTCTTTGCGGATGCCTGTGCTGCTGCTGTACAGTAGGCTGCAGTCTATGGCCTGTTATCTGCCTCAACAAGAGAGTAAGTCTCAGACCTCCTGTGACACGACTTGGACAGTTTAACTCTCCCTTACATCAGCGCTGATTACTCAGGGGCTGTTATAGCAATTCAGCCACATTGGCCTGAGTGTAGAGGGTAATAACAACTCGTGTTCAATTAGTGGCTCTGTGTAGAAATGACGCATTGCGCTGCAGAGCTCCTCTCCTGCCCAGCTCATGGGTGTGTCATTTAAAGGTGGTGTTACCACTCAGAATTAATGGCAACAGAGTGGAAATTACTAGCTGGTAAATTAGGTGTTCAGTCCATAAATCCTAACACGGTGGCTGTTTACTGTTACCTGTTAAACTGTTAAATTAAGTATTTTGCTGCTGCCATTAATGCACATGCATTTGTTTTCTGTCCCAACAGACAAGACGGTCGATTCATAAGTTGTTAGAGTGGGAAAATAACCGATTATACCACAAGGTAAGAAAGACAAATTAGCACCTGTGTGAAAGTGTTTAATTGTCTGTCAGTGTAAGTCGAGTATCATCGTGATGGATAATGACCATTAATCTGTTCTGTAAACTCGAACCTGCTGCACAAGTGCCTCAGAGCTGAGTCAGATCTGGTGCACGAGGTCTGAGAGGACGGTGAGGTCAGCAGTAAAATGCCATGTTAATTTTGTTTTGTCTCGCAGCAACAAATTACAGCTAGTAGCTGTGCAAAGGCATAAAGGAAGCTCTTCAGGGTGTCTGGCCACAGTTTGACCCTGGCGAGACCAGACAGCCCTGCTCCCAAATTCCCCCGACACCAAAGGGGAGATTTCAGACAGATTTTCCTTTGTGTGTGTGTTTGTGAGTCTTTGTCTGTTTGAGAGAGATGCTCATTCATTGTGTTTGTGTCTTTTCTTCTCTCATCAGCTGGGGCTGCACTGGAAACTCAGTAAAAGAAAATGTGAAAGCAGTAACATGATGGAATATGTAAGTGGACTGACACAACTAAACCACTATGAACTATAAGATTCCTGCATAATGTTACTAAAATTTTAATTGATTTCCATTTAGTGCTGGACAATATGTTTAAATGATAATGATATTGTGATCTGAGACTAGATATCCTCTTAGATCTGATATCACAATATCGTGTTGTCTTTTCGGGGTTTTACAGGCTGTATTCCAGTAAAGTGATGTCATTTTCTAAACTTAACAGACTGTTTTAGCTGTTCTATTATTTGCCTTTACCCACTTTGTCATTATATCCACCTTACTGGTAATTATTTATCAAAAAAAAAAAAAAAATCTCATTGTGTAAATATTTTCTGAGCGCCCCAATACTCAGTCCTACAATATCAACGCACTATCAGTATCACTACCAAGGTATCTGGTCAAAATATTGTTATTTTTGATTTTCTCCACATTGCCCAGCTCTGTTTCCATTAGCAATTATTAAAAATCATAGGGGAAACAAAGTTACAGCACACACTGACATCCAAAAATAAATAAATAAATCAGAATCAGCTTTATTAGCCAAGTATGCGTGCACATATAAGGAATATGATTCTGGTCTTTTGTTGCTCTCAATGTACAGTCACGAAATAGACATACAGCTAAAAACAAGGGGCAACACAAACACATTATTACTATAAACATTTGATTCAGTAGTCGATTTCCAGAGGAAGTATCACTGGAAATCAAAAACTGCTTTTAAACTCAACACAGTTAAACTTATTTTTATTCAACATATTTGCTGCTGCAGATTTCTTGAATATAATTACTATTTCTAGGACAAAGGGATGCTACGTTAGAACTTCTCTTTTGTCTGTGCAATACATATTAAATTACAAGTTATTTTTATAGGAAACTAAGACATTCGTAAAGTTATACTATGCAGGAGATGTTGGCTACTGCTTGTTAACAGTATCACCAACTAAAGAGAACACAAAAACCAGCTCCAGCTTTGGCCACTTGGTGTTTTGCCTCACTATATCTGCATCATTTCAGAACTGTGTCTGCGATTCATTTGTAGCTTCCTCTTGAATGTGTAGTGCTTACAGCCTGGCACCTGGTCGCTACGATTTAATAAAGTCCTGACCTCACCTGTGTGCTGTGCACATGAAAGTCCACAGCAAAATAAGAACAAAATAAGAAAGGCAGAGGGCAGAGTCTGCAGATAAATACACCGCCGCACACTTCTAGTGGGTCAGGAGTGACGATTGAGAGAGATTACTCATAAAGGAGTCGATATTTTGTTATATTGTTTTAGGAAAATCCTGCATAGTATACATTTACGAAATGACAGGACCCATAAAACAGAGCATTCCCAATTGATTTTCTGTCAGTCGGTTGTTATAATTGCTTCACCTCTCGTACATTTGCCCTGAATAATCATTTGTTTTCTATTTTTCTCTCTATAGGTCATTCTTATAGAATTCTTACCCAAATATCCTATATTCCGACCGGACTGAGGAGGCTGTTAAAGACTGGACGTGTGGCCCTTAAATCTTATCCTTAGTGCCTTGTATATACAGTATGTTGGAATAAGGGTCTGCACCGTTGTCTCTCATGACGACCCTGTACATCTCCCAGTACCTTGTACATTAGAATTTGCAACACTGTCACTTTGCTTTAGAGCAGATTTTGCACATTTTCCCCGACAGACCTAGACATGTCCCCTCTGTTGCACTCTGATGTGTTTTTTTTGTTACATGTGACAAACAAGTGAAACTCTCGAAAAGTGCATTTACCCCAAAGAACCATCAACTTATCCCATCTATTATATCAGTAATCCCTTGCAAAGAATGTGATGCCTCCACCTTCCTTAACTATCCTTGCCTTATGTATGATTTTTTTTTAAAGATAACTCTACGTGTGAGAGGAAGAGGAGGAGGACTCTGGGTAATTCAACAAGTCTGTAGACTTCAATGCTGTTTGTTGGGTTTCCTCTCTTTGAATCCAGTTCTTTGCAAGTAGATGGGATGGTTGAAATTGCCTAACGTACAGTGTACGTCACCACCCTGTGTTATTTCTTTACATTTGACCCTCTGTACATGGGAACTAGCTAGTGAACGAACTTGACCTGTAAATACCATGTTAGGATAAGCTGTACAGTGGTTTACCATTGTTTACATAAAGTTACTTAGCTCTTTAGTTTTTTTTTGCCAATATATTGCTGTACCATAGTTTTGATTAATGAAAGATGTCTATGTACCTTTCTAGTTTGTATGGACCTGTTTACCTTGTAAGCCATATAGTTACTGTGTACATGATGCCAGAGTTAGGACTGATTATTGCACTTGAGCCCAGCAGGAAGTCAGGATTTCAGACATCCTGAAGATTCATACACAGACAGCAGTGCATGTTACCACGTGGTTTTTGCCAACAAAGATGACACTTAATGAGTCGTCATCTGTTAAAACTGGAGATGGTCGCATCTCTGATGTGCAGTCGGAAGATAACGATTTGAACTCTGCTCTTCCACTCATCTATTTTTTATCATTTTATCCCGACTTTGCATTAATTTTTATAGTTTTGTACTTCTCCCTGTGCTGTGTTTGCTCCTCCACATATCGAGCAGATAGTTCTTTTGTCTCAGTCATTCTGTCTCAGTGTTATTTTCCTGAATCGTAGTCAAGAGATTGCTGCAATGCGTCGTATTAGAGTGCCTCTGGAGTAGTCGGTGAACCACAGAGAAGTACAGGTTGAATTCTGTTCTCTTGTACAAAGGAGATTTTAAATCATCCTCCCAGTATTGTCCCTGTTACAATTCTTGTAAATGTTCGTCATGGTGACCTAATCCCTGCGGAGAGAGAAAATAAATTGTTGATTTTGAATTCTCTTTGCTTCCTTTTGTCATTTGAAACCATTTTGTCACACTTGGTTAATGAAGTGTCGTCTTAAAGACAGATCTGGCTGTTTGTCACGTTTAACAAGGTGCTGAATCGTTAACTTTAACAAGACGGTTGGCAATTAGTCGACACATTTGGGGAACTTTTACCATAACCTGCTGCTGCTTTCTAACGTTGTGCATCAGCGGTCAGAGAATACTGGACCATGTCTTTAACTGTATCTCAAACCAACCCCCGAACACTGAAATGGTGGCTTCACTTCAGTCTGGCTGGCTGGTTTTATGGTCCTTTGTTTTTTTGTTTTCACATTCACAGTCTGTCCCTGTTGAGCCTGGAGTTTCAGGAACCATTTACTGCTCCAGTGCCTCAATAGTTTAAGCTGCCACTGCTAGTTTTACTTCATTTGGAGTGAAATTATTAATAGTGGTACGAGCCATAACCATAGACATGCTTATGATAAATTAATTTTAGGGCAACAATGGAACACAAAGTCACTTGCCCCTACTTGTACTGAAGTATTTTCAGTTTATCATGTTTTATATTTATGCTTTCCTACATTTTAGAGTGAAATATACCTCACTCACTATATTTACACTCAGTACTCCCACCAACCATCTCACCACGCAGAAGGAAACGTGTATCCAGTGTTGGGCAAGCTACTAGTTATTCTACATCAAATAAAGTTTCACTACAATAAAGATTTCTCCAGAGATATGAAGCAAGCTAAGCTATGAAAAAATAGCTAAAGAACAAGTTATTTTTATTAAAAGAAATTAAAACCTTTATTTTTGGGGGGGACATTAGAACATGGACATGTCCTGCAAATAACATCAGTGTGTCACTTTCTCCTCCTCCTCTGTCTCCCAGGCTCTTTTCTTGGCCCTTGTTACATCTATTTCTCTAATTCCAGGGAAAAGGAGCTTGAAACTTTTGTGGATGCTACCCCACAACTCAGCCAATTAATCACATTCGCTACTGAAAAGCTATTTGACTCAGAAAGTAGTGAAGTTACCACCACGCTACGCAGAGATGTGTGTGCATCTACTCATGGACGAGAGGCTTGGGATGGTACGAAATGTAATAATAATGTAAACATTATTGGTGTCCTCGGCTAGCAGTGGATGCATGTGACCTTCTGGGCAGTGATGCCATTGGCAGGTGTAGTTCAGTAGAAAGAAAATAGTTCCTACATGAAAAGCTCACAACAAGGTCTGTGGATTGTCCTGAGTCACCGGGTCATGATTTCTGAACAGAGACATTCCTGTTGAGTTTTTAAAATGTACATTTTGGCACTTTGAGCGCCACAAGCTGAGTGCCATCAGGTTCTGTTATATTGGAGAGAAGGCAGACATCTCTACGGCTGATATCACCAACGCTCTGCAACTCACACTAAAACTATCTAGACCGATAAATAGCACTACAGGTAAGAGGAGAAATATGTATTTTTGGTTTGGGGGTGAACTGTCCCTTTAATAGAACTTTAAATTAGGACTTGTGCTCCTGTTTGTACATTGCTATTATTACCCTAGTGCTTTTTCCACCACTGGTAACTCACACAGCACGTGACTTCTTAAGTTAAGTTTCTGTGTGACTTTCAGTGACAACGTGTTTGTGTCTTCATGGTGCTGCAGACTCTGGGGCCTTTCAGAGCAGGTGTGTGTATTGAGATCATGTGACACATACACTGCCCACAGGTGGACTTAATTTTACTCATCATGTGATGTATGGAAGTAAATGTGAACAAATCTTTTTCTTTACCTCACCAACTCTGACTTTTTTTGGTAAGTCTGTTTCATAAAATCCAAATTAATATCCATCTAAGTAACAGATTGTTGTGCAACAAAATAGGCAAAACGCCAAAGGCAGGTTGATACTTTTTCAAGGCGCTGTGCAAGCCACTTCTGCAGCAAGTTGTACTGGTTGTTCTGTCTTGTGTGTTTGCATGCACAAACAAAAGTCTGTCTGGGTGGATGTGTGACAGAAGACGCGAGGCTGTAAATTGTCGTGTGTGTGTTTGGACATGCAGATATTCACAAACTTGAACTGTACATTCAGTCCTCCTTTCAGACAATCTGAACCACCCACAGCTTATGTAATACAGTTTCTCTGTGCACAGATGGTGTGCATACTAAAAAGTATTAATGTCACAGAGATTCTAAAGTAAGAAAGGAGCCTGGGTCACTTCTTGTCTGTACAGTGTCTGTCCACTAGGGGTCAGACTGAGCCATGAACAGACTGTGCAGTTTATTAGACATAACAACATATTGGACATAACCACTGGGGTAAAGAATTTCAGGCATTCAGTCATCTGCACTTATTTTATTTTTATTATTATATTCTTTTAAGAATTTTATGTTTTTTTTATGAGCTGCATAAGTTCAGATAACCGAATGCCTGAAATAAATAAAAATAAATATATACAATGATGAAAAAATACGTAAAAAAATACATACACGTAATATTATTGTTATATACATACACACACACAAGTGTATATATAAAGTATAAATATATATTATATTTTTTTACATTTTTTCATTATTTTATTTATTTCCATTTATTTGTATTTTTTCATTAATGTATTTTTTTATTTTTTATAATATTGTCATTAATTTGTTTTTATTACTTATTTATCAAATTAATTTTCATGATCATTGTCTATCTCTCCATTTACAAAGGTATTCACCTGTGTATATATATCCATAAAGGGGCACTGAAACTTTGACACCTAACTATTGAATCATGTAGGCCCTGAGTAATTTGATAAACAACTGTTTAAAAAAAAAAAAAGAACAGTTTGTAATCTAGTCAGGAACGTGGCACAACAAAACCCCTCTGATCCGTCTGACCATTATGACACTGGGACCAATAGCAGTGTGTGAAGCCCAGTAACATTACATTCATGTAAACATATGAGCTGCAGCGATTCTTCATTATTTTTCTGTTACTTTCGGTGAATAAGATAATCAACATTGCAGAAAAAAAACACAGACTCCATCTGTCCCCGTCCCCGCAGCACAGTTAACAGAAGAACAGCTTGATTTGGTATAATTTTATTGAACATAATGAAACAGTGGACGGGCTGATACACTCATTACCTACTGTATATATACTGTATATATCACAACCACTCCGACTCCAAAACAAACAACTTAAATGAATTATTCAATAAGTTTTGTCTCAATCAAGACACGAGAAAGGCCACTGGGAATGTGCTGACACGAAAAGAACGAGGTAACACAAATTTATCTGAACACGGCCGCTATAAACAGTTCTTAATGGGGGCATACTATGGTAGAGTGGAAGTTTAAGGCAAGTACATTCTGGTTTGTCCTTCAATGTCTACAAGGCACCCATTTATCAAAGTCATTCAGTGTGATGTCAGGGACAAAATGTCTGGTCAATGGACACGTCGGCTGAATTATTTATACACTAACAACACTTTTCATTAAGAGAATTATTTGCTTCTATTGACCAGCTCAGTGTTTTAAACATTATAAAAGTTTATGTCCCGTTGCAGAATTTAAACCAGGAGCAGGAACAGGAAATAGACTTGGAACCAAAGCAACCCTGATTAAATGTTCTGTACAGGTTTCCTGTTGAGTTTAGGAGTGTGTTATAATTTACTGATTCCTTTTATGGCTTAGATAGGACTGGGGCTCAGATATCTCAGACTCTTTAGGCCCCTTTAAACTGGTCATTTCTGTCTGTGTTTGTAAGTGTCAAACTAAAAGCGACAGCAGGTCTTTTCTCTGGCTTTACAACAACCTTCCTGTTAAAACCAAAATCTCTTTTTGCAGCTTTACAGGAAATCTTTGTATTTTTCAACCTGGATCCTTTTTTGTGTCTAAGTGACTAATGGAGACATTTTTGAAACTGGTCCAGTATTGAGCAAGACCGCTGTGAAACAGGCTGCAGTGTAAACACTCGGGGCATTTGTGTACTGTATGGAAAGGAAACACTACAGGTACGATCAATTCTTTTTGACCAGAAACAGCCCCAAAATCACCATGGACAAAGTCACCAGACTCCATTTAAATAAACACTAATTTTAGGGCGTTTAGAGCCAGCATATTTTCAAAGTAAGTGGGTGAATTAAAGGTTTATTTCGTTAAAATTAATTAAAGGTTGGTCGGTAATAGTTGGAACAGTGGAAAAAAGAACCAAGACAGTTTTTGTGGCTTTTTATTGTTTCTGCCGACTTTGAATGAAGCGTGTTTTACCATGATGAAATTACGGTTTATTGAATTGCAGTCTGGTAGATTTAGCAAAAGCAACTTCAGAGTTGTTTCTGGTTTAACAAAAAGGATCTACTCTTAAACAAAAAAGGTTTTCCTCTGTAGTGATCCTTTCCATAATGTTGTCAAACGCTGTATGGTATGGTACAGTACCGCTCTGTTAGGTACACATTTTTTCAGTTTCCACTGTGTAAAGTTGTGGATGGTACGAATGGAACCGCTCCATACCGTCCTCATTTTGGTCCCTCCTCTGTTGGGGTACCTAGCACACAGATCTGGTGCTAAAAGGTGGAGCTGTGAACACTGCAGTCTGTTGATAGGTCAATAGAGGACGGTGACTCTGCTCAGGGCTGAGTTGTGTCTGGTTTTGCATGACTTAAATTTCACTGTGACAACTTTGACCATTACTTTAGTTTTTATATGACATACACTTTTAGTAATGAGTGGATCTTCAAGGGTTTATATATATATATATTAATTTCGACTGGATTACGTAAACAGCATAAATTCTAATTCCCGCTCCGAGAGGGCTACAGCAACACTAAACCCCCGTAGCTTGCCTGAGGACTAAATGCACAAACCCGCTATGTTTAAATATCCCATGGAGAGAGACTCTCACTGCAGCCTGTTTTATTTTGTTTTGAAAATGTCGGTGTGCATCCTTGTTCTGTGGCCAATCAACGAGGTGCAGACTTCCATCTGTGTCACCGGTAATGAGGAAATACAGAGAGTGTTGGACGGAGCAGTGAGTGACAACAACCCCGCCCACATTTAAGAGTACTGTTCGCGGTGGAAATGCTGGGGTCTAGGTACCATGTCTGAAGGGTTACTATTGGTTCCAAAGGTACCATACTGAAAGTGTTTGGTGGAAATGGGACTTATTAATCTGAGCCTCTGGAAGGTAAAAACAAGCACATTTAATGGATGTACACTGACAGTGATGTGCCCATTAGTTACGCTGCAGCCTGTTTCCTTGCCTGCAGCGCTCTCGCTCAATACGGGACCAGTTAAAAAAAAATTGTTGTTGTCTCCATTACTCACTTAGACATAAAATCATGGGAAAATAGAGTCAATGTTGAACCGGCTTCAACATTTTGTTGCACGTTTTAAAAGTGAAATAAAATAGAGTTAATAAAACCACACTTGTGCTCCCACAGCTACAGGACAGGAGGATTTTTCTGTCTTTGGCATGAGTCTGTACAGTCAGCAGCCATCGTGTTATATGTAGTCATCTATAATTCTTCATCACAACTGTCTACATATATCGTAAGCACTACATTTTATCTTTGGGTGAAGACATGACTAACAAATGATAACAGGAAAGTAAAATATGCATAAAGTATTCAGAAATGGATCAAAAAGATGTTCCAAAAACAAACTATCCTTTCAGTTTGTCCTTAAGGATATAATCCACTGATTGTCATCATCTTTGCACCCTGATTACACCCATGTTGTTCAATCATCTGTGTGAGAGTGTGAGAGGACACTGAAACAAGGAGGTCACTGCTGAGTCCATGCTCAGGGGAGTCTTTCCCACTGTACACCGAATGGTTCTTGAGCACACATGTTCTATGTTACACTACTAATCAAGAGACTGAACAATGTAACCGAGCAGTGAGTTACATATGGAAGGGACAGTGAGTGGCCCAGTCAGGAATGCAGCTGAGCAGGGCGAGGATCTGTGTGTGTGCTATGATTAAAGAGGCTAATTAAAAGAGAAGAGAGTAAATGTGCAGGTGTGTTTTTGCTACACTAGACTCCCGGGCCAGGACACCACAGTCAGCGTGACTTTATTCTTCTGCAGCTTCAGCATGGGGATGAGAGAGGAGTTGTTCATTCCCACTGTTGTGGCTCCGTTCACCGCAACGATCTCATCGCCGCACCTGGAGGGGACCGCAGACCGTTAATGTGGACAGTGATGAAAGGATGCAGGAGCTGATTACTACATGTACTTCAAAGACTTTGTTGTGAGCAGGTTAATGCAGGAACTATTTTTACACACCAAAAAAAGTGTAGAAGGAAAATGTGTTTTTGTTTGACTTACTTGAGGCGTCCGTCAAAGTGAGCAGGGGTACCAGGCACAATGGTTTTGATGAAGAAAGGCTGCTGGCCGTGGCTCTCCTCGTAGCCGCCGACGATACTGAAACCCCAGCTCTCGTTGTTGGTTTTCTGTAGGACGATGTCCCGACACCAGTGCATGGGGCTGAAACAACAAAGGCAGAGTCAGAGCTGGCTCTTTCACACACAAATGAACAGAGTACACTTGAAGTACAGAAGCAGAACTCCGGCTCTACCTTGGTAATCCCAGCCAGCGAGTCCACAGCGGCGTCCAGTTGAGGGTGTCGTCTCGTGGGTCATCCAGAATGTCCAGTTCATCCTTGCTGCCAGCCTCTGCGTCGTCCTCTGACTCCTCAGAGAGGGTCTGGATGACGCGGAGCGACACCTGGGACTGAGCTGTCTGAGCCTTCAGCACAGAAACTGCCTCGCTGTAGGTCAGCTGCGTCAGATCGACACCGTTGATGCTGAGCAGAACGTCGCCTGCGGAGACACAGATGACGTGATCAACATGGGCAGACATTTTAGTTAGGAGGATCTCTGTTCAACGTGAGGAACAGTTTTTCATTCACATGTTTTAATTAGGGGTGAACTTAATTTGCTGTCAGTTCAACCAGATGAATAAGACGAAGAAACTTAGATTACGTCCACATTTACTGTCTAAACAAGAAAACGCCATTGTTTTGATGAGGAGAAGAACAGTTTCAGTCTGGATGGAGGGCTGAAACCAAGAGAATAGGAAGGATTTACAAATTTAACCAGCTTAATGTGGACGCACTCTGGGGCTACACAACAGAGACCGACCAAACAGAGACCTTTCAAAGCCCTGCTGACCCTGTTTTAGTTTAAAAACACTGCGGCTATATTTTACTCTGGACAGGTGAAAACAGAGACGTTTTAAAAACGATGATGCAGGAACCCTCGTTCACTTCCTGATTGGGTCTTATCAGTGACAGCTTGTCATGTCAAAACATTGCTAGGCCTACATACCTTTTGTGTTTTCACCCTTCTTGTGTGTGTACTCCTTATTTATTGTCATGGCTTCCTCCAGCGACGGATAATGCTCCTGATCCACCAACATGTTGCCATATTTGTTTTATAATGACTCACAATCTGTTTTCCACTGTCTTGACAGCCTTATACTCGTGTTACTTTCTTTAGTAATTTACTTTTTATTGACATTTAACATTAAACCTCAACTGTGTGCATTCATCAGATTGACTGTCTTCAATAACAGGGCAGTGCTCAAGTTACTTTAGGTAACAGTTTCACCAAGCCAAGAAATTGTTGGTCTTACTTTCGCCATCACTGTTCTTCCTCTGTAGTGTTTTCTGTAACAGAGCAACCAACTGCAGAGTAGATTATCTGCTTACTGTTTACACCCGGCACTTGCATGTCCACTGTACGTGATATGTCATATGATAAGCGCTTTAAGGAGTGTTAGTATGGACGGAGATTATTTCTGAAGCGGTGCTGAAGTACGGAGATCATTTTTATTTTCAACGCAGTTCTGAAATCAAAATGTTAGTCTGGCCACAATGTTTAGAAACCAGACTTATCCCAAAGAAGTCGGTGTTAAGTCTTTATTTCAGCACACATCCTCTCCGTTTAAGTGCCCTTGAGCAACACATTGTACCTCTGAATAGAAGCACGAGAAAAGAGGATTGTTCTTTTGTTATTCGGCCAACTGTCACATTGTAATGAATTCACAAACTGGACTGTAAATACTTTCCCATAAATAGTTTCTTGCTGTTGCTGTGTTCAGTGTTATTTATTTATTTATCCAAAGTTTCTGACTTAACGTCTAAATTGAACTGAAACCATTCTCAAGATCAATTGAAAAAACATAGCAAAAATTTGTCACATTTTTTAGATAAGTGATTCAACAAAAAAAAAGTCTGATTAATCAACGCACAACAAATATTTGCAGGCCTTGCCAAGACAAAAACAATACAAAGACACATTTCCAAGACTAAAACTTCTAGCACAACTTCCTGATTAAAAGGTCAGAATCACACATCACCAGATGCTGCTTTGTACCTCTTTTGATGGTGCCATCTCGGTGGAGACAGCCAACAGGCTGCACACTTGTGATATAAACGGGCAGACGACTGCGACAGTCTCTCCCCCCAGCGATGGTGATGCCCAGGGAAAGCCGAGGCTCCTTCTTCAGGCTCACAGTCTTCTCCTGGCTGGAAAACCCACCTGGAGGATCCTGTTTTAATACCAAGCAAAGACAAATATTGATCAATATCGCCGTAGGAATTTTAAAGTAATGCTGGCCTCAGTCAGGATGCCATGTTTCACAAATTCTCCAAATGAATTATTGATTTATGTTCTTTTGTTTGATATAACACACACACACACACTTCAGCCTCTCCAGGCTCCTTTGACTTAATTGATTCCTCTTACAAGACCACTCGTAGAAACAAATGTGAAACATTTGAGAAGGAGCTGAGAGGTAAGGGTAGAGGCAACGTGTGAGGATCAACACTGAGCTCTCGTAGTGGAAAAGATGTGTGGAAAATGACAGCTTCAACCAGCCTCCTTGTTTCACTCTGGAGTCTGTAAACCATCAGATGGGAAGCTGGGGGAGGAGGGGGCTCTTCCTCCCCCCAGCAGGGAACCCATCCCCCCCAGCAAGACGAAAAGGCTCGACTCTGCAGGCGAAAGCTAACTGTTACCAGCTTTGATCCTCTGCCACCCAAAGAAACAACCAAAAAACAACAAGACAGTGGCCCCGTAGCGGCAGAGTGAGCAGCACCCCAGGCCTTTTGATCAGGACAGAGGGAGGCCCCGGAGAAGGGCTTTCATCTCTGCTCACCGACGCAGGTGTCTGCTCGCAAAGCTTCTCACCCCCCATGGGGGGGTTGCTGTTCTTCCTACTGATAGTGTATGGCACAACTTAGTGTGACCGACAAAGGAGCGATTGTCACAATTACACTGTGTAAACACAAACATGTAAGCTTTGTAAGATGCTGCGAACAACACTGTGGTTAGAGGTGTAAAAGAAAGTTAGATTTTCTAATCATTTCATGTTGCCAGATTGATCTCTGCATCACTGTATCAGCACAAGGGAAAGGTCTGGAAGCAGACATTATCATTCTGCTATAGGGGAAAAATGCTTTGGCTTGTTTGTATTTCTTAAAACCAAATCACAATCATCTGGGGCAGCGCTCAGGCCAGGACGCAGCAACAGTGTCCACGCAAAATGGTGTCAGGGCGTAACTTGATTTGGAAGATGTGCACATAGGGTGGCGAGCACTGTCACTAAAATGGCTAGCTCTCCACAAATGGAAATGCCACAAAAACCTGCTACAGATATTTGTCTACTGTGTGATTAGACTTTCACTGATAAAAATGACATGTAATTTAATAATCAGCGCCCTAGAGGTCAACCCTGACAACTTGAGCTCTGGAGGAACTCACTCAATGCAGTAAAGCTTCAGATTTGCAGCGAATTGGTGAAGCCAATGTCGCTGGCAAATGCTGCTGCCAGAATTAAAAGATGTGGCCAAACAACTCCGATACACTGTGTCAGAAAATGAGAGCATTAGAGTCCTATGAGATGAAGACTAGGATTTTCCAAGATGTGTTCACAAGTTGTTTTGATCATGGTGGATCTTCACAATAATCCACCAAAAGAACAACGTGGGCCTTATTTCACGATCCAAATCTGCGTCAAAACTTGGGCACGTAAGTTATTTATGTTGTTTCTCACAGTGAGGGGGATTTTCAAGCACATGGATAGCGGAAGGAGACAAGAATGCCTGCCTGAATAACTGGCCAATGGCAGGTTTATAACCATAGTCCACACCCGGTGAATCAAACTAGATTTCCATCATTTAACAGCTGACAACAGCCTGGATGAACATGGATAAAAATATGTCATTGAAGAAATAGTTTTAGCATTAGTTTGTGAGGAAATGACCTTCATGTAGGTGGACCGGCGCCTGAAGTACTGCGGCTCAGGCGCCCTCCTGGCTGCTCTGCTGTGTTGTCCCTCTCTGCTGCTTCCTCCTTCCTCCTGAGTCTCTGCAGGTCTCATCACCACAAAGTTCACACGCACCTCACTCGCCTACAAACACAAGAAAAAGCAATTAATACCACGGCAAATACAACACTCTGATATGATTCTGTGATCACTGGATGATGTTTTGGTTTAGGTTTTCTGCAATCAGCACCGTATCATTTATTTTACTACCGATCATGCCTTAATTGTTGAGTTGTCGGATTGATTTGCTTCCATCCTGGCAGCCTTCAGTTCATAGAAATTTAAAGACATACATTTTTATTAATCCCACATTAGGGAAATCCAACTTTAATACTCTGTTGTTATTGTTCATTACAGACATGAGCCTGAAATACACACATGCTTTCTCAAGGTTAACTGGCACCGCTCCAGCTATCAGTCCACACTCTGAACCACGGTCCATGTGGGACTTGAACCGGCCACCCTCTAGTTTCTAAGCCAAGTCCCTGCCGCTCTTTTAAATCAAGGGAAAACCTGCTAAAAATAGCACTCCAGACTCCTTGCCCATTGCTGGTGGACCAGAGCTCTGAACATCGCTCTACAGTAAACAAGTATGGCTTTCTTTCTTTTTTTAACTGGTGTGTCACATTTATTGTCACAAATGTGCTGGAAAACAAGGTTAGTAAAAGGTTAAAAAAAAGCATTGAGCCTCTTGAAAATTATGGACACAGATGCATGTTGTTGCATTGTGCTGCTAAAGGGGTCAAAGTTGGCTGCTGATCACTGCTGATGGGAGCCGATTGGAGCTGGAGCTGATTAACTACCTGTGACTACTGCAGAGTAATTTGTCCCAGGAATAAAATTAAATACAAAAGCCAGATGTTAGTGGGGTTTTCCAGTGGAAATGTATTTTTACCCTGCTAGCAGTGAAGTCTGTGGCAATGTTGGCCTATCTATCACTTTAAAGATATCCAAGATATAAGCCATTATATTTGGTGTGTATATTAATAGTCCTTAAGGATGTTTTAATGAATATGGTGACACCCGGACCTTTTTCCTTTAATGCCACTATCAGGCCAAAAGATCTCATAATTGGTATATTGCCATTAGCAGTCACTGTAGAGTAAATTCATGCTATCGAGATATAAACCATGCTAAGGTTTACTGAGGCCAAGGCCTTTTCTGTTGCTCCTCACTCAGCACAATCTTACATTTGTAAAATCAGAGGCCCGACTACTTGTCAGATTATATGGTCGTCATGTTGTTTGCTCTCACGTTGTGTGGAGTCCTGACTGCTGTGACTTCTAAGCTAACAAGGCTCGAAGCTGTTAGACTAGTTTTGTTAATGTTACATCGTTGCAAATTTATTGAAAGCAGTGAGTTGTTCTGGAAGGCTTGCCTTTTTTTGCATTGAAGTGCTTGTGGGAAACCAGCCAATCAAGTCTTTTTTATCACATTACCCTTTCCATAAAGTCCATATATGAATATTGTTGTTTTTTTTCTTTGTTTCTCAGCCTTCATTTGATTAAAAAAATACCACAGTTCATGAGTGCAGTACTTACTGGAAACCATCCTCAAGGTCCTGCTGCATTCCTTAAATGCAGCAGCACAGATAGGTTCAAACTAGTCCATGCTCACAGCTGAATTATCACAATAACAAAATGCTCAACATACCAAACAAACTCAGCCTGGAAGAAAGGAAATCAGTCATATAAAATGGTTTCTGATAATGTTGAGTCTTATTTCTAGTTAATGTACATGTCCTTTTAAGATACCTGTATGATCTGGGCAGCACTCTCAGGTGTACCGTGCCTCAGGTCGTGTCCATTGATGGCCAGCACTTTGTCATTGTTCCTCAGTTTTCCGTCTTTGGCTGCCAAACCACCAGATAGCAGGTCCAGGATGAAAACTCCGCTCTCGTCCGATTTGCGGATGAGTTTGATGCCGAGCGGTTCGCTGCGCTGACTCTTCATGAGCGTCACCTGCAGGACTGTGCCCGGGTTGTGATTGGAGGTAGCGTTGCCATGGGGACTGTGAGAGGACTGGGAGGCAGTGGATGTGGTGCTGGAGGGAGGGTGATGATCAGAGCGTGGATCCCTTGTTTTGAAGCCTTTCTCCTGCATGACAGTGAGCCGGAGGAGGGAAGGCTGCCGCAGCACTGCGATGGCTCGAGCGTGGGGGACTGAAGCCAGACTGATGTCGTTCACCTGGAGACATGACACCGTGGAGAGAAGAGACAACAGTCAGTGGTGCAGCAGCCTAATGCAAACATTATAGTGCACACTTTTTGTTGAGCAGAAAAGTGGGAATAACTTATTATGTTCCTTTTCCTCCAGGATAACTCTTTAAACGCCATAAAGTGACACCATGATGTGTTGTTAAAACTTAAAGCTGTTTTATTTGTGCCGTCTCACTTTTATATCATATTTGTATCTCCTGCAACAGAATCAGAACAAATACTTGTTACAAGACAACATCAGCTTGCCTCTTCTGTTTAAAATAAGACCCCGTCAAAGAAATATTTACCTCACAATTCTGATGTGAAATTAAGCCGTCACAAAAATCAATGCATCGATTCAAAGGGAAGAGAAAGATTGAGTTTCAAGATCTGAATGACGCAACTTCGCTCGTCTCCACGGTATCTCTTTACATCCACCACCTTTCCACGCAGCCAAAAATCTCCAGCTAATGTTTCACATCCTGGAGGCAGCCTTTTTGACGGCAGGTTTTGTTTTCTTATTCAGGTTTGTGATTGGTTGGCTTCGGAGGGAAAGCTAGATTTTGGAGGACACACTGAGGCAGGGCTGCCAGAGCCGAATCTGAAATAGTCTATAAGCTCGGCTTACAGTGGTGCTGCGTTCCAGGAGAACCGGAGGGAAGAAATACAAGGAGGAGGACATTGTTGGAGGAGAGGAAGCTACAACTTATTAAAATCGTCACTTATATTCTGCACTTCGATTCTCCTCTGTGGAAACCTAAACTCTTACCGCAAATAAACCATACTCAAAATAAGTTCATAGATACAATTAAAATTTACAAGCAAGCTCCGAGTGGCCCAGCATAGACTACATAAATCTGATTTTATGCTATATGACAAAATATGTACCCTACATATAGTGTCTGAAAGTAGTCAAAGAGTGAGCCGCCTCACTTTCTTCCCATCTCTGTTGAGCTACATATGCACAGTACGAATTGGGTAGGATGTACAGATTGATGTAGTGACACCACCAATCATATCTTTTACAAATCAGGGTCATGTGAAACAGCTCTGACCATGCTCAATATCTAACACCTGGGCTGTGGTCAAATATTTTTAAATACATCCTTAATCTTGTCCTCAACACTTTTCCTTGACCTCCATTTAAAACGACATGAGGTGAGGTGAGGTGAAGTGTGTGTGTGTGTGTGTGTGTGTGTGTGTGTGTGTGTGTGTGGGAGAGGGGGGAGATGGAGGAGACACTGTTGGTCACTATTACTGCCACTTGTTATGGTTCTATGTATTGATAGCCCTTTTTTTATTGTGTTCCTGCACTGTGTGGTGTGCTTGGGTTAAATATGTGACTGTTGCCTTTTATTTCAAAGGTGAAACGACAAACATCTATTTTGTTAATATGTTCATTGCATTTGTGTGAAATTTGTCATTACCAAAAGGAAAATAACTGCTTTAAATAGGCTGCTGGAAATGACTGGCCTATCTATATTTCCTGTTTTTTATATTCAGCCCAATTGAATTTCTAACTGAATAGCCCTGCTCTGTCATATTAGCGGCACACTAAACTATTACCACTACCAGAAACCTCATCTCAATGTTTCTTAATAACTGTGGTTCTGTAACTGTTTCAAAAACAACAGGTTAAATTTTAATCCCATTCATGTCTGAACACCTCTCACACAGAAATGTGATAAGTCAATCAGTGACAACAATAGTCAGGTAAAGCTGCTCACACTGACACCGACGTGTTTGGCCCGAGAATTTTTAACCACACCTTGTTACCATGGAGCTAAAACTTGTTTAACCTGCATATCAACTTTCCCATTCCTCGCCACAAGGCACTGTGTTTACAATACTATGGGAATGCAATGACAAAGTGTTTATGCAAAATATGCTGAAGTGATCTGTGTCACACTTCACCACTGGGATTTGTCTGAATTCCCATGCTGAAGAGGAGATGATTCATTGTGCTCACCTCTAAGATGTGGTCCCCCGGGGCCAGTCTGCCATCACGAGCTGCTAGCGAGTCCCGGACAATCTCCTGGATGACTATGTTCCCCAGTGGTGTGTCTTTCCCCCCCACGATGCGAAGGCCCAGCTCCTCCTCTGGCTCCTCTCTGAACAGCTCCACCATGTTGGCCTCAGCCACCAGACTGGACCGCAAGGGGGTGTTGTCTGGGGGGAAGATGAATAGACAACCAAGTGGAATAAATACTAATGTTCATGAAGCAAATACTCCCACTCCTCAGCTTTCATTGGCTGACTGCACCTTTTAAATACCTGACAGGCATACAATATGTAGTAATTAATTTAAGGGCGCTTTCACACCTGTAGTTTGGTTCTTTGGTCCAGAACAAGGAAACAAACATTGTTTAATTTAGTTCTGGTGCGGTTCTTGATCAAGCTGACTTTATACAAACAAACCAAGAGACTGACAGGTAACTCCTTAATTAGAGAGTTTTGGTGATTGACATCCTGCTTCATTAGGAATCATGTGGGGAAATCAAATGACTAGTGACTGACATAAATTTATGCCGCACTTTAATGCTTCAGATGTGTTTATTTATGTTCTTTGGAGTCACAAAGAGCTCACTAATAATGAGCATTATAAGCATTATTAGATTGCGATACAAGCTTGAACAAATAGAGACAGGATGAAAAGGAGGTATCTTGTACGCTAATGATTAAAGGCTACCATAGTACAAGGAGTTGGGTACAAGTAGAGCAGCTTTAACAGCTTTTGAGCTATTAATCAGTGAAAACCCTGACATGCATATGTGTTACCATGGTAACCAAATGATTTGCATTAACAGGTTATATACATAGCCTCATAGAGTGCTCCAGGGTTAACGTTTTTCTGTAGGCTGACGCTAAAATTACCATGCCACTGGTTCCCTCATCAAAAAGCCAACTGGATTTTTCCATTGGATTTTGGATTAATACAGAAAATAAGCTCAGAAGTAACCAAAAGTTTATGATATTTACATGTTTTGTTCAGCAAGATAATCGTCACAAATAAACACCACTTTCATGATTATTGAAGCCCAAATGTAATCGCCTTAGGTAAAAAGCTAATGTTAGGCTATAAACAAACTACACTATAGTCACATGACCTTATGTCACCACTTTAACAAGACTGTAGAGATGTGTTTAGTGTGGCTCAGCGTGATAATGTTCCGTAGTCTTGCTTGGCCGCTTGTTAGCAACCACCTCTTTAAACACATAGAGGCTTCAAAGTTCACAAGTGGGGTATTTGATGATGAATTTCATGTCATAGAACAAAACGTGAAAGTCTCTTAAGCTTGTATTAACCACAGACCCTTTTTCAGACATCTAACCAAAAACCCAGGGAATTGTACGTGGTAAAATGTGAACTCATTTACGGGTTTTAGGACTCATTCCTGGAGCACTGTATACAGATCAATGATAGGATCGCGTCCTAAACGGATTTCACGATCAGCAGATGGATTTATAAGTTTTTTAAGTCATGCTTTGTTTAAACTGAACCAAACAGGTTGGGTGTGAAAGCATCGTACATGTCACTGCACCAGCCACCATTCTTATCAGGAGTTATAACACTGCACTCTTCAAGTTTATGAGCTAATTATATCTGCGAGTCCAAATTATTCCAACAGGGCAAGAAACGCTCAGGCAACCATACGAGTTTTGAACAAACTCCAAAGTTGGTCACACTCATGTGGAAGAAAAAGTAATATTATCACATTTTACAGACTAACTTCTGTGTTTAACTGTGGGACAGGACACACAGCTCTCGCATGCAAGGACGTTTTTATTTCACACAATTCAGGCGCCATTACTTTCACTTTCACCAACCAAATAAAGCGGTGTAAGTCATGTGGCTACTGTGTGCTGTTTACAGCTTCTCTGATTATCTGACCGCTCGTGTTTCCTGCCTCACCTTACTTCTTGGTAGTGATGTCACCATGTTTCCAGATCTCAGCAAGTACTTTAGTGAGAACAATATTTCTGTAACTTGTAGCAATGGTGGCTAAAACTATAAAAATACGACCCATGTTGTAATTAAATTATCTTTTAAAACAGCACGAGGGAGTTACTGCTACTTTATACTGACAACAAGTCACGGTTATTATGTAATATGAACTTAAAAGAGATGTTTCATGTCTTTGTTAATGATATTACTCACAGACAATAAGCCTCAAGGAAAAATTTATGCATTCACAGATATTGATCTTCTCATTAAACTTCCAGCAGAACACACACAGCACAAAACTCTATTATCTATTTATCTAGAGACACCTTCACCAGTACAGGCATGTATTAAATTACATAATGCTGTGTCAAACAATAACCAGTTTTTGAACTTTAGGTGACTTTCTCTTTAGCAGCACACACCAAACAGCAACACTTGATAAAAAAAACAGGAGTGAAGCAGAGCACACAGCAATTTGTAATCATCCCAATTAAATACTTCTAACGCACTGAAGCGCACACAATATCTCAACCTAGGGACTGATTTAGTGTGCACACACCAGCAGCACAAGTATCCACATGCTACAGCTGACATCTCGACAATGCTACCAATCTTTTTAGTTCAACAAGCATTACAAAGGCATGAATTCAAGGGATTGGGAAAAACTGGATGAGTCAATGTGCTGATATTCACATAAATGTGAAAATTTAATTCAAAAATCAATAAATAAAAAGCTTAATTGTACATTTAAAAGTGACAGCTCATTGTATTTCACTTCGGTCTTGGTATACAGCAGTAATTCGAAAATAAAATAATTTTTTTTTTTTAAATTTTGAATATAGTGACAACAATACAAACTTCTCTGCGGACACTGGTTACCAGTTGCCTGGCAACTATGTTTCAGTGAATTCTGGTCCCTGGGTCTGGCTTGCAGGTTGTTGTAAGGGTTTTTCCAAGTGATGAGACTGTCTGGTTACCTCATTTGTGAGCGGCTACACTTTCAACAACTTGGCTGATGATTCACCCGTGACAGGCTCTTCAGAACCTTCAGGCTAAAAACATCAGCGATCCTCGTCTGGGTGTTTTCGACAACCAACCCCCGCTGAAGGTGACGGGAACAGGGATTACGGTTTTCACCCTAAGCAAGCAAACTATTTCCGTTCAGCCTAGGACAGGGTTACTCAGCTTACTTTGCCTGGGGGCCACTTCTGGAAAATATAAGGAGGTCAGGGTCCAGTGAACAAACAAATATTAATAACTGATATATACATAATTAGCCGGGACCTCTGTCAGGGGGCTCAATAAGATCCTCCCCTGGCCCCTTTTGGATAAACAAGCTCTATTTTGACACTGCTTTATGCACTATGGTAACTGTTTTTACATTCAAAGTACAAAAAAATCCCAGTGTGAATAAATTTATTTTTATTGTGACTTAGAAAATGTTCAGCAGGCCACCATTCACCCTACAATGGGCCAGATTTGGTCCGTGTGACACAAGTATCACTGATGTTTGTCCAACTTGCAATTGCAAATTCTTTCCATGGAAGTGGGGATTTTAGCATTTCCTAAATCCCGCCCCTTTTTGCTACGTGCTCCAGTAACAGTTGAGAAAGCTTTGGCAGAACCTTGGTCATCTTTCCTCTTTCCTACTAGCTATTTCTGCTACATGCAGGGCTCATCTATATTAAGAAGAAAACTTTTGAATATTGCTTAAAGATGTGGCTGGGGAATATAAAGTCACATCTTAAGTTAGGTAATGTTGTAAAAATGCTCGCTAACTAGCTAGCAAACCTATAGCTACATCAAAACGAGTTAGCCTAGTGTTAGATCATCAACGTCGGCCAGGTTTCTTCTCTCCTCATGTCTCTGGGAATGTTAAAAAGATCTCAATAAGGACAGATAGGTTGGTTGCTGACATACTTTTACAAAGATGTGAAATATCATTAGCCAGAACACATCAAGGCTAACGTTCCTTTGTTTATATTATGTCTGAAAGGCCATGTGGTGTTATTATTTGGATATACATATCGTGAATACATTCTTCCCACGCATACTATAGTCCTTGCTGTCTGCTTCTTGAAGTAGCGCCCAGCTGGATGAAACCTTAGTCGCCATGTTTCTTTTTGTCTAGCTTGTCCAACATAGCTACACTAATTGACTAGGGAAGGACTTGGGGATTGGTCAGTTACCATGTATGTGTGTACGTAGGAACAAAGAACACATGAAGTCCCTGTACTTGAGCTCTGTTGCTTCTTCAGAAAACAGACTCTTGGGATTGAATCGCTGATATAATGGTGGTTGTTAGTACAGTTAAATGACTCCATACCTTCCTCACTTTCTTCATAGGCAGGATTAATGAGCCCAGGCTCGGGCTGATCTCTGGTGGGATTTCGGGGCAACGTTGCTGAATGTTTAGCATCACCAGACAACTCCCCGTCACTCTTACGCCCCTTTAGCTCATTCCACGAGGGCCTCTTCCTCTTTTCTGCTTCCTCCCTCAGTCTTCTAAAAACAGGACATCTGAGGAGAGACAGGAACATAAAGGAAAGTAGTAAAGAGAATGATATGTCTGATGACTGACCAGTGCGTTTACTCTTTTGGAGAGAACACAATCTTTATGATGAAATGGAAGGTGTACCAGAGATGAATGAACACCGAGATGGAGAGAAAGAAAATGGATGCTAAAAGTGTTTTGAGGGGACACAAGAAGAGAGTATTTATGCGCAGGGTTCAGAAGAGAAGCAATATGCAGATGAGCAGACAATTCCACTGCATTGCAGAGCGTCTGGGTGAGAAGTTGAGTCTGATTAAGTCAGTCAGAGTGCTGGGACTGCTGCTTGTTCCTCATGCCCTGAACTTTGTCTCCTCATTGTTTGCACAGAGAGGCTGCAGCAGGACTATGAGCCGCCCACAACGACTGCGTCATACCTGAAGATAAGCGCCACACTGGCCTTGAGCTAAATAATTACAAGTTAGAGTGTTCAAAGAGGGAGACTGAGCTACCAGGAATGAATGGTTCAGCCTTAAAAAAGGGGAAAACACAGCCTTTAAAAGAGCACGTAGAGGAGAAACAATCAGTTTTGATGACAGTTATTTTACATTCCTGAGAAGTGTTCAGACTTCTTTTGTCTTGACGTAAACTTCAGATCTTATGTTTCCACGCAATGTGTGTATGCAGGTACCAGATGCTTACAATCAAATGTCTCCACTTTAAGTAATAGTTTGACATTTTGGGAAAAACACCTTTTTGCTGAGAGCTACCTGAGAATATTGATACCACTGACATAACAATGCAAAATATTAGCCTGTGAATATTTCACAGCAAAACTAATCATACTAGCAGGGATGTGAATTTGCATCAGTAGCAACACTTGTTCAATAAAAGATTTTGATGTGAATAGATTTGCCGGCAGCGATGCAAATTTGCAACAACTACCAGGATCCTATTGACCCAGAACAGTGTCTGTCTGAAGTAAGTTGTTGTAGAGCTGTGACTACTGTAAGCTATTTTATTGAGTTTCATGTTCTGAGTGAATCTGAGCTCCCTCTGGTCAACAGTTACACAGTTTATATGTGCAGGGCTTTTGTGGAATGTAGGAATTGAAGGAGTGAGTCTGGTATGTGCTGCCTTTGTCAAAAGTAAAAAGATTCATCTTTGTTCAGGCTATGGAGCCATCTTGTTGTTTCATAATAAGTGTAGGCGCAGTGTAATGATGCCTTTATTTGCTGTGCGAAAGCTCTGAAAAACTGATCTTGTTCTGGAAAAAACAAATGATGGCAGTGTTTCACAGTTTACTATTCACATTTGTTTCAAATCACTCATGACTAGTGTTGATAAAAATATTGATTTATCAATACATAGACTCTGAATATTTGAAACTGTTTTAATTGTCATTTTCCGCAATATTGATGCTATCGATGTCACTTTCTTGCCCTTTCTTCTCTCCAACAGCAAGTTGATGCTGCTGCACAGCCTCACATCCTCTCACGCACTCATATTGCTGTCTTCTCGTCACTCATCTCATTCGCTCCGGTCGCCTTTAGGCTTTGACAGCACGGTTTTGTTTAGTTTTCCCTTTGCATCTTATTGCATTCTGTATGTGTGACAACCTCTGAGGTTTTTCAATATGTGCACAACCGCAAGAATATTGTTTTCCTTAAGTTTTAATTACCGTTAATATTATGACAGTCATTCTGCTGCTGTCTGTTTCTAAGAAAAGAAAAGTTGTCACTTCAAACTAAATATACTGATGTATGAAATAATCAATTGTAAAGGCCTTTAAGGGTGCAAGTAGGCAGACAAGCCAAAAAAAAGGTGGACGTTTCCACATGTTTTAAGTCTTTTTGCTGAGCTAACAGGATGTAGCTTCATATTAAATTGGCAATTAAGAGAAATATATCAATTTTCTTATCTAACTCTCAAAAAAAGATTGTTTTGTTTAGAAATGTCAAACTATTCCCTTAATGACCACACAAGCGGCCAGTGGGATTTGTTTTCAGTGAACTGTAGTAAGGCTCAGTCCAACACCTCATAGACAATGTAATTCAACTCTGGAAGGTATATGTCACTGGCTCGTCTTCTTTATTCAGCACTATCTTGCTATTAATTATTACCCTGTGCTCACTGCTTTGGTTAAACGCCAACCGCCTTGTTATATAATGTACTACTGTAATATACAGCTCTTCAGATATAATCCTGGGTTCTCCCTGATATGCCTTATAAGCCTTGGCCTTAATTTGAACTCATGCCTCGAATCCCTTGAATCCCTGCTAAAAGCCTTGCCATGCTTCTTGACAAATTGATGAAATCCAGGACTCCAAATATACCGATGTACTGTCTCCCCTTCTCTTCATCTCTCATCATCCAGGAATTAACCTCAAAATCTTTGTAAATCAGCCTGTTGTTGGTGAAAATGTCTGCATTGTACTGTGTGAGGATTTTCCCTGCTGCAGCTTAATCATATATAAGTTGAGGTTACTTTTTACAGCAAACTGTACTGTATTACCAGAGGTAGCTGATGGTTCAAAAAGTAGTATTTGCAAAACCATTGTACAAGATTACATTACTTCTTATGGCTGCTAATGATTGTTGTGATGCATTATCATCTAAAATAACACACCGTGTTACCAATCATTTTTCACAAAGGTTTGACAATATCCACTGCAACTGCTGTCATGACCTGCCAGCATCCCATCCAGAGTCCTACCTGTTGTGCAGGTGAGGCTGCAGTTCACAGCGCTGCATCTGGTGCTGACACTCTGAGGAGTGGGGGCACATCACAATCAGCTTGTCCAGCAGGTTCCTGACCAGCAAACTGGAGGGACGGCATTGATGCAACTGTAGCCGCAGGCGGTCCACGGGGCAGAAGTCCTGCTCTTTCAAGAAGTTGCTCAGACAATGAAAGCAATATGTGTGGCCACAAGGGGTGTCCATAGGTCTGAGGAGGGGCTGCAGGCAGATGTGACAAACCAGTTCATCGTCCACATCATCCTGGTACTCGTACAGGTGGCTGTCCGGGCCATCGTGCTGCTGGCCACACTCCTTACACACCCGGGCCCACGACAGACCCGGAGTGCTATTGCTGCCAGCAGCTTTGGTTTCTGTTGTAGCCATTGGCTGAAGACGATCAGTCCAAACTTCTCTGAAAATGATAAGCGTCCTCTTATCTCCTCAAGAACTGTGGGTGGTACATAAGTCTATGTCTGCGTGTCCAAAATTAAAATCCATTCACACTGTGAAAGTGAATCGACGATCCAGAGTCAAAAATGTTATCTCCATGTCTTCATTTTGATTTTCTGTTGAAAGAGAAAAAAAAGTTAGGTCTCCTGCAGAAGTTGGACTGCTCCTACTCGTACTGGCCAGCTCCACAGGAAATGACAAATCCACAGAGCAGCAGCAATATGGCAGCAAGCCGCAGCTGCTTCCTCTCAGCTAGTTTCCTGAGGGACAAAAGGAATTCTCATCTCAGCTAAAAATCACCATGCTCCACACTGAAGGGCTAAACTCTGTGAAATGAGGCGAGAGAAAACTGACTAAAGTCAAACCCCTGCTAATAGGAAGGAACAAAGGCATGGCACTACACGAGAGTAAGAATTTTGAATGAAGTGGGCAGAAACACAACCCCCCGGCAGTGGTCTCCATCCCTTTGTGCAGCTCCTAATCTCCTTTAATTCTCTCATACGGAGAGCGCTGATTAGGATCGCATTCTTTGCAGAAACTTTTGGTCATTTACTCAATGTATGAACGAGTAAATCAAATAAAAGGACATATCTTAAGTTACAAATACTTTCAGTCAGATCTCATAAAATGCAGCTTGTAAGATAAACTGCATCATGTATGGATTTATTAATTACTCATTATTTTTAGGAGTAGGAAGTGTGTGTAGGATTTAGGGAGATATATTGGCAAAAACAGAAGTTAATATAATAAGTATGTTTTCTTTAGTGTATAATCACCTGGAAATAAGAATCGCCATGTTTTTGTTACCTTAAAATGCGCCGCTTATATCTACATAAGGAGTGGATACTTGTTCACGGAGTCCACCATGTCATGTTTCTACAGTAGCCGAGAACGGACAAACCAAACCCTTTTTCCCGTCAGCCACCATAGTTAGCAGCACTTTCTCTAACAAGCTGAACAGCGGTGGAAAAACACAGATTTTTATCAGGAAACTGCTTTGTTCTGCGTTGTTACCGGTTATTGTTACCAGGTACATTTGTTTCGCAGAGGATCAGACTTCTGCAGATAATTTGGCTCCCGGCAAAAACCTTCTGAACATCTGGATTTTAAGTTATGTAAGAAAAACGGTGAGCACACATTAAGTTTTGTGAGAAGCTTCAGTTTCAGTTGGGTTCAATCTCCAATCCTCACTGAAAAATATGCCACTAAATCCTCCACACTGCTCCTTTAAGTTAAAGTAAATGGCTTTTGCATGATAAGTGAGGAATTTTGAGCTGAGCACTTTCCCAGGCAGCTCTTCTGAAGACTTCATGCTGTCTGAGAGGCTGAAGTGCCACAGAAACTCACAAAACACCTCCAAATACCACCTTAAAAGGCATGACTTTGGACTAAGTGCACAAAGCAGTAAAGAATAACATTGAAAACACATGAAAAAGAAAACAATAAGCCATCACAATGAACTCACTACCTTCAGTCTCCTTCTATATGTGACCTCAGTCCAAGATTTCAGGCACAAAAAGACTGCTTTATCTGCAATGTTATTGCCTTGGAGCGACTCACCCGAGCTGATATCTTTGTTGTCAAGCACCCGGTAGCCACTGCACGCAAACACGAGACTCTAACCCCGGAGCTGCCTGAAGCCTGAATGAAACCAGAGCCCTGCCTCTCCAGGAGCACGCCGTCAGAATAATGCCTGTATGTGTGTGTCTGTGGACACATATCGGTGTGCAAGAGCGTGGATGTGTATGAGGTCTGACTGCACCGGTGTGAGGAATGCAGTGGGGAATTGGTGTAACTAGGCAGAGTGAGTGGAAAGTGTTCCTTCTGCCTCTGTTAATGCCTGTGTGTGTGTGTGTGTGTGTGTGTGTGTGTGTGTGTGTGTGTGTGTGTGTGTGTGTGTGTGTGTGTGTGTGTGTGTGTGTATGTGTGTGTGTGTGTGTGTGTGTGTGTGTGTGTGTGTGTGTGTGTGTGTGTGTGTGTGTGTCAGGGGGGGTGGGGGCTCAGACTGCTGATGTTGCACTACTACAGGTAAAGTACTCTTAGCTGATCGACTGATTGCAAACACACACGACCCCATTACAAATATGTGCACACACACGTCTCTCCACATACATACACACTGGCTGAGGTCACACAGGCCTTCTTTCCCTCTTTGTCTTTTCTTTGTACAAGTGATACCTCGTCCTGTAATGGATAGGGGTCATGGATCCTGTAGCACAGCGAGGGAAGCACAGCAGAAACCAGGCTGCGCTCCATTTATTTAACACGACCATGGCAAGAATGTGAAACAAATAATAAACAATACACTAAAATTACATCCACCCAGCTGCCTTATGGTAAGGCGTGCAGCTGGTTTTCTTATCAACAAAACATTCCCAGTTTCGTATCACTTTCTAACTAAGGCGTATTATTTGCTTTGTGATAAGATGATGTGCCCGAGCAGGGAGTCACAGCTGACCACAGAGAGCACCCGATGGGTTACACTGAGGATAAAGCATGTCTTCATTAGAGCAGAGGTCATCCTCACAGGAAGACGTACAGCGACCCTGGAGATTACTGGTACCCTCCTGTTTATGTTGTCTGAAGGTGGTTAGCTCTGAAGCCATCTATCAATGTCCACCATCACCACACTGACACAGCAGTATATAACTCCATGTTTCTCAAGGATGCAGCATGACACCATAACAGGTGGTCATATTTCTTGGGATCCTCTGAAATGGCGACTGTGTAGTGCAGAGACAATTATTCGATTGGTTGGTTAATAATTTTAGTTCACTACACACAGCTATTTTAATGTAAGCTTTGCTGCTTTCTATGTTTTACATCAATCTAAAGTGAGTATCTTTGGCTTTGGACTGTTGGGTCATACAAATAACGTCACGTAAGTATTAAGACGTCACCTCTGGGAGCATTTTTCACTATTTTATTGGCCAAATGATTAATAGACAAAACATCTGGCTGATAAATTCATGATAAAATAATTGTTAGATGTAGCTCTAAACTGTATTACCTATGGGGTTTGGACTGTTGGTCGCAGAAATAAGGCAATCTGAAGATGTAACCTTGGGCTGTGGGACGTTTTTTTTTAATTTTTTGACTAAAAGATTAACTAACTGATAAAAAGCAATGATGAAAATAATTATTTCTTGCAGTTAGGGCTGGGTATTGTTTAAAAGATTATGATAGTAGTACTGATACTTGTAGACAGTCACAAGACACTCAAAAACAAAATGTAGGGTAAAGTGAGTCCAGTATGTTTTAATGCCATTTTTAATAGTTGTAAGCATATTTACAATAAGATTATTACGATAATATCATCAATCATAATTATTCTGGCCAGGATAGTGGTGTTATGACATTTTCATATTGTCCGAAGTCTAGTTGTATCATTAATTCATCTATTTCAACATCACTAGCACAATTGCACAGATATGAATTACTCCTAATTCTACACTAGAGCAGAAAATGACTTTTCAGTTATCCCAGACTTAAATAAACATTCCCAGCCTTGTTGGTAAAACTAGAACAACAAGACAGTTTTGCAACGGATGGGATGAAATATGTTTTTACATGTTTACAGCCAACCAAAGCTCTACACCAGGCTGGTCGTATTGAGCCCTGCTCAGTGAGACCAGCCTTGTTGAGGGAACGCCTTTATCCAAATCAAATGCTTTGTAATCATGTGACAGTCTAAGCTTTGGAGGGAAATGTCTGTGGCCCTACAGTATCCTCCAGTCTCCTAGCGGATTACCAGTGGTGGCGTTCCTTCAAAGCCGAGTCGAATCACTCGCTTTGATGGTAGATATGAGTGAGTCACATGTGTTGCCACACCTTCATTAGACGCAGGTGAAGCCCTGTTAGACAAATAATTTCCCCATGAGTCCATGAGACCGGAGGTGTGTCACGTCTACCCCAGCCTTACGCATGTCTGGTACTACTAAGATCACAAAAAAAAAAAAAACTGCACATGAATTGGAAAATTAATCAGTTTACTACTCAGAGATAAATGTCTCTTCATCATCAGTGTCTGAGTGTGACATAATCAAGTGAAAAGCATGACAATTTTATGGCTACACCAATTACTTTTCCTTATCACTAGGGTTACACGTGCATTTAGGATACCATTTATTTTATGACTGAGATAAAATCTATTTTAAGGCACTGTTTGAACATTATGTAACTGCTGTAGACGCAGCATGCAAAGTCAAAGAACTGCTTTAAATACAACAACCAATATTTGCATTGCATATTTGTATGCACGAAATGATCAACAACACAAACAACAAAAACACCCATCTCAGAGCGATTTCAAACTGTTATTCTCTTAACAAGTCGGAGTGTTTTCCACTCCGACTTGTTCCCAGCTTGTACTTTCGAACAACCAAACCAGCTGAGTTCTCAGCCCCACTGCAGACTCACACGTGGTGTGGTACCAGTGTCTCGCCGACATGTCACACATTGAAGTTAAGCTTACATTCGCAGGGCTGCTGAGCCTCCCACTGCACAATAGCCTGCCTGCACATACCAAACAAACACCACTCTTAACTTATTATCAGACACGGATGTTGCCTTTGTGTTCACCGTGAAGGGCAGAAGGTAACAGTAAACCCAAAACAAAAGTCCCCTGCACATTTTCTTATGGTGAAAGTCACTGAATCAGCCAACACAAACAGAGATGAGTGTTGTCACTCAGCTGATGATTGATTTTACTCAAAAACAGATGAAAGGTCAAACATGGCTGGTTGGGATCTGAATTTTCCAAAACAGACAAAATGCATTTAGTGACCTTCACACTGTATTGCTTTTTCACAACAATTCAGCTTCAGCACTTGTCTGCATACCTGCAACAGCAACTACACATAGTATAAAATACTTTGGTAAAACAGGAGTACTTTTGCTTGACTATATTAGTGGATGTCGGATTACGCTTGTTGAACACTACTCAAGTACAAAAGGAGTCAGTTTGAAGACTGATCTGTGAAGTAACTGCATACCTGCACATGATCACAGTCTCATTTCCACTGCATGGTTCAGCTCGCCTAAACTCTACTCGGCTCACTTTTGGTAACAGGTGCTTTTCTTTATTTCATTTTACAGTATCCCCTGAGTGTAGGTGGGATTCTTAACTGATTACCAAAGTGACATTTCGTGAAATTGCGGCGACGTCATCTTCAGCAAGGCTCTTGCTGAATCCTTTCATAAGTAACCTCACAGAGGAATGTCTGCACTTCGTCAATTTTACATCGCAGCGTATGTAATTTTGCAGGCTGCCATTTTATCAGATATGGTCAAGTATATAAAAAATCTGGTTGCTATTGACGGCAGCTTGCCTATTTACAAATGGCAAGTTTGTGCAGGATGTCCCGCCACACATTAGTGATAACTGTGTCTGACCAATCTGTGATCTGCAGTGTTTTAACTCCACCTTTTCACTTGGAACCTTGACCAAGATGGTACCAAAAACACTACCAGGTACTATCCAAAACTTTGGATAATGGGAAAAAACACAATGTTAAGTCAAGCTGAGCAGACATGCGGCGTAAACGTAGGCGAATTTTAGCTTTTTTTTGCGACACATTTCTTTGCTTGTTTACCAGTAGTGAAAGAAGTACTAACTCAAAGTACCTTAACTTTAACAGGAGTAAGATATGATCTCAATATGCAGAACAGCTCCTGTCAGAGTGACGGTCTGTATTTAACCATAGTAATGTGACTGATAAAGCACTAATATAGCAAAGCAGCATTGTAATGGTGTAGCTGTCTGAGGTGGAGACACCTGAACTCTTACATGTACTGTTGGGAAGTATAATCTATAAAAATGCATCTGATTTGTATGTGTTTTATATCAGTGGTTCCCAACTGGTTCAGCCACAGGGTCCAGATTTCTCCTTAGTCATTAGTTCAAGGTCCACTCAGTTTAATATATTCAGCGTCATACTTGCGTTTGACCATGTCTCAAGTTGGTTTGCTGTCTTTGTTAAGTAACTCTATGTTATTTACTCACTCTACAGCAAGAAAATAAAAGCTCTGAGCTGGAAATGCACTGTAATTAAAAATTAAGTGTGTGGATACATTAGCAAGTCACTTGGGAACCACACCAGTTGGGAACCACTGTCTTATACTGTACTGTACTGTGTTTGATACTCTGTGTTACATCACTGTACTATATCATGTTATACTCTTATTACTACATCACATATTACATTATTATCATGTGTCCATGTTAATAGACATCACTGTGTATCTATTGTATTCAAGTCTGATGTATGCCATTTACAAAACTGACTTACTGACTCTTAACATCACGCTGATGTCACTCTTGCCTTGAAAATGTGTCTTCAATTGCTCTTGTGTTGTTACTATTTTTACTTCTATTCTTATTTTAGCCTGTATCCTTTGTACTATGTATGTTTTGCTCTCTCTGGGGTGTTTATTTTTGTCCTTTGTGCTGCTTCAACAACAAAATTTCACATCTGGGAATCAAACACAGGCTTATCATATTTCTTTCAAGCGATTATGTGTTTTGTAGGTAATCATATAACTGTAGAACAGTCAAAAAATATATAATATTTCCCTTTGAGATGGAGCATTAAGGGAACTACTCGTGTAAAGTACACTCAAAACTGTACACAGTTGTGATATTATGGATGAAAAAGCTGCTGAACAACAGACACAAGGACATTTGTACTCACTTCACTCCCCTGCCTGGATGTGTGTGCTGTCACTGGGACCATAAATAACTCAGAGCCCCCTCTCCCTGTCAGCCTGTGACTGCTGCTTTGCTCCTAATCACTACAGCACGATGTGACAGACCCAAATGACAGAGGAGGTAATAAAAGTTAGCCTTCATGAGCGGTATGACGGTTAATACAGCCGTTACACTGACACGGCTTCACCTTGGGCTCATAACCTGCTGAGAAGGCGCTAACTGCTACACACACACCTTGAGCTCGGAAAACTCACTTTTCTGAGTGAATATCTGCCCCAACACATGTTTATTCAACCATCACACACGAGCCTTAAACGCTGAATAAAGGGTGAAGCAGCTTTGTTTGGTGTGTTTCTACACACACGGACAGAATTAGCTCAAGTGGAGACCGAAACTCGTCTTACCTGTGTGAAGGTTGTTTTCCGGAAGCAGCTAACGTGTCGCTAGCTAAAACAAAGAGATGGCTGTGAACTCACTGAATTATGGATTTATATAAAAGCAGCTCCCCACACACACGCGGGACAGCAGACACACCGCCGAGGCTTTCTGGTGTGTTTTACCGCAGTGCTGCTGTCGGTGAGTTATCCCGGCAGCCCCGTGTCCCAGGTGCAGTCCAACCTACAGGAGAGGACTGGGCGACTTTCCCAGTTTCGACCAAACATACTTGTGAGCAGCCAGGAGCCGTGCAGCACAGGAGGAAGTCCATGCAGGTGTACACACACACACACACACACACACACACACACACACACACACACACACACAGTGCTCCTCTGTTACTGTAGCTGTACATTAATACAGTCATGCATTTCTTTTTACAGCCACATATCAGAAACTGCTCACCACTCTGCAATGAAATAACCACCAAATATTAATATTTGCATGCAGGATAGAGTAGCACATTAAAAACCAGTGGTGGAATCTTAACTAAGTATATTTACTCAAGCACATGGACCACTTAAATACAATGTTAAGGTAAGCAAATTGTACCTAAGTTAAGTATTTCCACTTTAGGCCACTTTATACTTCTACTTAACTACATTTCAGAGGTAGATATTGTATTTTTTTATCCACTGCAGGACAACAAAGATGAACAAAGATGGTAAAAAAAATAAATACAAAACCATGTACATATTAGTGGATACTAAATAGGTGAATATGCATATAACATACAATGTTACAAATCCCTTGTTTTATTAAGTTATGCCTGAATAACTGTATTGTTTAGTTTATCAGCAAGTAATTTACCACTGGAATGTGAAGTACCTAACTCCAGTTTATTCAAGCACAATTTTGAGGCACTTTCACGTAATTTAACTTTATACTGTGCTTTAAATTTCAGTTTCACTGCATTTCAACGAGAAACGTGCTACATTTATTTGACAGTATTGGTTACTAGCTATTTCTCAGATTAAGATTTTACATGATAACGACATGAGGAGTTTGTAAAATGTCAGAATCAGCATACAAGGAATGTGACTGTACTGTACTGCTCTCCATGCACTTACACACATAACAGTTTTTATGGAAGTGAAATGTTTATGTGAATTGATGCAGTGCCATTTTTTAGTTCCCGAAAAAGCTGTATTGTTTAGTATATTAGCTTGTAATGTATTTTTTTAAATATTATTTTTATTGCTGATAATGTATTTCAGCATGAACATACAAACCCCAACAAAAATCCCTACCCAAAACACAACTAAAACATGCACTCACACACATGCATAACGCACACGCACACACACACACACACGGAAGAGGGATCTTGACACCTAAATTCAACATAGTCAAGAGTCAATAACACAAAAGCACATAGCAATACATATCATCCATGTATGATTATCAGACATAAGGATAAAGAGAGAACATGCTGTTAATAAGTATATCCAGATGTGGTCCCCATCCACATGCACTCATTGAGTCCAGATATTGCAAAAGAGGACCCAAAGATTCCTCCCATTTATGTTCACATGATGGATGATTAGTTCAGTTTTTCCACATGAATAACTGAAACAAGTTCACACAGCCAGTTTCTGAAGCATGGTGGATTTGATGTCCTCCACTCTTTTACAATGAGTTTCTTGGCTAGCTCCATGCACATTGCAAGAGCTGTCTGCATGTATGTTGAAAGTGTTAAAGAATCCTTTACATCCAAAAAGAGCCAGGTGAGCAAGTATTGTTTTACTGAAATTTGAAGTTTATTCAAGTAGCTTACTCTACTTCAGCACAATTTTGAGGCACTTCCACCTAAATTAACTTTAAGCTATACTTTAAATTTTAGTTCAGCTGCATTTCAGCAACAAATATTGTACTTTTTACTCTGTTACATTTATTTGACAGCATTGGTCACTAGCTATTTCTCAGGTTAAGAATTTATACGTAAATACGTACATATAAGCTGAGTTTGTAAAATATCAGAATCAGCTTTATTAAGTACACATACAAGGAATATGACTGCACCCTTAAGTTGATTTCTATGTTCTTACACACAATTTACAGGAAGACAGAAATACACATACAGCAAAAAACAAAGTCCAACAAAGATGAACAAAGAAAGGTAAAAATAAACATAAAACTATGTACACATGAGTCAGTGCACATATCGTCTCATCACATGATTAAACAGAGACTCAACACTGGACAACATCATCATCATATATAAAGCAACAACATTCAATGCCCATATACAGGTGAAATGTTTCTGTAAATTGGTGCAGTGTTTTGCTGTTAAACTACTAATGTATATCGTAATTGGCTCAGTATTTATCTGACTGTACAACTGTAATCAAGTCTTCAGTCATTAAAGCAATGGTGGAAAGTAACTAAGTACATTTACTCAAGTATTGTTGTTAAGTACAAGTTTTAGATACTTGTACTTGAGTATTTCCACTTTATGTCACTTTATACTTCTACTTCACTACATTTCAGAGGCAAATCTTGTATTTTTTATCCACCACATTTCTCAGACAGCTTTAGATATCAGTTAATAAATAACGATATATTATTACAGGTTAAGCTGTCCAGCGGTAAACTGGTTCCACCTTAACCAGGTGCAGCATTAAAGTGATGAACACATGAATGCACCACTAAGATCCATCTATAATTCATGCTCCAATAGATCAATAAAATATGTAAGTTATAGGCCTATATATGATTTTGAAATGGACCATTTCACTTTTGACACTTCAGGTACATTTTGTTGATAATGTGTTTGTGTCAGCAAGCTGACGACATTTTGATTGCAAGACATGGAGTATTTTTAGATGACGGTGTTTCTATTTTTACTTCCTCTGCCACTGATGAAATTATATATTGAATGCAGGAGTTTTACTTGTTAAAGAGTCTGGTATTTTTACATGATAGTATAAGGTGTTGTATTATATTAACTGTTTGACTTATAAAAAATGTTATATATATGAAAAAATATTTTCAGAATACACTTTACTTTTCATGGTAATGGTCTCTTTTTTTCTGAGGTGAAAGGCTTCAGTGTGCCATAAAATAATGACTTATGCTATTGTTGGTCACCCTGTTCTAGCATATTGCAGACATTTATATTATTTTTGTCACCTAAAAAATAGTTAAGATGATGTAGTGAGTCCATGTCAGCTGAAATAGTCCAGAATTAGCCGTGATTGTTACACACATGCAAGCACTAACACGCATGTCCATTGCAGACAATGTGGCGCCAAAGCAACAGGCAGCAAAAGAGCAGGGTAAACACGGCAGAAAAGTTGGAAAATCTTTTTTAATGAGTAGGTTACACACAGGTTACATCAATGATTTCATGAATGAATGACTGAACTAATAAATGGATTTAACTATTTAAAACACAAACAAATTTGACTGTTCCATTTTACCTGAACATGTTACAGGACTGAATGTCCTAAGTTTCTAAAGTATTTTATCTGGCAGTATATTTTCTACATAGAATTACAACAGAGATCCATAAAAAGTTCTTAAAGTAACATTCAAGATAATCAGAGTTTCGATGTTTTTCCTGGTCATCTACCAAAAAGTGTCTCAAATTACTTGACGTCAGCCTATGATAATCGGCAGTATGGCCTAAAGTTGAAGAAATTAGCCCCAGCTTTTACCAGTTGTAACAATCAGTGATGCTTACCTGCTGACATTATACATTTTGTACATGGGCCATTCTGCATAACGAGTACTTTCACTCATGTCACCTAAAGTATGATGCTAATGCTTTTGTACTTTTTTGGGAGGTGGGGAGGGGGGCTGTTTTATGCCTTTATTGGACAGGACAGATTAAGCGTGAAGGGGGGAGAGAGAGGGGATGACACACAGCAAAGGGCCATGGGCTGGAGCCGAGCCCGAGGCCGCTGTGGCAAGGACATTGCCTTTGTACATTGGACACCAGCTCTACCCACTGAGCTACTGTGCTGCCCTTTACTGTTGTACTTTTGTACTTTAATGCAGGACTTTTACTCCCGACTGAGTATTTTACACTGTAGTATAGCTGCGTTTACTTAAGTGGAAGGTCGGAGTACTTCCTCCACTGATGATTAAAACAATCGCTTATCCCTGCAGCATGTTTTCTTCTGTTTATCCCACATTCAAAATACAGTTTCTGAGGTGGAAGAAGTATGCACATCCTCTTCAGAAGTAAAAATAGAAAGACCGTGATCCAAAAATACTCCATATCCTTATATCAAAATGTCGTCAGCTGATGACACAAAAATATCAACAAAACCTGAAGTTTCAAAAGTAAAATGGTCCATTTCAAAGAGCTCGGTGTATTTTGACACCTTAGTGTTGTTACGTTTACTGAAGAAAAAGATCTATATACTTCTTCCACTGCTGCATTCAGGCCTCAGTAAACACAGATGGAAACATTTGAATTAGTTTATCACATCTTTGTTTCATACCAGGCTGCATTCCACACTTCCTGTCTCATCAAAACATCTCTGAGTAAACACCTGAATGACGTTGCACGGAAAAATACTAATGGTTTGGGGACGTAGCCAGTTAAAAGGACTGTGACACACCAACACACGGTGTAAAGCACCATACCCCCTGCAGAAGGGAAGGGAAGTCTCTGTGCCATAAAACTTCTCTGTGAAAGCCTGTTTCCCCCAGGATTTATAGCCGTGGTAGGAAACCTCAATACAAAGTGACATTTGCTGATACAAGACCAAAGAATGAGACACTCCATTGTGGCAATACAGATGTCAACTGGTCTGTATTTCATAAGACAGCCGGGAGCTGAAGCTACAGTATTAACTGGATTATAGGATTAATGGGAAGCGGAATAATTTCTCGCCTTACCTCCTGCATAAATGTAACAGTAATATACACACTATATTCACTGTATCATACACCAAACAATTACACAAAAATGTCTTTTTATAAAGGGATACATTTGAATGTTAGGGCTATGAGAAGATTTTACAGTACAGTGTCAACACTGACAGGACACACAGATGAAACAGACACTTAATTTCCTGTATTTGGGGGAATTTATGCACCAGTATGTGCTTTTTTTGCATCAATTAATGGTGTAAATGTCTTTTATTTTGTCAAAATAAAAGTCCTCTGCTGCAAATGCCTATGTTCTAAATATTGAGGGGGATAGTCCCCTGCATCCCCACCCAAATCTACACCTACAAGTACAGTTTTTAATTGTATTTAGATAAAATAAATAAATCATAAATGTCCGCCACTGTACTGTACGACAAAAAATCCGGACAGCTGTAACTTTTACGTCCTCCAAACAAATCACATAAGGTGCTTATATTTCATGGTGACACTTTTGACTGTCAGAGTGAGATGTAGTGTCCCAAAAACATTGTTTACAACAACATGACAGCATGATGTACCTGATAAATGTGAACTGAGTTTGAGGGCTTCCTCTGGCTTCTGTCAGCATAGATGAGAAAGAGTGACACCATGTGTTCAGATTAGGTATCGTAACTGAGATGCTCAGACATTTAAGAGTTTAATGGCGGTTTGTTGCAGATTGATTGCACATGACAGAGTAATGAATTAGTTGATTATTAGACTAAAGCAGAGCCATAAGTTCTTAAATAAATTCTTACAATTAATGACATGCACACATCTGGTGTGTGTGACTGCCTCCTGGTTTGCATTGACTGCTCCTTTTTGTCAGATTGTTCTTCACAGTGTTGAATTTGGTCGTCTTCTGATGGGAAACTTGGAAGTGGGGTGACAAGACCGAGACAAGATAAACACTGATGTAACAATACAGTACATCCTGAAGCTCTGCCTCACTCTCTCCCGCACACACACACACACACACGTATACACACACCCTGTTTGGGGCTGCGGTACCAACAAACAAGAAAGAGGCTGTTTGTCTTTCCTGGGATCAGTAAACATCCTCAACACAAACAAGTTCCTCTGGAGTGAGAGAGGAGAAACTCACACCGTCAGGGCAGCTGCACTCTCACTCCACCTCGGCCTTTGATGTCCTTCAGAGAGAGCTGATAATGAAGGCCCCTTACATCTTAATTCTTTTAATTGGAGCGCGGATGTAACAGGTTGCTGATACTTTGCTGTCATTGTCTTTTGCCTTGATGTGAACCAAGGGACAAATCTAAAATAAATCATAATCCTTATTTTGAAGTTGTGACGAGGAGCTTGGTGCAATTTGTCTAAATAAAGAACAATGTCAGGGCAGATGGCTCTCACTGAAAAACAAAAAATGGGTGGCTTTGTTGTATCATCTGATTATCCAAAAATAGACCCTTATAATAATAATAGAATTCTATATATATATTACTGTCAACAAACCCAATGGAAAGATCAAAACCAACACTACGTTAGTCTGTCTTTTAATATTTTCAGATTCAGCTTCAAAAGCCCATTTGTTCCCACTGAAGATAAAAAGGGCCATATCTTTTTTTTTTTTTTTTTATGTACACATGAACATTAATATGTACACACAAACATACATACATATAATACACATATCTACATGTTAAGTATATATCACTAAAAAAAACAATAAAAAAAATACTGTCCACCTCATCACAGGTCAAAAAAACCTCTTCAGTGAAACAACAAGAGAAGAAATGAGAAAAATATTACTTTATGGATAACATTAGAGAATTATTTCTCTGTTTCCCAAAGCTAAATCAATTCCTAAAAGAGCAGGGCATTCTAGTTTGTAGTGAACATTTCTTAAAGGGGACCAAATAGTGCATTTGTTGGGGGCTATTTCAGCTGTGGATTAATACACATTTGGTGCTATGGTGAGCATTTACTGCAGCAGGGACTGACTCAAAATCAGCTACAGTGCCCACGTGTCGGCCAGTGCAATGGTGTTTTTTAATAGTTTTGTAGGTCTATGGCACAGTGGAATAAGACAGCACTCTAAGACAGCAATCTTTTCTGTCAAATTTGTTGACAGTTTTAAAAGATATAGAATATAATCAAACTTTCCTTTCCCTTCTGAGTTCTATGTGTCACTAGGCCTTGTTTTGTAAAAGAGAGAAAAGCTTTAGATCCAACTACATGCGTCGGCTCTTTTGTTTTTAACTGTTGCTAAGGGGAAACCAAGGACATGTAAACTCTGCAGCAGCTTGCTAACCTCCCCTCTGGCCACTACAGGCTAAAAAAATCCCTCCTCCATCTTACCCTGGGCGAGACAGCGAGGCATTTGGTTCGGGCCACAGCTTGCACTGCAGCCCCAGGTCCTGTCTGGCCTCCACATGACGGCTTTTAATCAGTGACGTAGGGGACAAAACCACAGCAGACCACATTTGAGCTTCTCTTCAGTCAGCTCTCGGTGATTTGATCATGGCTTCATCATAAAACAGATGCAGGCCACTTGATATTATCAGAAAATGAAACATTATTTGTGCCTTCTGGTTAAAAACTAGAGGATAAATGTGTTAAGAAGGCTGCTGCAGCAAGGGCAACAAGCCTGTGTGTCTGTGCATCAGGAGAGTCTTCCTTGTCTTCCCTGTGTAAATATGCTTAGCCCCAGATGATCTTCAAGGCCTCGCTTGTTTGTACCTGCCGTGTCATTCTGCTCGTCCGCCCAGCATGACACCCTGTAGCCCAGGATCAGCCCCTACGAGATCAAAAGACCTCGGTGATTCTTATCAGATAATATTCTTGTCCGCCTTCCCTCCCCTTTGAGTGCAGCCTCCTCACACTGTTGACCTGGACCGAGCACACTGTTCCTTATGGCCCTTTGGCCTTTCCTCTTCTTATCACCGTGATGGCCAGGCCGTGATAAGGCAGGTCCAGCCTCGGGACAGAAGGAGGGTACTGTCCACTCTTCTAAAACTTCACAGTTGCATAACTCGGACACTTCAGGGCAGTAAAGAGGTTATCTCAACTCTGTGCACGTGGTACTGGTACTTTTACACACTCGCAAAATAGGCACAAGTGAGACATCTCTCGCCACGCAAATTTTATTGATCATAAATGTGTGTTGACTACTGGTAGATCAGTTTAAAGATCTAGTGTGTTGCTTTTAGGGGCTCTAGTGGTGAGATGGAAAAACCTGAAACTTCTCAAGTGTGCCAAGCGTATAGGAGAACTGTGGTTGCTGACGCACAAACACAAAAACATGAATGGTCCTATCCAGAGCCAGTGTTTGGTTTGTCAGTTATGGGCAACTGAAGACAACATGGCTGACTCACTCTGTATGTAGATATAAACTGCTCATTCTAAGGTAACAGAAAGGAAACGATTCTTACTTTCAGGTGACTATAAACAAATGAAGATATAGTTGTGGTTATAATATACAATTTCTACCTATAGATGCCCCTAAATCCTACAAACTGGACCTTTAGGTGTCTACATGTGCAAAAGAACCATGTCAGTCTTGCTTTATTATTTTGTTTTTAGTGTTGTAGGGAAGGGTGGATGGTTTGTTCAACGCTGGTGGGGGAACAGTGGATTTGGGGGCCCTTCACATGAACATTTTGAGCATCAAACATTTCATTTCCTGCATTCTGGTGAATTTTTATGCACCAATTTGTGCCTTTATTGCCTCAATGTATGGTGTAAATGCTTTGAATTCTGTCCAAGTAAAAGTCCTCTGCTACTTTCATGTTTTTATTGGGGCGGACAAATGGATACACTCTAAAAATTGAGGAGTACGTGTCCCCTGCGTCCCCCAGGAAATCTACACCTATGGTTGTCGGTATAATTCTGGCTCACGCTCCTGTGAATTTGAATCAAAAGACACCTGATCATTTAGCTGTCATCCTCTCAGTTCCAAAAGACAGAAACCTGCTCCGACACAGCTCCATTTCAACGCTGATGTGTGACAGCCCTGCATTTGTCCGAGCGTTGCATGAATTTATGAGTATGCGGGCCGAGCAGACAGACAGGGAGGACTGGTGTCCAAAGTCACGACCCTGCCCTGACCTGGATGAAGGAAATGGTCACGCTCCTTGAGACAAAGCAGGGCAAAGGAGAGTCTGAGGGGCTGGCTGGTCAGCCTTTAACAATGGGTCCGTGCTCTAAGACCGCGGGCCACACAAAGGCCAGAGAAACCCCCTCCTTCCCACTCCCACATTGCAATAGAGCTGGCATTTCACACTGGCCTGTGAACAGCCATTCAGTCAAACTACTGTTTAACCTGACCCCTGGCCTACACAGAAATCAAGATGAGTCTGGCGGGATGTATTCAGGTAACTGACCTCTCTGGCTTTTCCCCGAGCCAGCCATCAGTTACCACACAACTCTGCCTTTACCTCAGTTAACATTGTCATAACTCTTATCTTTAAGTTGTTTCCTATTTTGTGATTACTGCTCTGAACTTCTGTGAATATTCCCTAAAAGCATGTAATCAATAGGCCACCCAATAAATAATGTGTCTAGTGATGGGTGTAAGGGGCAATAGCTCCCTGGGGAACAAGAGACACCACCAGACCCTTCGTCTGGGTCAACTACCCTCGAGCCAGGGCTGAGGGGAGCAGCCACATGACCCTCTCGCTTCTCAATGGACTGCTCCTCCCCTCTACCTGTAACATGGCTCGGATCAAGGTGTGGGGGGCTGCATATCAAACAGACTGAGGCCTTTGATGTGGATGGAAACACAAACACTGATTTGAGCAGAGTCGTAACAGCTTATTTGTTCCCTTTAGTCATTCATTGAGCTGCTTGTTGAATGTGTATGTCTTCAAAGGCCTGCAGCATGCACCGGTGGTACAGTAGCCGAGGAGGCCCTGAGAGCGCCCCGGCCTGGTGGGTTTGTGGGAAGGCCATCTGGCTTCCTGTTCCTTAGATTTGATATTGATTTATTGGCTGTACATGGGAAGATAAGGGGGCACCAGCTGCCAGAAGTTCTCCTCTGCATCCTCACAGACAATGGGCCTCCTGGTCATCTACATCCTGGCTTAATAGGGGATGCATCATTCCTTGTTAGCTTTTAACAAGCCAAATACAAATGACATAAAAACAACATGACATTTTTGCAAAAACTGAATTGTTTTTCATTGTGATTTTTCAATCTGTTTTTAAAAATCACTTATTTTCACTAACATAGAAAAGTCTCTTTTTTTAAATCCTCACAGCTGTTTTAAAAAAAGCAACACTAAATTTACTTAACCTTATTTAGCCCGTATTTAACCAGGTAAGTCCAGCTGAGATTAGTGATCTCTTATTCAAAGGAGACCTGGCCAAGACAGCAGTAGACAAAAGGTTACAGCCAAACAACCACACAATAAAAAGCATAAAAAGATATACAGTAACACGTAGAAATATTAGAACATAACCCAAATGACTCATTCATCCTTGTGCTTATGAGAGCTTTAAAATCAGGCAGAGACCAATTCACGTAGTTTCAAATCTTTCTGAATGTTATTGCACGACTCCAGTGAACATGTCACAGTGTTGGGGAGTAGTGAACTACATGTAATTAAACCAGTCTAGTGTAACTACATTTTGCAGTAGCTTGCTGTCAGTTCAACTACATTCATATTTGCAAATTGATTCAAGTAGGGTTTTTTTGCCAGTTTTTGTGTAACTAACTTTTGAAACTACAAACAATTTTTGGCAATAAAAGAAATGGATTTTTTATTTTTATTTTACCATTGCTTCTCTACTGTAAGTCAACCCCATTTGACCACAATTGGTCATAAATATTGATTATTGCTATTTTTAACAAAGGTTTAAAGAAGCTGTTGCACACCATTTTAGACACTACATGCTTGATGCAATACCTCCACCTGGATATGGACAGGTTTCTGAAAGCAGGTGTCTGACTGATGGACATTGTGTATAACACCATAGCTGACATTCCTTACATGCTCCCATGAATCGTGAGGTACTTTTTATTTATTCTTTAGTTTGTATTCTTTATTTGGATCCTCATTAGTGTCCACAAAGTGGTTGCTAATCTTCCTGGGGTCCACTCATAAAAAAATAAAAATACATCAGTTTAAAATCACACAGTATCAATGAGACAATAACATTTAATATCAGTCCAACATTGAGACAAAAAAATGAGTAAAAAACAAAATTGTCACAGACTCACTGTACCAAATAAAAATTACCAAAAATTTTCTAGAACTGCCAAAACAAAATTTAGATGCACCAATTTTAGTTTTAGTGACCTCTTGAAGGAATATCAGTTATTAATAAGTCTAGTGCTGATAGGGAGCACATTTCAAGCTGAGACCCCTCTATAAAAAACAGTTCTCGTCATAAAATTTGTTTGTGGATTTGACCAGAGCTCACTTGCTGTGCCACATACCCATGACAAATATCACCATATAATTGTTTATCACCAAAAAACTGAGGTGCATCTTTTAAGATGACAGTATGCGTGAATAACAAAAGAGTACATTTTAGTTTAGCCTCCACAATCGGCCAAGATAGTCGATTATGCATCTCACACACACCATGAATGAGCTGAGAACATGTAGACACTTTTTGCAATAAAAATCATGTGACTATTTTGTAATAAACTTTGTTGTAATCTGTATTACGTGCACATTGTCAGTTTGATCTTTTAACAAAGTAGTTGAACTGCTTTTTTTAAGTAGCTTTAGCAAACCAAACTAGATTCCTCCGGAGGGTAGCTTTGCTGTTGTGCGGCTTTTTTCAGTGTTAAGTAGCTTGCAAAGCTTTCAGGTAGCTTCCCCAACACTGCACATTAGTAAAATAATTTACAGATTAGCCCTTGAAACCATCATTGGACAAATTAACTCCTTAAGGCCTCATGTTTACTGCAGATGTGACACTTTATAGGCTGTGTTTAAGCACATTTACTGGTCTACAGGGCTGAGATAACAGCAGTTTCAGTGTTTGCTGTAATAAGCACTGTTGGCAGTAATGAGGTGCAACATTGCATTTATTATTCCTAACAAACCCTGACAAGCTTTCACAGTTCAACCCATCACAGAAACCATTAATTCAAAATTAGCCTCTTATGCATAACAAGTCTCTCAGTCCTGTTAAGTGAGCCGAGCAGTTTGGCCTGAGCCTCGCTGGTGGAGGTGTCAACATGGTGCCACAGTGAATTGTACTTATGCCTGACTTTTCTCACCAGTACACCCCCCACCCTTTTAAAACAAGACACACTCACATACAGACAGACTCTGGTGTCACCCACCCCAGCCTGTTCCCCACCCCCACTCCTACCCTTTCTTCCCTTTCCCCTCCCCTGCCAACACAAGCCTGTGATGTGACTGTCTCAGATAATGAGGTGAGAATTTTATTGCACCAGTCTGTGAGAGGATGACAGCGACTCAGGCCTCCGTGCAGCCTGCCTGGTTATCGGGCGCCCTCTGCTGGCTGCTGACTCACAGACTGCTCTCCTCCAGCACTGCACTTCAAAGTGGGAGATCAAGGGTTGACTTGCGCATGACATCCAGGGAATGACAATGCCTCAGCCAGCCTACACCTACTGCTACGTGCCAGTCCCAGAGACACAAAGGCACATAGGCTGCTCCCGCACTGCTCTGCGGCATGGAGGAAGTTCTCATTCAGGAGGGGGGATATACATACAGGAAGAGGGCAGTGCTCTATGTGTGTTCTCTATGAATACTGCTGGGTGAAGGCAGTGTGAGGGGCAGAGGAAGGACAGCAGAGGAGACGGAGAGGCAGCAGATTCTTGGTGGTGTCCTGTTTGACTGCTGAAGCATTGCTTGATAAGATACAACATCACACCACTTATCTTTAAAGAAAGACGTCCTACTATCTTGTGTATCACAAACCAAACATATATGACAATGACATCAAAGAATTTTCAAAGCATTTGAGGGAATTTTATTGCTCTGGGGAGCAAAAATGTACCTCTGACAAGACAATCATCCCGGCTTTCATAAGTGTATTGATCTGCTTCTTTTCTGCACTTGTTTCTGAACCCTCGCTGTAATTACCTCCACTGCATCGAAAGTGGCTCTTGAGTTAACAGAGGTGAAAGCCAGCGTCCCTTTCACACACACAGACATGGCCTTTTCCTCCCCCAGTGGGCAGCCAGAGGGGGAGCGAGGGCTTGTGATCAGGCTGTCATTTCCTCTGGTTGGCTCTGTTATTCCAGAAAGCCTTTGTGGAGGAGCCAAGTGGTCCAGCCGCAGACAGAAGGTGGGCTCCTCGCATGCATCTGAGGTTGTCAGCCCGGCAGGGGAGGGAGGCGCTCCTGGAAGGCCAAGACAAGGAGGAAAACAAACATGGCGCTGAGAGAAGACAGCGACAACAAAGCCCTGCTGATGAATACAGTTAGACAGTAAATCAGACCTGATTTATCTGCGTGGTGTAATAAAGAAAATAAAGAATTTAGTTGGCTGTTGCAAAACATGCCGACAGTGTCACTGTGTTTGCAGTGTTTGCTTTGAACCAAACCTCCGACCTTAACCCCAAACCTCTCCTTTCTTTCACTTAGAGCATCACTGGACAGGAAGTTGGTTGGAAGTGCATTTAATTATTAATATATTAACGCAATGTCACACTATTTTGGCTGTACGTTTCTTTACAAAGACACTTTTCTCTGAATGACCCATCTGAAAGAAAACCACGCACATTAATGGTTATTTAGAGCAGCCAAAAACCTACTTATGTATTATTAGCTGAGGAGTTCATAACCCAAACCCCACCCCTGCTAGAGTGAGATATTCTGATAGTTACTTCCCCCCAGTTGCCATGTGGACAAGTCAAAAAGTTAGAGTACTGCGCCACCTATAGAGACAAAGTTGCCACTCCCTAAACTGTGGTCACCAAAGTTGTCCTCAAGGGTGCCTCCCAGGAGGTCACCTGAAAATATGAGGACTTGGTTAACAAAGTGTTGCAACTGCTTCACTGTTTCTTATGTAGCCACAATACAGATACATTTATGCAGATATGAGATAAATTTAATGATGTTTCTGGTCTAACAATTACATAGAGTGCTGCCTATGTCACAGGATTCTCAATATGTTCGAGTATAAAGTACAATATTCACTAGAAATTGAGATCAACAAAAAGTATAGTCTCACAAAATGGAAACACTAAATGTACCACTGCTACAAAAATATATTTCAGTGAAAATATGGCTTTTAAAAACGTCTGTCTAATCCAGTTCATATTCTAAAACTAGACAAACATGTTAAATTCTTCAGTGAGGTGTCTGTGGCCTTATAACGATGATCTACTGAACTGATTTCACTGCATGTTTGACAACTCCTTTGAAACTATACCACTGTGCATGGGGTCAAACCTGTCTCAGGTCAATAACAAATGAATGCACAGAACTCTCCCTTTCTCCTTCCCCCAACAGTGGAGCTGAGATATAAAGTAGGCTAGAATAAATTGGAAATACTTACTTGAGTAAATGTAGCCCTAGTTACTGTAGTTACATTTCACCACTGGCCCGTGTTGCTGTTAATAGTTTTACTCTAATACTTTGCAGGACTTTTATATTGTAATACTGGTACTTTTACTTGAATAAAGGGCATGTGTCTGTCCTCCACCACTGTTTATAGGTATAAAGACACAATATTGTGGGGTGAAGTCAGGTAGTTTTGGACATCAGATATCAGAAAAATACGGTTTTACATCTTGGGCTCTTTGAATCTTTGCAGCCAGTCACCAAATTATTTTGTTGGTCTGACATTACTAGTATAGGCACACCAAATATTCAAAAATCCACTGGTCCCAGAACGTCCGAGGTACGTCATGTGGCATGTTGATTTTCTCATATTAATAAGAGTTTGGCAGATAAAATAATAAGGTTATAACAACAACAATATTTGTAGAATGATCCATTTTATTAGCTGTTTGACTTATGATTGAAATATCTTCACAATAGACTTTACTTTTTATGGTAAAGTGTTTTGAGTGAGAACTTAATGTATTTAGGTAAAATGGGACAAAAAAATAAGCTAAAAGAGGTCATTTTTCCGAAGTGAAACGATGTTTTTAGGCTACCAGGCGCCATGAAATCATGACTTGTGCTATTGTGCCCGACCCTGTCATAGCCTATTACAGACATTTAAAGTATTTTTGTCACATGAAAAATATTAAAGATGATACAGCCAGTCTTTGTCAGCTTGGTATCCTGCCTTCGAGGTAGTTTTAACCCCCAGGCAGTCAGACTACAATAGCACTTAAGGACTGTGGATGCTGTGGATTATTTATGCGTATTATATGTTGCTATTGTTTTTTTTCTCTGGGTATGTATTTTCTATTTATTGTCTAATTTCTAGGGGCTGAGAGACAGCCAGGGCATGAAGTATTTCATCACATTGTATGTTCACCGTACTTTTTGAACGTATTTGGTGATAAATTTGAACTTATTGAACAACAGTCCAGAATTATTCATCGTCACATGCACAGGAGCACACACACAGGTCCATTGTAGACAATATGGCACCTAGGTAACACCCAGCAATTGAAGAGGGGAAGCATGACAGAAAAGTTGGACAATCTTTCTTAATACAAAGTTAGATTAAATTAATGATTTAATGGCTGAACTCATAAATGGATATAACCACTTAAAAAACAAATACATTGGTCCCATTTTACCTGAACATGTTTGTGAGGGTCGAAAGTGTGAAAAACTATTTTAGTTGGCAAAATACTGTCTTTATGGAAATATAGAAAATATATATAACAAGTTCTAAAAGCAACACTTAAGGCAGCCTTTAGAATTTTAGGTGGTTTTCTCTGTAATATAACCAAAAAGTGTCCTACATCACCTGACATCACCCTGCTGTGTGTAATCGTGTATTTCCTGTGTAGTCATACAGCGCCCTCTAGTGTTAGTGAGACGTAACTGCAGCTCACCTCCAGCACCGGTCAACATGACGTGGCGTCGTCACATAACATACACATTACACCCACACTCACTCTTTCACTCACACACACATAGGCACAGTCACTCGCTCACTCACACACACACACATACTCTTGCACTCTCATTCACTTATGCACACATCTGTTACCTGCTGGTTATGTTAATACTGGTTACTGGAAAAGACCATGGGAGATGTTCTATTGCAGGGTGACATATTTTGTATTGTAAGTGACAACTTCATGTCCTTTTCTGAAAGGTGGAGCTTTAAGATAAAGACAGCTCAACCCAGATCCTGTGTTTCCTCGCCTGGGTCTTCTCTCCGTCTTCCACCACCCAAAAACAAAATACACAATGCAGAGACTTCACAGGGAGACCGAGGGCCTAGCCTGACCCATGCTAGAGGGAGCTGACTTCAAGTGTTACACAGACAAGGATGAGGAGGCAGAGGGGGCAGCGATAGTGGAAACTGGTGCAGAGGTTGCAGCAGTGATGGAGACTGGCGCAGAGGTGGCAGCTGATGCTACAACATACTACAAATTCTTAAACATCTATAAGTTAAAGCCACTGTAACAACAGAAGATACCATAAACTCCTCAGGGACCTGGGATGGGTAGCGGGCTTCCCTGCCAAACATCAGATAAAATGGAGAGAATTTGGTGGTCAGCTGCGTCTTTGTCCGTAGACCAAACATGACAGCATTCAGATGCTGGTCCCAAATGTCTGGCCTCTCCCCAACAAGTTTTCTCTGAAATGCGATAGGAAAAGAAATTGTATTTTTACAAGTGCTTAAAAATATTAACAAAAATATTGCAATGAGGGTGTCTGTACATGTATGTATTTCTTGAATGTCACTTTGTGATGACCGTCAAATGATTGTTAACAAAATTAATATGAGGAGATGTGTCAATAGAAAGAAAAACATTGAATGCAAGTCCTATACAAAAAATATAACAATTATGCAACTGCATTTTACTCACCTCTGTATGGTGCCGTTCATTTTTTCGACCAGACCATTTGTCTGGGGATGGTAAGGGGCACACAGACTTCTCTTTATCCCAAGGATTTTGCAGAGGTTGGTGTTAATCTGTAATTATGAAAGAGATAGTCAAGACATTGCAAACATTGAATTTTCATTTCAGTGTTGGAATTTTAGTCTGCTTCACAAAATATAGCTTTTGGCTACATAATGAGTAATTTCATCGTACCGCATTCACAAATTCCTTCCCCTGGTCAGTGAGGATCCTCTTTGGAGCCTCAAACTGGTAGAAGAAATTGAGGATGCAGTCAGCCACCTCTTCAGCCCTTTTGGTTTTTAGTGGATAGGCTTGTGGCCATTTAGTCAGATAGTCAATCATGACACAAATGTAGCTGTTTCCCTCTTTAGTTTTTGTCAGTTTCCCTATCAAATCCATGCCTATGAGCTCGAAAGGGTGAGTTACCTAGAAGACAAATAGTTTTTACTTTACTATCTACACAAAAGAGTAAGAAGGAATTTAATTAGAGGTATGTCATGATTTTCACTGTCAGATATTACAGACAAGGCAGGTGTAGCAAAAATACTTTTACAGAAATTAAGACATAGATGAGGATAAGCTAAGGGAGCATCTGCTGGGACAAGTAAGAAAGACATAGAGGTACAAGCAAGCAAGAAGGATAACACAGAGGGAAAAAAACAATACAGGCACAAGTTGAATAAATTCTGAAAAAATATGGATATTTTACAATGATTGGAGTGTATGATTTCTCCTCCTTGATTTGAATTCCACTGGCCTGGCATTCAATACACTGCGCCACCTGAACAATAAGATGGAATAAAGGTGAAAATAATTAATAGATTACCTAAAGCATTGTCAGAGAAATAAATTTGAACAACTAGAGGGTTTCTTGTCTTTACAATTTGCGTAAACTGTGAGCACTTTTAAAGGCAGATTATTATTATGTTATCATTATAGATTTAAAATGAAAGAACACATACATTAGGCACAGGGACAACAAATGGAAATTAGCCTTGGCTATAATCTGGTGTGTTTACCCTCCTATACAAAGTACCGAAATGTTCATTAACATGCACTATCCATCCCAAATAAATAAAAACATTCAATTAAAATATTGACGGAACTGAAGTACATTTATTTAAGATACAATTAAGGGCTTCATGGGCCACGTTAGATACTTACCCATGTGTCAATATCTTCTGACATGCCAGGCCAGTAAAAGAGTTTGCTGATGGCATCACGCGTTTTCTTTTGGCCACAGTGCGCTCCAGTGCTGCTTGCATAGAAATCTGTAAAGATTTCTGCAGCCTTCTCTGACACACACACCACTTCAATGGAATTTCCTTTCTTTTTGTAAAATAGTTTTCCATCTTTGGGGAAAAACAGGCTATATTAGTACAGATTATTAAATAAAAGCATCAGCAGAGAAACACAACAAAGACATGGCCTCTAACCAATGCACAAACAATGCAAACCCCTTCTAATGCACAACATGGGTCCAAAAAGATATACATTAATTTCATGCATGGTGGAATGTTTCTTTGCTATAACTTTTGAAATCTATATATTTCATCATTTAATATTCCAAATATTAATTAAATGTCTTATTTTTTGATTACCACAAACAATTATTTTCATTATTCATGTCTTACTTTGTGAACAACATGTCTTACTACATCAAGTTTACACATATTGCACACGTTTATAGCCTACACAAGGTTTCTTTTTCTGTTTCTTTTTCCAAAAAGAAAGGTGAACTGAAAACAAGGATTTGTGATGATTTAAAACAAGTTAATTGAGGAATTCCTGAAATACTGAATGATGAAATTGATTTATTCCAAAGGGGTTATGAAACTGCTATTTCATGTTGTCTGCAAAAGAGAACGACCTGCTAGGTCACAAAGGTCACACACATTTACTGCTTTTCACTTTTGCCCATCATCATTATTTTTTTCTGGAAATATTTGTGTTTTTAATAGTATTTACAAATTCACTTAATTGTCTGGTTGTCTTGGCTAGGCCTACTAACAATAAGACTGATGGCCTAATATTGCCAAAGCAATGACTAGGCTTCCAAAAGTCTTAACGTAGTTTTACCTTGCACATCAAAAGTGTTGGCCTTTCGACGAAAATTTGTTTTTATCATTTCTGGAATATCCACCTGGATATGTTGCATTTGTTTTATACTCAAGAATCTCGCTGTAAAGGCGTGGGTCCCACGACGATGAGTAACTTCGGATCAATGATGTTTTGATTAGACCAGTTGGCCTATGACCCGCTATGACCACATGACCTCAAAACTTTCTGCGTGCATTTCCTTATCTCTCATCTCTCCTCATCCTCATCCTATCAGTACTGGACAGCTGTTTTTATCTATTGTTTTAAAATCATTTTCTAGGTGATCGACAAATGATGGGCAACAGTTTAAGTAAAATAAATATGAAAAATACAAAAAAGAGAAAACAATTGGTTTCGTATTGAAATATGAAACTTTATTTATAGGTTAAAGGTGGACAGACTGCACGGATGGTTGCTCACAAAGAATGTTAGACCTGCTTTATAATATAATATAATATACATATTCCTAATACTGTGCAGAGACCGCCTCCTCACTTACAGGACCTAAACAGACCAACACTGCCCCCTAGCAAACGTAATAAACGTAATAAGTATTGATGCGCGCTCCCGACGGTGGCAGTCGACTTCGGCATGCAGTCACTTCTCAGCACAACACCGGACAGTGATGGCCTCTGTTAAAAAAGACAACAGGCTGACCAGTTCTCAGAGCTTCATGTGCGTCGGTTTCGCCGGGGTCTTCAGTAAAACCGTCACGTCGCCATTGGAGGTGGTTAAAATTAAAAGCCAGGTGGGCACGTTTCACACTAAGAGAGGTTTCCTGCAGAGTTTTCTCTTCATATACCAAAATGAGGGACTTGGAGGGTTTTGGAAAGGAAACCTCGCCTCTTGTCTTCGGCTGTTCCCCTACACCGCAGTCCACCTCACAACATATAAAAAGTAAGTAAAGTTCAACCTGAAGTGTTTTGTCTGACGTTGTATCGACTTCGAAACATCTGTGGATGTTTTCATCTGTGTTTAGCTCAGGGAATTAGCTCCATAGCCATCTTGGTCAGCTGACTTAGCAAGTTTGTGCCGAACTGTGTAAAAGAGTATTAGAAACATATTTATGACACATATTGACGTCAGTAGAAGGATGAGTGACTAACACGGTGATTTTGAACACGTAACGGGGTAAAATAACTGAAAGGGGTTCGTTTAAATGGTCTGTTTACTTCCATCAGTGCAGCTAAAGATGTACTTCCTGTTTTACCGTACGAGGCGCACCTTCTGTTATCAGCCAATCAGAAGGCTGCATCTGCTCAGTCGATGTTTAAAGTGGTGGGGGTGCGTTCACCCTGAGCCTTGTCTCACAGGTATCTGTTTCTTTTTTTTAAGTCTAACCACAACAATGTTAACATTATATTTGGAATAATTAGATGAAAAGTCAATTTTAAAAAATACAATTATAAACAATAATAATAATAATAATCGGGTGCTTTTTTTATTTAAGGCAAATAACCTTTGTTAATCAGTTTGCCAGTTCTTTGCTCAATTAAATCATTAATAGTTTGGTCTGTAACCTGACAGAAAATGGTGGGAAAATTCCCAAAAGCAACATTCTGATATCTTGTTTTGACAGTCCAAATCCAAATATATTTAGTTTACTGTGACTAGAAGTCAAAGAGAAGCAGCAAATGGATATAGTTTAACTGTTGCTTGCTTGTAAAATGACATCAATGATGAAAGGATTATCAGCTGTTGAGTGTTTTTCTATAGACGGACGAATAATTTAATCAATCAATTGTTTGTTCTTATTTTGATACTCGTCTAACCCTTTAAGTCATTGTTTGATGCCAAAATGACAAAAAAAAAGTAGGACTCACCTTCTCAAATGTGAATATTTACTGCTTTGCTTTGTCTTATATGATGGTAAATTGATTAAGTTTTGGTTCAGGAGGTTGGTTGGACAAAAAAAAAAGGTAAATATGCTGGATATGAAAACTTGGGCTCTGCTGTGGTTGGCGTTTTTTACTTTGTCCAACGCATTATTTATCGATTAAACAACAAAAATAATATTCAAATTTAATTAAGTTTATTTATACAGCACATTTAAAAACAACCACAGTTAACCAAAGTGCTGTACAAAGTAGAAGAACGACACAAATATTATATTATTAATTTAAACTTATTGATCATGAAAAGTTATGTTAGTTGTAGGCCTAACTGCACACATATGTTCATACACAGATTATGCATTGGTAAGGTTTGACAGTCCTGGGGAACAGGACATAATGTTCTCATGATGAGTTGCAGTGCTACCTGTGAGGCTGCACTCAGGACAAACAGCCCCTGTCTACCTCTGCCGGGTTACTACCGGACAAAACATGCGGTGACATGTCAGATACATAAACATGCAGAGCAGCGGGCCGCAGCCGTGTTCCCAGTAATCCAGCTCAGTCATAAATATTTACTGAGTGTAGTGAGGCTGCTGCAGCAGTCAGCAGGTATCCTCTCACGCTTCAGGACACGTGTATGCGCGTGTTAACACCGCCGCATCCGGTTGGCACACCACTGTCCTGCAGCCTGCTGTACACTGTGTTCCAGGAAAATAAAGCCCCTTCCTCTTTGTCACACACATGACCTGAGTTATTAATTGCTCTTTAAGTGTAGGCGACTGAAACGTGACCACAACAGTATCTTAGTTTCTTATCAGTCATTGAAACAGTTTGACCTGTTATCATCAGTGTTACCAGTTGTTAATGCTTATTTATTTTCACATGTAAAACAACAAAGTAAATAAGTGAGAGCATGATGCTTCTAGCATTAATTAAAAAATATGGTATCTATCTATATGGGCTGTAAGTAATTACTTTGATTGCTATCATTTTTAAATCATTATTATTTTTACTGGTTTAGTCTAAATATCTGATGGTGATTGATGCCTGTCACAGTTTTCCTGAGCCCAAGGTAACATTTTATTTTATTTTATTTCAATTGAGTTGTTTTTTTTTTTTTTTTTTTTTGAATTATTAAATAAAATTTTGTTTTATTTATTTTTTTGTTAATTATTGAATTATTTTATTCATAATTTTATTTTTCTATTTTTTTCTTTCCAACCAACAGTGCCAAAGCTAAATAAATTCAATCTAGGGCTGAAATGATTTGTTTTTATATCTCTTAGAGTAAATGGTGATGTAATCACAACCATCATCAACAGCTTAATAGATAATAATAAAAAAATGTTTGTTTCAATCTAAATTCAACTATCAAACAAAGTATAGCAGCAAATCCTGACACCTGACGAGCTTGAACCAGGAAATGATCCATCAAGTCGACACACACGCTCATCCAAACAAAGTAATAGGTTGTACGAAAGTCAGATCTGCAATACGTTTGGAAACCAGAAACAAAGCACTGACAACAAATACAGCATCAAACATAAACAGAACATGTGCCCTGTACAGTCCGTACAGTTCAATCAGGAGAGAAAGAAGAAAGAAGTTGATGACTGCTGAGGCAGACGAAGCTGATGAATCTGTAAAGACTGGGTGGTGATGGGGAGGTGGAGGGCGGGTACGACTGCAGCAAGAAAGAACTATGGCAGTGGAAAAAAAACATATTCAAAATGATGAGCAGTACTATGATAAGTTTACAGAGGTGTGTTGCTAAGCTATTGGTTGATTGTGAATCAGCTGATGACTCAATGGGCACACCCAGACAAAGACACCTAGGGATAATGAGTGAGCATACATGCAAGTAGCGAAAGTCAGGGTGAGAAAGAAATCTAACAGCCTGAGCATGAAAAGTATTGTCTTCCTGATTGAACTTTCACTAGAGCTTCATTTAAGTGTTGTTCATTTCCCCTTCCTCTGTGTCCAGGATAGTCCACCTTCACATGGACGAACTGGGCTTCATCTCTCAGTGGAGAGCCATATTCGCTGGTGGACTGGCCGGCGTCGCTGCTGCTCTGACCACGTACCCTCTGGAGGTGGCAGAAACCAGGCTCATCTCTCAGAACTGCAGGCAGCGCACATACATCGGTGTAGCTCACACTCTCTCAAAGATCTACAGCAATGAGGGACTGCTTGCTCTCTACAGGGGCTTCTCCCTCACTTTATTGGGTATGTTGCAGTCATGTCGTTCTTCTGGTGGTCCAAAACATTTAACACACACTTCTCTTTAAAGACATTTCTGTTCCTCCTGATAAGAGCTTTTATCTGCAGTCTTCCCATTGTTATCTGCACAGATGTCATTAATAATACTGTAACTCACAGTGCATTTCATCTGTCTACAGGTGCGTTTCCCTTCTCTGTTGGATGCTATGCTGTCTACATGAACCTGGACAAACTCTGGCAGGAGCCTCCTTTTCGCTTCACTCCCCTGCAGAACTTTATTAATGGCTGTCTCGCAGCCGGAGTGGCCCAGACCCTCTCCTACCCGTTTGAAACTGTAAAACGGAAGATGCAGGTATTTTAACACCAGAAACACCTCACATCCTCTTTGGAGGTCATCTATCATAGGAGAACTGAAACAGACACATGTTAAAAATAAAAGCTGAACAACTAGATAAATGAAAAAAGCATCAGGTCATTCAAATAGGAAAATAAATAAATAATTAGCACACATTAGGGCTGCAACTAATGATTGATTTCATTATTGATCAATACATTATGTTCTCGATTTATTGTTTTGTCAATACATTTTCTTAATGTATCTTTTATTTAATCAGGATGGTCACATTGAGATTAAGAATCTCTTTTCAAGGGACACCTGGGCAAGACAGGCAGCAGCATAAATAAAAACACACAGTTAGAGACAGAAAATACAACTAACAAAAATAGGCAAAAGAAAAAGGAAGCAGTAACTCACAACTCAAGGGAGAAGTTTACAAGTTAATCCTGTAACCAGGTGAATTAAATACATTGACATCTGAGGAAATCAATCTCCAGATGATAAAATGTGATAAATTGCTTAAAAATTCACTTAAATGTTTATTCAGTTATTAAAGTAGTTGCCAATAAATGTTCCCCAGATCACCTTATCGATCAAGTAACTTTTATACACACAACGAAAGAATACTTGGCACATCTATTTCCAAACGTGTATAGGAGACGGACAAGCAGAACCCAGCTTGTAGAAAAACTCCTGCACACTGTCTGACTTGCAAATAATGATTTTAATGTTGCGACGTCTGCTACCTAGATCTTCATCAGGCAAAACCTGATTTGCCAAGTCAATGACTGCAGCGATCATTTTCATTGTCAGTTTATCAGTTGATTATTTTGTCCATTAATCGATTAGTTGAAGAAAAAATAGGGAGTGCTGCACTTGGGTAAGACTCTGTTAGTTGTAAAAAATAAGATAAAATCAGGTGCTCTTCAAGGATGGAGCAGAGTCACTTAGAGATAAAAAAAACAACTGGCCAGCTCACTCAGTGTAAAAGTCTATAGTATAGGCGGGCAGTCCAAAAATGCAGCCAAGGCACACTGACTGTAGGTAAAATCCTTTATTGATACATGGATAACCAATTCATCTGACTAGAGTCGGGGTGTAAAACGCATTGGAAACAAGACTGCAACTTAAGAGCTCATGTGAGGGTCATGTGACACAGATCACATGATATATTGGTGTAGCACTACTATACAAAAAAACACATTGACAGAAATGAAAATGACATAAATATATACTTTTAAATAAGCAACATATTTAGTAACAAGAAAAAAGGTTCAATGCCAAATAAATAAAAAGGAAACAACAGTGAAATAAAATAAGAATTGTTATATATTGTGACGTACCTGCACATAAAGCGGCAGAAACTGAAGAATAAAAGATATGTATGACAAGGACAAAAAACAATATGTGTGAACTGACATCAAGCTCATTAAAATGTGTATAAAGTTGAAACATTTATGAAGTAAATGACTCATGATAACTAACAAAAGGATTTGACAGTGGGGATAAAGTTAAACTTAAATATTCAAAGGCAGGAAAAACGTAACAGGGCTCACAAGTGGGATTACCCCCAGTAATTTATATATAAAAATATGTCACCAGTGATATTGTACACTTAAAAGAGAAAAACACTTATGGGTTCAGCCTCACTAATACTAGTTCCAAAACATGACAACAATAATCGATTATTTGTGATGGTCTATAAAATGTCAGAAAGAGTGAATCAGTTTCCCAACACTCAAGATGTCGACCTCAAATGTCTTGTTTTGTCCAGAACCCAGAGATATACAGCTTAGTGTCATAGAGGAATAAAGAAACCAAAAATCTTCACATTTAAGAAGCTGAATTCAGAGACTTTTGATCTTTATTTTCTCAAAAACAAAACAAAACAGATTAATCAGTTATCAAAATGGTTGGTGATTATTTTAATAGTTGACAACTTTCCATTAATGGATTATTAGTTTCAGCTCCACAGTCAACAAGTGGTCATTAGGCTCTTGATCAGCTGAACATTTTTGGCGTTAAGTTGTTTTTATGGCTTTTAAAACATGAATTGGCAAAACGTCTGGAGGACTCTCTACGTGACTGTATTACACTGCACTGAGACAATGCTGGGAATAATTTAATAAATCTTTAAGTTAATTCAACTAATCCTCTTCAGATTTATCTCCTATGACTCTTTATAAATGTTTTTCATCATTCTTACCTGAAATATCTTTGAAATAACTATAAATGCAAACAGCACAGCAGCTCGTGTGTACTGGCTGTAATACCACCTTTAGTCCACCAGGGGGCAGTAGGCATGTATCTAAATTAAACTTAGCCTGTCTTGATCACTAAATGTTTTTGAACATGGAAAGTTTAGATTCTTATATCCAAATAATCTTGGTTGTAATTTTTCTTAAATTTACCTTCAGAATAATTTAACCTACGGCTAATAATGGAGTCAGATTGTCCAATTTGTGGCTATAAAAACAATTTAGTCACAGGAAAACACACTGGTCTGCACTGCTTTCCCCTTAAATCATGTCTGAGATGCATTCTGCACGTTGAGAGGTCACATGGGGAACAATGGCGCTGCAGAGGACAGAATACTACATCCGGTTTCATCAGCCTATTATTAGCTACCACAAGGTTCAACAGCAGCTGGGAATGTGAATGTGTCCCGGCTCTGCACAAGCTATAGATAAGTTCTCCAAAGATAGACGGTTACTATCAGACAGCAGGCAAGGTGAGAGTTGTGTATGTCCAGTTCACTGAACCATCACAACCATGTCACCTCACTATAAAGGACAGTGTTACATAACCATTTAACTTCAGCTCTTGTCTGTGGTGTGGAGTTAAACATTAAGAGTCAGGCGGAGAATAGATGACGGGAGAACAGCTGAGGATGTTTGTGGAGGCTTAGGGTAGCTAAGTGTTGTTTAACTCACTGGTTAGCTTAATGTTTCCTCGACAAATGAATCTGTTTGAACAGTCTAACACCCTCATGGCTGCGTGTCTCAACCTTGAAACTTCTAAAGAAACATTTCCTCTGTCAAACAACAGTCAGCCTGAGAGCTGTGAAAATAGGTTTTTGCTTTAACTTATCATTATGACATAAATGCTGATTGCACGACATAATAGCTGTAGAATAATGACATAATTTGCATTTAGATAGGTCCCTATAAGTCTCACTTATACTATGCAATTCTCTGCGCATTCCAGTACCCATACTACCATGCTATATAGTATGCCAGAAAAAGAGTGCCTTAATACATTGTACGTGAAATGCAGTATGCCAGAAATACCAGGATGTTCTCACACATCTGGTCTGATTTTTCAGTATGCAAGTCAGCTTGCTTTTCTCGTTATTCTGGCCCACAATCCTCTGAGCAGCGGATGATACGTCATGTCGACTGAGCTGCAAACAGATGACAGTTGTTTGACAGCTTATTGACAGCTGTCTCCAAGGTAACGGATATAAAAGCAAGATGGTTAAAGGTCAGGGCATAATGTTATGAGACAGTAGTGTTTTCTGATTGTGTGCATACTGCATGCAACAGCACATACTTTTTAGGGGCAGCTGCAGTACCTGCTAAAAAGAAAAAGAAAAAGAAAAAGCATGATCTCCCGGGAAAAAGACGGCTCAATTTATGGCATAAAGGAAGTGTGTCAAATATAGTACAGCCAAAACAGGAAGGAGAGTGCTGTTATTTTCCATGATAGTTAGACGTAGCATCCCCAAAAAGTTTCAGTGCAAGTTCTTTGCGGTTACTACCCCCAGTAGCAAAAATGGCGGTCCATGGAACTACCTGTGGAAAGCAAAACGCAGTGTTGTTAGTCATTGCCAGGCTCTGAGGAAAACGGAAAGCAATGTGGTTGTCTTTGCAACAGCGATGCCAACAGTAGTACCACTTGGGAATGCTAGGGAGGGGGAAGGAGTTGAAAAGTTGTCGATTACCACTTAAACACACATGCCATGGCAGTTTCCTGAGCTTGAATGTCCTGTTAACTTACAAAAGTAGATATCTTTTCTTAAAACTTCCGTGTACTGTTAACCAGGTTTGCCTCAAAGTTTTCGTCTCCAGCTAACTTTTTCATTTTGCCCTCAAAAGAACAACATTGTGTTTATTCATTAGTGCTATATCGTAGGCAACTGGACTTGCTTGAGTTCCTTGAAGACGTTTCACCTCTCAAACTTATTCTTCTTCAGAACTGTAGAAGCCTCTTGGATGAGAGGGCAAACTCAAGCAAGTCCAGTTGCCTACGATATAGCACGTATGATTACCATGACCTGGATGACTGAGAATCTTCACCAACGTTGTGTCTGTTAGATACTTATTTTGTCTGTACATTCAAAAGAATACTTCACCCTCAAAATTACCATTTGCACATCACTTACTCAATACGTGAATTTGTGAAGAAGATTTTTTTCTTGCACGCCTCCACATCAACTGTTGCCTGATATCTGACACTTGTCAAGTCGTTAGGCCAACTCGACCTCAGTGGAGTGAGTGGATTCAAAGGTCAGGGCCCAGGCAAGGTCAACAGAGAATCCAAAAAAGGCGGACATTCTTCATGAATTGAAGTTAACGGGGAGCAGATTTGACAACAGCAAAATTATGTCAATAGATCCTTTTACAAACTCTCACACAACTCTTGCTGTATAATCCAAGTGTCATTTATCCAGTTGTATGCTCATTGCTTCATGTTCATTTTCAGTAAAACAGGATTTAAAAAACTTCCACCTACAAGCAGTGTGCCCTGGGCATAGTTTTTTAGTGAGTTTCAAATTGGATTTTGCAGCACAATTTGTCTGAGAGTTTGTAAGCAGATGTTTTAATATAGTTTTGCTGCTGTTAAACAGAGTCCCCTCTGACTTCAGTTCATTAAGACGTTTCGCCTTTTTGGATTCTCCGTTCACAGTGGAATCACGCAAGCAAAACAGTTTTCTTCACAAATTCAACATACCACAGGGCGAGTAATTGACATACAGATGGCCATTTTGCGAGTGAAGTGTTCCTCTGATTTTGCAATGGTGTTGCTTATTATGCTTTTTGAATATCTGTCATATTTAGCCTATTTGTGCTGGTTTATTGCTATAAAAATTGAAATGAGAGGTTGATCAAATAAGCAGATGCCCTCCAAAACAGACACACACGTACACACAGAGTAACAGGTATCAGATTTAATCATAGAGAAATCCTAAACAGTACAGGAGTCTCACTTGTCATTCATTGCACCACTGCTAATACACATGTATATAACTTAATTAAACCTTCCACCAAATTGCGACAAGTTCTATCTGTCTCGTCATGCTTCGCTTGACCTTTCTGGTTATTACTTTATAGACACTTAATGACATTTTGTTGATTCACTGCAGCTCATTTTTCACTTTCTTTCCTCTCTCAGGCGCAGAGTGCCCGTCTTCCCCATTTTGGTGGCGTTGATGTCCATTTCAGTGGAATGATTGACTGTTTCATGCAGGTTGTAAAAAACAAGGGCGTCCTCTCACTGTGGAATGGCCTCACCGCCAACACAATAAAGGTACCATTTCACTTATATATTATTATTATTTATATCTGAGCCACATTGGACTTTTTCTATCAATCATATGGATAGAGCACTGGTGTACTTTGTCTCTTTGCCTTTGTCTTGTCTGTCTGTTGGGACCTGAAGTAACAGCACGTGCTCGGTAACATGAGTGACTTTATGACGCTGAGAGAGTTGAGTCTTGTGGCCTACGCAAAAGGGAGAGTGAGGGTGGGGGGTGGGGGCATGGAAAGCAATGTTCAGTGTGCAATTCATAGTATTAATATCACGAGCAAGGTGAGCGAAGTCTGTCTCTGGAACAGCATGCTCCACTCTCCCATTTCAGCTGCAAATGTCACGATAGTTGAAGTTCTTAAAAGTTCTACGTACAAATGTATGGTCTTATTATGAGCATTTTACCAGAATGTCAACCTGGATGAAAATAAGTTGTACACACATTAAAGGGATAGTTCGGATTTTTTGAACTGGGGTTTTATGAGGGACGTATCCTTAGTCAGTTGTTTCCTATAGTAGATGGCGGTCGGCTCACCCCTAGTTTGGAGAAGCAGGCAGGAGTCCAACATGGAAGCTAGGCGATGTGATACTGTGGATGGGGTGTTGGCAAAACGTATTTTAGTCACCCAAAATCAAGGCCCACCTAAAGTTTATGTGTATGCTGTATTTAAGATATGTTCACTGCTTTATACTGCCGTCAGACAGCCCTTTCTGACAGGGAATTGAAGCGGCCCTTATTCTCTTCAAGCCACCAAACTTTATGTACTTTATTTACCTTGCAGAACACGAGAGCTGCTGGTCTACTGCTGCCTCGATCAGTTACTTAGTTTGTGTAATTGTGTGACCTTGGTGAACCCAAACTAAACTTTTAAAACACCAAAGTCTGGTGGCTTCACAGAGAGCATAGATAGTGGTTTCAGTTCCTCGCTGGAAAGGGCTGTCCAACAGCAAGGTAAGCTGTAAAAAATATTCTTAAATTAGGTTAAAATATGTTTTGCTGCTGCCCCTCCACAGCAGTGCATTGATTAGCTACCAAGGTGGACAAGGTGGTACCCCTGACTGCCTCTCCAAAGTGGGAGTTTGCCAACTGCCATCTACTGTAGCTAATACACTGACTATGGATAAATACCTCATGTAACCCCGGTTCAAAACATCTAAACTATCCCTTTAAGCATACTTAAGGTAATACCAAAACCAGACCACAACTGTCTCTGTGTCTATCTGTGGGAATTGTAATCACATGAAGTGTTGACGTCATTGTGAAAGACACCGATCTTTATCCAACCTCTCATCATTCCCTCACAGATTGTTCCCTACTTTGGCCTTCTCTTCACCTGCTTTGAGATGTGTAAGCAGGTCTGCCTTTACCGAAACGGGTACATCGTCTCACCCCTGAGCTACAAACTTACACCGGGGGTCGACCAGAGCCTTGGGCCGTCCGAGCTGGAGGAGCTGAAGCGCTACTTGAAAAACAGGAACTTTGGGTCAGGGGGGTCGTCTTTCAGAAACCGCTGGTGAAACTTCACATGAGAAGAAGAAGAAGAAGAAGAAGTCTTTTGAAAAACTCTGACTGCTGACCACACTTGACCAGCAAAACGAAATACTTCAGAGTCATGTCTCTGTAATAATCACATATCATTTCAGGTTTCATGTCCTCAGAGACTGTGTTAACTTGCATATACATTATGTCCTGTCAGCAGCAACAGCCTACCTCTCTCTTTCAGAAACATCAGGCATTTTTGGACCCCTACGAGGTCCCTTCTTCATGCAGCCTTGGCATTTTTACACAGAACCAAACCATGGCGGCATCATGCTGCTCCAGTGTGTGATTTCCGACAGCATGCCAATATTGCAGAATCAGAAAAGGCATGATGGGCGTGACAGTCTCTAGTGTGATATCACATTCACATCGGCAGTGCTTTTATAAACAATAACATAACATGGCAATTATAATCATTTACCAGTCTGTTATATAGCGGCTGATCTCGTCCTCTACTCCAACGATAAGGAGCTCCTGAATCTAATTGTGCTCCCAATTTGTGGACCTTTATGGTAGATGTTCTTCCTCTTTGAGTTAGTTGCTAACTGCTAACAGCTACTTTTTAAATCTCCTGCAGTGGATCGCAAACATAACATGTCATCAAAACATCACACCAGTGCTGCCCATGATCCCGTCCTGCCGTCTGTCCCGTTGGACACAGTTTCAGTGCTGTTAATACTACCAATGACTGCTTAAAGGCAAGACAACTCTCATTCAGTGATTGTACCCTTCATACAGAACGGCGAGGCAGCATAACAGTGTGAAATTCCTGCCTTAGAGAGGCAAAGGAAAGGGGGCTTTTCTTGTGTCTGCAACATAAGAAGTAAGAACAATCAACCGCTGTTTTAAAAAACGTTAGCCATGGACCGACAGCGAAGTTCAGGCTTTACAGAGTTTATATGTGACTGGAAATGCAATGCCACTTTGACTTGCCAAGTGAAAGTGACACTGCTATACCATGAATGTATAGAGAGAGCTGGATTCAGTGTTGGAGGCGGGGCCTTGTTCATTCCTATGAAAGTCACACAGTGGCACATGAAGCCAAAACAAGTGCAACTGCCCACAGAGCAGGCGTGCAAGAAACTTCAGGCTGCTTCCTGTTTAGCGCTCTTCTAACTTGAATGGAGATACAATGATTAAATCATGCTGTTCTTCTAGACTTTTAAAATGTCACCAGAGCAAATGAATACAATTCTGACTGTGGAATAAGAAGTTTCTCAGGGTTGTGATGCTAAAAAAATGTATCCACTCATTTCCAGATGTCTCTTTCGCCATATAAGTCAGAAAAAATCTATTTTCGTGCCACAGGGCATCACGTGATGGTGTAATTACACTGTTTGGCAACTACAAAAATTGGCTTTAAAGCCTGGTGCACATCCTGGGGGCCTGTACTATACCATCTGCTGGGCACCTTACGATACGTCACTGCAGCGTTCCTATTGGCAATGTGAGTGCAAACAGAAAAAATCCCTTGAAGGTATGAAATTCTCACAATTGGTCAGTCCCTCCGAGGGAGTCCGCAGAACTCTTTGGTCCTAAAACGCCTATTGTTATTTTATCTGACAGTATTATTCGTTTATGAATTGTTCCTCTACTCTTTGTGTCTTTCCTTGAATGTTTTTAACCAAATACCATGTGCCTTTTTCATTAACTATTTATTTTTGGGCTTACTTCAGTTATTGACATCAAATAGTGCCATACTGTAGTTTTTTCAAATAGGTTGCAAATACTCTTTTGTGTGATGTATTATATTTTTAATGCACAATGAATGTAAAAATTTGATGCTTCAGGAGTTGGAAAAGCTAATGATCAATCATGTATATGTGCTAACATGGATTGTAAAAGAAGGAATGTGCTTCAGGATTAAAATTTCACTGACACATTATCAGTACAAGAATATTCTTTTGTATGTTTTTTTTAAGTTGCACAGCAATATTGTCAGGATACCAGAATGTTAAACTTGGATACAACACTAGTATTAAATAAACAATACAATAAAAAAGTCCTCGGCACACAAAGGGATTTAAAAAATGTTTTAATAAAAACCTGCACACAGTCCTGATACAGAAAAAGTCACTGAGCACATACCAAAACATCTGTAATAATGTTAACAGTAATTAACAATATTATTACTAATCTTAGATGTTTTCCCTACCTTTTAGGCCCACACATTATTCATGTTGATATTGCTTTTAGTATGCCAATTTTGTATGTGTTGTTTTTATAGCTTTGGTACTTTTGATATGGTCAAATGGTTCAGATATACTTTACAGTTACTCTCATACATACACATAGGGAATTATAGGAAACAGAAAATAAGACATTTGTCAGAATATAAAAAGGGAACAAAATGTACAAGTATGTATTTCATATGCTAAATATAAATGCAAAAATAGTTTAAGAATAAATTAGAGTAATAGTTTAACAGATTATTGCAGCAGTTGACTTACTGCACAAATTATTGTACAATGCATTTATAATGAACAGAGATTAACATTTTCAATACATGCTAGCACATTTTATTGTTCCTTTTATAGTCTTATTACACAGATTATATTTATTTACAATCTAGCTGAACCAACTTCAATACTGAGACCAACTTTCTACTATAGTAAAAGTCCAATTTGATGGCTGCTAGTGTATTTAAGTAAAAGGTCAAGTGTGAAGGATTAAGATAGTTATAATCAACTTACAGTCCGTGGGCCAAATCTGGCCAGCGATAGCGTGCCAGGTGGCCCCCTAAACCATCTTTTAATTCACAAAGAACATAAACTGATTCACACTGGGAATTCTTCCTGTACTTTTAATGTAAGTAAAGTACCAGAGTGCATTAAAAGCATCAAAACAGAGCTTGTTGATCACAAAAAAAGAAGAGCCAGGGGAGGATTCCCCCAGACACCCTGACAGAGGTCCAGACTAATCCCTGACTAATCCCCCTGCACGCACCTGACCTAAGCGGGTCGCTGCAACTGACTCTTGACCCCCTGTCATTTTGCAAAAGTGGCCCCTAGGTAAAGCAAGTTGAGTGTCCCTGGTGTAGGAGAACTATGGTGGCCAATGTCAAAATGTCAATGGCCTTATCTAAAGCCAGGGTTTGGTTTGTCCATTCTGTACCATAGAACAACATGGTGAACTCTGTGGAAGAGGAGCCAGTCCCTATGTAGATATAAACAGCTCATTCTTCTGTTTGTTTTTTAAAATATTTTATTTTAAGTTTTTCAATTTAGCGTCATCACAACCTATTCCCTCACAAAAAAGTCAATATTATCAATACAATATATCTCAACCATTGTACTTGGATGTTACTATTAGCTTTCAATGGAGCCAGCTCAGAGATTACAGTGAGTCCACAGCTGATAAAGGTAATGTTTCAATATGTTCAATGCCAGGCTGCCAAATATTTAAAAAGGCATCATATCTGTTTTTCAGGACAAAGGTGACCTTCTCTAGAGGTATAAAAGTATCATCTCTGATGTCCACTTTGACATCAGAAGTCAAAGTTAATGCAATACACGTCCTGGAAACACAAAGAGCTTTATTGGTAAATTTTAATTTAATTTAGTTTCAAATATGTAACATTTCCCAGGTGAAACAATGCTGTGGATGAAATGTGAATCCATAGTTTTAGTGAGTGTGTCACACAAACCATGCCAAAATGTTGTAATTTTATAAACTGTTCATTCTGAGGTAATGAGACCACAATAATTCTTATTTTCAGGTGATCATACACTAATGAAAACATAGTTATGAATATTAACATACTCCTAAATCCTGCACACTGGACCTTTAACGTGTCTGGATCAGTCTGCTGACACATGGTTTGTGTGGAAACAGTCAGCTGATTCAATCATGTCCTCCTCCATAGTGTGGGAAACTGAGTGACAGTCAAAGGACATTAACAGATGGGATGACCTTTAACCAGAATTCAGGCCTCAGCTGCCTCAAGCTGACATGTGACACGTCACTGAGCCAAATCTGATCCTAAAACTCAACTCAACACTTCCGGTTTGTTGTGATGTAATCAGAATATATGATCAACTTCATGTCAGATAAGACAAACTTTTAGGTCGTGTGTTAGGGACTCATTTGAGTGATGAGGGAAAGCACCAAATCTGAATCAGAGGACATTAATTAACCCCGCCCACTTCTACAGTGGACAGCCAATCAGAGGCGAGAGTCGAAGTTCACGGTTTCTCTCGCGTTCAGGCTTCTTAAATCCCCTCTCTTCCAGATAGGAGTCGGCCATTTCAACTTCACCGGCAAACCCCACAGACAGAAGCAGCGGGACGGTGTGTGACAACATCTGAAGATGAGCGAGACAGCTATTTCCTTCGCCAAGGACTTCTTGGCTGGTGGTATCGCCGCTGCCATCTCCAAAACAGCTGTAGCCCCCATCGAGAGAGTCAAGCTTCTCCTGCAGGTGAGCGACCACAGCTTTATGCCTCCTGACACTTTGATCAGATGCTGCTCGTGTCTGCAGCGCTCAACTCGTGATGTGCACCAGTGTGTTGCAGCCATTTCTTAAGGATGGGGGGGGCGTGTTTAACCAGATGTAATGGTTCATTGTTATAAAGTACATAATGTATAGGTGCTGCATTGTTGAGAGCAGCAGCTGAGCAGTCTAAACATGGTGAACCGGAGCAGCTCTGTCAGAGATTGCTGCAGGCACAGCACAATCGAGGCGCATCAGACCTGTTACGTAATGCACCGGGCAGCAAGCTGCAGTCTCACCAAGCATAAACACAGCCTGTTATAAAAGCCAGACGTGACCATCCACTGTGACTACGTGCTCAAACCGTGCTCATGATCCAGGACAGGTCTGTGGTCTGGCTTGACAGCAAGCAGCCAAGGTCACAGGAAGGTTTGCGCCATGTCACTCCACTGCTGCATTGGGCCTGGGCTCAGCAGCAGCAGCAGCAGCATGAAGAGCAGGAGGAGGAGGAGGAGGAGGAGGGGCTGTGAATTGTTGAGTGGAGGCCATCAGAGTTGTACTCTGGCACATGGATGCAAATGTGTCATGGGAGTAATGATTAGATGAGGTAGAGGGTTAACAGGTTGAGGGTAGATGCTTATTAAATAGGCCATGTCAAACTTGATCTGCTTATCCTGTCTTCTTGATTTTATATTCCAGTTTAAACCCCGTTTATTTAAAAGTCATAACATAAAACAACACAATAACCACACAGAGACCAGTTTGAAATGTAAAATGACGATAAAATAAAACAGTAAGGCAGCTGTCTTTCTTAATTAAAAGCCAAGGAATAAAAATAATCTCTAAAGCATCATCGTATCTCTGCTTTAATTACAGGTACAACATGCCAGCAAGCAGATTACAGCCGACAAGCAGTACAAGGGCATCGTCGACTGTGTCGTCCGTATCCCCAAAGAGCAGGGCTTCCTCTCATTCTGGAGAGGCAATCTGGCCAACGTCATCCGATACTTCCCCACTCAGGCCCTCAACTTTGCTTTCAAGGACAAGTACAAGAAGATTTTCCTCGACGGCGTGGACAAGCGCACACAGTTCTGGAGATACTTTGCGGGTAACCTGGCGTCCGGTGGTGCCGCCGGAGCCACGTCGCTCTGTTTTGTGTACCCCCTCGACTTCGCCAGAACACGTCTGGCTGCTGACGTCGGCAAAGCTGGGATGGAGCGCGAGTTCAAAGGCCTGGGAGACTGCTTGGTGAAGATTACCAAGTCTGATGGCATCAGGGGTCTGTACCAGGGCTTCAGCGTGTCCGTGCAGGGCATCATCATCTACAGAGCTGCTTACTTTGGCGTCTACGACACAGCGAAGGGTGAGTTTTAATGATCAGGCTTGATGTATATGTCTCAGTGGACCCTTTGAAACTTTAGTTAACCCTTCTGATTGACGTTTCTCGCACAGGCATGCTCCCAGATCCCAAGAACACACACATTTTTGTCAGCTGGATGATCGCTCAGTCTGTGACTGCGGTCGCCGGTCTTGTGTCCTACCCCTTCGACACTGTCCGTCGTCGTATGATGATGCAGTCTGGACGCAAAGGAGGTAATAACCACAACATATCAACACTTTAACTTTCTGTTTCTGTAGCTGTGTTACTTGAATAAAGGTGTGACATGTTTTTTAATTCTGTTTCCCCCTCTCAGCTGACATCATGTACTCTGGCACCATTGACTGCTGGAGGAAGATTTTACGCGATGAGGGCGGCAAGGCCTTCTTCAAGGGAGCCTGGTCTAACGTGCTCAGAGGCATGGGTGGCGCCTTCGTGCTCGTCTTGTACGACGAGCTCAAGAAAGTCATCTAAGTTGTTTTTGTATGTCCACTGTTCATGTTGTGAAGTTTAACTGTAACATATCTTGTACATTTGGAAGGACTTAAATGCCACGCTATATTTATAGGGACCAACTAGTATTTTCTACTAGTTGTACAGGGGGAATGCACTCTTCTCTTGGCCCATGCTCTTTTTTTTTTCTTTTGTTGTTTTGCCTCTCACCAGAATGTCATTCCCTGAACACAGGAACCTTGCTGAAAAAAACGAACAGAAAAATAAACACAACCTACTGATTGAATCTCCTGCCTGCTTCTGTAACGTAATGCCATGTATGAGGGGTGTGATTATAGACAGTGACCGAATATCCTGGCAGCTCACGCCCTCAGTCGTGCTTCAGGAAGCCATTTGGCAGCGTCCTGTGTGAAATGTAAGAGCTGCGGAGGTCTCCCAGGTTGTAGTTGAGGGCATGCCAAAATCAGCTGAGGAAATTGACAAGCTGATCATATTCCAACCAAGGCATACCTGCAGAAAAGTGATACCCAGGAAGCCACAGGCTTTATCAGTGTATCTCTCACATAGACCTTATCGCTGCTTTTCTGTTGCTTGAGGGGACGGCTTTGGCGAATGTTTGTTTCCTGTCAGCTAGCGCACTAACAAACGTCTCGACAGGAAATACAAAGCGGTGAATGTTTGTGTTGTTAAATTAGAAATGGTAAATATTGATAGTTCCTCAGAACATTTGCACAAGCGACCTCCTGCAGAAAAGCAACCAGGATTACATGCCCCGAGGTGGATTAATCCAACCTTCTAAATATACTTTTATCTCCTGCCAAGTCTCTTCTGACTCCAATTGGTGTGACTGAGGACTTTAACCTTGAGCTGTTTGCCCATCTACCAGTATGACATACCTGCACCAGTTATTTACTATCACAACCAATTGATCCATAGCTCTCTTGTCCATTTAAGTGTGTAAAAACCGTAGCTATTTATTACAGCAAAGAAGCAAAGGGCATGTAGTTGGGTCTGAGGCTGGGGCTGATGGGTATTTTAAGGGATGCCATAAATTGAATTCCTCCTGATACGTGATCTTTCCAGCTGTAGAGAAGCATGTGATTGTAGCCTACACAGGACGGGACATGGTGTACTTCTTGGCATCTCCAGAGTGTGAACTGTGCATTCTGTGATTACAGATTGTAATCTTTGTCTAGGTGCTTCCTGGCCACATATGGGAGTTCTATCAAAACAATTCGCCACACGTCTTAAGTGCTGTATCATAGGCAGCACTTGCTTGAGTTACTTGTAGACATTTCACCTCTCATCCAAGAGGCTTCATCAGGTCAGAACTAAAGAGGCCTCTTGGAAACAAAAGTCCAGTTGCCTGCAATGCAGCACTTAAGATTACCATGATCTTGATGACTGAGAATCTTCAACATCTAACCACACAAAGCATTTTTTCCATCTGACATAAGAAGTGTCTTCTTACAGAATGGTATGAGTCTTTTTTTGTGTGATAACATTGCAAAAAAAGTAAAGGGGGGCAGCCACATGGCCTGAGAAATGCACTGATCTAGACTAGGAGAGACAGAGAGCGTGCACATGCATTGATATGAACAAAGCAGATCTAGGGAGAGTTACTTCGTACCCCTTTTCCACCAACATAAAATGGGTTCTGTTGAGGTTTGCGCACCTAATTTTAAACTGTTTGGAGCAGTTTGATCCCCCTCAAATGTGTGTAAAGTTGGTTCCTGGCTGGAACCAGAAAATAACAGGTTTTCCTTGACCTGATGTGTGAACCGTAATGACATCAGTGGGTGTCATAGTCTTTTGGACATAATAATCTTGTACACCTTCTTATCATTAATAGTTGGCACATGCTTGTTTTTGGATAAAAGCAAAAGTAATAACAGAAAAAAGGTTGCAGGTAATCAGCTTACAGGTGGTCAATGTGACCCAACATCTTGCTACTACTGTCTGAACCAGGTCTTGCTCCGAAGTCGTCGAAAAATGGGGCGTGGGCAGTGAGCTGCGGCATCAGACACTGACGAAAAAAGGCGTCCTTTAACGTCAGCATGGTACGTGGCAGGTTGCAGTTATAGTTTAACAGCGCTCAGTGGCGTCAGGGGGGAAGCGCAGCAGGACAAGAGTAAAAGTTAAGGCGGCAAAAGTCCAAGTAGGGCAGGAGGACGGGGCAGTGGAGTGGGTCCAACAAATACGCCCTTCACCTGGGAGGCTGGCTAAACCCAACAATGTGCATTAGTTGTTGGAGTCAAACATACATCAATTGCATTGGTGTATTGACATAGTGCATTTATTTTTAAAGAGACCTTACGTACCTTTCACGTTGTATCCGGACATGGAAGGTCCATGACCAAACGTCGATATGTGAAGAGGTTGGAGTGAAAATGTTTTGACACAGTTTACTTCTGATGTGCATTGTGCAGCGCCCTCCATTGATGATGCATCCTCGATTATAATGCTTCCAATCAACTGGTGGATACACTGGCTGGTTCCTTAGACAGCACAGAGATTCCAAGAACCAGAGTTCCCTCGACCTTTTCAGGGACCAGCCATCTCAGTGGGCAGGCCTGTCTACAGTGGCGCACATTTCAACTATTTGGACTGATTTTCCAGTAATAAACTGTCACTTTGTATTATGAACGACGTGCAGACTATCAGGTCGCAGGGCCACTTGGCAGCTTTGATCAGTCTTCAGCCATTTCCATTGACCAATTAAAGAGCTGCTGCCCCCCCGGGGAACATTATCAATCCATTTCAGGATAAAAATAATGAAGACACTGTTTCAATTATGAGGCCATTTGACATACGTGGTCTGACATTCTTATTAGCTACAACTTGGAGAAAAAGACAGTACAGTAAAGTTCTCTGCTGGCTTTTAACACCACAGAAATCCTCAGTGAGTGTTCAGTCACTGCAGCTGTAATTACTTATTGAGAGTTTCAGCACATAATTGGAGTCTGTGGGAATAAGTTTGAATATTAGTCCAACTTTTGAGGCATTATTTACTCTCACAGTTCATTAAAAGTTTAATCCTTTCACTGGAGATGTCTTTGTCTTGTATTTTTTCCCACGTTATCTTCAGGAATGGATCAAATTAAATGTCCAAAATGATTATCCATGGAGCTATAACATTAGGGTATTACTGGCAATACAAATGCATGTGCTTCTCATTTAATTTAGTGTGTTTCTTTTTTAATTAAAGTAATAAACTATCAGAAAAATCAGCCAGTGATTATATGTTGTGATGAATGTGATCATCCTATGGGCTTAAAGAGCACACAAGTTTGTAAGTAGTATGTAGACACACTCAATGTGTCTTGGATGCTTAACCCGGACTGATCCTGAATGGAGGACATAGCCTCATTTTAGCAACACTATCAGATTACATGATTTACTCAGCTGGGCGTAGTCTAATCTCCTTTCAGTGATTCAGAAAGTCTTGGACGTAACCACTAAGGGTTTTCAGATTTAATACAGTTTTGACCACTTCATCTCCAGAAGTCCCTCTCAGCAGGTAGCACATAGTTAATCCCCCATTCAGCTGCTCCATTACAACTTTAACGAGGATTAGTGAATCACAAGCAACAGGGATCACGGCCCTTTACACACTGTCTGTCTGTGTAGCTGTAGACATGCCGCGCCTCCAAGAGGTCACGTCGGGGTAACAAGTCGCACAAGCGTCTCTGCACATTTTCAGTGTGCTTTTATGTTGCCAGTAGGCTGCAACGATCCCAAATGTGTGCTTGAATTCATTAATTTTTCTCAGTATTTAGCAGCAATAGCTTCTTAGATCATGTGCTATTTATGTAATGTTTTGAGCCTCTGTAAGATCTTCCAGCAGATTGTGACTCTCTGTGAAATGAGTCTGCATTTCTCAATGAAAAGGTCAAGGAGAGTTTTATTTTCAAATGAATGAATAAATGATGAAAAACATTCAAATTAATTTTAGTAAACATTTCAGCCACTCTGCTGCAAGTGTTTCCCCAAAATTAAATGTCCTGATACTGCAAATAGAGACAGTTGCTGTTACTCCTCTGTGTTTGAGGTTGAGTTGCTGTGGCCTGATGGTGGAGGAAGTATTCAGATCTTTTACTCAGATATTTACTTTATGCTAAAAGTAATAATATCACTATGTAAAATTATTCTATCACAAGTGAAAGTCCAGCATCCAGTCAATGCAAAATTTGCCTCACAAAAAAGGACAAATGTATCAGCAACAAAAAGTGGGCTGCTTGATATTATTAAAAATAAAAGTAGCTACTCATTGGATAGTATAATGGTTATTAAAATGCTATGGTGTCATACATAATCAGATTACTATTACTATAGCACCACTGTTGATGTTGTGGCTGGTGGAGTCGCAGCTAATTTTAACTGCTATATATAGGTTATGTATAATGTTAGAAACTCTTAACCTTAATCTGGAAACTGGTAACTAAAGCAGTCAAATAAAGGGTGTAAGAAAGTTTATTATTTCCTCTCTGAAATGTTGAGTTTAGTTTAGTTTATTTGATTTATTAGAGGACACTGTGCAATGACATTAATCATTTTCAAGAAATGAAAACATGGTTGCACCAGATATAGCATAACGCTAATTTCCATCTGTAGTCCTACACATAACAAGTAGATGCAATAAATAAAAATGAAATTCAAGGTGCAATGCAGACTACAGTAAATCCATGTGCCTTACATAATAGGTGCAGTATGCACAGTACAAAATACAATACAAAAAACAATGTAGCGGTATAGAGTAACAGAATAATGGCAATACTTGAGTACAAATACCTTGAAATTGTACTTAAGCAAGTTGAGTAAATATACTTTCCACTGCTGGAAGTAAAAACAGCACTACAATATAAAAGTACTCTGGTACAAGTAAAAGTCCTGTTTTGAAAATACTACATTGCATTATATGCAATTATATATAACTAGATGATATATAATTAACATATTTTATGAGCTCTTCATGTTTTTTTGTGTGAAATCTCCATATGGTTATTCAGTATGTGCAAGTAACTGTCACAATAATATAGTGAAGAGAAAAGTACAATAGTTCCCTCTGAACTGTAAAGTGATACTCATGTAAAGCACAATTAGGACTGACTCAAACGTTGAACTTAAGAACCTGAGTAGGCTAAATGTTCTGAGTTACAATCCAGCAAATGGGCTTTATAGTGTGTGTGTGTGTGTGTGTGTGTGTGTGTGTGTGTGTGTGTGTGTGTGTGTGTGTGTGTGTGTGTGTGTGTGTGTGTGTGTGTGTGTGTGTGCGTGTGTGTCCACATGGAGGTCTACGGATCACTGGAGCTTCAGCCCTTCACATTAAAAGCCTCCTGTCAGGCAGCACTGTTACATAATTTCAGCTGTTAGACTGAATGACGTCACAAATCCACCAGGGCATGACATCTGTGATTTCCACTCATGAGGAAACACACACACACACACACACACACACACACACACACACACACACACACACACACACACACACACACACACACTTAGATTATTTATCTGTGCAGTTCAAAGACAGTAGGATGTCTGTATGTCAGCCAGTAACATTAAGCCCTGAGGTGACAGCATAGTCTGACTGTAACATATCTTTCTTATAAAGCAGCCATTCTGCATGATGGTTATATTGAAGATGTTGAGGTGTGTGGATCATCTGATGCCTCTAAAGGTCTGTCTTTAATGTGAAAGGTTTAACCTCAAGCACTTATATTGTATCAGGCAAATTGTTTAGCTATTTCTGAAGTTTATTTAGGCAGCTGTCAATATGTGTGTTAATAATTTCCTCCTTTACAAATATATTATCTGACTGATGACTGCAGTCAGCCTTTACTGAGCTATATGATGTTAAATTTACACTCAACAGTGTGTTTCCTATCTTCTTGTGTTTTCACTGGATTATTCCCTATCATCGTACATCTTCTACAAATCTAAATGTTTACTCTTCAGTTCCGCTCTGTATCCACGGTGGTTAAAGAGCGGTGTTAGCGCCACCTTGTGGTATTAAACTCTCTACTGCCGCCTTAAATCAGAATCAGGTTTGTCGCTAAGTGTTAACGTACAAGGGATTTGCCCTGGTGATTTGGTCCATAACAATAACTATGGGAAGAGAATGGAGAAGAAGTATTACAAAACTCATAAATGGAAGTAGTAGAAGCAATAAAAATATGCAAAATATAAATCTGTTTTTAAAATGAGGTTGTACAGTGTTTAAAACAGAGGATGAAATGTGCAGAAGCTCACAGCATAAAATATAGAGAGTAGCTATATGCAATAATAATAATAATCCAAAATTAACTCATAGCATGTGACAGTGCTGATAAGATTTAATAGCTTCATATCTTCAGTAACGCTCAGCTGGAACCTAATTTTTGCTCTAACGTAGCTACTATATACTTTTCGCTGATTTTTTTTGTCATTAAAGCTGATTTGATATAAAACACTGGGCCTATATCTGAGGTATTTGTTTATGTTTTTGTTTCTCTATGAATTAATCTTAATCATCAGTCTAGTGGATAATGTCTGATGGCTATGACATAATCCACAATGGTTGGAAAGTATATTTACTCAAGTACTGTCCTCACATACCACTACTGTAGTATGCCTAGGGCCTCAGCAAAACATTACTCACACCACTCTTTTTAGTTTGAGACCTTTTACAAGCTATAGATATGAGTTCAGCTGTCTGTGAGCTGTTGACAGTCATTTCCCCTCTAATATTCCTGGAAACCTGGAAAAAGTTCCACCTAATGATTAATATCAGTTTAAGTTGAGAGTACTTTCACTGCTGTACCTTGCTGTCACACATGGATTTCCAATGGGAAAATTAAGCTGTTATAGCCCTCTCTTCAAAGCCAGACTCCACTAAATAATTAATGATTTAACATTGCTGAGCACAGGAGCTGCTGGTCTACTGCTGCCTCGATCAGTTAGTTTGTTTGTGTTATTGTGTGACTTTGGCGTTTAAAATGATTTAGTTCAGATTCACCAAAGTCACACAATAACACAAATTAACTAACTGATCGAAGCAGCAGCACACCAGCAGCTCCAGTGGTGAGTGAGCTAAAATGACTGGTTTTGTTCAGGGAGTCTGGTGACTTTGACGAGAGCATAGATGTGGAACTGAAGCCTGTCTGACGGATAGGTAAACTGCTGAAAATACTCTCAGTATAACAGACACTTGAAGTGATATTGGTTTTCTTGGGTGGAGCTTTTTTTTTTAGGTGGCTAAAATAAATCTCGTTGCTGACCCCAATCCACAGCAGTACATTGCTTACCTTCTGTGTCAGTCTCCAGCCTTCATCCATCCATTTTCATCTGCTTATGTGGAGCTGGGTCGCGGGGGCAGAAGGCCAAGCAAAGTGCCCTTGACGTACAGTGTGTTCTGGTTCTGCCAAGGGGCCTCCTACCAGTGGGAAATGCCTGAAACACCTCCAGCAGGAGGCGCCAAGGAGGCATCCTGATCAGATACTGGTACCACCTCAACTGACCCCTTTCAACGAGAAGGAGCAGCGGCTCTACTCAGAGCTCCCTCCAGTTTTGTGTGAAAGGAATTAAAAGCCTGTCCCATATAGACGCCTGTCCCAAATATAAGATGGTTGATTTCAGTGTTTACGCATATAACGGCTAATAGGGCTTTTAATTGAAGTTTTACGGTATGGTACTTTTGGTTGAAAGGTTAAGTTACTAGTTACATCACCAAGTAAAATTTTTGCATCAAAAGCATGAGAAAAGTGGGTAAAATTTGATGTTTTGCTATAAATTAAACTACCCAACTACCCCAGCTGTAACAACTGGTTAATTGATGAATGAGCCGTTTGGCAGAAAAATAAATAGCAACTATGTTTGATAAACATTTAAGTCGTTTTCAAATAAATAATTACAAAATGATTTTATGTTTTTGGGTGTTTTTTTTTTAAATTATTTATCTTATTGTATTATTATTTTTTTGTTTGTTTTTTTCTGGATTGGCTATTACTTTTAATACTCTAAGTCATGTTCCTGATTATCCTAACTTACTTTTAATAATGTAACATCTTCAATTTAGAACTTACAGAGTAACAGAATATTTTTACAGTGTGGTAAACACTCTCCAGTGACTATAACCTTTAAAATGTGCCTGTTTTCAAAGATGAATTAAAGACAGTGCCATATGCCCTCGAAAAAGGCACACCCATCTCTGTCATGTTTATTTATTTTTTTTATTTAATCTTTTGTAAAATAGTCAGTAGCATCTATAACAAAAATATATGCTTACCCTATAATTATAAATCACATATTCTGTAAATCAAATATTCCATAACTATAAATTAACTATTTTATTATAAAACAGCTTTTAAAATTGTTAAATTAAATTTCTAATTTCTGATTTTTTATTTTTTTATTTGGGTACTTTGTGTCACATACAGATATGCAGTGATGATTGCTGGGTAATATGGATATTGATGTCATCCAGTGTCAAGTTTCTGATCATGTGACGAGACCTTACGTCATTGGTACTTTTATTAAAGTAAAGGATGTGAATACTTCCTGTAGCACAGCTCGTGTAGCGCTGAACGGGCCCAGCATTGCTTCCTCCTGTCAGGTAAAGCTGTGACCTGTAGATGGCATCCTGTTACAATCAACAACAGGCACGCGGGGACTTCCCGCAGCCAATCACAGCTCCGCTTTAACCAGCTTCACAAAGTTCGCCTTTTCTCCCTCAGTTTGAGTTTTGGTTTCGAGGAAACAGCAAACCGACTTGTTGTCGGTGCTAAAGATGTGTGTGAGCGGACCAGCTCCGGCTGTGAGCAACACACACCGGCCCAAAGTGCGCGAGAGGAGCGGCTTGTAAAGGAAGAAGATGTATCTATGGCGCGTCTCCATCGCCATAACCCTCGGCTTGGTGTGGTATTTTTCAGACTGCGGCCGCACAGTGACACAGTACGTGTTGTGTTGTCTCTTTTGTTTCACCACTCCACTCATATTCGTGAGCAGCGGACGGGAGAGCAGCACCCAGACTGATGAGGACAACAGGGAGAATTCACTCCAGGTATTTAAACACAGTTTGCGCTTTGTCTTTTATGGCAGGAGGTAATTGCCTTCACGAGCACTGTTGCATGATCAACTGAGTCATGTCTTAATGAGTTGGATATTAAACATGTGAGCTTGAGATGCTTTATTAGATTATATATCAATTTAAACAATCTTTTAGTGTTTAATGAGTCAGATAAGTGTGTTAATATTTGTTAATCTGACATTAAACCCTTTAGAAATCTAGGTCAGAAATCAAACTTTGCTATGTTGAGAGGCCAGGGTTCACAGATTCCTGAGTGTCAGTGAATGAGACAAATATTGAAGTATTAGCACTCATAGCCTGAGGTGCATTTTTTGCACTGAGGCCCAGAGAACTTGTTTTCACCCATCACATCGCTCACTGTCACCTTGAGTACAGCTCCTGATGTTACAGTCTTTAGCTATGCTCTTAATTTTATCACCTTCTGGTAGCTGGCATGTATTTTTTTTGTCTTCCAGGAAACTGTTGAAGGAGAGTTATTTGGTGACCTGACAGATGCGGGGAGCAGCCAGCAAGCTGAACCACTGGAGTCTCAGTATCCACATGTGAAGATCTCTCTGCAGCAAGGTGAGACATGTAAGCTATGTGCTTTTAAGTGACGTTGGCATATTTTGTCTTCACAGGTCAGACACAGTTTACATGTAGATGTGAGTACATGTAAAAAAAAAAAAAAAAAGAAGCAAATCAAGGTTCTGCTTTTGACTGCAGGGTGTTTTGTCAGCACATTTCACGTCTGTTTTGACTTGACACAGTTGAAAAGGACAGTTTTGCTTAAACACAGCTGCAGCCGGGGCTCATGTTACATGAAGTGAGGAGGGGCTTTACGGAAAGAAAGAAGACAAGGATGAAAAACACACCCTCTCTATAGATAGGTCACGCAAGGCTGTGGTGTCTTAAACAGGAAGTAACTTATCTCGTTTTTGTGCCTCATTATCACTTGTGTTGGCTATTGTGGTTTATTAAATTGGTTTGTGTTAGTCTATAAGCACGACCTCTGAGCTCAGTTTCTTTGAGAATGCGTGACTTTAAACACATTACTTACATTAAACTTCTCAAGGCTTAAGTCAGACCTTGAAAACCATTGTAAACCTGTAGAATTGAGGATGTAAAAAAGGCTTTTCTGCAATAAATTGGCCTGGAAAGCACCTAATTCTCTCACAGCTAAATATAGCATCCCTATTCAAATGCATGAGCTGGGAGCTCTCTGGAGTCCAGGTTGATTACGGTTCGTTTTTGCCGTCTATGCATTCCTTTTTGTTTTTGCACCATTAAACTGTATTTACCCCAAATACATGATATTGCTTATTTTCAACACAAACTTGACTACAAGTCTGGCTTCTCATTTTGGTAATTTAAAGAGACAATTTGGGGCGCCCAGCAGCTCAGTTGGTAGCGTAGGCGTCTCATGTGCAAAGGCAGTGTCCTTGCCGCAGGCCCCCTGCTGCATGTCATCCCCTCTTTCTCCCCCTTTCATGCACAAACTGTTCTGTCCAATAAAGGCAAAAGCCAAAAAAGAATAACCTTTAAAATGAAACCGTTCACCTCATAATCAAAAGCAAATATTTTTCTTCTTACCTGTAGTGCTATTTATCAGTCTAGATTGTTTTGGTGTGAGTTTCAGAGTGTGGGAGATATCAGCTGTAGAGATGTCTGCCTTCTCTCCAATAAAACTAGATGGCACTCGGCTTGTGGTGCTCAAAGGGCCAAAAAATGTTATTTCAAAAACTCAACAGCAATGTCTCTCTCCAGAAATCATGACCCAGTTACTCAAGATAATCCACAGACCTTGTTGTGAACAGTTTCATGTAGGAACAATAGTCTTTCGAGTGGATATGCATGCTTCCCACTGCACGGTGATGTGGTTGGCAGGTGTAGTTCAGTAGGAGGAAATAGTTCTTACACGAGCAAGTGACTCGCAAATGTGCTCAAGTTTGTAAAAAAAAACACGCTTTATTTTGAAGCACAGTGAATCTTTTGTGCAAGCTTTTATTTTTAATTGCTGTTTTCTGCTGTGGAGAGAGTGACTACGACTTAATAGAGACAGCAAACTAGCTTGACAACATGACCAAACGAAAGTATAATGCTGAATATATTAAACTGTGTGGACCCTGAACTAATGACTAAGGAGAAATCTGGACCCAGTGGCTGGACCAATTGGGACCCGCTGCACTAGAGAAGGCAGACATAACTATGGCCGATATCACCAACACTCTGCAACTCACACCAAAACAATCTAGACCAATAAAGGCACTACAGGTAAGAGAAAAAATATGTACTTTTGATTTTGGGATGAACTGCCCTGAAGGGTATCTGAGGTTTTTTTCAACCTGGACCCTATTCTTCCATGTAAGTGACTAACAGGAAGAGCAGTTTTTAAACTGGTCCAGTATTGAGTGAGAGGACTTCAGAGAAAGTCGGCAGCAGAGAAAACAGGCTGCAGTGTCTGACAATGTCAGATAGACGTTTTTGTGAAAGATTAAGATTTCAGTCTAACTTAAAACAGACGATCACGATCAGCAAACTCACCATACCCTCTTTAAGATAACAGTAATTTTGGTGTGTATAAATTCAGCATATTTTTAGCTCTAACTGGGTGAATTAAGGGTTTATTTCAACCAAACCAGAGCTGGTGATCGTTGGAACAGTGTAAAGATGACAGACAAAAGACAGTTTTTATCAGTTTTATTTTGTTTTAGTTGACTTTATTGAATGAAGTCTGTTTTATCATGATATAATTACTGTTTATTTAAATGGAGTCTGGTGAGTTTGGCGACAGATTTCAGGGGTGTTTCTGGTTAAACAGAAACTCTTAAATAAAAAGGACTTTCCCTGTAAGGATCCTTTCCACAGTGTTGTCAGTCAGTTAGATTAACAGCAAGATCCTGTCAGTGGCAAAAACAAGCACTTTAAGTGAACATATTGCCCATGAATGTTATATTGCAGCCTGATTTGCTGCTGTCGTCTGCAGCGATCTAGCTCTATCCTGGACCATTTTAAAAAACTGTTGTCTCATTAGTCACTTAGACACAAACATGGGAGAATAGGATCCTAGTTGAAAAATGGTGTGGTTACTCTTTTATTAAAGAGCTGCCAGGAAACCTAAATAAGAAACAAAGCTACAAATCTTTAGACCCAATAGCTCAAAATGTTCTGATAGAACAGTTTTAGCTCCACTGTTTATACGCATAAATACAGCTGAAAATTGCAGGACATAAATATATAATAATGTCTGTTTACAAGTAAAGAGATTTTATTCTGACTCGTTTTGTGCCTTTTTCGTTATAAGTATGTGTGCCTGTAAATCACTGAGAAAATGAATAATTCATAGTTAAAAAATCTTATGGTGTACAGACATAAACGAGATACTGTGTGAAAGCCCCACATCAGCGCTTTCAGCTGGTTTTCCTCATCTTTTCTCTATATGATATATAAATAATGTTATGTAGCTGTAAATAAAACATGCTCTCCAGAGGGACCCGTCTTCATCAAGTTCAGAGAGAAACCCTGTCATGGATATTTGTGCTGAGGTTTCAATTGAACGGTTTGGACAGGAGCTGTGGACCTAAGAGAAAAGTGAAAAACAAAAACCAGAGCTTGTATTTTTACCAAACAAGCTTTAAAGTCTCTGCAGTCCTTGAGTTTGATGTTCAGCAGGAAAGTGTGGGAGTTTAGTGTTACTGTGAATTTTTCCTTTGTGACTGCTCTCCTCAGTGTTCGAGTGCGCCTACGCCCAGCTGGTGCTGCCTTGGTACTGCGTCCCTGAGCCGCGCGAGCACCAGCCTCTGCACCAGGTGCTCAGCAGGGAGTTTGACTCCGTGATCGACCGGATCATTGAGAGAGCCAGAGACTTTGATGTCTGCCAGGCGGTCGTGGGCTCCATTCGTATTTTGACCCAGCACTTGCATAATGCGAAGCAGTCTGACAGGTGAGACTTTGCACCTGCTCTCTCCAACAAATCACGCTGCCTCAGTCACTCAGTAATGTGTCCGAACTCTATAAATACCTCCATATTTTTTATTGCCTATGAATAATTTACCTCACTTTATAGGATCATATCTACAGTGACATTGTAATGGTTGTTTTTATGCTGGATTGTGTTACACAAGTACATCAGATTAAGATTTAGATGAAGCGATTCACCAGAGATGCATGGTGATAAACATCTATAATCCAGTACTGTACTAATCACCTCTGTTTGGCTTTCTGTTTCAGAGAGCTCTTGTTCAGTTCCAGAGCAGAGGAGATCGCAGTTCTCAGAGAGTTTTCAGACGCTCTGGTACGTAACCTTTTTCCCGAATCTCTCTGGAGCCAAGAAGTCAACCGCTGTGCCTTAAATGAGATAGTCGCCTTAAAGGGTAAGAAAGCATTAAATTCTCTCTCTGCAGGAACACACTCTTACATAAGGCCTAAGCCTCCCAGAACTTCTTTTACAAGTGTGAATTGTATGTAATCCCTTATTGTCAGTGGCATTGTAGAGCTTAGGACATGAATTTTGGGCTGCATAAAAGTGAAGGCACATTTCCGCAGTGATTCGCCAATTCCCTTCAGGGTTTTGTCTTTTTTTTTTTTAGTAACAGATAAAATGTCTTATCTCGAGGGAGTCTTGCTGTGCAGAAGGTTTTTGCAATTATGCATGTAGCTCACTTACAATAAGTGATTTTTACAGCTGCAGTTAAAAAAAATTATCTGCATGTCCTTATCTTGGCAGTGAGAAACGGCTCATTTCTGACAAAATAGTTTTGCTCATAGATGCATAATTGAGTGTTTGCAATAATTTGGAACAGTTGGCAAATTATACAGGGCCGTGCTTTCACTGTGAAAAATGACAGTCCTGATTTTGTCTAATGTTGTAGTGCATTGTACTTACTCCCAACTACACACGACATTAGCAGTCAAAAGAAATGCTTCAGAAGAGCTGATAGACCAAATTTAAAGTGACACCTGGACCTTTTGAGAAATACAAGTATTCACTTTCTTGTATGGATTAAACAAACTGTAAATCAGTGAGCTTTGGTGGTGCTTTTAGGTGGATTTTTTTTTTTACATTTGGACAGAGACAAACTCACTGTTTCCAGATTTAAAGGGGATCTATTATGCTTTTAGTGTTACAGTGATGGATGTTCATATTAAATGCATCCAAAGTTTCAATTAATGAGGTCAACGTATATAAAATGAATCCCTGAGAGCAAAAACCTCGGGCTCCAAACCGTTCTGAATACTCTGTTTCCAATAGTTTTTTCTACTCTGGCTTCTGCTCCAGGCACGCTACTGCAAGTGTTTACATAACATAGAAGGCTGTACAATATATCAATATATTTTCAAGCAAAATATAAATTTAGACAACACTGTTTATATCGATATAGGCTCAAGTTGCGTTACATAACACATACCAGTGTGCATCTCTTCTCTCTTACACTCTATGCACACAGTTCCGCCCCACTCACTCACTCACTCACTCACTCACTCACTCACTCACTCACATGTTCTCTAAGAGAGACACAGAGCTGCTCCTCTGTTTACTCTACATTGTGACATCCGTCTATATGTTGTTCGTGCTATGCGAAATCAGTCTGTGGGATGAACGAAATTACCGCAGCACACGTGCAATCCAGCCCTGTGCTGCTAGTTAATGTGTGAGGTGGATCATAGGGCGTTGCCATTCTTCTTGGTAGCTGTAGTCTAATGTGTGACAGTGAGACAGCGCCTGGATGCAGGCGTCAGATGTGTGTTTAAAAAATGCAGTATCAACACAGACGTGTCAAATACAAGACGTATATAACATGGACAAAGTGTCTCTCACTCCCCTCGGCCTCTTTGTTGATGCTCTGTGCATAAATGAGAGTAACAGCCTAAATAAATAAAGAATATCTAAATAATTTTAAAGCACTAGATTCAATTGAAAGGCCGTGAAAATGACTATTTAACTTTTTAACAAACTACATTGGATTTAGGCCGACTTGATACTTTTATACTCATGTTATAGTTTTGTGTCCTGTGCTGCACACCTTTTAAACCTCTGTAGCTCCAGTGGTATGTGCAAAAAGTTAACATACAGCCCTGCTATTTACTTTATATACTTTTTCATTTACATGTTATGCAGCTGCATATTTTCTTTTTCCAAACATCTCAAATGAAAAAACTGTAGCCCATTTGATGGAAAGTACTGAGATAGATATCATGCATCACCAGTCAGCTTGAAAATACCAAGATATGTTTCTTGTCCATATCGCCCAGCCCCACACTGCTACATGAAGCTACATGCTAATGCTGCATGTTGCATGTTGTACATTTCTAGCCAATTTCAGATCATATTCCTGCTGGAACATGTCTGGTTATGAAGATATTGGTTTAGAAGCTTTTATCGGTGATTTTTCACAATAGAAATTGCCACTATTTTTTGTTACAGTCACGGTTGCACTGGGAACAAAATTCGGCCCTGTCATTTTCCTTTGGCAGAGCCCCATTGTTACCCACTCCTGCTGCTCCTTTCCTCCTCCTCATTCGATGCCACCACCACACTGCTGTTATTGTTATCACTGCTGCTAACATTAGAAACACACCGTGTAACTGTGTAACCCTTAATAAGATGGACTATTCCAACATTAAGTGGGCTGCAGCCGGCAGGTCCTTTTTTCCAACATTGCTGGTGATGGCATTTTCAGCATATGAGAGTTAATTGGCTATTGAGCATTCAAGCATATACTGAGAGTTTGCTTTTTTTTCCCAACACTATTTCTATAACTTTCAGAGCCAAAGGATTCGACTTGAACATGAACCAAACATTTGCTTTAATAATTCATGCTGTTTCAGTAAGAATACTGAAAACAAATGAAAAGTTCCACCATGAGGTCAGCCTCTGCTTGTTGAGATAATATTTCTGTTTTATCTCAGTGTGTTCAGTATTTTTACCTACACTGGCATTTTACTAGAATAAATAATACAAAAACAACTGCAGGATCTAAGTGTAAAAAAAAAAAGATCAGTGTTTTATCAAAAACAAGACAGCACAGAAAAAACACATTTAAGTCAAGTCAGTTGTATATGTGCCAAATCTTCTGCGACTGGCTGGGTTGAGAGAGAAAGAGGAGACAGAACCACATTTAAGTCAATAAAATCATTCTTACATCAATATTTTGTTACATTTCAGCCGTGTAATAAGAAGGATAATCTCACATCCATGGTTGTAGCTCAGATCAGAGGGGGAGGGAGTGACATGCAGCAAAGGGCCACAGGCTGGACTCGAACCTGGCGGCAACAGCCTTGTACATGGGGCGCCTGCTCTATCCACTAAGCCACTGACGCCCCCCAAAATACAAATATTAAAATGAGCACAATAGGTCCCTTTTAATTCTGGGCTAAGCTAACTTGCTGCAGCTAAAAGCTAACAAGAACGCAAATTAGCATAGTTTGGAAAATGTTAATTTATTCCTTTCATAACTCAAAACTGGAAAAGCTATTATTACTGACTGCAGCTGATTTAAGAGTCGTGTGAATATTGTGCCTCCGGATTCTAGTGTGTGTTTCTTTTGTGACAAACGGAGCTTGTTGGATCAGTGTGTTGGCGTTTTCTGCAGGGTTGGGCCTGTTGGTGACATGGCTGTCGGACCCCGACAACCTGAACCAGCTGGTGGTGAGCCAGCTGGACAGCGTGACCCCCAAAGGCTCCGTGGAGGAGCTGTGTGGCTCAGACCTGGATCAAACCTCTCTGGCATCACAGGAGGGCGAAGGCGAGGGCGAAGGCAGTGAAGTGTGAGTGGCTGTCATCTTTTGCACCCCGCTGGCCTGACCTAGTCACAGCGAGCCTCAAAGCAACGACTGTAAGAGGCACCTTCTGTGTTTGAAATTGGAGCTGACCTGGTTTTGTTTGGGGGCTGTGTTTTGTTTTTTTTTTAATTTATTTCCAGGAGCTTGGAGGAGGCAGGGATTTCAACCAGCACCAGGATCAAGGCTAAAAGGAAAGGTGTGTTTTGAGATGTTGTAAATAGACGTACTTAATTCAGACGTCTTTAACCTGCAGGATGTGATTCGAACCCTGTTTTCAGCTTCGACTGTTAAAACATTTCAGATGAGGATAATGGAGGCTTGAGGAAGGCAGATGGAGTCATTTGTGGGTGTTTAGAGAATAGAGACTTGTGCTTGCATAACGTTTTGTACAACAGTTTGATGAATAGCAATGTGTTGTCAGCTACGTGACATTCTAATTTTTGTTACCAGCCTGCCTTTCAGTGCATAATTAATCCCCTGTTTCTTTTGTTTGTTGGTCCAGACAGCTAATTATACAAACAGCACGCTGAATGCCAAGTAATTTCTGTTGTCTTTAAGCAACTTCTGCGTCTTTGTATTGCAAACAGTCCAACAGCAATGATGACTAAATCAGGATTGATTATGCCGCGATGATGAACCCTGTGATGTGACGAATACGTGTAAGATCACAAATTCTTAAAAAAGCTCCATCATTTTTCTGTAAAATTAATGAACGTGATGGCATATTTATGTCATTGTTAAGCCGTCACTTTGATAATGTCAGTGAAATTTTATTTATCATGTTTACATGATTGTAAACAGAGCTGACAATCATGAACCAACTGACAAATTATTAATAAACTCTCAAATTTAGAGAGTTGATGGACTTTGAAAACACACAGTTAATGTATTAAGTGAAAAATTAGATGGGTCCAGACTGTAACCAGAAGCTGCTTGAAATAGGAGTGAGTCAGAATGAAAAAAGAGGAATTTTACTAGAGCTAGAACTAGAGATGTTTTCATACGATTCTTTCCTTCCCGATATCGATTCCTGCATATCAGCTGATACCGGGTACCAATCTGACACCACTGCATTACAAAAGGTAAAAACATAAATAAACAAGTGGATACTACTAACCATTTATCTGTGGCAGATAAAACACCTGAAAGCCACGCTTGTGTAAAAGTACAGATATCATTCTAGAAAATGATTTCGTAGAAGTTTAAGTCACCTATTAGAATATTACTTGAGTAAATGTCTTTGTATCAATAGTAATTTTATGATATTAAATGTGCTCAAGTATTTAAAGTAAAAGTACAAGGAAATGGTGGTAATAAAAAGCAAGCGGAAGGTTATTTCTTCATAACATGTACACCACCTTTTAACAGCGGAGCGTGCATTACACTTGAAGAAAAACAAGGTTTTCTTCACAACTTAAAGGATTTAAAAAACAAAATCCAGTTTTTCCTTCCCTCCCATTCCTCCATTCATCCAATCTTCCCTCCCTGTTTTGCAGTTAGTAACAAAGATGCTTAGGGGAAATTTAATGGAGTAAAAGTATATATTTTATTTAGGAAATAAAGAGGAGTAAAATTAAAGTTGACAGAAATTTAAAAAGTGTTATTACTTTGTTACATTACACCACTGCCCTGTGTTGAAGTGAAATGATTGCTATCTGTGTTGTATGGGCACAGCTCAGGTTAAACTGTCTGTAAAACATGAACACAAACATACAGCGAATGAACGTCATAAAGTTATTTTTATTTTTTAATTTGACATTGTGCTAACAATACACTATTTACCGTAAATCAGTTATTCTTTACCATTGTAGCAGAACAGTAGTTGGCAGTGGCTGCACTCGCTGTATCGATTGCTGTTTTAGAGCGGTGAAGAGGGATTTATTTGCAGGAAAAAAAGCTGCTTTATTTGAGTGTGAAACTGCTTAAACCTTTATTTATTATTTATGTGGTATCGGTGCACAGGCTCACATACTCATCGATATCCAATCCAGCATTCTAGGCAATGTCGGGTTATTTCCAATACTAGTATCGGTATCGGAACAACTGGAATTAGTACAATTGCAAAACAAAAATGCATAACAGGAGTTCATCTGTGGCATCATTCTGAAGAGGAAATCAAATACTTAATACTAAATAGATTTAAAAGACATTGAAAAATAAGATGATGTGGCCAAATATAAAAGACTAGTGTGCATATATGAATTTTTGTTTGGTTGTTTTGATATATAAAATATGAATATACATTGTTAAGCTTGTTTCTTACATTTTCATTATATAAATTGAAAGGGGACAGCACAAAATAATTGATGTAAAAAGTTGGTGTAGTAAGTAAAGTCTATGGCTTTTTTTCTGCAGGTTCATAAATAACACTTAGTATTGACATTTATTATTTTTTTGTGTGTATTTGAGTTGTATGAGGTGGAAAATGCCCGAGGTAAACTAAGTAAACAGTGCTTACCTGTCTAATGAGATGGTTATATCTAGTGAATAGTTTTTCTCACTACATTTCCAGCTATCATGATGCTCAGAAGTCGTCACACTTCATCACAGTGCAGAAAAAGAAATAAAGTTTTACAGTCAAACTGCTGTGAAAGTGAAGGTCAAGAATACATTGTTATTCTCTTCATGTACAATACTCAGTATTTCAAAAAGGGACTTTGTGTTTCTTCAGTGCTGCAGCGTACACAAGGACAACAAGTGTTAAAGACAGTTAAGAAAAGAAAAGGTAAAATACTGATGACACAAGTTGTGGGATTTTTTTTTCTGACTTTTGTGGTTGTTGTCATTTCCAGCTAACAAGTTAAAAGAGGGATGGTCAAAGCTGGTGGACAAGGTGAAGTCTAAGAAGGCCAAGAAGAAGAAGATGAAAAAGATAGAGCAGGAGCTGGTGTTTAGGATCATGGCGATCCAGGGAGACGTGTCCAACGAGGACGATGTCAGCAGCAGGGAGGGCTCTGTGTACAGCCAGCAGGACTCTGACAGGGTGAGTTTGCTGCAGAAATAACACCATGTCTAAAACTGAAGATGATAATTTGTGAAACATGACAGATTCATTGTCGCTTTATTTAATTTATTTTTTATTTTTTTTGGCCAAACACCATCAGGAGGACAGTGATCTGGAGGACTACTTGACAAGCGTCCAGGAGGACATGATGGAATTCAAGCTGTCGTACGAGATGTGGCGCGTCGGCCGCTGGGCTGTCAGCATCCCTCATGTGAGTTATAAATATCAGTGACAGTGTGGAATGTCCTGGAGGCTTGTTATCTGTCTGCCGAGGCTCTGTGAAAGCTTGTCCTTGGACGGTATGTTAATGTTTGCGCTTGAGGTTTGAGTAGGAGTTGACTGTGTTGTAGGCCAACTGGCAGGGCGACGAGCTAATCTTCACCGTTCACCTGGAGGAGGAGGGCAGCCCCGAGAACCTTCAGTGGGACATCAAGAAGACCTACATGGATGTTATATACTTCCGCAACAGATGGCAGGTAAAGGCAGATGGAAAGGCATGTTTTGTGTTTATTTTTTAGCATTTTTATATATAATTTAATGCTTTAAACTGAGGCACACCTTGTGAAAACTAATGCAGTCCTGCAATAAAAGATTTTAATGTTTATTTTTTGTTCAAGAAAGTTGTTGATTAACTTTACAGTCATTTTTTGAATGATGTTTTTATTGAAGCATACTTGCGCTTGAAATAAATTACAGTAGAAATAAAAGGAGGATCAGTAAATAAAAAAGCAAAGGAGAAAAGAGGAGAAGGTCTTTTGAACAGCAGTGTGTGAGAGTAAATAGCAATAATATACGATCACATAATATTTCTCTCCTAATGAGGAGAGAGTGTTCCAAGGCTATTAAAACAAAATATCAGGCATTGCCATTTCTTATAAAAACGGTCTTCAGAGCCCCTCAGAGTGAATTTATTATTAAGTTTGAGAAAAAATACCATGTCTTTAAGCCAGATAGAGGATAATGGGGGGTAGGGGACTTTCATTCAAGCAAAATTCTGCATTGAGCTAATAGAGACGTCAAGTCCTCTGGAACCCCAAACAATGTTATCAGAGTGCAGGGTTGCAAATCCCTTTTTAAGATTACAGACAAGGTTCTAAAAATGTTGACCCAGAGGCTCTTTAATTTGGGATAAAGATGGAACATATCAGCAGGTCTGCAGGGGTGTTACTACTATTGTCAACACTTGGGCAGATCTCGGATACGGTGCAGGACCTTGAATTGCATAAGCCCTAGGCGTGCACAGGACGATGATGAATATAACTTAACGATCATTTTGGAGGCTGTAGTTTGTGGCAGTTGTATTGTGTGATACACTCAGGTGTTTCTGTGACTTTATTAACTTCATTTATTTCAATGAGGGTGGGCTAAATGGCAGGAATACCTCTCTGTGTAATGCAGTACAGTTCAGTAGCAGCACAAACTGCAGGCTCTAAAATGACCATTAAGTTGAATTAACACCCCTCTTAAACAGTTTCAACAAATAGATCAGCCTAATCGTAAAGTCTGCATACTGTCAGTAAAATCACACCTAATTTGCTGTGTTGCAATCACAATATGAATTAAATGCGTTCATTAAGAAAGGGTTTGCGGCATACAAAGAAACTTATCTTAACTTTTTGATATTTATTTAAAAATAAGCACTTTGAGTTGCATTTTTAATGTATGAAAAGTGCATGAAGAGTTTCACATAAAAGAACAACAGACTAAAAGAACAACAGCCAAAAGTTAGAAGAAACAAGAAACAAGCAACAGACTGAAAAAACAGTGGAAACAAGCAGCGTTCAGTATCCGGGCGTGTGCACTCAGTTGTTAAAATGATCTACTTTAAGGTGACTCTGTAGCTGACTACAAGATGAACAAGATAAAACTTTCACTGAAGACATTGCAGGTTCGAGGATCGACGTACATTAGTTGCTCAAGTGACCAAAGGCTGCTGCTGCTATCGATAGTTTTAAGAGTCAGTTTAGGGAGTCGTTGGTTTTGCATTGCCTGCTGTTTACTGAACTGAACTGTATTGATGAGCAGAGGACTGAAGAAATTAAAGACAGATGAATCATTGACTCGATTCAGAAGCTAGCAAACCAAACAATCATGACACACACGGGAGATTGTGCCAGTGTATTGACATTATTGCAATTATTATTATTATTATAATAGAACATTTTTAAGGACTAATTACAGTCAGTGTTTCGGCTTGTCTCTGCCTGTCGAACAGATTGGGCAAATATTTGTCAGGATGAGTGTAGGAGGGTGGGATGAATGAGAAGGCAAAGTGTGTCCTCAGATCAACCGTCTATTTAGAGGATAGGTTTCACTTTTTTTTCTTTTTTTTTTTTTAAACCAATTCTCACATGTTCATGCACACACTGGGACAGCGTCTGGACGCTTTAATCATCCTTCCTCTCCGTAGTGGCCTTAAAAAAAATCACCTTCTCGTACAGTTGCAAAATATTTGCACTAAAAAGCCAGCAGCTTTGGAAGATACCTTTTTGATTTTTTCACACTGAGACGGCTGAAGCCTCGTATTTTCCCCCGCTGAGCTTCAGAATGTATTTTCACACAGAACAAAGACTGTGGTTTTTGCCTCCGTCTCATACAGTGACTCTCATTAGGAAGGAATCTTTTCAGGACTAGTATAAACAGAGGCAACAATTTCAGCTGTGGCAGACGGCCTGTATGTTCTTGGGTGCCGACCGGAGTTCCATCTGACAGTTTTGTGTCGGAATCAGAGCTGCGTTCAGTCTGTCACGAACCTGCGTCTCTTAAATCAGCACCACCAGACAGAATGCACACAAATAATCAAAGCAACACTCAGAGCAACAAGGCAGACACAGTTCAGCATAAGTCTGTAGTGTATTGGAGGCACAATGTTCAACTAAAAACTGTTTCTCTGTTGATATGGACATGTGAGTGTTAAAGAAGGAACAGTAAACGTCTCCTTTTAGGCTGTGGCCAGTGTTGACAAGAGGGTTTAAATGCCAGGTATTAGGTAGCAGTGCAATGAGACAGTGGTTCCCAAAAACTAGAGGAGCAACTTATTATTTCACACATTTCCATCCCCTATTCAGGATTTTCCTCAAAGTGTAAGGAATTATCAGTACACTTCAGTATTGAGATATCATGCTTTGTGATACTGTATCTATTCTTAAAAACACTATCAGTTTATAATTGTCTATGATTTTTTATTTTCTTATTTTGTCAACGTAATGAATCCAACTAACACTTTAATTTGTTTTTTAAAGATAAAGGAAAATGTTAATTCGTCTCCTCAGACTGCACAAAAACTAGTGTGATGATATTTGATGTTAGCAGAATGTTTACTGTGACAAATGCAAATGCGGATCCCACTGTTCTGATTGCACAAAAAAACTTTTCTTATACATATGGTAGTGTTTTCTTTGTAGAGTGACATTTTTCCTAAAGTTAGATTTTTAAAAAAGTTGCAATAAATCCTCCTGGGACCCTGTGTCCTCATAGGACATCACATTTTGGGTTTGCTTGACCTTTATACTTCATTCCACTTAACTTAGACCTGCTGTCCTCGTCTGTGGACACTTCTTTGTGCCATGTAGTGGTAGTAAGAGCGCTATACAGTACTCCGTGTAAAAACAAGATGGCAGCCATCTCTGCCAAATCTGCAGCCGATCTTGACACAAAATTGGACAAGGTCGAAAACCTGATCACATTTAATGGTTGAAACTTGTTTATTCATGATTAATAATGTTCGTAGTGCCCTAAAATAACATCACAATATTTCAGGGTATTATTGCAATAACGGTATTCTTGATGACATGAGAAATTAGTAAAAAAAAAAAAAAAAAACAACCCCATTGTTATTAGTTAAGAACACAGAATTGCAACAAAATAAGTGATATAGTTTTACATGTCAAACGAACAGTTTGCCTTCAAATATTCAGTAAAAACTAAAGAAAAATAATCTCTCATTTCTTTAGTTTGTGAACAACCACAGTAACTCAGAGTGAGATTCAGATTCTGTATACAATATTAATAGTTCAACAAAATAAAATCAACCAAAAATTACACATATAAACAGCTCACAAATACTAAAATTGTACCCTGCGATCTATGATTTATATAAATCAACAGGTGAATCCTAAATGATTGTTTTTCTCCACCTGGACCTTTATGCTCTGCCATTTCTCCTCTAATCATCACACTGTAACCTGTGACAGGCTGTCATGATAACACAACTGTCACACATTCACATATATGGGTTTTTTTGTCAAGCTGCGAGCATAATGTAACTCATTAAGAGTCTGAGAAGTCCGGGGCTGTTCATAAAACATTCAGGACGCCACAGTTTATTCCACACTACTGAAGCTGCTCCTGTTTTTGGAACCACCTTTGAATCAATAATAATTTTGCTTTCAGCCATGCCTGTTGTTGCTGTGGGTAACAGTATGACGTCAATATGTCAGCAAGTCAAAACATTGCATGTATCACAATATGAATTTTTCATATCATATTAAAAATGACACTAGTATTATTGTGAACGAGATGATATGGCACACCCCTAGTCGACGCTATGCCAAACTTAATTTTAACAGGTGGGAAATCCTGTTTGACAGGGACACTGACATTGACACAACACCTGTATGAGCACAGTGCCCATTTTTCACCCCTCTATGCATGTAGATCACATGAGTTTGCATGGTTAAACTGGCCATGCAGGTCAGTCTGCTCGTTTATTTATATACACCGCTCGAAGCACTGAGGGTGTCATCAGTGTGATTTTATCTTGCTGTTTATTTTGAACTGACATCAGTTGGAAAGAGTATAATGTCACTTTTGTTGTGTATTTCCATCACACAGTTGGTTTTCACTTTCATTTAAAGTGGTATTAAAAAGGTCATAAAACATCTTAAATTGATTTTGTTTATAACTGCAGACACCCTGTTATTATTTAGATGACACACGCTCACATTTACCAGAAAGAAAAGCTACACAGAGTTAAGATTAACTCTAAAAATGGTTTTGATTAAATTGTTGAATCACATTGTTCATTGAAAGATGGTAACAACTGCTGAAAATAACAAGTTTCTTTTTGTGGAACTATAACAATACAGTCCAGTGTTACAAATCTTCAGAGGACAATTTAGCAGATGATTTTCTCCAAACAGACGTCAGGATGTGTGTTGAGTGAAAGATTTTGTCAGGATGTTTTTTCCTTTGACGTGAGAGAAAAGAGTTTTGTTTACTGTGTACATTTCAGTATTCAACGTGAGCCGCAGAGAAGCATTGTTGTGAAAACAAACCGCAACTTTTTGAATTGAAGTTATTGAATTTGTGGTCATACAGTTTTAAAGCTTTTGCCAGATGTCAAAAACAGTGGTGCTGATAAAGTACTGTTCAGGGTTTGAAGCTTTTCTGTCATTAAACACTTGCTTTTTGTTATGCTTTTATTTCTTTTCTCAGGACTCGACCAGCCTGCCCACGATCCTGGAGCTGGAGGAGTCGCAGATCAATGATGAGGTCAAAGAAGAAGCCAGAGTGTCAGTGGAGCGTTTCCTGCAGGTGAAAGACACCAGTGAAAAACTGTGAGGTGCAGACAGATAAACAATTCAATCACAGATTTCATGACTCAACATATTTGTTAATTTTGCAGGAGTTAGTTTCTGATAATCAGATCGGCCACACTCAACCGGTTTTCCAGTTCCTCTGCCCACTTGACAAACTGCTGAATGAGGAGCAACATTATGGCGGCGTGTGGGGCCTTCTGAGCGGCCTGGCTTACTTCCTGACTCCAGGTCATGAGGAAGACGAGGTAGGAACTTTCACAGACTGCTTTTCTTGAAGTCGACATCTAAGGAATTATTATGGTTCATCACAGTCTGGGGCTTACTTTTGTGCATTTGGCTTTCCAAGGGGGAAAAGTAAGATTGTTTGTACAGTACTTCTGAAATCTGTTGTGTGATGGAACAAGAGCGCAGCGGGACGATCAGATAGGGTTTAATCAAACTCCCGGGAGAGAGAACCAAGATGAATGGTAGCATCATTACTGAAACTGTCCAGTGTAAACATACTTCACAGTTAACAGACCCCGGTTCAACATTGACCTACTTCCCATGGTTGTGCACACACAGTTTCTCTGTGCAGTGAGGGTTATTATAAACATCACTCGTTTGTGGTTTTTACTGCAAACAAAGTGCTTAAAGTATTTAAATAAAAATAGATTGGCTTGTTTACAACTGCTCATGTTTTTTGACCTGCTGGACTTAAAGGTCTAGTGTGTGCAATTTAGGGGGATATATTGGCAGAAATAGAATATAATCTGATAAGTATGTTATCATTAGTTTATAATCACTGGAGAATAAGAATTTTTGTGTTTTGTTACTGTAGAATGAGTCATTTATATCTACATAGGGAGCAGGTCCTTTTCTATGGGGATGGCCATGTTGCACCCCCATATTTCTACAGTAGCCTAGAATGGACAAACCAAACAGATGGGGCCTTTCACGTTTTAATGTTGGCCTCTATAGTTAGCAGCCCCTCTACGATGAGTGTCTGAAAAACTGTTTTTCTAACGGGAAACTGCTTTATTCAGTGTTTTACTGGTTTTAACCTCTCGGGGTCTCGTTATTAAAACAGTGCGTAGGATTCATACTAAAAATGTACATATGGACAAAAGCCAAAAATGGCATATGCCAAAAAGTAGGGCTGCTCGATTATGGAAAAAATCCTAATCACAATTATTTTGCTCAAAGTTGAAATCACGATTATGCAAACGATTATGCGGCACACATGATGACTTGTATTGTTTACATGACGGCATGTCATTTCTGTCTCTACATGTGCATTTAAAATTCTCCTCTGCTCTCTGTATCGCGCACGGTGGAGTTCGGCCCAGATGCGCGCACACACACACACACAGACACGTGCGCGAGCACACACAGACACACCGACCAACCTCTCTCGCTCTCCCTCTGCCATTTTCCGCATGCTGTTTTTGAAATCTTACGTGATCACCTGCCCCTCGCATTTGACTAGCTCGTGGAGTGAATCGAGAAGAGAGGAAGGGAAGGTATTGAGCGTGCGTGGCTTCTGGGTGCGTTTGATTTGCAACACAAGACAACGAGAGTAGACTGACAAGAAGCGCATAATCGTTTTATGTCAATTTATTTTGTCTTTTATAATCGTTGAAATCCCAAATCGTAATCAAGATTAAAATTTGATTAATCGAGCAGCCCTACCAAAAAATATGCTACAATTTCTAAAATCAGGCTTCCACCTTACCATCTGTGTCACCAATTATCGAGTCTTTAATAACCTTTATCGTAATCTGCTGGTTCGGATTTTTAACATTTCAGAACAAGAACAAACTGATGTAAGCAACCTCACCGATCTGCACAAGATGAGGTTTGTGAAAAAGGCCAGACTGATCCTGGCAGATCCAGACCAGCCAATTCATGGAAAGTTTAGGTTGCTTCCATCCAGATGCAGATATCTGCTGCCGAGATGCAGGACAAATAGACTGAGAGAGCGATTAGACTTTCAAATGACTTGTTTTTACTTGATGTGTGTGTTGTCTTGACATATAGATTTGTTTCAATGTCGTTTGTAGCTGTGAAACTTATTGCCCCTGGGGGATAATTAAAGATCCTTGAACTTGAACTTGAATTTCCCATCTCCAAAATGTTTGTAAGCATGGGTCAAAGTTTCTCCCGTCATGTCTGTTTTTATAGATCACAACTTCTGCATAGCAGGTGGTGTACGTCTCTTCAGGCCTTGAGGCCTTCATGCCACTAAATCCCCCTTAATCGTACAAACTGTCCCTTTAACGTTAACGTTACTGTAATGTTGCCGCACTTCAAGATCTCGGCAGTTTCTCTGTCATAACTTTATAACTTAATTAAAATATATCAATGAAATAATGTCCAAAACTATGGAAATAAGACCCAAGTTGTAAGCAGCTAAGGCTGAGGAAATTCGTGGGTGCCCAGTAGCTTACTGGGCAGAGCAGCGATCCCATGTATAAAGCCAATGCACTTGCAGCAGTGGCAGCGGGCCCATTCCATCCTGCAGCCCTTTACTGCATGTAATTCTCCCTCTCTCCCCCGTCACGCTTGATCTGTCCTATCGAATAAAGACATAAAAGCCAAAAAATCTTAAAAAAGGTTGAGGAAATCCTTACTCTCAGCCCCTGAAACATGGATCCTACATTCCCCATAATGCAGCTTCATAGTATCTCTCATTAGACCGTTCCTGCAAAAAAAAAAATCCTGTATCTTTCAAACCCTTTATCAGCTGCTTGGAACACAAGCTCTCTGTTAAAAATGTGATGCTCCTTGTAACAAATAAACTAAGCGTCACCTGTTAAATCGTTGGACTGCCCCTTTAAAAAATGTCCCACTGAGCTGATACATATGGATTAGTTTAGCTGCTGGAGTCTGCCGCTCTGTACAGCCTCTTCTACACCCGCAGTCTGTCTGAAAAGTACAGAAACATTTCCTGCAGGGGGTCGTGTGTAAATGAGAGCAGGTCGATAATCAGGGGAATCTGTGCAACCAATTTCCCACCTCAAGACCCCTAATGGAAATGCCAGTATGGCTGTGATGTGAATGAAAACAGTAACATTACAAGGACAAGCATGTTAAGAATCCGTTTCATGCTTGTCCTTGCAATGTTACTTGCAATGTCCATCTGGCAACAAGATGCTTTCATGTAGAGGGAGCGGGTCAATTACAAGACTCAGCTGATGACGTTTTTTTATTCTTGTTTACAGTTTAGCATTGACGCCCATGCTTTCACGGCAGATTAGATGAAACAATACAATTTTTTTTTAGGTGACAAACGAGTTCCTTTTTGTAAGAATGGCTGGAAACTGTTGCAAACTTGTTGAATATTAAATATATTACAAAAACAGCTCCATGTTCCTGTAAATATTAAGATAATTCTTCCGCCATGTGCAGGTACATCCAGCCTCACGCCGTCTTCTGCTTTTTTTACTGTTGAGTTTTATGACGGTTGGCATTAACAGAGAGCTGCAGGAGTGAGTCCTAAAACCCGCAAATGACTTAGCGTTTTAGCACTCCCGGTTCCCTCGTCTCAAGGTTGGTGGGTTTTTTAAATGGGTTAGATGTCTGAAATAAGGTCTGAGGTTAACACAGGCTTAAGAGACTTTCATGTTTTGCTCTATGGCTTAAAAAATACACCAGTAAATACACCACACGCATTCATTTTGAAGCCTTTATGTGTCTTAAGAAAGACACTTGTTAACAGGTGGCTAAATGAGACTACAGGGCATCATCATGCTTAACACGTTTTTACAGCCTTGTTGTGGTGGCGATGTTAAGTCATGCGACCATTGTGTATTTCCTGTAGAGCCTAATTTTAGTGTTTTACTACTGGCGACTGCAATTAGGCTTCAGATATCATGAAGTGGTGTTCATGTGGGAAGATTAACTTGGTTCGTATGCTTTTGTTTGACACACAGGTTTTTCTCTGCAATAATCCAAAATCTCAAATCCCCCTGGCTTTTTCTTCAGAGAGCCAGGGCGATATTAACTTCCACGCTGGCCTACAAAAGATCACCCCTGCAGAACTGTATTGCTGCGATTTGCTGGACTTTCTATTGTCCCATCTGTTCTGGCCATGGCATGTGTAAAAAGGGTGTTGTTGAATGTAGTGCATGTGTGAATAGTGAAAATTACTAGAGGTGCCTAAAAGGTTATTTTACCAGGAACTGTGTGTGTAAGAGGCTTACTATAAAAGCCAGTGCCTGGGGGTCAGCTGTCAGAACCTGATTTTTTAAACTGTTTTTCTCTGCAGAGCTCGAGCCCCCAGACAGAGGTCCCAAAAGAAATCATAACATCTCTACATCCAGAATCGACAGCTCTGCCTTTAGAAAACCCTGGTGCCTCCACTGAGAGGGGCAGTTATGCTCCTGGTGCTACAATCCCAGCTATTGTTATCTCCCAATATGATCCCCCTTCAGACCCGCCTCAGGAAGCAGAGACGGAAAAGGAACCGCAGTCCGCTGTTCACTCAGAGTCTTCAAATGAAAACTGCTCCCAGGACAAGACAGAGGACTCCGACAATCCCTTAACCTCCCACTTTAAAATGATTTTCAAAGGTCTGACCCGATCCAGGTCGCAGGAGTCTTTGGCCTCGACAAAACACAACAGTGAAGACGACCCGCCTGAGTCAGACTGCACGCCACACTGCAGCCAAAATGGAGGTTTGCACACGGAGAGCGGAGAAGGCCCATCTTGGCTTCATTTTAGTACAAGATCAATTAGAAAAGAGAAAATATCCTTCAAGATGTCAGGTGGAGCCAACAAGGCTAAACTAAAGGACCAAAGCACTTCACCGAGAGGGGAGGACTCCCAGTGTCAGAGGATCCAAGTCAACTGGGAGCAGAACGAAGCGACCAAAGCCATATTTGATCTGCTGAAAGAAATATCAGGTTTGTTCCACATTCAAACTATCATTCACAGCATTAAAGGGTGACGCTGGTATTTTTTGTATTTGGATAGTATATTCTCATGTTGTTTTGTGTAAGTGACTAATGGTGACAGCAATGTTTGAAATTAATCCAGTATTGAGTGTGAGAGCTGCAGTCGCCAGCTGCAAAACAGGCTGCAATGCAACCGCTCAGGGCAATATTCACTCATTCTCAATGTACAGTACGTCCTCAAAAAGTGCTTGTTTTTGCCACTGACAGGCTCACATTGTTATTTTAGGTGTCTGAAAACATTATGGAAAGAATCCCTATAGAGATAGACCTTTTTGTTGAAGAGAAAAACTATTTTTTTGTGTGACATTTTCTGAGTTTTATTTTTATTTTTGTCTTTTAATCAAGTGTGTTTTATGATGATAAAATAACTGTTTATTTAAGTCTGGTGGGATGACAATAGTGATTTTGGGGCTGTTTCTAGCTAGACAAAAAGGATTTTACTCTATCTAAATATAAATCTATCTCTGTAGGGATCCTCTCCATAATGTTGCCTGACACTTACAGTAACAATCTGAGCTTGTCAGTGGCAAAACAAGTGCATTTAGTGGATGTAAATTGATGGCATAAACATGCTCATGGTGGTTACATTGCAGCCTGTTTGTGGCACCAGCTGGAGGAAAATAGGGTCCAGGTTGAAAAATACTGAAGTTACCCTTTAAGAGCTTTACGATTATATCAGTGTTTTTCCGTGTTGTAGGACATTGTTTTAATGCATTGATTTTCCTAAAATCTAGACAGCCAATTGTTTTAGTTCATTTCAGTATTATAACAAAATCAACCTGTAGAGACCTGACACTCGTCTGCCAGAGCTAACCCTTTTACAGTGAACATTAAGTCTGCTTCATTAATCATCATGTGGTATTTAAAGCTGAAAGTACAGACTGTTATGACAAGTCTTTTGGGTGGTGCATTCGTGCGCCTGTGACGAGCACATACACTCCAGCTTTGACAGTTGGCAGCCAAACAGCTGAAGACAGCATTAAGCAAACACTTGTTATGAAAAGGATGAGGCTGATTTGATAACTCCGTGCAGTGAAATGTTTGTCTGTGTAGATGCCTAATCACACATGCTGCAGGATATCTAAAATACTAAAATAAATATAAGGGTTTGATGTTTCGTTTACAAAAAGATTCACCACTAATCCAACAAGCTTCATCATTTGTCACATTATCTTTGAACTGCATTAGCACGAAGCAAAACAACATACAAAACATGTTTTTCACATTTTACTGAAATAAACCAAAACTAGTGTCTCTCTGGAATTTTCTAAAGCTCTTTAGATAGATCAAATGACTCTGTTTTAATAGTACCAAAATTACAGAGAATTAACAACACAGGTCAACACATTTTTATCTATATGGCTAATAAATATGCCTCGGAGGGAGAAGGCAAGAGAGAGAGAGAGACCCTCTGTCCTCCGACCTTTGCTGTGAATGAGGAAAAACACATTAACACCAACTCTGCAGCTGCAGAGCTTTGTAGCCCTTTTAGCTGTAATTTTATGCTTTCACATTTACTGTCTGAATCCCAGCCAGATGAGATAAAACACGCAGGAACACTGATATGGTCCTTTTTAGGATGTTCTTGAAGTTAATCCTCTCTGTGTCTTCACAGGAAACTCAATCCTCCTGAACATATTTGATGCCATGTTGAAACCTGTGATGCCCATCTTGAAAAAGTAAGATTGATGCTGAGAGAGTTATATAAAACACTTGGATCCTCGTCTGTGAGTGACTTCTGGTTTCATTCTTCTCCAGGAAAGTGAACTCTTTCCTGAACAAGATGAACCCGACAGAAGAGCAGATGGCCACGTACATTGACACCCTGCGTGAGAAACAGTGGCCGGACTTTCAACCAGCAGCGCCTCCTCCCCCTCGCAGCGATGAGGAGAAAATCGAGACCAGGGAGAGAGCGCACAACCTGATCAATGCCAGATGTAGGCGATGCCTCCCTGCACCAGGAATATCCAGCTATTCTTGACACTGGATAACTTGTCTAACATGTATTTTTGTTTTGTCTCTGTAGATTCAAACTACCTTATCCTGAAGAAGACAGACATGGAGTCGGTTTTTAATCTTTTCCAGGACAGTGAAGAAAACAAAACACTGGTATATGTGAGTATCTCAACGTTTACTTCACGTTATTCAATGCAGTATACAAATCTTGTTCTGATTTTGTCGTTTCATTGTCCACAACAGACGCTCCTGTCATTCCTATTGAGTGAGTTTTTCCCCAACGAGCATTCCCTGAGTGTGAGCGCCGCTGCCCTGCAGAAAGTGACCAGCTCCACCAACTGATCTGTGAATCCTTAATCGTGTTTTTAACGGTACTTTTTCCACATTTTTTAGAATATCCAATTATTTATTAAACATCTTAAAAATGCCTTAAAATATTTGCAACGATTTCTGTATCACCGTCAGACGTTTTTACCTCAAACATACTGTGAACGTTTTGTGAATTTCCTCTGGTTTTTATTTTGTACAGGTGAACTTTGTAAGCGATTATCCTTGACGTAAATGTGTGTGAAATCAGAAACTTTTTTGTGGGATGTGCATGTTGTACTTTTATTGTAAAACTGAGAGAACAAAGAAACAATATTTCACTTTTTTACAGTGTGAATTTCACCCTTCACGTTTTAATTGAAAATAATTTAAGATTTCTAAAATGTTTTGTGTCACTTTGAGCACTTTTGTATCGTGATTGTTTGTTTTCTAAATAATTTGGCCTAAAGTTTTATATAATTGAATATCCCACAATTACTATTCACCTATGTCAGGACAGTGTCTTTATCAAAGGAAACTGGAAATAATGTTATTGTAAATAACTTGAATTTATTTCAAATAAAATATTTTAATTTTAAAAAATGTGTATGTTGTGGTTATATTTCTGGGTTTGTGTATTGAAGTGAAAAAGATAAAGATATAGCACTAAGTATAAGATGTAAATAAGCTGCTGATGACAGCAACTTATTTGCTCTGAAGCAATATTTGAGTTAAAGATTTTTCAGACGAGCGAAACAAGTTTGTCCACCTGGGGAAATCCTGCAGGTGAAGTGTGAGATGAATTGAAATGATAACATTAATAAAAATAAATGTCTTGGTAATATGCAGGTGCTTTCACATTGTTTCGACCGGATTAACTACAATGGAATAAATAAATGGTTTAGATTTTGAAAAATAAATGATGAAACTTGAAATGTTTTGCTCTTAAGCAGAAAAAGTATTTATCCAACACCTCCTGCCATGTTTGTGTAACCTTTAATGGAAATGCTGTCCCCAGTGCTCGTGCTTTTTCATTATAGAAGTGTAACAGAATTAATTACAGGATTATTCTGGTGCTGGTCACAGGAGGGAGATTATCAGGCAGCGTAACAGCATGAATTCATTTTTTATTTACTGAAATTCCCGGAGCCAGGTAACAACACCACTGAACCAAATACTTTAATTTACAGACGGAAACTGGTCGAGCTTATCTGATCCTATTACCACCCTGAGGTAATGACTTGTTGTTAACATGAGTTCAAAATGACAAACTCAGGATGAAAATGTTAACATGCAGGTGAGCAGTGGGTCTGTGCTTTAAAAACCTCTCAAACTGTGCCACACTCCCGCCTCTACTTTTTCATTTTGGTTGTGTAAAATATGTTCAAGCCCACTGAATTTGAGGTTCAAAGTTCATTCTTGACCTTTTCAACAGCAGCTGCGAAAATAAGCTCGCCACATGGTCCATTACATTTAAGAGCTTTCAATAATATCAAGTAGACCTCATCAGAAGATGGAGTCTGCCCCGTTGTGGAACTGCAGGTCCTTGACTTCACTGGCTGATGAAGATCACTCGATTTGACTGAGGGCCCAGAGTAGCTACTGAATGGACTGCTCACTGCTGAACACACAATAGAGGTTGAAAACAGCAGCTGGCAGGTCGTTTTTTATCTGAAGCTTTTGTGCAACTGTGAAAACAGAATGTCAATTATAGTGATTACACAAAAGAAAAAGATTAGACAGCATATATAGCTGTTAGACCGAAGGTATTGTAACAGTGTTTCAGCATAGTAATAAGAAAACTAGATTTAAATAAGTCTGTACTACAGCTTGATGCCCCTTTGGAGGATACGACATGTTAAAGAGTCCTTTAGGGTGGCACTCCACTGGAGAAAATGTTAAAGTGCCCTCTAGGATGGCCTTAAAATTGAGAAAACATGATGCAGTGTCATACATGCCAGGAAACTCTGGGCATCTGGTGCCGTTTTTATTAATGCCTGAGGTTGTCACTGCTACAGCTGTCCGATGAGTCAAATGAAGAAGAAGCTGTACCCAGTGTTGGGAAGGTCAATTTTGAAATGTAATAGGTTTCTTGTTACAGTTGCACTTGTCTCATCTGTATGGCCTTTTTATTTTTAATTATTATTATTACAGGGTGATTGCATTTCTCTTTCCCTCCATACTTTCAGTTTTCAGCGATAGCCATGGACGGGTTTTGGGCTGTCCTTTGTCTCATTCTCAAGAATGCTAAGAGGGAATGTCTTCAAATTTGGCACAAACGTCCACTTGGACTGAAGAATAAACTGATTAGAATTTACTGGTCAAAGTTCAAGGTCAGTTTGACCCTACAAAACATGTTTTTGGCCATAACTCAACGCCATATCTCAGGAACAGAAGTGGAGACGTTTGGTCAGATACTGAATCAGTGTCCACCTTGAAACTGTGCTGATGGTATAGATACCCTGTGCTGTTGCAGGGAAGGTGTGTGCGTGAAGCCTCCATGTTTTCACAGACATGAATGTGACCTGTAACAGAAACCTGACTGGTGTGCAGAGGCATGCAATCACAGGGCGGTAATTCTTTTCTTTTTAATTTTTGACAGAGCAGTGTAGTCACACACAGTATGCTCGTAACAGGGTTATAAATATAATACATTTATTCCAGATGTGATAAATGGGTTAAATGTAGGACTAAATCAAATAAAGTTGCTGTGTTAAAACGCCCCCTCCCTGCTGAAGTGTCCTTGAGCCAGGCCTCAGCCCCTCGGCTTCCTCCTGGTGGCTGCAGTTGCTCCTCCGCTCCAGCAGGGGGCAGCTCTGTGATTAACAGCAGCCAGCAGTCCGCTGTGTGTTCCCTAATCCAACATGTCTGCGCCCTGAAGGATGCTGCTAACAGCGTGAAGGTACAGGACAATTGACAGGTACGGTAACACAGCGGTGTGTGTCGTGCTTTAAGTGTATAACTCGGTCCGTATTGACCCGTTTATAATGGCTTTAAGCGGTTTATGGGGACAGTGGGAGTGTGAGAGCAGGTAACGTGTCTGTCAGCTTCTTACTGTTTCAATGTGACTGTGGACTCAGCTGTGCGTCACGTTGGATTTTGAGGAGGTGTGTGTGTTTTATTAGTGTTGTAAAAAGGGTATTTATGCTGTTCAGACATTGTGTTAGTCTTGTAATTGTTTTTCACCACGTGGTTGGGTGAATGGGTCTCCAAAGGGAAGAGTCTAATGGTTCACAGTGTTCAGATGTAACCTGGAAGCAAAGTCATGCTCCCATTGATGCTGCAAAACCTCCTGATTGTTAGTGTTTATGTGGAAACACCTGTTTGGGATAATATAGGCTCTGGCCCAGTGGTTCCCAGCTGTCTTTGTCTGATATGGAAATGATAAAGAACATGAGCAGCATGCTTTCTGTTCACATGTATCATTAGTTACTGCTGTGACATTGGGGAAAAAATACTGTTCCTGAAAACTTAGTGTCTCAGTCATCAGCTTCTTACTATGAGCAGTGGGGGTTTAACATGAAAACAAGGTTTTTAGTGGTAAAATGTATAGTTTAAACCAAAATCAAAGATACATATACACACAGAGTATTGCAATGAAATATATTTTGATATGTTGCGATTTATTACCTTGTTTCAGCTGTAAATTATGTCCCTAAGGAAAGCTTTGGAAACGTTGTCTTATTAGACAAAACAGTTGTGTGTCTAGTGGACTGAAAAAGCAATTTATTAAATTATTCTAGTATCCAAAGTTAAATTTGTATTTGTAATATTAATAATTGATAAAAAAAAAAAAGAGAAAGATTTGAAACTACGTGAATTGATCTCTCCACCGGACTTTAAAGCTCCTATAAGTACAAGGACGAATGAGTCGGTTGGGTCTTGTCATTGTGCGTAGCTGTTCTAATATTTTCACACGTTGCTGTATATCCTATATCTTCTATGTTTTTTATTGTGTGGTTTTTCGGCTGTAACTTTTTGTGTGCTGCTGTCTTGGCCAGGTCTCCCTTGTAAAAGAGATTGTTGTTCTTAACGGGACTTACCTGGTTAAATATGGGTTTAGTTGAAAAAATATGTGATCGAGAAATTGATACTTTGCACTGTGTGATGAAACACTATTCCTACATAAAAATATTGTGATACTATGCTGTATTGATATTCCCCCACCCCTACTATTTATCACTCTAGATTGTTTTGGTCTGAGTTGCCGGTCGTTGGAGATGTCAGCTGTAGACATTTCTGCCTTCACTGAAATACTGTAAAACTTCAGTTACACGCCCAGTCCCTTTTACTAGCCTGGTGTGGCTACACATTTTGACAAATAAAGGCCTGTCTCAGTTATGCACCCAGTCTGCCAAGCAGTATGTTTCTATAGAACATGTATGAAACCAAGTTGTTGGCTACTTGGTGGAGCTGGCGTTAGTTAGCTGTTTAGATCACTCGTACAAATGTTAATGTTTAGACTTTTGTCAATATGGAGATGTTGATTCTTCACAATTCAATCATTCAGTTCATTTCACTGAAACCATGAGCACCAGAGGAGACCGTAATTCATTTAGATTTAACAGCATGATGGAAAAAAGTGGTGACTCTCGACCTCTGAAGCTGTCATAAAGTCAGAATATGGGTCCATTAAGTGTGTCAGTATGCCGGGTGCTGTAATCCTCAAGTGCCATGAAACGAACGCTCTCTCTCTCTGATGTGCTGTCTGTTATAGCTAGATCAAATTAATGATTTGTGATTGATATTTAATTTGAAGCCTAATGAAGTTACATTCATACTGGTTCAAATAAAAAATGTGATCATCATATTTATCATCTTTGCTGAGCAACAGTTTCACGTAAAGGAATGAAGGGCCCATATAGACACCTGTCCCTAATATAAGCCTGTTGAGTTCAGTCATTTAAGCAAATTTAAGCATAGCCTGGGCTACTAATTGAAGTGTAATGGTATAATAGAACTTGATGGCTCTTGGCTTGTGGTGCAGTAATGGCTCTACAGAAATCATGACCCAGTTATAGTTTCAACTATGAACCTTTTAACCAAACTACATCCGCCAACCATTTCACCATGCAGAAAGAAGGGTGCATCTACTCATGGACAAGAGACCCGTGCCTATGACAGCAGGAGATGTAAATAATAATGGCGTCCTCCTTGGCGTTAGCTAGCTTGGGGGTTCTAGCAGTAGATGCTGGAAAGACACATTACTGTTGATTTTTTCAACTGTATTTTTTTGGTGCTTTGAGCACCACAAACCGAGCGCTATCTAGTTCCATTACATCTGAGAGAAGGCAGACATCTCTACAGACGATATCTGCAACACTGCAGCTCACACCAAAATAATCTGGACTGACAAACAGTGCTACAGGTGAGAGGGATAATATGTGTTTTTGATTTCGGCTGCAGTGTCTCGATAGACCGATAGAAACTTTCATTGTTGCTTACTTTGTCATGAATATTTGATGTTGTAAAGAAGTACTTTGGCTCTTCTTCTTTATTGACAGGGAACTTCAGAGACACATATTCTTCCCCACATATGTGACTGATGTGTTTACTTGATGAGGCGGAGCATCTGTTTTTCTTTTCCTCCCCGTCAAAAGTCTTATTAAACTTTATTGTTTTTATTTTATAACCTGACTCCCGATAGCTTTACTAGCATCAAAGCCTCTGTGTTTTGTTATCGTTCCCCCATGAATCATTTTTACAGACATTTTTCACAGCAGGCGTTTGACTTGTCATAGCAGGAAAATCACAGATGGAACTAATAACATTAATGCCATTAATAACAATGGCTTTGTTCCAGCAATTATTGCAGTGCAGTGCAGCACTGAATAATCATCAGTTATAGTGTTGGACAAGTCAAAATATCTGCTGGTTGTGTGCCCCCCTGCAGTGGCTCCCAGTTTTGGAACTACTGGTGTCAATCATACCGTAAACCTGAAAGCCAGTTGATACATAATTAATTTTTCTATTGTCAAATGTGAAGTGAAGTGATGCTTTTCAGTTAATAATTGGAATATATTTTCCCTAAAACTGCTTCAGGCCAAATATGATCATCAAAGAAATGACTGTCTGTCCTGTTAATATGAAACATGTGTGTTAGCTGGTCAGGTCAGATTTTGATTGGCTGGAGGATGTGGATCAACTTTAACTAACCTGACAGTGTGATCAGACATGTCTCAAGTTTGTGTTTGTTTGCAGGTCTAAATTAATATGTTAATGTGCCAGTATTAAACTGTAGGTAGTGAGCAATAGTGAGGCTCTTATTTTTGTGACCACCAGCCCCAAACAATCCTCAAAAAGATGAATAGTGGCTCAGTCAGAAGCACACGTTTGATATGTGCGTAATTGAGGATGTCCCCCGCGCATGTCGTCCAGGACAATCATGGAGCACACAACTTGTCAAATATTCAAAACTTAACCCATAAAAAAGTCATAAAGTGAAAAAATGATCCATTTCAACGGGACCAAAACCTGTTCTGCTTAACATTAAAGAAGCTCAGATGATAATCAGAGCATATCTTTTGATTTAGAGGTTGTCTGCACACGGCTCTCTACATGAAGTCCGTTGAGCCAGATGCTAACAGCGCTAACAGTCACTATGTTTACATGCACAAATTATTGCGGTTTGTGCCCTTATGCTGAAAAAGGCAATATTCCTACTACGCTGTTTGCAAGGCTAATGAAAATGAATATGTTGTTAATACTTCTGTTTACATGCAGCCATGCATATTCCAGTTAACGTGTCCTAACAGGTCCTACACGTCAAAATACAGAACAGTGGAACGGCTTGAGCTGCGAGTCATTTTGCTTCCTTTCATTCCTTCGACCACCCTCTTGGAAAGGGTGGAGTTGAGCCTCATTCAAAAACCTTTTGGACATCCCTGGTGTACAACAGCTCCATGACAACACACAGAGCCGACAGTAAACAGACAAGAGGCCGACAGTAAACAGACAAGAGGCTGTGTGTGTTGCAAACTGTAATACAAACCCAATTTGAGATGCATAATACAAATGGACTGGATACGTGCCCAAATAATGCTGTTAAAACCCAAATAATGCTGACATATCCCATCTTAATCACATCTTAATCCGAAATACTACATTCAGAAAAAGGCCTAATTCTGAAAATCTGAAAGGACTAAGCTGTTTACATGACCAGTATAACATTCAGACTATTGTCGCACTTGAAACAATAGGGGAATATTAGTGTGCATGTAAATGTACCCAGTGTTAACAGGGGGAAACCGAAGGGTGGGTGCTATGCTTCCGTGATGCTGCCATCCTGATATCAGTGGTAACAGCTGTATAAGCGCAGTGCAGAGCAGTTAGTGGGATACACACAGAGACTCTCATGCACTAACATGCACACTCGGCCAGACCGTTAACCACAAAACACATCAACAGAGAAGCTCAGATTACAACACACACAGAGGGAGCAAGATTAATTCTTTGCGTAGGACGTCATAACTCGACTATATTTTTACGTAGCAAATAGTTTGCTGCTATATTTATGCTCTGCATGTCGTGTAGAGCTCCATTAATTATCTATATCAGTGGTTCTTCATCTTTGTTTTCTCTCGTGACTCCTCATCACAGGGGGTTTGTCAGTGAGTTGAGTAGCTCAATGGATGAGTGATTCTCCTCACAGAGAGAGTTCGCAAAGAACAGCAAAGATCTGAGAACAGTCAGAATGAATATAATCTTGTGTAGCTCTTATTTGGATGGGAAATACCAGTCTATATTGGGGCTGCGACTAACAATTATTTTTATTATTAGTATATCTGCTGATTATTTTCTTGATAACTTGATTAATAGCTGTCTATAAATGCCAGAAAATAGTGAAAAATGTCTGTTTCAGTTTCATTAAGTCCAAGGAAATGTCGGTGATGTCTTTAAGTGTCTTATTTTGTCAGACCAAAACACAAAACTAAGTGGTTTAATATGATATAAAACAGACAAAGTAGGAAATCTCCATATGTTAGACACTGAAAACAGCATTTTCTTCCATTATTGCGTGAAAACTTTAACAATTAATCCGCAATCGAGATAGTTCAGGGTTATTTTTCTGTCGATTGACTTATCAGTTAGTCCACTAATCACTGCAGCTCTAGTCTCAATGGTTTTTACCTGAATGGCTTTAATATTTCAGACATCAGTGACAAAAGATTTGCAGCTCTCTGTGTTTAAAAGAGCTGAGTCATTTCGTCTCTGCACATCTTTTGCTGCAAATTCGAGCTCCGACTTTTGCTTCATCCCGATTCCTTGTAGCTGGAGTGATTCATGTCTGACCCCTGTTAATTCTGGTGTCCATCTCAGTCCACTAACCACCCACCCGCGCCACTCTAATCATGCTTTCCCAGTATTCTGAATATGAGGTCCAGCTGCAGCGGGAGCTCAGACACAGGGGGGGCAGATGGCTGCAGAGTTCAGAGGGTTTACTGTCACATTCTGGCTGCAGTCACACTTGGCTTGCAGTTTCTGAGCTGTAGTTCTGAAGGCTGGATTTTATAATGTCAGAGCCTTGTGTACCCACATGTTGCCTAGTGAAGCTGCGATGCTTTTCACTGTTTGTGTGTGTAATCATTGAAATCTGAGCAATGCTGTTCTTCCTCTTCCTCTCAATGCTTGTTTAGGTGTTTTTGCCGAGTATCAGCCTCAACATAAAGACGTCTAATGATGTACTGAGCAATAAAAATGGGGTTTTGGCTTCTCTTTGTAGTTCCAGGCTTTATGAATCATGTATCAGGACTTCAAATTTAACATACCCTGTTGTGAACCAGAAGATAAAAGTTACAGTTCAGCCTGTATTTTAACTTTAGCCTGTTTTTGACACACCAGTCTGTGGTTTTCCTCTGCTTTATGCTCAGATATCGAAAAAACCCGACAGCTACCATGTGTAGCCACAACATATAAAACAGGTCTGCGAAATATATCAGAAGAGGATCTGAACTGAGAGCTGTTTTCCTTTTTTTTTTTATACTTCTCAGGTACCATCTCTGCTGCTGATGCGTCATTGTTGTGGTTTGTTGCTTTTCTAGATTTATTCCAAGTACAGGCAGTTTGTAACACATTCTGTCTCACCACTCAAACATGATGGGGAGAGGGGAAATGTAATTCAGGGGAGCCGGTAAAGGAAACGGCCTCCCTGGGATTTGATCACAGGCAAGCAGAGATAATACATGCAGGGAGTTTAGACTGAGAGTCATCACTATTCAAGTACAAGGTCTCGTTTTGAATCCAGGCTGCAGTGACGGGAACGCATCTGCCGCTTCAGTAGTCAACGTTTCACACAGCAGCACTGAACAGCGCAGAGGACGGCAGCCGCCCTCATTAGCTGTCTTATTTTTGCATGGTGACGGCTTGACAACCGGAAGACAAGTCAGCTGATTGTGGTACACTGTGTGGCCGCAAGTGCATGAACGCACCGAACTACAGTACATGTGACTGGCTCACAGTTGACGCTCGGGTTCATAACAGAGGTGTTGCATGGTGTTGGGGTCAGGGAACTGTGCAGGAAAACCATTTCCAAAAACCACTTTCATTCATTATTTGAATAATTTTTTTTTAAGCAAAAAAAAAATGCCGAACATATTATAGTTTCAGCATATTGAATGTGAGGATTTGCAGCTGTTTCTCTCTTACATTATAGCTATTTATAGCTATTTGAATATCTTTTAGTTTTGGACTGCTGGTCGAACGAAAAAAGCAATTTGAAGACATCGTCTTGAGCTCCAGGAAAAGTTTGAGCTCTCCCAAAAATAACTGATAGGGCTAGTCATTATTGAAAACAACAGCAGAGAGCCATTGCTAACTTTGAAGCATGAGGACACACTGTCACAACTGGAAGCTGCTATAGAGACAGAGCGCAGTTAAGTCTCGCCCCAACCCAGAGATGAAAACAATTTATCGCTCTCCATTGACTTTGTATTTCGGGGAAGGTGCATCCTTGTCATTTTCGTCTGCTGGCACACAACAGAAAAATGCCTAAAAGCTGCTGTGTGATGGGATGCACTACCAACAGAGTGAAGAACCCAGAACTAACTTTGCAGAAGCCGCTGAACTGAAAAACTGAACTTCAAGAAGACTAAAGTGGATTCAGACGTGAAGCATCAGCAGGAAGAAAGGAAAAACTATGGGGTCCTGACACTCGGTGTGCCATGTGCAAAAAGAATTATGATAATTTAGCCAGACAAACTGCAGAGGTTGAGGCCAACTAAGCCATGTAAGGCCTGGTTTATGAACCTTGTTAGCTTTAATGATTATCTTTCCTGGATGTAGGATCAAATAGTAGAAAATATCACAGCATTTCACTGCTGGACAGTCAGTGGGATCATTTCTCAAAGATTAGCAGGGGACACTGAGATAGACTGATAACACTTTCTTATAGGGTGCTAAAATAATCCTTAGACATGCAGGAATCTAATGTATTTAGCTAGCTACAGGCTTTTTGTTTTTTGAGTGTCAGCCCTCACATATTGTGGCGCTATTTGTTTTCCCCTCCGTTGGGTGTAGTTTTCAGACTATGACGCGTCTCTATATAGTCACAGTCTGCTCTGCAGGACCTCTGAGCAGTTGTGGGTTACTTAAAGGCACCCCAAAGGCAGTAATGAGGATATGGCAAGAGCTTCTGTTTCACTTTCCAAAGGAAGATACACTGATCAAACAATCGCTCACAAGTCTGTTTGTCTCTTTTGCTCCCACTGCCCCGTCGTATATCGACCAGTGTTTGTCAGCTGTAGAGTTACTAGGAACTGCAGTACAGAATTTCTAAAGGTAGCTTTGTTGGATCTTGTTTCAAGAAATAGTACACTTTACTGTCATATAATATATATATGCTGTAATACAATCAGCTTTGTGTCATAACAATGTGGGTAATATGTCTAAATTGACCGTGGCAAACTTCCCTCCATCTTACCAGTGCCCAGATCCCCCTGCCCATCTCTTAGCTCAAATCCGCTGAATGAAGCCTGTGGATTTTCGCTGGCTTTAGGGCTGTTGTTTGAACTACAGATTGTGCTTCTGCATTTTTGTATGCCTGCTACCACAGACACAGAGTATAGAAGAAAATCAAGAGAGAGAGAGACAGACCCACTTCTCTTTCTCTTTCTCTAAAATTCAGATCAAACTGTTAAACCAGGCTGTGCCGATCAAATACAAAACCAAGAATATGTTATTGTATTGCCTTTATCTTGAGTAAAATGACCTCAGAGACATATTTTAGGGCACAGTTTGGCTGTAATTTGAGAGTTTGTGTCAGAAACTGGGCGCCATACTGTTCTCTTTGTTGTCAAAACAGAGGCTGAAAAAACTGCGATCAAGCGGTAAAACAAAGCAGCGCTGATGAAATAAAAACCAAGATTCTGTTACTGCATTGCCTAACTCTCACTTAAATGTCTATATTTTAGAAACATTTTAGTGCACTGTTTAGCTATATTTCGAGATAGTTTGTTACCACCCGGCTGCTGTATTGTTTCCTGTAGAAGCACGGACAAGCTCGCATTTCGTCACCCAGTTGCGGGAGTTATTTGTCCAATTTGGCAGAGTGCAAAAGTATTTGCGTCTGTCTACTGCATACACAGTTCGATTTTATGAAAAGACCATCTTCCCAGCAGTGAAATACGTCTTTTAAGAACGAGTTTGCTGTTGGACGGAAATGACAAGTTTGTTTTTAACACTAAAAGGTCCTGTTAAGTACATATTTGGGTCCAGGGCTGAGTGATATAGAGAAAATCAAACATCATGATATTTTTGACCAGATACCCTGATATTGATATTACAAAGATATTGTTGTGTTGACTATTGGCGCATTCACAAAATATTTACACTGAGATTTTTGATAAATAATCATTAGTAATGTAGATATAATGACTAAGTGGGTAAAGGCAAATTAATTGAACAGCTTGAACAGTCTGGTAAATTAAGAAAATGACATCACTTTACTGTAATTCAGCCTTTAAAAGGGTAAAAAAATATTGATATATTGCCCAGCACTATTTGAGTCACAGTTCTTCAAAAATATATTTAACAGGTCCTTTTAAAAAAAACATTTTTATATGTTTATGTTCAGGTGACATTAGACGTCTCTAATGGCAGATACAGGTCAGTCATGGGTCTAGTATTAAAACAAGTGTGATGATGTTTTGGATTATTGCACTTGCTGAACACTGACAATGTTCACCCTCCAGTTGTGATTAATATTTTGGCACAAATTAATGTCTGTGCACAGTAAGACCAACGGCTAAAATAAAAAATATTAATTTAAACTGGTAATGACTTCATCAGAATATTTATTTTATTTCCAAGATAATTGCACCCTGAAAATTTGATGGGAAGCAGTTCCTGCCACTTACTGCTCTTTTTTTCTAGTTTAAAACTAATTAAATCTGGTGTTACATCGGACTGCTTGATGTAAAATGTGTTTATTTCTGATAGTGCGGAAATGATGACTTGTTTATTTCTGAAATACATAGATTAGCTCGTAGCTCGGAGAGATGGGACCTGCAGGTTCAGGTCTCGGTTAAATCAGGTCATGCAAGTTCCCGTTCGCAGTCTTGTGGGATCATTCAGACTCTTCTTGAGTTCTTCGTTTTATTTGACTGGCCTTTAGCACTTGGCATTCAGCAATCAATAGCTCCAGGGTTGGAGTTTGATGGGGTGAATACTAATGTAGTGGAACAGCATTGGCATATGACTGGTTCTCTATAAGTTTATATCTGACGTTATCTCTTAATCTTATGGAGAGCATCCCATGTGGCTCACTGAATGATCACAGCCCAGTACATTTGTCCTGTTTGGTCACTGCATTAGGCTCATCGATTACAGTTAATCTGCAGCGCCTAATGCATAACACGGTGTCATCTAAACAAATACTGCATCCCAGAGTTCCCTGCTGCCAGTGAACGTCCTTCCTGTGCTGTTTATTGTGCTGTTAACAGAGATTTGCTCGCCTTATGCATTCAAGGGCGGCAGTCATTTATTATGGCCCGAATGCTATTCAAACTTTTCTGCAAAGAGGGGCAGAAACAGGAAATTGCCATTATAATTTTAATATGCCTGTGCTATTTTCTATTAGTATCCAGGGACTTCAGTCTGTCTTCAGGGCTTTTCTTCCTGTTTATCTACAATTTGTTTTATCGGCAGGGTCTTGTAGAGGTTCACACAGGCCATCTCAAAAGTCACGCACATGTGACTGAAGTGCACCACTGTCTCATTGTGAATTAATCTCTCAGCTTAATGCCTTACATCATATGTAAAGGTGAATGCCACCACTAGATGGACTGCCACACTAAGAGTTGAATAAAAACAGTTGTCAGAGTTTTAGTGTTGTCGTGGGAAGATAAAATGAATTCTGTCCCTTTCCTCGCAATTTCAAACAATACAGATCGTGGTTTTTGTTTGGAAATGGGCTCTGACAGGTTTTATCTATTTAAAGAGATGGAAACAGAATGGATCCTTTGAGCAATGAGACCAGAATAAGCATACTTCAGTTCCTATCAGTGTATCACAAAATTAGACCCTCAGGACAAGAAATATGTATCGGGTAATGGATCACACTTTTTAAACATAACCTGGGAGAGAAGCTCGGTTGAGTAAATTTCTTATATCAACTAAAATCATCCTAATTAGGGCTGTGAATTATCAGCTAAGGCATAAATACAATGTTATCGCAGCCCATGGGGAACAGTAGGAGGTAAATAAATGGAAAAAAATAGAAAGGAGTGCTGCACTGGTTCAAAAATAGAGGTGGGTGACATGGATAAAATCCTCTATCGCAGCATGCCGTCGTGTGGTGAGGAAAGATACTGTATATCATGACTGCAGCATTTTTTTGGAGAGGGAACTATGATGTATGTTATTTCCACTATGCCTCTGCTTAATTCCTGTCACATCTATTATCCACCTTTGAAGAAAGACTAAATTATACTAAGTACTAAATAATGAGATAATATAATTGAAAAAAAATCTATTTCTGTACATGTTTGACTTGTGAAATTGGTCTCACAACGGCCTAATACACCCAGAAATAAAGGAAAATGGTATGACAAAATCCCTGATGGTAAGGGCTGGGTATCATTTAATTAATTACAATACCAGCTCCCTTTAAAGTGATAACGATACCATTAGAGTTCTTGATTCGATACCCATAATGCGAATGGAGTGGCGTGTAGCATAGCATAGCCATACTTTTGAACATTTTTGTGCTATCTCAGCACACTGAACTACTACCTCTGTCAAATACACTGTGCTTTAGTTCACCACACCACATAGACTGTATGGGTTGTAGCCACTGGGGGCTAACTGTTAGCATCACACAGCTAACGTTACCTATCAGTTTTTTAATGGCAGAATAACAGCTCAGTGTTGGATGTTAGCCGCTGCTGCTGACATGGCGGATGTTTAACTGACCACTCACTGGAGGGCAGTTCTGGTGAAGGCAGCAACAGAAAGCTTGCTGATCCGGCAGGGATTCGTGACAGTACGGCATCATCGGTGTGACGTGACTGGTCCACTACCACAGCAGCTATAGCCTTTACAGTCTGTGGTGTGGTGCAGTGAGTACAGTGTATTTGACAGGCTGGCAGTACAGAGTGCCAAGGTGCCACCAAAATGCAGGAAAGTACAGCTATACTATACACCTGTGGCATTTTACATAACTGAATGCTTCCATTCACATGATGGGTATCAAATACAGTAGATTAAAATGTAGCAAATTAAGTACTGGATTGGTATCTGTACCATTTTAAGGACATTGGTATTGTAAATGTAATTTTTAAAACGATACCCAGCCCTAATGACAAGTCATTCAGTAGTCATCAAGACATTTCTCCCAAAACTGTACTGGCAGCACACTTAAGTGATCATTTTGGGCCATTTCAAACATGTGAAACTAAGATAACATACTCTAAAACACAGGTAATTCAGGAAATACAATTGAGATGATTTGTTTTGCTTAATTTCATTATACTGAGCGGCACATCTCCACAGTTAGTGTTAGTGAGACACCTGATTGAAGCAGCTCTCATATTCCAGCTGCCGCAGGAGACAGTCGACACACAAAGACAGCAGTCAGAGGATTAAAATGTTAACACGGTATATTAAATTAAACTTCTCATGTTATTTTAATATATTTATCATACAACATCCACAATTCAACCTGCATCGTCCATGTTTCAGCCAGTACCAAACCGTGAAATAAAATTAAGACAAAATACCACCCGTGAATCACCTTTTTTGCGAGCCACCTGACCAGGCCGGACTTTGGTTCATGGGCGGGAACTGGATACCCTGGCCCTTCTTGCTTCCTGCTATTGCAGAAACTCTGGTTCTAAATGACGTCACCAGCGCAAGATGGCAGCATCTGTGTGCAGGATATTTTGGCTTGGAGACACGTCCATCTTTATGTACAGTCATCAGTGGAGCTACATGAAAAGTTGTAGGATTCCCAAAGTCAGGAGGACTTTCCTCTTCACACCATTAATGTCTTAATGTGATTTTAGGGCAATCCATTCAATAATTGGTGAGATATTTCTGTCTAGTTTTGGACCGACCAACTGACATTACTGTCCTTGAAGCCATGCTGGTAGCGTGGCTAAAACTTATACATACATGATAGTTATAACTTCGATGGTGAGCTGATATCCAAGTTTCTCATATGCAATAATTTTACTTATTTTATAAAATTCTGACTCTGCATGATTTAATGTAACAGCTTCCCATGTTGGTATTAAACCTTGATAAGCACAAGTCAGCAATAGCAGCTGCAGTCTGGTGGGCACGAGTCCCCCCACTCCTACAAAGATGGTTTAGGATGGACATAGAGAATAGCTGCAGGGAAACATAAAGCAGCCACATAAAGGTGCTCCGATAGAAGTAAAATGTGAGAAAGCCTTTACTGAGGCACAGTTTCAGGTTAATGCTGCATTTACGCTCAGATGAATCTTTGCTGTGAATGTTAATTTGACGAGATAATAATCTTTGATTCTTTATTTCATGTGGCAGCGCAGCATCTGTGTTATTAGAAAATATTTGACTTCATTTTCTTCACTGATTCTCTTTTAATTTAGCAGAGATACAGAGATGAGAAGACAGATAAAGCGAAGGCTTATTGAACCGGACTTGATTCCGTGTTGTTGCAGGTACAAAGCCCGATTCCACTGAGAAATCAATTAGTATTCAGCTTTTATTTCATCAGACTGCAGTAAAAAGATATGAAAGATATAAAGTGAAGGAGACGACATGATTTCCTCCAGGCTGATACAGTGTCAGTATAATTTATACTGAGGACGGTCTGGGACTCTCACACCAAAGAGATTTTTTAAAAGACCTTTTCCTCCATTCCTCTCGAATGTCATTTTATAGTAGATCAATATCTGTAACCTTGAACTGTAAATAAATAACAGATTTAGAGGATTCATTGATGTCGGCCACTGTGTGGCTTGTCTCGTTAATGAAGACTAAAGAGAGCCTAATAGCCTAAACAACAAACAGCGGTGGGCTTCAGCAGCGCAATTAAAGGCACATTTTTAATAGCAAACTGATTAATTTCTTTAATCAAAGTCAGCATTATCCTTGAAGTGCAGTCAGCTCTAATTATGCTCAAACACACCACAGTAGCTGCTGTTTACAGCTGTGTGAAAGTCTCAAGGAAAATTCAGAAACATTATAATGAATAGATGGTAAGAGATGTAATGAGTTTTTGACATGGGGAGTCTTCTCTCAACGGTGTATGCACATAATAATGACAGGTGGGATTTTTCTCCAGCGTTTCCCCTGTGTGCTCAGTTTTATTGACATGTTTACCTCTGTCAAAGACGTTGTGTTTCCATCCCAGGCTGTTTGTCTGACAGGCAGCAGGAGAGATTTCTAGACAGATAGGCGAAGAAACACCTCGGATTCAGAGCTTGGATTTGGTGGTGATTTATTAACCAAAACGACTTGATGCCAAATCCTAATGGAATAATCGCAAGGACAAGAAATACATTAAACTTGAAATGACAGGAGTGGGAGTGACATTGCTGGGTGCCACAACAGTTTGGAGAGTTTGGGGAATGGTGGCGGGGTTTTTTTGCTCTGTTATCGCTCACCTCACCCTCCTTTATTAGATGTTAATTTAAAAGCTGGCTCTGTGGCATGTCATTTATCAAGCGTGTTTTAACAAAGTGCTTTTACGCCGCAACTCTACACGGCCCAAACAAATTGCTTCTTTCTGTGTACTCCCGTGTTATCAACGACACTGTTGCCAGTAATTGCCGTAGGAATGTAATATTCAGCCTAAAGAGCAGCTCAAAATTGTGTCTGTTCCTTTCAAATTACTGCGGCTTTGATTTGATTATTCACAGCAAAACGTTAACCCGGCTCTGATTGAGGCTTATTGTACTGCCTTGAACCATGTTTCCTGCCGCTGCACAGTTAATGCTTCTTTATTCCTTGAATCTAATGTAAATTCAGCTGCGTGAATCGTACTGTCAGTGCACTTGTGTTGCCTTATGTAGGTCAATTCTTCTTCAGCGTTCACTGCCTGGCCTTGTGATGAGTGATTTCATTTTGCGAGGGAACTGCGGTTTTATTATTCATACTCCAACAGAGATTGGAGTTGCGGTGCATTAAAGCATGACGTTGTCATTTCCCCACTCGCAGAACCGTTATTCCCTTTGCCCCAAATTGGAATTAAACCCAACATTTGATGCTGGTCCTAATTGTTTTTTCTCTCGCAGTCACAAAACTCTGGCTAAGCCTCGTCTCCCTGGACATACAGTATGTCATTTTATTGGATGATATTTTTTGTAGCCCCCCTCAAACTGCTGTTTTAGTTATTTTTCTGCAGCTTGGCAGTTAAGGATTCATGAGTCTCTCTGTCATTGTTTGATAACAGAAGTGAGTTTTCTCACTTCAGATTTAATGCACACTGGTGTCTGTATTTTCTAACTGGCTCCAAAATTGATCTGAGCTGCAACACGATTTTTCTACAATGAAGTACCTGAACACATTAGGTGAGTAGCGTGAAATTGACCTCCGAAATGCAGCAGTGTATGAGACTTACATTGCGAAGACAGCTATTGAGTGAATTCAGACTAAATGGATTCTATTTGGGACTCTTTCTGCAGTATGCGTGCCACCTTAATGCTCTAAATATTGCCTCATGGTGGTTGCACTTTAACGGCTGCTGGCTAATCAGCAGCCTAGATAGAATCGCAACTTTTCTTAGGAGCAGTTTCTCCCCGTTTGTTGCTCTAAAGCAGCGTGAGGTCCCATATATCTTTTTGGTACTGTCTCTTCTGTTGATCTAATTGGATACCCTCTGTTGCCTACAATGAATCATTGCTGGACCTCTCCTCTCCCCTCAAGTACTTATTTTTATTGAATGCAGGGTTCCCCTGAATCACAAGGCTCAACCTTAAAACTTGTATTTGTCCCTTGGCTCCAGTCATTGATCTTTTTTTTTCTCCTCTTATTTTTTTTTTTTTTACAGCTGTGTCAGTATCACTTTTATTCCAACAGAGGATTATAGGTTTGCTTTTATGTGTTTCTGCCTCCCCAGAGAAAGGCCAGGAGTTCAGGCCATTCTCCCCACTCCACTAATTGACTCCTAATTTGGCAAATGCATTTTAAGGTGGGATGAGAAAGCTGACCCCTCTTTGCTTTCATATGTCACTTCCACCCCTTCTCCGTGTATTAATATTGTTACGTATCCCTCCTCTGCCCTCTACTTTTGACCTCTGCTGATGCAGAGGGAGCTCTGCTACAGGGCAGGGAGTTTAGCAGTGACATATCTAAAGCAGAGGTGAAGCGATGGAGGCATTTTGGCATGCACCACATGATTTTTGGAGAGAAGTTTAAATCCTGGCAGTTCTCAGGCTCCTCAACGTGGCGAGCATGAGCACTCGGCTGCTGATCCACACTGCAAACACCTCCAGGAAAGTGGCTTTCGCTGAGCCGATCGAAGGCAAAGATTTTTTTAATTACTGGCCCACTGCAGAATGGAAAGGTGCAGGTTTCGCCTGCGGGTATCAGTATTGATTTGACTGTATGATGTTTTAATGAGCTCGCCGTGTAAATGATTTGTTGCAGTTGTGTATTCTTGAAAGGCTAATTTGTTTGTTTTTCTTCTCTGTTCTCAGTGGATGGATTCTCAGTTGACTTGGAGGCAGATTTAAGGCTTTCGACACAGACCAGGATGTCAAAGATCTCTAAAGCAGCCAAGGCTGTGAAGAAAGTGGATGCCAGCAATGTAATCCGCGCTATAGTGAGGTCAGGACAAGCGGCCCCTGGACCCCCGCTAGGCCCCATCTTGGGACAGGTAAAATTACTTACGATTCCACTTCTTGTTCCATCTGTTCGCTCTGAGTAATCAGGAGTGTTAACTTAATTGCAGGAGCAGGGCTTCATTTTATCAGCTGACCTTCGGCACACAGCTCTCATTAATGGCAAGACAGCCTGATCCTTCCTTATTTTCACTTTGTCAATCACATACTTGCCGCCTTCTCCTCAGTCACCTCTCCGTACATCCCCACCACCACCTCCATCTCCTCTCATAGCCCTATTCATATTCCCATTCTTATTCTGGTCGCACAGCTCCATTGTGCAGGTAGGTGCCACACTCTGCTTCAGTCTGCAACTGTTTTCTCACAGTTTCCAGGCCAAAGACACTAATGCCTCCATCCACAGCAGCTGTCCATATACATTAGCCTCACTCTTTACAAGCCAGTCGATGAAATGGGATTGAACCTGTGAAGGTTTTGTCTTAAATTCTTGTATACTTCTCTCCACTCCAATTGCTCCGCAGAGACAGCTGAGGTTGTCTAGTTTTTTATTGCTCAGGGATGCAGCATGACAACTTTTTCACCAACGATGCCAATTCCTACTAGAAGAATTTATGTATTGGCTGGTACAATAATAAAATAAGTCAGCAGTCCTCAAGCGTTGAGCAATGAACAGAGATGGATCGGAGCAAGCGGATAAAAATAACTGAGGCTGAATTATTTTTTTGCCCGCAAATAATATAATCCCTTTGTGACTGTTCAATGCCAAGGCTTCCTTCATTAACCTCATCTATGTTTCTGATCACACAAGTGTATTGTTTCAAATCCTACTTGTTCAAGTTATATTTTATTTTACACCATAAAAGCACAGTCTGCTCCCGCTTTAATGGTGATTCTGCTATTTAACTTTGATTGTCCTTTGCGAGATTGAGTGAAAGCAACCCTATGGCTCGTTCTGTACATACAAATGATCCAGTTAGGCTCTTTAATGGACGGTGCTCATCAACCCTGAATGCTGTTGCACGCTTGGAAACCAGATCAATTCTCACAGTTAATCCATCTCGGTGACTTAATGACGACACTGAGAGAGGAGAATGGAAAAGTGAACAAAACTGGCAGAAAGGAGCTACGCGTGATTGATGTCAGGAAAAGGCAAATGTTGAAATGTCAGAAAGGAGTTAAATGACGTGAGAATATTGTGTTTCTCTTATCTGATGTCGACTGTAACTGCGTCATTACTTTCTGGTTTTGTTCAAACGGAACCTGTCAGACTGGGACTCAGATTTAGAGCTTGAAGTTACTGTAGTTTAAAGATTTTGTTCAGTGTGTGACATTCAGAGCATTAATATAGCAGCAAATCATTATGTGATAAGAGACAGTGGAGTTACAGCGTTTTGAGCAGAGAATAAAGTCATGCTCCCTCTGTGTGTGTGTTGTAATCCAGCCTTCTCTGTGGTTTGTTGCTAGCCAGTCCGAAAGTGTGTGCATGTTAGAGCACGTGTGTCCCTGTGACTATCTTATCTCTGCTGCTTTGCACTGGGCTCTTACGGCGGTTATAAGTTTGCAGCAGTACACCGGTTTTAAGGTATAGGGTAATGTGACAATCGATGATTATCACACTGTGTACATTTGCTTGTCTACAATATTGAAATAAGCAACTGGATAGATGCCATGAAACTGTGATATTTTCTGAGATGGTTATCGTACCGTGAAAATCTCATACATTACAGCCCTAGGCGGTTACTGCTGATAGTGGGACGTTGTCCTAGAAGAAGCTTAGCGCCAACCCTTCGGTTTCCCCAGGTCAACACTGTTTTTTTTAGAGCTGTTGCCATTGTTTAGCATTGTTTATGGAGTTAGCACTGTTAGCTGCTAGCCGCTGACTCAGCCACCTCCATGTTGAGAACCGTGTCCTGATAACTCATACACTTTGAATTTCACACAGTCATTTTAGGTAATTTTCAAAAAATTTCTATTTTCAACTTTCTCTGTGTTGCTCTTCACATCCACTTGATACCATTTACACCTTTTATATGCACATATCACAGCTGCGGTTAAGGAGTATTTTCTTAATGATTCATTTGCTGATTATTTTCTCAATAGATAAATTAATTAAAAAGCCCTCTGTTTAGAACAGGTCAGAAAATCAGTGAAAAATATCCATCACAGCTTCCCAGAGCCCAGAGACATCTTCAGATAACTTTTGCACCTCTAAACTTGGTCCTTCTTTCCATCAAAATGTTGCATAAATGAAATATCTGTGTCATTATGCAGATGACACCCAGTTTTTCCTTCCCAAACCAAGTGACCCATTTCCATAAGCTGTCACTGTTCAGAAATTCTTCATATCAGAAAAATGAAGACACCAGATATCTATAATAAGTTTTAACAGTGGATCCAGGGGTGCAGCACTGCCAGAGCACAGCGTAACAATGCTCTGCCACCTTTTTTCAATAGGACAAATAGGACATTAGCAGTTCCCATAATCCAGTTGAAATACATATACATTTTCTAAAATATATGTCATGCAAGAGAGCCCAAAATAAATGAAATAGTCAGTTATTATATTGACATTTAATGTGCTCAACTCAAACATTGAGTGACATGCAAGAAACCATTCCACTTAAAAGTTGCTGGTAGCTGCCAGTAGCCTTTGGGCGGCACAGAGAATTTAATTATTTTTCTCCAGTCTGTGACTGCTGACTGTTAACTAGGAAAGATGAAAAGGCAGCAAAACATAATTTTACTCTAAGTTGACTCTGTAAACTTGCCACTGTAGGAACAGTGGTTACATATCCTCCGAAATGAGCCATTGCACACACGCACATGGGTCATTGGTGCACTGAGCACTATAGCACTTCACCCCTTACTGGATCACACGACTACATGGATAGTGAAAGATGTCACTCGTGGTGAAAAACCAAGTAGCAACCTCCAGGGATAAAAAATGAAGCCAACGCTTTAGTGCCAACAACTGCAGTTCTTTGAACAGCCACTTGAGGCTGGCTCCAGATGCCGGTCAATCCACATAGACCCCCATGTTAAATGTCAGCAGCCTGGTACAGAAAAACAGTTTTGGTCACTATAGCTAATTCCCCGTTTCATAACAACTGTATGGCAGGTGGATTTTTATATAACTTACCTGTTTAAATTTTATTAAGGCTTAAAGTTTCGCATAATTAAGGGCATGGCCATTTTGAGTGCAAGACTGTCCCCGGCTTCTTACTCAGTTCCACCCCTCGCTCCTCCACAGCTCCAGCCTCTCACTCAAATATCGTCACTTCTGGCTCCAAAAAACCAAGATGGCCACGGCCAAAATGCTGAACTCAACGTATCAAATGGGAGTCCACAAACCAATGGTTGACATCACAGTAGCTACATCCATTATTTGTACAGTCTGTGTGAAAAACTCAGGATTAACTGTCACCCAGCCCTGCAGCTTTAAACTGATTGTCTTGGTTTTCCAGCATGCAACTGTTTTGGCTCACTCCCACCTCTGTCATAGTGTCACTGTCAGTGGCAAAGCGCAGCTGATTTCAGCAAATAAGCTCTAAAAAAAACAACAACTGTACTCCACCTGCTCAGCACCAAACAGACAGACACATTTAGCGACTAGCTGGTGAGCATAGTGGAGCATTTAGCTGCTTTAAAAAGGCAGGTATTTTTCTCAGGAGGTGGTGGAGATCTAAATAGAGTGAATGCTGGGTTTAAATTCATCAGGTGACTCCAAATGAATGATAATGTTGTTGTGTAACTGCCTGGTGTGTAAATTGGCAACATTTTGCTTTCAGGTTTGCTTTATCGACTTAAAGGGTGATAATGTGGCAGGTGTTGTGTTTACAGCTTGTTTCAGCCGCTCCTAAGTGGACAAAAAAATCCATTCAGTGATTTTCTTGAATTAATATTAACACGTATCAACACCAGTTAAAGACATCTTGATCTGGAGAGTCTTGCTGACACACACTGTTGTCACAATCTTTGGGCTGATGTTTGACAGTGGCTTCTCTTTTTTTGAAGGAATAACACAGCGAGCAGTTACAGTAATGGTTCCTACAGTTGGGACACATCCATTTTTATCCAGTAATAAAGCGGAGGATCTATGCTTTAATCTCATCCCATTTCACCATCTTTTATTCCTTCTGAAAAATACAGCAGCCAGGGCTTTAACCGCTGCCAAGTGAAGAGAGCGTAATAACCCAATTTTACCGTCTCTGCTCTGTTTACCAGTTAGATGTATAATTGATTTTAAGATTTTTACTGATCACATTTAAGGCTCAGCTAAATCTTCCCTCCCCTCAGCTACACTGGAAACCTCCGAGTTCACTCTGATCCTCCTGAGCTGAGAATTAAGAAACGCGCTCTGACTGTCACTCAACTCTCAACCCTAAAGGTCATTCAGTTTTTCAGAGTGCAGCACGTCCTGACTCCAAAGCTCAGACATACCACTGAAACTTCACTTTTTTTTTTAACCTTTTGGCTTGATTTTGCGTTTAAAAAATCACTGCACGTCTATAAGATTGTGTGCAAAGTAGCAGAAATTAAAGGAGAGTTGTACTGCTTGACAGAGCAGATTATCTCTAATGGCAGCTCCCAATAGGCATACATAAAAACTCCAAACAATTGCAATCATAAATTTTTCAACAATCCTCCGTGTCTCTCACATCATATAAGACCTGTCAGGGTGACACGAGTGCTGATATGTCAGCATCAGCGGGTGTTTGTGGTATTTTTGGGTGTTTTTCTCCTGAAAAACACAGTTTCCTTTCCCAAAGATGCGCTGGTTGGAATTTGATCATTTTGAAGAATCTGAAATATGTGACAGCTCGAGATAACAGGCGAGAGCAAGAATAGTGGTTTCTTTACCAACTCCTACAAGTATGCAGTGTGATCTTTTCTGCCTGTTTGTTTGTCCATTTCACCTTTCAACACTTGTTTCTCACAGTTCTGTCCAAATATTCTGTTTTAGCCTGAAGCATGTTATATTATGGATTTTTCCTACTTAGAGTTTTTTCCACTTTTCTTTAACACCACATTTAGTTTCTGTTACTGTTGTTTGAAACTACCTTTATGTACTTTTTTTCTCTTTTTACCCTCCAGGCTTTCTCACATATTCATTTATTTGTAGCAGCTCCCCATGATATCAGCAATGGCCGTCATGTATTGACATTCTATTTTTGGAGCCGCACTGTTAATTTGGAGCGCTGTCGGAATATAAACGCTGTTTGGTAATTCAGAGCTCCACACTCTCAGAGCACAGAGCGTACTCTGGGCACAGACGGAGCTGCAGAATGCCAGGCACAGTCAAACTGAACTGTTCATTAATTCATGTAGAGAATTCTCGATTTCTTAGAACAGCAGAGTGTTTTAATGTTGTCCATCGCCTTTCCAACTTTAAAATTTAAAATGAAACTGGTTGTGTTCACATGGAAACCACGCACCCCGCGCTCCAGCACTGCGTCTGAATGTTTGCTTTCATTCGCCTCTGCAGCAGCTGCTCCTGTAGTCCGTCAATTTGATCTGACCAGCTCCGATTGATCTGAAAACAAACTGATTAATTCTCCAATCCACGACTCAGACCCAACAAAATGCTGCTCAGGAAACAACTCAAGAGTTCCACATGCACTGTGTTCACAGATGGACAAAAGCCTCCAAATTTAGAGAAGGACACAGAATGATCACAAAGGGACACACACACACACACATGCAAAAACAGGAAGTTTGCTGATCTGTGTACGCCCTCCCTGACGTCTTTTCCACCAAATATAGATTCTAATTCAGTGGGAAACACTGACGTCCACATTCTGTTCTTTTATTTTGTTTAATTTCATTAATTCATCTCCGAGGTAGGTGCAGTATAAAGTCAAATATAGTTCTCTTTAAGGCTCCAGCTAACAATTATTGACATAGTAAATTATTTTTTGATTGAAAACTATTTCCTTTAGACCAGGGATGCTCAACTTTCTTTTTCCTGGGGATCCAGGGAATCTCCTCTGACATGTTGTGATAATTAAGCTCTATTTTGATGCTTTTTAAATGCATTTCAAGGCACCTTATTCACACACAAAAAAAAGTTTGAATCAATTTACAGTGCCTTGAAAAAGTATTCATACCCCTTGAACTTTTTCACTTTTTGCCACCTTACAACCATTTTTCAACCAGATTTTATGTGATCGACCAACACAAAGTAGCACATAATTGTAAAGTGGAACGGAAATGATACATAGTTTAAAAATTGTAAGCAAATAAAAATCTGAAAAATGGGATGTGCATTTGTATTCAGCCCCCTGTGTCAATACTTTGTAGAGCCATCTTTCGCTGCAATTACAGTTGCAAGTCTTTTGGGGTATGTCTCTACCAGCTTTGCACATCTAGACACTAAAATTTTTGCCCATTCTTCTTTGCAAAATAGCTCAAGCTCAGCCAGATTGGATGGAGAGCGTCTGTGAACAGCAATTTTCAAGTCTTGCCACAGATGCTCAATGGGATTTAGGTCTGGACTTTGACTGGACCATTCTAACACATGAATATTCTTTGATCTAAACCATTCCATTGTAGCTCTGGCTTTATGTTTAGGGTCATAGCACTCATAGCATTCTGGGTGGCAGCACCCGTACTTCAGAACAGGCTCCTCCAACAGAGACAAAAGAACACGAATGGACTGGTCAAAGAGCAAATGCAACATTCCCTACGAGAGGCTAAACAAGGAATGGAAGTATCACTACTTTGCAAAATTTAAAGGAAACCAACCGGTCCGTACGAACCAGTGATGCGGTCAGACAGCTTGTTAGGAAGTATTGCAGGTTTCGGGCGGGCAGGTCATAAAACTGACAAAGCAGTGTTCTGAATAAGTTATTATAACTTTCAAAGACGTGCAATAATCCAACTTCGACCTTTTCTTCCCCTCTCTTTGTCACTGCCTCCGTCTCTCTCACGCAGCAAACGGTTTATCATCAGTGCTGCTGCACTCAGACTTTCCGTGATTTGGCTTTTGAGCAGGAAATTTGTTGAAGGCCAACATATTCAAATTACTCTGGTCATAAAGTCCAGTGAAATATATTTCCTTCTGCAAATATGTTGGCATAACATGGTTTCCTAATAGCAAGCAAGTATACTGAATCTGTTAAATATGCACTTCTGGAACGTCATGTAAACAAACCACTGTACCTATCAGCTGTGCGCTCATGTAAACAAAGCATGTAGGGTATCAGCTATGTGCTCGAGGTCATACTTTAGATGTAACCACTTAAAAAAATGGATGAGTGCTTTCTGTCTTTCTATGTTTGTACTTTAAACAGAAAACACACATTTTATATTATTTATATAAAATATATTTTATATTTACTGGAAATGACATTCAATATAACTAACAGCAAGTAGGCTGTAATTAGCAATGTCATTACAGGAAACTTTCAGCTCCAGTTTGCAAGTTGCAGTCCAGTTTTGGTCATTGATTAATGCATATGGTTATGGGTCAGGCACTAACTAGTGATGTCAGTTGATAATGCAGCGGACATTCAACATTTCACCCTGTTTTTAAGCTGGGTAAGATTTAAACTCAACTGCATCCTGTTATAGTGCGTGGTCTCTGCTGTAGCTGCTGTGTCCTAAAGTCACACAATGCTTTGCACTGCTCTGTGCCGCTAACGTCACAATCCTATTCTCTATATTAAACTGCTTTTAAGTTGAGTATCTCTGGTTTAGACTTAAATTGTCAGAAAATGGAGACAAATAGCCACTCGTAATTTAGAATCTGTGGTATTACTACTTTTACTGAAGTAAAAGATCTGAATATTACCTCCATTAGTTAACAAAATAGTTGTAAATCACTTTGCTAATTCAGTTCATTTTGTTCAGCTCACTGACTTCTGTATGTAGTCTGTTCTCTTTTCCTCCTCAGCTACGTACGTGGTCACACCTTTGTTCAAATTCCCTTCATTGTGTTTAACAGTAGGGCTGCATTCTGAATCACATACTTCTTGATTTTACTTTCAGTCTGCAGCTAACCTTCAAAAGTATCTACTGTTAAATGGAGTATACACGCAATAGGGACATCCTTGAACTTTGACCCTGTTGTTGTTAAGTTTGTCGCAGTCCTCAGTGCAAAATTTCAAGTAGAAAGAAATAGTTTTCAAATTGAAATGCTACCTTGGAAATACAACAAATGGCCATTCACTGAGCTCCCCAGAGTGGAGGTCAACCAGGAGAGCTCTTGCTGTTGTTTCTTGGAAGTGTGTGTAGTTTTTAGCTTTTAAGTTATAACTGCATACAGTCTGGATTGTTTTTTATTAATTGATCAGTTGATTTATTATAGTCACTGCGGCTTCTGTCGGTTGTCAGTGAGCTGTTATCTGTCTGCAGCTCAGTGGACGTATCTCCTGCTGCACAGAGGCTTGTGGGTCAGAATAGCCAGAAAAGCGTGCTGGTTGGCAAACTGCAAAATGTGACATCCTGGTATTTTTTGGCATACTGCATTTGACATACTATGTATTTGGACATGCAGTTCATTTCTGGCATACTAAATGCTATGATAGTACAGGTTAGTGTTTAATCAATTTGTCGAGATATATCAATTATAAACATTTTAAACGGTTTCTATATTGTTTTTTGGCAGTATCAATACACTGTTTTTTCCCCTGTGGTATCAAAAATAGTATAGAATATCGATAATTCTAAATATATTGCATCAAAGCTAGAGATCCCAGTATTGTGACAACAGTAGTGTGGGTGCTGGAATGTCTCATTAGTGAACGCATCACCATTCACACAGCCCATAAGTCCAGTCTGTTGCTGTTGAAGCTGTCACATTCAGTTCAGTATAAAACTACTCTGTACAAGCTATAAATAAGGTTAACAGCTCAGCAGCCCATTATTAATGACAGATTTATCAGCTGATGACTGTGTCTGTGGCTTTTGCTGTCTTTTAATAGACTTTTAAACACAGCAGAGGTGAGAGTGGTGCTCTCAGTCAGTGGTAAATAGAGCTCCACTGCTAAAATGCTACTGATTTGGTCCATGACAATGGGATTCAGTTTAGTCAGACCAGTGTAAAGAAGGCAGCAAACCTCTACGTTTAAGGAGCTGGAACTAGAGACTGGCATTTTATTTTGACAAATGACTTTTAAAAATGAATCCATAATCATGTTGGTTAGTGTTTAATTTTCTGACGACCAGCTCACTGATTAAACGACTAAATGTTTCAACCCTAGTTCTTTATTCTGTGTGCGCTTAAGGTAAAGTGACCAGTACTTATCTCCTGTTTTAGCCTGACGCCACCCAAACACCTGAGAACAGTATTAGTATGCGTTGGTCTCCAGTATTGCATTGCATATCACAAGAGTCTCAGACTCTTTTGCATCATTTCTTTCTGTGGAATATACTTTGAAGTTCTCCCTGAAAGCCGTGGTGCTGATGGTGTGTGCTCTGATGAATGATTTAGACATCTGTCTGTTAAATGTGGCTCTTTCTGCCAGACAAGGTGGGTGTGAGCTCGTAGGCATACTGTAGCTGTCGCCGTGTCTGGGGTAATGAGGTGAGATGGGTTGTAACCAAGTGCTCAGCGGAGCAAAACAAAGCCATATGTTTGTCTAAAGGTGCCTCCTTTTGGACTGCTTGGGATGTCATTGTTGTCGAGGTGGCGTGCTGTGTGCGTTTGTCTCTCTGGGCTCCCCGTGCGCCATCAGGCTCACGCTGTGTGTAGCGGTAAATAAATAGCAGTCGGCAGCCGCTCAGCTTTAGGCAGTGGCTCCGGCCCTTTAATCTTAGCCAGCCTCTCCTCCTTGTTTTTTTTCTTCGTCTCTGACTAACCACCCTTGACAGGGGAAGTGCAGAGAGGTAGGCTGCCTGTCGGCTGCAGGGCAAATTTAAACAAACGAGAGAAATAAAAGAAGAAACTGGAGACAAAAAAGGGGAACTGACAGCTTTGGTACAGGAGAATAATTACAGGCTGGAGTGAAATTAGCACAGGCGAATGGAGGGGAAGAATGGAGAGCACCGGAGAGAGTGGCAAAAAGAAGAAAGAAAATAGGAGAGCGGCTGATGCACTTTTCTTCAGGTGCAGGTTATGGGAGTCGGCGAGAGCTGAGGGAAAATGCTGAGCATTGTATCTAGAGCTTAACAGGTGTAACAAATTCTAGGAGGTAGTCATTTGCCGGGGCTGCTGCCTATGCAGTCGCTGCTTTTAGTATAATAGAAATATGAGAAGTTGCCCAACAGGGAGTGCATCCAGAATGCGTATGTTTGAAATGTAGAGTGAGCGAGGCAGGAGGAGATGAAAGAAAGGGGGGAGACAGGAGCTGGATGCTGTCTACTACTCTGGTTATCCCTCTGCGGTTTTTCCTGAACAGTCTTTCTGAACTGGAGTGAAATTCCCCACTGAAACTTTGAATTAATTCCTCTTTGTGCCTGAGTGTGTACATTAGTCTTAATACATCCTGTTAATATAGCCTGTAAATCAAGCATAAAGCACTGAGAATGAGCGCTTGCATTTTGACAAATAGCCTCAATTTCAATTAATAGGACCATTTAAGCTCAGAGGAGAGGGCGGCGGGCGCATTCACAGCCGCTGTGAGGAAAAGAGCCAGTTCACTCTGAAAACATCACACACACTTACTACAACTCTTGACAGGCACACCCCATCTCTCTTTCAACATTAAAGGCAGACAACACGACAGCACATTCAAGGATTACTGCGAGAGGATCCAAGCTGATGGGGCCGCTGGCATAATTGTGATAAATGACGGCCTTTTGTCAGTGTGCCGCACGATGAAGCAAAGAGCACGCTTGAATATGTCGAGGGGGGGAGCGTTCATTCACTTCACCAGTTCCAGTATGAGGCAAACATCAAACATGCAATTTTCTGTGACTGCAGAATGTGACCCGATGATTGCAAAGGTATAAATACATCTAATATTTATGGGAATGCCCACAAAACGTCACATCCTTTGTCTCTGAGGAAGAAAACAAAGCATTTGCTACCATGCTGAATAAATGCTGTGCATATCAGATAGACTTAAAAGTACAGTTTAAGGCTACTTTGTAACCTGGACCCTATTTTCCCATGTTTTTGTGTCTAAATGACTAATAGGAGCAGGTTTTTTAAAAAGTTGGTCCAATATTGAGCGAGAGCAGCGAGGCCATGTTACCACTGTCACTTTACGCCCACTGAAGTGCTTGTTTTTGGCACTGACAGGCTCAGATTGTTACTGCAAGTGTCTGGCAAGATTATTGGAAGGATCCCTGCAGAAATAGGCTTTTTGTTAAACAGCTGTTTTACCAAAAATAACCCTGAAATCACTGCTGTCAAACCCACCAGACTCCATTTAAATAAACAGTGATTTTATCATTGTAAAACAAACTTCATTTAGAGCTGAAAGAAATGAAATAGAACTCACAAAAAACATCTTGGTTTGTCTTTCCACTGCTCCAATAATCACTCACTCTGGTTTGGTTGAAATAAACCCTTACGTCTCCCAGTTAGATGTGAAAATATGTTGAATTTATGCAAGCTAAAATGGCTGTTTATGTAAATTGGGTCTGGTGGGTTTGGTCATGGTGACCTCGGGGCCGTTTGTGGTTGATAAAAAAACGATCTCACTCTTTATCCAAACAGGGTATGGTTGTTTAGCCGCTGGTAGGGCTGCACTATTAATCAGAAATATCGAAATTGCAGTGTGGCCAAGTGCAATATCCAAATTGCAGGAGCCGCAATTTTTGGATACAGGTAAAATGTGTCACAACAATCCATTATAAATGAAGCATTATGATGCTAGAGAGAGATGCCCCAGCCTACAAATCATATCTCCAGACACAAAGGATTCTGCTTGTTTGGTGCAGACCACAGCAAAAAACACATCATCATCATTATCTTTGTATTTTCTTTTCAGCGAAAATTAAATGCAGAAATAATCATTTCCACTAAAACTGCAGCTCGCATTGCATTCCCAGTATCTGTAAATGTGAGTTATCTGTACAAGAATTGCAATATGCAGTCTGAGCCAGTGGTTAAAAAAAATTTGAGCCTCCAAATACTTGTAGTTCCTGAGATTGCAAAGCCCTGCTCGATATCATGATAGATCGTCAAAACAGGCTAATGTTGAGTAACGTGGGCACTGCCATACTGAATGCACTAAAACCGGCAAATCAGTTACATCATAGCGTTAAGACTGTAGGGTACTGGCACTATTGTAGGTTTATTTTATCATATTTACAGTAAATGGAATAATATTTCTCATGTGAGGTTAAAGTGGGTCCTTTCTCAGCATGCACAGGCTGGGGGGAAGGGACTGATTCCCCGCTCGCCATCTCTGCCATCTCTGCCCTCTCTACACCCACTAACTATGATTAGACAGCGACTGTATCTATACTATGCAGGATTGTGGGTTACTGTTTGTAAACAAAGCAAATACCAACCCCAGATTCACTCTCATTTGGCGTTTTGCCTCGCTATATTTGCATTTTTGCAATGCTGTGTCTCTTGGATGCCAGCAGCTGCGTATGGTCTGGCACGTGGACGCTACCATTTTATAAAGCCCTGACCTCACCCGACCAGTGTGGGGCTACACGACCATAAACGTCCTGAACACAGAAAATAGGAAGAAAATCAGAAAATACAGGCAGAGGGCAGAGAGAAAAATGCACCACCACACACGTCAAGTGGGTCAGAAGTGGTGATTGAGAGGGATCACTTCTGTGTGGGTCTGTAGATTGCTGCATAATGTACTTTAATATAGTGGAGGTTTTGAAACATGAATCAGTTTTTTGTCCCTACGGCCTCTTTGCCTTGAATAATTTGGACTGACTCCTCCTATATGTGTGTGTGACAGGCTGCCAATAATGCTGCCACATATTGGCCAATGAACTGTCAACACCAGGCGAGTATGAAACACTTTATTAGTTTGCACTCTGTCCTGGAGGTGTAGTCGACAACAGCTGAGGAATAACTTCACAGTATACAAATGGCGTATGTCCAAGTTCCACATGGTACACATGACGTGCACGCCTCGTGACGACGCAGAGGCTCGTAGCTCCATGAGGAAACAAGGCACTTGGCTGTACTGTACATCCTCTACACCTGCTGCTCTGACCCATAATCCCATGATGCCCGAATATTACTACACCCACATGTTAACACATCAGCGAATGAAAGGTTTCATTCATTATTCATAATGGAATCAAAAAGTTAACTCTTTAATCTAAAGTGAAAAAAGGGATGTGAGCAGTCGGACAGGCAGCTGGCCAGGTTTTTTTTTCTTCTTCTTCTTCTTCTTTTTGAAAGTGACTGACAGACGAGTACAGACGACAGCAAAACATGAATTTTAAATGTGTTTTGAAACAGTAAAGGGATTACTTACATTGGTATTCTGTCTTTGTAAACAATGTAGTAAAATAGACCTGTACTGTAGTTTGTGTTGCAATAGGATTACGATGATGCAAAATGCCCATCGTTAAGCCCCACCACCGAGATGATTTATTTATGGAAACAGTGTCTCTCGTAAGTAGTTGGCATCTTGAGTTATGCACATTTTGTTGTGTTAAGATCGCTGCGGGGTGCTTTTAACATTAACAGCAGAAGTGGTCCTAAAATAAATGTGACTGCACAGTATGCATCTCGAAAATCATCTCTAGTTGACGTTCGGATTCTGCATTTAAATCAAATAAAAGATGTCATTACACCGAAGACACAGTTTGGCAGGGATGGGCGACCATAAGGCCCATGAGTCTGCAGGTTTCCACTCCAACCAAACACCACAGTGAGTGATTTCACTGATTAATATTCCCTGCCAGACAACTAATAAGTGATGTCAGGCGGTGTTCCCTTTTGGTTTGAATGAAAATCTGGCACCACGACACTTGTTTTGCCCACACTTGGCGTCGGGACACTCCGCTGGGTTGCGAGATAAATCTAGGAGGTGAGGAGAGTACTAAAAAGATGGAAAATATCCTCCTACACACATTATTTTTTATTTTCTTCTGTAACTTTTGCTTTTTTTATTGTGGAAAAACAGCATAATTGATCTCTTCAGACCTCTAAAATCTATCAAGTAAGAAAAGTCCAAGAAGGGAACATCACTCGTAGTCGTGGTAGATGTTGATTTAAAGGGCTACCAGCCAGAATGGTTTGGATCCACTGGGTTCAACTCCACATTAAAATACTGGAGCGCGGTGAGTGTGAGTTTTACAGGCAGATGGCTTTTGAATCATGGCTCTGTAGTACTGAGGGGAAAAATAAATCATCACTCCTCTCTGTATTAAACTTTTCTCTGTGAAAGGTCCCCTTAAAGTGACAGGGAAAAAAAAAGTACAGTAAAGGTCACAGTCTGTATTTTGGCATCTAATGGCAGGCGAGAGTTGATCTAATTTTCCCCACAAATCACATGTCCTGAACTTAAAGAAACAGTGTGTGAGATTTAGGGGGATTTAGTGGCAGCTAGCGATGTGGCCTGCAGACTACCATAAGCTGAAACTTCTCCTGGTTAGAATTCCTTCATTGTTCAGGAGGTTTTACCAGAAGCTGAATTATCCGCAGAGGTCTCTTCCTCTCCAAATAAACTGACCTGGTGATTTAAACTGGCAAAAATACTGAATAAAGCAGTTTCATGTTAAAAAACAGTGTTTCTCCAACAGTGTCTGGCATGTTGGAGACGGGCCACTAGCCTCGCATCTGCTAATGTGTGCTGAACTTTTTTTTCTCTGACAAACTAAGATCCAGATGCTTAGGAGGTTTTCACCAGCAGCCAAATTAAATAAAAAAAAGTGATAAAGTCACTGTCGTTGCGGATGGGCTGCTAACTATTGTGGCCGACCCGAAGACACGAAAACACAAATGGCCCTATCTAGGGCCAGTGTTTGGTTTGTCTGTTCTGGGCTACTGTAGAAACATACCGATGCAACATGGATTTCTGTAGACAAGTACCCACTACCCATGTAGATATAAACAGCTCATTCTAAGGTAACGAAAACCCAACAATTCATATTTTCAGGCGATTACGAACTAATGAAAACTGCCAGTATATCCCCTTAAATCATACACACTGAACCTTTAAATTCAACAAACAAGTAAACTGCAGATGAGATACTGTATATGGATTAGCAAGAAATCAGAATTAAAACAGGTGTCTCAATGCAGCAACTTAAGACAAATCTGTGGCAGTTTGAGAAGCTGTGCACGGATTAAAGGAGGGAATAAACATTACTAGACTTCATACATACACTTCTGGAATACTCTTTACAGGCTGATAGATGTGTTCACAGTGTTCAATTTAAAAAATACACTCCCACAAATCACAGCAATACATTTTGAGTTATTCTTAGCACAACAAAATGTGCAGAAAGCAAAGCTTGCCAAATGCATTTCCACAGCTCTGCATTATACCCATCACTGTTGTACTGAAATTCAATACAAGTTATCTGTTTGGATGTGATACAGGCTCCGCTGGTCCGAGTTTTAAAGTGTGGGTGTGATCACATGCTTTTGTGCATGCGTGCCTGTTCAGAGTGACTCTCTAGAGTTCATGGGAGATGAAAGAGGGGCCCAAGGGCGTCTCTGTGGGCTCCAGGCTGACGTGGGAGAGAGTGTGGCTTTGGGAGCGGGACAGTGAGTGATAATGGGAGGGAGGAGCTTTCCCCTGGGCCTGGCCCTCTCCCTGCTCTGAGCTCTGACTTGGCAGGGTTGAGTCTCCTGGTTCTGCTCCAGCCACAGTACCAGCTCCTGCAGCACCACGCTCCTGCTTGTGTTTCTCCCAGGCTGAGCTCAGCTTCACAGCCAGAGCCAGCAGGTTCTTCCCCAGGAACACGGTGGACACACGGGGGTCCCTGTACCACAGCATACCTGTGCCCCTCAGGGCCAAGGTGAAGATGTTGATAGTGACCAAGCTGAGCCATGGGTACAAAGCCTCCTTACGGGGCCCCCTCTGTCCAGGCAGGCCGGTGGCCCCGAGCTCTGTCAGAGCCACACACGGCAGCAGCAGAAGGAGGGCGTAGCAGTAAAAGAAGACCAGGCCCTCGGCCCAGATGGGCAACCTCTGCTCAACGACTCCCCCAGTCCCTGCTGCAGCCCCACCTTGGGCTTCCCACAGCCCCGCCTGCAGGTCCAGCACATCCAGCAGGTCCACCACCACCCACAGGAGCCGGCCCCGCACCTCCTGCTTCCTGCGCTGCGGAGTCATGTGGTCAGCTCCCGTCAGGATAAGAAACAGGGAGGGCAGGCAGATAGACAGCAGCAGCGTCAGCGTCTTCCTGGCCAGTGGGTCGGGCGGCCGGCGCTCCTGCCTGTAGTTGTGGCAGACGAAGAAGAGCTTGAGCTGGAGCAGGGACAGGAACAGGAACCAGAGGGCGTTGGCAAAACCACGACGCGGCGACCGCGCCTCTGACACCACACCGGCTGACACGAAGCGCAGAGCGAGCAGGAATCCCACATCACCTAGCAACACTGCCGCACACTGCCACACGCCAGGTCCTGGAAGCCCACGAGCCCCCAGCATGCTCTGCTCCAGCAGGTAGAGGTCGACCACTGCCATCGTGCTCACTGTGACCAGGGTTGATACGCACACCTGGGGCGTGGGCACCATGCCTGAAAGAGACATACACACATGCACAGTGGTAAATCTGTTACATTGACAGAATTTAAACTCTGCTCACATCGCTCCTCACAGTGCCATCTGTCCTCAGTAAAACCGACAAATTTGCAGGATAAGAACACGCTTGTTTTTCCTTCAGCACTAATTCAAAACCGAATGTAAAATAGTTCGATTCTAGTTGCTATGGTTAAAGACATTGGCTGCCTAGTAAGCAGTGAGCGCCCTTCATCTTTGGCCAGAGCTACATCTACCCTGGCTGCCCAAGCTGAGAAGCCTGTTAAATTGTGGGTTTTTTTTCTCCAACTCTGCAGCTCTTTGAATTAAATAGACTTCATTTTCCATAAAGGTCCTAACATTGCTTCTTTTTGATTCTCAGACTTTCCCCAAGTTCTCTACTGTTACTTTTTCCTGTGTATTGTTGTTGTCTCTGTTCTTTTTCTGTACTCGTTGTATTCATTATTAATTAATTGCGCTGAGGCGCAGCTAGGTGCCCTGTCAAAGCCTTTTCTTTGCCTCTATAGTCTGCCATGTTTATTCTCATACTGTGCTGCAGTCTTTAATCATCGCAAATTCCCCTCTCATTTCAGATGAATATTGATAACTTGCTATTTGTTTGGAGATGCGTTTGACTCGCGTCTTTGTGTGTACACACTGTGTATGTCTTGGAGGGTGCATGCAGGCAATGCTAATTTGCCTGAACATGAGGGTTCATTCTTTTTGTTGCGGCTCATATCTCAGCCACGGACAGTATAAACCTCAGTATTGACATTGCATGAGGAACGATCATTGACTTTACAGTGTAATCTAACCGACGTCTCTTTATCGTATTTAGGTGAAAAGCACAGCACAGACCAGTGGACTGTCTTTTATCTGCTCAGCAGCACTCAGAGGTGTCAACCCCTCAACCGGATCGATGACATTATAATATAAAATCACTACCAGCTCAGATGTGTCGTAATGGCAACAGTTCAGCGTGATCGAGCGGGAGATTGTCAGCATGATTGCGGCCTCTGAGAAAAGTCTGCCAGTGAAAAGTGTGTATTGATATCTTGCCGATGGAAGACACATCACTTTCCTCACTGTAAGACTAACAGGAGCTCTGCCATCTCCTCGGTGCTGTCTGAATCATTGAAGAGGGATGAGGAACTCCACTGGGTAAAAAAAGAGGGTTTGAGATCTGTGTGTGTGTGTGTGTGTGTGTGTGTGTGTGTGGAGTAGGAGAATGAGCATACGACTGCAAGTGAAAGATTAATAGGCCTCTTGGCTGTCTACATGCCTAATAAAGTGTTACTGCGTGATGGTAATAGTTCATAAATAAGCTCAGGGGGAGAGGGGGTGAAAGTGATGAAGAGGAAAAGACTCAAATGCAGATAGAAAGTGACTTCCACCCACTTAATATGAAGACATGCAGTTCATGCGCCAGCTTGGCCTGGATGAATCCAAATGTATTCATCATCGCGGCCATTGAAATATCACAGACATTAGAGTTTGTTCTGAAACAGATGAATCAAAGAGATGAGGAAAGGAACGATCGCGACTGATTAATCCGCTCGGAGGCATGGTGGGAGGACAGGCGTGGATCATGCCAGCATTCGTAATATCTGATTGTCTATGGAGCCTTTTGTCTCACCGCTTACTGCAACTTGATTGCCATTCCCCCAAAATTGAATGAATTCCACCAAGCCGCAGATTGAGAGGATATTGGAATTTAAATTTTTCTTTCTCGAGGAACAAACCCAATCAGCAAGGGAGGGAGAGATGGAGAAGTTTTACAGCCACAGTTTCAGCTGGCTTTCTCTCGAGGTCGTGCCTCTTAAGATATTCCACCTGCGCCTTAAATTTCACCCTGGAAATCTCCCTGTCTGTCAGCTTGTGTTTGTGTTTTGACTCCCTGTCAACCGCGAGTAATTTATTCTGTTCAGAGTGAGGGACTGGGATGACAGCCCGTGTGTCCACTCCGCTCATCAATAATGACCAAATTCATCATCCTCCTGTCTGGGGGAGTGACACTGCCGGTGACAAGGTGAGGCAACCTACTTCGCTGTAAGCATGAGTAATGGCATGTAATAGTGTGTAGGTGAAGGATTTATTCGTTTTTATGTTCTGATTTGTACCGAAAATCCTCTTTTTTTCCCAACATCTTTAAGCTCGTGTGACCTCAGCGCACATGGCTCTCCCTCCATCTGCACCATGTGTCTATGTAATTATCCAAAAAAAGCTCCCAATTTCTTTGCAGCACACACTGACAGAGATAAAGCAAAGGGGTGGGGTTGCCATTTGTTCTCTATTAATATTGGGTGATTTCCAGGTTGACAGAAATCCATGTAGAGCAAAGATTAATTTGTCTACACCCACAGTTTATCTCCACAAACAACCCCCCTCCTTGGAGCTCCCAAATCACATCAAAGACCAGATCCTCCACAAGTTATCGCAGGTGCCACTGGAGCACCAAGGGCATCGGGACAACATCTATGCCATTATGTGCAAACTAATTAATTAATAGAGAGCCAGGCAGTGTGCAATCCCTGATAATGCACTGCTGAATAATCCCCTCTCCAGACTTAAAGCCACATGACTGAAACATCTGTTGATTTGTGAGGTAGCAGCCCAAGTGTTGCCCGAGGGTGGATTTTTGTTGCATTTTTATTTACAGAGTTATCACGTTATTTTTTCCTTGAAAATATCATTAGCTGCCCCAGCATGCAGTGCGACGTCTTACATCCTCTGGCAATTTAACAATCTCTATGAAACGGCTTCTCTGCAACACCTGTTTCATAACTGCCCTATTAACAGCAGGTACTGTGGCTTTATCCGTGCATGGCTGGTAGTAAAGTGAAGCTTTAGTTACCCAAACCATTCGTCTTGCACTTGGGCTCGATCCTTTCTGGCTTGATTTGCAGCGCGTAATGTGTGTTTTTTCCTCCTCCAAGTAGAGGCGCAGTCGGTGACCAATAAAGTCTCTTTTATTGTCGTTGATGAGCCGGGCTCGGTGATAAAGTCCTCCTCTCACAGTCCGGGTGTTTGTATAGAGTCAGGCTGCAGGAGAAGGCTCATCTCGAGGCTGTTTCAGGGGAAAGTCATCGCCACTGCCACACCAAGCAGACCCCGAGTTTGTCGGAACAAAAAAAACAACAAAACCGGCTCATACTTATCAAGATTTCCCCCCCCTGTGCAGATCTGGCATGGCCGATGTCTCCGCGGTTATTGCAGAGGCTCGATGTGAATCTGGATCTGTCACCTCCCGCAGTGCCGTTGTCGGTTTATCTTTTCGCCCAGCAGCGGGGATCAGAGAGCCGTGCAGGGGCTCGCTGCTGCCGCTCGGGCGGGCTCCGGCTGTGCGGAGCAGCCGGGGAAGTCGGTCAGAAGTGGAGCAGCATCAGCAGCAGCAGCGGCGGCGACGCGGCATCGTGGAAAGTGGAGAGCCGCAGCCCGAGAAGATGGCTCATGAGAGAGGAGAGGAGAGGAGAGGAGGACGAGGAGAAACTCACTCACGCTGTCCGACTTTGGTTGTGGTGTTAATTTGTAAGCAGGTTACGTGCTCCGCTCCAGACCTCCCACCCTCCTCAGTTTCTCCTCCTCTCCTGCTTCACCAGCAGCTGTGGAAGTTAAGCTGGGAGATGCTATGAATATTTGAGAGCACCCGGTTACAGTATACTCATTGGTTATGGTAATCATGATGATGCCACTTGCAGAAGATTAGTTGCATTGTTTGGGAGCAGGCAGATACCTTATTTACCCTTCCTCGCCTGAAATTAGAGCGGAGGAAGTGGAGCGAAAGATGCTTGTAGCCTGTAGACACACTCAGAGCTCAGAAGGCAGATGTTACAACTTTAATTAGTCCTCCTTCTGTCTACTTACTGTCTTAGTCACACAAGGAAATCATCCCTCTGTTGCAGATTAACTCATTACAGCCGGCTTACTGCCGCTTAAACAGAGGGATTGGGAATTTGGTCCAAAATGAATCTTTTGGAAACTGTTTTTAAAAAGAAAAGCTGGCTGCTTTCCACATTTAGGAATTTAATTTTGGCTCCTTTGTTAGCCACAGTTGCAATTTGAGGAATTTTATGGCGTCACCTCTTCCTCGAGGTCCTGCTTCTTCAAGTGTATCTGAAGGCGTTCCAGCTTGCACTTTAGCAAAGGCTCAAGTCCTCAGCTCCCTCGTTTCTGTGGCTCTCAGTTGTGCCGGGTTCATTTTAGACTGAGAGGTTTAATCAGACTGGTGGGGAAGGGGATGGGGAGTCATCTTTCTTGTCAGATTCAGCTCTGCGCTCCGCTGGCTTCCAAGAGAAAGAGATTTTCCATTTTCCTCACTTCAGCGTGCTTTTTTTCCCCTCTTTGTTCTTCTTCACCCGTCTTCTTGTTTTGGCTGGCTTCTTGTCACCCCTCTGCTCATGTTTATCCCATTCTCTCCTCTATCCTGCTACTATCCCCCCATCTTTGTTTTTGTTCCCTGTGGGTGTGGTTGAAGGTCATTCTGCACACTGGCTCACTTTCAGGGAGGAGAGAGAGAGGGAGAGCGTGGCAGGGAAAAGGACAGCGAGAGAATAGTGAGAATAGCAGAGGAGGGCGAGGGGCAGCCAGGCGGGCAGGCTGTCCACAGTACTGTGCAGTCATCACTTTTCGCTTCAGACATGATTGGGGAAGTTTGGAAGGACACATGGGGTTACAGACTGTCCAAGAATGCTAAAGGCGTCAACACTGAGTCATGCTCCACATCAGACCCGAGGCTGACCTCTACAAACATGGCAAACGCGGAGGACTCAAACCCCCTCACCTTCCTGCTTTTGGCTTTTTCTATCAGTGTCATCTCAGAGTGTGAGGTGTGAATTAGAAGAGCAAAGGTTGCACTCCTGTAGTATTGTCACACCCGTGATGGACAGTGCAAAAAGATCAATGCAGCAGAACTGGAGTATCGTCCTTCTTTATTCCACGCATTTCTCGTCCTTGTCAAAACTTAGAGTCTATAAAACCCACAATGCAACTCAACGTCTGACAGTTCAGTCTGACCCTGCATTCATGTTGTGTTGGAATAATCAGAAAAAGAAGATCCCAACTGGAAATAATATCACATGAACACCCCCCCAAGTCAAAACAACTCGGAAAGTCTGCAAAAATTTTGACTTGACGTCATATATTCAGGATTCCCACAGTCATAAAACTCCTGGAAAAGTTATGAAATAATAAAAACTGTTTTCCAGGCCTGGTAATTGTTTAGAATTAGGAGAATGTTTTGGAAAGTTTTGAATATACATTGGTTTGATAAAAATATATCCCTAAAAATCCCAGAACATGTTTAACGTCACATTTCTAAAATCTAGTGCTGTGGTGTGTGACTGTTGAAATGTCACTAGAATCACATGATTGGATTATGCAGTAGGGATAGGCATGAATACATGAGTACTTGTTTGCCCCTCTCACATGTGAACATGATTTTTGTATGTATTTTTCACTATTTAAGATGGGGTAAAATGTTGTGAAGTCTTTTACTGCTGCATCTAACCTATGTAACGTTAACAGCAGTGACAGAAGGATGGCTGATTTTTAATGGATTAACTGAGGCCTGGTTGTTTAATAAATTTCCATTTCCTGTTGTAGGCCAATGTGCGTTCCTATTCTTACATTAGTTCTTTTTTTGTAAGTACTCAAGTACTCTATTATAATGTAATGCCAGTACTTGAATATGGTAGATACTTAAAATGCCTGTCCCTAGTATGCAGCTAGTTGGCAGCAGGAATGTTTTACTAGTAAGTTGGTTAAAGTTAGCAGTTTGCTTATCCACAAATGCCATGGAAGTGTGTGTTTAATAATGTATGGCTTTCAAACAACAAATATAATACATGGCTCAATAAAGAGGCAGACTCTAGTCCCGCTGGATATAGGCTCTGAACCAAAATGTTTGACAGTGGCAACATGGAGGAAATGGCTCCAGTCAACCATGCTAAAGGGAAAAAGCGTCAAGACAATCAAAAGGCTGCTCAACTGAGCACCAGTGTCAGCACATATCCCACCTGCTGTAGCCAGGCCTGATAACATTAGTGCCTTGTGTCTACAGTGAAGACACTGTCTTCATTATCCCATGCTACATTTGTGCTACAGTTTCTGTTGTAGGACAGAGCACACTGGAGTAAGAGCCTCATTATTGCACTAATGATGAAGCTTTTATTAATCCACATGTTGCATAGTATTAGTTAGTTGCTGTCCACATGTAGACTGTCCTTGATCGGTGGTTCCCAACTGGTCCAGCCACAGGGTCCAGATTTCTCGGTAGTCATCAGTTCAAGGTCCACACAGTTTAATATATTCAGTATCATATTTGTGTTTGGCTATGTTGCCAAGCTAGGTTGCTGTCTGTCAGTGCTTCTCAAAGTCAAGGATGCTTCCTTGAGAGGATGGGTTCAAGTTCAAGTTGGGTCCTACAGAGGCTAGGCAAGAGTCCTTCCCCACATTCGATGAACACATATTGGACTAGGCCAGCTAGTGCCCAGGTGTGTATCATTAAAGAGATCCCGCCTTCAGTTCCATCAAATCGTGCACAAAGAATTGTGGGTACTTCATGCCTGCTGAGGATACACACATGCATCCTTGACAATTCTCTGAAAGAAGGACACGGTCCTCTGCTGAATTCGAAGGATCCTTGACATTGGAACAGTCCTTTGGCAGGATTCGATGATGTAGCCTCCTTGAAATTCAGCCGTGTAAGGATCCTTCCTTAGCTTTGAGAAGCTCCGTCTGTCAGGTAGCTGTCGAATTAGTCACTCACTCTACAGCAGGAAACAGCACTTCAAAATAAAAGCTTTACTGTACTTCAAAATAAGATGTGGTATTTTTTACACATTTGTGAGTCAATTGCAGTCATTTATTAGCATGGGACCATCCGAGGAGCACGTGAATGCAGCATGAAATTTGGGTGTGTTATGCTAATAGCAGCTAGCTTGTGACATCACTTGAGGCAATTTATCAGATTTCACGCAGCTCCCTCTGGAGACACAAAAAGCTTTATACATCTTGTTTGCATATGCAGTCATCCTCCCCAAGACCCGTAAACAAACTTTGATGTGTAAAATCGATGATGTTCCCTCTGAATAACACCTTTTAGTGTGCAAAATTCACTATTGTCCCTTTTGAAAGCTCCACAAACACGCAACACAAACCGCCGCTTTCAGATGCTGTTGCATTTTCTTCTTTCTTCCAACCCCTGACTCTCTTTCTTTGTGTGTCTCTGCTCCACTTGTCAGCGTGTCTTGTGATTTTTCAGACATCTCCTGCGTGGAGCCTCAGCTGCTGCCTGCAGTTCGGGCTCCTGTGTTTCTGCTGCAGCCTCCACACGTGATTAATCATGTGAAGTGGCAAAAAGCACAACACTGTCAAGACTGTGAGGGGGACCTAATGGAGTTGAAAATGGGATGTTTTGTCGTGATGCAATCCATTTTGTTCCACACTTCGCCTGCTTGCTTTCTTGCTTGCTTTCTCCATGCCCTCAAACAGCAAATTCTTCTTCCAGTGCCAGGTATGAAAAAAAAAGTGAAGGCTGCGTCTATTTTAAGCAGAGGTCCAGACAGCAAAAGCACCGCTAAGAAGTTTTGGCTTGTTTTGGTCGCTACAAAGATGATTCTCTGAATTTGGTTCGCTCTGTCAGTTCTGCACTCCTCGGGTCTTTTATACAGGTCTGTGTATTGGCCTCAGCACAGTTCACTGGAGACTGGGGGCGAAAATCGTTTTCATTTTCCACTTTTAAGACTAATCCACTGATTCCAGGGTGGAAAATCAAGTAAAATGCATGTCCAGCGTGAACTCGATTTATTCTGTGCGGTGCTGTGATGCTGCGTGCATCTGTGTGTGTGTTAGACCTAAACTGGCCTGCTGTTCAGCCTCTCAGTTACCCCCTCTGCAGCTGAGGGGTTCAACATGAAACCTAATCAGCTGTATGACGCTACAATGGGGCCGAATGTGATAAAATGCCAACAGCGAAGCAGATTAAATGAACAAGGTAATGAAGGTAATGAATGAGAGTGTTTCACACTGAAGAGTTTAATTAACCTCGCCTCCCACCAGCCTCTCTCCCTCTCCACTGTAACACCTTCGTCTCCGTATCGCAGCCCTTCACCGTGTCGATTGCCCTGGGGCAATTTATCAGGTGGCCTTGTGTGCCAGGGGCAATTAATCCTGCCTCCTGCCCCAAGGCCTTATCCTGCGCCTGTGTCCTTTATCTCCATGTTTGCCACGCTTCCATAAGCACAACACTTCTCTTGACCTACTCACCCTCTCTTTCTCATCTCTCCTCCTCCTCCTCCACTCTCCCTCATTTCTTTTTTTTTTTCTTCCTTTTCTCTCAGATGCAGAGACACCTGCGACCACACACAGTGAACACTTCCTCACCGTCAGCAGTCCCTGGCAGCTTAATATGCACACATATCCACTCTTCAACTGATAGTCTTGTCAGATAGAAATGAGGCCGAAGTATTCATACATAAACATACACACTCACCCATATTCATGAGGACCTCCCGCGGCCTTTAACGTTACTTGTCTCCTCTCCCGTTCTTCATCTCGGTTAAACAAACCCCTTGTCATTGTTCAAATATTGACCACGACAATCACTGGCCACATTCTGACAAGTTTAATACACCTCAGCTGTCTCTTTCTTTTCCCATTCCTGTCTCTGCTCCCCTCCCCTTCACACACACACATATACACACACACACACACACACACACACACACACACACACACACACACACACACACACACCATCCTGCCACACCAGTGCTACATCTTGTTAAAAAGAGTTAGTGAAGCTGAAAGGCCAATCACATTAACACGGAAGGAGTGTCAAAAAAGACTGCAGAGACTATGGTGGAAGGGTCAAATCAAATGGACACTTCCCAGATTTTAATTGCAAATGCCTAATTGCTCCCATAATTATGAGTAATAAGACTCTGCCGTGCTGATCTTGAATGGATCATATAGCAATTACTCACCACTGTCGCCGCTGGATTTGACGGCGAGAAATATCTTCGTAGATTAGCGTTTAATCCCGGTGCCCAGGATCTCAGAAGTCTTTGAAGATGCACAACTGAATGGCCTCGCCCACAGCCGGCGTGGAAGGCCTCGCCTCGGGTGATGGGCTGCAGCCATTTTATACTGGAGAGCGCCCGGCTCTAATCAGTCATGGTGGAGGAGAGAGGATTTATCCAGCGGCTCGGACTCGAGGATGATTAGATGCTCAGATGCAGTGAGCGGGGTTAGCGATTTGGCCAGGGCATGAATGTTACTGTTCCAGTTCTCTCTCCCTCTCTCTTCCTGATAAATGTCATGTGAAGTTGGAGGAGCCAACCTTGAACCTTACTTTCATGGCATGCCAGCCAACCCTCTGCCGCGGTTAAAGACTGTGATTGCAATTACCAACATGGTTCAATCGCCATAATTACTGCAGTTAAACTATTAAATAGCCGGAGGCCAAAATAAAACTTCCTCACCCTGCCATCTTCAGAGGATGAGATGCCTGGACTCTCATTGAACAGCTTAATTAAAATATGATTACCTGTCTCTGGTGCATACTTAATTGTGTGCAGAGCTGAGGGCAAACTGTCTTCTATCCCCCAGTGGGTCCCGTCCTCTTATTTGCCACTCTTTAGCCTTTTTTTTTAAATGTTTGTTTAAGCCTTTTTTCAGCAGTGAAGGACTATCTGGTCAGGGAGGCCGTGTGAAGGCTTTGCCTCTGTCTATCTTTAGAACAGCTCCTCTGTCTGCATAATGTCTCGCCGTTCGTGCTTAAGCACATTTTAGAAGCATCAGGCATTATCTCCGGCTGGTCAGGGAGGCCCTTTCATGGTATTGTGTGGCATGAAAAGGGCCATCTGAGTCGGTGGGAGAGATCATTATCCGACACGGGCTGAACAGAAGGGAAGGAATGGGAGCCGAATGTGTGAGGCAGAGCCCGAGGGTTTGCTTTGACTCATAAGCAACATCACAGCCTTTATACTAATCCATATTTAATTAGACTTTCCTTCAGTGCTCCCTCCTCGTTTGTTTACGCTTGCTATGTTGTTTTATGGGGAACAGAGGGAGGGAAGGGCACGGGTAGAAGGTTGACATGGGATTACTATTAATAAGCATGGGAGGAGAGGGAAGGTAGAGCCTGGCGAGGGCTCAGGGGACGTAACTGCGTTTCATTTCATTAGTAGCATATTGTAATTCAAATAGCACCCATCAGCTCGGAAACAATAACCTGCCTCGACTCGTGTGATGTGTTGAAATTTCAATCAGTTTTGTTGTTATTGTGTTAGGCGGATGCATAGAAACACCAGTGAGTAATGAGTAGAGTTTTGGACCCAAATGAAGTGGTGGAGGTTGCATAGATCAAGCAGCTGATTAGCATTCATCAGGTACTTTTGAAGCCTTTAGTAGAGATGATGTTCAGAGAACTTTCTGCTCCGTTAAGTTCAAATAAATGTCTTCCCCGTGCTGTCATTGGAGAATGTCTCAGGATGACTGACTTCTCATCAGATCCATTATTAGAAACTGAGGGCTGCCGCTCTGCTCTGTCGTGGAGCAATAGAAGCTCACGAGTCCATTAAACTGAATAAAAAACCTTTTTTTTTTCTTCCCCTCATTTCTGAAATGAACATTTCAATCAGTGTGTTGCCTTTGGGAAGGATGGCGGCTGAAGGTCAGTATAAATTCCAGCAGTAATAATTAGATTCTTTATTAGTCTTTGCCTCTGAATTCAGCTCCAAAGAGGAATGGTGCAAAGGAGGAGCGCTGGCCGAGTGTTGACTTAATGTCACCCATCCATTTTGCTCTCGCTCTGGTTGGCCTTGCAGGAGCTGGAAAATGGGAGGCTCATTCATCACTGGGTTTCTCTGGCTCTGGGAACCAACATGCGTTCAGTCATAGCTCGAGTGACAGACACACAAACACACACAAACAGTGTCTGGAACTACAGAGGGGCTGCACACCCACACACAGATGCATCTCAGTGTGAATACAACAAAAATAACTAGAACGAAGTGTGAAAATGCCTCCACCAAAATGTTGCGGACACTCGTCACATATATAAACCGTCGCACTCCCAGTCCCTGATCCACTCGTGTGTGCAAATATAGTCAGACGTCTGTGAGGTTTTTGATTGATTGACTGACAGCAGCCCAGGCATCTGTATTCTGGCAGCACAGTGTGATACCAGCTGAGTGTTTGTCCGCTTAGACTTCTCATACATTTTAAAACGGTCCTCTATCATTTCTCCACGCTTATTTCCCTCTTTTTTTCCCCATCCAGAGAGGAATCCCCATCGGACAGTTCTGCAAGGACTTCAACGAGAAGACCAAGGACCTGAAGGAGGGGATCCCTCTCCCAGTCAAGATCCATGTGAAGGTGCGTCTGCGAGGCTCGTTGTGGGTCCAACCTATCCTTGACCCTTTACACTTAGCCCCCCCTCCCTACCACGATTGTGGTTAATTCCACTAGCTGCATAACATTACCAGAGCACTTCCATTATTCATACTCTACCACTGAAGTAAGCCTTTCCATTTGCATTCATTAATGAAGAAATGCCCAGAGGAACCTGGAGTCAAGAAGCATTAAGTGCATACAAGAAACGTGAATTACTCAGAAAAGAGGTGTTATGAGCTTGTAGTTTTTATTTTACACGACCACATATTGTTGGACTCGTCACCCCCCACCCCCCACCCCTCCCACCTCATTGTGTGTTGTTTCAAATCAGCAGTCTGTATCCTTTCGGCTGAATGAATGTGTGTAGTAATGAGGTTTGTGATGGAAGGAGGGGAAGTCTAATCCTTTAACAGCCGTGAATTTATTTTGACATGCAATATGCAGCAACAGCTCTGCCATCACACGTGCGGCCTGGCTGCTGCCCTTCATTGCCATCTGCTGGCGGTTTGTAGCGTTATTATTCTGTCCACACTGCACTGTATGTGACGTTTAATGTGCGCATGCAACATGTTTCAGCCTCTGAGATGAATGTTTCTCAGCTCTGCTTTCAACTTTCACCTCAGGCTTGTGAGAAGCTCTGAGCACATCTCAAAGTGTCTTTCATCTTACTTTAAAGGAATGGTTTGACATTTTGAGGAAATCCACTTATTCACGTCTGTGCAGAGAGTTAGATGAGAAGATTGATGCCTCTCTCATGTCTGTCTGTTAAGTAAGGAGCTCGAGGTTAGCATAAAGACGAGAAACGGGGAAACAGCTAGCCAGGCTCTGTCCAGAGTTCAAGAACAGCAAACCTGCAACTCAGTATGTAACATAATGTACCTCATTTGTTCAAACATGTATCAGGTAGTGATGAAATGATTAACCACTGTAAAACTATCAAATTGTAAGTTTAGCTTGTCAGTAATGTCAGCTGTCATATACCGACTAAATGCTACACATTGTTCTGCTGCTGCATGCTGTCATGTGTCTGCAGACTCTGTTCGCCCACTGCACATGATAACACGTTGCCTAGTTTATTTACCCAACCACAGTCGCATAGTGTTGTTAAGTTTATTCGTGGATTTCAATATAAAACTTGGTGAAATGATGTCAGTGTGTGTATCACACATTTTCAGTACAGTTTGACAGCACTGTGGTAATGCTGATAAGCCTGATAATTTATGTCCCTGTAATCGTGACATGAAATTTATGCTGTGGCATCTACAGAACTGAGACCTCGATCAGGCAGAGCGTGTTTTAACAGCCCGGGGCGGCTGTATGTTATTGTTTTTAATGAGAGTGAAGCATTTTGCTCGTTGCTTTTGTGTTGTTCAGCACTACATGTTTTTCCGCTCCATGAGCCTCGCTTTTTTGCAGGAGTGCCCTGAACGCCCCAAGATGGAAAAACTTCATTTTAGAGTGGACAGAGTGCCCGACAACATTGGTGTTTTTTTTCTCCAAATGTCCAATCAGATGAGTTGAGAGGCAGTTCTTTTGTGGTGGCAGTGACATGTAGTAGCTCACAGTTCATGGTCTGTGTCAAGATAACATGAGCTCAGTCCCAACGTCACCTGAGGCAAGCTGCAAGACATCTCTGAACAAATTGTAGCCTCAACTGCTTTCTAATGTTTTACCATCTGTAATTAGGCCCGATGATTGGCAGCAGATTGTCAAACTGTCTCTGACTCATCCTGAAATAAACCTTGAAAAGACCATCATGCAGGCGAAGCTCCTAGACCAGCTGGTGATGTCTCGTGTACCCACTCTGCCTCCCTGTGACCAACAGGAACAGCCTCTCATCCTCAATCAGAGCCAGGACAGGTGCCCTCTGCCTGTCCTTTTTTTATGCAGATTTAAGGTAGAGATATATGAGGTTACTTTACAGCAAAATAAGGTTAAGGGTTGCCTAGCAACAATTAAAGGTACAGTGTGTAGGATTTAGGGGGAGAAATGGAATATAATAAAATAAGCATATTTCCTTAAGTGTGTAATCACCTCAAAGTAAGAAATGTTATGTTTTTGTTACCTTACAGTGAGCTGTTTATTTCTACATAGGGAGCAGGTCCTCTGCCATTACATGGAGTCTGCCATGATGCACCGCCATGTTTCTACAGTGACCCAGAACAAATGAACCAAACACTGGCTCTAGAGAGGGGCCTTTGTATTTTTGCGTAGGCCGCCGTAGTTAGCAGCCCCTCTGCACTGCTTTATTTATTTATTTCTAACATAAAACTCTTTTATTAACGGGTGATAAGCACTGTCGCCTCACAGCAAGAGGGCTCTGGATTGGAACCTGCCGGCCGGCTGAAGCCCTTATCTGTGGAGTTTGCATGTTTTCTCCGGCTTCCTCCCACAGTCCAAAGATATGTAGGTTAGGTTAACTGACTCTAAATTGCCTGTAGGTGTGAATGTGAGCATTAATGTCTGTCTCTGTGTGTCAGCCCTGTGATAGTCTGGTGTCCTGTCCAGGGTGTACCCCACCTCCCGCCCAACGTCAGCTGGGATAGGCTCCAGCCCTCCTGTGACCCTGAACCAGGATAAGCAGTTACAAATAATGAATAATGAATGAATGCTTTATTCAGCGTTTTTACTGGTTCAAGTCACAGGGCTGTTTTTTGGAGAGGAAGAATCCTCTGCAGACAATTTGTCTTCAGGTAAAAAAACCTCCTGAGTGTCTTTATCTTTAGTTATCAGAGGGAAAAAAGCTGAGCATACATTAGCAGGTGCTTGGACGAGCTGAACAGCATTGGAGACACACAGATTTGTAACATGAAACTGCTTTATTCAGTGCTTGTATCACCTGGTCCACCTTAAACCTCCTGAGTAATAAACTATGAAGAGACTCTAACCAGGAGGAGTTTCAGCTGGTTGCAATCTGCAGTCCTCACTGCTAAATGCCACTAAATTCCCCTACATCTTACACACTGATCCTTTCAAAAAAAAAAAAAAAGACAAAGCAAGCAGCAGCCTCTGTCTGATCAGGGCAGGCTTCAACAAGATTGGGGCCACAGTCATGCTCGCAGCTCTGTGAGCCTGTAATTAGTCGCTAAATGCTCACATCAGCAATCAACATGCATTTATTTCTTGGCAAATAGTTGCTAGGTGCAGTGACCTCCTGGTGTCTGTCATCACACAGGTTGCCAGGCAACAATTTATGTCTGGATATAGCTTAAGTAACCAAGATATAGGCAGTAATAGATGATTTTTAGAGGTGCTGGTTTAAGTTTGGACAGAGCCAGGCTATCTGTTTCCCTCTGTTTCCAGTCTTTATGCTAAGCTAAAGCTAATTGCCCCTCATCTAACCAAGAGGCATTAAAGGTCAAAATGTTGAACTAGTCACATTGCTACTATTAACCTTCATTTTTTCCCAGACTCCTCTTCTCTCTCCGTCCTCATATCTTTTGTTTTTTTAATTTTGCCTGTCAGACAAAGCCCGCTGCAGTTAATGTTTGTGTTTCATCATATACAATGAAGGAGGAAACTACTGCGATTCATCAGACCTTTGCAACCAAAAGCTTTTCCGCAGATAGAGAAAAATTCTGTTCCCTTTGTCGAAAGGTCACTACAGTTAGATAACGCGACTCTGATGACAAATCACCTGCTCGGTGGTATCTTCTCAGCTCAGCCTACAGTTTATTGCCCTGTGTTTGTTTTTTTATTTATTTATTTATTTATGTGACAGAAAACAGATGATCCAAAGTAAACTTTCCTCAGATGATTTATTGATTGGATCCAAACGTCAGATTTTAGTGAATAAAGGTCTTCAGCCAGTGAATTAATCTGAATTAAAAGAAAAGGCTCAGAATAACTCAGCGAGGCTGAAGAGATTATTTTTTCTTCGGTCCTGAGGGGAGGATGGAAAGGGCGAGCGAATGAGGCTGAAGAGCAGATGGGAGGCAGCACACAGTTGAATACGCAGGGGGTAGACAAAATAATACAAACACCTCATACAAACGGGTTAGGTTACATAAACATTAAAGTCCTTTATTGTGAGTGTTCGTATTGTTTTGTCTTCTTTAAAGCTGCAGAATTATAAACCAGCTCTGCACAGCTTTATAGCCGCTTTCAGTTCATTGTATTGTTTTTTCGACACAGTTTTACGGTTTGGATCACTCTCAAGGCTCTCATCAGCATCAGCAGCTGCAGCCGGAAAGAGGCTTAAAAATCCACTGTACATTACCTGCTCATCCACAAACAGCACACAGACACAGTGAGCGACCAGCTGGTGAACACAGTGGAGCATTTAGCAGCTAAAGAACCAGATATTTCCCCTCAGGTGGAGCCAAAAACAGAGCTAAAAGAGACTGAATTAGACTGAAGGCCCAGACACAGCAGACTGACATCAAAGCACGAGCAGTGAAGGAGACCGACTGTTGTGTCTCTGCCAAAAAGTTGAACTTGAACACATCATAAAGACTACAGCAAACAGCCAACTAGCACGTATGTTTTCCGCCTGGCTAAGAGGGAATAACTCTCCATACCAGCCGGTGGCGTCTGTATTCGTCATTCAGAAAGGGAAACTGGAAGACCGACAGGATGGATTCAAACTAGTTAGCCATTTTGGAAATTAACAGCACAACCAGATGTTGAAAGAACAAATTATATTTACTGTGCACTAGTGAACAATGGCACAAACAGCTGCCAACCTGCTCTGCTGAAGAGCTCAGTGGCTTAAAGACTTACTTACCTTTTCTAACAAGTTTGTTTCAATCTCACTCCCTCTTGATTTGTTGTTTGTTTACTTTCCTCACTTCCGTTTCTCTTATGTACGGAGCTGATCTGCCAATCAGAGTTATTTCATCACTAATAGGCTCTGCTGTCTCTGACATCGATTCTTCATGCTCTGTCCGCGGAAAAACATCCAACAAGGGCCAACTAGCGCCAGTGGTCGGGGACACAACCAGGGTGGCAGACGTGCATGGATAGCCTGACATTGACCAACAGCTAACAGTCGATTTGGTGTGTCAGGGCCGTGATCAGCTGAGCAGGAACACTGCTCCAAATGTCTGATAATGTTGCTCTGTATCTGCTGGATTTAAATAGACTGGGGCTGACACCTGCTAAAAATGACCAGCATGGAGCACAAAAGCATTTTGGAGGTGTGGTGTTTCCTCAGCTGAGATGCTTTGGTTGTGCCTGGTTGCTCTGATTGTAAATATCCACGCAAGTAAAATTGTTGGCTTCTCCCCCATTCACCTCGATTATTGTTGTTGATGGTTGGTCTTAGTGGTACTTGTCCTGCCCCCCCCCCTTCCACTTTACTGTAGGGTAAAAAGTGACAGTGCTGAGTGGCTGAAGCAATTTACCCAAATTTAAACATGTTTTCAACACTCGGCAACCATAAATGAATGTTAAACATGCAGTATAGACACTCAGCATCTCGTCACGCTGCTGGAATTTGTAGCATAGTGTAAATACACAGTGATCCCATTGCAAATAATTAACAAAATATGCTGGTCTCAGGAAACCACACCACCAGGTAGAGGGCATAATGGCCAGTTCTGTGAATCTAGAGATAATGTGCAGATTTGCTCTGAACTGTTGCAATGAGCAAGGTCAAGGTATACAAAAAAGATGAAGGACGCACGACTTGAATTTGAGAGGCGGGTACTCCTGATTCTCAGGTAGCTTCAATACTCTAAACTGAAGCCTCTGAGTAAGACCAGCGAGCGGTTGATACAATTTTGCCTCCGCTTTAATCACGTTGCCTCAATTATAAAGGCTTTCTAACTTTTTGCAGTTTAACGAAGTGATGTGCTTTGAATTTTTTTGGCGGAATTGATCCTCTCATGAATAGTAAGTCCAAGCTACAGTATGTTGAGACAACAGTTTTTGAATTTCAATTAGAATATGTTTGAAAACAGTGTTAGACACACAGCTGCAACAAAGGAAAGTTTAATGGCCCTGTCTTAGCTTCAGCTCAGTTTTATTAATTTCAGTGATTATCAAGAGTTATAAACTGAGATGCAGTGTCATGTGTCAGGGCTGTAGCTGCCATTGACAACACCAAGGACACATTTTCAGTATTGTCTCTGGAAATAATGAGGATTAATCACTGTAGGAGACGTTAACATCCTCTGATTACACAGAGATAATACATTGTGGGTTTTTAGGGCTTTTCACATTCAACTTTGGGAGTTTATGGGCAAAACACAAAGGAATCCATTTATTAAGTTAAAACTCAGCAGATGAATGTAATATTTCTCCTTTTTTAGTGTTTTATTCCTGTCAGCGAGGTGTCTGCTTTAAAGCAGCCGTCAGTAACCTTAACCAGTGATGTCAGGCCTGTCAAGCTTTGGATTTGTCTCCATGATGAAGCGGTCAGAATGCGGCTGGTGAGAGCGATGATCTGCATTTAAAGAATTTGAAGGGCTGCCTTTTTTTGCCCCGTCCAAAATTAACAACATAGGCCCAAAGTTGGTTCCCGAGCATTATCCAAAAGCATGTGGCCAAATCAGGTGCCTCTTAAGCCCCTTTCCCACTGCACAAAAATTATTCACTAACACCTGCCAACATCTGTCTTTATAATGCAATGGGAAAGGTTTTAATCGGCATTCACACCCGGGTCAAATGACTCTGTAGTAGTCATGGGTATTTATCGACTCTGGCTCTGATTGGCATTACCTTTACCGTCGATGATGTGCCACCACAAAATACCGTTCGTCTCCACCTAAGCAGGACTTAAACATCGATCCAAATTACTCTGCACCGAGTTTGAAAGAGAGACTGAATAACTTAGAGATACACAAAAAGAAGTAACCACCAAAACATTTTCACTGGCCTCCATGCTCCTTTCTACTATTTGCTGACCTTGCCCGTCCATGACGTCAAACGTGATTTAAAAAACACTCACACAAAGGCATACTTTGCTCTGCTGCGGAGTCGTGTAGAAAGCGGTGATTTTCTGGCAGTGGAAAAGAAGTCTATAGCCTATTTTTAGCAGGTTGACCCATGTTTACAAAACCCGCACAAAGACTTTCCAAGGACGAGGAAAGGACTGGAGCACACCAATCAATTCACAGTGTTTAACAGGATAAACAGACCGATGTCTCAGCACCAGTGTCTCCATCAGAGTGAAAGAGAGCAAAGACAAAGTGGTGCAAACATATGAAGTCAACCTACAACATGTGAGCAGTTCTTATTGGATATATGGTTAAACAGGATTTCAAATCTATTGCCATTGTCAGTGCCACACACCATGCACCACAGGCTCATCAGACACAAAACAAAACAGGTATCTCTTAAAGTTACAAATATAAAAAGTACAAAATGGCATCTGCATCCATCGCGTGTAACAAAATCAAAGAAAACGTGACAAATTCAGTTTTTCATTCACCAAGATTCACAAGCCAAAGGTCTGAACTGTGAAAAGAGTATGAATCCAGTTATTGTGTTGGGTGGGGAAATGGCTCATCATCATGGCTCAGCAGTGTGAAGTGTTGAATACACACTTGGTACAGCTGGGTTCAGAGACAGGAGAAACTCCCTGGAGACACTGGGAGGGTGAGCCAGTTTGGGTGTACCACTTTAAAGTTCCCCTAAGAAACACATCCTGTCCAGACTGAGACTCGCCTAACTAGCTCCTCTCTTGGGAGCAGTGAGTTGACAGTTGAGGCACCACCTGTAGAAGAGAGTGAATTTATTTCCACTCCCCAGAACTTAAATGATGCTGCAGAGCCATGGTTCACCTGTGCATAGTGCCAGACAGTAGCATAGACCATGTTTTGGGTGTGTATTGCAGTTTTGTGTTCGTAAAAGGTGTTTTAGTTCGTCCAACATGAACCAGACCTCATGGACTATCAGCATGTCGACAACATGTGCTGCTGCAGTTTATGAAGATTTTTCTGGTGTATTTTCCACCAGTATGTGAATGTAAAAAGTACTAGGTGTCTGACAAGTTAGAAAACTGTGCACAGTGGCAGCAGCGAAAAAAACCTGTATTGTTGATAAGGCAGCCAAGACACAGTGTTAGGTGGTTTTCTAGTGTTAAAATAAAGCAGTCAGTCTGTCAGATTGTGAGAGCGTTTAAACGTCAGCTGAAACTATTTAAAGATGCATCTCTTTTTAGGACACCCCAGTGTTTAAGGATTATGTTTTTGTCTCTGTCGGCCAGAGGAGACAGTAAGCCGTGAAGTGGGAGATGTAGCTCTTATTTTCTTCACTAATAGGAATTCCCTGTTTGTGGTGTGGGATAACACCTGTGCCGTACTGTCTTTTCTCATATTAGCTGTAATCATTAGCATGCCTGGCTAACGAGCTAATTACAGGAGTAACCTGAGCCAGCTTTATCTCCAGGGTCAAGGAGGGTTTCATATTTTCTAGGGATACAAAAGGTCCGTTCATGACCAGGATATTAACTCTGATATTTTCCAACTGTGTGAAGGCTAACCTTACTCCTGGGGTTTATGGTAACTTTAGCAGCTCTGTTCTGCTCTTAATTGGATTTTAAAAAAAATTCAACAACCCCAGCCAGTGTTAAAGATAACGTAGTGTTAAACACATGACAGATGCTGTCACACTGAGTTTTGTAAAATGAAAAACAGCTTGATGTTATGTTTTCCTTATCGTATAGTCATCAGTGCATGTTTAAAGGTCCAGTGTGCAGGATTTAGGGGGATCTATTGGCAGAAATGGAGTATAATATGTTTTCTTTAGTGTATAATCACCTGAAAATAAGACTTGTAGTGTTTTGATACCTTAGAATGAGCTGTTTATATCTACATAAGGAGCGGGTCCTCGTCCATGGAGATCACTATGTTGCACTGCCATGTTTCTACAGTAGCTCAGAACAGACAAACTAAACACTGGCTCTAGAAAGGGCCATTCAAGATTTCAGCCAGTTGCAGTCTGCAATCCTTTTCTAGATGCCGCTAAATCCTGGACCTTAAGACACCTTTTACAGACTCCGCTTTCAAAGTGAGTCTGCTGGAAAGATAAGAAAAGATTATAATTGTCAGCCTGAGTAGTCTTTTCAAACTCATGAAGACGATTACTGACAGTTCTCATGTCAGCAAGTGAAGACCATGCTTTTGTCTACTGCTCTCTGAAATTGTGGAGCCATTGTTCATCAGTGATCAGCCACTGTTATCATCAGCCAATGTTATCACTGTAAACTGCATACACGCTGAGCAGGACGGAGAGTTGAGAGGAGAAGCAACAGTAACTAAAGGAGGTGAGGTTAGCGAAAGGTCAGTTGAATGAATGAAAGAATGAACTGGTGATAGCAAGGTGAAGATTAAACACGTAAGTGGTTTAAAACTGTTATCTTTTGGCAGACAGCCAATCACCTTTCTTTGTCTGAAGTGCTGTGAAATATGATGTGAAAAACACCCTCATTGAGCCGTCGATTTCAGTGTGAGGAGGTCTGTACTTGTCTCCTTGTAATAACAATAATTTTAACTCCTTTTGTGTTTGTGTGTTTATTGAGTATGTGACTGAGTGTTGTCAGAACAATTTTCCAAGTCATGTTAAAAAACAAATACTTTACAGACTTATGAATCCCGCCTACAGCCCGTCTCCGGCCCACCTTGGTTCTCGTTTTCATTTTAATTCTTCTGTCTTTTCAGCCTGACAGGACTTATGACCTGAAGATCGGCCAGCCCACAGTGTCTTACTTCCTCAAGCAAGCAGCGGGCATTGCGAAAGGGGCCAACAAGACAGGTAAGATGGGCCGCTGCACTGATTTTATCTGCTCTCTCTCTTCAATCTTCACCTGCTGAGCCCATCCTGTAACGGACACACGTCTCTCCCTCGGCTCAGGTTTGAGCTTTGCTGTGATTGATGTTATATTCATGACATGCGGGGGAACTGCAGCAGAGGAAGGAAGTAGTAAAGGTGGTGTGTTAAGAAAAGAGAATTATAGATTTCCACCTTTTATGCTCCAAGGTTTCTCCAGCCTCATTTCGGCTGTTGACTCCTAATACCACCCCTGCACCGCCCCCAACACACAAACACACACACACACACACACACACACACACACACACACACACACACACACACCACTTTGCCCTCTTTTGTGCTTGAGTTTTCCTTGTATGCTTAATTAATTATTCTCTCTTCTTTATCCACAATCTGAAATCTCTTTTGTGTGTCTGTCTGTGAAGGCCACGAGGTAGTGGGGCTGGTGTCGGTGAAGGCGGTGTATGAGATTGCCCAGGTGAAAGCCCAGGATGAGTGCTTCCAGATGAGGAACACCCCCCTTGAGAACGTCGTCAAGAGCATCATCGGCTCAGCTTGTTCACTGGGCATCAAGGTTGTTAATGAGTAAGTCATGTTTCTGTGCTCGGTGCACTTATTTTTATTTCACTGTATTGATGACCTGAGACACCATAAACCTGACCTGTGTGTGCACAAGCAAAGATGGTTGGTGGTCAGCTGGGTCTGAACTGGACTTGTTAGTCGAGTTGTTAGTAAATGAAGGAAACATTGGGGAAGAAGCCAACACAAACATAAAGCTTCACACATATTCATGCAGTGTCAAAGAAGCAGCAGGTGGTGTCGACTGTAGGTGCTGCTATGCCTCCTAATGGCCACTGGAGGTCAGGTCTGAGTAAAGTGGCCACAATAACATGAACACCTGCAGTAGCTTCAGTGTGTAATCAAATGCATTTCAGTATAATATCCCTGCTGCAGAAACAAAGGGCTCAGTCAGAAGTTGTGATGTCCCCATTACATTTGATCTTTTTATGCTCCTGATTCTAATCTGAATCCTTTATAGGGGTCTTTATGGAGCTCTCAGGTCCACACAAGTATTTATGACATACAGATCCAATGCAATACAATGGGACTCTACCTCCTTATTAGGAACCTAGTGGGCCAGTGAAGAACCTCTTATCCTTTGATACTGAGCATCTTTCCATGTAGAGTCTTACTGTAAGTGTAATGTATGTAATAAAACTTTACAGTCCTTTCAGTTATTTCTGTGTTTGAGAACAGAAGCAGTCTGGTAGTTCGACAAAAAAGCAGTATTTTACCTGCAAAATGACCATTTGTGTGTCATTTGCTCGCCGTATTTTCCTCTGAATTTGTGAAAATCACTTTGTTTTTCTCGCATGCCTTCACCGTGAACGAAGAACCCAGAACCCAAGTGAACATTCTTCATGAATCGAGGCTATCAGGGAACACATTTAACTACAGCAAAACTATATCTGTAAACAAACTCTTGCACAACTTGTGCAGTATTATCCAGGTCTTATTATTCCAATCGTATGCCCAGTGCTTTGCAAACACGTGCATTTAAAATGTTAATGGTTTAAAACACAACAGAACAAACAGTCTCATGGCCAAAAGCCCGAGCATGCACATGCGTCTGAAGTCTGCTCAAGCTGAGCTCATATTCATGCATGTGCCCCGACTGGTCAGGGTGCACTGCTCGTGGGCGAAAGTGTTTTAAATCATTATGTTTTTGTGAAAGTGCATGTGTTTGGGAAGAACTGAGCATAACACTGGATCAATGAGGCTGGGATTATACTGGACGAGTGGTGGAAGAGTTTAGAAACTAATGATTGATATAGTTTTGCTGTTGTTCAACTTGGTCTCAGTTTATTTCAGTTCATGAAGGATGTTCACCTTTTGTGTGTTCTTCGCTCACTGAGGAGGTGTGCAAGAAAAACAAAGTTGTCCACACAAATTCAACATAACGCAATAATAAATAGATACACAAATGGTGGATTTGTAGGTAAGTATTCCTTTAAACAGAGCCGAAAGAGTGTTTAAAAATCTGGTGGGTGTAAGGTACAAGGGGGGACTTTTTATGGGCCCACTGTGTCATAATTTGTCCATGAGTGTATTTGTTGTACAGCTCAATTTTATATTAATCTTTGCAGGTCAGATGCAGTACCTCACCAAACTAATTCATCATCATTATCATTATGCAGTATCTACTTTACTGTAATGATGCAATTTGCTACTCGGCTAAATAAGATACTAAATATTAATCTCTCTGCATGTCTGTGGTTTAGCGTTTACTTTATGGTGCAGTTGTAATACATTTTTCTGTGTTGTAGTGTGCACTTACCGTTTTGCAGCCCCCACTCTCCTCACACAAAATAACGTTAATAATAACATGAGCATCCCACAATAACAAACCCTCTCTCCTTGTGGTTTTAGATGTATATTACACAATAGCAATGCAAATACTGAAGTTCAGTGATGTGAACACTGTCAACAACCAATAGCTGCGCTCTTGTCAGCACCAAACAGGAAGCGGCAAACTGTGTAAACAGCAATCATGGTGCAGGCTCCATGGAGGCCCGAGAACGAGTCTCACTTCTCTTGTTCTGTGGAAAAGGAGGAGAAACCGGTGAAGATGTGGCGTGAACGAGAGAATTTGTTTAAGTGAGAAATCTTAACTTTGAAACTGTTTGCCTCTCAGTCCCATAGTGTCCTCCCACTAAAATAGTGCAGCTAAGCAACACAGGCTGGGAGCAAGTTGAGGCAACAAAAATCAAAATGCAGTTTGTCTGCAAATACAATTTATTTTCATAGATTGTATTTATACTGAATTGACAATAATATTGTCAACATATGACGCCATGTATCTTGTGTTCCCAGAGTTATATGTTTTTGCAGACACTTAAGGAATTGTTAAAATGTCATATGTCCTGAAGGAAATTAGGTGTAAGATTTTCCACAAGGAGCAGGATGGGAAATAATCTCAAAAGAAATCTAATATTTGTCCTTTAAATAGTGTCCCTGAAGATCCCCAGTCTTTGAAAATCTTCTAGTGTGCGACTATAATATATGTACTTTGGCTAAACCTCATAGTTTTTCTCTGACCATTGACAACTCCAAAGTCTGTCCTTCCCCTCAGGTTAAGAGTCCTGGTGTCATCCTGGACAGTACATTGTCCTTTGAGGCCCACATCAATAACGTTACTCTGTCTGCAAACTTTCATCTACAAAATATTAATCCTCTGTGCCTGTCACTTGCACCTCAGAGTGTTGCTATCCTCGTTTATTCTTTGGTTACAATCCATATTGATTATTGCGATTCTGACCTCTGTGTCTCCATAAACTCCAGTTTATCCAGAATTCAGCCGCCCGTATCATTACTGGAACCCCCTCCATAGATCATACCGCTCTTGTTCTCCAGCAGCTTCACTGGCCTCCTGTTAAAGATCGCATAGATTTCAAGATTCTGCCTCTCACCTTTAAGGCCCCTCATAATCAAGCCCCTTCCTACCTGTCTGTTTTATTTATACAGGGAAGGAATTAAAAGTAATATTTTGTGTTAAGTCAAAACTGGCCTGACTCAGTTACAAACTGGTTTTCAGCAGGTCCCTGATATGCAACAAAAAACAGAGTAGAGGACTTAAGTGGAGTGAGCAAAATGGGATATGAGATTTAAATTAGTGGTTGCAGGTATGTCCTTCCATCAGATGGTGTTTATATGCGTGTTTGAAATGTGTAATAGAGGTTATTGCTCTAATGTAGTGTGGGATCGCGTTCCAGATTTTAGCTTAAGTGTGACAAAATGCTCTCTGACCATGATTGTTTTTGTGAGGTGGTACGGGAATAAGTGCATGTGAAATTGGTCTGGGGATGCGTTGCTGTTTTGTGTTGTGACTTGGAAGTAAAGCAGTAAGTGTAGGATTGGAGTCAGTGTTTAGGATCTGAATGTGAAATTTAATGGCTAGATTATATGTGTAGTTTGGAGGAGTTAAAGTGTTGGAATATGAGAGTGTGGTGCATGTTACTTGAAACTATGAGTGGGATTGTCAGTGCCTTCTGGGGGATATTGATCGGGGGCCAAAGGTTGAGGTTAGATGGACAGAAAAGTAGGAAAGAGCACAGGTAGATAAAACGGTACAGAGGAGCATAGAGAGGGCAAAGCCAAGGTGAGACACTCACCCTACTCCCTCAATTTGATGAGGGAAGAAGAAACGAACAGGATTAAAACTGACCAAACTTTAATCGACTTGCCGTTTAACTAGTCAATTCCTTGCTGTTGCACATACTTAAGATTGTAAGTGATAGTTTGAGCCATGCTGGGGGAGGGGTGGGGGTTTAGGGAGGGTAAAAGCTTCATTGCGGTCATCGGGTGTTTTGATCATAGGCCCACAACATCTCCAGAGGCAACACATGTCGTCCCAGGTGCGCTTCCCTCTGCTTTTATGCTCTGAAACCTTGCTGTTGTCAGTGGAAAATAGTATTTTCAAAGTCTTCCAGTGTATTGTAGGCATTGAATCTTAGCAGGGTTTGTTTATCTGGTTTATAAAGTGACAAAATAAAGTGTCCTCAAAAAGTCAGTATGCTTGCTTTAAAAGATAACCTTGATTTTTGAGTGAACACTATTCTCTCCTAACAATGCAATAAACACGGCTAAATAAATTACGGCTGCAAAACATCAAACGAGCTGTGGCCAGCGGTAAAACAGCTTTATGGAAGATTTTTGTGTTTATTTGTGAGGTTGAATTAGCAATAACATTCAAACAGTCTGATTGACACGCATCACTGTGCATGCTGCATAATTCGGACAAAGATTAACAGCTATGAGCCTCATAAAGATTCTACATCTTGCTTTTGTATCTGACTGCTTTAGATTTTGCAGATGTAGACTCCCTCCACTCTTCCATCGACTTCCTTGCGTACCCACGAGGACTTTGCATCCTAACAACCACCTGTGTTTACCTTCAAACTTTCAGATATTTATCATTTGTTGCGTGCACAGCATGAACTCTTTCGGTTCAGTATTCTTACACTCCCTCCACCTGCCGCATCTATTTCTACTGCACTTAATAATATTGTACTTTTCCCAGAATCCCTTTCTGCCCCCTTACTTAAAACTCCATGTCTTGCGGCTGCAGTGCATTATGATTTATTGAGAGTATTGTCAGTGCAGAAATTGGTATCTCTGCTTCTTTTACAATGGATTTCTCCCTGGGTGGTTGTTGAACACTGCTGCACTGTGGTGAGTCCACAAAGAAGATCATTGCTCATTGATTCTGGGGGACAAAAACTGTGTTTAAAGTTAATGTTGCAGATCGCTGGAGGATTTTCAGCCACAAAAAGTAGAAATTTCTGCTGTTAAATTTTAGCAGCTCCAGTGGAGAAGTGTTGATGTGTTGTTGGCCATCCACATTTTTCCAGTTTTATTAAATTTGACTGCAAAATGATGAAGGAATGCTGTCGTTAACATTTCGTCTTTTAACCTTTTAACAGTAGGTTAGATATTCCTGTAACAGTAAGTCAGAGTGTGAGGTAACTTCATGTATTTTTTCATTCTCTTTCTCTTCCTCCCTCCTCCTCTTCAGTCTCACAGCTGATGAGTACAAAGTCTTCATGGAGCAGAGAGAGGAGAAGTTGAAAGCTGATGCCGCCGCTGCCGCTGCAGCTGAAGCCTCCATGGGCAAAAGAAAATGAAGACCTGCAACATTTTTAATATTTACTCCTCATTCCTATTTGTATTAATAAATAAATAGCTTGTTGTTATGTGATTTGTTTTTTCTGTGTCCTTATTCACATCTGATGTTTAGATATTTCTCTAAAGCAAATTGTCTGCTTTCTGTATTTTCGAATGATTTAAAAGATTTAACATCAGCTACATTTTGGCAACGAAATCATCCACTCAAATTTTGAAAATATTTATGACCCAGAGCGTTTCATTTCCTCCGAGCTGAGCTAATGAAACTGTAATTGCTCTGTCTTGGAAGGATTTGTACGTTCAGTGTCTTTGATGTTATTATCTATTATTAACACTTCTCGAAGCGGTTTGGCTTCTTGTCAGGTTGTGCAGATGGTTTCTGGTACATTTCACACACCTCTCATTAATCTGTGATCTAAAGGGATCATCATGTAAATTACTGCAAAAGAATCACATGGACTCAGAGAAGGACGATTGAACAAGAAAACCAAGTAATTAAAAACTAACAACACCTTGTTTTACACATATGAAGAGTCTGGTCTCATGAAAGTATTAAACCAGTGCTTAAATAATGAATTTACCAATAAGTTAACTATTTTTTAACCATGAAAGTTATTTATCCAAAACATACGACTGTAAACTGTTTACAGCCTCTCAGATGTGACGATTTCCTGTTTTTCTGTTTAATTTCATGACATTCATTCAATTTCTTTTGCATTTTTTTTTTTTACTATTTTGTGACATTTCAATAAAAGATATTCAGTTATTAATCATAGAAATAACCCACTGGTTGTAAATAATTATTAGTTGCAGCCTTAAATGAAACACAGTTCACTGCCTGGAGCATCAGACTCTAGCATTAATATTACCACTTTTCTGTCATCAGAAACATTTTGTATTAAAGCTTTGTTTCACCTTAAAAAAAAAAAAGTCTTAAAACAATTCTCACATGCCTGTTTGTTCACCCATTAGCCACAACATAGAGCTTTTTCACAGCAGACCCCAGGTGGTGCTCAAACACCTGTCCGTTTGTCCTCTCTTCTAGATAAGTGCCCTTTTTGAAATGCTTGTTTTTTCTATTTCTTTAAATAAGCATCACGTCTCCCTGACCTGCCTTCATGGACAGCCAGGTAATGATAGTGTTTGCCTCAAGCCTCGGCATCAGTTGTCGCTGTTAAATTAAACCTCTATTAAAACATCTTGACAGCGCCAGACTAATTTAGGCAATAAACCACCATTAAGTTTAACAACAAGTGAGATAGGCCAGCATAAAACCACGCTGTCGTCCTCCAGCTCTGTCAGATTCAGGTGCACTAGCTGCCCAGTGTGAGCGGAGAGAGACATCAAATTGCTTTCTCACTTCCACTTGTATTTTTAAACCAAAACTCAATTTGAAATAACATTTACGTCTCCCATGTTGAATCTTAAATATTTTAAAGAGAAATGACGAAAATCAGTCCAGGAGGAAAATATTTAGTCAACACGATTTTTGGCACCATCCACCCAAACATTTTTGCAGACCAAGTACACCCCCCTAAGGCAGCGGCACTCCATGATGGCAGTGCCCTCCTCAGCAGGACAGTACACCATGCAGTGCCTCAAAAACGGTTCAGAAAATGTCCGAAGAGGGTGACAAAGAGCTCAAGGCGTCACCCTGGCCCCCAAATTCCCCAGATCCCAATCAGATCGAGCATCCATGGGATGTCCCAGTACATCAGACACAAGTCTGATCCACAATGGAGCCTCTGAACTGTTGAAGTGTGGAGGCAGGACCTCTGGGAGTGTCCTGTGGCGGTGAATCCTATGAGTTGTGAGGTGGGGTACTGGTGCATCCTGGTGGTTGGGAATTTGAAAGCCAGGTTGATGCCTTGAGCTCTTTGTCACATTCCTCATTCTATTCCTGAGCAGCCTATGGTGTGTCATGGTGCATTGTGCTGTTGGGGTCCCACTGCAATCAGGGGAGTGCTGTTGCAATGACGGGGTGTACTTGGTCTGCAAAGGTGTTTTGGTAGGTCATTCACATGAATGCCTGGACTGAAGGTTTCCCTGCAGAACATTGGCGTTGTACTGAAATTATCAGTGTTATCCACTTCATTTGTCAGTGGTTTTAATGTTGAGGCTGATCAGTGCACATTCAGAGTCTTTCTCTTTGCTATAATTGTTCCTTCTCCCCATACTGGCAGTCAAATCCCTCTTTCAAGTATAGGATGTCCTCATTCGATTCACACCTCTGAAGTTAAGCTGAATCTGGGAATCTTCCAGCTTTACAGTCTTGGGTGGCTGTGGCTCAGGAGGTAGACAATGTCATCTTTTAATCTCAAGGTCATAGCTGTCAAGTCTGCCGTTTTCGCAGAGAAACTACCGTATTTTACCCCTCTTTCCCGCCGTCCTCCCATATTAGTATTTTCCCGTAAATCTCCTAACCCTAACCCTAACCCAGAGATGGGTGGGCAATGTAGGCAACCGCCCAGGGTGCAATCTATGTGAGGGCGCCTGAGTGCCCTCCAAAAAACAAAACTCGGCCAGTTTTCTAGACTACTGCTCATTTCCACGTCAAATTAGTGGAGTGGGCGCTGGGGCGCCCATATTATCACATTTCAACCAGCAGCAGAAAGGAAAGGCTAATCCTGGCGGTTGTGGGTTGAACGAGGGTCACAGACAGGAATACGGCGGAGGCTCACAGTGCTCTGCGGCGCAAGATAAGGGCTTACCGGCTACAGAGAAGTCCAACTCCAGGTCCAGTAATTTCCTCTTTCGTTGGTGTCATGACTGCCCAGTAGTACCTGGACAGCCGAGCCCTGGCAGCACACAGGTATGTGACGTGTCAGAGGAGAAACGAGCCGTTCACATTTCTCTCTTTGTGGCAGGTAACGGTCCACAAACCTCAGCGCACTTTAGGGACGGTTCTTTACTTATAGAGGGACTGTTCTTTACTTGTCAGGGGAGGAGGGTGGCTGGTTGATTTTTATTTTATTAATTTATTTTATTTTGATCCTCGCTATGTTAATCACTTATTGATGCTGTTTTTGAAGTATGAATAAGTCACTAAGTAATTTATTCATTTGAAATATCATTGATGTACTTGACAGGTATGCTCAAGGTTGGTGGTTCAATTCTAAGCTCAAGGTTGATGGTTCAATTCTCAGCTCCTGTTGTCCTCTCAAAGTGTCTTGGTCACAATTAGGCTTTGGTCATGGCCACAGCAATATGAATATGTATTTGTACATTATACAGATTGCACACTGTTAATGTAAAAGCACAAATTTGCACCTTTTGTGTTACTATTCCTCCTCCGCAGCTCTGCAAGGAAACACTGTCTGCGGAAATACAAAGAAGGAATGGGTGTCTTCAAGGCCACTGTGGACAGGAGAACAACTTCACCAACCAACAACAGTGTGCATGTGAGTATATGAGTATTATTTTAAGCCATACTTTTAAAAATGTGTGTAATGTGTAATATTCTAATAATCTCAACCATATCATCCAGCACTACATGGCCTTTACCTTTATGTAATCTTTAGTGTCAGTTATTATTAATATTTGGTTCAGCGAACATGAAGTATAAAATTATGTCCTTACCCCTGCCCTCTCTGTAACCTTTTCCTAACATGGCCTCTTACACAACACACAGGTTGCTCCTCTCTGCTGCACTACTTGTCTTTGCCAGAAGATAGCAGCAGTCAGCTGAGCAAAGCTTCTTCCACTGTTCATCTCCACTCCATCCCAGACACTGCAGCAGCAGCTAGTGATGGAACAAAATGTTCGCTTGCAGTAAACCAGTATAATGTTTAGAGGTTTGCCACCTTATATGTAATAAATTCTGTATTATATTTTATGTGGTTAAGGTAATGAGATCAGGCAGAAAATGATCCATAAATCACATCTACGTTTTTTCCATTATGATTTACAGAAAGTGGGTTATTATAGTGTATTTTTTGCTGTGATTTTGACTATGTTCACCTCTCCGTCCTGTGGCGACAGAGCGTCAGTTTGTCCCACATCCCTCTTTACTGTACCTCTAATTTTAGCCTCCTCTCACTCCTTCTTTGTCTCCCCTCTCTCTCCAGCCCTCCCCTCTCTGATCCTTCTGAATGGAGGCTGAGAATAGACGGGAGGCTGTTTCAGTCAGAGCTCTCGAGCAGGAATGCCTATATATGGAGTCTTACACCACGCCGAGCGCTGATAGAGTCGCAGGTACATCGAGTGAATGTGGGCTACTGTGATTTGTAAAGAAGGGTGGCGGGGGGGTCATATGCCTACTATTATGTGTGTGCGTGCATCATCATAAGTGGGAGGCCAACTGTGTGTGCCTGTGTGCGCCCCGCTTGCACGCAAAAACCTCGATGCCAAGAGTGTGCGTCAGTCTGAGTCAGATAGTGTCTCATTCTGTCTCGTCATGTGTGTGCGTCAGTGCTGTTGCTGAGCGAAACTCGCTCCAGGGGAAGAAATGGAGGAGAGTGTATGGGAGGGAGGAAAAGAGGCAGGGATGGTGGGATGATGATGATGATGAGGCTGAGGGAGGAACAAGGGGCTTGACTATGACGACACAAATGCATCAGCCGCATTAAGTGCACTTTTAATATAAATGCATTTGTATGACAATCAAATACACTTATAAGCAACACAATAGAACACTGGTCCACAATGTCCATTCTGCAGTAAGTAAGATGTTTAGAATATATTCCATCTTATGCAATAAAAATCTCTTTCTTATATATATACAGACCAATAACCAATGTTTCATACAAATGTACAAATGTGTACAACCTTTCTGAAAAGAACATATGCCTATATCCACAGACATAATGCATATGCAATAACATCTTTTTCAAATATCACACATACAATATAGTAATTTTACACATGTATATTAACTTAGCCTTGAATAGCTAGAACGTAGGAATCAATCCTTTACTTGACCGTAGACAACTCTACGTGAGCATGTCGACACCATGGGAATAGTACCATTCTCAACCCGTGTCGCTTGGTAACTGAATAGAAATAGCACCCCATCCCTATTTTCATTTTTTAAAACAAAACTTTTGTATTCTAACCCCTCTCAAAAAAGAAGAATCGCTCATTCACATAGTCAATTGTGCCTCACTACACCGCACTCCAGTGGAGCAACGATGTAAAAGTCCATGTTGAATGGACATGATAAAAGAGTTCAGAGTTCAGCAGGTCAGGGCCGTTTCAGGCACACAGAAGCCGCTATAAGCTGCCAGCATTGCAAATATTGATGCTGCAACAATATCCAGCCGACTGCCTTCAGGCCAGCGGGGACCTGAAGAGCCCACATTCAGAGTCTAATGTACAGTACAACGTAGAGTGGATTTGTGGCATGATCAGAGCTCCGCAGAACTTGTTTGGTGTTGCATCTTGTAAAGCAATGGACACCTTCAACATCGTTGAGATCTTCACATGCCAGGATCTCTTCACATGTTTTTTTTTTTTCTTTTTTGTTTGCACATCACATTGATACACAAGATTTTAGATGGAGAGATAAATATGAAATGTTAAAGGTTCGAAGCAGCAAACTCAAAGCTCAAAGTATCTCTGGTTTAAATGTGATCATTGTTTATGATATCGCCTTTAAGGCTGTGAGGAAGAGTGCTATCAGATCAGAGCTGTACCGGCTCTGAAGACGGGATAGAGGAGTTCTCAGCAAGAACTCATTTTGATGTACAGATAGTGGTCATCCTAAGGATGTAAAAAATTTGTAAACATTTGACTTCCAATACATTTGAGGTTTGGGTTTGCGTTGCTGCATGTCAGGCAAAAGTGCTATAATTCATCTCTCTATTGAAATAGCAAGAAATGTTCTCTTTTTTTGTTCACAACAGATTTTTCACTACGAGTGAATACAAATGCGCATCTGGTAGTTAAACAGCGCTTACAAGTTCAGAGATGTTTCTCTGTCTGATCATATCTGAAGCTCGTGTTACAGAGAAGCTGAAAGACACCACATGGACCCAAAACCCAGTCAGTTATGGGTCCATGTGGTTGAACCATCATGTTAATGTTGCACCAGTTTTGTACAGATTAATGACTGAACAAAAATATAAAGCCAATCTTTGTTCTTAGGAGACATGTAGGAGTTAAAGTCCTTAAGTTGTATATACATTATGTATATTTATACACTTAATAATTTTTTACTTTTCAGTAAAAGGGGCTCCACAAAATATGACAATATGCCATACTTAATGAAGTAAGTCACAGACTTATTTTAGAACGGAGGAACACTTCCACTCCCATCTGAAAGACAAAAAAGGGAAAAGAGAGAAAGAGGACATTAGTTGTATATTTTCAGAAATGGTTTTTCATCTCATTTAACAAGATTTAAAAAAAAAAAAGGGGGGGAAGAGAGAAAAGACAGATTCTTACCTTTGTGGAAGCACTGTGGCGATGGATGACATTGGAGTTGATACAACTCAGGTTGTTGCCCTAAGCCAGGGGCGATCGAGGCACCTGCCCCAAACATGGGTTCCAGGACGGCCAGTTCCTCCAGGAGGGACTGATTGCAAGACACGGGTGTGGGCGAGACGATGGGCGTGGAGGTGGCGGGGCTGGGGGAGGCAGTGAGGATGAGGGGAGGGGAAGCTGGGATGGAGGAGCAAGAGGACACAGGAGATGACACCACCTCGATCTCCATTGCTTCCTCCGCTAGCCCCTCCCCTTCCACCTTCGCCCCGGCCTCAGCAGCCACAGTCGCCCCGCACCCAGCCATGGAGTTACATTGCGCCGATTGGACGCTACAGAAGTGGCCCACTCCCTCAAACTGGGAGGGTTGGCGCCAGCACACTGGGGTTTGAGGAGAAATCGGGCTGGAGGGGTTGGGCATTGGGGAGGTGGAGGGGGAGGGGTTGGAGAGGCCGGGGGATTGAGGAGGAACAAAGTTGTCTTGGAGGAGGGTTTCTAGGATGCTCTCTTCAAACAGAGAGTCATCGTCGTCGAGGAACATGGGAATGTCCAGACCTCTCCATGCTTTGATGGGATAAAACTCCCTAAGCATGTGGACTGAATCAACATCAGCAGGTTCTATGTCGGGAGACAGGAAGGGGGAGGGAGGGGAGGAGGAGGGTGACATGGAGGGAGGAGAAAGTTTGGACAAGAGTGGATCCAGGTAGAATCCCTCTGCCAGTGAGCTGATGTGCTGAGCTAAGAGGGAGATTTCTGCCCTCTCCTTCTCCCTCTCTCTCTCCAGGGAGAAGAAGGAGAGGCACGGCTGTTTACCAGGTGATGCCTCGGGGGTGAGGAGGCCCTCAGGGGGACACTGGAGGGGCCCCAGTGGTACATCTACATAAAGTGGACCCCGAACCTCGGGCAGGGTCATCACTGTGCAGTCGCCGTCTCCGGGGCTGTCGGGTGTGGGGGGCAGTTTCTCATAAAGGGCTCCACTGCAGGGCTCAATAGAGAAGAGAAAGTCAGTGGAGGGAGTAGGCAGCGTAAGGGGGATCTTGGTGGACAGGGTGGTGGGGGGAGCAGGGCTTGAGGCGGTGGTTGGTGGGGCTGAGGAGGAAGCTGAAGGGGCCAGTGAGGTGGTGGCGGTGGCAGTTGTAGCAGAGGGCGGAGGAGTAGTTGTGCCAGTGGGGTCAAAGCTGAAGAGAGGTTCGCCAAATGGGAAGCTAGACCCAGCAACGTGGGGAGTGTAGGGTGGCGTGCACACAAACTCTTTGGTCTGCTGAGCTTGTGCGGTGGGAACTGGGGGGAGGGGCAGGGGAAGAGCCGGCAGCGGAGGGTCGAGCTGGAAGGAAGGTGGCAGGAGAATGTTCTGGGTTAAAAAGTCTAAGTCTGCTACTGTTTCAACAGTGACTGGAGTCGGGGAGGAGGCAGCTGAGGGGCTTTCTCTGGGATGCTGCTGAAAGAAGCTCTCCTCCTCCAGAGAGGAGATACTGGAGCGAGGGTCACCCTCCAGCTGCATGGCCTCAGCAGCAGAGCTCCCTGGTTCATCTGAGGAGCCCACGCTGCAGCCAGCGGTGCTGAAGTCAAAGGACTGGGCTGACAGGCCGCTGCTGCCTGGGGTGAAGACCTGGTCTGGGCTGGACAGGGTTTCTGGAGACTGGAGGCTCAGACCCTCCTGCTGAGAGGTGCCACCACTCAGAACCAGGGTCAGCTGGGTCTGCTCTGAGCTGAGCTGCTGACGCACTGACCAGGCCTCAGAATCACTGAGAGAGGGAAGAGGAACCAGAGGAGAAACAGGAAGTTAGGATTCTGTTTCTGTCTGTATTCATCTGTCATGAAACTGAGGAGGGGTGTGTAGTTTAAAAAAGGGCAGTACATACCTGATGATGTAGTTGTTGCTGCTGATGGGGATTTCTCCGGGCTGCAGCTGAAGCACCATGTAGAGCCAAACCCACGACTGGTCCTGAGCTTGTACACGCACCACCATTTCAGCTCTGCCTTCTCCTCCCTCTCTCACTGTTGAAAAACAGTCACAGCACAAGTTGGCATCGGTTTGTAATCCTATTAATCATCATAGTGTGTTTTTTTTTCTACTGCGTGGATGTGCCAGTGGGCACGATGTGTGTGTAACTGTGTGGGCATGGACGGTTGTAACTGGTCGGTATGTGTGAAGAGTACACTTACATAGGCTGCGGTGCTGAGCGGAGGCATGTGACAGATCCTGTGGGTGGAGGAGGCTGTACCAGGAGCGAGAGCGTAAAGCTGTCACATCAAAGCCGAGATAGGAGCGCACACTGTGGGAGAGAGTGGGCGGTGATGTGTTAGGAGGATCATATTTTTTTTATACCACTTTAGTTATCTCATAAACAGATCAATATACAAGTAAACATTAAAGCAGGCAACAGGTGAGGGTGAGGTTTTGTTTGTGTAAACTCACCTGTCGTGGGCCGCCTCCAGCCTCATGTCCCGGCCATGCTGGGAGTGGAAGCACGCCAGGAACAAGTTGGTCTCAGTGAGGGCAGGGGTGGAGGTGGACTCCCTCTCTGCCCCGGGGCCGGAGCGGGTCGGGTGGGGCTCCAGAGGGGAGCAGAAACACACCCAGACTGGGTTGGATGTCCAGTAGGACCCGGCGGCGGGAGATGTGGAGGGGGGAGAGAGGCAGCGAGCTCGGATCAGAACCAGCTTGTTCCCAGCACTCTGCCTCCGCACGGACTTAGAGGTGTTGAAACGGCAGCGGAAGAGACGGTCTGTGAAGCATGAGAGGAGATTTTGTTAGGAATCAATCAGTCCGCATCAGGTGGAGGGATGAAAAAAGGTGTAATTTGAATGTTTGCCTTACCCATCTCAAGTGACGTGGAGGTTGACAGGTTGCTCCTCATGATTAAGTGGTCTGAGGCGTCGATGATATCATACACACTGTCCCCCTGTGCCACGAGATCCACCTGGAAAATTGCAATAATGATATTAATAAAAAAGAAATAACACATTTATGAAGCCCAAAGTGGAGATTGACTATTTCTCTACTCACCATGGAGTGTCCGAGGTGCTCGGAGACGCTGTCTGACAGGTACAGGAGCTTCCCTTCCCCAGTCAGCAGCATCAGAAACCCCGGCAGCGCCTGCATCAACTCCGACAGTTCGTGGAAAGACAGCAACCTGGCGCTCTCCTCGAGACTAGCAGCAGCTCCCGCCTCTATAAAAACAAACGTGTGGAAAGAGACAGAACAGCAATGTGTTATTAAACCTGAACACAACGTATGTGCTCACCGCAGTAAGAGAAGCAGTGACCGCAGTGTGTTTCAGCACCATGGACAGCGGTGCGGCTGTATTCATGCTGCTGAAGCATCTCAGCACCACGGACAGCGACACATTGCCTTTAAAATGCCTTTCTTGGCTTCTGTAATGATTATTGGCGATCGATTAATGACCCACATGGCCACAGTTTGTCAGAAAATGAGATTTATATCAAGTCAAACGCCTGCAGTGCCACTAAAACACTTGTTGATTCCACCACTGTGAGAGATTGCAGTCAGTCTATGCAGCACATGCGATTCATCAACAGGTCGTTTAGTTATTCGGAGTGGTTTCATGCTTACCTTGAGTGAAGAAGACGGACTTCCTGGTGTACATGCAGGCAAGTGACATGATGTGCAGGTATGAGAGCCGCGCTTTATCTGCATCGGAGATGGGCAACAAGTCCTTCAGGTTCCGGATCTCGGCGTTGATCTGGTCCCGTCGAGCCTTGGATGCTCCTTTGGTTGAGCGGTACATTGTGGCCGGTTGTTGTAGCTGCTGTAGCTGTGAACTATCGAAATTCCTCCAGATGTGAGTTGGAGAGTTGAGAGCGGAGTGTTGTTCAAACGCCGTGGCTCGGCTGTAGTCGGGCTGCCCCTGTCTCCGAGATGTGTTAAGAGACAGGTTGTAAAAGTGGAAAAAGAAAAGCTCTGAGGTGTGTTATTGGACTCTCATCTCTGTTGGTTTCCAGAGAAAGGTTTAAAAACCTTCTCCTGTCCTGTCTGCGTCCGTGTTAGCTCCGCCACAGCGTCCAGCTCGGATGCTGGCCGGCTGCTGGATGTCTGTCCCCCCGCTCGGAGTGCAGGTGAATCGGCGGCTGTGGGAGCCGTCTCGCGCTCTGAAGTCCGGGAACCGTAAATCTGGTTGAGGGACTCTGCTCGCCGGTCACTTATATAGCCTGGGACTCCGCCGGAGTAGGGGGGCTCCCAACGCACCGACACCGACGTAAAAGGGAGGGAGGGGGGTGGAGGAGAAGGTGGGGGCCGAGGGGGATGGATATGTCTCATATCAGTGTTAGCAATGGTGAAACTCTCCCCCCTCCCTCTCCCGTGCCCTCTCCTTTCGGTGACTCTTCCTCGACGTCAGCTCTTCCCTCTACTCGGTGATGACGTCGGGCTGAAATCGGGAGCTCCGGCGACGCAAAAAGCCCGATTTGGACAAAACCGAGTAAGGGGCGGAGCAAGCGTAAAACGTAAACGGAGTCACCGGACTCCGGTGTATTGGAGGAGGAGGAGGGGGCGCAGGGGGGATGGGAAGACAGGGTTGCATACGAACGAGGTCTCTGTGTTTATATGTCTGGCACCTGAGGTAGGCTACCCGGCCGTCACTGCCTGTTTGCCCCGGACCTGTCAGTACACACGGCGGGTGCTCGTTAGGTGCGATTCAGGCGTTTCATTTCCAGCACATTTACTGACAACATTTGAAATATGTGAGAGTGATGGTGCAGAGATGAAGACAACATGCTCGGTCACCGAGCTGCTGTTGCAGGAGGCGGACATGGATGCTGGGGCTGCTTCACATCGCTCCATCTCTCCGTCGCCTTTTATGAATGGAAATCAGCCGAAAACAGAAATGGATGCATAAATATACACAGAATTTGCCTCCATTTTTTAGCCTGTTAGACATGAATCCTGCGCATGATCCATGCCTTAACTGCAATTTCATATTTTCTTGTTGTTAAGAGGCTGTGGCATGCTATGAATATTTTTTACTCAATATTAATATAATAAAATGGCTACAAGAAATACACTTAGTGCTGTGTGAGCCACGCCAGATATAAATCTGCACTGCCTTATGATGGACAATAAAGTTTTTCATATCATGAGATAACAATTAACAGGAAATAGAGCAGAATAGAGCAACACCAGATTTGCTTCGGGGGCTCTGATTTTCTTAGGTAACAATCAGAGCATGATCACCTACATATACTGACAGAAATGGAACAAACAGCTGCCCAGCTTGACCAGTAAGACCCTTAAAAACCAGCTTATACACCATCAGACACCAGTAACCATCTCCTCTCAAATTACGTTGATGTGTGAGTCGGGGCTTTGTTCCCTCTCTATTTTCAACTCACAAGGTCGATCTTTAAAAAGCCTTATGAAAAGTGAAGCCAATTTAATGAATGACATTCATGAATAATTCGATGCGCGCGCAAACAGCAGCCGGGTATTGCGCAACCTGCAAAAAAATCTTGTCGCCAGTGGCACGTGAGGTAAGCCGCGCTGTTTCTAAAAATAGGTCTCACCGGTGACCGACACAAGGACTGCGAGGCGCGCCCCCGCATCCCCGCTCCGATCCTCCTATTTATAGATGAGGAGATTTCACTTTTAGCCCCCCAAAATAGATCTGTAGTATGTGCTTCACATGTGGAGCCAAGCGCGCGCTCTCTCTCTCTCACACACACACACACCTGGATCTGTGCCGCTGCCCCCCCACAAGAACACTCTCATGTGTCCTCAAATTATGACCACATTTGTGACGCCATTCTTATAATTACTTTGTATGAGGATATGATTTTTGGGGATGGTGGCAAATTATTTCCCTTTGAAAATAAACTGGAGAGCATCTTCCGGCTGTTGTGCACTCACAAGGCAATCTAAAACCTCCCTTGTTGTGTGTGTATGTGTGAGAATAGGTATTGCTCATGTTGTGGCCACAAACCCACCTCTCATTTAGGGACCTAATGCAAAGCCCCACATCGTAAATCCTAATATTTTAGGGCTGAGACTGGGTTCATGGTCATTGTCAGGGTTAGACATGCAGTTGTTGTGGTTAAGATTAGGGCAAGTCTCCAGGGAATTAATGTAGGCTTCACTAGCAAGGACCACGCCACTACAATATTTAAATGTTTAATTGTAACTCAGGAGGTGTTAGCTGTCGAGCACTGCGTGGATGTAAGTGGGGGGTGAAGTTGAAAGAGGTCGATCTGGGAGGATGCACTGGGTGTGGTTGAGGCAGGGCCCTGCTCCAAGTCAACAAATTAACTAAATTAATTCAATGCAGTGTATCCATAAGGGAGTATTTTACTGCTGGAAAGATGGTCTTTTCATAAACTAGGCTGTCTATATAGTAGGAAGATGCACCTGCTTTTTAAATTGGTGCAATATGACAAGAGAAAACAGTGACAAAGGGCTGTGGCATTCTCGTTTGCTTAAGCGGTAGAAAACCTACAACTACCAGAATGCCCTGCTCCGCGCCGCTGGTGGGTAACGTAAAACGAGCTGGCAGTTGTCTTTTCTACAGGAAACAATATGGCGGTGGCTAGTTGCTAACAAGCAATCATAGATAACATTTAAATGGTAAGATAATAAGTTTCTGTTCAGAAATGTTTAACGTTATATTACCGCCAAACTGCACTGAATTATATTTCTGAAATCAGGTTAGGTGAGAAATAAGCTATACAATAACAGAGCTGGGCGGCAGGGTGGTGGCTGGGAAACTGTCAAATTACATCACAAGTGAGCTAATGTTAGCAAAAAGCTAGCTAACTAGCAAGCTAAGCTATACCTACATCAAGATGAGTTAGCCTATTGTCAGATCACCAACGTCAGCCAGGTCTGCTTTCTCCTTATGTCTGTGGAAATGTTTAAAGAGGCACTGTGGTGCAGTGGTTAGCATAATTGCCTCACAGCAAGAGGGTTCCTGGTTTGAACCCCGGGTGAAGCAGCCCTTCTTGTGTGGAGTTTGCATGTTCTTCCTATGTCAGTGTGGGTTTTCTTCAGGTACTCCAGCTTTCTCACACTGTCCAAAGACATGCAGGTTAATTGGTGACTCTAAATTGTCCGTAGGTGTGAATGTGAGTGAGAATGGTTGTTTGTCTCCAGCTGTCAGCCCTGTGATAGTATACCCCGTCTCTCACTCAGTATCAGCTGGGATAGGCACAAGCACCCCCGCAACCTCTAACAGGATAAGCGGTTACAGAAAATGAATAAATAAATGAATAACAGGATCTTGGTTTATAACATTATGTGATCAGTGCTGCTGGGTTTAACAGTTTGATCTGAGTTTGGAAGAAAATGTATTTTTAAAGGAATACAGAGCTTGATCTGTTATCTAGATGAATGTAGAGTCAACAGGAGGAGGCCCCATTTATTAAAACAATATTGATTACTTTGGCCCACTGACGGTTTTCAATATGCAGAAGATAGCTCATTGATGAATCATCCTGCTTCTTGCTTCAGTTTTACTCGTTTCAGTCCCTGTGTGTGTGTGTGTGTGTGTGTGTGTGTGTGTGTGTGTGTGTGTGTGTGTTTTCTTCTCCTTTGAGGTCTGTTTTTGTCTCATATTTCTTATTTGATGACTCAGCCATCTCTGTTTCTTCTTATATAGCTTTATTTCCATCACTGCTTCCTTCCTGTTCGGCAATGAACCAAAGGTAGCAGATTGTGACCAGCAGATCAGAGAAGATCCGCACCCATGGCACTAATTAATTGACTTATTTCCACTAAAAATTATCCCTAGTTCACACTTTCAATGCGTGCAGTTAAAGCTTCCCTTGAGCACTTGAAGCCATAGAAATGAGAGATACGTGTATGTCATCTCTGCTGCACATCACATGGTCGAGCAGCGCCTGCAGAGCAGATAGAAATACATCACAGACCAGTCTGTAGCTAAAGTTGGGACTATAATGTGTCATGACAGTGACATCAGTTTTCCTTTTGGCTGTTCTGCATGCAGCGTCACACTCATTTATTAGAGTAGTTCACTCAGAGAAGACATAATTAGACAGGGGTTGTGCAAATCTTTTTTTTAATTAAACCAAGAAAGGACTTAAATTGAGTCGTGCTCTTTGTTTCAGGTGCATCTAATGACCTTTCGCTAAGTCGAGGTCGCTGAGAAGTAAGCCGGCTGCATGAGTTTGGTTTTTAAAGATCATCCAGATGTTATCCCTCCTACTGGACGTGATGCAACAGCGTTAAGGTGACACAGGTGAGCGCCCTAAGGTGAGAATGTCCTTAACACAAAACTGGAAAAGTGCAGTGATATTGTAAATGTAAGAATCATGAGTTTAGAGTCACATGGTTCAGTGTGCCCTCAGGACAATTTTAGATTTAGCAATAACAGACTAAAAGAAATTTGTTTTTGAATTAGTCAAACCACAGAAATGCTGATGGACACTCATAAAACAGGTTAACTTGGCTAATTCGATTTGAATCAAGAAAACAACATGAGTATTTAAAGAGGCCATAGAAAAGAATTCCTCATAAATCACCTTAGAAGAGCTGTATACAACATTCAGAACATGAATATTGCAGCAAACTATGTGAGGATGTAGTGGAGTAATGGCGTCCTGAGCAGAGAATGAAGTCACGCTCCCTCTGTGTGTGTTGTAATCCGAGCTTCTCTGTTTGTTGTTGTGGTAGACAGGCTGGCGGTGATAGCACACTGAATTTCTTTAGGTTTAGGACTGTGGGCTGGGGGAAATGGTGATGGACATTGTACACTACTTACTGACATTTTATTGAACAAACAGTCAATTTATTAAGACAATAATGGCAAGATTAGATAATAATGGACAGAGTTGGTTACTCTCATTGTCTTGTGATAATGTTCTTAGATCCTTTTTGTTTTCAATCAGTTTTCTTCATTCAGAAGTTTTTTAGCTTTTAGAGAAAGTCTAAGTAGGATGGGAGGAAGGAAAACGGTGGTGGGTGAGTCAAACACACACCAGACTTTCACCTAGGACACTGCTGTTTGTGTCCCATGTGAAACCACAAGTCAACTTAAGTTTTTATAACCGTATTGTAGTTACTACCGTACATCACCTGATATAGACTATGTCACTTGATGACTATGTCAGTGGTTCTCAAATAGTGTGCCTTAATGCCAATCTAGGTGTACCGTGAGATTACATATTATTATTGCAATGTTCAATTTTTTTATATACTTTATTAAACCCTGAAGGGGGAAATTCAATGGTTTCACTCTATTGTCATGTACATATACACACAGGCCCGAAATAAACACACATGGACAAACAGGACCTTTTACATGCATTATATGGATAGATGTCAGAGTGAGGGGCTACCCATGGATAGGTGCCTTTAAGGATGCCACTAACGATTATTTTCATTGTCGACTAATCTGTCGATTATTTCTTCGATTAGTCGACTAATCAATTCATCGAAATGTTAAAATGTTGAAAAGTGTCAGTCTGTCTCGCCCAAACCCCAAAATTACGTCATCTAATGTCTTGTTTCATACTCACGCCAAAGGGTTTTAGTTCACTGTCACGGGAGAGTGTGTAAAGCTGCCAATATCTGAACGTAAGAAGCTGCAGTAAGAGTATTTTGGGGTACTTTTTTAGAACTTTTGTGCCTTGAGATTTTGGCTTGCCCTTTGGTGTGCCACTGGGCTATGTCACGTTTCATAGTTGTCAAGTGATATACTCATTAATTTACTGTAAAATCGTAGTTATTGTAACCCAAACCGTAATTGTTTCTCTGAAGCTGAAACTAAATAGTTTTGCTGCCAAAACCTAAAGTAGTTTTCCTGTTGAAACCTACATTTCCTGTGAAGACAGAAATTTATTTTGAAAGACACTGTAGCGTGTACAAGCAGATATTGACACAGAGTTTGGCACGTCTAAAACTGATGCTAGAGGGGTACCAAAAGCGTCATAGCTTGAAGTGTAGCTGCTGTAGTTGACAAGCTGGGAGTGAGAACGCTTTGTTTGTGCAGGTAATGGCATTGGGTTGAAGTTGATAATTACTGTAAAAGGGTTGTTTATTATATTGACTCACACCGCCTCCCATTCAGTAAAGCACCAGACTCTCAGGACCCTCATACACGTCATTTGTTCCCCCTGAGCTTTCTTGTTCAAGAAAACATTCCACCCCTCACCTGTAGTTTGGCTGTTAATTTACCCAAAGTGCTTGTACCCAAAAATCATCAAGTTTTGGTTTTTCAGTTAACATATTATTCTCCACAAGCTGTACCAAATATGGTCCTCTGCATCTTAGTGTCATTAACAATCGTAAAACACTCCAGCATTCTTGTTTGATATATATGAATATTTAAAACAGAAACATTAAATTGAGAGGACAACACATTTAAGTCTTCTGCATCATTAAGTAGCCTTTAAGCAAGTCTGTGGCCTTGTCTCATATCGGCCATCATTAGCTTAATTAATGACAGACAACAATCTATTTCTACAAAAAAAAAAGAGATTATTTTCACAAGGCCCGCTGACTACAGAATTACTTTCATCTCATGTTTGACCTTGTAGGCTGTCACCATCGACCACAATTTAATTTGTCAGTGAAATATTTAAACTCTCTTTATACTTAAAGGAAGATGCCAGTGGTTGTATATGATTTGTTTCATTTATTAAACCACATATTCATTTTTACCGGCCGTCTACTAAAAGCCTTTTTTTTCTGATTTATGAATGTGTGAAACTTTCAGACTTTAAATCATACTGTATGTGCTGGGTGTTGTTGTTCTTGCACCCTCCATGTGTGGCTCTCAAATTATGTCTCAGCTCTTAAATTATCATCTTGGAAAATATGTATATTCCTTACGGGCATTAAAGCTGCCAAAATTGTTCACTTTATGTAGGAAAGCTCCGCACATGATTACCAAAGCTCAGCGGATTAACACTTACCTTGACATAATTCATTTGGATCTTGGACAAAGGGATGCATGGTGCTGGGGAGGAAACCATTACAGCCTGGTAATTTATCTGTCTGATATTCATCATCCTGTGTGTTTCCTTTTTCTTTGTTATTGAATTCTGGTTCATTTTGCCCTGCAGATTTTAATAGGAGATTCTTAGGATGGTGAAGTGTCACCGCTGGGGCTATTTATTCTCTCTTCATTCAAGCTGATGAGTCACTGAAATGAAAATATTTGATAGGTCATGACCAGTGTAGAGACGTTAGTTACAGGCAAGTAAAGTCCCCCTCCAGGCATGTTTTTAAGTATGTGAAATACTTCTAATATTTTCTTTAGCATGGTGTTCCCACATGATTATAAGAACATTGATTCTGAAAAAGGTCCAGAAGCAGTTCTACTTTTTCTCCCTCATTGAGGAATTCTGGATCTGCCCTCTGCCCTGCACATCAGTGCTGCTTACAGTAGGTTTTGGTTCCTGTTCTCTCATACTTGCTACTTGCCCTATACTAGGTTGACCGGTGAAAGAGCAGCACGCATCAAGATGACTAGCAGTGGTGTTAGAGGGAACATTGGCGAGATTCAGCCTCAGTCAGACCCTGGCTCAGATGAGTAGTCTGTTGTGCACCGAAATCGGCAACTAGCAGACGTGACAGAGTTGTAAGTGTCCTCAGCATCTTTTATCTGTTTAGGTTGTTTGTTAGCTTGTTGCTGGAGGTGGCTGACAATGTTAATGGTTGTGAAACATAAAGTAATATCTGCTCCCATGGGGTTTGGTAAGGAAGCTCCTGGTTCCAGTTTACATCCACAAACTACACACTCTACCATGTTTGCTGCCGAAACTTTCACAATACCAATACAAATTCTGCTCTCTTTACGCTCTCCACTGAAGATTTTAGTTTTTTTTTTTGTGCTGGTGTTGTTTTGAAGTTTGACCTTCCATTGTGTTAGACAGCAGTTTGCTGTCTTAACGTACCTAATCTAGCTCGCCCAGCGTACATTTGAATCTCAAATTTCAGGCAAGTGTTCAGACATTGCCTCTGTCAGTAGAGGAATGTGAAAACACCCCTCTAGTGACAAACTTTGCATAGATATAAGTTTGTATAGTCCAAGTCAGACATTTTAGAGGACATATACATAAGAAAAACACATTTGTGAGTGGTGGGGGATTTTAAAGGTCTGGTGTGTAGGATTTATTGGCATCTAGTGGTGAAGTTGCAGAACTGAAACATCTCCCATGTGCCAAGTGTGTAAGAGAACTAAGGTGGCTGACACGAAAACACGAATGGCCCTTTCTAGAGCCAGTGTTGTCAGTTTTAGGCTTCTGTAGAACAACATGGCGGACTCTATGGAAGAGGATCAGCTCCATATGTATAAATGGCTCATTTAAAGGTAACAAAAACATAATAATTCTTGTTTTCAGGTCATTATAAACTAATGAAAACATAGTTATGAATATTACATTTATTTCTGCCAATAGATGCCCCTACATCCTACACACTGGACCTTTGAGTAAGTGCAGCTTTATTAACGAGCTTTAATGAGAATATAGTGCATTACAGTATTCAAGAAGTGAGATTAAATAGTGCATGATTTATTCAAGCTGTTGGAAAGATAAATAAGAACTCTTGGGACATCAGTGTCGGGCTGACGGTCCGTTCTTACACAACTTTGGTCCATACTGAAATATCTCAACAACTACTCAATCAGCTGCCACAAAATGTTGTACAGACAGTCATTGTTTCCAGAGGGTGCGTCCTAGTAACTTTGGAGATTAAAGGAACTGTGTGTAAGATTTAGGGGGATTTATTGGGGATTTGGGGCAAAGACCATATCTTCAGTTTTGTTGCGGTTTAACTGCAGGCACTCATCTCCTGAAGAAAATTACATAAAGTGGGCTGATTTGAAAATACATTAGACTATAAATGATGTTTTTCCATACCTCATGAAACCAGCAGCCCTGTGCCCTCTAACCTAATAAGTAACCTGAGCATTTTCAAGCAGATCAATGGTTTTCAGCGTAGAGTAGCGTGAACTGATTCCCTGTTGTTTGAATAAAGCCCAACTCTGAGTCTGCTGCAGCACATGTGAAACTCATTTTCTCTGGATTTGTGACTAAGCACACATCACTTTCTTCAAGATGTTGTGTTTTCAGAGATTGCTTTAGAAAAACAGCGCTGGCAGACTTTCTCTGGGCAAAAATAGCACAAATCTTTATGCAGGAGCTCCCAGAACAGAAACACTCAAAGTTGTTTGTTTTTTTCCACCCAGCAATCTCGTAGGTACTTAAACTGTCCCGGTGTCCCACACACTCTCTTGTCTCAAGCGCTGCCATTGTTGCGGTTGTCATGATAATCCCTGCCATTATGAGACAGGGCTGTGTTGGTATCATAGGTGGGTGGCAGAGAGGCGGAGAGGCGGATGGGTTGAAGAACGAGGGGTCGGAGGGATGAGTGCCTCGTCTCCCTGACAGCAAATGGACTCAAATGAATCCAATTAGTGGGCCGTCTTTGTGCCAGAAACTCCTGTTTGTCTCAGTATTCATGTGGAGGCTCATTTAGTCTTATAACCCTCTTCAGCACAATCACTCATGGAGGCACATTAAGCCGAGCACTCACTCATTCATTTTCCTACTCACTGAGTCATTCATTTTTTTTCACTCAGCAACTGTTTTACTCAGTCACTCATTCACAGAGCATGTCTGGTGCATTGTGAATGAGCTGTCTGGTTTAGGCCAGGTTTGGTTATTTTCAAATATAATTTATTAAGAAATTTCAGACAGACAGAATGTAATTAATGTGTTGCATTAGCCAGTAATGATAAAAACAAGAACGAGAGTCTGCAGCCGTGCTAACAGCTCTGTGAGGCTCTGTTAAGGCACAGCGGTGGATGTGTCACACGTATGAAGCGGGGGTGTGGGGGTCCTCGCCCAGAAGATTTTGAGCATCAAACACTTCATTTCCTGCATTCTGGTGAATTCTTCTGCATCAATTTATGGTGGTGATGTCTTTTTATGCAATGGAAAACATAAAATACAGCCGCCTGGTGACAATTCAAGGTCTAAAAATATAAAGAAATACAATGCAGTAAGACTCTCACACACTCTGTATTGTTTTCAAATATTTTTCCTCCTTCAGATCAACTTTTCGTATTAATTAATTAATTAAAAGTGATGTAATTTTAGAATCAGTAGGTTTGTTTTTTGGCAGTGCACATTTGTTTCTTCTATATTTACATTGTATGTTTTTTTATTGGGCAAATTAACTTTTCTCAAAGCATTCTTTTCAGTGTCCTGTGGTGTGGCAGACCAGGGGGATGGTTCGGGTAGGAGGGTTATCTCCAATTATCAGGGTATCACACAGCTCAGTCTCCCTGGAGAAGTTTATCCCAGGGTTCTGGAAAGGAGGCTGCGACTGATTGTCCAACCTCAGATTCAGGAGGAGCAATGTGGTTTACATCTTGGACGTGGAACAGTGGACCAGCTCTTTATCCTTGTGGGGCTGCTGGAGGGATTGTGGGAGTTTGGCCATCTAGTCTACATGTGCTTTGTGGACTTGGAGAAAGCTTACGACTATGTTCCACAAGGAGTCCTGTGGGGGTACTGTGGGAATATGGGGTACTGGAGTCATCGATACGAGCCATCTGGTCCCTGTGTAACCAAAGTGAGAGCAGTGTCCGCATACCTGGCACAAAGTTAAACATGTTTTCAGTGGGTGTTGGCATTCACCAGGTTTGTCCCTTGTCACCAATTCTGTTTGTGATATTCATTGACAGGGAGGCAGCTGCAGGGAGGAAGGAGTCTGGTTTAGGGACCTCAGAGTTGCATCTCTGCTCATCTCTGTTTTCAAGTCTGAGGCTGTATTTTTCTGTTGGAAAACAGCATATTGCCCCCACTGGGTTGGGAGAGAGTTGCTGCCCCAAGTGAAAGATTTCAGGTATCTTGAGGTCTTGCTTACGAGTGAGAGTAAACAGGGGAGCATGAGATGGACAGGCAGTGTGATGCAGCGTTGGGGTAAAGAGAGAGCTGAGCAACCTACGTCCAAACCCTCACCTATGGTCATGAGCTCTGGGTAGTGATTGAAAGAATGAGATCGTGGATACAAGCGGCTGAAAGTTTCCTCTGGGGTGGCTGGGCTCAGCCTTAGAGATAGGGTAAGGAGCTCAGACATCTGGAGGGAGCTCAGAGTAGAGCTGCTGCTCCTTCACATCAAAAAGGGTCAGTTGAGGTGGTTCAGCCATCTGATCAGGATGCCTCCTGGGTGCCTCCTGTTAGATGTGTTTCAGGCAGACCCACAACACGCTGGAGGGATTATATCTGGCTTGGAAAGGCCTCAGGATCCCCCAGGAGGACCTGGAAAGTGTTGCTGGGGGGAGGGACATGTGGAGTAACTTGTGTAACCTGCAGCCCCGATGACCTGGCCCTGGATAAGTGGATGAAAATAGATGGAGGGGACTAAAATGCCCCATTTCTAAAAACTGGAGGGGACTTAACTCAGTGTCCCCAGTGTAAATGACACCTGTGGTTTGCATGCTAACTTGCTAATCAGCACTAGATGAAAAAATGTGGTAGCTGTCGCTTAGGAGATAGAGCGGGTCGTCCACTAATCGGAAGATCAGTGGATTGATTCCTGGCTCCTCCAGTCTATATGTGAAGTCATCCTTAGGCAAGATACTGAACTTCAAATTGAATGTGTGTGCATGTAGGTGAGCAGGAGGCACCTTGTATGGTAGCCTCGACTGCCAGTGTGTGAATGTGAATGAATGAAAGTCCATTTACCATAGCTGCAGAATTTTCCACCACCAGCTCCTAAGTTACTCACTCACTCACTCACTCACTCACTCACTCAGTTTGGGGTGTTGGAATTAAGATTTCTCACACATTTTCTGTCCTATCCACACATTCACCCTTTCACTTGCCCTCATCGTTCACACTGTCACTTACTCTTCTCAGACACTAATTTATTTGCTCACTCAATCACCCATAGCTTCACTCATTCACTGACTTATTCACACACTGACTTGCTCATTTAATTCCTTACACAATCACTCTCTGTTATCCACACATTTATTTTTTAACTCATTCATTCACTTCATTCACATTTTTACTTGCGCACATTACATCCACACATCCACACACCCACACACACACACACACACACACACACACACACACACACACACACACACACACACATATCAGTTCTTACTTTCTTGCATTCACGCCATACATCTAGTTGCTCATTCACTCACTCAGATTCATTCTTTCACCCACATATTAAGGTGCTCTTCCTCTCACTGTCCATTATTTAAATACTCTTTCAAGCACATTTTACCCACTAACTTTATTGTTCAGTGGTTCACTCACACACCCATACCCTCTCCCTTTTACTCACACAGTTACTCACTTCCTCTGTTGTCCATATTCACCCTCACTTTCTCACTCATTCATCCAGATTCACTCACACACACACACACACACACACACACACACACACACACACACACACGTTACCTTGGTCACCCTCAGATCCACTCACTTTCTCTGCTGACTGCGCATTCACTCTTTTCTAACTCTCTGATGTGTTAATCTGCTTTCACACTCACTGCATTTAACTTGCTTCCTCTTTCACTCACTCACTCACTCACATATTACCTTGCGTAACCTTTTAAATTCACTCACTCATCTAATCTCTCGCAGTGCTCCTCACACCCATTTGCTGTGTTGTTAACATGATTACACACTCATTCACCAACAGTTACTCTCTGTCACTATCCTCCACACACACACACACACACACAAACAGAGCAGATGCACAAAGCGCAGGAGGGTTCTAGCTCTTTCTGTACACACACGCTCTCGTACAGTCGCCAACAGGTGTGACTTTCACAGCTTCGGCTGTTGGCATAGATCGAAACTGCGGATGAGGGACGAGCAGCATGTTCCTCCACAACCTTAGTCATCACATCACAGGGAACAGAGAGGACAGATCATCAGTCTCTGCGGCAGCTCCATCATAGCATGACTTATGAAAGTTCATTACAGACAAAATGTCAACACTTTTTTCTGACGATGAGCGATAGATTGTGTTTATCTCAAATGTAAATGGGGCTATAAATACCTGAATTATTTCTGGACCACTTCAGGGTGAAGAGTGCAGGAGATGAGGGGAGAGAAGAGGAGGGAAGGGAGGGTTCAGGGTAAACACAAAAAAGTGAGGATCTCATGCCAGAGGTGAAAGATACTTGTCCTTTTTCCTCTAAGACTGTCTTTTCTTTTTTTCTGTTTATTTTTACACCCAGAGAGTCAAGGTCTGCGCTCTGCTTCTTGAAAGGAAGGAGCTAATCTGTCGCCTAGCAACACCTCCCACTCCTGCATCGAAGCGGGAGCGTGAAAGAGAGAGGGAGAGAGAGGATGTAGAGTAAAGAAGAGAGTTGAGGAAGAAAAAGAAATTTAGGGACACAGAGAGGTAGAGGGGAACTGATTGGGGAGAGAGATGGACATTAGTGTGATATCAGAATCGTCGCATACTAAAAACTAGAATGAGATTTTCAAACACAGTACATGTACCACTCAATACTGCGTAGATATACACATAGTGTTGCGTATATGCGCATGCATGCAGAGTTATGTACAATACACACACAAATAAACAGTCCGCTCTGTTGTTTTTACCCTGAATCTGATGTTTAAAGTGAATTTAAAAAGCTAACAAGGGTTTTTGGCTGTAAATTAGTTTCAGATAGACGTCCTATAACCTGAACATTACATCTGCTGCATTGTTTCTCCATATTAAATGATGTTCCTATTGAATAATCTAACAAATAGATACGTTATAAAAAGCAGATTTTAATAATCAGTTCCACGTATTATCAAAATTAGGCTTTATTTTTGTAAAAAAAAATGTAGAAACTAAACATAGAGAAGGGATGAATTCATATTATCATACAGTCTGCTGCATTGACAGTGAATCAAAAAGCTACTGTAACCACTTTTTGGATTTATTGATTGATTATTGTTTGGCATTTTGTCGATGATGGTGAAAAGCAGATGGAGACAGCAAACATGGGGAGAAAACAATGGTGTTACGACATGCAACAGAAGTCCCGGCCATGTGTATTTTCATATACTTGTTTTTATCACATCTTGTGTGCTGATACACTCAAATTCAAATTCAGTTCACCCCAAAATCAAAAATTCATGTATTTGTTTTTCATATGTCCGCCTACTCTCCGATATAATGGAACCAGATGGTGCTCAGCTTGTGGTGCTCAAAGTGCCAAAGAAATACATTTGAAAAACTCAACAGCAATGTCTCTTTCCAGAAATCATGAGCTGGTTACTCAAGATAATCCACAGACCTTGTTATGAGCAGTTTTGTGTGGGAACTATTTTCTTTCTAACAAACTACACCTGCCACCCATGGGTGCAGAAGGAAGAGTGCATCTACTCATGGACTTCTTCTGCATGGTAATACGGTTGGTGGGTGTAGTTTGGTAAAAAGAAAATAGTTACTAGATGAAACTACTCACAACATTGTCTGTGGATTGTCTTGAGAGAGAAGTATTGGAGAGAAGGCAGACATCTCTACGGCTGATATCTCAGCAACTCACACCAAAACAATCTAGACTGATAAATAGCACTACAGAGGAAAAATATGTATTTAGGATTTTAGGGTGAACTGTCCCTTTAAGTATCTGTCGCTTTTATGTATTTCTACATCATTCCATCAGACCTACAAGTATCCAGGAAAAATCTGATTAAATAACAATATTAAAACAAGGAAAATGAATACAGATGAGGGGAACTAGACAAAAGGTGGATATCATGCATTAAAAATCCAGTTGTGGTTACACGGTACATGTTGTAGAACATTATGTGTCCATGATGCTACAGCTTTTATGTCCTGAGGGAGACCAAAATGATCATGACAGCATCTGTTTGGGACTGAGAACGTTTTTTAAAATGTATGTTTAAAGAGCAGGTGGGCCTCTGGGTGCTCCTTCTACACTCTGGAGACATCTAGGTCAGATGGATTTGTAAGTCTGGGTCAGTAGTGCGCTTCCTTTCTGACATGTCACGCCATGAAACAAAGTCATGTGTACTAACAACTTGTTGTTGTTTTTTTAGCTCTGATTCATTAATTTATAAGAAAAAGGCAAAGACTTGAGGAAACAATGAAAACATGAGGACAACTTCGTATATGAGAAGTTTTTTTTTCTGGTTTCATTTCAGTCATTTCGTGACTCCTCAAATTTATATCGTTGCCGCTTAGAGGTTCCAACCCTTCATGTAGGGAACCACTGCTCTAGCTGAATCCTATCTTTAAACCCAGTGCATGCTGGGACAATCTCCAGCCCTGTCATGATCAAGGAACCGAATACGTGTTGTAGAAAATGTAAGATTCATTAGTTCTGGCTTCAAATTGTGTCTCAATGATGCCAGCAACTGTGAAATAACACTGTGGATTTAATAAGTACAGTTTTATGTGTATAATCAGAATGTCTGCGTTATCTTTGCGGTATCTCAACACGCATGGTATCTGCTCCCTCCGACTACATGTCACTCTGTCTTATTCGAAGCCTGTCAGAACCGTCGACAGACAGACGCAACCTGTGAATACGAACCATACAAACACCCACACACACAGCTCCACCCACACTCCCGCTCCTCACCTCCCGCCTTTATCCATCACTCCCTGCCTCCCTCTCTCAGCGTGGCTTTGTGAGCCAGTAGCCTTGTACCTTTTCTCTTCGCTTTTCAATATCCAGTTTATTTTTAGCAGGCAGGGCATAGAACAGGGGGCAGAAGTTTTTCACTGGAGCTCTTTAGTTGCGTTCAGAGTTCTCTGTCTCCCCAAGGTCCCTCGGATTATACTTAGACTCACAGGAGAACATGGGGACAATAACTCTGTAAATAGCCGAGATATATCTATTGAGGACGGAGTCCGCCATGAGAGGCTTTATTGTCCTGTGTGAGATTAAACCTGTGTCTATGCTCAAGGATAAAATCAGTATCAGTATACATTTAAGATGAAGTTTTAACATGCATCACTATAACGTTTGAATACAATAAATCTAATTTTATTTGAGCATTTATTCATTTAATATTCATAATTACACATTTTTATATAAAATCTGTTTTCGTATTATCAAGTTATTTGTGACCATATGTCTTTTCTTTTTGTTGTGGACACATGCAGAGACTTTACTGTAACATACCAGCACAGACACTGACTCTTTCTCCCCACAGTAACTTGGTGCTGATGCGGGGTTGCCATGGTGACGTGATGTAGATGTGTTACATCATGAGAGACCTCCTAGCAGCAGATCTTTCATTGAGACTCCCTCTCTACCTTTTTCTCTCCCCGTTCCCCTCTGTGTGTGTCTCGCTCCCCTCGATTAACTCTCGGCTTCGATTTCAGACAAAAGGTCAAGCACAGATCAAAGACAAAAGACCGCGGACATGACATCTGTGTACATTTTACATGCGGTGTTAATTTGAATGTATATCATCCAGGCATATGTTCGAGATGAACAGATAGAGCGAAGTGTTGCATAACGACAGCGGAGAGTGGGCTGATGAGAGCGAGGGAGGAACAGATGTGCTGAATGGGCTTCATATCACCCAATAAACCACATTTGTACCTCGTTCTTTTCTTAGACTCGGTCCATTTGTCCACTTTTCCCTCACTGTCCTCGCTCAAAATACATCCCCATTGACCTGGCGTTTTGACACCTATCAGATGACCCCCCTCACATAACTATCATTACAGTTTACTTCCCCCTTCTGTGTTGCCTTTGTCACGAGCAGTTTACTGATTCATTCACTCTGGGCTGATTCGTGAATGGATGGGGGTCAGTTACTTCATCTCTCCCCATTGAGGCCTGCTCTCTATCTGTAGGGCTCCAAAAATACATGAAAACACAAACGAGACTTTTATGAGGGCACCAAGCTGGAAAAGAGGTAACAGGTTGTTGGAAGCCTTTTTTCCTTTTATTGAATATTGTTATCATATCAATTTAGTAATACAACACTAAATTAGAAATACCTATAAAAAGCAGGGTTGAAAATCTAATAATATTGTGGTCTCCTAATTGCCTGCTGAGAGGCCGGATTTTTGTGGGTATTAGAGGTTTGTTTTGTTTTTACTGTTCAGAGAGATTTGATTTGTTTAGGAGAGACTGTAACGAGTTACTGGACGTATATGAGGCGTCCCAGGAAATTTACTTAGGTACTCTGTGAGGTACCATTTCCAGTTACTAGTACTTCTGCTCTTTGATAATCGTACACTGCCTCTCAGTCAGACATACAGTACTGTTTACTCCACTGCATTCGGATAAATTCGGATTCGGAAATTCGGATAAATGTATTTACTTTGCAGATTAAGAGTTTGAAGATATAACACATGATTGGGTTATAAAATATAATGCATGGAGACACTTTAAACTGACCAACAGCTCAACCTCAACCAGATGTTAAATTAAAATGCTTCCTTACATGTTTATAAATCAATTATGATGATGCTTTATTATAATAAATGAGAATTTAACTCTGATAGGAGTCGTTCAGCTGCATGACAAATCTTTTTACTTTTGATTACGCATTGGTACATATGCTGGTCATACTTTTACTTAAAGGAACACTTTGTTTAAAAATGAAAAATATATATGTAGAATTGTCTATTAGTCTTAACCCAATTGCAAGAAAATATGTTAATGATGTATGTTTTTACAAACCACAGGTACATTATATTTACATTATTTTATAGCAGATACGTTGAATCTTTGTGTCTCAACAACGCTGTGGTGAAGGTGTGGTTAGGTTTTGGCACAAAGACCATTCTGCTATGATTAATAAAGGTCATGTTTTGGCTTAAAACACCCACATTTGGTGGCACAGATGCTGCTGGGAAATGCTGCAAAGGGTTGCCAAATAACAACCGCTGTTGTTGGTTTCAAACAATGGTCTGCAGCTTGACAGGCGTTTTGCCTAGGTGACATGCCATCCACCATCCTCTCCACCTCCCAGTGACAAAAGTCAGCGTATATATTACTTTATATATCACTTTAAAAACGTTAAAATGTGCAAATGTAATGAATTTGTGTTTTGCAGCAACATGTCATACAAACATTTTCTTGTAGCAACTGGGCTGCTAGATGGTTTTGGTGTGAGTTTTGGAGATATCGGCCGGAGAGATGTCTGCTTTCTCTAAAAAATAATGGAACTCAATAGCACTCAGTTTATGCTGCTTAAAGTGTCAAAAATATACAGTTGAAAAATTCAACAGCAATGTCTCTTTCTAGAAATCATGACTGAGTTACTCAAGATTATCCTGAGAGCTTGTTGTGAGCAGTTTCATTGAGGAACTGATTTCTTTCTACCAAACTACACCCGCCAGTCACATCAGCATGCAGACGGTAGTGTGCATCTACTGCTAGCTCACCTAGCACCACTGAGCTAGCTAACATTATAGCTCAGCCAGGGAGGATGCCAATAATATTTACATCTTTAGCTGTCACTAGCACAAGCCTCTCATCTATGAGTTGATGAAACCATGCTTTGGACCGTTGCCTCCCTCTCTGCCATGACTCCTTGTTGTTGCAAGTTTCAATCAGTGTAGATGCATGACATCATTGTTTTCCAATGTGCAACTGTTAGAAAAACATGTCAGCATCAATGAAAGAAATGAATAAGCTCAGAGGCATACGACCATGATGGATGGACAATTTGGAAATGGTTCTCAGCTGAAACAGGTTCTTGATTCTTATAACTAACAGCCAATATCTCCAACATTTGGCAACTTAAACCAAAATAATCTAGATTGATATATAGCACTACAGTTTAGAGGAGAAATATGTATTTTTGATTGACAAATAAATATACAGTGTGTTATCGTACATGATGACATTAGTAATGTTTGGCTCTACACAACTCCTCATTCTTTTCAGCAAACCTTTAACAAAAGGTATGAAACACCAGTAAAAATAAATCCTAATATGGCATTCAAATTTAGGAGGGGTTAGATAAAGAAAGACAGATAAAAAGCATGGAAATATCTATATTTAACCACTAACAGAAGTAATGCGTCATTTTCTGAAACATGTCATCAATTCAAAATCATGTTTAATGGAGCCCAGGTTAGTTTTGTCTTTCAATGCTTTCATTTTTGTCCTTATATAGCAACTTGTTAACTGTCCTTAACCCACATCTATCAGTGCAAACGCAGCTACATGTGTGACGTCTCAGTTTGTCAATTCAACACAATATAAAGCTGACAGGAATCCAAACACAATAAATATGTATAAATCTTTAGTGATGATCCCTGAAAGATAATTATAGAACTCTTCTGGGTTGTGAAAAGTACTGTATCGCTATTTATACATGCAAATAGAGCGGGAGGATGTGGGAAATCTACATGATAGTATATGACTAGAGTTTTGTTATTGTAAATAAAGCATGTTTATTTTTCACTGACAGACTCCAGATGGTTAACAAGCAGTTATCATAAGGAAAAGTCATGAAGTATCATGCTGATAAAATAATGTTAAGTATGCTTTAAAATTAAACAGGATCTGAATACTTCCTGCACCACTGCCTTCTTCTCTGCAGCTAAAAGTCACATTCCAAATATCTGTTTCACAATCAGTTTGTGTTTTTGTGATTCACAAAATTCCTCCCCAGCTTCTGCTCCCTGCCGTTCACATACCTTTCAGTTTTTCATTTCTCTTATTTTTCTCAGGGCTGAATGTCTTTTCAGCATTGGTCCCTTTTGCCGCTTTACACCCACTCACCCATAGCAACACGTTGTCGTTTCTTGGTAACCACATTTACGCAACGAGTAAAGAAATTGAAGGTAGAGTAGGCATGGGTAAGGTCTAGCTTAGAGCCTTATATAAATCCATCCAAGGCTCTCTGCATCTCAGCTTAAGATTTGTTTGAATGACAAACATAGATAAAGAGGCATTTTTGGAGCCTCTGTGTTTTTGTTTGCAGAGTGCATGCTGTCATCCTCTCAGACACCTGCACAGTCATATCTTTAATTACATTGTTGTTAATCACTGACATGTGACCCAATATCCTGCTCACTGCACTAAAATCCCACTGTGTTTGTAGTAGATTACACTGACCCGAGGTAATGAACATGCACAGCTATTGAACCTGTAATTGGACCTTACTGATAAGATAATTATTTCCAGAGCTAACAAGAAATGACTCCTGTTGTATTACAGGGGTGAGAATTTATAGAGCGTATCACATGTAAGCTTCTATGTGATATGTGGGGGTCACTTCTGGCCTGACAAATGTTCATATTAGAAATAACAGGGAGAAAATCCACTGGATTTTTTCTAAATATTAGAAAATCAAGAGTCATTATGTTTGTAGAGATTCAAACATTTACATCCAAGTGTGTGTGCAGACATTCTTGTTCCTAAGAGGATGAATCCTACAGACTCTGGGGATTCCCTGACCTATTCTTTAGCCCCATTATCATGTCAAAGTCTTATATTTATTACATACTTTATTTTGTGATGAAATACCTGCAAAACTACCGTTCCCTTCATCCTCAGCTATGCTTTGTTTTTAGTTCTTATGCGCAAATGCTAGCACGCTAACATTTATTAACATTAACATTTAACATTAGTATTGTACCTTTTATGCAATCCATGAATATGTAACATTTGTATGTTATTATGTGGTGGATATATTAAAACTTTATGTTTCTTTGAGTTGTAACAATGCTAAAGTTAACGTGTGAAACACCTGGTTTTGGTGCCACACAGTCACAGCCGGATGACATGATGTGTCACTAGAAAACACTCATTTTATGTGGCACAGTTGCCATTTCAAATGCAGACGATGTCCGTACTTATGTCTATGTAACATTTGTGCAGTATTATCAATCAATCAATCAATCAATCAGTTTTATTTATAAAGCCCAATATCACAAATCACAATTTGCCTCACAGGGCTTTACAGCATATGACGTCCCCCTGTCCTTAGGACCATCACAGTGGATAAGGAAAAATAAATTAAAAAAATATTATGTGACGAATATTTTGAAACATAATGTTTATTTATGTTTTATCAAGGCTGTGGTTAACATTTGAAATACCCGGTTTTAGTGCCACAATCACTCCTGGAAATGCTGCCGATGTTCTGCTAAAAATCACTTGGTTTTGGCGGCACAATCGCCACTCGAAATGCCACTGATGTCTTGCTAAGGAACACCTGCTTTTGGTGGCACAATCATTGCTGGAAATGCTGCTGATGTCTTGCTAAAAAAACATCTGGTTTTAGTGGCACAGTCGATGCCGGTCATGCAGTGTCTCACTAAAAAACACCCAGTTTTGGTGCCACAGTTGCCACTGGAAATGCCAACAATGGCTCGCTAATAAAAAAAACAGGTTCTGGTGCCACATTTGCAGCTAGAAATGCTAACAATATCTTGGTAACACCCAGTTTTGGTGCCATAATCGTCGCTGGAAATGCCGCCAATGTCTCGCTAAAAAACAACCAATTTTGTTGTTTGTTGGTCTTGAACAGTGGTCTGCAGCTTGCCAGGCATCTTGCATAGTGTCACACTGTCCACCATTCCCACCCTTCATATCCTGATGACAAAGTCAGCTCATAGTAATGCAATCAGAACTACATGGCTTTATGAAATGTACAAATGCAAGGTATCCCTGGTTTTCAGAAATGTACAATGCCAGCATTTTCTCCTGGCAACTGAGCTGGTGAGCACGTTCTTGTTAGCATTTAGCTCAGAGCGCCACCGTGCCTGAGTACATCCTCTTGGTGTTGTTAAATAACATAAGTTCTTGCCATTACAATATATAGGCTATACTGTAGAGTGATCTGATACTGTAGGCTTTTAACAATAGTGTTTAAGATTAGTGCACTTTTCTGTATTTCCATGCAACAGTTTTTCTTAATGTTTCTATGGAAAAGCAGTGAAAAATTTTTTTGCAAAACATTTGTATGAAATAATGCATCTGTGAAAGCCAGTAGTATCTTGTTTTTCAGATGAGTCCCTGGTGTGATTGTTTATGTAGTGTTGTGTAATTGTCCTCCCCCTCTGATAATCCTCCCTCCATATATCTGTTTAATATACTGTATGCAAATATCCAGAAGAGCGAGCCATTTCCTGCCTCATGCCCTCACTAATTTACACTCCCTAATCACCCGGCCCTCTTTGTATTGTGCAGCCTGTTTTTGATGTCCTACAGATTCCACTGCCCGCTCTTTCGTTAATGAACTAATCTCAGTGCTCCGGGGCTGTGGGTGGAGGAAAATGACACTCCACCTCGCTCTTCCATTCATAAATATAATACCTGCATTGTAGTGTAGTGGAGGGGGGGGGGCATCGAGAGCTTTTTGTAATGCAAGAGGAGAAGATCAAAGCGGAAAACCTGGGGAACAGATTGCTTCTCTGTCATGGCAGCATGTCTCAAACTGAGGGACAAAACAGATTTATATAACAAGGAGAGGTGTCTTTGCTGTCCGCCATGTTTGTGTCATCAAACTGGAGGGTTTGGTGCACTCTGGCCCCATATCGGCCTTCGTTTCGCTGCTTCCGGTCCCACGCCGTCCCCCACTGCGGCCTACAGGGCACGGCTTGCCCAGAAATGAGCTCATACTCCAGTATAGGTGCCAAATAAAAAATGAGGCCCAGGCGCTCCAGCACTCCCCTCTGCCACCCCAAACACTCCTCCTACTCGTCTGTGTGGGCAATGCCACTCTCAAACACATGCTTTCCTATGGTAACACCCACACACGCACACGAAGACACACAAACACAGAGACACAAATAATCACATAAACACAGACATGGACCTACTGCACAAATGCATGCATTTTAAACGCTTTATTTGAATCTATTACTACGCTTACACACACACACACACACACACACACACACACACTCTATCTCCTCTGTGTCCACTGTGTTTAATATAGTGTCCATGGACGGATTATGAGACAGCGGGTGCCTGGGCATAGACATGTAAAAGGCCCTCCCACCCCTTAGATACTAGCAAGACACTGAAACACAACACAAACCTACCTCAAATGTTGTGTGTCTCTTTCTGGTTGTTTTTCATCTCTATTTAGTAGTTTTGCATCAATTTTAAGTCATTTTGTGTGTATCTTTAGTCAGTTTGCATCTATTTTAGTTGTTTTGTGTCTGTTTTATAGTAATTTAGCATCTCTTTGCAGTTATTTAAGTCACTGTGTGGTCATGTTGAGTCTCCTTGTGGTCATTTTGCGTCTCTCTGTGGTCATTTTGAGTCTCTTTGTGGTCATTTTGTATCTCTTAGTGGTCATTTTTGGGCTCTTTGGGGCCATTTTGTGTGTCTTTGTGGTCATTTTTGGCCTCTTTGAGGTCATTTTGCATCTTTAGTGTTTATTTTGAGTCTCTGTGGTCATTAAGCATCTCTTTGTGGTCATTTTCAGGCCCTTTTCACGTCAATTTTTGTGTCTTTGTGGTCATTTTTGGGTTTCCTTGAGGTCATTTTGCATCTCTTGTGTTGGGCTTGTTGGGCTGTCTGTCTTTGTGGTCATTTTCAGACTCATTGCTATCAGTGTTGGTGTCTTTGAGGTCATTTTGCGTCTCTTTATGGTTGTTTTGCGGGCTCTTTGGGGCCATTTGGTGTGTCTTTGAAGTCATTTTTGGTTCCTGAGGTCATTTTGCATCTTTAGCGTTCATTTTTAGTCTCTTTGTGGTCATTAAGTGTCTTTTTGTTGTGGGTTTTAGGCCTCTATGTGATTGTTTCATGTCTCTGGTCATTTTGCGTCTCTTTATGAGCATTTTGTGTCTCTTTGTGGTCATTTTGCATCTCGTTGAGGTAGTTTTGCATCTCTTTGTGGTTGTTTGGCGTCTCTTTGTGTTTGGTTTACGCCTCATCGTCGCCCCCTGACCCATCGAGCCCCTGGGTCTGTGCCCAGTAGGCTCTTTCAGAATTACACCCATAGCGGTGTCATCCTGTTTTAGTCAGGTTTTCTTTTCTATCTGAATGCCAACAGGAAGTGCCAGGGGACTTGTACCACTTCTCTCCCCTAATGTGAACACACACACGCACACCTCCTACCCTACTGCACTCTTTAACACCATCGCCAGGCTCTGTCATCTTTGTTCTGCATCATCACAAGATGCCAGGTTATGCAAGAAAAAGTCTGCGCTACAACATATTTCAGAGCTTGGAAAGTATTTGTACGCTGCTGTAGTCGCTGTGCGGTACATAATTTGTGAAAAGTAGACAAAGTTGCCTTCACTTTTTCCTCCCACAGGTGTATGAGTTCATGGAAAACTGGAGAAAATGTAGGCTCACTAGTCAATTAGGTTATAAAACCAACACTCTCTCCTCAGGTTGTTGCTATTCCTGGACTGCTGCTTTGACAGGAGATCTGTGTGGCCTGCTGCCCCCTGGTGGCCAAATGCTGTCTGCTCCGATTACATAAAACAGGCCTGTGTGTGTGAGTCATCACCCCCCAGTGAGGACAGATGGGAGGTGTGTGTGGTGTGTTTGTGTGTGTTTGTGTGTAGGACTGGGCGGAGCAAACAGCAGTGGACTGTGAAATAAGGGCTTTCCCCTCTCTCTTTTTCTCCCTCTCTCTCTTTTTCCTTAGGTTTTTTTTTTGTGGGTCAGGAGAATCAGTTAACACACAAGTGAAGTGCTGTGACAGTAAAAATAGAACAGAAGGCTGCAGAGCCTCAGTCCTGTTTCATTTAAACTGCAGCCATTTTGCCTTTCCTCTCCAATTTAAGGTTGTTAGGACGTTGTAATCTACCTCATCCTGCTGCAGAAATGAAACGTTTTTAGATTATTAGAGAAGATCTTTCTTTACAGTTTAATAATGTGGCTGCATGTTAGGACTGGACAGAAATGTTTGTAAAGACAGAAATCACGATGATGTTAGCTGTTAGCTGGTTGTTGTGAGCTGGTGATGTTAAAGAAAGAAGCGCATACATTTTGCTACGGAGGGCTGTGCTGAGTGTGTGGGTGCAGGTGAAGAGGGGGGTGGTTCTGATACGCTGGAACACACAGTCGAGCCTTCTCTGTGTCGTGGGCTGAACTCAGCCAAACAACAGTTACCCTGTAGACTTGCCTGCTGCACCCTCACACACGACTTCACATTGACACCATTATATTTTGTAACACAGATTTAGGGAACCAGACAAACAGTGATGGTGCTGAGCAGGCCGTGTCAGGTGAAGCTGACAGGTTGGTCAAGTGGGCCATAACATAAGACTGTGTCTCACTGCTAAGTATCTGCTCCATAATTGGGTGAAAGTACAATTTCAAGGTTGTTTTTTGGGCTTTCTGCCTTTAATGACAGGACAGTTTGAGGTGTGAAGGTGGGTCTGCAGGCTGGAATCGAGCCGGCGGCTGCTGTGGTAAGGACATTGCCTTTCTACATTGGGCTGCCACTCTACCCGCTGAGCTACTGGGCGCCCCAAAAGTGCAATTTAAAGGCAGCCCAAATGTACTTTTAGGTCAGGACCATAGACTGTATAAAAATAATGGATGTCGCCACCATGATGTCATTCTTTGGTTTGTGGGCTCCCGTTTTGAGGCCTTGAGTTTGGCAGTTTGGCCGTCACTGTCTTGGGTTTTTGGAGCCAGAAGTGACCATATTGAGTCAAGAGGGTGGAGCTGTGTAGGAGTGAGGGTTGGATCTGACTCATAAGCCCTTTTTACACAGAGATCCTGCGATAGGGCCACAATGACGACCTCTCATTACACGGGCATTGCTTTTTTATACGCAACCAAACAACACCAGCGTAATGCCACCCCAGTGTGTGATCTCAGATAGCATGCTGGCTTTCTGGAAGCAAAAGAGCTGTAATGGGCATGATGTATAACACAACAGGGTTGGCCTCTAGTGTGACATATGACATACATGTTGGGTGATGCTCTTTAAACAAAAACAAATGGCATAACATGGCAATAACAAGCATTTATTGTCCCTGTCATATGACGGTTAATCTCATCCTGCTCAGGGAATAAGGCGCTCCCCGACCTTATTGGCTCCCATTTGCTGACATTTCCAGTTGCTGCTCTTCTTCTTTGTGTTAGCTGCCAAATGCTTCTAGCTGCTTTTTACATCTCCTGATGGTGGGTCGCGCACATAATATGTCATCCTGCGGGCTGTCTCTTCAACATGGACGTTGATTTGGCACTGTTCCATCCCTTTTCCGCAGTCATACCTTCTGTAGAGAATTGCAAGGCAGAATAACAGTGTAGTATTCCTACCTTGAACAGGCAGTGTAAAATGGGCTATATATGATGACTCCCCATAGACAGCATGTCACTCAAAGCGGCCACACCCTTAACTCGGCAAAACCTCAAGCCTGACTAAAATGTGAACAGGTGAGTCCCCCAACAGTTGTCATTTACAGGAAAACTAACTTCAGGGACCAAACCCATTTTTGTACCAGGCTGGAAACATGTTTATTTCTGCTGTAAAGCTGTGCATTTCAACATGGGGGTGAACGGTGACTGAGTTTTTGGAGCCAGCCACAAGTGGCCTGTTGAGGAACTGCAGTTTTTGGCACTTGTGCGCTGGCTCTATTTTTCAGCCCCTGGAGGTTGGAGCTCGGACAGGACCAGAAAATGGTGTTGCCTGTCAGAGAGCTCAGAGTGACATCATACAGTCCCTGTTTGGACCATCTAATCTGCTGGCAGTCTCCATTTCTCATAGAGACGAGCTCTGTAAAGTATTTTCTCTTTTAAAACAGAAGAATACTGTACAGATAAAGCATAATCCTCACCTTGGAGTTATTTGCCCAAGTAAGTTTTGTGGTGCACAAACCATTACAGGCTCATTACTGCCTCCCTGAGGCCAAAGGGAGGAACACACCTGACTAAACAGGCAACAAGGAGCTCCTCAAAAACAAGCTTCAACAAGTAACACAAGGGTGAGATTTGCCCTCTTTTGGAAGTGTTTTCAAACAGTATTTTTCCAGCTACAAAAGAAAATACTCAAAGGATTAAGAGTAGCTGGCTTGTTTGATGAATGTGCATCAGGTAAACTGCCCCAACTCCCTCAAAGAGCAGCACACACTCACTTCACTGAGCTTTTTTGTGGAACAACATCATTTAAAGATAATATTTGGCCTCCACAGGAATGATCAGCCAACTCATAGCACATTGTCAATGAAGAATATTATTTTTAGGGCTGTAACCAATATCTATTACCGATTTATGTGGCAGTAGCTTTTTTTTGATAGTTAATTAATAGTTTTGTCTGCAGCATGTTAGAAAGTTAAAAAAGGGACTATTTCAATTTTCCTAGAGCCCAAGAAGCTTTCTATAGGTGATCAACAATCTAAAACCCAAAGATATTCAGTTTATAATGATAAAAATTGAGAAAAGGAGCAGATCCTCACATTGGAGATTGAGAATAAAAAGATAAATAAGAATGTGTTGTAGTAACTGTGACACAGAGGAAAAGGTGTATTGTTTTATTTGGGTTTAAATCTTAGACAAAAAAAAAAAAAAAAGTACAACACAATCAGCAATGTGACAAACCTACAAAAGGCAGTGATGGAGCGCTTGTACATAGGAATGAACAGTGGAGGGTGACGGAGGAGCATGGATTGCTGAGGTCTGATCTGAGTGGTTACTGAATCACGTCTGTCAACAGGAAACGGGGCTGACACAAATAAAGTGACAAACAGAGCGGAGCCGCAGATAAGGATGTAAACTGGTGAAAACAGATTAATCTGGGCGTGAATATCTCCACCTGAAGACAGACGGGAAATATGTCACACAGATTTGTTATCACCCTGAGCAGATGTGAAGAAAATAAAATCCCTTTTCATACACATTGACCACAGAATAATGCTGTCAGATAGGTGTCGAGTAGAAAATAACAGTAAACATGACACGTTAAACACAAGGGAACAAATCTGAATTATTTCAGGGCTGTTATTTATCTGTTAGACGTTACTGCTACATTTGTATACTGTACTGAATGTATATGGCTGACAGAAATGTGTGGCTTTCTTTGGACATACAAAAAGTGTATAAAGAGTGTAACATCACAGTGACTGGCTGAACTGCATCGACCACTTTTGTTTTACAGCTTCATTTTCCGTTTTTATCTCCCCAGCTCTCTCTCCCTCTCCATCTTTCTCTGTGTCCCTCCACTCTTCTTTGTCTTTAAAAGGAGTACGGCCCGACGTAGATGGAGAGTCTGAGGGCGGAGCTGGTCTGGTAGTTGCCCTGGTAGCTGAGCAGAGGGTTAACTGACACCATCTCCAGGTCCAACGTGTACTCTCTGGGCCCCGACACAGCGCGGGCCAGCACCAGCATGGCGCTGATATTATTGATTTGCTGGAGAAGACAAGACAAATGTTAGTGAACATATTACTACATACTTTTACATAAAGGAATTCTTTACTTGCACAATCTGTTTTCCAAAGGTCACGTCTTTTTACTTCCTGTCAGCTCTACAGTGGCTTACATTGCTTTCCCCTCCAACCTTAAGTGCCACCTTAAGTTAGTGAACACTACTTGATTTTTCACAGTTAGCTTTGTACATATTGCTGATCATATTTACTGTTTGTGTTTGGTGTTGTTGATCATTCTGATAACGAACTCACTCATAAAATAGCGAGGTTAGCCAGTCACTTAGCCTAGCTGGCTGCTAAAGTAAAGAAACACACCATCAACTTTATGAGGAGGAGGGCGATCAGCTCTACAGAGCTTTATCATAACCTCTCGCTTTCGCAAGACAGTATATGTCAGACAATTTTTGGCAGCTCTTCAAAGCACCAAATTAAAAAAGGGCCCATGGCAACCTGACACTAGCTAAGCTCCAAAAGTCAGGCTAACTGAGTGGTTTACCTTGTAAGACACTGAGGTGATTACAGTGCTTTATCATCCCTAAGTTGGTTAACGCTAGTTGACTTTTAGTTAGCTTTGTACATATTGTTATTAATAATTATGTATATGATGTTTTTGATCATTGCTATAATCACCTCAGTGTCTTAGAAGATAACTGACAGCTGTCGTTTGTCACTAAGTGTAGCATCAACCTGATTTTAAGAGCTAAGCTTTTAAGAGGTAGCTTTGGTTCTTTTTTACACTTGGTGCTTTGAAGAGCTGCCAAAAATATTCAATTGACTGAAATACACCATCTTATGAAAGCAAGCAGTTATAATAAAGCTACATAGAGCTGACCGCCCTCCTCATAAACTCTAAATATGCATGTTCATTTTCTTTTGTTCGTTCGTTCGGTCTCCAAACAGATCATGGCTCTGTCCAGCAGAGGCTGAGATGCAGCAGACGGACAGAGCCATGATCTATTTGGAGACCACACCATGCACATATTTAGATAAAAACATCAATCTACATTACATTGTGCGTGTTTTTTTATTCTGGTGGAAGCATTTTTTAGTAAAAGTTGAAACAACAAAGATATAATTGGTTAAAGTGTGATTTGCAATGCCCTCCCTATTAACTTCAATAGAACTGACACCAAAGTCTGGCTCCTCGAATGCCGTCACTGTTGTCATGACTGTTCCTTCTTTATAGTTTCCTTGTCATCTACTGCAACATTGCAACAAGAAATACAGAGGGATCCTATTCATAATGATGTCAAGTTAGAAAAGGTTAGAATAGAATAGTTAGAACAGGTCTCCATCTTGTTGTGGATTTACACTTTTTCTCCTGCAGGCTTGGATTGGATCAAAAACCTTACGCCCAGTTCAGGGCTTTATAAAAAGGTAGTGACCAGGTGCCAGAGCTCAAGCAGCAGGCATCCAAGAGACACAGCGCCAAAAAAAAAGCAAATATAGCAAGACGAAATGTCAAACAAGAGTGAATCTGGGGGTTGGCTTTTACTTTTACTTTTTCTGGCAAGAGTGTTGGCAAACAGTAACCGACAGTCCTACATAGTGTACCTTTAAATAGATCTGCACTGAAAGGCAGTGTTGACCTGTTCCACAGCACTAAGTTTAACCCACCAAAACACACACGATCCACAGCATCCTAAAGTTCTTCTTTGACACTAATCAGCTTTTTTTCGTGTTCTGACCTACACAGATTTATTCAGTGGTAACAGAAACTCAGTATATTTGGATGTTGTATTAGGAATTCCTTTGCTAGGATGCACTGCTTAAGAATGCAGTGCAATGGGTGACATTTCAAATAGGTTTAGTCAGGAAGGAGCTGCCATAACGTGAAGAGTACAGCACTACCTGACAAATATGCAATGTTTAATAAGAAGTGTCAGTGTTTTTCCAACATATCCATCAAACCCTAAATAGAGCCGCTCCTTACAGTCTGTGCACTTAAAACTCACAAGACACGAATCATCACTTTGATACAGGTTTGTCAGCAGTTTGATAGTAACACTCCGAATCACTGCCCAGAAGGAAGCATGCATCTACTCTACGTGACAGCATGAGATGTAAACATTGATAGTGTTCTCACCAGTTGAGCTGTAACATTAGTTAGCTCAGTGGTGCTAGGTGAGCGAGCAGTAGATGCAAACTTGCTTCTGCACAGTGATTTGGTAGGCGGGTGTAGTTTGGTAGACAGAAAATAGTTCCTACATGAAACTGCTGAAACACAACAAGGTCTGTGGATTATCCTGAGTAACTGGGTCATGATTTCTGGAAAGAGACATTGCTGTTGATTTGTACAAATGTATTATTTGGTGCTTTGAGTTCTACAAGACGAGTGCTATCTAGTTCCATTATTTTTGAGAGAAGGCAGACATCTCCACAGCTGATATCTCTAACATTTGGCAATTCCCACCAGAATAATCCAGACTGATAAATATCACTACAGATAAGAGGAAAACTATGCATTTTAGATTCTGTCATGAACTGTCCCTTTAACTTGAACAATTATTAATCATGATCCTCTCTGTGCTCTTTAACAGTTCTCACCCTGATGTAGAAGTCTCCATTTTCATCTCCGGAGCGGATGCGGAAGGTGTTGTAAGCCCCTGGAGAGACGCTGGTGGCCTGAATCTGGAAGATATCGGAGGGGACGGAGCGCTCAGAGGTGATGCTCATGTAGCGGTGGACGATGGAGAAAGGCAGATCTCGACAGACGGGCTTGTTGACGGGACACACACAGCGGCTGGACACACACACACAGAAGTAAGGTGAGTACAGTAACTACAAACTGTAGTGAGATTTGATGCAGACAACATTAACAGTAGTTCATATGTTAGCCAGCAGAGGGAGTAATACAACTGAGAGCAAAGTTCTGCTATAAAATGTTAACAAATATTGAACAGTAGCCATTTTTTCCCTCATGTTTTTCTAAAACACGTTTTATATGACCAAATCATCTGGGATTTGTTAATAGTGACCCACACCTGTTACCAATCCAACACTTGTAACAGTGTAATAGTTTTCTTATTGCACTGGACCATGTTCAGAAGAAAAGGTTGCAAAGTTGGACTCATACGTGGAAAAAGTAATTGGGGTAATCTTGCAGCTTGAGCCATACTCAATACAGGGGCTGATTATATTCGGAGTTGATGGCCAGCACATATTTTAGTAATTGGGAAAAGGTGTGTGAAAGTGTGCGTGTTTGCTTATGAACACACACATGGGCTTTCATGAGGTGTCACTCACTTCTCAGACACCTGTACATAAGGGTCTTGGCAGCGGTTTGTGTCCACACACTGGTATCGTCCATGGATGTTCACGCAGGTCTGCGTGTCGGTGCACTGATGTTCACCTGTCTCACATTCATTTATATCTGCGGGAGAGAAAAACAGCTGATGATGTCTGATTTGAACGGAGCTGCGGTCGAAGAATGAGTAACCATTGAATCAGTGCAGCTTTTGTAACTCTGAGAGCACAGAGAGGAAGGTGTTGGTGCTGGGAGGAAATGGAGGCGGGTTTGTGCTTACCCTGGCATAGTCTAGTGCCCTGCAGCTGGTATCCTTCTGGGCACACACAGGAGAACTTCCCAGGTTCGTTGACACACTGGTACTGGCACAGGTAACTGGAGTAGCTGCACTCATCAATGTCTGCCGAGTGAAAAGTTCAGGTTTTATTCATTGTTCACAGTTAAAGGTGGAACGGGAACAAAAAACAGAGCAGGCTGGCATCACTGACACTGTGAAATTTGCACTCATATTAATCCTTCTTACCGTTACAAGCAAAGCCATCAGGCCCCAGCTCATAGCCCTGGTCACAGCGACAAAGGAAAGTGCCGTACGTGTTGTAACACCTCTGAGAGCAGGGGGCACCCATCTCACATTCATTCACATCTGCAGGAAGGCAGATTTAATAGTTTCATCTAAATGCTGACAGAGTCAAAGAGCACACACAGCCCAAAAACATTAAATCAAAAACTTTAACTGAAGGCAGAAATCACCAAATTCAAAGGCCCTGCAAACATATTTTCTCAATTAGCTCGTTACTGCGAGTGATGGGGTCCAAAATTAATACACAATTTTCTGCCAGAGTTGAAACAGTTTTGGTTTCTTCACAAGAGTTTTCTGTCCGTGCTGTTTTCCTCACTGGGTCAGAGCAAGAAGGACTCTGTATGTTTGTGTCCAATGTGCCAGAGTCCAGACCTTTGAATCCAACTAACTCCTCCAAGTGCGAGTTGACTGATTGGTCTGGCATCGAGACATGAAGCAGAGGTTTCTTAGTTATAATAAAAAAATTACAAATGAGCGCTATTGGGGGAGTCAATTAGCCAGTCAGTCCCAAGAGTAATGTCATGCTGTTGTCAAGCAGTGCGCCAAAAAACCAATGAGAAGTAATACCCACAATGGCGAGTGCTACAGACAAGATAGACACTGCTATTGAGGCTGTTCTCAATCAGCATGTCTTCACAGTATCACGTGAAGACATGCTGTATTCACCTGACTTTTCTTCGCTGCACTCTTAAAACCCCAGTAAAATAGGTATGTTGGCATGACTACGCATCAGTGCAAACTTAGAATGACATTAGACGGATACGTTGGTCGCTAGTGATTGTTTAGGAAAGATGTAATCCCCATCCCCCACTGAAGTCTGTTAGAGTGGACGCAATGTCAGACTGAAGACCGCAACAGAGTGTAACCAGTTCACAATTCTATCCGATATCAGCAATGCACCAGTTACTTATCAATATTGAACAGGGTTCCCACGATCATGAAAAAGCTGGAAGGGTAATGGAGTCTCACAATCACATTTTCTAGGCCTGAAAAATCATGGAATTTGTAAAAGTCATGGATTTTTGTTGTGTTAGTTATCTTCCGTGAATAACCTTCCAAGTAATGTAACGTAACAGCAAATTTATTTTCTGTAGTTGTCGATGCGAGGTAGCTTTAATGTGCCTCGATGTGTGATGTGTTTCGTCTCTCCCTTCGTGTTTCCCAGCTTACTGAAATTCAGTTTGAATAGAGTTTGAATAGGCAACTTGACTTGCTTGAATTTCTTTTTGTTACAGAGAAATACTTTCAGGTGTGCCTTACTGATTTAGCATCACACTGCTGTAATATTGTCAGACTTGTGAGGGACAGTTTGAAAAAGAGATCCAAATCGATGCAGCAGAACCAAAGACATCCTCTTTTTTTTATTCTACGCATTCCTCTGGTGCTTATGTTACCAACAATGCAACTTGGTCATGGACAGTTAGATTGGAGATTTGGTTTAGTTAAGTTAGTGGCCACTAATATAACCTCCAACCTTTGGCCTAAAGCAGAGATGAGGATCCAAAGAGGTTTGGCAAGCTCACTTCTTTCCAACTCAACACCCCCATGTTTTTTCTTTTTTTCTTTTCAAACTTGTAGTCAAGGCTTTATAGACTTTATATGACTATTGACATAAGCACTGACTTAAGCAATAGTTTTCCCCAAGACCTGTAAGCACACTTTGATGTGTGACATCTGTAATATTCTTAACTACATTTTCAAAGGCTTTATGTTCTGTAAGTTTTGACAAAAGATCTCTGTAAGACTGAATTGATTGGAAGCTACGCTGTGCAGACTTTTTGCCTGATTTCAGAGACAGTGGCTGTGAAAGTTGAGTCTTATAATTCATTGCAGAGGGCATCACTCACCGATGCAGGATCTGTTGTTTCCTGCCAGCTGGAAACCAGGTTCACACTGACAGGAGAAGGAGCCGGGGACATTGACACAGCGATGTTGGCAGTACCTGTACCTGCACTCATCAATGTCTGAGAGGGAGAAATAGAGTTAGAGGAGGGATATTCACATTCCTGCACATTATTAAGGTCACTCTTGCAGCTGTAACTAACTTCCCCCTCAGGCCATGTGGCAAAAAAAAATCTGAGTTGCCTTATTTAAGCCTGCTTAGTTACAGGATAAATTCAGATTATCTCACCAATGCACTCTGTGCCAACCTTGCGATAACCATCAGGGCACTGACAGGTGAAGGCACCCAGTGTGTTGATGCACTCCTGGCTGGGCTGGCAGTCATGTTCGTCTCGCTCACACTCGTTGATATCTGTGTTTGTGGAACAGGGAAACAGGGACACACATGAAAAAGAAATGTGGTTATTGTGATGAATCACGGTGTCATTGACCGTGACTGAACGACACAGTGTGACTGTTGCAGTGCAGACGATGACGACTCTGTTCTCCTCATTTGCACCCAACAGCTGAGAATATCACATCATGATGAATCATGTTTGCTGTCCCAGATGAACACCTCGCTGTCCTCCAGCGCGAGTAGGTTTCTCGCTTCTAGTCAGATTCTTAAAAACACAGCAGCTGTCCTGGTGTGAAATCTTCCAAATTCCTACACTGTCTGTCTGCCCCCCGTGGACTCATACTCACTCACACCCACGCAGTTTGCACCAACATGCAGCCTCCAGTCCCAACACCTGCTACGGCCACCTGTCCCTCGCAATCTGTGGCCGCCGACAATAAACTTACACAATCACACACACAAACATGCTTAATGATCACTCATCCTGTGGCCACCTGTCCACCTCCAACCCCCCAGACCTACAAACCAGACACTCACCCTCACAGCTGTCTCCCTGCGCCTCATAGCCCAGAGGGCAGGGGTTGGTCTCGGTGGGCGTGATGGCGGGCTCTGGGGCCGGGATGACTGATGCAGAGCGGGGAAGGCACAGGTACCCTCCGTAGTGGTTGAAGCACTTCATTTCCCCTTTGCAGGCATCTGGAATGGTCTCACACTCGTTTATGTCTGATGAGACAGAACTTTACTTGTTAGGAACAAATCAGGACACAACATGAAGAGCAACAGCATGATCACAGCTGAGAATTAGGTGTTGAGATGGAATAAACGCAGGTAAAAGAGCACTTTACCTTTGCAGTGCTCAGTCTGATGGTCCCAGTGATACCCATCTGTGCATTCCTACAAAGAGCAGCAGAGAGAGAAAGAGAGTGTGAGAAAACGATGGAAAGAAAGATGTGAACGGGCCCTTCCAGCCAAGTAGTTGCATAATATATTCATAATACATAATATATCCCCAGTAGTGGGACTTTAAAAAAAGAAACCGAGAAACTTGTTTCCTCTGTGTTCATGAAGCTAGGCCAAAGAGAAAAGAAGTCTGCCGCTGTTAAAGGATTTGTGACATTTTAAACTACTTTCCTCTGAGCCAAATGTCACTTCAGAAACAAAGAATTTAAGGCCACTGTTTGGAAAAAGGGTCATTATCATTCTGGGGGAAAAAGCATTGCTGTGTGCTGCATGGAAAGAAAAAGTGACGCCTAAAAGTAACATGGAATTAGAGCTAAAATTACCCCCAGCTACGACTACTATAAAATGCTGAAGAGGGAAAACTGCTGTGGAATATTAAACAAGTAGAAGATGAGGACATAAATAGAGCTAAGAGGGGAGAGAGGGGATTTGAGGCCAACATTTCCACATAAAGAATCTGTGATATATCATATGGGAAAAAAAAGAAGGTGCGTATAAAAAGAAAGGAGTGTGAGAGGAGGAGAGAAGGAGGCAGAGAGATCCGTCCATCCTTACCGTGTAGGTGTCACTTTCTGTGGGTGGCTGTGAAATAGCACTGCGGAGGAGCACAGACACACATATGCACACGCACAAGATTGACACACAAGCACCCTGCATACTAATGCACTAATTTGCAGGAGACGGGACGGGAACACGCGTAAAACATGCACACAAACACACACACACACACACACTGCTAACAGACAGGTAGCGCTGCTGTACAGATGACACGGGCAGCCAAGACGTGGTATCTGTATATCAGAGGGAGAGACATAAAAAAAACAACATTAGAAACTGAGAAATCACAAAATGGTTTCAGTCTGAAAACACACTGGTGCTGTGAGTGCTCCCACAGCTGAAGTGGATAAATCAACTGGAAGCAAAGAAGCACCGGAGCCAGTTTTGAAGTAGTCAGTCAGAACACAAACAGTTAGCGTCTTGGACTTGGTTCACTGTTTGTTAACTAAACAGCTCCCCCTTGATCGCAGCAGGAATAAATGGAATGAATCAGTCTGCTAGGTAAAAAACATAAACATTGTGACGTACTCCATCCTTTGGCTGAAAATAACAAAGTCAACATGAACAGAAATACTTTCATATTTGCTGCTCACAGACGACAGACTGTGTCTGCAGACTGGCAGACTACAACTCAGTGGAATGATAGTCTTGCCGCATGCTGCCCCCCGAGGTTCACTGTGTATCAGAGTAATGTCGCTGGGAGCAAATAAATCCTGGCTATTAGATGCATATTTTACAACAGCATGTCCTGCTCAGCTGCACCCGTCTGTGAGACACAAGTTAATTTGTCACTGAGACAAGGAATCCCTGTGGATGAAGAAGATTTAAGGCCCTAAATCTACTCTATATCAGAGAATTATCAATGCTCAGTAAAATTAGGCCTGCGACTGAAGATTATTTTCATCGTTGAGTAATCTGTTGATTATTTTCTCGATGAATCAATTTGTTTTTGGGGGTATAAAAAGTCACAAAATGTTGATAAGCATTTCCCAAAGGCCAAAATGACTTCCCCAAAAGTCTTGTTTTGTCCACAACCTTCAGTTTCCTGACATAGAGGAGTAAAGAAACCAGAAATATTCACATTTAAGAAGCTGGAACCAAAGCTGTCTTCTTTAAAAAATTACTCAAATCGATTAAGGGGTTATCAAATAAGTACATCACAGCATTTATAGCCTAAGCTAATTAGCAATGCCCGTCCCTAGCTGGGCCTTAAGATACAAAAGACTCAGCAACAAGAACACAAAGTACAAACAACAATAGAAATACAGGCCGAACAATACAAGACACAAACTGCACCAAATTATCCATGACTGCATAACTTAATCCCCTCCAAATTCTGTCTCAGTTTGAGTTAAAGTGATCGAAATCAGGATCCAATTTGAGTTCTGTAGGTAAAGAATTCCACATGTTCATTTCACGGACAGGAAAAGCTGTTTGTCCAAATGAGGATTTACACAGAGGAACTTTACAATTCCCACTGGCTGCTCCGTGTGTTTCTGAGCCAGAAGCTCTAAGTGGAGGTACAGTTGACATCTTATTGATTAGCTGTTGCAGCTCTGGGTAAAGTGTGCCAGAAGCTGGGGGAGGCCTCTTATGAAAGCCCAGTATTCATGTTAAATGACGTTTGTCTCATCACTAGGCCCTGCAGGGGGTATCAGGCTGTGCCGTCATAAAGCCACTGTGCCCTTCCCTCTGATACTCCCCCCTGGCCTTATACGTTACATCTGCTCTTGACTGCAGTGGCCAACCCAACTGGTTTAAAAGAGGGCAACTTCATGTAAGTGTCATGACCCACTCAGTTGTCCAGCCACCATCACTATAAAACTGGTTTCACTACCAGTTGCCACAAATTAGTTACTCCACTGGTTGGGGACACTTTTTTGAAAATACCAGTATCTCTAAAGCTCTCCATTGACTGGTCCATCTACCTCCCAACCCTCACCTATGGTCATGAGCTCTGGGTAGCGACCGAAAGAAAGAGATCACTGATACAAGCTGCCGAAATTAGTTTCTTCAGGAGGATGGCTAGGCTCATCCTTAGAGATAGGTTGAGGAGCTCAAACATCTGGAGGGAGCTTGGACTAGAGCCGCCGCTCCTTCGTGTCCAAAGGCCTCCTGGGTGCCTCCTGTTAGAGGTGTTCTGGGCACATCCAACTGGTAGGAGGCCCCGGGGCAGACCCAGAACATGCTGGAGAGGTTATATATCTCATCTGGCCTGGGAACACCTCGGGATCCCCCAGGAGGAGCTGGAAAGTGTTACTGGGGAGAGGGACGTCTGGAGTGCTTCTGGACCTCCTGCTGCCCCCACTTATCCAGCCCTGAATAAGCAGTTGAAAATGGATGGATGAATGTCTCTTGACATGTCTTAAAATAAAAAAGGAAGGACTGCTCGTTCTTCTGACGAATCATAATTATGAAGTGCCACATTGTCAGAAAATTTTACCACTGGACCGAAAGCCCAATTGTCCGAGTGCCCAGTACACGAAGGCATGACCCACCCTACTCTGCCTCTGATTGGCGTATCCTGATATTCTTACCCTAACCAACCTCACTCCTCAAGCCTAAACCAACCCATTCAACAAAGGCAACGGCTATTTGCCAGTGCAGGGTGGGTCCTGCCTTCACTATAGGAGGAAGAATAATTGGCACCCAGTGTCCTGAGTACAAATACGAGGTGTGTAATTGGTTGGGTTAGGGTAAAATAATCAGGGTAAGCCAGTCACAGGCAGAGTACGGCAGGCCGTGCCTTCACCATAGTGAGACGGTCCAATGACCATAATTCTCAAACAGCCTGTTGGAGCAATGCACATTTGTTTTTGTTAGACCACACTGTCACTCAAATGGTCTTTTGGTCCAATGGGCCTATTTGTGGATGACTGAGTCTTCGGGACTATGAGCTCTTGGAGCAATGGCATAAAGAAACTTCGTAACAAAATTTCTATTAAGCCACCAAATGAAACAAACGACCTGTTAAAGTAAGTAACCCACTGTGTTGACTAACATGTTAGGACCATGCTAAGTAGCATGCTAAAAGCTAGTTAGCTTGGGGAAGCAGGGAAATAGTGTTCTTGTATATTTACTCCACTACATTTATCTGAGAACTGAAGTTAGTAGTTGCATTAATTTATAAGATGTATACAAAATGTGATCAGCTAATAAGGAAACAATGTTTATTATTATCAATTAAAGGCACTGCACACCCACACAGGTGATTTCATTCATGTAGCTGATTAGACCTGCTCTGGTTCAATGATGACAAGCTCTGCTGGGATTTACATGAGGTCACCAGTAAGAATGATAAAGGTGTCCAGAAACAAAACTAACAGAAGAGCTCCTGAAGTTTTATGTAGTAGCTACTTTTGATCTTGTTTTGCAAGATAATAACTGTATTATTACAAAAAACCATGTTGTGTGTGTAAGGGCCCTATACTGAAAGGGGCCATAGGCATAGTGAGTACTTTCATTTTGGATCCTTAAAGTTAATTTTGCTGGTAATGCTTATGTATTTTGTAAACAACCAGAATTCTGAATGCAGACTTTTACTTGCAGTGGAGTGTTTTTACACTGTGGTATTGCTTCTTTCACTTACGTAAATGACCTTAATATTTTACTACAACATTCTGTGCAGTGTTGTGTGTGTTTGACTTAGATTTATAGTGTATTATGTTTGCTGAGTATTCTGATGGACTGGGCTTTCCTCCCAGCACACACACAACCACCCTTCAGTTAATGTTCCTGGAGAGAGGCTATAAGTGTTTAAGCTGACTCTAAAACATAAACAAATCACCTTTTCCAGCTCCCGCAGACCAAAAGAGTCGAGAAAAAAAAACAGACCAATTGAAGGAATGAAAAAAATTCTGAGCAAGTGCTGTTTGCAGAGTCAGTGAGCTCCAGTTAAAATACGTGACGGGAAGGTTATAATCACTGACTGTCTACGTGCACAAACGCACTGATGTAAACTCCCGAGGCCACATTTGCAGGCACTGCTTATTGTTGTGTCTCGTTTTCAGAGAAGCAGAAGGCCACAAGGTGACGTGGGCACCCTCAAATACTTGATGGATGACATCACCGGCCATTTGTGACCTTTGCGTGGTGAAATGCAGCAAAACATGCCCTCACCCTGTAAGCATGGACGGTAACACATACCGCCGTGCAATCAGACAGCCACAGTACGTGACCTCTCTGACTTGGCCCGGCGGACACTTACAACCAGTAAGAATGTGGCCCAAAACCACCCAAAAACAAACTGACCATCAGCTCAGGGTCCAGTCACTCACTGGCTACTGAGTGCGGGCAGCAGGGACGCATGGGTGTTGCCCTGATGCCGCTGGAGATCAAGTGGCGGTGGACCTCTGGAATGCCCGTGGCAAGGATGTGGGCGCCAGTTCCCAGCTGGGATGCCCTGCCACGGCAGTGGTTCCCAGAGTATCAGGTTCTGGGAAACCCCCCATGGTTCACATAAGAGGAAAGCTGGTGCCAAACCTCCAGCCATTGCTCCCCTAACCTCTCATCTTCCCTCATTGTGTAGGAGGATGCCAGGGAATGTGACCCGAGCGCAGGAATTCATCGTCTGGGTTTTGACTGACGTAAAGAAACACAGGTTGACTGTAACACCACATCACATCAAAATAATTAGCAAGTACGTAGATTCATCATTTCTGTCATTTTTCAATCAAAGATACTAAATGTTTTATTGGTGTCAGCTTCACAGTTATGATGGTTTGAAATATTTGTGGGTTTTAAACTGTTGGTCGGACAAAACAAGACATCTGAAGACGTGTTGAGCTCTGAGAGCTTGTGATGGGCTTTTTTTTTTTTTACTGTTTTGACATTTGTTATGACTTGGACTTGAATGAGACTTTAGTCACAAATTCACTGACTTTAGACTCGATAAAAGTGGGAAACTTGCAACTCAACTTGGACTTAAACACCAGTGACTTGTGACTTGTCTTGGACTTAAGCCTTTTGACCTTAAAACACTTGATACCCAAGCCCAAAAATTGGGTATCGTGTGCCATGAATCAATTTGTATCCGTTAATTCCCAGATTCACTTTGAAATAATCTGACAGCGTACAGTGAAGTTAGGAGAAAACCATGAAGAGCGAACATCACGTTACTGAGCAGCAGTTGAAAAAATTCCAAAAATTATTACAAAACACATACAAAAATGATGTGGTTGTCAAGAGAAACCAAATTGCAGTATGCAACACATGCGGACTGAAGACGCAACAACTTCAAACCTCATTCGTCATCTGAGGTTGCACAAAGAACAGGGGAAGAAGTTTTACCATAGTCAGCGAGATAATGTGGGTGCTATGAGCTAATTGTGGTATTAGTTTATAGTGCTGTATGAAAGTGCAATGTCAGCACTGCTGTCGTATGATTAAGTTCAGTCACGCTAGTTTTAACAAAGAATTCACATGACAAGAAGCATTCCTGATTTCTGTAAATTTAAAATGGCCTTTTGGTAAGGAATCATTATGATTTGTTTAGGGCTCAAAAGTCAAAGTTTTTGGGACCTGAGAGCAAAACACTGACTGGGTTCCACCTCTGGCCCTCGCTGACACCTCAAAATATCCCTGCCCGAACACCTGTTGTGTGTAGTATCAACAATAATATAATCACCATTTGGGGCCTGTCTTTGCCTCAGTAACAGCAGGCTGACCCATTTCTAAATTCTCGCTGTCAGCACAATTTAACAAGCAAAATGTCAGGCGGCTCACAAAAGTGACCACATGGGGACCAGGGAAAACACACAGTTGGACCACACACACACACACACAGAGTGTAAACTGCAGGACAACCATCGTGGGTTGTAGTGTATACATAGCTAACTTTGTGTTGTTCTGCTCGGTTGTGCGTAGAGCAGCCTGAGAACATGGTGGCCCTGCGTGCTCCAGCTGCGCTTTGTTACCGTTGTGGCAGTGAACCTGCAAATCCACAACTAGGGGGTCACTTTTATACACACACACACACACACACACACACACACACACACACACACACACACACACACACACACACACACACACACACACACACAATGTCCTGTTCTGGGAAACTCCTTAGCCAGTGATGGATAATAGCCTGTGGGAGAAATCCACACACTTTAACCATGATAAATCCCTCTGGGCCTGTTCTGTTCTCTCACTGCTGATACTGCTCTGTCTCCCTGTGTAAAGGGTGTTCAAGGGCTGTGATGTATTAGTGTATGCATACAATGTGGCACGAGATGATGGGCTACTCTCAGAGGAGCTCGTCTTCCTTCCTGTTGCTTTTATAATCCCACCTGAGTCATTACAGTGATGGTGGAGCTGTCACATGTTAGCTATTAGGAGTATACTGTATAAACAGTAATAAAATACACTGTCAAAGTCGTAAAGCAGCATCCTAAACTGTCTGTGATGTTATCCAGAGACGTTTGTGTGTATGTTCTTGTAGCTGCCACCTGTTTCTTCTTGTTTAATAGAGGAAAAGAGAGGAAGAATTCAGTCCCCCTCTGCGTGACTAAACTGAGATTGTGACACTGACTTTAAGAGTTGTACAAGAGGGATGAGGTGGAAGAACTTTTGCAACATACTGTACAATAATACATGCCCTGTGACTCATTACCTCTCTTCCTGTCTATCCCCCTATTACAGTCTCTGAAGCACGGAGCCAAGAAGCAAACTACACAGACTGTGAGCCACAGTATCTTGGCTCCTGTGAGGAGCAAAGTGTAGCAGAGCGGAGAGCACAGCAGTGGTGCAGCTGTGACGTGTATGGCCTGTACCAGAAAAGTGGGTAAGAGGTACATCTCACCTCCGTTAGTTCGTCTTAAAACTCAGTAAACGTGGTAAGTCACTGTCTTTTTGACACAGATCTCCGCTAACAGATGTGAAAGAAACAAAGGGGAACTCACAGCTGAATCTTTTCGGATGTGTCTTCTCCCTCTGACCGGTGTGTCCTTCTGCTGGCTGCGGTCGTCCCGGCTGAGTTGGCGTACAGAAGTGGTCCCTTAAACTCCTGCCTGTATGACCCTGAGAGAGTGAGTGGGGAGACCGACAGCTGGAGCAGCTGAACACATGCAAAGGGAGGGAGAGAAAGAGCGCAGGCAAGAGACGGAGAGAAGAGAGGGAGGAGAGGGACAGCCCATTCTTACCCCCCACCCCCCCCCCCCCCCCCCCCCCCACCCCGACCTCCTCCCCCATCTGGCCCCCTGCACTGCCACTCTCCAAACCCCCTCTCCCTGACCCCCCAGGATGCAAATTCCTGGTCTGCGGCCCAAATACCAAAATTCCAAATCCGTCCAAATCGCAGGCGGAACAACAACTCACAGATTCACACACTTGCCCCCCCATCTTCTTACCCAATGCCCCCTCTTACGGGTCCCACAACACACCTGGTTTCATTTAAACTAAACCCCCGCAAAAGCCCCAAGCTCTCCCACCCTTTCCCTCCCTCCCTTTTCCCATTTACCCCCCATCTATCTATACTTACCTCCCCCATCTTTTTTTTTTTTTTTTTTTCCATAAAGCGACTGAAGCCCTTGCTCTCGTCCAATCTGACATGCAGGATATTTATAGCTGGGGAGAGAGAAGTTAATGGAATGTGGACAAAAATTAGAGAGTGGAAGAGAGAGAGCGGAGACGTATTCGGAAAATTTGTCAGCTTGTTCCTCAGAATAAAACCGGTGCTGCTTTCTGGGATGAAATAAGAGAAAATAAAATGCTATCATTATTCTTGACCAACTTCGCTGCTCTGTTTGTACGTGACTAATCCATTACTGCCCTTGGAATCATTTCCGGCAGCGTTTCTTCTTGCAAACTTAGCCGTCTGTTATGTTGCAAACTGGTCAAGATGTTGCCTAACCCATGTCAGATTTTATTAGTTTTAGTCTGACTCAGCTCGAAGTCAAACTTGAAGGTCACCCTCGTGTTTCCCCACAAAATGAGAGCCTCTTCAGAATTAAATGAGCAGCAGTCGCATTGCTGTAATTGAGAGCATTATTCCACGATACTTGATGTATGTAATGTAACACCAATTACAAAAAGATTGCATGTGTTAAAGTTTACGACCAAATTTTCTTTAATAGACACACTTATCTTTTTAAAGCGCACAATCAGGCTATTTATAACATTAGGGGTACAATTACTGTATTTTTCTCAGGTTTCTTTCCCCCCAAAGAAAATAGCTTAGCTTCACATTGTTTATCTGTCCTGGCTTTCTGGGTGGTGGCAGAGGTGGCAGCTGACATTACGGGGGATGTTGTTAAAAGTCACACAGACAACCCCCTGGCTGGACCAACTGTGCCCCCCTGGTTGGTCCATTATTCCCCTGACCACACACAGACATCCAACAATGGTTATTATAGTTAACTAAAGCTAAACTAAAATACAAATACACAGGAAACATCTTAAGTTTTGGTCTTTCAAGTGGGTCAAATTTGTCAGCACAACAAACATGAGGAGGCACTGGATGTTTACTGAGACTGGGATGTTGACATGACTGTTAGTGTTGTGTTTGTATTGTCATACCTGTTCAGATCCCCTGACTGTATAATAATGTTCCTAAAACCAAAACCAAAACTCAAACGAATACAAACTAAACATATCAAACATTAAAAACTAAACTGAAACAAGCAAACCCACTCTAACTGACAGTAAACTGAACTGAAAACAAAAATTAAACACTGATGAAAAATAGAAAACTATAATAACGCTGCATCCGACACACTGGAAAAGGACTCAATTCATGACGCGTGTAATCTGCTGGTCGTATTTAAAACTTGAAACGCTCACAGTTTGTCATCCATGCTGCAGGCTGCTGAAGCAGTGCCTTACAAATCTGCCTTGTTCACTTCTGCGCTATGATTAGTATCTCTCTCTTTCTCTAATCTTTATCCAACACTCACAAGATCAGTAAATCTTGTCCTTGGAACGGGTTAACGAGAACATCTCTTCCATATAACACGGCAGATAAGACAACAACATAAAACAGGATGACATTTTGATGGAAATACGTTGATTTTATTTACAAATCAATTTTACAGACACTGCTGGAAACACAGAAAGCACAAAACAAAGGGCTAGAGATAACAGCTTCAGTGGGGGGAACAGCCAGACAACTAACCAAGGGAAGAGCGGGGAGGAATGAGGGGCGAGCCGCAGAGAAGACGCTTCAGTCGTGATACATTTTGAAGATACAGCTTTTGATGACGCCCATGTATCTGTCCCACACAACCTGGTGTCTGAGGGGCAGAAAACAGAGAGACAGAAAGAGAGCAAACTGTGAGTAAACGCAGCAGAGAGGTAGAGCAAGTCTCATGAGAAACTGTAATTGTGAAATCTGGGTGAAGAGAGTAAATGAGGCAATCTTTGTCCACTCAGTGTAATGAGGAGGGCGGGGGGTCTATGTTTCTCTTTATGAATATCTCTTTGTTAAGCATGTCGTGGTGCAGGGCTGTGTAAACCCTTAACTACATTCCAGAGTGTTTGCATGAGAAACAAGGTAACTACAGTTTAAGAAATCATGGGCGAGATAGGGTGACACCCACTGGCAGAACAGAGACGTCAATATTAGAGAGGATTGTAACATACAACTTATAGCATGAGCAGCCTCAGCAAAGGGGAAGTAATATTCAGTTTTTGGTTAGTTTTCTCAAAGAGCTCAGCGACATCCTGAGTGTATTTTTAGCCTGGGTCGGCCCCCTGGGGAATGATAACCCCGGCATGGTTGGAGCCGCGCTCTACCTGATAAGCTGTACAGAATAAAAAGCACATTAACTCACTTGAATGTGTCGAGTATGTGTGCAGAGTTGCTGTAGTGAGTGAGGTAGAGCCTCATGTCCGCAGCTGTCCATCGGTCTGAGCGACACGGCTCAATAAACTGGGGGAGGAAAAAGGAGGGGAGGAGACGTTACATCACACCGTCTCAAAGGCAGACTGTAAAACTGGCCCCTGAAAAACGGGTTGAGTGATCCGTCTTTGGCTCGAAACACTTGAAAAGATAGGCATTTCGTAGGAATACGTACCTTCTCCACAAGATCAATGAAGAAATCTCTGACATCTTTTGTGTTGGTTAACTTTGCGGCGATGTTGACGAGGCCTCTGGAAAGATTCTACAAGAAAAAGAAGAGTTACGGTTAAAGAAAACTTTTCTTTTTCATTGTTGACATCACTGACTGATTGCATTTTGGATATTATGGGTGTGTAACATTTCTCACCTTGAAATTAGCCTCCATCTCATTAAAAGCTTTAGTCTTCCCTCTGAGAGCTGTACAGACCAGACTGAACAGAGAGGAGAGAATGGAAAAAGATAAATTGCTAATAAGAGCTTGGATAAAACTGTAATTAAAAGCCAGTGAAAAAATGTATTTAATCAGCAAAAATGTGCAGGTTTTTCTGTGTTCCTGTTACCTTTTGTGTTGATCCAGCAGATCTTTGTCAGTGATTAAAACCTTCAGTTCTTTCAGCTCTTGTAAAAACTCTTTATCGAGATCCACGTCCATGTCCTCCACCATGTTATCTACAAAGAAAACTCCAGTCAGACACCGTCAAATCACTTCAGAGATTTTCCTCATAAGTATTATCACTGCTTCTTCTTTTCCCTGCAGTTAATATCTGCCTAACATAATTGAACATTTCTACTTTACTAATTGGTGACTACATTTTAAATTAATGGTCATTCTAATGAGAATCTGCAGACCTGAAGGACCTCTGGTGGTCTGTGGGCTTACCGGCTTTTGTTTGCGTTTTGTGTCTGTTGTTAATGGCCTCTGCCGGTCCCGCACTGGCTCATGTGTTCAACCAAGCGCTGTACGCTTACCTCACTTAAGGTTCCTCTTGTGCTGGTAGAGCACCTACTCTAAGATAGGAGCTGAAACAGTTCTTCAAAACTGCGCTCTAAGAAATACAATTGTTTCTAGTTCTTGCGGTGCAGAAATAATAGATAGGCAGCTCCTGGAACTATGAAAAAGTTACTCCAGTCTGAAAACACCTACAGGCAGCGTACCTCTTGTCAACAAGATTCCATATCATTTTATGTATTTCTACCTCATTTATATACGCATGACTATCTATGTCTTAGTTTTATCCCTGCCTGTCATTTGCTAAGTCCCGCCTGCTGTGAATTTCTATTGGATAAACAGCCTGTCAATCAATCCTTCGCAGCGTGAGTTTTATACCCTTTAAGTTGCTCTGGAGCGGCTCAGGACTACAAGCAAGCTGTTAAAGGTTAGTTAGCACTGCATATTGGACAGTGAGAGCCTTTGTGTGTCCACTGAGAAAAAACAGATGAATGGAAAACTGTATTTGCTGTCTGAAAGTGTAAATGTTGCACAGTGCATGACGTTAGCAATAAAGTTCACTGAAGACAAATCCATCTCAAGAGCTTTTTCACTGTGATTACACTACCTGATCAGCAAACTAGTAAGTAGTAGGGCATACATCACCATGTCTGGTTCTTATGTGAAGAATTTCTTTTTAGCCCATTTTATGTTTAGTCTAAGCTATAATCTCTTTTTTATTGCTCTTGGATTTAACACCAGTGTTTAATCATTCTGTAAGTCTCAAACTAAGACACATTAACATAGTTTCACATGACTAATATATCTGTTATATAACTGATTTAAATGTTATACATGTCCCTTAAATCTCAGATAAAAATGGCAGCCAACGGCCAAAGGAAACAAGACACACTGCTCACCAACAGCCCCAACGGTCCAGTTGCTGATAAGCTGCCCGGCACAGAAAGCAAAGTCCTGAAATGTGAGATATTGCAGCTTTCTTTTCCCCGTCTCAAAGCGATTGTTGGCAAAGAAAACAATGGCGGCATAATCCCTGAAATAAGCAGAGGAGGCATTATAGGAGCTAAAACAACAAGACAAGACAATCTGAAAAAAATTCATGTTTTCACTTGTTTAAATATCCTGAATGCCGCCTTTTCAGGTGCGGTTATGTTAGAGTTAGCCAAAAATGCAAACCCATGTAATGAGTCATCATAAAAACTACAACAAAACAGATTAGAAGCAATACCAGTGTTTTAGAAAACAGACCTGAGGCAGGGAGGCTTATGCTCCGCTCCTCAAACTGATTACCTTGCAAGCTTGTCAGAAAGAAGAAAGTGCTGACGTATGTTCTCCACCAGGGGTCCCTTTAGCTCTTCCACAACTTTGAAAACACGTTTGAAGTTGTCGAACTGAAATTGAACACATGACACAGGCAATGCACTAAAATTACAACATGACTTATACAAAATCTGCACAAAAAATATTAGACAATAAAAGGTGTTTCTCTAAATCCTTAAAGGAGCAGTGTAAAAGATTTAGGGAGATTTAGTGGCGTCTAGCGGTGAGGATTGCAGATGTCGACCAGCTGACACTTGGAATTCCTTCAGTGTTTTTTGTTCAGAAAGTTTTTACCAGGAGCTGAATTATCAAAATAAACAAACCCGGTGGTTAACATCGATAAAAACACAGTGACAAGTGTAAAGCTGTTTGGCATGACAAATCAGCATTTCTCCAACACTGTCTGGCATGTTGGAGACGTGCCGCTAGCTTAGCACCTGCTAATATGTGCTCATCCTTTTTCTCTGATAACTTCAGATCCAGACATTCACAAGGTTTTTACCAGAAGCCAAATTATCTGCAGAGGTCTTTTCCTCTTCAAAATAAACGACCCAGGTGATTTAAACCTGTAAAAACACTGAATAAAGCAGTGTTTTCTGATGCTGCTTGTCACAGAGGGGTTTCTAACTACAGTGGTCGATAAAAAAAAAACCCTCGAAAACACAAAAACATGAATGGCCCCATGTTTGGTTTGTGTGTTCTGGGCTTCTGAAGAAACACGGCGATCTCCATGAGCAAGAACCTGCTCCTTATGTAGATATAAATGGCTCACTCTTCATAACAAAAAAACACAAAAATGTTTTTAAGGTGATTATACACTGAAGAAAACATACTTATTACTTAATATTCCATAGCTGCCAATATATCCCACTAAATCCTACACACTGGACCTTGGAAAAAAAGTGAGAAAAAATGCCTCTTATCACTGAAACTCAAATCAAAGTACAATAAAGTTAGTTGATTTATCATCACATACAATAGCAAAGCCAGACAATCAAGGAGTGCCGACCGTTAATACACATCAACAGTCACTATGCTGCTCAGAGGGCTCCTACCTGTCGTCTGCAGCTCTTTAGCGTCACAGCTGTCTTGGCACTGATATCATCCAAGTCTTTCTTGGTTCCTTTGGAGAGCTTCTTCCCCAGGACCTCACGGACAAATGCGTCATCGAAGGCATAGTATCTAAAGAAGGAAACACAGAGGCAAAGGAGGAAACTTGTAAGAACAGATTCTACATTTACTATGTCAGAACCATCAGATCAGACAGCGACGACACATCAGATAACTGAAGGAGAATTAATGAGAGCATCATCACTGCACCTCTCTATGAGCATGGCTTGTCTATGAGGTGGGATCTGGAACAGTAGCTGGTTGGCTAGTTTGGATGGAATGTGCAGCAGACGTTCACACATCTGGAAGGTCCTGTACTGGTCCATGGTGTCACTCTGCAGAACATCTGCACTCGCCTCATACTCCTCCAGCACTCCTCCTTCCATTCGTACTCTCACTGCATCATTCACTGTTGGATAAATCACGACAAGCTTGGTGAGCCAATCATGAGTGCAGTGTAATAACCTGTATGAAATTTCCCATATTCTGCTTGTATTCAGATCATACTTGTATTTTGAAAGCACACAAGATTGACATCCTTTAATATTAAAAAAACCAAACATTATTTTTCTCATGCTGTCTGCCTGAATACAAATGTATTCACGCTCTGTCTGATACACTCTGTTCCTCTATATAGGCTGTTTCACTAAAATTAAATTGCTAGGCAACAGATTGTGTCCATGTTTGCTTCCTGTCAGCTGATGTTATTCACATACTCTGCAAAACATTTCAACAAGAAATACAAGAGGTATACTTAACATTGGCTTCTTCTAATGTGCAGGGTGTAGATGTAAATGCTGTGATTTATGTGCAGCTCATTAAGATTCACTCTGCATTTTCAATCCTATCACATTTAGTGCACTTAGTTCCCAAACTTTATACTTGTAACACAATGTCTATCCACAATTCCTTGACACTGGTGAGATCTATTACTATAATAGAGTAATTGTTTCATTTGAACAGCTTTCAGGAGTCTGAGGAGGTGAAAATCATCATCCTTAATTTTACAATTAATAGAGCAAACAGTGAAGAAAAGTGAGAAAAATACAACATCATTTGTGTGGCAGCAATTTATCTTCTTTGTTTCTAATCTTTTATTCAACCTCCTTTATCCCCTGGCCCCTAGATTGGGAACCACTGCATTTTAATTTACGTTGTAACCTGTGAAAGACAATAAATAAACAAACACATTGTGTGCATCTTTGCATGGTAACTCTAACAACCCAGGACTTTCTAAAAGCACCCCTACTCATCAGTGTGTCCACAGTCCTGAGTAAACTGTTACCACATTAGTCTGTGGTGGGTCTCGTACCTGTGTAACCATCCAACCAGAGCTGGTACACCTCCTCATCCATGATAGTGGTGTTACCCACGAACACATCCAGCTCCACTGCCATCTACGTGGAGGCAAACAAGTACAAGCACATGGATCAGGAGATGTTTAGCACTGTATTAGCTAAAGTAGCCATCAACAATCAGCTGTCAGATTAGCTCAGCGCCAAACACACATCATACCTTGTTTTCTGGGTGTAGCTCCACCTGGTTTCAAGCACGAAGCTACGATAACGTTAAATACTGAAATACAAAGTATACCGCTAAATTCTAATTGTTAAACTTAGAGCTTCTTTCCATGGCGTCATAACTGGCTACCTTCCTCCATTGCAGGCTAGCATCTTATGCTAGCCTGCATCTTATGCTAGCTACGTCAAAAAGTTAGCACCGTTAGCTGCGATTAAACTGACAACCAGACAACAAAACGGTAGACTACCACCAAATTAAGATGGCGGCATTATCGAGTAATTAGTGGACGTTGTTTAAAACACGAACATCTGCTAAAGTGTTCTCTGACTGTATTGCTAAGGTGCTAAGTGTCAACAACAGCAGTCACGCTACACGAACTTCCGGTTTTGTTACGTCAGAGGAAAAACTCTGCACTGGAATATCAAATGTTTCCTTAGTTATCTTCTCAAAACAAAACAACACTTAATTTAATAAAAACGATTTTATTCCTTTTTAAAAAAAAAAAAAAAAAAAAAAAAGGTTACGGGTACCTCTGGCCATGCTGAACTTTAGTTATTTAATGTTTGCTGTTGTAATGTTCCTGAAAATAGGTTCATAGGTTTTATATTGAATTATCATATATTGTTTGAGTGCAGATCAGAGGAAGTGTTCTCACAAACATTGCATCTTGTGCAGTACCATTAAAAATCACTGTGTGTAGTAAGCCAAAACATGCATGTTCAATATTTAAATCATTATTACCACATTGTCTGTTGCTCAGAATATGTAATGAACTTTTTTTATGCACTTTATTTATTGATTCTTTTTTTTACACTAATAAACAGTAGCTTTAAAACAAAGGTACAAGTAGTGCAGACGGGAAAACAAACAAACAAATTAAAAAATATATAATAGGCTGTTTCACTGATGCTCTGTTACTAGGGCAACAGCTTTGGTCCCTGTGCACTTCCTGTCAGTTACTGCATTAACAAACATCCTAGCAGGAAGTACCAAGGGACCCATTAGAATGTTTATGTTGTCAAGTTTGAAATGGTCTATAGCTAGAACCTACACATAAAACAGCATCTTGGTCATACTTCACTTATTACAGTAAGCAGTACTCTCGCCCTCAAAGTCAGAGTAAGAGTGAAGATATGGTTTAAAAAAAAAGTTGGTAAAATTAAGTGGGATATTATTCAGGGAAAGCTGGAAAGGTAACTTTGCGAAATTGGGTTTTTTAGGAAAAGGAAAAAGAAATTATTATTATTAATATTATTATTATTATTATAGGCCATTTATTTTTTTTTTTTTATTGTTTTATCCTTTGGGTTACAACTAGATTTTTTCCTGACCAGTGAATGTACGAGTGCAGACAGAGAAAATTGCATTGAGGACAAATTTAATAAACTGAACACATCAATTTAAGATAAAAGCAGTAATGGGTTGCCTGTTATAATTGGGAATACTGCATCGTATTTGCCAGATTGATAGAAATATTGTGGCCTACACTATTGGAAGACCTTGGGTTGTTTTATTACCCCTGTCTTTATTGTATCTCCCCACTTCTGAACCCAAACCTACAGCTGAGCGTTGATGCCCCATGTTGACATGCTGTATGTGTGAGCCGTAAAGTTGGCCCGTGTTTAATCCTATTGGCTAAACCAGAGTCACACCGAGGGGCATAATACAGGCTGACTCCTGAAGAGGTCATGACAGTTTCCGGCCTGCATATTTCTTGCCATCGGTACCTTTGAGTGACAATGCAGAGAGAGGATAATACACACAATGGACTCCACAGACGGGATCTACTGTATATGACTTTACAGTGAGCTATAAGTCCTGTCACGCCACACAAATATAGGCTACCATTCCTGTAAAATAAAGCCATCAATGGCCAGATGAAAACTACAATGGAGCTTATGTAAAGACTCAAACTACCACATCGCATTTTCAGCCTGATCTCTGCCCTTCCATTTGAGCTCTTATTTTAAAATGTGTCGGATGAGAGATGGGCCTCTGTGTGAGCACCGGGCCCTCATGTGCTCTGCTTGCTGCGTGTACACAATCTGCTCTCTTTTCCTCCGGCGATTAATCTAAATAAATCCCTGCAAATCCCTCTCCTCGCCCTCCCTTTCTGTGTTTCTGCATGTGTCCTTCAAAATCACAACATAAGGGAAAACGACTCGGTCAACATGTCTTTTTGTCGGATCCCTCGCTGCACATCAACACTCTCGTTTCTAACCCCACATGACACCCTGATTCCACCAGCAGCTCCCCCTTGCACGGTTAACACCCTACATTGTTATGGCCTCAGTGAAACAATAGAGGTGGGACAGAGGGCGGAAGGATGTGGCTGAATGCCTCAGCATAAACCCGTGGAAAAAAGCCTGCAGTCACACTTTCCGCCAGAGTTCTTTGAAAAGAAACGAGTCCAACCAGGAGTCAGTCATGACACAACTGCATTGTACTGTACATCTTTCTTTGTACTGGACTCCAAAGGCGTGTAGAGCCTATTGATGTAGACGGTCTGGTGTTTGGCTAAGGTTTGAGGACAGCAAAGATCTGGTCATATGTCTTTAGTTTTTAAGGATGACATCATTCAAATGAACAGAAACCCCCAAAGGAAGTGGACTCACGCAGGCCTTTCCTACTCATTTCCTCTGCGAATTGTGCTCATCCGTGTTGTTTTGGTTTCATAGCATGATAAAGGTACAAGTATGTTTCTGAATCCAAATGGGGGCGCACAAGCTCCTCACTGAGGGAACACATGGAGCAGATCCTCACGCACACATCTTGAATGTTTTTCATAATGTAGGCTGAGATAGTCAGAGTCAGCTCAGATGGATCACTGAGCTGCTCGACTCTGTGCTGCCACTGAATATCATTCCATAAGTAGGGCTATGGTATGTAAGAGCCACTGTAAACCTCAAAGGAAACCTCAAATATGTCTGATTACTATCTAACCGACGAGCCAAGGCAGCAGTCATCATAAAAAGTGAAACTTCCGGGACAATCCCTCAAAATAAAAGCACTGTTGTGGAGGAACATCATTGCATTGGATTAAGGCGCCATCAATTAAAGTTAATGCTTAAATTAAAAATGAATTAGAAGTAAGAACACTTAATTGTTGTTAAATACAAGGGGCTCCCATTTCTTTCATTAAAGGGGAACTACTCTAAAAGAAATGGAACGATTCACATGTAAAGGGTGTCAGAGGAAATCTCATGAGACGCACATTGTGGGCCAAATGGGAGAGCTACATAGCAAATGGGGCTAAATAAAAAGCATGGTAACAGTAGACTATAGATTGGATTAATAGATACTGGTAAAAGTCAACAGTCAAATTGGGGGAGCACTTTTATTTGTTTGTTGTTTATTGGGATCTTTTTAGATAGATAGTACTTCAAAATAAGTAGTACTAAAATTTAAAATATACAACAGAAATATACAGGAATAAAAATGTACAATAGAAATAAAGGTCAGGTGGGTATTAATATAAAACAAACAAAAATCAGGCTCCCATTCATTGTCTATGGAGCAGCTCCAGACTTAATATGCTATGACGTCACACGTTTGAGATTTATTTTCTTGAGAGTCGCTCATGATCACACATACTGATTAACTTTCCCAGGCCACTAAAGTAACATGTTGTAATTTTCAATTTAGGTGGCTTTCCCTTTAAAGTTTCACAAATCGGTGCTTTTATTTTGAAGTCTCGCGTGACTGACTTCCGGTGGTGCTCCAGCTTGACGCGCAGCTCGCGGCTTAGCGGATTCACAGCCGTGAAAGTGGCGGAGGCGGACATTGTTGTGGTAACAGTCCAGCTCCAGAGGATGAGCAGAGATGATGCACTCACTTTGAGCGGATAAACACCGAGATCGGATTTTGATTTATTTTGTTTGTTTGTTTGTTTTTGTATCTAAAGAATGAATCGATTGTGAAGAAGCTGCTGCACCGCTACGGACTCATCCTCCAGCCACCGGGGAACGGAGTTCATTCAGCCGAGGCGAGCGGAGCACAGCCTGGTGAGACGATGCCAGCGACGTAAAAACACAACATCTGCAGGGTGTGCGTCCGAGGCTGCTGGATTAAGCCTCCGTGGATCGACCGGGCCTTTGTCCGCACAGCACAGAGGAGCCCACGGGGAGGCTGTTGTCTACAAAATACAGCGAGAGGAGGTAAAATAAGGACAGTTGTGCTCCTGGAGGCCTTTGGAGAACACAGCCTGTTGTTGGGAAGATGACAGATTGACATTAATGAGGGTTTGCGGTGCGTTTTCATACACGACCTCATTAAGGCATCTTCCACGGAGAACAGACACTGGGTTGAGCACAAATTAGAACTCGAAGAAAGCCATCTAAATAAAGAAATCACATGTTTATGCCATGATTTGGCCCCCGGTGCTGTAGTGATTGCATATGACATCTGGAAAACACTGTGTGCAGAGGAAGAGGATGTGATGACTCCGTGTTGAGCACTGAAGCATCCAGCTACATCTCTTTTAATAGATTCTCAGGTAGCCTCTAGGTGTAGGTTTTTAATAGCAAAATGGGGAGCGAAGGTGAGGTGATAAATAGGGAGCTGTCAAAGATGTCTGACGAGGATCTGCTGGCGTGCTCCAAAGAGGAGCTGGTGAGCCGGCTGCGTAAAGAGGAGTCGGAGAAAATCTCAGCTCTCATCCAGCGAGGACGGCTGATAAAAGAGGTGAACAAACAGCTGCAGGGACACCTCCTCGAAATCAGGGAACTGAAAGTCATCAATCAGCGCCTGCAGGAGGAGAACGTGGAGCTGCGGGACCTGTGCTGCTTCCTGGACGACGACCGGCTCAAAGTGAAGAAGCTGGCCAGGGAATGGCAGCTGTTCGGGCATCACGCGGCCAAAGTGATGCGGGAGGACCTGGGCGGTTACTTGAAAAAGCTCGCCGACCTGGAGCGCATGCAGGACGGGCTGGTGAAGGAGAACTTGGACCTGAAGGAGCTGTGCCTGGTCCTGGAGGAGGAGTGTGTCAGCAGGAGTGACTCCAGCCCCGGAGGGTCCACCGAGCTCAACCTGCCCTGCATGGTGGCTCGGGATCTGGGGGACGGGAGCTCAAGCACAGGCAGCGTGGGAAGCCCGGACCAGCTCCACCTGGTGTGCTCACCTGATGACTGATGTCAGAAGCTCTCCACTCGAATACGGAATCTGTAGACTAGGGGTGATGTGAGTGACAGGATGGAGACACGGAAGCTTTGTCAAACAATGCAAATCATTTTGGTGCAAAAGCATTAGGGCCTTCTGAATGCTGCAAAGATTTGTGTGCCACCAGGTTTTGACTTGACAAAGAATCTACCACTATTGACATTTTCAGGACTTTAAAGACATTTAATAGATGTTTGCCAGATGATAATGTATCTAAATTTTACAGTGTTTTTTCTAATGACTCCCCTGTTTGGGGGAATTCTCATTTTTCAGTGGTCTGTTGTTGAAAAAAAAATAAGAAATGGGACCAAAAAGTGGGTCACATATATAAATTTATCTCATGCACTGGACTAGCCTACACTGGTAGAAGCCTTGTTTTCTATTGCACTGGACAGCGTTACCATGGGTCTTTAAATCACCGATCTAAAGATTCATTTCAATCCAGTTTTGAGCCATATTTAGTCCACTGAATTCCAATAGCACTGAAATAGATGAGTTGTGATAAAAGAAGGAGAAAAAAAAATGAAACTATTTGATATTTGCTTTTGCTAGACGCCCAATAATGTGTAATATTTTATGCACTCTCTTCCTCAGGACAGGATTGGAGTGCCATATGTGCATGATGATTGTCACAATTTGTACAGGCCTGTTAACCAGTCTGATGTGAAGGCCCTTCAGGTTTACTGTGGGTGGGTGGGTGGGTGGGGCTGCTGTGCATAATGTACATGTGCTCGAGCCTGGGCAGAGCCAGCACACATGTTAAGGTTTTGGATCAGACATGATAGATGTCCTTGGACCTCACTCAGCTGAACTGAACTGTCACTTTTTTTTAAAAGAAAAAAAACAACAACAACTGGAAACTCTTTGTATCAAACTGGAAGGTCTACACATTTTAATGATTTCTATTGGAAGCTGTTTAAACTCACATGTATGACATTTTTTTATTGCATTGTTGTTGATGTTCAATTAGCATATCACGGTTTGTTTGAGTTGGCGGCAGTCAGCTTTGTCTCCTGTAACTCATGCTTTGTATTTACCCTGTAACACTCGGGATGATCTTAACTTTGACCCTTCTTTATCTTGGTTTATCTGTATTAACTAGCATTACTAACCGATTTCAGTTTAAATCATAGATGATGCACATGGATTAGAGCAGATTTATTTTGTCGTTAGCTGTTTATTGGTGGGCTATGCTCGTAGTGCATTGAAGAGCTTTAAATACAGTGGGTATGACAACTTGTGCTGTTCTGACCTTTCTTTGTGTGCTTGACTTTGCAGAAAAACCAACATTTACACATTTACATGGCGACACAGAATGAAAGATTGATTTCTACACTTGCTGTTTTGACCTTCGTGTCTGAACTGACTGCGCTTGATTGATGCTCTCGTCATGTCACACGGGCTGACTTTATGGATGTTCATCAGTTTTATTTTTGGATCCCTATTTGCACAGTCTGGAGAGCTGAAGAGGGCAGTAATGCTTTTAGCCACTTAGTGATGCACGGACGTCCTTTGACAGCCACATACACACTGATTTTTCTCTCTCTCTCCCTCATGCTCTCTAGCTCTCAATCTGACTCTCGTTCCATCTCTATTTCTCTCTCTAACCCCATTTTAACAGAGCAGTCCAATGGCCTCTGAGCCATGTATGTATTAGCGAGAGATTCACTTCATTTTTTGGAAATGCTGTAACAGAGCACACAGTGTTCACAGTTGAGAGGCACAGAGCGGTCACAAGAGTTGGTCAGGATAAATTGCAGCCATCAGAGCCTTTCAATGAGTGTCAGTAAAACGGTTGTGATAATTTTAATCACAGAAGATTCTCTTGATTAGTCGATTCGCTTATAAAATGAAAAAAAAAAAAGATGCCCATTATAACTCATCAGGATCAAAGGTTATGTTTTCAAATTGCTTTTTTCTGGGTCAACACACAAAACAAAGAGATATTCAGTTTACAATTATATAAATCAGAATCGCAAATCCTCACTATTTACTTCTCATTTTTGCTTGATTAAACACAAAATAGATGCAGATTAGTCTTCAGTAGAGTGACTGATCTCAGTTCTACAGTGTTCAAGTTCCAGTTTGGGTTATTCTGGTGTCTCAGTGTTCACTTGACAAAATGTAAGAAACTTTTTTGCACACTTTAAAGGTCCAGTATGTAGAGTTTAGAGGCATCTATTGGCAGCATGGACAATAAATCTCCGCTTCGTTCCACTGTACAAACATGAAGCCAAATCATCCTGGATACAGCCTGCTTCCAGCATTAAAAAATTATGTTTCTTTCATCAATGTGTTTTAGTCAGTTAACTTATTTTAAGAAGTTGGAAGGAATTCAAATAAATAAGTTAGAATATCTTAAATAAAATAATTTGACCACTAAATATGACACCAACTTTTGAATAAATATTAAGTTTATTCAACTTAATTTAGTTTTCCTGAGGTGAAAGCAAATCATGTTGTTTGTACTAAACTAAAGGAGATTGTGATATTATAAAAGACTCATAGGACTGACTCAATAATGCCAGAGTTGGAACTATTAAAAAAGATGCATGCAAATTGTTACCCAGTTTGTTTTAAAGTTGTACCAGTGGATTATTTTTTAGAGTACAGTAGATCTTGCAGTATTCTTTTCCCGCCCATACACATGTCCGACCAATCGTGAGCAGCACTACTTAACATGAGCACACCGACTGGCATACAAAGCTGTCAATCATGTGGTCAAAACCCCTTTTTTTTAACATCAAATAACTAATTGAAAACAATTTTATCCGAAAAATGAACACTTGAATACACATAAATGTGATAGATAGATAGTAGTAGAAACCATCTTTGGGAAAAATGTACTTGACATGTACTTTGATCTTTAAGTCTGGCCCCGTGTCCCATCCACTAACATGGAGGCAGGGTTATAAGCTTTACTGAAGCCAGCCATCAGGAGGTGATCCAGATGTCTTGCTTTCACTCTGGGGGGAGTTGCCATGGTAAGCCTCTGCTTATCCAACCAGCAAGGAGGCTCTCAGGAAATGACGTGGTGATTACAGATCAGTGCGTATGTACTGTGGTTTATTTACACATATGTATGTTGAACAATAGTACACATGTTGGGTATGTAGTGCAGTATGTTGTTATGGACGCGTACATAGGTTTGTGTTTCTTGTCAGCCGCCGTAGTCTTATTACACAGGAGAAATTGCAGTTCTACAATCTTACCACTAGATGTCCCTACGTCCCACACACTGGACCTTTAGATGATTCATTCTCAACTGAATCTGAGTGTGTTGTTTAAAAGATGCATTTCAGTCTAATCACATCCTCCTGTTGTTGTTGTTTTTTAATTATAACAACAAAAACATTACACCATCACACGTAAAGTTATGAACTTTCTCTCTTTATTGTCTGTGAAGTCATACATCTTTGACAAAAGATAAAAGTAAGGCACTGCCCACCAAATCATTGCATTCATCAGAGACAATAACAGCAATACCAAAAATATATTACACTCTTAAAAATAAATATGTGATCATATCATCTGTATTAACTCCTACGGCCCAGCCTTAGTGGTCAATCATTTGTATAGACGATATTAGAATTCTTTAAAAGATTCATACAAAAATAAGGACCATTTTTTTTATAAGTACTCTATTTCCCTTGGTGAGGAAGTTTATAAAGTGTTACCAAACATGACGTAACAATGTATAAAGTCATTAAATTCAACATTATTCTGAATTATAGCTGTTAATATGTCATCAGATGGAGTTATCACAGTTGTTTCCAAAGAAGCTTATGTTTTTATATAACTCTGCATGCAACACTTTTATAATAAACCTCAAACATTCTTATTCTACCTGATAATTATAAAATATAAAGACTTTATATCAATACTAAAAAGAGTGTAACATTCATATCCTGATAGTGCCACTAGTTTTCATATTATCTAAGTAAAGAATCGACTTTCTAAAGAGAAGAAACAAAGCTGATGCACGCAGCTCATTCTGAAATGGTTATCTCAATCGTTTTCATTTCCCTCGTGTTTCCCAGAGATTCTTCTTGTCACACATGATGGAACAAACATTAGTGTTTTGCCAGGGAGACAGCGCTGTCAATCACAGGGTGAGGATGGTCGGGGAGTGCAGTGAGTGATCCGACTGGTCTCCGCTGCTGCTGCTGCGGCGGTGAGCAATCCCGCAGGGCTGTGGGGCTTGAGACTGGTGGATGTTCGCCTGATGTGATGTGGCAGTGGATGTGATGGAGGTGCTGGCATCTAAAACGGCAGGGGGATAGGTGAAAACCATACCGGCTGTGAAGGGTGTGAGAGAGGGAGTAGATGTGAGAACCGGGGTGTGGAGAGACTCTGATTCAGTGGTGGCAGCAGAGGCAGCAGATGTCACACGTTTGGTGGGGAGGGTTATCTTCGGTTTGGGCTTCTCCATCTTTGCTGGCAGTTTAGTCGAGGGTCCGGGATTGCTGAAGTCCTGTGGCTCCAGTTTGATGCCTCCCAAAGATGACATTGATGAATTCGGGTCAGAATCAGAATCGGAGTCCTCTATTTTACAAATGGGACGGTGAGCCTCCAGAACAAGCTCCAGCTTGTCTTTCTCCTTTTGTAAATCAGCGATTTCCTTCTGTAGACGGGACTTTTCCTCCTCAAGCACATCAGTCTCCTGTAACAGGCAGAGGAAGAAAGACATTTACGTCATTTCTCTTATGACTCATTGACCAATACCTGCATATTTTAAGCATTAGAGCTACAATTGTTAACATGTCAGTGAAGATTCTCAGGATTGATGTGACTCCTTTAGAGCTGAAGAAGCTTCTTGGGTTCCTACGATATAGCACTAATGATTACAGTTAGTAACTTAAATGAAAATATGTTTGCGTCATATTTGCTGAAACTGTTGCTTCATTCGGAAATGTCTGCGGAGGAGATACCCGCACACTAATACAACTGGTCTGGACAGCCACATTCACAGGCAGAGATCAATGCACGAATATGTCAAATTTTTAAGAACATCCGTCACAAAAAAACAGCGGCAAAAAAACAGCAAGCAAGCGTTTAAGCTAAGTCAAGGACTGAAACATTTGCTGCTGTGTCATGATAGTCACAGACTGAAATGCCTGTGAACCTTTTTTGTGGCTGTCCAGACCAGTTGTATTAGTGTGGAGATCTCTCCTCTGCCATGCTTTCTTGGTTGTCCATTGTACAGACGCACCCAAGATAAGCTTTTTTGTTGCCCTAAGTAGGCACAGTTTCACAGCAGCCTTAAGACTTTACGTTCGGAGAGGACAACATGAAACAGATAATCCAAGAAGAGAAAATCAAGTCCCTCCTCCTCTTCCTTCTACTTCTCATGGCATTTGCTAGGATCTATCACAGTGCACCAAAATCAACCAATCATGTTCAATCACTGCTTGTAAACCGTTTCTGTTACTTCATTGCCTATTTCTCATCTCAAATGATTTGAGAATCATATTTTAGTGTACAGTTTACCTGTAAAATGAGTGACCTGTTGGACACAGCGAGCAGAGCACTGCCCACCAGCCGAGCCAACTTTCTCATTTTACAGCCAAACCGTACACTAAATTATGTTGCTGTAAACATTTGAGGTGAGACATAGACAATAAAGTAACAGAACCTTTATTCATACTTGATCAGCACTGCTTAGTTTGACAGTTTACAAGCAGTGACTGACAGCTGCGTTAGAGACTCCATTCTGATTGGTTTTTGTCCACAAATCCATGTAAGTCAACACCATTAGAAGCACTACCTAGCAATAGACTTGGCAGTGGAGTATAACCTTTTTTTCATTGATTATCTGTCTCATTTAGTGCTGTGCGAATACAGTGACCGTTTCAGCAAATATGACAAAAGTTATTTTCTTATAAAGGTTTCCCACTACAGATTTTATGTTCTGACATTTGTACAGTCTTCACTTACACTTTGTAGTGTGTCTGTCAGCTCCCTGCGGCGATTGCGGCATTTTGCTGCAGCCAGTTTATTCCGCTCCCTTCTTATTCTTCGTCTCTCCAGCTCTTCCTGGGATAACTGTGATGAGAAGGAGAAGAAACAAGATTAAAAGACATAAAATAGGTTGACCTGACACAGTGAGTCAAACTCTGAGTGTCTACAGTTGGACTGTGAAAACTTGCTTTGGGCAAAAAACTCCACATATCAAATGTACAGGGAGACATGCTGGGAGTCCACCATGGACTACATGACACAGGAGAAACACTACCACCATGTGCGTGCACTGAGTCATCACAGTCATGGCGGCTGAATGATTTTGAAACGTCTGAGCTATTGTGCCTTTGTAACACCCTAACTCTGACTTAATCCAGCGCCCTACTGAATAATTGCCGTTGATCCAATATTTCCCGCCCTTTCTGGGGCGATGAGTCACTCTCAGACCCTAGTGATGACTCAGGTGTGAGTCACACAACATGACTTGCCCCTGTGAGTCACATGACAGTCGACTTCCTGTACCACGAAATAACAACTCCAAGAACAAAACTGTGACGGGGATGTGTGCCAACATGTGCCTGATGAAACCTAAAAAACGACAGTGCGGTGATGACGAACATGATAGTGGTTCTTAGGGTTGAAGTTGCGTTGAGCTGCATCTATTAAACATGTCTGTGTGATTTCTTGTTCTGACATTGCTCTGCTAAAAAAGAGCAGATCTTTGCGAGCAGTGTGTCACAGGTGATAATTTCACTGAGTCAACATCGACTCAAAGTAAACAGCATCAGAGGACATAAACAGTGTGTGTTTGCCAAATTTTCCTTTTTTTAAACTTATTTGAATAATAGGTTAAATAACACCTCTGCATGATCTTATCCTTAAGCTAAAGGGATCCATCTGATGTGTAAGTCTAAAGGATATGACACACAGAGTGTTACAGGATATTACACATTGGTTACACAGAAATGATTGAGCTACTGTCCACACCTTGCTATCTGCATCGCCTCTAGGGAGTATATGACTCCCAAGAGAGCTCCTTTTATGTTCCCTTGGGTTGACAGCTCACTTTTCAAACAACAGAAACACAATAAATCCACAACTATCAGTGTCTAAATATCAGCAAAAACATATGTTAATAAAGTTTCTGACTCTGTTATTTAAAGACTACTTTCTTACATGTTCGTCGTTCCTGCGCCTTGTTGACCCCGTGGCGTTTGCAGCTGCCCTTATGACCCCTGGTCTGAGGAAATGGGGATGGGAGGGTGGTGGACCCAGTGGACGTGCCCCTGAGAGGGTTGGGTAGGGAGGCACTGGAGATCGTGAAGGGCCTGGTGGGTGCATGAGGGAGGGCTGGACCAGCCACTGGAGGTCCTGGTTGGTCGTGATGGCATTGAGGCTTGGTACGAACTGACTGCTGCCAGCCATTGTAAACTTCTGGAGAAAAAGAAAGATTAAAAAGAATAATTTAGATAAAGTGGGTGAAAGTATTATAACAGAATCCAATGTGTGATATATTAAACCCATTGTTTCTGAAGCCTAAATGAGACTTAAGTCTAAAAAAGTAAAATAGAAGTAATGATTAAGATTGTCATGATAGATAATATATATTGAGTTGCCTTATTACACACACACACATACAACATAATAAGTTGTTTAACTACACGTAAATTACATATAATGTGACAACAACAGTACAGGTTTACTATATTGTCATTTTAAATTCAAAACTTTTTAAAACTTTCTCCTTCACAGTTTAGTTTAAAGTCTATTTGACATATCAGACCCATAGCAGTCTGTGGTGATCTCTATCCTAGTTTAGATATCACCTACCTGCTCCTGCTGTGTGGTGGAAGTGTTGGTGTTTCCCAGGGAGTTTGACCCAGAGACGCTGCCTGTGTAGTCCGGGTTGCCTCTTCCTTGACTTCCTTGACTCCCAAAGTTTCGATACATCCTTTCTATTTAACTAAAATGAAAATTGGAGCCAGCTGGAGCTATAAAGACTTCGGGTTTCACGAAACTACTTTGATTCTCGTGTGTCAATTCAAACTCTGGGCAAGCCCACCTTATTGCGGTAAGTCGGTAGAGTCCAAACGGGTAAGTCTTCAAGGGGGAACAAGGAAGGAAATGTCGCCTCGCTTTTTTTCAAATTGCCTTAAAACTTCCGAAAACGAGTTTTAGCACATCCCCTCGTCCTTAGTCATACATCTAGGAGCCAACGTCTGGGAATGATTGTGAGGTTGTAAACTCTTAAAGCGGTACTATAGGATCACCACGCCCCTCCGAAGTTACGGGAAATAGTGTTGTCTGGAACCTCTCACGAATCTAACCACGTGCCGTTACGTCATTGACCATATATGGTGAGAGTTTCCTCCTGAGAGTAGCACCCGGGATTCCTCAGACAGAAACCACTACAGACACAGTGGTTGACTTACTACTACAGTTTTCCACTCCCGTGGAAGTACTTTCACTGAGATGACATTTTATTTACGTTAAGGAGAAGTATGTAAAGTAAATCCTACTTGGGAAAAATTAAGTAGGCTAAATTAATGAAATAAAAAAAAATTAGAAGGGTTATTTAAATTGTACTTTATAATTATTTAAATATTTGCTGTATTTATGAGGACGCTATCTGATGTGATGGTCACACTGGACTTGTTTTAAAAGTTTATCACTGTTAAAAATTAACTTTAAGAAATTACAAAGCAAGGGAAGATTCATTCTCTCTTTATTGGTGCAAACAGACACACTGCTTTTCCATTTCCAAAGCTTATGGAGAGTTTAAAACACTTGTATGGGTTTATATAAGTATGGTATTTAGTAAAACCGTATGTTAAAGTGAATTTAATGGATTTAAATTCACGCTATAAGCCATTATACAGGTGTTAAATGAAAACAATTAATCTATGATAATTAGCTAGATGTAAACTTAACTTCAAGTTAAGTTAACTTAAACTTTCTAGTTTTCATTTTCAGGTCCATTTCAGAACTTATAAAGTTAATTTTATTTTTTACTTGAGAATATATATTATTAGACATTAAAACAAATGTAAATGCACCCACATTAGCTGAAAGGCTCAGTCATCAGCAGTCCCTTAAAAATATCTTCAGTTCAGTAATAAATAAAAGAATTAAAAGTATACTATCAATAACTTACACTGAAGTGAACTTATGTACGCCTACTCCCAAAAAGTACTTTTACATAGTCATTTCATTCATCATGTAGTGGTCAGGTCTGACAATAGTTAATACTCTTATGATGAGAAAAACAGCAAAAAGTCTACTACTACTGCCGCCACGACTCATCTTAAATCTAATGAATCTCAAGGTTGCATGTACGGAGTTAGTTATGAAATAGATTACAAAGTGTGCGTAAAGATGGGTGCATTTGCCTGATTGCCTTGAGGTTTTTGGCAGTCACTCTCACTTCACAAACCACATCAATGTGCATGCATGCCTGTGGATATGAGTCAGTGCATCGCCACAAAGCTGCTCAATTATATCACCATCCGTTCCAACGACCGTTTTTTACTCACAAGCACAATATAGCACCTATTAAAGATTCAAAAAACTGCATGCTGTAGATTCAGCGCGCTTAGTCTGTCACAACAGCTGCTGACCTTGCAGTCCCAAAGGACAGAGTTCCCGGCAAAGGCTGATTTCTGCTAGCTGCTGACTGTTGCACCAGTGTCTCACATTACTGCTAATTCTTCTCCTGGGAGCACACTGGCAATTTTGTTAAAAAAGAGAACTACAGTTAATTGCAAATACAGTTTCTATCACAGTAAAATCTAATCTGGGAGGGAAAGAGAGAAAATAGTGCAAATTATGATGATGATTATGATCCTTATTGATACAGAAATTAAGACATTGTGGACTGCGGTGTACTCATAACTTATGAATGAGGATAGAGACAATGAACAAAAACTGCCAAGAGCGTGACATTTAACAAAAACACCTGTTGGCTCATTGGCCCATTTCACTGCCAAGTCTCACATTTCAGATTTCAACAATATTACACGCTGTGATAATGAGCACACACATGCAGGATGGTTGGTGGTATCATATGAAAGGAATATGGGGTAAAGGTGAGCTCAGATGAGTAAGGCTTCAGGAATGCAGTGATGCCACACTTGCTCTGTCTCTTAATTGTGACATGTCCTGACATGTCAGTTACCCCCCCATTGCATTGTCACTTATCCACCAGCTGTTAGTTTTATGTTTTATTTGATTACGAAATGTCTGCTCCTGAGACACGCCCATTTTGGTGAATGAAAAAAGAATGTTTGTTTTCAAGTTTATGTACATTCACACGAGAGGATGTGAGTAAGTTGTTGTTTTCTATTTTACCTCTCATTGTCTCTACCAAAGTTAACAATTTTCAAAAGAGGAAGGAGGCAGTTTAGATTCCTTTACCATTTACTCACCCTAAAATGCTTCTCCACACCCACCCACCCACACTCCCACCCACACACACACGTGCTTCACAGAGCACAACAGCATCCTCATGCCACACACATTTAAATTTCTATGGTTAAGTGGGTGTTACAGTCCACGCCTTGTCAATTCATGCTTAAGATTATCTTAGTGAGATTATACAGAGCAGTTTTGATCATGGTACAAAACTGCACTACAAGTTCTGATTGTCCGAGTCATGGTTTGTTGAGGTGGTGCTCACATACTGTATGTAAGTCAAGTCTACAAGTAATAACATCAGTTAATGATGACTTTAATTAAATAAAATTGGGCTAATATCAAATTAAAATACAGAATATAGTGTGCAACATATAAAATAAAATAATAAAATCCTTATTTTCTCATCAGATTGTCATTCTTTTTTAAAAGTATTATGCATTAGCCGTAAAATGTGCAGTTAACAGATGTAAAAGTACTTATCCCGAAGCACAGTCCATTATAGTAGAGGTGGTAAAGGTATAAATCATTATGATTTCTGAGATTTCTACCATTTTTTCCCCCGTTAAAGGAGTTTTTCCTATCCGCTGTGAGGGTCCAAAGGACAGAGGGATGTCATATGCTGTAAAGCCCTCTGAGGAAAACTGATTCGTAATACTGAGCTTTATAAATAAAAGTGAGTTGAAAAATCAAATTATCATACATAAGTACATCAGTACAACTGTTTAATATTAGCAGCCAAATGTTTTTAAGTTACAAAAGTGAAACTGAAGCATTGCAGCTGGTCCAGATGGATCTAATTTTAATTGCATTATACAGACTACTGTTTGGTAGTTTTATGTAAAGTTTTATGAAGTAATCATATCTGCAAACATGTAGTAACTCTAATCACATGATATAGATTACACAGAGTGAATCAGAGCAAAGTGTAGTGGAGTTTCAGTATGAAGTTGCCAAAATGAAAATACTCAAGCAGAATAGTACCTCAAATTGGACTTGAGTATTTAAGTAAATGTACTTGATTACTTTTCAGCTGTTAGCTTCTTTAAGTCTATTTTGACTTTATGCATTAATGAGTATAACAAGGTTGTAGGTGGTAAATGAGATCAAATGAGGGAAATGGTGTCTTATCTGTGGCACTGTTCACTGTTACAGCATCATTTCCTGGTCAGAGGTGCTTTAAGTTCATAGCTCCCAAAGTTGACCTGCAACCTACCTGATGTCCCCTAAAACAGTTTAGCATGGATAGGACATAGCATGGAAAGTAGGGTCCGCACATGTAAAAACAGTACTTACAGTAACGTTACCTCTTAGCTGTGTGTATTGGTACAACAGTACACTGTCGGTTACACTGTTTTCTGCCACGCAGGCACACTGAAGTCAGCCAACCGCAGTGGATGGGTGGGATCAGCCCGAACAGTCTGGTAGCCACGTAGCTAGCTAATAACGTTAGCTGTGTTGGTAAGTGCTCCTGTGCTCGATATTTACTTTATAATGGTAATATTATCTTACAGAGAAGCTGTTTGGGTATTTAAAATGCTACTGCTGGACATATGTTATCGCCTGTGCGTCTTCACCGAGTGTTACTTGGAAATGTGATGTTATTAACTTAGCTCGCCTGGCTAGGTAACTTAGCTAGCATTAACTGTTAGCATAAGTGGTAACCGTTAAATAAGTTTATACGTAGGTTAGCTAGCAGCCGTTAGCATAAAGGTGTAGTAAGCTGGCCTTTGACTTATCTCAGGTATTTTAATGCTATCGGTGTTAGCTGTGGTGTAGCCTCACAGTGCTCTGTTTAGCTAGCAAACCCAGGATGAACTCGTTTAGTGTTAACTTAGTGTTGAATAAGCTTAAATGTTGCTAACGTGTCAGTTGTTTTTATTTTAAGCTAACGTCAGCGAACGTCACAATGGACTTGCCACATCAAGGATACCGAGCAAGTAAGTGGAAATTATATGAATCACCGTCTCATCATCAGTTGAAATTTGTGTAATTTTTTGCAAAATATCCGTCCATAGTTTCTACTTCCTGATTTCTGAGTTGGGGAAGACACACAGAGTTCAAGTAGTGCTGACACCCGACTGATAACATACAGTAAATGATCCCATTTATTAGGTACAGCTAACAGAAATGAATGGAGTTTAAGTTATAAGTACTTAATTAAATCTTACCTGCATGAGGATTGACACAAAAGTAACACCAATGCAGTATAATGCAATACAGTTCACCACTAACTACAGCCACTGTAATATATCTGAAGTTGAATCAACACCTCTCTAAAACATTTTAAACCAAGACTTCAAAAAATAACCATTCATGAAGGTAGAATTTATTACAGAGCTGCCTTTCCCTTGATTACCATGCATTAGTGTTCGTTTACAGTACCATATAAACAGGCAACTAAGTATAAACCTTACCTGTAGTCATTTTAACAACAGAATATGGTCAGTTTTGGAGTAACTGTATTGAAAGGAAATAAGATTACAAAGCTTCTCTTGTTATCTTGATCATCACAGAGTATTGTTTCTCTCCTGCTTAGATGAAAGACTTGATACGGTTGGAATGTTTTAAGTAATAGGACTAACATAAACAATTAGATGGCTATCACTGTATGTTTATTTGATATTGGGGATAATACAATACTTACCCAACTCAAGTCCTTTTTAAAAAATATATATTCAGATGTACGCCATTTACTCTCTCGTGTCCCTCTTTCCAAAGCTAAACCGAGAGCTCGTGCAGCTCCCCCCACTGCAGATTCTGTCCTGTTTGACGACACCAGCTCTGCAGCTCCAGCAATGAACAATCAAGGATACTACACTCCTGGGTACAATATGGCAGGACCCTCACATGACATGCACGCAGGTGCTGGGTCAAACAACCTCTTTGCTGACCCAATGGCCAACGCTGCAATGATGTACGGCTCCTCATTAGCTAACCAAGGAAAGGATATGGTTAACAAAGAGGTGAGAAAAAGCAGGATAATGATTGGTTTTCTTTAGACATGATACATGGCACTGTATGTGTTTGAATGGAGGGAATGGGGTGTTAGCCTGGTAACCTATAAATAAGGTCAGGGCCTGGATTGGGCAATTGGCATCACTTTTCACATGTGGCAAAAATTCTTGGGTGATTAAATCACAAGTTGACTGTGGTAAATGCGGGTTTGAATGCCCCCCAAGCACACACTGAACAATCTTTACAAGATTTTTAAGTTTCTCCCTAGCTGCTAGATGCGTGACCAAGTAGACCAAGACACAGCCTGACTCTTAATGTGATCAGAGAATAGGGGAACAGAGTCATCTCAAATACAGCAATTAGATTTACAGCTGGAGATGCAAGTATTTTCAAACCATTTTATTTTGTTTTTGACCCAAAAAGTGATTCAGCAAGTTCATTATTTGAAGTTTTTCCAATACAGAAAACCACACAGATGTGTTCTTTCATAGATATGATTACTCCTCCACAGCAGTGTACTACTTTGTGATTTTCTATGCTTCTTTGCCTGACATTAGTCACATCCAGAGCCCTTTCACAACACAAACGTTAATCTCTAGACAGTGTCATTGTTAGTGGATAGGTTTTCAGCCAAGAAGACCATTTTCTGGTTTGCTTTCTAATCTGAACAGTCGATGATTTTCCTCACCCAGGATTAAAGGTAGAACATATAAATAAATGTATGACCTGTGGATGCCACTTAAATAAAACTAATGTTGCTCTACTGGATTTGCAACTTTGATACACAGATGATTCAAAGTACATAGTCTGGGTGTCAAAGTGATGCACAACCCTGAGGGCAGCCACAGCCTTCTATACAAATGACTATGACTCAACTGTATTTATTTAGCTTGGCAGACTGTCGCTGCTCGTCTTTTAAATTCATGTTTGCACTTCCTTTGCCTTTCAGATCAGTAGATTCATGTCTGTGAACAAGCTGAAATACTTCTTTGCCGTCGACACCAGATATGTATTGAAGAAACTTATGATCCTCATGTTCCCGTACACACATCAGGTAATCAGAGCCATTCACTCTTTCAGACTTTGTCCTACATCAACGTACGGGACAAAACATTTAATAGCGTGCATAAGTGCTTGATAATTTTCCCTGGTATCACATTTTCACCCACTTATCACATTGAAACCATACAAACAAGATAATCAGCCTCCTAATCACTACTCCAGCTTTACTTATAAGCATCATAATGCTTTGATTGCCAGTGCGGATATAAATGCACACTGAGCTCCGACATTTCTCACGCACTTTAACTTATTTTGATTGTAAATAAAGTCACCACTGAAACATTCTGTGCCCTGATAATACACCATCCACACAGAGTGCAACTTTCCTTACAAGACCAGGCGTGCAAAAAGCCACACTAAAGAGTCTTGGTGCATTTTCCCACAGTTCTTACAGAGTTCCTATGTAATATGGGAAAGTATGGAATATGATTTTAGTCATCTCCAGATGTGGATAAATGTGGAAGAGAAGATAAGAGAGTATGGAAAAATATTTGTATGTTCAGACTATTGCCCCTTGTTTGTTTTCTAATATTTAAAATTCTGAATTTCTAAAATATAAATTGACCTCACAAGCACACAGTGTTTCCCATGGCGTTTGGAGCAGGCAGCCAAATTGTTAACCAATGCGTGGGAGAGTGCAGGCCAGAGTGAACTTGATTTCGTAGAATGCAAGGCAAGAAGTAGGCCATACGACTGAACACACACACTCCCACGCAGAGCCGCCTCTACACATGTACACAGCCTGCAGAACAGCTCCACACCAAGCGTGATACAGGGCAACTGAACCAAATCCAGACATCTGTGACCAAATTAGTTTGAAAGAAAATGCGGCAAAATCTTTGAATTACATATAAACATAGCGTCAGAAATAACCAAATATGAACTATTAAGCTTGTTTCTTTTTATTAGTTATTATGATGTAGTCATCAGAAAGTAAACAGACTGTCTTTTCTGCATGAGGAAACCTTTATGGCTGCGTTCATCGTCGTTTCCATGGACACAGCGAATAAACAAGGCTGCACAGATGCCCTGAAAATTTAATTATCTAACTTTTTCCAACCAATTTTTATTTTTTATTTTTTTTAAAGAGACTAAAAATATGGAAGGAAAAATAATGTAATATTATTTATGCAATATGTTAATGGGAAATAATACAAGTAAAGGTAGCAAGGGTTAGTTCAGGTCCTCTATGGGCAGAAATAAACTTGAACACAATAGCAAGTATAGTCAGAATGTAATATGCATGTTAACATTCGGATTTTCTCAGATGTCAAATATGATCTGAAAAATTCTACAGACACATGACTTAAAATGATCATCTACTACGGCTGTTAGTCCTAATTTTTCACTGAGCTTTAATCTAATCAAGTGTAAATTAAATTTCACAAAGTCATTGTCTAAACTTTTTTGTTGTTCAATTTCAGTTAAGTTGTTCCATATTGTAAACCCTTCAGATGAAAGCATTACTGACTACAGACTGTACTCTTATTTGTGTTGGTAGGACTGGGAAGTTCGTTACCATCGGGACACTCCACTGACTCCAAGACAGGATGTGAATGCACCAGATCTTTACATACCAAGTGAGTTTCCTACACACACCAAATGATCACTAACAGGTCATTTTGTAAAGCCTGTGAGATGTATTGAGTGTGTTCTTAATCTTGTAGCAATGGCGTTCATAACCTACATTTTACTCGCTGGAATGGCCCTCGGCATTCAGAAACGGTGAGTTATTTCATCCTTATCTTATTTACTTAATGACTCAGTAAATATGCACCGTATCAAAAAGGTAAATAAGGAGTGTGTATTGTCTTTGTGTGAAGGTTCAGTCCAGAGGTTCTTGGACTGTGTGCCAGCACCGCCCTTGTATGGATCATCATCGAGGTCTTAGTGATGCTGTTGAGCTTGTACCTGCTGACAGTACACAGCGACCTCTCAACCTTTGATCTCATTGCCTACAGCGGATACAAATATGTTGGGTAAGTGTCATGTTGTACCAAAGATGCATGTGATTTTTCTTAAAGGGAAAGTTCACCCCCTTACCTATAGTGCTGTTTATCATTCTAGATTGTTTTGCTGTGAGTTGAGGAGCGTTGGAGGTATCGACCCTAGAGATGTCTACATCACAAGCTGAGTGCCGTGTAGTTCTGTTATATTTAAGAAAAGGCAGACATCTCTAGGGCCTATGCCTCCAACAAAAAAATATGTTTTTTTAATTTAACTGACAAAGAAAATCACTGTGAAGGTTAGTTTAAGACCCAGAGTTTTAATTTGTGTTATAAACCGATAAACCGCTGATGCAAAGATGTAGATTTATTGATTTAGATTCAGCTTAGTGGTAAAAAAGTATGTTTATAAATGAAGGTATTCCATTCCTAAATGTAAGTTGGTTTATATTAACTGCATTGTAGATTCATACTGTAGATTATTAATGTTGTTTTATGCTTCTCCTCAGGATGATCTTCACAGTGTTGTGTGGCTTACTGTTTGGCAGTGATGGTTATTATGTGGCCCTTGCCTGGTCCTCCTGTGCCCTTATGTTTTTCATTGTAAGTATTTTGAGTCCTTGTTGACATCATCCACTATATTTATAAACCAGAAATTAACAAACTTTTCTCTTGAACAGAAAATCAAATAATTGTGACCAGTTCCTGCTCATTCTTAATCAGTAAATGACATTACTACATTACTATAAAGTGGACATTTTAAAAGAGAATCCTGTCTATGGATCAGAAACATTTACACATTAAAATATTGCACAACCATCTGGCAACAATATAATGTACTTTTCTATTTATTAGAACCACATGCATAATTCGAAGCTAAAACGATGACATTCCTACCCACAGCAGCATTGTGTTTCTTCAGTGTAACATATCATTGGTTCAGAAAAGGTGCTGATCGCCTGTGTAATTATAATTCATTATATTTTATAAGTGGGTCAGATATTTACACATTTAGATGCTTTTTTTTTTTTCATTTCAATTGATCTTTCCCAGGGTCATTAAGAAGAGAATAATAAAGAAACGGTTATATAGAATACACAAAGACAGCTAATACACATCAATAAATACACCATGATGTCCAGTGCAGCAACATATTATATCCGCTTTGTGCGTCATTATGGTACATCACTGTGCTGCTCACAGCTCGACAATGAATTGAGAGTTTACCCATTTCATATACAGGGTTCCCACGGTCATGGAAAACCTGGAAAAGTCATGGAATTTCACAATCTCACGTGTATATGTGACATAGGATGGCAGCATTTTTTACGGGAAGCAGGGCTCTCCTGCATGTGTGTGTTGAGCAAAGTACGGTAACCAGGCAGGCAAGTGCAGCAGACACAGTGAAATGAATGCTTTTCCGAAGTTTACATGTATTATGGATCCTTGAAAAGTCATGGAAAGGTTCTGAAATTTTGTCCCATGAAAACACGTGGGAATCCTGTATATAGTAAAAAAAAATTCACAGCTGAAGCGTTCAAAACATTTGCTGTTAATTACTAATGTTATTGAAGCTTCAGAGCACAAAAATAAAAAGAAGAGATAGGTCAAGGTAACGTTGATAGTGATAACATTTATCACCCAGCAGCAGCTATAATTAAGGTAATAATAGATTATGACCGAATTTTACTACCTGTCCCTCAAAATGACGGATGAGAGAGTCTAACACAACTTCCACTGGTCTCTACCTTTTTATAAAGTCTGACAAACATCCTGAATACAGCAATATCAGAAGAAAATAAGAAAATACGGGCAGTGAATAGAGTCTCTGCAGAAAATGCACCGTCACACACTTCTTTATTTGTATGATTCAATGCATTGTTTTTTTATGAATATCTTGTAAGTATACCTTTAACAATGTTGGCCTGAATTGGAGGTTTAAAGACGTTTTTGTCTTGGCAGGTTCGATCTCTGAAAATGAAGATCCTTCCCTCTCTCTCCTCGGACTCCATGGGAACCGTATCAAGTGCCAAACCTCAATTCCGCCTTTATATCACTGTGGCCACTGCAGTGTTTCAGCCAATTATTATATACTGGTTAACCTCTCACCTGGTCAGGTGACCGGGAGGCATTAAATAACCTGAAGTCCAAGTGTGTTGGACCTAAAACGTGGTTGTTGAGTGTTTGTACACCTGCCTTTTTATGCTCTTTTGTCAGTAAACTCAAAACATATGTAGACAGTGTTGAGCTGCAGTGTGTGTCGAGCTTGTCAGATGGACATGTTTGTAATGAAATGGTTTTGTTGATTTCACCACAGAGTGTGACGCAGAAAGTGTCTCACTGGAAGTTGTTTTCCAACATGGGTGTACAGTAACTCTGACAAATGCTTATTTTTGGCCACTTAACTTTGAAGAAAAAGGGCTTTCATTGTGAGGTTTGTTTAATTATAACTCAGTTTCAGTTTTCTTTTATACAGTGTCCCTTCACATGATGTACACTATTTGCACCCCACAGTACACACACATCAAACGCACATTACACACATGATGCAAGTACCATTTTTCTGGTATGGTATTGTTGCTGCATTATCCCCCTTTTCTCTTGTGAGTCCTGGATTTTATTTATCTAAAATTGACAGCATGACAATGTTTGGATTTTTTGTAGAAAAAAAATAAATATATTTAGCTTTGTGTATTCAATTTTAACTGTTTCTGAGACTCTTTATAAAAAAACAAAAACAAAAGCTGCATAGTTTTGCAGGGGACATTTGTTGTATCTGATTTATTTCCTCTTAAAAGATTTACCTCATTTAATAAGTTTAAAATTCTAAAGCTGGTGCCAGAAATCAGTAGTCTAACTGAGACAGAGAGGTGGGAAGTTAGTGAAATTTAAAACTTAGAATTACTGTGCTTATGTATGATTTTAGGCCCTGACATGTTACATGAGAATTTTCATTTTGTGAGAATTTATACTTCATTACATTTCAGAGGGAAACTGTGTTATTTTTTTTACTCACCTATATTTACATCAAGTGTCATCTGTAGTTGTGTAGTCATTAAAGCAGCGGTTCCCAACTGGTGGGTCATGAGTCCATTCTCAATGCACCACAAGTGACTCATGAACGTGTCAATTTTGTAAAATAAAACACACTGTTTTTAAGTACAATGAATTTCCAGCACAGAGCTTCTATCATGAAGTGCCATTTCCTGCTGTAGAGTGAGTGACTCACAGACAGCTACTTTACAGACAGTAAACTAGCTCAACGACATGGATAAACACAAGTATGACTCTGAATATGTTAAACTCTGGGACCTCGAACTAGAAAAATCTGGACCCTGTGGCTGAACCAGTTGGGAACCACTGCATTAAAGTATAATTGCAGCATAACGTGTTACATGTAAGAAAACGTGCATCACTAGAGATGAAATATTTTGCATAGGTGGACTTAAACAAAAACTACATTAACTCAAGTTTTATACTTCAGTATGATTTTGAGTCACTTATTGTTTCCTTGAGTATTTCCATTTTATGTAACTTTCTACTTCAATCTCAGCACTTTCAGGGAAAAATATTTTAGTTTTTGATTTCAATTTAATAGCACAGGTTATTTTATAGTTAACACACAAAAGATGAGCTCATACAATATACAGCTTTATGATTAACCCTCCCAACAGTATATGAAAAAAGTATTGTCTTATGTAGACATGCTACAATATCAAAATGCTGTGTACATGTTAATGATTTATTGTGCTGCATTATGACTTCATTTAATAGTTCAAGTGTATTTTGCTGAATTTGTAAAGGCAGGACTTTTACACTGTCTGTTCTTTCACACAGTTGTGGAAGCAGTCCTCCATAGTACTAAAAGACAGGAAGTAGCAATACCTCATCTGTTACAAGCTAAAGTTGCATTCAAAACAACATGTAAAGGTCCAGTGTGTAGGATTTAGTGGCATCTAGGGGTGAGGTTGTGCCAAGCATGTAGAAGAACTATGGTGGCCAACATGGAAACTTTGGTTTGTCCATTTTGGGAACAACCAGGCAGACTCCGGAACAGAGGATCCACGCTGTATGTAGATAAACAGCAAACTGCATATTCTAAGGCAACGAAAGCACACGATTCTTATTTTCAAGTGATTATAAACTAATGGAAACATAGTTATGAATATTATATACAATCTGTGCCAATAGATGTCCTTAAATCCTACACACCGGACCTTTAAGTTGTAAGCACTGGTATCAAAATATTCTTTAAGTACTAGAAGTAAAAGTACTCATGCAGAAGAAGAAAATATATACTCTATTAAATAATCAGTTTTACAGTTTATTGCACACTTGTGACTATTAAAAATAAACCCAGTGCCCCTGTATGACGACATCAGTTTTCTTTTCTTTTTTTTGCTTGCTTTTCATGCTTAATTTTTTAAACTAACCAGGTCCTTCTCATCACAGATAGCTAGGAGACGTTAAAAATACAGAACATGCGTCTCAGGAGGTTAAGGAGACTACAGTAGTTGAGTGATGCCTACTGCTTTTACTTAAGTAAAATATACATGAAAACGTCTTCCTGTTTGCTTCATGAGGTGTCTAACTTGGGGGTATTGCTGTTTTTATTTCACTGTCATGTTGGATGTGAGTCTTCTGTCTCCTCTGTTTATTGGTGTCAGGCTGTATAATCAGTGCGGGAGCGCGCCTGGGCACGCGCACCCTGCAAAGCGTCCTTTTGGTTTCCATGGAGACCTCGGACAGCAACAGAACACGGAGGCAGAGGTGTCCGACTCCGAGTCTAGTTTCAACACCATAATTTCACCTTTAACTCTGAAACGACGCGTTTTTTGGAGATTTAAGGAGCTGTGAACTCTGCCTGATTATCGTTTTGGTGATTTGGTGAGTAACTAGTTAATATTATGTATTTTGGAGCAAGAGCTCACCTCACCTGTGAGAGGAAAAGGCGGCTTTCCTGACTAAATGAAACTTTATATTGTTCCGCCATTTGCCTTCTGAACTGCATTGTAGAGCCATGTGGCATCACAGGCAAACTATCAGAGCGTTATAAATCTGATTTTACACACAGTAAGTGTATTATTAGTTTGTTAAAGCGCACCTTCAGTGTGTATACGGGCAACAGTGTGTTTCTGCACCTGTCCACTGGGCACGTTTAGTGTTTAGAGGCTGTTAAAACGGGAGATGGTGCTGTGAGAGTGTACACACAGTGGACTTTGTACATGAACAGGATGCTCATCAGAGGGGAAAGGATGGCTAACATTTAACTGGAATATTTCTTTTTTTTCCTCCAACATTTTCCATCAGCTCTTTTAGTCTAAGACTTTGGAGCTGGGTCGACCCTGCAGTAGCTACCCTGCATGTTTGGATTATTTTCGTTTTTAAAGGTAGTTAATAAAGTTTGTTTTCTATACCTTGAAAAGGGAAACAAAAAAGCCTAAATTCAAATATAGTGCAGTTTCGCTATCCTTAATTCTGTTTGCTCTGCAAAAAAGACATGTTGTATGCTGAACAAATCGTAAAGCTCTTAGTTATTTGTGATTTTGGGCTGCATGAATAAATCTTTATTGTTACTGGGTATATCACAGAACAAGTACTGAGACAGAAAAATACAGTTTAGCATCTAAACAGAGGTGCAAAAAGCAGTAAGTTGCAAAGTAATAAAACAAACAATAAGATACAGAATTAAAGCTGCAAGCAGTGATGAACGGGCCCCTGGGCCTTCCTGCACGGACACCAGTTGATACAGCCATGCTTTCTGCAGATATCAGACAGTGCACTTAAGTTTGATGTTTTTTTCTTTGAGATAATATAACTTTTTTTTACCACTTCCTAAGTCCACTATGAGGCACAAAAAAACACACACGAATCATACCTCATGTTGCTGTTGATAATGTGTACACCACACCAGGTAAACCTCATGTAACTCAGATGATGTTTTTTAACATACTTACAACTTACTTCTTGTTGTCGCTGGCCTGACTATAGGCATGATGATCATTTCAGGTATGTGGACTATGTAAAATTAAGTGACAGACTGCTTTCTGTGTCTTGGCGAAACATGGAAATTCAACACCTCCCCACAGCCAAGCTGTTTGACAAAAACTCAGAAGCTTCTCAGTGTAGCATCGCTACGGTCTTGAGATAACACTGCCAAAATTTGAAGTCAGTTGAGTTTAATCTGTAGGTGGAGTCTGTTAAAGTACAGTGCCTGTAAAAAGCAAAAAATGCCCCAAACGTAAATAATGAATTCAAAATGGTGGACTTCCTGTTTGGCACAAGTGGCAACCTCCAGCTGAAGTTCCTTGAACGGCCACTTGAGGCTGGCTCCAGAAGCCTATCAATCCCCGTAGACCCTCACGTTAAAATGCCCAACTTTACAGCATAAACATGTTTACAGCCTGGTACAAAAACAGTTTGGTCTGTACAGCTAATTTTAACATTCATGAAAACTGTACGGGGATGAATTTTTATATAACTCACCCCTTCACATTTAACATAGCCGTATATTTACGCATAATTAAGGGCAAGTCGCTTGAGTGACAAGCTTTGTGCCATAGTGTCCTCAGCTTTTCAGTCAGATCCACCCCTCGCCCCTCCACAGCTCCACCCTCTCGACCAAATATGATCACCTCTGGCTCCAAAAACCAAGATGGCGATGGCTGAAATGCTAAACTTGAAGGTTCAAAATGGGATTCCACAAACCAATGTGTGACGTCACAGTAGCCACGTCCGTTATTTGTAGTCTATGGTGTGGCACCAGGAGACTTTTTTAAGTCTTGAAATGCTACATGTGCCTTTCAAATTTGGTAGATCTAGGTAAAGCACACCGTGGGGGCTACTCCGTTGAATTTAGTAGGGAAGCACTATTGTACCATTTTGTCACACCCAAGATGAAGATGCATGAAATATCAAAAATTTTCACCAGTTCTTATGTTTGTGTGATGTTTTGTGAGTTTCTGAGCATCTTTAGTTCCTCAAAAATGTGATTCATGTCCTGAACTCATTGTAGTTTCAATAGGGCCTCCGCCACCACCTGCAGTTGGTGCTCAGGCCCTTATAAATATAGAATAAACAGTGAGGGGTAGATATTAACACGCATGATATATACAGAGTAAATGAACATGTGCAGCAGTTACAGGAGGAAACTTTCATTCCTGATTTACCTGAATCATTCCTTTCAGCATTAACCTTTGTTTTTGTCTGTCATGTCTTCCAGCAGTGCTACAGCTGAATGACCCTGGAAGTTTCCTCCTGGGCGTGAGATGGAGAATAGCTCTCATACACTGCCACCCTCGTCACCGTGTCCCACCACTTATGGAGGGTCCCTGCCTTTCTCCTCCTCGCCGCAGCAGACCTGCTCAAATGGCCGTGTTTCACTCCCACTCTCACCTATTTCATTCCCCCCGTCCCCTTCCTCACTTTCTCCAGCAACAGCAGAGTCTGTTCACTTGTCCTCGCCTCTGTTGCACTGCACGGCATCTCAGTGCCTCGAAGGACAAAACATACAGTGCCTCAGCCCAGGAAACATATCTGACCAGGATGACCTGACCTGCCTCAACTGGCTGCATCAGAGGGGCAACCTGCTACCTCTGCAGCCCCTTCCCAAAATGACACCACTGCCTCAGCTGGAGTCCTCCACACCAACCCAACCTCCTTCTCCTGCTTCGTCCAAGCCACCGTACTCCTTCAGTAGTCTGATTTTCATGGCTATAGAAGACTCGCCTGACAGGCGGCTCCCAGTGAAAGACATCTACGACTGGATTGTGAACAATTTCCCTTACTACAGGACAGCTGCTGGAGGCTGGAGGAACTCTGTGAGACACAACCTGTCCCTGAGCAAGAGCTTCCATCGCATTCAGAGGGACAAGAGCCAGGTGGGGACATGAATCAGCAACTGGGTCATGTAGCGGCTAAATGGAGTGTACTTAAATTACAAGACAGAGGTTCAAGCATCCATATTACACAAATGTCCTTGAGCAACACACTGAATCCAGATGTGCTGAATTTTAGTCAAGTCAGCAACTACACTGCCCTACAGGGAAATTATCATAATGTGCTCCACATGTGTTGAGGTTGTTTTTTGGTCAAGTATTTCAGCGTTGCTGAAATCTTTGCACGGCCCATTGCAGTCTGAATGTTTCAAGTGGTTTCGTGTGTTTGTTTCAGTCAGTGGGGAAGGGATCGCTGTGGTGTGTGTGTCCAGAGTATCGGCCTGCGCTCCTTGAAGTGCTGAGGAAGACCCACAGTTATCACAGCAACAACATCCATCTGTTAAACAAGCCCGCACTGTGAGTATAATCACGCAGTTTGAGTTTGTGCAACAGGACTGCAACAAATTATTTTTATTACGGGCGTAGGCTAAGTTTCAACATTTCATACTGGGGAATTTATATGCACCAATTTGTGCCTCCTCTGCATCAGGTTATGGTGTAAATGTCACTAATTTGTTCAGAATAAAAGTCCTCTGCAAACACACATGTTCTAAATATTTAGCGGGTCATGTCCCCTGCCCCACCCCCCACCCACATCTATGCTTTTCATTACGACTTTTAAATATGTGTTAACCTTTTCCAAGTCAGTTATGCAAGAAAAAAATGCCACACATGCCAACACCAGGTTTTAAAATGTGAAAATGTACTGATTTTTACAATTTCAAATTGAATATATTTGTGCTAACCAAACATGCAATATGAAGACATTTCATTGGGCATGTTGCACACTGCAATGTTTTTGTTTTGTTTTTTTCTGTTAATAGATTGATTGATTAATTCGTTTTAAGAAAACATAATCATTTGACAAAAAAAATAACTATTACTATTACTTATTGTAAACACACTCGCCAGCTAAATTGAAAGTAAAATCCAGCCCCAGATTCACTCTCATTTGATGTTTCACCTCATTATAGCTGCATTTTTTGGTGCTGTGTCTCTTGGATGCCTTCTGCTTACAGTCTGGCACCTGGTTGCTTCTTTTTTGTAAAGCCCTGCCCTCACCTGAGCGCTGTCGGGTTACACCCCTGTAAAAGTCTGTGCACAAAACACAAGAAGAAAACAAGAAAACACAGGCAGAAGGCAGTCTCTGCAGATAAATACACCACCATACACTTTGAGTGGGTCATAAGTGATGATATTTTTTCGAGGAATTACTTCAGTATGAGTTGTTGTTGTTGTTGTTTTTTGAGAATCCTGCATACTAAATCTTTAAACAAACACACAAACTTAATTCATGTAGTTGTCGTTGTCTGTCTTGCCATGTTGTGTGCAGGTTGGAAGGAGCTGAGTTTGGGGTGCCTGCAGTGTGCGACTCTATGGAAATCTCAGGTTAGTGACGAGGAGACTCACAGCGGGCTCGTGTCACTTAATTAGCACAAGAACGCACTGACTTGACCCTTTATGAATTTATTTTAGTCGACAATATGTCATCAGTGGTGTAACAGCTCTCTGTGACACTTTTATCGCCCACAGCTTTTCTCCCTCTCTGCAGCTTTCTCAGCATGCAACATTGTTCCCCTGTTTGTGTTCTGTTGGCATGGCAACAACCTTCTATTACCTTGGCAACCCAGCAATAGCCTAGCTTAGTCTCCTTTATATCCCCTCGGTTTATTTCTGAGCCTATGGCGCTATATGGGTCTTCATGCTCACTGTAGACTCCGACAAGTGGTCGTTTAACCAGCCTGAATGAAAACAAGTTATTAATATTGATGTTGTGCTTTTTGATTCATATTCTGCTCGATGTTTTTCTCTCATGCAGATCCTCTCTCTCACACCCTCCTCCTTTCCACGCCCTCACCCCAAATCCTGAACACCGACAACCCAACTTTCTCTGAAAGCCCTCCGTGCCCCTTGACCCCGGATCACGAGGAGCTTGTCACCATGGAGTCAGTTGACTACCAGCAGGAGGAGGTCAGCAAGGAGATGGAGAAGGACCCCCTGTCAGACAGCGGGTACATCGAGTTACACTATTACCAGTCTCACCAGTACCAGTACCTGGTGCTGCCGGGTGACACCGAGCTGGACCTGGAGACTGTGGAGATCCTTCAGCTGGATGCTGAGGCCCAGGAGGCTGCTGGGTCACTGCTGGACCTGGCAGGTGGTGGATATTAGTGTTACATCTCATCTAACAATCATACCTGATGCAATGCTTCAATATATTGAAAGCAAATACTCCAACAAGAAAAAATTAGGATTATATTTTGTAGTCTTAAAGGTGCAGTGTGTAGGATTTAGGGGGATATACTGGTAGAAATGGAATATGAAAAGTATGTTTTCTTTAGTGTATCATCGCCTGAAATGAATCCTTCTCCACATAGATCGCCATTTGGCACCACCATGTTTCTACAGTAGCCCAGATGGGACAATCCAAATACTGGCTCTAGATAGGGCCATTCACATTTTTGCGTCAGCGACCATACTTAGCCCCTCTGCAATGAGGGCATCAGAAAAACACAGATTTTTCAACGTGAAACTGCTTCATTCAGTGTTCTTACTGGTTTAAATCGCCGCATCCATTTGTTTTGGAGAGGAAGAGACTTCTGTGGATAATTTGGCACCCAGTAAAAAACCTCCTGTACAATGAACTTTGAAAGAATCCTAACAGGGAGCAGTTCTCACTGATAGATGCCACTAAACTCCTCTATGGCTTACACACTGTTCCTTTAAGTGTTAATAGATGGGAGTGATGATAAGATGATCGATTGCTCCTTCCTGAAACGTTGACACTGCCCTAAGGCTTGTGAATTATTTTGTAGTTAGGTAAAAGTATAGATCAACTTTCTGATGGACTAACGAGACAATGGATCATATTACTTCATATGTATTCAGGCACTTACAATGCAGAAATGAATTTTACCACCATGACATACCATACAATGATATGCTGGACAAAGATTTGAGAGTGTAATGTAAAAAAAAAATCATGGACGAAATTATACTCTGAGATTTTAAAACAGGTGGGTATCAAGTATTAATACACTATGGGTTTTTCACTGTGATTTTTTTTTAAACATATTTAGTTCATTCTCAGGGGTGGAAGGAATGATTTCAACTCAAGATTCCCAAGTTTCCCATGTTAAAGTAAGATCTATATAGCCTTCAAAGTAAAAACATAGCTCTTGACTCACACATTATTACCTATGTAATGAGAACATGCCTTACTGGCCAATTTGACTCCACGTGGTGACCAACAAACAATCTTAAAATGAATATCTTGCCCCCTTAACATTGTTTCTGCAGCATTTTCTGATAATGCCGCCTTTCTAAAATTATAATAGTTTAAAAAATAAAAATTAATTTATAATTTAGTTGTAAGAAATGTGGGAAAGCATCACTCAGTTACAATGATATAAGCACTTCCACTTTGATTCCTAATTAACTGTACACCCATTGTCACTCTTCAGATCATGTTTGCTGGAGTTGATGTTCTGTACATGATGTTATGTTTCTCAATGTCTCTTATTAGTTTTCTGTGAATTTGAAAACGTAGATATGATCCTGTGATCTATGCTGAGTTGTTTTCAATCAGGAGTTAAAATGCAAAATTATCTCACTGCCATTTAAACCACTTTACATTCCAGGGTACACTGAATTTATGTTTGTAAATTGTATGTATTGTCCAAAGCTTTAGATTTTATAATCTAACAAATAAAATCTTGTCATGCCGTTCTTGTGAAGTAAAATTGTCTGGCAGTTTGTCACCACCATTTTTTAAATACTTTATTGCAATGTTTCTTTCCACATCTTACAAATAATTTGTGTAAATCATTACTAAGTCAATTGCATATTTTTATCCAGCCCATAAAAAATTGTTGTAGGTTATGTCTGGGTATTTAAAACATCTATGAAGTGTTGTTGTTAATACCAATTAAACCATTAGAGGGCGTAACAGTCACAGCAAGTCTGATAAATGTTTACATGGTATATTCTCAGACAAAAACATGTTGCTTAGCTACGATGTATTTTCATCCATGAAAATATGTCAGCTCTTATTTGTATTTATGCAAAACACTTCTTGACAAGTTCTGTTTTACTTTACCTGTCCGGTAGTTCCGTATTCGTGACTTTACATTAGAAAAACTACATTTCCCGTAGCTATGAGGCAGGGCTGACACAGTCTTACGCCTACGTGGCACGTTGGGTAGCGTAGTTCGAAGACACAGTAAAGTAACTGCAGGAAACCACATCGAAGCTACATTTCCCATGAGACTTTGCGCGGGTTGAAGGCGGAAGTATGTGAGTTTCGTGGTGGAAAAAAGTTCTCATAGTTGTTTTCATGCCAGTGTAGAAAAAAGTCACGCTTCAGTCGTTTCTCGCCTCTTATGAGACTTTGTTGAAGCCGTTTGAAGACACCAAAGGTAACGTGACGCCTTCAAACAGAAGCTAAAACTCTCAGATTTGCTAATTTAGGCTTTACGTCGTAAAATGTTGCTGCAACGGTCGTTTTGAAACACTCGTTTCCTTCAACGGCTAAAAACGGTTTGCTTTTTGTATTGTTTTTGTCTGAGTACAGTCAGACGTTAGCTACAGCCGTTAAATTGTAAAATAGCCCGTCAATATTTGTGTGTTTTTGCTCGTTAGCTAGCTGCTGAGCCTTTCGGTTGCATCCAGATTAACGTTAGAGAATCGTGTAGTTTAGCCACACTGGTACAAGTCCTCTGCCAGCGTAGCCAGCATCGCTGTCAACGCTAAGTGGCAGTTGCTAAGATTAAGCAGGGTGAATTACAGAGAAAGTACTGCACGGCTTAGCTTGAGGTTTATGACAAAGCGCAGGCAGGTTGCAAAATACAGTTTGGTCTCCTAGCTGCAGAATTTCTCTACATTGCAACACATCCAGAGCAGAGAAATGCCTGGCATGCTGCTACTGACTGCCACACCTTGTTTGAGGTGTAGATCTTTTTTTAGTGAAAGGAGAGGGCGAGTTTTAGGCATTATAATCGCAGATAAACTGTTATGAAAGCACCTCCCTGTCTTAGTCATCATGGGAGAGCGACAACAATTGAGTCCTTTGAGGCAGATGAAATGATCAGTGTGTTGGAGAGCATGGTGAATCCACAAGCTGGAGGCAAAGCAGCATGACACCCATAAGAGAGCACCCACACTCTGCTGCACACAGAGCTAAATATTGTGTCTGATGAAGGATCAGTTCATGGCTGATTTTTTTTCAGTAGGCACAGGCGAAATGGCAGACACGAGTAAACAGCTTTGGTGGGATTACCATCCAAATCTCACGTCTTAGTGAGGCTGGAAAGACAGTCAGTTGCATGCCTCAGCAGAGTGACCTTTAAACAATTTGCCCGTGGGCCTACAACTAATGCCTGCAGTGATGATTGATTATCTACTGATTATTTCATTTTAACCAGTTTACTTTGAATGATTTCTGTTCTGATCATGGACGGACAATAACTCTATTATGAAATGTCCATTACAAGTTAATTAGAGCTTTAACAATGCTTTAGAATAAGCCAACACACACAACAATAAAAAAATAAAAAAGAGGAACTTATTATAATAGTTTTTATAATAACTTAAAAAATACAGGAAATCAAGTTCCTCTACACATTTATGAAACTGGAACCAGCAAATGTTTGATGAATGTGTTAAATATTAACAACTAAAACTATTAAATTATGCTCTAAAGTTAAATTTAATAACTCTATGTTGCAGACTAAAAGTGATTTTTAAAGAAACAACTTAGTGCTAAACAGTGTTGTCAGATTCTGAATATCTAAAACAGTTTCGGTACTGATTTTCTGCAGTATCACAACACCTGCACCAGCTGTGTTTTCTCACTCTCTTTTGATGTTAATGTTTACTACAGTCATTCTGCTGTTTTCTGCCACTAACCAAGAGAAGAAAACTAGCTTTGTTATATTATGTTTTAATAAAAGCTTGATTGAAGTTGAAAATTCAAGTATATTGAAAACACTAGTGCTGAATTAATCAGTAAATGGGCAGAAAATTAATTGGCAACTATTTTTTATAGTTGATGAATTGTTAGATTTATTTGTCAAGAAAAATATCCAAGATTCACTACTCTCACTTTCTCAGATTTGCTTCTTTTCTATGCTTTATGTCACTTTAAAATGTTTGTTTGGGGTGGCAACTGTGAGCTGTCACCCTTGACCATTAGGATTATACATCACACAATTTATCAAAGAATGGACCTATAAATAAACAATAATAATTTAGTTGCGGCCCTTAAATTGTTCCAGTACAAATATCAAGCTGCTGTTTTTGTCTGTGTTGTTCCCAGGGACCAGTGCCTCTTAAGGATGGGGAGTGAACCAGGCCCAGTTCAGGTTGTCACAGTGTGTAAGGAGGAACACTCCTTCACTTTGGACACCGAGGCTCTGTCTCGGGTTCTGCTGGATCCCAAGGTCCGAGACAAACATGTGGTGGTGCTGTCAGTGGCCGGAGCCTTCAGGAAGGGCAAGAGCTTCCTGCTTGATTTCATGCTCCGCTATATGTACAGAAGGGTGAGTCACACCCTGACATGATCTTTCACTGTCTCACTCCTCCAGACATCATATTTTACTCCTTGAATTTTCTTACTGTACGTAGAGGTCAACCTGATGCTGAAGTGTTGTTAAAAGTAAACTTGTATTTTTGAGGCTGGTGAATTTTTTCCCATGTTGTTGTGTCTGCGTGACTAATGGAAGCAATTATTTTTGAAGTTGGTCCAGACAGCCGCAGTGGTGAAACAGGCTGCAGTGTAATCCATGTGGGTTATTGTGCTTTGTCAGTGTACGTCCACTTAAAAGTGCTTGTTTTTGGCACCAACAGAATAAAGTTCTTGTTATAAGTGAACAACATTTTGTTAAAGACCCCACAGAGAAATTAAATGTTTATCTTTACCTTTCACTGATCCAGTCTGATTATTAGCGCGTTAACAAGACTCGCTCAAGGAGAAGTCTTGCGCTGAAATCTGGCAGACTTGTACACACTGTCAAAATCAGCTCAATATTTAGCCATGACATTGAACATTTTTTAGATAACACTCAGAGTGTGTTTGGAAATAGTCACTCTGCACTCTGGCACAAACTGGACAACAGAACCCTTATTTTGGTGTGAAGCATGAGATCAGATTAGATTTATGCACGCTCTCTTTACGCCAACACAAATTACTCATCTGGTACTCTTATCTCCAACTCTCACTAACGTTTCCGGCATCAAAAGTCACCCAAGATTTTATAATGAGATTAGTCCTTGAGCGACACTTGGTCACAATAAGAAACAGATCAGCAAAAAGTGAGGAAAATGTTTAATTTTTCTGGTGGGTCTTCTCCATGATGTTGTCAGACATTTAAAATAATAATCTGAGCCTGTCAGTGGCAAAAAAAATCACGTGCCCCTTGGGATTACATTGCAGCACACGCTCTCAATATTTGACCAACTTGAAAAATTGTCTCTTATTTGTCACTTAAACAAGAGAAAATAGGATCCAGTTTAAGAAATAACAAAGCTTCCCTTCAATTTATGAGCGCTGATGATACAGACTTGTTCCTCCGGTTGTGTCGGAGGTGTCATAACTTGAGAAATTACTTATAGTATTTGACTGACACAGTAAGACCCATCCCTGCTGTAACATGTGAACTAACTCGTTCACTTCACATGAATATTTGAGAATTTAGTCATAACCAAGGCGTGGAGTCTATGTGAATGCCCTCATTTTATTTTATTTTTTTGTGCACATCTTGTAAACGTATCTGATGCTTGACATTATGTTGTTGATAAACCCCATTGATTTTGCCAACTCCATTAGCTTTGCTGCAGTGCCACCATCAGGCCAAACGTTGGGTACCATTTAATGTTTGTGTCGTTTAACCAGTGCAGTCAAAAGAAAAGCTAACTGGGGAGATAATTATGACACGACTGAGGTCTACAATCAAATTTTCTGTGTTGTAAATTAAGCAGAACAGCTGGAGTGTCTGTTAACACTTCAGGGTAGAGTGTCTGCAGCTGCTGCTATATTCCTCAGGATTATTGGAGCTACATGACAAGGCATGTTTAGAATTTTTGATTGAACCAGGAGGTTTTAATGCACAGAGTTTCACAGCAAAGCCCCAGCCTGCCCCTGGACTGATCTGAATAAGTGTGATTTGTGTTTCTGCAGGGCGATGAAAACTGGCTGGGTAACGATGATGAGCCGCTCACTGGATTTTCCTGGAGAGGAGGTTCAGAACCAGAGACAACAGGCATCCAGCTGTGGAGTGAGGTTTTCCCCGTCACAAAGAGCGATGGATCAGAGGTACATGCACCATTTATTTGTTAATTCATGTAACATAGTTATGTCTATGTGATACAAGATGATTACATGTTACTGAAAAACTACAGTAAAATCAAAGAACAAAGTATATAGAACTTAGATAATTTCCAGGAAAGGTCTTTATTTTAAAAGGATCATTATCTGATGTTCGTTTCTTAAAATGAATTCCATATTTTCCACTCATTGGCCCTTTCTCTTTTTATCTTTGTAACGCCGCTCTCTCATTGTTAGTCAGACCTGCATGTTTGTAGCACAGAAAAATATTAATTGGATTGTCTATCTACAGAAAGTTAGTCAACAACTATTCTGATTAATTAATTATTATTAATCAGGCAAACATTTTTTGATTCCAGCTTCCTACAGATGAATATTAGAGTGAATTGAGAATTGTACCTCTATATTAGTGATAATTTGTCCTGTAATTTACTCAACATTTTACATCAATAACATAACCATGTTCATGTCATGTGCTATGTTTTGTCTCCTGTAGGTGGCAGTAGTGTTGATGGACACTCAGGGAGCCTTTGACAACGAGTCCACGGTGAAGGACTGCGCCACCATCTTTGCCCTCAGCACAATGACCAGCTCAGTACAGGTGACTGATCTCCTCTGACTGTCACTGATTTTCTTTAAATGATATTAATTCTTGCAATGTACACTGACATAGTTTTTTTATATTATATATATATATATTTTTTTTCTAGATCTACAATCTGTCACAGAACATACAAGAGGACGATCTGCAGCAGCTACAGGTCTGTTTACATCAGTAGACTAGTTAGAGTCAATCTGATGGGGATATAATGCAAAAAAAAAAAAAAAATAGCGTTGAAAATTTCCACCTTTGACAAAACTGAATTAATAACATCTTTAGAATAAGCTCTCCTGCTTCTAACAGACGGGTGTTTCAGTGACTTTACTTATTAAAAGGTAACTTCGTTATGTGGACCCTGTTTTCCCAAAAGTTACCACATGTTCCAAAGCGACTAATGGGAATAACAGTTTTTGAAATTGGTCCAGTACTGAGCGAGACAGCTGCAGCCGGCCATGACTAAACAGGATCCAATGTAACCACCACGGGCATGTCGCACCATCAGTGTGTGTCCATGAAAAGTGCTTCTTTGTTTTGCTAATAATAGGCTCGTATTGATGTAAGTGTCTGACAACATTTTGGAAAGAACCCTACAGAGAAAACCTTTTGGTTAAAGAAACAGCCCTGAAATCACAGTTGCCAAACCCACCAGACTCCATCTAAATAAACAGTCATTTAAGTGTGTATAGAGGCGGCATATATTCACATCTAACTGGTTGAATTATGGGTTTATTTCAACCACACTAGAGTTTGTGATTGGAGGAATGGTGGAAAGACAACCTAAGAAAGCTTTTGTGAGTTTAATGTTGTTTCTGTTGACTTTGGATGAAGTGTGTTTTATGATGATAAAATTACTGTTTATTTAAATGGAGTCTGGTGGGTTCGGCAGTAGTGATTTTTGGGCTGTCATCTCACTCTTTAACAGAAAGGTCGACTCTTCCATTAGTCACTTAAACACAAAAATACAGGAAAATAGGGTCCGGGTTGAAAAATACCGAACTTACCTTTGAACATTGCTCTCCAGATTTTTGCATCCCAGTGTTAACTTTGCTTAATGGCCACCTCCTCCTCACAGCTGTTCACAGAGTATGGTCGTCTTGCCATGGATGAGATCTTTCTGAAGCCCTTTCAGGTGAGTTAAACCACAGGATATGATGCATTATTTTACAGATGTTGCTGCTCTGTCTGTTGTGATTCACCTTTCATTTTCTCGCCACAGTCTCTGATGTTCCTCATCAGGGACTGGAGCTTTCCCTATGAATACAAGTACGGCTTTAAAGGAGGCGATGAATTCCTGGATAAACGATTACAGGTACCGTTTCTGTCTTGTTTAATAAATACACTTGGCCGATTTTTAAATACAGAGTTTGGGATTTCACCTTATTATTGATGCTTAAAGGTCAGCGAGACCCAACATGAGGAGCTGCAGACAGTGAGGGAACACATCCATTCATGCTTCACCGACATTTCCTGCTTCTTGTTACCTCACCCTGGGTTGAAGGTCGCCACCAGCCCTGTTTTTGAGGGACAGCTTAGTGGTAAGAGCCCTCGTTTTTCCATGTTATTCTGCTTTGTCTAAGGTTGATATTTAGCAGAATCTGATTTTTGGTGTATTTATTTTGTCAGCTGTTACCCCGGAGTTCAAAGAGCAGCTGAAGAGCCTGATCCCCAAACTGCTACATCCCGATCGACTGGCTGAGAAAGAAATCAATGGAAACAAAGTCACTTGCATGGGCCTGCTCGAATTCTTCAAGGTAACGTCTTCTCTATCGGACTTCTCCTGCTCAACCGGAAACAGTTATTCATATCTCAATTGGGCTGCCCCCTAATAGTCAACCAAATGTTAGACGATCAGAAAGGTCATTAGTCAGCAAGATTTTATCTGCCTTTTAGTCACAGACAAAAAAAAACAAAACTAAAATGAAAATAAAATGAAAATAAATCAAAACCTATATGACCGGACCATGTGGGAATTTAATTTGAAAGGACAGACACAGGAAGAGGCCACGCTCAGCAGTCAGACAGGAGTCATGTTACAAACCAATCACAGCCGACAGATATCTTTCCCTCCTTCTGTAAATATTCAGTCTGATAAATACGGAAAAGTTGATCATGTTAGTGCAGGGCTACCCAGAGCTTTACATCTGTCCCACAAACGATAGGCCTACACACTTATAAACAGCGCCTGGAAGAAGATCAGCTCTGTACTCAGGATTCCAGATAAATAGGCTATACAATGCTTGTTAAGGTTGTTTAGCAACTTCAGACGCAACCAGGCGGTTAAAGACTGCATGTGTACGGCCCCTAATTTCCAGTACTGGTACCTGCGGTTATTCCACAGGCTAGTTAATAACATGTCGGGCAGGAAATCCAAAGTGTGGGATCATTTTGAGAAGGTGAAGGATGAACCCAAGGTGATATGTAAACTCTTCTTCATTGGTCGACTACAAACATGACGTATCATCTGAAACATGTCAGTAGCTACATGCCCATTAGCCACTTAGCACAATCATTACTGCTTTGCCGACAGCGTCATTAACAGGCGGCTCGCTCAGTGTGTGATATAGGCCTATATTAATGAAGGTTCATTAGTACGGTTTTGTATTTCTCTGTAATGTAGCACAGTGTTAACAATGTTACTGATACTATTCTTTCTCACACCTTCAACTCAAACCATTGTGTTGCCCCGCCCAAAATATATAATCTAATACTTATATCGTAACCATGCGGGCGACTGGTCGACTAATGGCCCTAAATGATGACTGCTGGTCGACTAGGAAAATTCTTAGTCTGGGGCAGCTCTCTATCTAATGTTGTAATTTTTGTCTCACCAGGCTTACATCAAGATTTACCAGGGAGAAGACTTACCACAGCCAAAGACTATGCTCATGGTATGTGCAGGATTGACATACATTTTAATAAGCCGTGAATTCTTCCTGCTAACTAAGAGCTTTGTTTGTCTCACCAGGCTACAGCAGAGGCAAACAACCTGGCAGCCGTGGCAGCAGCCAAAGATCTGTATAACAAGAACATGGAGAAGGTTGTTAACAGGATGCATTAACTAACTCCTCTTCGCTCGGTTTGTCTATCACACCATAATGTGATCCTGACTGCAAACGTTCTTTCTCTCCTCTCTAAGGTGTGTGGGGGAGACCTGCCCTATGTGGCTCCTGACTCTCTGGAGGAAAAGCATAATTTCTTCTTTAAAGAGTCTCTCCACAACTTCTCCTCTACCAAGAAGATGGGCGGACAAGAGTTTTGTGACCGTTACCAAGCACAGCTGGAGAGCGAGCTGGAGGAAATTTGGAAGTCACTCAGCAAGCACAATGAGGTAGGCTATTTCACAATCATGACGTAAGCTTTACGCCTTTTTGACATCGACGTAATCATCTGAATCTTACACAGAAGTACCTCATATATTCCTCTATTGTGTGGCGTTTGTGAAACATTTAAGTTGTCGTCCACCTTGAAATTATTCTCAGTAAAGTATATTATAATTGCATGGATTTCTGTTTATGGCGGTGATGTGATTTGGGAAGTGTCTTAATCATGTGTTTTTTCTCTTCGCTTCAAAAAGTCAAAAAACCTCTTCAGCGCCTTCCGGACACCTGCAGTGCTGTTTGTCCTGGTGTGCCTCCTCTACGTGCTGTCAGGTATACTGCTCTTCATCGGCCTGTCTACCTTCGCCCTGGTGTGTGACTGTACTCTGGGTGTGGTCATGATGTCCATGCTGACGTGGGCCTTCATCCGCTACTCCGGTCGGTACCGGAATGTAGGGGGAGCCATCGACCAGGCCGCAGGCGTCGTCCTGGAACAGGTAAGAATAACAGGGCTGATGTCTGACCGTGTTATAGTCTTTGTTTTTTAAATGTATGTACCCATAAAAGTCACTAGAGGGAGCAATTGATAAAGGACAGACATGGCATCCAGCAATCTGAGGGTAAGAGAAATTCAGTAGTGATCTATTTTTGACTCATCTGCCATAAAACTGGTCACAAAAACAATATAAAAAGTTAATATGCAAAGAGAAGTCCCATTTTTGAGCTAGTTGATAGTGCTCTGCACAGTGTGATTAAAAACTGGAAAAGGCTTTTAGACACTGACCAACTGACGAGCACTAGGTTGTACTAGGCACATATTAGCATCTCTTTGCAATAAGCCTGCTAGATGATTATCAGTGTTCATGTTTCTGTTAGTTAACTGTATGGTTTTTGGTGCTGCGTACAGTGGGTTCGTCGTCACTTGTTTGCTTTTTTAGGGTTAATATGAGCGGTGAGACTGAATCATGCGCAGTAAATGTGTATTTAAAAAGTGAAGGGAAAAAAACCATCTGCAGAGCTGGATGTCACAAAGTCCTTCTCTTTTCTCTTCCTGGAAAATGTAAATATAACTTTTGATGACTCATCTTGAGCCTAGTGAAGTTTCACCAGTGAAATGTGATCTGTGGCGACCAACTAACCTCGCCTGTCTTATAAAACCACACTTGACGTTAGCTGGTGTGGTTTGCCAGCAGGGCAGTATCAAATTAGGAGGTGTATGTTTAGATATTATAGCTGGTAAACCTTTTAAACACAGAATGTGGCCGATGTCTGATTATTCATTTAACCGTTGTCCTCCTGATTAAACAAGGCAGGTGAGTGAGTGTCAAGGCCAAAATCCTCTCAAGCTCCACACTAAGTTGTGTTTTTGCCCAAACCAAATGTCACAGTTAGGTTCATACCTTGGTTTAAGAGTCATGGTTCAGTTCGAGGTCAGTACAGTGGTGAAAAAATAGATTCATACAGACATGTTGGTTTTCATTTAATTTGAATAGAGTAGTGTCAAAGACAGACAAAATCCTCTCGCTGGGACTGAGAGCATTTTGCCCACTGACAATTTTGATCAACTATTTACATTAAAAAAAGACATTTTAAACGATTGTGTATTACACTGAACAAACACTCAAAGAACACTTTCCCAGAAGACAACAGGCTGAAATAAGGACTTAAAACTGAAAGGCATCTGTTATGCTATGAAATTAAAGATACCTGGAGTAATAAATACAACTTGTGCATTAGGAGGAGTGTTTCAGTTAGTTTTACCTTGGCTATATGCCGGTGTTAATGCCAGTTGCTTCAGTAATTGTTTCATCGTGTTCTGGTTTTTTCCTCATCTTGGTGATCGGCACATCTGGGTGATGCTGTCAAATGTGTGTTAGCATGTTGGATGTGTTTCCACTCACATCCCCTACAACAGCGGAGGAACGCCGACACATTGTCCTTGGCTTATACACTACTCTATCTCTGGTACATGTAAGAATTTTGGTTGCACATTAGGTGCATCAGTCTAGAAACTGTGTATTCTATGTGTATTTATTAAATCCTTCAAGAGCTGAACTCCACCCAGATGTTCTGTTGCATGCGGAAATATGTTTCACTGTGACTTTAACTATTGCAACCCCTTTCATTTAGTCATTAAAGGTATACTACACAAGACTGTGGGTGACTGTTCATAACCACACTCACCATCAAAAGTAAAAGCCAGCCCTAGATTTACTCTCAGTGCTGTGTCTCCTGGATGACTGCTGCTTATGGTCTGGCACCTGGTCTCCGCCGTCTTATAAAGCCCTGCCCTCGCCTGAGCACTGAAGGGGTGCACGCCTATGAACATCCTGAACACAGGAAATAAGAACACAGGCAGAGGGCAGAGTTTCACTGCCACTCACTTGTAGTGGGTTGTAAGTAATGACTGAGAGGAAGTATCTCTGTATGAGTCTATACATTATTGTTGAGGAAAATATTGCATGGTATATTTAAAGATTCATATGTAGACCTTTAATTAGATAACAGACACCATTTTAAAAGTATACGCTGGATCCAGCATCCAAACTCAAAATGGTGAGAGTCTAAAAACCCTCAGAGGTAGTTCAGAGTTGAACTTCATGCCTCTTACTCACATGAAACCAGAAGTGGTTTGAACTAGTGCACTTCCTGACAGGGTTAAACATGTGGTGGTGAAGCTGAGAGGTTTCAGTGAATTAACCACAGCAGCGGAAAAAGAAAACCCCAAAAACAGAAGTTGGCAAGTGTTGCAAGAAACACTTCACACAGCATGCTGTTGAATTAATTATATTCCCTTTTTTTCTCCTCTGTTTTCAGGCCACGGTGGTGTTGAACAAGTCGAGAGGCACAGGCGCCGGTGACCAGAAGAAATCCAGTTAGAGGACCTCTGAGCCTTTGTAATCTTGATGCAATGCTACCAGCGCACAACACAAGCACACATTCAGAACTAAAGCCTTATCATGCCACCCATTGGAACAAACATGCAGCTAAACCACATTGGCAGTACAAACACGATGCCAATTCACCAGCATCTTTATTATGCACGTTACTCGGCCTGTTAAAGTCCAGGCTTGTTCAGAGGTGACTGAGGCAGGAGGTTAAAGCATCCATATCCCTCGTATTGACACTTCCTGTCTTAAATTGGCACTGCCATCATTTAAAAGTTTACAATTGGTCTTAATAGACGAGTCAATGTTTACCTTTAAATTTATAAAACACTTAGTTGGTTGTATATTGTTTGAACAGGGGGAGTCAGGGTGATTTCCAGACAAAGCTTCTGCAGTAAATCTTATTACCTTTAAAAAGTGCTGGCTTTAAAGCTTCTACTTTATACGTATTTCTTTGTGGCGATATTTTTTTACTTTGTGGCCTTAAAAACATTCCATTCTGTTTGTAGATTTGCTTTATATTTTATATAAACCAGCATTTTTAGAAGGGTGAAACTGTCACTGCTTTGAAAAGACAAGAGGATACGCACTTTCTATAGAGCACAGTAGAGTTTTGGAAGCAGCATGTAATGGGAGCTCAGTTGAATCTCATTTGTTTCAAGTGCTTTGCCATTTATTCCTTGATGGAAATGTGTTACACTTTGTGGATTTTGATACTATATATATGAGACTCTTCTAGTGTAATAATATATAGGAACCTATATTCTGCAACATTTTCCAGCTCCAAAGATAAGATGACATTATTGGAATACTCAAAGGTGTTGAATGCACTACATAATATAAATAGTGACCAGTCAGCCAAAGAGTTAGCTTTAAATGTTTGAATTATACTTCGGCCTACGAGTGTTAAACTTACATGGGACAAATAACAAGCAGGATGTTTACATAGACAGAAAGCACAAGCAATAAACAGTAAAAACTTATTGAAATGAAACCTATTGGCTGTTTTAAGTCTGCAGTACCCAGGGACAGATTATTATCATTTGTGGTAGACATCTCTACAGCTGATATCCCCAACACTGCAGCTCAAAAAAATAAGCTTGAGTGAAAATAGCACTACAGGTAAGAGGAAAAATTTGTGTTTTTGATTTAGGTGTGATCTGTCCCTTTAACATGTAATCATGTTTGCACAGAAATTAATTTCTGATGCTTTTAGCGAGCGTGTAGCCTATGATATCAGCTCCACTGTGAGAAAACACTGTGATACATCACTGTGATGCATTGGTTATCTGGCTGCAGCGAAGAGTGATATTTCAACCTTCAGAGTTACTCTCCATAAATGTTTTTAATGTGATCATTAGGAAACTTTACAAGAAAACTTTGTCAAACGTCTTTCTCAACATGACAACTTTTTGGTAAAATAATCACTGTATGAGTCCAGCTTGAAACCATTGCGTGCTCCGGTCAGAGCTTTGCTTTGAATGAAGTGCACGTAAGGGTTGCATAACGTATAATGAAACCATATTACAGAAAAGGAGAAGATATTACATTTGGGCTTGTCTGTTACCTGCAGCCATTTAACCAATCAGCCCTATATTTCCAAAAACCAGTCATACAGGGAATTAAAAACGTCGACTACACAGTGGATTTATTAGGTTTTATTTTTCCTTTGTGGGGCCAGGCAGGGCTTCTCAGGCCAACTCAGAATGAATCAGGCACTGGATTAAAGGACTCTGATTATTTGCAACTATGCCCTACATCTCTGAAAATGAGAGGCAGATTCTTTCAGATTGGAGAAGTGGAATGACAAGCATTTAGTATTGTAAAATAAGCCTTTTATATGCCATAAGAGCAAAAGTCTGAGTCTGTAATGATTTTGTATTGTGTACTTCAACAACTAACCATGTATTTCCTGAGCTCAAATACAGTAGACACAAAAAGCTGATAAACATGCTTTAATCTCACAGTGACTACATGATACTGCAGGTAGAAGTCATAAGAATACAAGAGATGTGGAAATGTGGAGGATGAGAGACTTTCTCATGATTTTTGACCATCATTTTTGCACATTCCCAGCAGTCCCTTTCCACGAGAGGAGGAAGATTCAAGATTTTTCTACAAGCACTTTCTATTGCACTCCCCCTCCTCCTTGGTGCACACAGCTCATTCCAAAAGTGAATAAATGCATGCAATATTGTAGTTACAGCTAATGTAATCATCTCTCGCAGGGGTATGGTGGTCTTGACTTGAGAAATGCTGTTTTCTAAAGAATAAACAAAGCTTGAAACTGTTAATGCAGTCCATTCCTTCAACTGCTTCTCATTTAAAACAGTGGCTCCACCAGCAGGTTCATCACCACAAACAACCACAAGTCCAAACCGCAGAAATGTTAGCTCTGATTTCACTCATATTTTACAAAGTTACTGCTCGTCAGGCTTTTATTTCATTCTGACATTTTCATTTTATGCAGTTGTGCAGCCACACGATGTTTGTATGTTCAACTCTGATTAGATTACATCAGATTAGATAAGATTAGTGTCTGCACAACGTAGGTACGAGTACAACAAAACGCAGTTTAGCATCTAACCAGATAGCAAAGTGCATACAGATATAAATATGAATGACTGTACAACATGAGCAACAACAACCAAATATAGATAGATTTAGGGGCATCTATTGGCAGAAATTGAATATAATATTTATAACTCTAATTTGTGTATGATCACCTGAAGAATCACTGTGTTTTCGCTGCCTGTGAATGAGCCTCTTATACATACAGAGCAGGTCCTCTTCCACAGAGGCCGCCATGTTGTTCTGCAGTAGCTGAGAATGAAGACACCAAACACCGGCTCGAGATCAGGCCATTTGCGTTCGCCACTACTGTTCTCCCACATGCTTGCCACAATAGATTTTATATATAGGCTACTAATTTAATTTATTCTATATATTCTGTGTATCACTCTGAAGTTCACTGCTTTTTGGTTTCTAGTCAAATGCTTAAATGCATTTTCTTGTCTCAGTACTCCATCCATTTTCATCTGCTTATTTGGGGCTGGGTCACCGGGGCAGCAAGCCGAGCAAAGCACCCCAGACGTCTCTCTCCCCAGCAATGGTTTCCAGCTCCTCCTGGGGGACCCCAAGGCGCTCGCAGGCCAGATGAGATATGTAATCCCTCCAGCATGTTCTGGGTCTGCCCCGGGGCCTCCTATCAGTGGGACGTGCCCGAAAGGCATCCTGTTCAGATGCCCGAACCACCTCACCGACCCCTTTCGATGCAAAGGAGCAGCGGCTACTCCAAGCTCCCTCCAGATGTCTGAGCTCCTCACCCCCATGGAGGAAACTCATTTTGGCTGCTTGTATCCACAATCTCATTCTTTCAGTCACTACCCAGAGCTCATGACCATAGGTGAGGGTTGGGACAAGTCAGGGTACTTGCGCTCTTAACGATGATAATAAATCCAATTTAATATGTATAGTATGAGCTGTGACAATATATAATATGTACTGTCGGATGTGTGAAACTATTGCATGTTAACATGAAGCTTAAACAGGAAGCGGAAGCTGATTAACGGCTAAGTATTCACATACAAGGAGGGAGCTCGGAGTAGAGCCTCTGCTTGTTGGAGTCTAAAGGGGTCAGTTGAGGTGGTTCGGGCATCTGACCAAGATCATTGGGGGTGTAACGGGCACGTCCCACTGGTAGGAGGCCCTGGAGCAGAGCCAGAACACGCTGGACGGATTACATATCTCATCTGGATTGGGAATGCCTTGAGATCCTACAGGAGGAGCTGGAAAGCAGTGCAGGGGAGACGGACGTCTGGGGTGCTTTGCTTGGCCTGCTACTGATGAAAATGGATGGATGAAAAAATACAATAAAAATGTTACAAATAAATTAAAGCTAATGTAAAATCAGTAAAACATGGGTCTACCTATAGTGTGAAATCAGCTAACGTTTTATACTCTGTCACATGGAAAGTATTTGAGAGTACTGGCTGCACATGAGTTCATGTGTGTTTGATAAAAATTAGTGTAGCTTTTATTGCTGTTTGGCCACATAATGAATGTGGGTCATATTCTACAGGCTTTGTGTTTACAACCACAGCGCCGCTAAGACATAACCCACACGACCCACAACAAAACAGCAGCAGCGCCTCAGCATGAATCGACCTCAGCTGTCATATTACAGCGTTTAAATCATGTCATTGTCGGCAGTAATTTGTGTGTGTGTGTGTCTCCGGCTCCCTGCCTGGTGTGTCATTCTCGCCGCTCATCTTCCGCCTCTCGCTGCCTCCTCATCCTCACACTGACCCTCTCTGTGTCTCTTTCTCTCCCCTCCGACGCGATGCCGTGAACAAAAATCTGCTACAGCGAATTTCGTGTCCCTTGTTTCCTTATATGGTGATCAGCGTCGCGGGCCGACCCTCCTCGCGCTGTGAGCGAGGCGCGTGCACTGGCCGCCGCCGCCGCTCACCGTTCGCTTCCATATTTGGAAGTGAGTCCAACAAAACCCGCACGGAGGGGAGAGAGGGAGGAGAGAGGAGAGAGGAGAGAGGGAGAGGAGGAGGGGAGAGAGGGAGGAGGGGAGAGAGGGAGAGAGGATGGATGGCGGAGAATTTCCTCCCATCCTGAAAACCGCTTTGCGCCTGGCTGCCTGCTGAATGTCGGTTGAAACGGCAGCAGCACAATGGCTTCACTTATTAATCTCTCCTCACGCCATTGGCGCAATAATTAACGGCACGTCTGTCACGTACTACAATTACACTGTCAGCCATGATCATGGCCACACAATCACAGGCTGTATATTCTTCTTTTTAATAGGCTACAATCCAAAACAACAATAACATAACAGCTGCAATAAAAGCTTGAGCGATGTGAGCTGACCATTTTCATCATAATCGTATTTTAATTGTACATGAGGCACTAATTGGAGGACTATAAGATCATTTAAAAAAAACACATATTCCCATAATGCTCTTCGCCGCCCGTTTGATATGTTTGATTTGCGCACGATTGCAGGCCGCCATTGCTCAAAGAAATAAAAAATATTAATAGAATAGCACAGGGAGGGTTAGGTATTAATATAAAAAATACTAAAGCTACGAGTTAAACTATTGTTTCACCTCAAATGGTTGCCATTTAGTGCCACGTTCAATAAAAAGAGTCAATAATATGCTAAAATATACCTGTAAAAATACTTGTTTTGTTTTATTACCTGTTTAATTTGTGTGTCAACTATTAAACTGACTACAGTTAATATTAATATTGGGTCTAAGGCCCTCTGTGTGTTATCACAGGTGAAACAAATACACAAGTTACTAGTAAACACGAAGCGACAGATAAAACCGCCGGACAATCAAGGTGGCGAGACACGCGCTCCCTCTCGTGCACTTTGCTCGAGTCAGGGGCGCGCTTTAAAGGCGCGTTCACGCTGTGTATCCAGTGTGTGAGCGAGACCGACAATTCATCATCACAGTCCATTCAATTTCTGCACAGACGCTGACCAACTCAGAGCCACAGCCATGGTAGGTTTAACATCGTCTTTACAACGGTTTATGTTCCCTGGCTGCTTCCACGGCCTGATATTGTTTAGATACAATTAGTTATGATGTTTATTTGTTTATTTTATAGATGATGGTGTAGGTTTTACCATCAAACGTAGCGGGCCGGTTCTGTGCCGCAGGAGCTGGTGCTAGCGCCGGGGCTAGGCAGCGGACAGCCGTGCTGGTGGAGAGGCTGGTCAGCTAACAAAGCCCCCACACAGCGTGGCTAATGTCCATTTTACTCTCATCACAGTTGGATAATTTAGCCAGGCGATGGTTTCTACTACATTTTGATGATATACCGAAAAAACCGACTGATGGTGCCAAACAACTGGCGCCATTTCGTTCTTTCGTCGGTGTTTCGCCGACAAAAAGCCGGGAGGGCCTCGTCTGGTGAACACGTCCACCGTTGTCATGGCGCTGTTCACGGTGTTTTTCACTGCATCATGTTTCCGTTATTTGTCCTCTGCCCGTCGAGGCTTCCACATAATGAGAGCGCAGCGCTGGCAGGTGCAGCAGCAGCGCCTCGGGGCTAAACTAGCTAACGGTATTGTTAGCTCAGCTAGCTACGTTAGCAAGAGGCAGAAAATGACACCCATTATGGCTGACGCTAGCTGTGATTTTCTTGTTCTTTGTCTGTACACGGCTCCAGCGCGAACAGCATGTTCAGACCCTGCTTGTGTACGTGCTCCGAATCAGGTCACTCTTCCCCCAGTGACACTACACGGATGATTTTGTAGGTTTATGGCCGAGTTGCGCTGTGACAGTAAATGTGTGAATTGACAAACGAACGGTCCGTTTGAGCAGAGCTTTGCCTTATATAGCAAGCTAGCGCACACACGTGCGTGTGCTGCATTCATGGCCCCACCCTGAATTTGGTGCAAAGACCATTTTGTTTGGTGCTGTATTGTAACGGATCTGCGATTAGATTCAATTTACGGCACTTTTCCGTGTGATAATTTCGCCATGTATTTATTATGATGTAGTAAATATTTTGACGGAATTATGAGCATTACGTAACGGCAGTTTTGCCGTGTTGGATCCACTAGCTGAAGCTAACGGGCCGCTGTCTGCGCATCTTCTTTTAGTTGCGCATCTAATTTGTAGAGCCGTTTATACACACTGCACGCCCGTCACGCCATTACACTACTATACAATACCAAGAGGGAATAACTGACGGATGCCTCCATTCATTCATTCATAGTCATCAGACATTATTCTTTGTGCTACGCAAAATAAAATCACAATAATTATATCTGTAATATAATACATTTTGTATATTTATTTAACATCTACACATCTTGTCTATTGCCTCTCACTGCTGAGTCTGCACCGTTAACAACCTGATTTCAACCAAATGCACACACTGCAGCGTTTCATTAACGTTATAAGAGTTTCAGTATAAACCCATCAGGCCTGTGTTTACTAATGTAATTGGCTCATACGAGGCCTGTAATCTTACCTGGCACTGTGTGTAAAGGAATTCAAGATTTGGATCGTGGCTACATTTATATTGAGTCACTTGAACCTTGACTTCAGTAAAGAAAAGTACCCCTGGTTAAGATTAGATAAGGCTGGAGCTTAGCGATCACCATGGTGATATTAGCTTGCTGCCACAACAGAAAAATAAACAGAATATAAACAACATTGGGGGAATTATGCTGGAGGAAGGCTGTAGGAAGGAAGAAGTGGAGCTTAAAGCATGTTATTGCTTTTGCAGATCATGCTTGTGCACAGTAAAATGAGGCCTGCAAATCATCATGATTTCTCAGCATCGCCATAGAGGAAGAACACTGTGTGTCATGTGCTGTCATATATGCAAAGAGTATTTGTAAACCTCAGCAGATTATTTTGGAGACAGATTTGGATATTTTTTCCATGTTCCTTGGAGTTGTAGCAAAGCACATTCGTTATTTTATTGACTGATGAGATTAAGGAAGTGAATAAGGTGTTCTGGTTAATAATTACCCTAAATTCACTGTTATCGTGTACAGGTCTTTTTTACGCCCTGAGCAAACACACAGTGTCGTCTGTGCTGCTCTGCAGTTGGGTTCCTTTTCCGTCTTTCCTGCCCCGTTATTTCCTTTTCATTGTTATGTCCTTTTTTTCCACTGACACACTGCTGGTAGATAGCAGTTTTTTTCTCTCGAGACTGTTTTCCTGTGATCGAGGTCCTTAAACAGAGTCAGAAGACCTGATAGAGGGAGTTATGGAGCAGCTGTGACTCTGCGATGTGACATTTTATATTTCTACAGAAGCTTCATTGTTTGAGACTGAACCCTGTGCTGAAACGCTTAATTCCTGGCCACACCCTCACCCACATGGTCATCTTTATGGTAGACGTACATGGCTGCTCCCTCTGAAAGGACTTATGTAATGTTTTATACCCACTGGTCACAGTCACAGAAACTTGGACACACCTGTTATTTCGTATTCATGGCCTCGGTGCACTTTGGACTTGCAGTGTTGGTCACATATTTTATTTCCTGTTCTTCAGTATTCTTACAGTCTGACCTTATACATAATAGATGAAGTCAAAAGGCTGAATCATCACTGTTGATCTTTTTTGGACCAACTGTGCTGACAGCTCGATAATTTTCTGATTGAATTACACGTCTTAACTCTTCCACCACCGTGGCTAACTGCTTGTCACGGCCACACCTTTGCAGTTCAATCCTCCTTATCAGTCGGCCTTGTAAGGAGCATTCCTGCTGTGTGTGATAGTCACATGCTGCCCTCGCAGGCCTTTCTTCAGCCTTATCCCTGTATTTACTGTACTGAAGTCATCACTTCTGGCCTGATAAACACGATGGCAACTGTTGCCTCGTTCTGGCAAAACTATCACTGTGGACTGAAACGAACAGTTGCTCTCATTAAGTTAGTCTGTCAATAATTTTCTAGATTGTTTGCTCAGTGTTTTTCCAAAAGCCCAGGATGACAGGTTTAAACTGCTTGGTTTGTCTGCAGCAGTTCAAAACCTGAATATATTTAGTTTAATATCACAGGACTGAGAAAACCAGCTATATTCACATTTTCAAAGCTTGGACCAGTATGTTTGTAGAGGTCAGGGGATTTAAAAAAAAAAAAAAAAAAAAATTGTGGCGGAATTTTGTGTTAATACACATGCGCCATGTATTGATTTGTTTAGACTTTGAAAAATATTTAAATCATTAATATTTCAAATACAAATTCAACTTTTGCTGCCATATTAGAGCTATAAAATCAGTTGCTTTTTTATCCACTAGATATATTTTGCTGCAATTTACATGAAATGAACACACTGAAAACCTTATCTTATTAGATAAAACAGATGTTGACAAAGTTTTCTTTTGAGGACATAATGTGCAGTTGAAAAAATGAATAAATCGCAATATATTGTAATAGAGTCGCAATACTAATCATGTCGCAAACATTTAAAATCACAATAATATGGTAGTGTGCAGCCTTTCTTCTTGAACCTGTGTAAAAAGTGATGTGATTAAATAATATATTTACTTTTGTATTATGTGAAACCTGCATTAATAAACTGATAGCTTTGTGTAGCGTGTAAAATTATCACGTTTTCTGTGGCATCATCAGTTCTGAGAAGTAGTAAAAGCAGCTGCCATGTTAAACTGTGAACACATTAAACTCTGAGTTAACAGATTGTTCTCTCTTCAGGCCTCCGGTGTGAAAGTCACAGATGACGTTATCGCCGTCTTCAATGACATGAAGGTGCGTAAGGCTCAGGCAAACGAGGATGAGAAGAGGAAGAGGAAGAAGGCCATCCTGTTCTGCTTAAGCAAGGACCTCAAGAACATTGTTCTGGATGATGGCAAAGAGATCCTGCTGGGCGACTTGGGAGTCAGCGTCCAGGATCCATACCAGCACTTTGTGAAGATGCTGCCCCCAGACGACTGCCGCTACGCCCTGTACGACGCCACCTATGAGACCAAAGAGACAAAGAAGGAGGATCTGGTTTTTATCTTCTGGTGAGAGCCACTTTTATGAGACACTAAAGGGTTTATGAGCATTACTAAGATGATGTTTGGCTATAATCATATTTCTTTCCCACTCACAGGGCTCCAGACAGTGCCCCCTTGAAGAGCAAGATGATCTATGCCAGCTCAAAAGATGCTATCAAGAGAAAATTTGAAGGTAAATGGCATGACATAGGTTTTTATCAATTTATTACATCGCTCACTCTTTTAGTCTTTGATATGTTTATCACATTTTTACAATTTTATTCCAGGTATTAAGCACGAGTGGCAGGTGAACGGTTTGGAAGACCTCAAAGACCGACACACCTTGGCAGAGAAGCTCGGCGGCTCGTCAGTAATCAGCCTGGAAGGATCCCCTATATAAATATCGCCCCCCCTCCCCTCCTCTCTGGCTTCGATCGAGGCCTTTCAGACACATCTGTTGGGTTTAGCTGTTCATTCCAGTGTGGTTTGGTGAAGGGCAAAAGCAGAAACCAGCACCATTTGCGGGACTCTCGGGGTGGGATATTGTGGGTGGGTTTCGGGGTCAAGTGACAGTTTAAAAAAACAAAAAAATAAATAAATTCCACAAATGCAGACTGTCATTCCAGTTCACGCAACATAAAGATTATGATCAAAACACACACAAAGGAAAAACATAAAGATACAACTTGAGGAAGGATGATGATGATGATGATAAAACTTAAAAACACATATTGTTCATGTTTAAAGACAGGGTTTTGTTCTTTCATTCCGGGTTCCATTTGAACGATTGCAGAGAAAGGGACAGACGACAACCTCTTAGTTTTCCAACCATTGAATCCTGAAGTTCCAACTACATTTTTTTGCCAAACTTTTAGTTAAGTTTTGTAAGTGTTTGTAGTTGAGACTAGTTGTAGTATGAACTAATTCACAAGATGTATCAAAACCTTCTCTGGTGGGGAACGCGGTTAAATATATATATTTTTTCTTTTTTCGTTTTGTTATTCCATATGGGGTTTTTTTTGTTTGTTTTTTTTTTCTTTTTGAACATGCAAATTCCAAAACTTGAGTGATTCCTTTTTATTTCCAGTTCTGGGTCAGAAAACCATGGCATTTGATGTAGTTAACAGACAACATTCCTTGTACTTGTTAAAACCAGGATCTCCTCGAATTAAAAACTTTGGTGTAATGAAGGTCTGATGGGGAGCGATGTGTATATGAAAGACCAGCGGTCAGAGTTTAGACTGAATATTGAATGGTGGATGTTTTGTATCGTCTCCTTATCTCTAATAAAAAGCACTAAACTACTGACTTGTTTTGCTCTTTTTCCAATTTTGTTACTTATGTTTTCTAAAAACAAATATTCGAGCTGTTTTCATACTATTCAGAATTTGTGCTTGTTCAGGTTTTGGTAATCTCTTCGACATCACAAGTCTATAATAGTATAGTAAAATAGTTTTAGATACATTAAAATTTTATATTTAATATCCTAGATCCTAAATTGAATTTTCCAAACAACTATAGTATGTCATCAAAAGTCATAATATAGTATGTCGTCCAAAATCATAAAAAAATTCATAGTATTATATGTTGTCCAAAATCATAAAAAAATAGTAGTATAGTATGTAGTCAAAAATCATAAAAACGTTATAGTATAGTATGTCGTGCAAAATAATGAAAAAAAGTCATTGTATAGTATGTCGTCCAAAGTCATGACAAAAAGTCATAGTATAGTATGTCGTCCAAAGTCATGAAAAAAAGTCATAGTATAGTATGTCGTCCAAAGTCATGACAAAACGTCATAGTATAGTATGTCGTCCAAAATCATGAAAAAGAAGTCATGGTATAGTATATCATCAAAATCATAAAAGTCATAGTACAGTATGTAGTCGAAAATCGTTAAAAAAAAAGTCATAGTACAGTATGTCATCAAAATCATAAAAAAAGTCATAGTATAGTATGTCAAGCAAAATAATGATGAAAAACTGATACTATAGTATGTTGTCGAAAGTCATGAAAAAAAGTCAGTATAGTATGTCGTCGAAAGTCATGAAAAAAAGTCATAGTATAGTATGTCCTCAAAAGTCATGAAAAAAAGTCATAGTATAGTATGTTGTCCAAAATCATGAAAAAAAGTCATAGTATAGTATGTCGTCCAAAATCATGAAAAAGAAGTCATGGTATAGTATGTCATCAAAATCATAAAAAAGTCATAGTACAGTATGTCGTCGAAAATCATTAAAAAAAGTCATAGTGTAGTATGTTGTCCAAAATCATGAAAAGAAGTCATAGTATAGTATGTAGTCAAAAATCATAAAAACGTTATAGTATAGTATGTCGTGCAAAATAATGAAAAAAAGTCATTGTATAGTATGTCGTCCAAAGTCATGACAAAACGTCATAGTATAGTATGTCGTCCAAAATCATGAAAAAGAAGTCATGGTATAGTATATCATCAAAACCATAAAAAAGTCATAGTATAGTATGTAGTCGAAAATCATTAAAAAAAAGTCATAGTATAGTATGTCATCAAAATTATAAAAAAAAGTCATAGTATAGTATGTCATGCAAAATCATGATGAAAAACTGATACTATAGTATGTCGTCCAAAGTCATGAAAAAAAGTCATAGTATAGCATGTCGTCCAAAATCATGAAAAAAGTCATAGTATAGTATGTCGTCCAAAGTCATGACAAAACGTCATAGTATAGTATGTCATCCAAAGTCATGAAAAAAAGTCATAGTATAGCATGTCGTCCAAAGTCATGAAAAAAGTCATAGTATAGTATGTCGTCCAAAGTCATGACAAAAAGTCATAGTATAGTATGTCGTCCAAAGTCATGAAAAAAAGTCATAGTATAGCATGTCGTCCAAAATCATGAAAAAAGTCATAGTATAGTATGTCTTCAAAAGTCATGAAAAAAAGTCATAGTATAGTATGTTGTCCAAAATCATGAAAAAAGTCATAGTATAGCATGTCGTCCAAAATCATAAAAAAGTCATAGTATAGTATGTCGTCCAAAGTCATGACAAAAAGTCATAGTATAGTATGTCGTCCAAAGTCATGAAAAAAAGTCATAGTATAGCATGTCGTCCAAAATCATGAAAAAAGTCATAGTATAGTATGTCTTCAAAAGTCATGAAAAAAAGTCATAGTATAGTATGTTGTCCAAAATCATGAAAAAAGTCATAGTATAGCATGTCGTCCAAAATCATAAAAAAGTCATAGTATAGTATGTCGTCCAAAGTCATGATAAAAAGTCATAGTATAGTATGTCGTCCAAAATCATTAAAAAAAGTCATAGTATAGTATGTCGTCCAAAATCATGAAAAGAAGTCATAGTATAGTATGTCATCCAAAATCATAAAAAAAAGTCATAGTATAGCATGTCGTCCAAAATCATAAAAAAGTCATAGTATAGTATGTCGTCCAAAATCATAAAAAAGTCATAGTATAGTATGTCGTCCAAAATCATAAAAAAAGTCATAGTATAGTATGTCAAGCAAAATAATGATGAAAAACTGATACTATAGTATGTTGTCGAAAGTCATGAAAAAAAGTCATAGTATAGTATGTCGTCGAAAGTCATGAAAAAAAGTCATAGTATAGTATGTTGTCCAAAATCATGAAAAAAAGTCATAGTATAGTATGTTGTCCAAAATCATGAAAAAAAGTCATAGTATAGTATGTCGTCCAAAATCATGAAAAAGAAGTCATGGTATAGTATGTCATCAAAATCATAAAAAAGTCATAGTACAGTATGTCGTCGAAAATCATTAAAAAAAGTCATAGTGTAGTATGTTGTCCAAAATCATGAAAAGAAGTCATAGTATAGTATGTAGTCAAAAATCATAAAAACGTTATAGTATAGTATGTCGTGCAAAATAATGAAAAAAAGTCATTGTATAGTATGTCGTCCAAAGTCATGACAAAACGTCATAGTATAGTATGTCGTCCAAAATCATGAAAAAGAAGTCATGGTATAGTATATCATCAAAACCATAAAAAAGTCATAGTATAGTATGTAGTCGAAAATCATTAAAAAAAAGTCATAGTATAGTATGTCATCAAAATTATAAAAAAAAGTCATAGTATAGTATGTCATGCAAAATCATGATGAAAAACTGATACTATAGTATGTCGTCCAAAGTCATGAAAAAAAGTCATAGTATAGCATGTCGTCCAAAATCATGAAAAAAGTCATAGTATAGTATGTCGTCCAAAGTCATGACAAAACGTCATAGTATAGTATGTCGTCCAAAGTCATGAAAAAAAGTCATAGTATAGCATGTCGTCCAAAATCATGAAAAAAGTCATAGTATAGTATGTCGTCCAAAGTCATGACAAAAAGTCATAGTATAGTATGTCGTCCAAAGTCATGAAAAAGAAGTCATGGTATAGTATATCATCAAAATCATAAAAAAAGTCATAGTATAGTATGTAGTCGAAAATCATTAAAAAAAAAGTCATAGTATAGTATGTCATCAAAATTATAAAAAAAAGTCATAGTATAGTATGTCATGCAAAATCATGATGAAAAACTGATACTATAGTATGTCGTCCAAAGTCATGAAAAAAAGTCATAGTAAAGCATGTCGTCCAAAATCATGAAAAAAGTCATAGTATAGTATGTCTTCAAAAGTCATGAAAAAAAGTCATAGTATAGTATGTTGTCCAAAATCATGAAAAAAGTCATAGTATAGCATGTCGTCCAAAATCATAAAAAAGTCATAGTATAGTATGTCTTCAAAAGTCATGAAAAAAAGTCATAGTATAGTATGTCGTCCAAAATCATAAAAAAGTCATAGTATAGTATGTCGTCGAAAATCATTAAAAAAAAGTCATAGTATAGTATGTCGTCCAAAATCATAAAAAAGTCATAGTATAGTATGTCATGCAAAATCATTACAAAAAAGTCAAAGTAGTATGTTGTCCAAAATCATTAAAAAAAGTCATAGTATAGTATGTCGTCCAAAATCATGAAAAGAAGTCATAGTATAGTATGTCATCCAAAATCATAAAAAAAAGTCATAGTATAGTATGTCGTCGAAAATCATGACAAAACGTCATAGTATAGTATGTCGTCCAAAGTCATGAAAAAAAGTCATAGTATAGCATGTCGTCCAAAATCATGAAAAAAGTCATAGTATAGTATGTCGTCCAAAGTCATGACAAAAAGTCATAGTATAGTATGTCGTCCAAAGTCATGAAAAAGAAGTCATGGTATAGTATATCATCAAAATCATAAAAAAAGTCATAGTATAGTATGTAGTCGAAAATCATTAAAAAAAAAGTCATAGTATAGTATGTCATCAAAATTATAAAAAAAAGTCATAGTATAGTATGTCATGCAAAATCATGATGAAAAACTGATACTATAGCATGTCGTCCAAAATCATGAAAAAAGTCATAGTATAGTATGTCTTCAAAAGTCATGAAAAAAAGTCATAGTATAGTATGTTGTCCAAAATCATGAAAAAAGTCATAGTATAGCATGTCGTCCAAAATCATAAAAAAGTCATAGTATAGTATGTCTTCAAAAGTCATGAAAAAAAGTCATAGTATAGTATGTCGTCCAAAATCATAAAAAAGTCATAGTATAGTATGTCGTCCAAAATCATTAAAAAAAAGTCATAGTATAGTATGTCGTCCAAAATCATAAAAAAGTCATAGTATAGTATGTCATGCAAAATCATTACAAAAAAGTCAAAGTAGTATGTTGTCCAAAATAATTAAAAAAAGTCATAGTATAGTATGTCGTCCAAAATCATGAAAAGAAGTCATAGTATAGTATGTCATCCAAAATCATAAAAAAAAAGTCATAGTATAGTATGTCGTCGAAAATCATTAAAAAAAAGTCATAGTATAGTATGTCGTCCAAAATCATAAAAAAGTCATAGTATAGTATGTCATGCAAAATCATTACAAAAAAGTCATAGTATAGTATGTCGTCCAAAATCATGAAAAGAAGTCATAGTATAGTATGTCATCCAAAATCATAAAAAAAGTCATAGTATAGTATGTCTTCCAAAGTCATGATAAAAAGTCATAGTATAGTATGTCGTCCAAAATCATTAAAAAAAGTCATAGTATAGTATGTCGTCCAAAATCATAAAAAAAAGTCATAGTATAGCATGTCGTCCAAAATCATAAAAAAGTCATAGTATAGTATGTCGTCCAAAATCATTAAAAAAAGTCATAGTATAGTATGTCATCCAAAATCATAAAAAAAAGTCATAGTATAGCATGTCGTCCAAAATCATAAAAAAGTCATAGTATAGTATGTCGTCCAAAATCATAAAAAAGTCATAGTATAGTATGTCGTCCAAAATCATAAAAAAAAGTCATAGTATAGTATGTCGTCCAAAATCACGAAAAGAAGTCAAAGTATAGTATGTCATCGAAAGTCATGAAAAAAAGTCATAGTATAGTATGTCGTCCAAAATCATGAAAAGAAGTCATAGTATAGTATGTCGTCCAAAATCATTAAAAAAAGTCATAGTATAGTATGTCGTCAAGTCATGAAAAAAAGTCATAGTATGGTATGTTGTCCAAAATCATGAAAAAAGTCATAGTATAGCATGTCGTCCAAAATCATAAAAAAAGTCATAGTATAGTATGTCGTCCAAAATCATAAAAAAGTCATAGTATAGTATGTCGTCCAAAATCATGAAAAAAGTCATAGTATAGTATGTCGTCCAAAATCATAAAAAAGTCATAGTATAGTATGTCTTCAAAAGTCATGAAAAAAAGTCATAGTATGGTATGTTGTCCAAAATCATGAAAAAAGTCATAGTATAGCATGTCGTCCAAAATCATAAAAAAAGTCATAGTATAGTATGTCGTCCAAAATCATAAAAAAGTCATAGTATAGTATGTCTTCAAAAGTCATGAAAAAAAGTCATAGTATAGCATGTCGTCCAAAATCATAAAAAAAGTCATAGTATAGTATGTCGTCCAAAATCATAAAAAAGTCATAGTATAGTATGTCATGCAAAATCATTACAAAAAAGTCAAAGTAGTATGTTGTCCAAAATCATTAAAAAAAGTCATAGTATAGCATGTCGTCCAAAATCATAAAAAAAGTCATAGTATAGTATGTCGTCCAAAATCATAAAAAAGTCATAGTATAGTATGTCGTCCAAAATCATAAAAAAGTCATAGTATAGTATGTCATGCAAAATCATTACAAAAAAGTCAAAGTAGTATGTTGTCCAAAATCATGAAAAGAAGTCATAGTATAGTATGTCATCCAAAATCATAAAAAAAAGTCATAGTATAGTATGTCGTCGAAAATCATTAAAAAAAAGTCATAGTATAGTATGTCGTCCAAAATCATAAAAAAGTCATAGTATAGTATGTCATGCAAAATCATTACAAAAAAGTCATAGTATAGTATGTCGTCCAAAATCATGAAAAGAAGTCATAGTATAGTATGTCATCCAAAATCATAAAAAAAGTCATAGTATAGTATGTCTTCCAAAGTCATGATAAAAAGTCATAGTATAGTATGTCGTCCAAAATCATTAAAAAAAGTCATAGTATAGTATGTCATCCAAAATCATAAAAAAAAGTCATAGTATAGCATGTCGTCCAAAATCATAAAAAAAAGTCATAGTATAGCATGTCGTCCAAAATCATAAAAAAGTCATAGTATAGTATGTCGTCCAAAATCATAAAAAAGTCATAGTATAGTATGTCGTCCAAAATCATAAAAAAAAGTCATAGTATAGTATGTCGTCCAAAATCATGAAAAGAAGTCATAGTATAGTATGTCGTCCAAAATCATTAAAAAAAGTCATAGTATAGTATGTCATCCAAAATCATGAAAAAAGTCATAGTATAGTATGTCTTCAAAAGTCATGAAAAAAAGTCATAGTATAGTATGTTGTCCAAAATCATGAAAAAAGTCATAGTATAGCATGTCGTCCAAAATCATAAAAAAGTCATAGTATAGTATGTCGTCCAAAGTCATGATAAAAAGTCATAGTATAGTATGTCGTCCAAAATCATTAAAAAAAGTCATAGTATAGTATGTCGTCCAAAATCATGAAAAGAAGTCATAGTATAGTATGTCATCCAAAATCATAAAAAAAAGTCATAGTATAGCATGTCGTCCAAAATCATAAAAAAGTCATAGTATAGTATGTCGTCCAAAATCATAAAAAAGTCATAGTATAGTATGTCGTCCAAAATCATAAAAAAAGTCATAGTATAGTATGTCAAGCAAAATAATGATGAAAAACTGATACTATAGTATGTTGTCGAAAGTCATGAAAAAAAGTCATAGTATAGTATGTCGTCGAAAGTCATGAAAAAAAGTCATAGTATAGTATGTTGTCCAAAATCATGAAAAAAAGTCATAGTATAGTATGTTGTCCAAAATCATGAAAAAAAGTCATAGTATAGTATGTCGTCCAAAATCATGAAAAAGAAGTCATGGTATAGTATGTCATCAAAATCATAAAAAAGTCATAGTACAGTATGTCGTCGAAAATCATTAAAAAAAGTCATAGTGTAGTATGTTGTCCAAAATCATGAAAAGAAGTCATAGTATAGTATGTAGTCAAAAATCATAAAAACGTTATAGTATAGTATGTCGTGCAAAATAATGAAAAAAAGTCATTGTATAGTATGTCGTCCAAAGTCATGACAAAACGTCATAGTATAGTATGTCGTCCAAAATCATGAAAAAGAAGTCATGGTATAGTATATCATCAAAACCATAAAAAAGTCATAGTATAGTATGTAGTCGAAAATCATTAAAAAAAAGTCATAGTATAGTATGTCATCAAAATTATAAAAAAAAGTCATAGTATAGTATGTCATGCAAAATCATGATGAAAAACTGATACTATAGTATGTCGTCCAAAGTCATGAAAAAAAGTCATAGTATAGCATGTCGTCCAAAATCATGAAAAAAGTCATAGTATAGTATGTCGTCCAAAGTCATGACAAAACGTCATAGTATAGTATGTCGTCCAAAGTCATGAAAAAAAGTCATAGTATAGCATGTCGTCCAAAATCATGAAAAAAGTCATAGTATAGTATGTCGTCCAAAGTCATGACAAAAAGTCATAGTATAGTATGTCGTCCAAAGTCATGAAAAAGAAGTCATGGTATAGTATATCATCAAAATCATAAAAAAAGTCATAGTATAGTATGTAGTCGAAAATCATTAAAAAAAAAGTCATAGTATAGTATGTCATCAAAATTATAAAAAAAAGTCATAGTATAGTATGTCATGCAAAATCATGATGAAAAACTGATACTATAGTATGTCGTCCAAAGTCATGAAAAAAAGTCATAGTAAAGCATGTCGTCCAAAATCATGAAAAAAGTCATAGTATAGTATGTCTTCAAAAGTCATGAAAAAAAGTCATAGTATAGTATGTTGTCCAAAATCATGAAAAAAGTCATAGTATAGCATGTCGTCCAAAATCATAAAAAAGTCATAGTATAGTATGTCTTCAAAAGTCATGAAAAAAAGTCATAGTATAGTATGTCGTCCAAAATCATAAAAAAGTCATAGTATAGTATGTCGTCGAAAATCATTAAAAAAAAGTCATAGTATAGTATGTCGTCCAAAATCATAAAAAAGTCATAGTATAGTATGTCATGCAAAATCATTACAAAAAAGTCAAAGTAGTATGTTGTCCAAAATCATTAAAAAAAGTCATAGTATAGTATGTCGTCCAAAATCATGAAAAGAAGTCATAGTATAGTATGTCATCCAAAATCATAAAAAAAAGTCATAGTATAGTATGTCGTCGAAAATCATGACAAAACGTCATAGTATAGTATGTCGTCCAAAGTCATGAAAAAAAGTCATAGTATAGCATGTCGTCCAAAATCATGAAAAAAGTCATAGTATAGTATGTCGTCCAAAGTCATGACAAAAAGTCATAGTATAGTATGTCGTCCAAAGTCATGAAAAAGAAGTCATGGTATAGTATATCATCAAAATCATAAAAAAAGTCATAGTATAGTATGTAGTCGAAAATCATTAAAAAAAAAGTCATAGTATAGTATGTCATCAAAATTATAAAAAAAAGTCATAGTATAGTATGTCATGCAAAATCATGATGAAAAACTGATACTATAGCATGTCGTCCAAAATCATGAAAAAAGTCATAGTATAGTATGTCTTCAAAAGTCATGAAAAAAAGTCATAGTATAGTATGTTGTCCAAAATCATGAAAAAAGTCATAGTATAGCATGTCGTCCAAAATCATAAAAAAGTCATAGTATAGTATGTCTTCAAAAGTCATGAAAAAAAGTCATAGTATAGTATGTCGTCCAAAATCATAAAAAAGTCATAGTATAGTATGTCGTCCAAAATCATTAAAAAAAAGTCATAGTATAGTATGTCGTCCAAAATCATAAAAAAGTCATAGTATAGTATGTCATGCAAAATCATTACAAAAAAGTCAAAGTAGTATGTTGTCCAAAATAATTAAAAAAAGTCATAGTATAGTATGTCGTCCAAAATCATGAAAAGAAGTCATAGTATAGTATGTCATCCAAAATCATAAAAAAAAAGTCATAGTATAGTATGTCGTCGAAAATCATTAAAAAAAAGTCATAGTATAGTATGTCGTCCAAAATCATAAAAAAGTCATAGTATAGTATGTCATGCAAAATCATTACAAAAAAGTCATAGTATAGTATGTCGTCCAAAATCATGAAAAGAAGTCATAGTATAGTATGTCATCCAAAATCATAAAAAAAGTCATAGTATAGTATGTCTTCCAAAGTCATGATAAAAAGTCATAGTATAGTATGTCGTCCAAAATCATTAAAAAAAGTCATAGTATAGTATGTCGTCCAAAATCATAAAAAAAAGTCATAGTATAGCATGTCGTCCAAAATCATAAAAAAGTCATAGTATAGTATGTCGTCCAAAATCATTAAAAAAAGTCATAGTATAGTATGTCATCCAAAATCATAAAAAAAAGTCATAGTATAGCATGTCGTCCAAAATCATAAAAAAGTCATAGTATAGTATGTCGTCCAAAATCATAAAAAAGTCATAGTATAGTATGTCGTCCAAAATCATAAAAAAAAGTCATAGTATAGTATGTCGTCCAAAATCACGAAAAGAAGTCAAAGTATAGTATGTCATCGAAAGTCATGAAAAAAAGTCATAGTATAGTATGTCGTCCAAAATCATGAAAAGAAGTCATAGTATAGTATGTCGTCCAAAATCATTAAAAAAAGTCATAGTATAGTATGTCGTCAAGTCATGAAAAAAAGTCATAGTATGGTATGTTGTCCAAAATCATGAAAAAAGTCATAGTATAGCATGTCGTCCAAAATCATAAAAAAAAAGTCATAGTATAGTATGTCGTCGAAAATCATTAAAAAAAAGTCATAGTATAGTATGTCGTCCAAAATCATAAAAAAGTCATAGTATAGTATGTCATGCAAAATCATTACAAAAAAGTCATAGTATAGTATGTCGTCCAAAATCATGAAAAGAAGTCATAGTATAGTATGTCATCCAAAATCATAAAAAAAGTCATAGTATAGTATGTCTTCCAAAGTCATGATAAAAAGTCATAGTATAGTATGTCGTCCAAAATCATTAAAAAAAGTCATAGTATAGTATGTCGTCCAAAATCATAAAAAAAAGTCATAGTATAGCATGTCGTCCAAAATCATAAAAAAGTCATAGTATAGTATGTCGTCCAAAATCATTAAAAAAAGTCATAGTATAGTATGTCATCCAAAATCATAAAAAGAAGTCATAGTATAGTATGTCGTCCAAAATCATTAAAAAAAGTCATAGTATAGTATGTCGTCAAGTCATGAAAAAAAGTCATAGTATGGTATGTTGTCCAAAATCATGAAAAAAGTCATAGTATAGCATGTCGTCCAAAATCATAAAAAAAAAGTCATAGTATAGTATGTCGTCGAAAATCATTAAAAAAAAGTCATAGTATAGTATGTCGTCCAAAATCATAAAAAAGTCATAGTATAGTATGTCATGCAAAATCATTACAAAAAAGTCATAGTATAGTATGTCGTCCAAAATCATGAAAAGAAGTCATAGTATAGTATGTCATCCAAAATCATAAAAAAAGTCATAGTATAGTATGTCTTCCAAAGTCATGATAAAAAGTCATAGTATAGTATGTCGTCCAAAATCATTAAAAAAAGTCATAGTATAGTATGTCGTCCAAAATCATAAAAAAAAGTCATAGTATAGCATGTCGTCCAAAATCATAAAAAAGTCATAGTATAGTATGTCGTCCAAAATCATTAAAAAAAGTCATAGTATAGTATGTCATCCAAAATCATAAAAAAAAGTCATAGTATAGCATGTCGTCCAAAATCATAAAAAAGTCATAGTATAGTATGTCGTCCAAAATCATAAAAAAGTCATAGTATAGTATGTCGTCCAAAATCATAAAAAAAAGTCATAGTATAGTATGTCGTCCAAAATCACGAAAAGAAGTCAAAGTATAGTATGTCATCGAAAGTCATGAAAAAAAGTCATAGTATAGTATGTCGTCCAAAATCATGAAAAGAAGTCATAGTATAGTATGTCGTCCAAAATCATTAAAAAAAGTCATAGTATAGTATGTCGTCAAGTCATGAAAAAAAGTCATAGTATGGTATGTTGTCCAAAATCATGAAAAAAGTCATAGTATAGCATGTCGTCCAAAATCATAAAAAAAGTCATAGTATAGTATGTCGTCCAAAATCATAAAAAAGTCATAGTATAGTATGTCGTCCAAAATCATGAAAAAAGTCATAGTATAGTATGTCGTCCAAAATCATAAAAAAGTCATAGTATAGTATGTCTTCAAAAGTCATGAAAAAAAGTCATAGTATGGTATGTTGTCCAAAATCATGAAAAAAGTCATAGTATAGCATGTCGTCCAAAATCATAAAAAAAGTCATAGTATAGTATGTCGTCCAAAATCATAAAAAAGTCATAGTATAGTATGTCTTCAAAAGTCATGAAAAAAAGTCATAGTATAGCATGTCGTCCAAAATCATAAAAAAAGTCATAGTATAGTATGTCGTCCAAAATCATAAAAAAGTCATAGTATAGTATGTCATGCAAAATCATTACAAAAAAGTCAAAGTAGTATGTTGTCCAAAATCATTAAAAAAAGTCATAGTATAGCATGTCGTCCAAAATCATAAAAAAAGTCATAGTATAGTATGTCGTCCAAAATCATAAAAAAGTCATAGTATAGTATGTCGTCCAAAATCATAAAAAAGTCATAGTATAGTATGTCATGCAAAATCATTACAAAAAAGTCAAAGTAGTATGTTGTCCAAAATCATGAAAAGAAGTCATAGTATAGTATGTCATCCAAAATCATAAAAAAAAGTCATAGTATAGTATGTCGTCGAAAATCATTAAAAAAAAGTCATAGTATAGTATGTCGTCCAAAATCATAAAAAAGTCATAGTATAGTATGTCATGCAAAATCATTACAAAAAAGTCATAGTATAGTATGTCGTCCAAAATCATGAAAAGAAGTCATAGTATAGTATGTCATCCAAAATCATAAAAAAAGTCATAGTATAGTATGTCTTCCAAAGTCATGATAAAAAGTCATAGTATAGTATGTCGTCCAAAATCATTAAAAAAAGTCATAGTATAGTATGTCATCCAAAATCATAAAAAAAAGTCATAGTATAGCATGTCGTCCAAAATCATAAAAAAAAGTCATAGTATAGCATGTCGTCCAAAATCATAAAAAAGTCATAGTATAGTATGTCGTCCAAAATCATAAAAAAGTCATAGTATAGTATGTCGTCCAAAATCATAAAAAAAAGTCATAGTATAGTATGTCGTCCAAAATCATGAAAAGAAGTCATAGTATAGTATGTCGTCCAAAATCATTAAAAAAAGTCATAGTATAGTATGTCATCCAAAATCATGAAAAGAAGTCATAGTATAGTATGTCGTCCAAAATCATGAAAAGAAGTCATAGTATAGTATGTCGTCCAAAATCATGAAAAGAAGTCATAGTATAGTATGTCATCCAAAATCATGAAAAGAAGTCATAGTATAGTATGTCGTCCAAAATCATAAAAAAGTCATAGTATAGTATGTCGTCCAAAATCATAAAAAAAGTCATAGTATAGTATGTCGTCCAAAACCATGAAAAAAAGTCATAGTATAGTATGTCGTCGAAAATCATTAAAAAAAAGTCATAGTATAGTATGTCATCCAAAATCATAAAAAAGTCATAGTATAGTATGTCATGCAAAATCATTACAAAAAAGTCATAGTATAGCATGTCGTCCAAAATCATGATAAAAGTCATAGTATAGTATGTCGTCCAAAGTCATGACAAAAAGTCATAGTATAGTATGTCATCCAAAATCATTAAAAAAGTCATAGTATAGTATGTCGTCGAAAATCATTAAAAAAAGTCATAGTATAGTATGTCGTCCGAAATAATAATTAAAAAACGTCATAGTATAGTATGTCGCCCAAAGTCATGAAAAAAAAAGTCATAGTATAGTATGTCGTCCGAAATAATAATTTAAAAAAAAGTCATAGTAGTGTGTCACCCAAAATCATTACAAAAAAAGTCATAGTATAGTATGTCGTCCGAAATAATAATTAAAAAAAAGTTATAGTATAGTATGTCATCTGAAATTATTCAAAAAAAAGTCATAGTATAGTAAAGTGGAAAAAAAGTCATAGTATAGTATGTCGTCCGAAATAGTAATTTAAAAAAAGTCATAGTATGGTGTGTCATCCAAAACCATGAAAAAAGTGATAGTATAGTATGTTGTCCAAAATCATAAAACAAAAAATAATAGAAAATGTCATTTTCGCCTGATAAAACAATACTTTGTTGCAGATTGATTTTCTGTCAACCGGCTAATCTGTGATTCAGTTCTAAATCAGGTTGTCTATCGTATCAGACACTTCATTTAATGCCTTAAGACCCTTTTAACAAAATTTTAAACCAAATTTTGCATAAATCATCCGTGTTATTAAAATATGTCGGTAAATATGAAGGGTTGAGTCATAGGGGGTCAGGTTAATTACACTTTGCAGGTACTGCCTTTATATTTTGACAATATTAGGTTCAGTGGTAGGTGTACAGATTTGTAAGATCAGAAATGTAGACTGTCAGGCGGAAGAGTTTGACTTATTTTGACTTAAAAAAAACACAGAAAAAAGATGGATGAATGAAACGTGGTATTTACGACATAATACATTCAGTGCAGACACTCTGCAAAGTCAATTTACAACCTGCCTGCTGCTTGGCTCCATTAATGCTGCAGTACCTCTTCTGACCACCTGAGGGCGCCCACACACCAATCCTGACACATTGAAGTCAAGCCCACGGACACAAACACTGTTATAAATCTCTGTTTATTAAAATATATCAGGCATTTTTCAAAAAATAAAATTAACACTCTGTCTCTTCAATCCACACTGAGAAGAGCAAACTGTCTGCTGAACATCAAGAAGCATCAGTGGTGTCCAAAAAGTGATTTCTATTGTGTCTATAACGTAAGGTGTGTGCAGCAGAGGTGGGACCAAGTCACAAGGAAGTCTCAAGTCTTTGCATTCAAGTCCCAAGTCATACTCCAAGTCCTATAGTCAGAGTTCGGAGTCCTAACAATAATACATCATAATATGCTCTTCACCAAATGTAATGCCATTTTAACAACAGAATAAAAATATATTACATCTACAAAAATCAGGAATGCTTTTAAAATGTTGTATTTCATTTTAATGGTTCAGTGTGCAGGATTTAGTGGGATATATTGGCAGAAATGGAATATAATATAATATAATACAATAAGTGCGTTTTCTTGAGCCTATAATCACCTGAAAATAAGAATCATTGTGTTTTCGTTACCTTAGAATGGGCAGTTTATATCTAAAGTGGGTCTGCCATGTTGCACCAGCTTGTTTCTACATTAGTACAGGATGAATAAACCAAACACTGAACTCTAGATAGGGCCACCATAGTTAGCAGTCACCTCAGCACTTAGCTGAACAGTGTCAAAAAAACGCAGATGTTTAATGTGAAACTGAAGGAAGAGGCCTGAACGGCTGGATCTGAAGCTGTCATGCTGGGCTAGCATACCCTCTCCAACTAACCAAACTGAATCAGATGTGTAATGTTCTCTTCTTTATTTTGTGTTTTTAGTGGTTTTAATAACCCGATCTGTTTGTTTTTTGAGAGGAAAGAGACCTCTGCAGATAATTCAGCACTGGCAAAAACCTCCTAAACAATAAACAATTAAGGAATCCTAACCAGGAGTTCAGGTTTGGCACGTTGGAGATGTTTCAGCTGGTTGCAATCTGCAATGCTCACTGCTAGATGCTAATAAATCCTACTCACTGCTCCTTTAAAACAAGCCTGTTGGAAGTTGGTGCTTCTCTGTCTGTAATCAACCTGCACGTTTTGCATACTGCAATTCATTTTTTCATTGACTACCGCATAGTTTTTGTATGGGAACGAAATTATCTTTGGTATTATTTTTTTCCAACTGTTGGGTTATATAACTTTAGTTCTTTTTAAGTTTAAATAACATATTTTTTTCATCTTAAGGGGAAGGTATCAAGTATTTATTAGTCAAAAGGCTCAAGCACAAGTGAAGTCATTGGTCATTGTTTCAGTCAAGTTGCCTGTCCTTTTTTTTTTAATTTTGTAAAGTCAGTCTAAAGTCATCAAATTTGTGACTCGAGTCTGACTCAAGTCCTAGACATGTGACTCGACTCCACGCCTCTGGTACGTAGATCAGTGGTATAAACCAAATGATCCTTAAAGAGCTCTAAAAACACTACAACATTTCCCCAAAGTCAGAAGAGAGAGAAGACAAAATGTCAATAGGATTCCATCATCCACAGTAGGAAAATAATCTGCTGCTACTGACACACTGCACACACCAGGAGAAGTGTTTTTCCCCCTCTTATAAAAAGTGGCTTATGTTAATACTGTGGAAACAGTGACTGTGTTATTAATCTGACTGTGGGCAAAACATATTAAAAGATGCCGCAGTGATGATCTCACAGGCGGATTTGTTTAATAGGCCCGGAGGTTATAGGGAGTAAATTAAACACAGAGGAGAAATAACTCGATGAGGGGGATCCAACAGTAACTGATCTGCTCTATTGGTGCATCACTGAGGGTGTTATTTTTGGATGGATTTAATCCTCTATCCCAGGGAAGATGACATATTTCACTCTGTCTTTTTGTGCTTTCTTGTGATTTTCATGCTGTACGTTCAAAACCTCCTTGTCCTGATGTCTTTCTCAGTTCTGGACACAGTCTAGTCGGTTGCCATGCACCCAGTAACAGATCTGAGCGAACTTCAGAGGAGTGATGCGCACAGCCACATTGTAATCCCGGTTCTCCCCATCGATCTCCAGCCACTGGTGTCCAGAGAAAATGCCGATGACCTTCCTTTCCCAGCGCTCTAAACTGTTGTCCCACACTCTTCCGTACACTCCGGAGCCACTGGCTCCAGGTCGGGCATCACAGTGCTGGTATATCAGGTCGCTGGACTCTTCTTCCACAGGACAAAACCTGTACACCAGCTCCCCGGAGCGGTCACTGTCAAAGCCAGAGAAGTGGATGCGATTCCCTGCCAGGTCATCAGAGGAGGGAGCCACAGATAGGCGCATGAAGGGACGTCGGTGAGGCCAACGCAGCTCCAGCAGGGCGTAATCAAAGTCCATGCTGACCTCCTGAGGGCCCTGGATCCAGCCCTTTGGCACACGGGTGCGTTTCACCCTCACCCAGCGGACTAGAGGCTTCTTAGAAGAAGTGAGGCTGGGTATGGTGCTGTTACTGGGTGGAGGAATCAAGAAGCCCACCCTGAGCTTTCGCGCCCCCTTGACATAATCTTTCCCATCATGCACACAGTGAGCAGCTGTGAGGACGTGCTGCTGAGACACAAGAACGCCGGTGCAGCCGGTGGAGATCCGCACGGCTGTAGAGAAAGGGTAATCCAACAGGAAGTGATCACCTTGGATGTTAAAACGTCCGTCTGCGCCGTAAATCTGCCGCCTGACACGTTTGTGCCTGGCCTTCACTCTGGGTTCTCTCCTCGGCGAAGGGTGTGCAAAGCCATCTCCTTCGAACCCCTCATCGTCCTCCACGTCCACAGTGGTGAGAGTGCGGGTGCCATCGGAGTACAGCGTCTCAAAGGCCAGTTTCTCTGTGAGCTGCTCCCTCTGGGCCTCCTGCTCTCTGTGGAAGCAGCTGGAGTTGCAGTGAGTGGTGAGGTCCAGCTGCGTGTGAGCACTGAAGCGGGAGCGGAGGAGAGGCGTCGGCGTGTGAGGGACGAGCGTGGGGACATGGACTGGTGGAGGGTGAGGTGGGTGCAGAAGAGACAGGGTGAGAGGGAGTAAGAGCAGGAGCAGGTGAGTCAGCAGGAGGGAGCTCTCATGTGGCGTCATGGTGATGAAAAGCACTGCAACGACAAAAATAATCACATATGTGAGAAAAACAGCTCACAAACTTATCAGACATTGCATGAATTCCTACATGTTTGTCAAGATAACAAAGCACAAGCTCTGATCCCACATAAATCTGGACTCTTTCACAGCTGATTGTAAATCACAGCAGCGATTTCTGAGGTCAGCTTGCAAAATCTAATGTTGCAACGCACGCATGAGTTTCATCTGGTGTGGCAAGGCAACAACGAACCTATTGTTCCTATAACATAGATTACCAGGAAAATAGGATTTTAGCCTGATGGAAACAAACAAGTATTTTCATGGCTGTTCAGTCCAAAAGTCACAGACGAATTCCAGAGAAAGTTAAGTTAAATTAAAGTGGAAGTAAAGTGGCCACAGACATAACTGAGAAGCCAGAACAAAGCTGCGTGGTCAAGGCTCTAAAAGGAAAATAAATGCAGTGTGTGATTACTTAAATCATCATTTCAAAAAGTTGTTTTGTTTCCTAGACATGAACCACTATACAGACCACTCTTGACTTATGGTCGACTGAACAAGACGTTACACTAAAAACCCTCCTATCAAATATCTGCCAAAGCTCAGAGGAAAGACGTTGTTTTCCATCAAACATTAACTACTTCACAGTGTACGTGGGGCTCTCAGGGCAGATTAGCAGCAACAAGGAGACACTTGATCCCCTCTGAAAGCTGTGGACCTGGAGGCACTCATGGCACCAAGAGAGCAGGTGTGTAAAAAAGTGAAAAGCAACAAGTTGAGGCACGGCGGCAAAATTGAGCATTATTCCTGACAAAGAGCAGGGTGGGGCCAGTCCACAAACACCTATACACTCTTTCATATAACACTACAAAGGAGGCAGGGTTACAAAAAGAAGCTCCCTGCAAGCAGGGAAAGTACAGACTTCACTCCATGTTGAGGTGCTAGATTTTTGACAGCCATGGCAGACAGTTACAGAGCGTCTGAAGTGGTAAATTGGCTGGTGAAGAAGTGGTGATCTGTGACATAACCTGTAGATTAAAAACAGTAAATGTGATGCGTTTATGACCTCTGTGGTAAAAGAGATGTAATCTAAGTGATTTGGGAATGTAAGGCTGTGTTTTCAGAGCCTGTTTCTGTGGTGAAACATTGTTTGACTCTTAAAACAACATTTAAAGCTATGAACCAAAAGCCGCAGCTCCTCCTGAGGTTCATTCTGATGGAAACCACAGGGACACGATCCAGAAGAACATCCCTGTGCAACAGTGACAACCTGTAACTAGAGAGCGTTGATTTGTGGATGGCCTTAGAGCTAGGAGATTATAATACATCATAAATACAGAACTATTATATTATATTATAAATATAAAAGGAGAAAATACAAGTCTACTCAAATAACACTGTCAGGTATCCAAAACACTCCAGTTACCCGTAAGCCTATAGAAGAATCCATGTTCAGCACCTAAATGTGATCTAATCTTGTCTGACATAACATATGCACCAGAGTCAAGTAGAGTTCAGCTCCCCCCTAACATCTGTCATACAAGTTCCCTTTCAATATTAACTAGGAGGAGAGTTGAGGGGATGTTTGGGACCAATACACAGTATGGAAACACCTGAAACCTCATAAAGACATCCCCTATTTACTCCAGCATTTGGCCTGAATAATGACTCTACATCTGGCTGCATAAGGTTTAAAAGTTTCTTACCTTTATTTATGAAAATATCTGAACATGCAACAGTGGTTTTCTGTCTAAAACTGGACATTTTAAGCATCCTAGTAGAGACAGGACAGGGGAAAAGGCAATTCCTCAATCACATAAATAAACCTAATACATTACCTCCTGATTAGTGATCGATAGTCCGTGTTTACATCCCAGTCAACTCTTCCTCCCCATCAGACGAGTCCCTCAGGATCATTCCCCAGGTTTTCCCTCATCCTCTCCGGTGACAGGCAGGTAGTTTCTCCGGGGTCGTCCCGCAGAGGGAAAATCTTGCTCGCTCTTTTACAGCGTGTACATAAAAAGCGCCAGAGTCTCTGTGGATGTCCGGCGCCGTCAGACCTTCCTCTGAAACCTGCCCAGCTCAGACTCAGAGCCACAAATAAAAGTCTCTTGTCTGAAGAGAAGTGTTTATTCTCTCCGGAGCGTCCTGCCTCACGGTCCTAGCGCCCCGCCTTCGCCTGTCCGCTCCGCTGAAGGGGGGACACATTTACTGTGTGGCTACCAGTCTGACAGAAACCATCAATTACAGCTCATCACCACACTTTATATTATTTATTTTTTTACATTCATAACACATACAAAGTCGTTACTACAAGTACTGACAGAGTAATATTTCTGAAAGTCATATTGCATGTAGATAAATTAATCTAATAAACTGGGCTAAACTGTCAAAAGCCATAATAGCAACTTTGTCTCAGTTGAGCATGCTAACATTTGCTAATTAGCACTTGACATAAAACGTAGTTGAGTCTGAAGTGAACATCAGGAGTTAAATCATTTGGTCAAAGGGTCAATGTCGGCAAGCTAACAGGCTTACAATGACAAAACTAGGCCGCATGTTAGCATGCTAATATTTGTTAATTAGCACTAAACAACGAAAATTTCACAGTTGAGTCTGAAGTGAAGGTCAGGAGTTTAACAATTTGGTCGAGGGGTCAATGTTAACAGGCTAACATGTTCATTATGATGCTAAAATGTTTGTTAGCATGCTATTATATGTTAATTAAACACAAAGTAGACCTGCAGTGAATCTGAAGTGAATATCAGGAATTAAAGATTTGGTCGAGCGAACATGCTCACAGTGACAGCGCTAACAAGCTCATTAGCACGCCAATGTTTGTTAATTAGCACTTACCAAACTGCAGTTGACTCTGAAGTGATTGTCATGAGTTTAATCATTTGGCCGCAAGGTAGATGTCGACAAGCTAACCAGCTAGGCTCACCAAAACAGTATGAACAAGCTCATTAGCATGCTAACATTTGTTAATTAGCGTTAAACACAAAGTAGGCCTACAGTGGAGTCTGAAGTGAATGTCAGTAGTTTAATAATTTGGTCAAAAGGTCAATGTTGACAAGCTAATATGCTCACAATGACAGTGCTAACAAGCTCATTAGCATGGTAACATTTGCTAGTAAGCACTTAACACTAAGTAGGCCTACAATTTAGTCTGAGGTGAACATCAGGAGATTAATAATTTAGTCAAAAAGTCAATTTCAACAAGGTAACGTACTCACAGTGACAATGCTAACAAGGTCATTAGCATGCTAACATTGGCTACTGACACTAACAAAGTACAGATATGGTTGATTGGAATGTCATTAGTTTTGCAGGTTTTTAATCATGATTAAAAAAAATATTGGAGAAATAAAAATGAAGATGGAAATTTATGGGATTGCCAAAGTTATTACAATTCTTCCTGTGTGTTCATGTCACTTAAAATCACTTCAACTTCATGGTGGGGGCTCGACAAAATGTCAAGGAATCAGTAAGTTTGATTCATCCTTTGGGAATTATGAATGTCAGTGAAAAAGTTATGCCAATTCCTCATGTACATATTAAAATATTTTATAGGATATGTTAAATATTTGATTTGCAAGTTGAGTTAGAAGAAACATGAGGGGATCACCAAAATCAGCAGGATTCATCCTCTGAGGAACATGAACGTCTGAAGAAGATTTCACAGCGATCCATCTGAAAGTATTTCAGTTTGGACCAAAGTGGTGGACCAACCAATTAGCACTAAAATGGAGGATGGATCTAGGTACATTCAGGCAGACAGTATGAGAACAGTAAGTTGTTTTTTTATGAGGGAATTATAGTTCTAGTAGAAACAAGTATGAATCAATCAGTTAGCATAATATGGGACTTTTAACAACTTATTAACATTTATAACGGCAGATTTAATGGCTCATATGAGAAACCTATGAAACCCCCATTTATTAATGGATTACCATTTATATTGTATTAGTGCTATAGAGAGAGGATGAACACCAGCCTGATGGGGTTGTTTCAAAGCTTGCCAGCTCAAAATTTGTTCTCATTTATGTCTTATAAGTGATTTAGAAATCATTAGTAAATTATTAATAATGCCAAGTCAAGCCAAACTGTAAATTCAAGGCTGCAGGAAAATTGATGTTTTATAGAAAACTATGATACTGATGCAGTTTTTAAGGCATACTGTTATGTTGTTCAACTTTGTCATTGTAGATCTTTAATGGCATTTAGATTTAATATCTAATGCACTGAATCAGCATGATTGATGTTTATTTTTCCCTTTATGACTCAGATCATGAGTGAATTATCAGGCATTTGGCACCTTTATTGGTAGCCCACAGCTACACCCAAGCAAGAAAAGTCTTGTTTCTGGCATCACTGTACTGTAATTATCATCTGTGCCAGGAGCAACGATAGATAGAAGTGAAGAGCAACTCCTCTCAGAGATCGCAGCCAGCAGACAGAGGACTGTTGGGACATGTTGGCAGCAGTGCTCACCTCAGCCTCTGTTGCCTGACCTTGATCTCCAAAAGGTCTTTCATGTCTCATTCAGATACTCTGTGTACATGTGGAATTTGGGAAGCTGTGCACCGACGCTCCCATGGGGTTTGTTGTAAGCTTCGGGGGTGCCGAAACAGAGCTCCCAGTCACAGCGACAGTGCTTTCAGGAATGCTGAGGAATCTCCCAACAAGGACACAAGTCAGGCTATCCGCACAATGCTGCTGCTGTTGTCCTCGGAGGACATGTCACCCCAGAGGAGACACCTACCAAACCTGCTCCTTGTCCTGTGTAATAAAATCTTTAGCTGGTGCCGTTCCTGCGGCGTGAACAGTGTAGTGCTGACAGATTAAGTGTAACGTATATTCCCTCAGAAATATGGAGCGATATCATAATGGAGGGGAAGAAAGGTAGCAGGCAGAAGGCCAGAGAGGTGTAAATGTGTAACTCTGTAAGCATGCTGTGTGTGATGATGGTATCACTGCCTGTCTGTCTGCCTGTCTGTCTGCTACACAGCGCGGCACAAGAGGTTTCCTTTGTGTGCGTGTGTGTATGTGTATGCATGTTTGGCAATGAGCATCTTGGCTTCCGTTTCTCTGTGGATTCCTCTCTTTCCGTTCGCTCTTCCTCACAAAATAGCTCTGCTCATATTCTTTTTCCAGCTCTGTTAAATTATACAGGGCAGATGTTCCTTATTAAAGGAACAGTTCGCCATTTTTAGAAATATGCCTATTTGCTTTCTTGACCAGTGAGATGAGACATTGATGCCACTCTCCTGTTTGTGCAGTAGATATGTAGCTAGAGCCAAGCTAGCAGCTGATTAGCTTAGCTTAGCTTAGCTTAGCATAAAGAGGGGAAACAAGGGGAAACAGTTAGCCTGGTTCTGTGCAAAGGTGATAATATCAGCCTACAAGTACTTCTAAAGCTCACTAATTAGGTCATTATATTTTGTTTTGTTTAATCTGTACAAAAACCAATTGTAAAAACATCAATTTGTAATTTTTCAGGGGGTTATGTAAACCCATTCTCATTCCCAGGTCGTCACACACTGACACTTTATCAGGCCTCTCTGCAATGCAAAGGCCATCCTTTAGGGTCTGTATTTGATGCACAGTGGAAACACATTGTAACATATGGTTAATGTTGTGAAACGGTCATGGTTACATTTTAGGTAACAGGACTGATTAAGAAAAAAAAGTCATATTTAGGCTTAAAATAAGTGAATTTCTTGCTGGGGCTGGCACAATATCAGATTTTCAATACAAGATTATTGCAGCAAGAGTAAATAACCATAACCATAACGATATTAATGCAATACCTTGCAATACCATGGATATATTTACATTGGAGTTAGTTGAAAGCCCAGTGCGTCTCATGAAGATAACAAACAATGCCTTTGGTGTCGACATCATATGCCAAGGGGTGTGACAAAGCGTCAGTATTTGGCGACATGGGGATGAAAACAGGTTGCTTGTGCTGATTGTATGATGGTAAGTTTATTCTTAAATAATGGGGATGCATTTGCTCCACTTGCTTGGTTGCTCAGGCGTTTATTGGGGGATGGCACCTGTTGAGAAACAGTCCCACACATAACTTCCTGCAAAACGATAAATTGTTTGTCTTTACACTTCCACTGCTGTACAAATTAAACAAACTAGATAAAAATGTGTGAGCTTTGGAGGGGCTGGTATATGCAGGCTAGCTGTGTCCACCGGTTTCCTGTCTTCATGCTAAGCTAAGCTAACCAGCTGCTGGCAGTAGTTTCATATTTAGTATACAGACACGAGAATGGCTTTAATCTAATCATCTAACTCCAGCAAGCAAGTATAACAATTTCGCAGAAGGTTAAACTATTCCCTTCATTTAGAAAATCTATGTTATTAATTTCAAGTAAAACAAAAATAGAAAGGAAACATATGGATTAAATATATAACTGCAGTTTTTGGCAGTTCCACTTTTTTCCTCTCCTCTTTGTCTGTCTCTCTTTAAAGTATTAGAGCATATATAAAGTCTAAGTCTCACCAAGAGAGCAAATAAGCATATTTTCCAAAAAGTGAAACTATTCCTTTAAAGCCTTTATTTTGGGAAAACTGTATCAAAGCTTTTTCCACATGATTAATCTCCAGTACATATTTCTCCATGCGTCAACCTGTGTAGATTAATGTGTGTGCTAAGAAGTCTGCTGAAGATTAAACAAAGAAAAACTTTCAGGGTCAAGTGTCCCACCTGTCTGCTGTCTGTTGTACGGTAGATTAGCAGTTCCCTGTCTAACACGTGTTTTTAGGTTCATTCATGGTTCAGTTTTCAGACGAGGCACCTGCAGTATATTTGACAGCTTGAAGGAAAAACCCGCTTTCAAACAGTTAAAAACGGCTGTTGGTCGTATATCTTTCATTTCTGAATCCATTTGCTTTGTTTGACATGTTCATTCAATTGTTCAGGCTTTACCTGCTTATTACTGTCAGGAGTCACAAGAAGCTGCAGCCTTGAAGCTCCCAGCATGCTCTGGGTGGTGGAAAAGTGTAAATAAACAGTGTGGACGGGTCTAATACAGACAGTCACAGGTCACATTTTAGACTATAAATTCGCCTGACTTGCATGTCTGGCATTTAAAAGCAGGGAGAACTTGTCAACTCCAGATGAAAGAAAATTCCTGGACTGAGACTCGACCCTGTGTCACTGACACACAGCCGCCTCTGTTTAATGGTGTCATTCTTTCCCTGCTGCACTGCAGACCATGAGCTCCACGTCACACATTCTGCTCATTTAGACATGGACACCAGGTGGGACGGCCATGTTAATGGTCACCCTTTGGCTATGCAGCATCAGATCAGTCACTAATTGTGACTGAACAGGCCCTCTGGTCAGTGAGCAGACCAACATGAGAGTATTCTGCACAAGTGATTTATAGAGCACAGAAAATACAAGCTGCCAAAAACTGATTTTACTGCATGAGAACCTTCATTTTTATATATTACTGGGATTAAATGGCTACTACTTTTAAAAACTCTGCTTTCCTTGAATGATGTAAGAATAAACTTTTACAGTCTACATGACGGGTATATGTGACAAACAACAAGACTCGCAGTCTACCACCATGCTTGCAGCTTTGTGAGGCTGTTAATGCTCAATGCTCAACGTTAATGTCAAGGACCAACATCGCCATCCCTGGAACCATGTTGCTAGAGAATGCTATAGGGTTGACGTTTTTGTAGGATAACCCAGAAGTAAGCATCGCCCTGGTTCTCTAAACAAAAGTTAAAAGCTAATGTTAAGCTAAACGAACTACTAGTTGCAAGACGTAACGTCGCCACCACAACAATAGTGTAGAGCTGCATTCTGTGTGATGACGTTCATTAGCCTCATTTAGCTACTTGTTAACTAAAAACCCATTCAAAAAACCCATTGACATCAAGAAGAGAGAACCAAGAGTGCTAAAATGCTAACTCAATTTCGAGCTTTAGGGTTTATTCCTTCAGCACTCTAGTGAGGCTAAAAACTTTTTTTTTTCTTTTCTTAAAGATTATTTTTTTGGGCTTTTTGTGCCGACGCCCCAAGTAGTTCACTATGTCTCTTAGTGATCCTATTGGTTCAGCATTAGTATGCTAGTACATTCAGCCTTTAAGCTGCCAGGATACGGCATAGCAGTGTTTCCCAAAGTAGAGGTTGCCCAATCCACTGTAAATCTGAGAACTCACAAGATAATTGAAAAGAAACTCTCTCACGAAACTGCTCTAGTTCATCTTCGTCTTGTTCCAGTTGCCCATTTTACAACAGGTTGCTCGGTTCCTCAACAGCTGATGCGGACCTTGTTGACCCAAGCGACATTTGAACCATTATGATTCTTGTGTTTGTGGTTTAACTCATCCTGAGATATGTATATATTTATACCTTTTTCTTGTGAAATACTGATCTCTTAAAACCCCTCAAATTAATCTGAGAAGGAAATCTTACTTCCTGTTCAGACTGATGTCATTCACTTTATTTTAAAGTGTCACAAGCCAAAAAGTCTGAGAACCACTAGACTACAGTGCAGGTGCCCTGTGGGTCTAAATCTTTTACTAAGACTTACTGTATGTACTGGCCTGATATAAATGGCATGATCGTTTGTTCAGATATTTCCATTGTACTACTGCACCTCACTACTGTTTGTGATGAGGGTCATAAATAAAAAAAGAATTTCCCTTTCACAAAGCAACGCAGAAGCTATTTAACAGAGTTAGAGGTGTATTTTCTGTCACTTTCACACTGAGGTCCTGAAAGTCTGCGACCTTTCTCCTAAACCCCGACCCCCAAATCTTCATCACTCAGTCATTTTGTCTGACCCACAATCTCACACTTTCCAAGATGATTCATTTAAGAAAACAAAGAAAATACGCCTCAGATACCCACTTTTTCCCCCTCAAGAGAAATGACTGTCATGTTCATTAACATCTGACCACTTTTCAGGGAAGTGCATTATTAGTCTGTCACTGTGTGAAGGTGGAGAGTGGAAAACAAATGAGGGAAACTGAAAAAGAAAGCCACTGGGTTGTCTTTGTCACTTCTGTTTGACTTTCTTTCTAATTATTCAGTGTTTGTGCAGGATTCCCTAATATGTGTCATTAGCTGTCGGGGGCTGAGCTTGTTCAACCTGGAGGAGAGCGGTGTGGAGAATTCCAGATGAGTGAGTTCACACTGAGTTTGTGTAGAGCAGGCATACCTTAAATTTCCATGGAAATGGTGCTGTGGCACTGAGCACAAGTCAAAGCCTGTAATAGCTCCATGTTGTGCAGAGTTCATCCCTCATATATGTTTCCTCAAGCACAAATTAGACTGAGGTAAATACAATTCTACACTATTAGTCCAGTTTGTAAGATTTAGGGGGATTTAGTGGCATCTAGCAGTGAAGACTGCAGATTGTAACCAGCTGAAACTTCTCAGGGTTAGAGTTCCCTCAGTGTTCATTGTTCAGGAGGTTTTTTACCAGGAGCCTAATTATCCACAAAAACAATCTGACCCATCGATTAAAACCGGTAAAAGCAGTTTACGTTACAAAGCAGTGTTACTCCGGAGCTGTTCGACACATCACTTCTCCCATGTGACAAAGCTGAACTCCATGAGGTTTTTACCGGGGGTTAAATTATCCACAGAGGTCTCTTCCTTTCCAAAACAAAAGAGGCTGGTGATTTGAACTGGCAAAAATACTGAATAAAGCAGTCTCACATAAAAAAAAACAACGGTGTTTCTCCAAGGCTGCCAACGCGAAAGTAAGAGTGGACCTAACGAGAGCCAGTATTTGGTTTGTTTGTTCTGGGCTGTTGTAGGAACATGGCGGTGCAACACGGTGGACTCTGTGGACCTGCTCCATATGTAGATATAAACGGTTCATTCTAAGATAACAAAAACACAACAGTTCTTATTTTCAGGTGATTATACACTAAAGAAAACATACTTATTATATGATATTCCATTTCTGCCAATATATCCCCCTAAATCGTACACAATGGACCTTTAAGGTGGTGATCAAAGATGAATGCCACGGTGGGCCAGGGGATCAAGACATGTGTGACCGTTAAGCTGACATGCTGTGAGGGCCCCGCGACAGTTTCTGTAAGCAAATGGGGATTTATTAACTGGATCACAGGGTTTTCTCTGGGGTCTTTAAGCTGATAATTGGCTTCAGATTCAAACAAGCCATCTGAGCCTTAAAACAGTAGAGTGAACCTTTTATAACAATCCTGTAGCTCTTGACTCGGCCAGACCCTCTTGTCACTAAGGAACCGCAGGGACTGGAGCCAGAGCGGTTCTTTAAAGAGGGGAACTGTGAACACAAAGAATGTCCCCTTTCTCCTCACCAGCCACAGTGTTTTATGTCCTCTTTTTTTCCATCCGGATATATTTATTGCTTCTTCACCCCGTTCCTTTTCATCAAAGCCCTTCCATCCCATCTGTCCATCCTCTATCTCTCCTCATCATCAGGTCAAAACACAGAGGACATTTTCCACATTTCCAGTCCACGTGTTTTCGCAGCACTTGACAAATACCTTCATCTGTGCCAGGAATTACCTTTTCAGACATCATATTTTCCTCCCTGATAAATATCTCATCCTCCTGTTGAGCAGAAACCCCTCCTGCCGTCAGTCCCTGGTTCTCCTGCAGGGCCTTGTGGGTACGTATTCAGCCCAACTTCCCCTCGGCATGATGTCATTTCAGTTTGGCTGCATGAGCTGTAAGAGGAAAAGAAAAAAAAGGAAAAACACAGTTAGCAAAAACAGAACTAAGGAATGCAAACTGCGATGAAATCCATCAGGAGAGGTGGAGAGTGTGTCTCCTCATATCTTTAACCAGTCTGGGCAAAGTGTACAGGAGAGAGTCTGCTGCTGAGACTGGAAGTCATCCCAAAAGGTATTTAGTCACTGCAACCTCTGGCCTCCCATAACAACCTAAAACATTTCTCTGGCCTGGATACATGGAAAGGAGAAGGGCATCTGTTGGCATAATCAAGTGGTATAATGGTTACAACAAGAATTATGGTCCCAAAAGGCAAAATAAATCCACTTATCGCTATTGAGTCACTTTGCAGATTGTTGTCAGATTAATGCCAGCTCTCTGTAGAAGAATGTTGGCTGCAGATATGTTGTGCTATTAAGATAACAACTGCACTTGTAAATATTGTTTTTCAGTCAAGTGATACTGAGGAAAAACAGTACAAAAATGGATGTAAAGTGGCGTGTAATATGTGATTATTTGAACCTGACACCACTGAGAACCAAACCCTTCGATCTTTGACTCTAAATGTGTCATGTTTCATTTTTTATCACTAATATTATTCTTGTTATGTGTATCATGACCCTGAACAAACTCTGACCCTGAAAACAATGCTGCCCAACAGGGAAATTAACAAAAGAAAATATTTTTTATGCTTCAGTTCCTCATGAAAAAGGACTCCCCACAAAACCTCCCAGTACGATGAGAAGCTCGGCGCCAGAATATTTGATAGGAACTCAAGTGTGGGTTGAGTATTTGGGTAATTTTAACTGATACCAGAGGGGAGAAATTACTGAGGGAATGCTGGAAATCTTGTGATATGCGAGTTGCTTGGTGAGACCAGATATAATGCAGAAGTGTCTGTCGTTCAATCTGTGATCGACAGTGACAACCGCAGTAAAAGGGTCTGGAGTGAAGACGTCCACGCAGCTGTTATACATTGTGGAAAATGCAAACGTGTGAGCCACGAGTAGAGCGACACGCCGAGTCAGAGAGAAGCCTTCATCGCACCAATATGGTTTGAATATTGTGAAATCATCAAACAAGGCTTTGATAGCAACACAACATGGGTGACTGCAAACCATCTGACCACATGAGACGGAACTTCCTGAAGTCGTTTCCATGGAGGAGACAGAGACAAAAAGCATTCAGGTCATTTGAGTGGGGGAACAAATCTGCTGTAAAGGGCTCTGTAAACAGACCCAAATATTTACAGCCTCAGAGCGAACATTCCCGCTGACAGTCTTCTGCATGAGTCTCTGCTTCATGCTCAGAGACAGTTGATGAGTTTGTTTCTGAAAAGATATTCTTACCTCCCACCTGCATATCCCTGTTTGACCCCTGTGAGTACGATCCTCTGAGGCTCCAGTCTACCTGCACTGAAATGTTGGTTTGAACTTTTCTTTCACTCAGGAAACTCCAAACATAGCCTATTTTACTTATTCTTTTACGAACTTTGGTTAAACATTTTTTAAAAATCGAAAATATTCCAACCCCGTTTGGTAAGTTTCAGCTATAAAGGTATTTTTAACAAGTTTCTCCAATCATGTGATCGATCTTGGGGGAAATGGCCTAATTCTTTTTAAATATTCATAAAATTAAACTGTACCTCTACTCCATCATTGACCAATTCTGCATTTATTAAGTTGGTTTCCTGAATAGAATAAGCAATTCAATGGTACTCCTGGATACTCCTCAACGAAACATGTACTAGTTTAAAATTGGGTTATTTTAAGTTGTATTTAATGATTTCTTTGACCTCTTGAGGGAAACACAAGCCACAGACACATATTTAAAACAGCATTACAAAGTGCTTTGCAAGGCAGGAAAATAACACAGACACGTCACAAAAACAACAGGTTTTTAAGAGGAAACACATTAAAATAAACAATTTGTTGCATCGAAACAGAGGAAATAAAACACAGTTAAAAGGAAATTAAAAGTCAAATAAAATCCTGATAAAAGCACGCTGTTAGAAGGGACTTTAAAAAAAAGATTACTGACTTAGCCAACCTGATTTCCTCAGGCAGATTGTTCCAGAGCCTTGGGGCCCCGACTGCAAACACTCTGTCCCCTTTTAGTTTTTGGCCTCTGAACAGTACCAGCTGGTTCTGTTCCAGAGGCCACATTGCTGACAACTGAGCCACATTAGCATCCATTTGTAGTTGTGTTTCTGGCCAACTCAGGAATGTAAGTCAATATTCACTCTCCTTTTAAAGGTCCAGGATGTGTAGGATTTAGGGGCATCCATTGGCAGGAATGGTATATAATATTCATAACTATGTTTAATTTGTTTATCATCACTTGAACAAACACATTGTTGTATCTTCGTTACCTTAATGAGCTGTATGTAGATATAAACAGCTCATACAGCTACATACAGCTCTACAGCTGCCCAGAACGGACAAATCAAACACTGGCCCGAGACAGGGACATTCGCATTTTTGTGTTTTTGCATAATTGAGCCCATGCCGCTGCAAAGGACTCAGTCTATATGAGGCAGACAACTTACCAGATGAGCTAGAGGTCACCCCTCAAGTCACAAATTTAATGACTTTAACCCCGAAGACTAAGAGTTTTAATTTTAAATCTAAAAAGTGTGTCAAGAATCAATTCATATCCCTCTAGTTCCTGATCCAAACTATCAACAATGCTATTTATTCACTGCAAATCGACACTTAATTCCCTGGTTCTACTTTGTTTGAACCAATCTAACAGCATCCAGTCAAGTTCAAGGACAGAACCTTAAAGAGCTAATGTTAGGTTACTAAGCACTAGTGGGGAAAAATTATTACAAAGATAATCTTGTTAGCGTAAAAAAACTTTGTGGTCAACAAAAAACAAACTGCAGTATGCAAAACGTCCAGGTTGAAAATTAGAAAAGGATACACAACTTCCAGCAAATGTGTTTTAACAAGTAAATAAATTTTTTTTAAAAAAGCATTCAGGATTTTTTTAGATTTAATATATAATTTTAGTCGTTAAAATGGCACTGCATTTGGTAAAGACAAATTATGACTTGTTTAGGACTCTTAACTCAGAGTTTAGGACATGGGACTTGTCAGTCTTGACTCAGGACTTAATTGATCCTACCCCTGTCACAGCTACATGCCCCGAAATCCTACACACTGGACCTTTAACTCTCCTTTACTATGTAGCTGCTGTATACTGTTTACCACCAAGTCACTGACTGTATCTGTTTGTCTGGAGCACTTTGGCTGATACAGCTTGTTAATATAGAAGCGAAGATGAGTGCTTTAAGAGGTCTAGTTTATGTATTTTGTTTTGTTTTTTTCATTTAGCACTTAGTTATGGTAAGTTTACTCAGCAATGACTATTTTTTGTGTTCAAATTTTACTTCCAATAAGAGGTTTAAATACACCCCCCTACAGCAAACTACATTTTTTCCTGAAAATATTATAAAAATGTAAGCCGGGCTACCTTGGTAATCCTTTTTAGTATCAGAATAAACAGCTCTACAGTCCACTAAATCCAGGCGGAGGGGGCACCTGAGTCCTGAGTGGAATGTTCTGGAATGTTATCGCCACAGTTCTTTGCTCCAGAGAGCTCACAAAGGATCCGCCCACAGGAACAACGAGTTGCCAGGTAACGAAGAAGCCCTGATATCGGCTACAGTGCGGTCTGTTCACTGAGAAGTGGGATCCAGGCAGTGTGTGTGTGTACATTAACCCCAGCCCCCGAATGCAACAGAAAGCACCTTTGAGTGTTGAAGCATGTCATGCCTCAGAGTAACAACCAGCCTTGAAAACAGTCTTGAAGATGATGATGAGTTAAATTTAGGTGTGTTTCTTATTTTACTCTGTCATTTAATTTCTTAATTAACCGCATAATTTGTGGCACTTGTGGTTTTCATCTTGTATGAAGCAACAGAAGACGATCCAGATGCAGCTCTGTAACAAACAGGGCGGCGAGGCTGCCAGATCTCTTCACTGTGCTGTTATCTGCAGCTGCTAATCCTTGCACTTACATGCAATAACAATTTGGTGACACCGCTCTCCAACATTACACAACAGCAGTATACATAATCACTGTCAGGCTCGCTTAAGCAGACACATCCTAGGCAATACATTAAAACAGCTTGTCAGTGAATAAAGACAACCAAGGCCTTCTTATTTACGCAGACACACCCTGTCTCCAACAACAATTTAAAGTTCCTAATGAGGGCTAATTATCAGTGTGTATCAGTGTGTGTGTGTGTGTGTGTCTCATTTTTCCACTGCTCACCTCTTTCCCCCAGATATCTACCAGGGGGCTGTTTTTATGATTCTCATTGTGCCAGAGCTTTGCAAGTGAATGAGGAGCTGAGCAAGCCAAAAGACTGCACTGGGAGGTTTTCATGGTTATGAGAAAAAAAACCTAAGAAGGAAGAGAACGTGGCTTCTCTCGCTGCATTCTTTCCTTCATCAGGAATTCACTGAGGTTTGGCCATGCACTTTTTACTGGAGCCTCTTTCCTGTACGCCTGGGAGTAACAAGGCCGTCCCTTTCTTGTCCCTGTGCGCTTTGAACAGAGGAGCTGCAGACTGTGTTTCAGAGCTGTCCAAGCACTCAGGGCAGCTCCACACCCATGGTTTAATCCTTTAAACACTGCATATCACACAGAAACAAAGCGAGCCCCCACTCCCAGTGTCCGAAACAGACCCCTGGAAGCCGTGGAGCTCATTTTCCTGAGAATAATGCTCTCTATGCAGATCAGCCGCAAGCTCGGCTCAGGGTTTTGTCCCCCTGACTGGTTTTCTTTTCAGCTGTGGACAGATTGATGAAGCAATGACGCTCATAATTGGATTCCAGCATGGCACATCTCTGCTCTGTGCTCAGCTGGAGCTTATTGTTTTTGACCAGCATTTAATCCGTGGTTGATTGGGGTCCATAAATTCAATAGACAGGAGATGGCACAGGGATTTACAGCTTCAGGGCTGTGACAAAACGTTCCAGCGACAACTGTTTAATTGTAAACTTATCTAAAGGTTATCCGCAGCCAGATGAACAAAAAGCCCAGAGGACGTGAGTGCCTGAGAATCTGGGATGATCACAAAAGCTTTGCGAACGCATGTCTGTTTATAATAAGCGGCAGAATCCAAAACACCCCATGCAAAGCCAAGGAAAACTTGGAGAAAAACCTCAACTGTGTCTGACAACAGGGATCCAGTTGGAGGAGAGTTTGAAAGAGACGTCCTGTTCCAGTAAAACCAGTAAAAACAGTCCATAAATGTCTCCCTCCACCTGCCATACTTTTCTTCACTCCCTAAATATTGAATAAAAATTTGTTTTTCAAACCAATTCTGCCTCCACTCTTCTCTCCTATCTCACTCATAAACTTGTTTATGAAAATAATGATTATGTAACCCTGATAAAAAAATTACAACCTGTTATAATACTGGAGCTATTCCTCCCACAGACACACTGATCCAATTGCACCAATTGTTCCCATTTTTCCCAGAAGCATGCAAGGCAGCGTAAACGTCTGGTGGCTCGGCGCAGGCACTGGGACCAGTGACAACAGCCTGTTATGAGAGGGAGAGAGAGGCGGCTGAGGTGGCCAAAGCCTGATCTCAGTACAGACAAGGCTGGGCTGCAGCTGTGTGTCCTCACGCTCAACTCCCATCTAGATCCAGATTAGTAACACCATCACTCAGCCAAGACCTGCTCCCACTGACACTCGGACATTACTACACTGGGATATACACTCAGGGTCGAGCTCCTTATCGATACATCCATCACCTCTATCTTTCTATCTATTCACTATTCATAAACAGCTGCATTCACTGAACTTAGACCCCTTCGCAGTGTCAATAGATTTGATGAACAAAATGATTTCAGTTAAACTGTAACTAAAAAGTACCCTGATTAGTTGTTTAAATGCGTAAAGAGTTTTGTTTTATGTTATTCATTACAATGTAATACATCACTGCAATATACATCAGTTTGATTAATTCAAATAATCTTAAACACATCTCATTTTCTTTCAATAAAATACAGCTGAAAGCATCAGAAAAAAAGAGAAGTGGACTTGGTGTCGAGTTGAGTTGTTGTCAAAATCAGTTTGACTTGAAATTTGGTAAGTATTTATATAAGAAAAAGTATAAAACTTTCATCATGGTATTGAATGTAACCGCACCCTAAAACTAGTTTAAACAAAGCTAGTTTAAGAACAGTGAACCGCAGGTTTTGCAAATGTTTTATGAGGAGGGAAACTCATTCAGTTTGCCCACAAGAATAAAAACCAGATGAAAATCATGTCTTTGTTGACCTACGTTTGTGCCACAGGCTGTATAAAGAAATGGACGAAACTACCATGATGGCACCCACTGGTTTCTGGACTACTAGTTTGAAGCCATGAGTTTGACATTTCGGCCATTTTCATCTTCGTTTTTTTGAGCCAAAGTGACCATATTTGTTCGAGTACTGGGGCTGTGGAGGAATGAGGGGTGGGTCAGATTCAAAGCCTAGAGATGCCGTGCAGACAACCTGTCACTTAAGCAGCTTCACCCTTAAATATGCGGACCTGTAAGCCTTACTAGACCCTTGCCTGTTCAAGGCAGGAATATCACTCTGTTATGCTGCCTTGCTGTGCTGTGTATAAGGTACGATAGTGGAATGGGGAAATTGAGTGGTCACACCTTTAAGTTACCACGGGTGGTAGTAACAGCGCAGAAATAGTGTCTGTATAAACAGGACAGTCTGCAGGACAGGACCATAGGTGGGTGTGACGTTTTGATGACATTTTGTGACTCACCATAGGAGATTTAAAAAGTAACTGTTTGCAGTTAGCAGCTAACTCAAAGAAGAACAGCAGCTGTAAATGTTCACAAATTGGGAAAACAATGACAATCTGGAGCTTTTAACCTCCAAGCAGAGGACGAGATCAGCCGCCACATAACAGGGATGGTAAATGATTATCATTTATAGAGCACTGCCGACTTGTATGTTTTATGTCACACTAGAAGCTGACGCTGTTGTGTTAAATGTCACGCCCATCTTTTGATTCCATGATGCAGGCATGCAGTCTATGATCACACACTGATCTCAGTGTAAAAGGGGCTGATAAAAAGTCAAGGGGTGAGTTACTTAAAAATTGAGCCTGGTACAGTTGTCATAAATGTTGAAATTGAGAAACCAAAATGTTTTTTTTGTTTGTTTGTTTTGTTTTGTTTTTGTACAAGGCTGTAAAAATATTTACATCTGCTGTTAAGTTGGGCATTTTAACATGGGTGTCTGGGAATTGACTGACTTTCCAGAGCCTCAAGAGGTTTTTCGCACTTCTGCCATGGCATCATTTTTCAGCTCTGGGGCTTGCCGCTTGATTTCTGCAAACCACATTTCTTGTCTTATATAAAAACTTGTAAAGTTACCTTTAAGCTGACTTTGTCATCTGGAGGTGGAGGGTATGATGGATGGTGTGATATCTATCCATGTTTGAGAACCAACAAATAACAAAACTGGGTGTGATGTAGTGAGTTATTGATGTGTTTCCAGCGGCGGAAAAGTGGCTGTCTTTTACCGTGACACCACTGCTTTTTCCCGACAGAAATGTGCCCCTCAAACTGGGTGTCTTAAGCCAAACATGATCTTTTTCAAACCATGACCAAGTGGCTTTTGTGCTTAAACTTTACCACACATTAACCACAGTGTTGTTAAAACATTAAGTTTCAACGTATCCACAGTTTGCAGAAATGAATAATGTCAACATTTTATTCTGGCGACTGGTGACATCACTGTTGGGTGTGGTTACAGGTGCATCAGACAGAAAACTATACCCTGGGAACCACAAATCTGCAGGCTCAGGCTTTATTTGCTCTGACAGATGCCATTTGCAAAATGGTCCGGCATTGCCAGGCTAAGAAAACTATCCAGGGAACCTTTAATGTAGTCTGTTTTCTTTTTATATTGCCCATCATGTCAAGGCCAATTTAATGTCTCTCTACATGCTTCTTCCCCGCGTACTGTGTGTGTGTTGCTGTCACTCTCCCCTCTCATGCAGGGGCCATGTATCCAGAAGGTGCTGTTGAATTACGAGCCTGTGACTTGGCAGGGTGTTGAATGACTGTCAGCTTAAAGATCGCTGGTTCACCAACTCCACCGCAGAACCAAAGGAACTCCGCCCTGCCGTCAAGTCCCAGATGCCCTCTAGTCACCCACAACAAACACCCCAAGGATACATGAAAACATCAGAGGGTTTAACACCAGCTGTCATGTGCATTAGGTCCCCCTAATATTTACATTATTTTTACTTTGCACCCAAAAAACATTATCGAACTTTGCACTAAAGCACCTTGTAAAAACCTAAGAATGTGTGTTCTTTTCCAGCTCCGTGTTTCACAGTATTCACGGTTGACAGCTGCCCACTGCAGCTCCCGAGCTTCACAGGAAGCTTCACAGGCACAGTCTGAGGGATAAGTGCCTTGCCTCAAAGCCATGTCATGTCTATCAAGTGATACAAATTAGGTGATTAATCAATTACTTGTTCAACAGAAAATTGTCAACTATTTTGATGATTGGGCAACTTTTCATGCATTTCTGGCTGCAACTTTTCTGCTGTGATTTTCAGTTTTTCTCTGTTTCATTTTATTATAAACTGAATATTTTTTTAGTTTTGGATTGTTAGTGACTTTAAGAAATTATAAAAATTATTTTTCACTATTTTCCAACATATTTTTTGTTCTACTTGTAGACTGCAGTGTCAGCTTACATTCACACCAGGAACAAAAGCAAAAGTGGTACAGATTGTTCAGGACTTTGTCTGTGAGCTCTTTCCCATCTAAATCATATCTTTCTCTTCCTGTGTATGAAACAAAAATATGGAAACAGTGAGCGAGTTAAAGCACCACAAACAGAGTGAACCTGCTGCCCATAAATCAGGCACCTGACAGCTCTATAACAATGGACTCCACCTGACCTTTTCTTGTTGCTGCTCTCAGCACCAGGGCTGCCGCCGCTGTTTCTGCTGCCAGGTCGTGTGAGTCCCCAGCAGGGTGGCAGAAAAGAGCACTGCTGTTTCAACACAAAACGAAAGGCAAAACAAATAGCAATCAATTCTGAGTATGTGTCAGGGCACGGTTTATCACATCTGGCTGTTTTAATCTGTCATTATCACGGAGAGGATCAAAAAGCTTGATGAAGAACATGGAAATAAACAACACACAAACACGTTGGAGGTGTGTGAGAGCAGCAGAGGAGGTGGTGTTGGCGGTGGAGTTGATTTCATGTGGTTACTGAGCCGTGTTTCTTTTAAAGAGACGCCCAGACGCCATGTGACATACAGATGGAGTGACTCACGGACACTTGCTTTAGCACTGTCGTGACCAAGCATGAAATAAAGACAAAAGTACAAAGACAAGCTAGGAAGAACAAATTTAAGACCCTGCACCATCTTATCTGGTATAAAATCTTGACAGAAAGACGGATTTTTGCAGCCAGCCCCCTCCTTCACAGCTTCTCCTCACAAAGAGACATGGGACTTATTCCACCCTCATTTCTTTATTCACCCTCCAAGGTTTTTCCCCCTCCATTCTCTTTCCTTTAACTTTGGCTGTAACACCGGGAAACTCCAAAACATATCCAACAATGTCATTCAAGTGGAGCAGGGTAGAGAGTTAACATTCAGGGTTGTGTCTGCGGCCTCAGCAGCTCCCAGCTCTCCATCATCCGATACTCTCTCGTTGGGTTGCAAACGGTGTCAGATTCAACTGGGTCAAGGCGAGGAGACGCAACTGTGTACGGAGAGGGTGAACATAAAGACAGATCCCTGACAGTCTGGGTGTGAGTACACATTAATCAACCTACAAACGCTGGTTTCTTTGCAAAGCTAGAGATGTAGGGGTTGCTGCAGCAGCATGTGCAACATATTTGCTGCGCCCCACATGCTAAATGGCGCGTGGGAGTGAGGCCAGGTATCTTAATCCCCATCACCCTTGGGATTCCCCACCAAGAGATCCCATTAGTGAGGATAAAAGCTGTAATGTAGTCCGGAGAGGACTGGTGGACTTGTGGTGCGCTGCAACCCCCACAGGCCAGCACTGACCTCCATCTGATCCCTCACTAACTGGAATTACAGCTCCGGCTCCAGCAGGCAGTGTAAAAGAGCAATGAACTGTAAAGCATTTGGATGTCTTAATGAACAACATACACACAGTCTAATAAAGGGCACCTATAAATTTGAAAGGAGCAGCACTATTTGCAGATGCCGTAGAAACCACTTCAAACACTTGAAGGCTTGCAGAGTGGGAGGGTAGAGGACGGACTTTAACACTTCAAAAACAAGATAATTGTTTGGAATGATGCAGCATGAGGCCATGATGTTATAACATGGCAGAAATAGTAGCTCTGTTTGTCTACATGTGTTTCTAAGAGAGAAAAACTACACATTGATATGGAGGAATCTGAAGAGAGAACACCATATTCTTCTCAGATGGACAGTACAGCCGTGGATGGATTACTGAAGGGGCCTAAAGGGCAAGGGCCAAGGGGCCCAAGAAAATTAACACTCAAATTAAGATGTACCAACCAGGAAGAGACTCAAAGTTACCACAAAGAGACACAAAACGACTACAAAGAGACACAAAACAACTAAAAATACAAAACTATACCCAAAAGAAACAAAAACTTACCATTAATAAACATAAAACAACAACAAGGGCATGCAAAGGAACTACACAGAGACATAAATGACTCCAAAGAGACCCAAAGTGACTAAAAGATTACCCAAAATTACCTCTTAAAGATGAAAAATGACTACAGAAACACAAAACAACATCAAAGACATGCAAAAGAACTACAAAGACAAACAAAATGGCTACAAAGATATGCAAAGGAATTTCAAAAAGAGATACAAAATGACTACAAATAAACATAAAACTAATACCAAAAGACACAAAATGAACAAAAAACTTTTAAAGAGACACAAAATGAAAACCAAGACATACAAAGGAAAGACAAAGACACAAATATATCACTAAGGAACACAAAATAAGTACAAAGAAACACAAAGCAACAACAGGGGCATGCGACACAACATGTGCTACAAAGATGCAAAGGAACTACACAGAACAGGAAAACAACTGAAAAAAGACACAAATATACCTCAAAGAGACACAAATGATTTCAGAGAGACACAAAACAACAACAAAGAGATGCAAAATGACCAAAAGGAGCACAAATATACAATGTCTTTAAAAAGACACAAAATGACTTCTGAGACACATAACAACTACAAAGAAACTCAGAACAGCTACAAAGAGAGACAAAATGACCAAAAAAGACACAAATATACCCAAAAATACATGAATTGACCTTTAAAGAGATACAAAACTACAACAAAGACATGCAAAGGAACTACAAGGAGACACAAAGTGACCAAAAAGGCACAAATATACCTCAAGGAGATAAAAAAAATGACTGTAAAGAGACACAAAATTACAACAAAGACACAAATATACCCCTAAAGCACACAAAATAATTACAAAGACACACAAAGCAACCACAAGGGCATGCAAAATTACACACACACACACACACACACACACACACACACACACACACACACACACACACACACACACACACACACACACACAATATACCAAAAACAGACAGACAAGGACCTTTAAAGAGACACAAAATAATAACAAAGACAAGCAAAGTTACTATACAGAGAGACACAAAATTACCAAAAAGTCACAAATATACCAAAAGGAAACAAAAAACAACAAAACGGGCCCAAATATACCCCTGATAGACACAAAATGGCCTCAAAGAGACACAAATTAATTATAAAGAAACACAAAGCAACAACAAGAACATTCAAAAATACCACAGACAGAAAACGACAAAAATTTGCTGACAACTGCAAAAAGACACAAAACCAGCACACAGACTGTTTGTCTTGATCCTATACAGGAGAGGTGGTGGGGCCCTTTGTGTGTTTGTGCCCAGGGGCCGTTTGTCTCATTATCCGCCCATGACTACATCACATAGCCCTGGGTCAGCATCTGGTGTCACTGAGCAATAATCACACACAATGTGAACATGTGAAGTAATTCAACGACTAGATCCGGAGATCAGGAAATTTATTCACTTTAATGATGTCTGGAGAGCGATCAGAGCGGGCGTCGGAGCGTAAAATCAGAACAAATCACAGACACCTGAACATAAACGCAAATGTTCATCCTAAATGTAAACAGGGATGAAAAGAGAAGGAGAGATCACACGCCGTAAAAAGATAAAGCAAGTGGAGTCGGTGAATGATCAATCATCATGACTGCCAAAATGTAAATGACGGCAGAGTTACATTAATCAACATATGAGGGGAAACAACCCGGGGGCCGAGCAGCAGAAAAACACTGATTACATAAAATATAATGATGACTGTAAATAAGCACAAATCAGGTTTAAGATCCAAGTTGTTACATCATCACACGTACACAAACAAAATAGGTCTGTGATCTCTTGTTTGTGATGAGTGAGTCTGACTTTCTGGATCACATTTGTTCCACACTCTGGCCTCAGTTCTGTGTGTAATTACTTTAGTGTGTTTTCCTTCATAGTTTATTTTGTGTTTCATTTTAAGTGAAACTGGAGGAAGAAGGTTTGGTCAGAAGCCAGTGCCCTCAAGTCAGCGCTTGTCCCAACCAAAACAATGAGGACACAGTTTTTCTGAGCCAAGAAATCACAGAGAAATGTTGAGGTGAAAGAAACGATATGTGAATGTTTATGCATCATCTGTGAGCTATGTGCATAAACTGAGAATACTCTAATTGCCTAATCGATTTTGTTTTACTATAACATCTGGATCTATAGGCGCTTCACAATGTGGTCATCTGACACCTCAAACATTTCTGCTCATGTGGAGCTTTGACTTGGATAATTATTTTCAGTAACACTTTAGATTACAGCCTGCAAATTACTATGTGATCAATTCCATTAAAAACTTAATGGGTTCACATTGGGACAAAATGTGTAGACACAGGGGAAGAAGGCAAGAGATTAGGGAATAAGGAGATTACAACTTTGTGTTAAGAGCAATTTATATTACTTAAATGACAATTTAAATCTACAACATATTAACTTAGCTTTTCATAACCTTACTATGGCAAAGGGACATTGCCTATCTGATTTCAAATGTACTGGGTCATTTCAAAAGTTCTTTCAAAAAGTCTTACCTGTATTTTACCCTTGTACCTACTGGATACCACTGAGTATTTCACGAGGACCTTTTCATTTGATTTGTATGTATAGCATAATATGTCATTTATGGGCTATTTTCTAAAGTGTCAACTTATGTTAAAATTCCTGGCCCCAAAATAAAATTTGAATACCCGATTTAAGTGAGACAGAAAGGGACAACAGATAAAAGCATATAAAAGCTAAGAAAACTCTTATGGAAAATGTGTGAAACACTGAATGCTTTTTTTGCAACAGAAAACAGGCTACACCTAAGAGTTTATTCTTTGCAGTTTTATAAAACTAAAGGTCATTTTTGGCTGCAAACAAAAGTCCCAAATGCTGACTCCTCCTGTTTTCCTCTCCAGTGTCTACAGTGCATTAAGGCACTGCTATTGCTCATATAAAGTGATAATAATGCACTCTATTTTTCTTTCAATTGCCTTTTTATAACTTTTCAATAATGGACAATGCAGTAAGTGCACATGGAAAGAATTTTTTCCCTTTTTCCCCAAACAACATTCACCCAAATCCCAACACATTCATCTTCTCATGCAACATCAGGCATACAGCCAACCACAACTCACCATAACTGACAAAGTCTATTCTCAGGCATGGAATAAAAAAACATGTCAATACAGGAGAGAAATCTGCATAAAATGGTAGTGCTAGGAAGGGAAAATAGATAAATGAAATAAATAAACTGGCTAAATTAAGGCTGGATCCCTCCATCTAGGTAAGATAGCTTGACGGGCTAATAGGGAGGTGAAAGCCAACACGTTTAGTTTTGCCCTACGCAAATCCAAGTCAGGGCCAATGCCAAAAATGGCACTCAAGATAATGCACTTTAAAGATAGGTATGAGTTGTGAATGCAGACACACAAAAAAGTGCTTTTCTTAAATTTTGCACATTGGAGTGGGTCGATTTGTCATATCTGTCATAAAATTAAACTAATGTATACTACCTCTTTTATTTGTTTGATGTTTTATGATCAAGAATGCAAACTTGGGATGTGAGAAAAATTTCACATTGTTCTTTCAGGAAAAACTTTGTTCAGTGACATTTGAATGATTTCTTTGGGGGGAAAAAAGTTTTTTTTTAACTGCACCTTAGTAACAAACCCAAGATGATGTTCTTTTGTTCAGGACATTTGAAAGTCTTTTGCAAGGGTCTGAAAGATAATATTCAAGGATTTAAAGGTGTGAGTATTAAAATCTAATACCGTGTTCTCCTAAGGTTGTGCTTAAAGTGTGGAGAAAAAAAGATGAAAAAAAAAAAAAAGAAATTGCACAAAACTAATGGGCTGGTTCAGTAGATAGCATAAAGGTTCCAAGAATTCTTAACAACCCAATCTCACTCTGAAATTGTCGTAATCTGGCACTTGGGCAGTGATTTGCAGCGTCAGACACTGACAAAAAAAGCTGTCCTTAAACATTAGCATGATACGAGGCCGGTCGCTGTGTAGTTTGACGGCGCTCGACGGTGTCAGGGGGACCCCTGGCAGGATAAGATTGAAATTTAAGGCGGCGAAAGTCCAATTAGGTTGGGCAGGAGGTGTGGTTGATGGGTCCAACAAACACAGACTTTTACCTGGGAGAGCGGTTTTCGCATCCCGTAAGACTATAAAGCCAAACCCTGTTCTTTTTTCCTAAACCTAACCATGTGTGTTAGTTGTTGGAGGAAACAAAACATCAATTTGCATTGTTGTACTGAAGTAGTGCGTTTAATTTGAAAGTGTATTTTGAAGTAAGACAATGCATACAACAGGCAGAACTTGACACAGCATCCCAGAACATCAACAACCAACTCACCCAGGGTACCTTTCATGTCGTATCTGGATATGTGACGAGGTCGGAGTGAGAATGTGTTGTTCTGAACGGAACCAATTCAAGAACTGGGGCTAATTTGATGGAAATGGGGCATCTGTGTCAGACGTGGTGACAGATACACTGCTGGAAGCTGGAAGGATCTATTACTGCGGTTGTGAGGTAATACAAATAAATAATTCTTCATGAGCCATAAGGTCTGGTCATTTCTTGTTCACAGACAGCAACTCTGATAGCAGTAAATTTTGTTGACCTTAAATTTCCATCCCTGCTGAACAATAATGCTGAGAAATATTTTTGTATGTGCTCTGGACGTTTCTTTCCATTTCTCCCTCTCTTGAACACAAAGCTGATATTGTTGTCAAAGCTGTGGCTCTTTAAAGTGGCACATTACAAGGAACTGAGGGCCCATCTGGTAACATAAACGGTCAAATAAAAGGAGGTTAACTGGCCGCGCCCTCAGTCCCTCTGTTACAGCTTGTTATGGAAACAATAAAGCTATAACACCTCCTCCTCCTCCTCCTAGACACACACCTGGTCAAAAGTCCACGTCCTGGTTACGATCCCTTTTGTCTGGAAACCAAGAGCCACATAAACAAGTGTCACTCTCCCAATTAGGAGCAGAGACGAGGTCCCGAGATGAAGAGAGACAGCGGCAGCTTCTGGAGTCAGCATGAAAGCTGCTCATTTGCTAACAGCCTGCTGGGTTAATTCAACCCCTGCATGAGTGTGTATGTTTTCACACTGGCCTACTGAACTCTTTCATTTTGTGCCATCAGAGGACTTCTGGTGTGGATAAATAGACTCAAAGGAATGCACACATGATAATACACATGCAGAGTCATGACCGCACATTCACACTCTATCGCTGAGTGAAGACGTCCCTTTTGTAATAACTGCTCTGTTTTTAGTTTGGCTCTGATGTGAAATTCCTGTAATTCAAAATGTCTAGTCAGGAGTCAGTGGTATCAGTAGTCCGTCCTCAGTCTACTGTACGTGCTGGGCTTTATGTGTGTGTACTCACAGCTGGATTTAATATCGGAGTAACTGGCAGATATGAAAATAGTCAGAAGCAGTGAAAGGGGAAAAAGGGATTTGGAGCTAAAAGCCATAACAGAAAATAACCCATATATCACAACCCCGTCTTGACTCAGGCATTCACTTACTTTCTATAATCAATCTACCCTTAAGCCTGAGGTTAAACAGAGAGCGGAGGAGCTATGAAGACTTTAAAATATCATACCAAGGCTTTGCTCATTAGGTTCTGTATACGGCATTCATAACATTAAGATCGACATACAAACAGATATTTGCTATGTAAAGATATGGTGGAGTAATGGCCTTCTGAGTCCTGCTGTTAGCTTAGCTTAGCATGACAACTGAAAGCAGTTGGAAACAGCTACTCTGGTACAAACCAATGAGATAAACCTGCTAATTAGTGAGCTTTAGAGGTGCTGGTGTGTGTATTTATGAACTTTCAGACAAAGCCAGGCAAGCTGTTTCCCCCTGTTCCTAGTGTTTATGCTAAGCTAAGCTAACTAGCTGCTGACTGTAACTGCATGCCAAAATGTCATTAAAAATTTGTAGTGAGAGGAGCTGACATTAAGAGCATATGTTTCAGAGTCTAGGGTGGGATTGTCTGCACACGGTTCTCAACATGGAGGTGGCTGAGCCGACAGCTAACATCTGAAGGTGCTACCAGCGCAAACACTGCTGACAAAGCTAATGGTGTTAATCTGGGGAGGAACCAGAGGGTGAGCGCTACACTTTTGCAGAGATGCCATCACCATTATCAACCACTGCATGAGTGCAGTGCAGAGTGGCAGCAGTTAGCTAGCAAGTAGAATAGGTTACGCACATAGGGACTCACATGCACGCATGGCAAGTCTACCATGGAGTGCCACAGGGATGACATTTTTCTGTGGGGCGAAGTGGAAGTTAGCATCACACTGGTTCTCTCGTCATGGGATTTTTCCACTGGATTATGGATTATTGCCATAATAAACTCTGTGGCAAACAAACGTTTATGACACAAGTATTGTTCAGCAAGATAATCTTCACAAATGAACACCACTTTTATGACTATTGAAGCATAACTGCAATCGCCATAAGTAAAATGCTAACGTTAGGGTATAAATGAACCACGCTGTGGTCACGACTTAACATTGCCACCAGAACGAGGCTGGAGAGCTGTGTTCTGCGTGATGACATTCTGTAGTCTCATTTAGCCACTTGTTAGCACTGTCTTTTTTAAGACACATAGAAGCATTAAAGTTCACGAGTGGTGTATTTACTGAGGTATTCTATGTCATAGAACAAAACATGGAGGCCTCTTAAGCTTGTGTTAACCACAGACCTTATTTCAGGCATCTAACCGAAACCCCATTCAAAACCTCACTGACTTCGAGACGAGGGAACAGGTAGTGGTAAAACACTTAGTCATTTCTGGGTTTTAGGACTCATTCCTGGGGCACTCTATTAAGAACAGAGAAACTCAGACTACAGCACACACAGGTAGGAGAGTGATATAAATCTTCTCATCTAACGCTACACAAAAGTATTCACTAAAATGACAAACTGCTCCTTTAACATTGAGCTATATAGTTCACTCTTGACCTTGAAAGCAGCAGTGGATAATCCAAAAATCCTTATTTAAATGTCTGTTTAGTAGCTGTCCTGGAGCTTTTGATCATAACCACATTGACTTCATCATCAAAAATGGACCTCCAGAAGAAATTGTTTATCAGCTGCTGTTTTCAGAGTCAATAATAAAGCTTAAATCAATAAAGTTATTGTGTCAAAATGGATTCAAATGGCAGAGAAATAAAGTGTGATCAAACAGTAGACCTGATATGTAACTAAGCAGCCTACATGTACTAGATTTAGTCACTTGTAACACAGTTTTTTCCATTTTACTCAATCTCATGCTTTTAAATCATCACATTTAAGAGTGATTTTGTTTTTTAGTTAACTACATTTATTTCAAAACTATTGTAACTAATCTTTTTTAAGTTCAGATACATGATGAACATTATATGATGTATTAGTAAATGTTTAATTATAGTCTGTAGTGCAGTAGTAAAGCAGTTTCATGCAGCATCTTCAACGTTAAAATTGTGTTCATAAGTCAGTATGTCAATAACTTACAACACTAAAGGGGTTGTTTTAATAATCAATGTTTACTTTTGATAATCAAGTATATTTTGCAGGTAATACTTTTACTAAAGTGAACTGTTAAATAAAGGAATTTTACTTGTAATGGTTTGTAATGTGTACTTTTTACTTTTACCTCAGTAAAGACAGGACCCCTCCCCATTAGGGGATTAGTCCACATAAGAGCACTTTTGTACCATACTTGAGCTGTACTCAACACAAACAATCTTACTTAAGCACTGTTTAACTAATTAAGATGTACTTCTACTTGAGCAGGATTCCTCACTCCAAACTGGAGGAGGCACTGCTGCCAAAGTGGGAGTTAAGCCCTCCATATCAGGACTACAGGGAGGCAGCTGAGAGTGCAGACAGCCCTCCGGGGACAGACAATGAGTACTGGTTGGACCACAGCCCACTGCAGCACACCCAAGAAACTGGCTGCACGCATGCTTTGACTCATGTCGACCGCAGTAAGCAATTCATCCTGCAGCAGCTTTCAATGTGGTGGACTTAAGTAGCAAAGACCTCGACAGACTGCCTCCCCGGACTCTCATTTAAACACTGCTGATCACCTCTGTGGTCTGCTGGATGCTCCTGTTTACACTTTCCACTAAGCTGTGGTGTCAAAGGCGGCTTAGATAAGAGCAAGTGGAAAATGTGAAGAGACGTAGAATGACAAGTCATTTCAACACAATAGCAGGTTTTGGAAGTGCAGTATGTTGAGAAAGATGTGGGTTGACTGCACTTTTCCTAAGGTACACTGCCAGTGTCAACTGGAAACCTGGACGTCTTGCAGCTACACGTCAGGAGCAGATTCCTGAGGCAGACAGGAAGAAAGTGCTGAAAAGTCAGCTCAACATAAAGTTATGACCCAAATAGAACAACAGAAATCCACTGATACCTCGTCATGAATCAGGAAGCTGTCCACAGATATAGTTTTAATTCCTCTAAGCTTGTACAGAGTGTTAAGTTGTTTCTGTCAGGTGCTTCATAAATACTTAGTGACCCATTTATAAACAGTAGCTCACAAATTATTGCCTTATTCTGCTACTTAAACTTATATCAGTGCAGTCGGTATGCGCAAAATAAAAAAAGGTATGTATTTCCATCCATCAGCCCATTATGACCCCCACTCATTAGGCCCACAGAGAGCTATCGCCACCTAGAGGTAAGTAAATAAAACTGCATGTTGTTTGATCATTAAAGAAGGAGACTGATAAAACAAAAAACGCTCTCAGCACAGGGGTATAATTGCTACTGATTTCTTACTTACTGTCTCTGTGTGGTATATTTGTTTCTACTTGTGGTATATTTGTGTCTATTTGTGGTATATTTGTGTCTTTGGGGTATATGTGTCTCTGTGTGGTATATTTGTGCCTCCTTGTAGTAGTTTTGTGTCTCTTTGGGGTATATGTGTGTCTCTGTGTGGTATTTTTGTGTCTCTTTGTAGTAGTTTTGTGTCTCTTTTGGGTATATTTATGTCTCTTTGGGGTATATTTATGTCTCTTTGCGGTATATTTTTATCTCTTTGTAGTCATTTTGTGTCTCTTTGGGGTATAATTGTGTCTCCCTGTAGTAGTTTTGAGTCTCTGGGTATATTAGTGTCTCTTTGGTCTATATTTATGACTCTTTGGGGTATATTTGTGTCTCTTTGTAGTAGTTTTCTGTCTCTTTGCAGTTCATTTGCATCTCTTTGTGGTCTTTTTTGAGTCTCTCCCTGGTTGGTACATGTCAATTGGAATGACATTTTCCAGGTAAAGTCCAGGGAGGCCCTGACAGTTTAATAATCCATTCATGGATCCCTGACTAGTGACAAGTGTTATGATCCCCCTTCCCACTATATGACCACCTGCTGTCAGGTGATTGAAATTCCAGTGTAGGTCTCTTAGTTGTGATTTGCTGGTTTTCCTAATCCTCTATGACAGCCCATAGCTCAAAGATATTTAATATGTTGATCAGACTAGGGCTGCAGCTAACAATTATTTTCATGAGCGATTTCTCTGCTACTTGTTTTCTTGATCAATCCACCATGACATCTTCCAACAGTATGTTTGACAGCACTTTACTTGGATAGCCCACCTACAGATAGTTAATAGAATATTTGTAAGTAGTATTTATGGTGCATTTCAACGACTTATTAGTTGATTCGATTCAACACTTTGACTGATTCACTTTGTTTGCAGATGTTTATATATGAAGTATATGTGAAATATCAAGAACATACCTTCATATTCTCAAAATAATTTAGCTGAACTTGAACTATGCAGTAAAACTAAATTATTGTGAGAATATGTAGGTATGTTCTTGAGCTGTCACATATAGTCTATAGATCATGTGTTTAACATCTACAAAATCAAACAAATCAGTTGGATTGTTAAATCTGAACTAATAACCTGTTATGTTACAAATACTCTATGAAATATCTGTAGGCGGACTATCCAAATAGCGTAGGTTTTAATTGACCGTCAATCCAAAAATCCACTTAACTATCATGAATGACAAAGAAAATCATCAAATTCTCACGTTAAAGAAACATTAAACCAGTAAATGATTGTTGTCTGGGTTTTTTTTTACATGAATGACGAATGATTATTCCATGATCAAAGAAGTTGCCCATTAATTTTCTGTTGATTGTCTAATAGGTTAATCAACCAATCGTTGCAGCTCTTAATCAGGCAAACAGGATATTTGATGTTACCTTTGACTCTGGAAATACTGCAAAATGTCCATCACGTCTTTTTTTGGTTAATGAATTACACTCAAAATCCAAGTGTAGCTAGAGGGAAAGACAAAGCGAGAATAAATAAATAAATATTCTTTAGAGGCATGGGAAAATTTCCAGGATATAATCATGTATATAGTCAGTGTTGGGTAGTAACTAGTTAATAAAATTGCAAAATAAACGTAATTGTTATCAGTTACTGAGAAAAAAATATATATAATTAAATCACATAGTGGTTACATCTGTATATAATCTTTTTAGTAAAAAGTTTAATGTAGAATAAAACATTCATTCTGTTGCTTTGCATCCTTTTGCTGTGCAGGAATGTCCTCTTTTGGCCTATTTCTGGACAATTTTTTTCAGCTTTATTGCCCAGAGTGACAGATTTGTTAAAAAAGTAATCAAATGTAATGAGTTGCATTGCTTTGATGAAATAATCACAATAGCTACATTATTAATTACATTTTTGACATGGTAAGAAGTAACCTGTAACCTACTACATTTTAAAAGTAACTTTCCCAACCCTGTGTATAATTAATACAATATCAGTATACTACGACACCTCAATTGACTGACAATAAAAATAACTGTAGCCACAGCCTTTTTCTTTTAGTTGCCATTCAAGAAATATTGAAATACAAATCAAGACAAGTTGCCTTATTTAAAGATTTATTAATTTATAATACAAGCTTTTATGTAGACCACATTGCATTTTAGTTTTTACATTTATTCATACTGAGCTAAACTTCATAGCAGTGACATTGATTGACAAAAACACAAACCAAAGGACACTCAATGGAAGGAATCAAAAGGTTTCCGACTGTTTCTGAAGAAACTGCAGCCCATCAACACTCCCAGTGCACCACCCTTTTTTTAAGACCACATGCCCTCACTAGTCCTCATACAGTATGCCACGTGCATCACACACCCTCAGACACACTCATACACAAACTCACCCACACTAAAATTGAACAAATATCTATACACAAGATAAAAATCGATATATTTAAATTTCAATATTAATGATATTACTGAATTCCACGATAAAAGGCAAACAAGAAGTAAAGACAGCATCCAAATGAAAAGGAGGTGAAGCACCGCCAAAAAATTTCCTTTTAACTCTTCATCCAAGCGGGAGAAACTCTCCCCGTGTCTCGTTCTCGGTGTCCAGCAGAGGTGGGGCTCGCACTGACGACACTCCTCCCTCCCATCTTCAACTGCTTCTTCTGTCTGCATTTAACTGGCCCGCCGTGTCGGCTCCCGTAGCGAGGGAGCATCGACAGCCTAGTCAATAAAGTCAAAGCCAGAGGTGCGAACGCGACACCTGATGGCACACAAGCAACCCGCCAAATCCTCAGACTCCATCTTTCACAAGCCTCGAGTCTGTTCCCATTTCTCGTGGACCTGTACGTCCCCTCAGGTGTTTACTCTTCCAAATAATAAGTCTTTTCTCCATTGGTCCATTTCCAGGAGCAAGCAGGTGTAAAGTAATGGCACAGACGCCACTGGTGCTGATACAGACCGACTGGTTCATTTAGTGAGAAACAGTCTCATGAGGAAGATGGCACATTTTCTACCACATGGGGAATTAAGGTCTGTTCCTCTGACCAATTTAAAAAAAAGCCATTGTGGGAAAAGATGATAAAACACGATAAACATTTCTGAATTAACAAACTGGTTAAGTGCAATGAGAGGGTTAACACCATTCAGTAAGACCTGGGGAAACATCCATGTGACTAATAGGGAGGGGTAACAGACCACACATCCTTATAGCAACTGAGTGTCCATGAAGAGCGAAGACTTCCCGGGTCTTTTTCCACTATATATGACAGCTCTTTAAAACGTGTCCAGCAGTGAATGGGTCTGTGAGGGAGCGTGGGGTATCGTTCATGTCATGATCTTCAAAAAAAAAGGAATAACAACAGCAAATTCTGCCGACACAGTAAAAGGTTGGGGGGCAAAAAGTGAATATATTGGCACAAAAAAAGAAAGCCTCAGATTGGACAAGCGTTCAACCAAAGCGGGCAAAAACCCCAACCAGACTTCCTGTGATTTATTCCAAATCGACAGCTGACAGGATGACAGGCAGGAGAGAACAGGGTGTATATATGTTTATATGTGTGTGTGTGTGTGTGTGTGTGTGTGTGTGTGTGTGTGTGTGTGTGTGTGTCTGTGTGTGTGTGTGTCTGTGTGTGGTTCTGTGTTGTTGGGGTAGGGGGGTCGGTTCTGTTGCTTTACAAGAGGAGACAGCAGTTGCTCTCTGTGGTTTTTTCTCTGTTCCTTTGACCTACGAAGACAGGACAGCAGAGACATGAGGTGAGAACAAAACAACCAGCTGAAACAGGAAGAAAGTACAAATTGATCTACAGACTTTCTGCATGGGCTGATGTTGCCTGCAGTAGCAACAAAAAGCCCACTGCATGTTGTATGTGAAAGGTCAAACAAAGTGGACCCTGAAAAAGCAACTTATACATTAATATTCACAGGTTCATTTTACTCTGACTAATCAAATAAACACATTAAAGACCACAGATACAGAATTAGCTACGTAGCTGCAAACTCATCACCATTTTGAAGAAAAAATATGACAGCATAGTGATTTGTGTCTGTGCCTCACTTCAACTACTTGAGGTTGACTGATTTATTGGTTTGGCTAATTAATCGGCAGCGATAGGACGTTTTACAAACTATTTTTATCAATGGAACTTGGCTCTGATAGTGGTTGATGGCTGTGCAGCCTCCACCAGTCACATGGGGGTGTACATCACCAACCAGAGCTCAAGAGGGGAGGGTTTGTGTTAAATGATCAGCTGGTACAGCTGCAAAGAAAGCAGGTCCCTCCTGCTGTGTGACTGCGTCTAATTACATTGTTCTTCATTTTAACATGTATTTAGATGAACACTACAACTCTATTAGCACTCGATGAATGTCGCCACTTCCTATTTCAAGTGAAAAGCCCTGAAGTGTTTCATACACAGTCCAGCCATATATGAGGTTTATGTTTTATGAATCATGAAGAAAATATTTTAAGTACTTTGAAAACACATAATTCATCCAGTCTTAAGTATCTTCTTTCAAATCACATTTGAGTTTTTTTCAGCCCTGTGAAAGACCAATCACAAAATACTCAGAAGAAATTGAAATACATTTTTTCAAATACAAGTAACAGAAAAACTACCCATCTCTGATCACTGTTTTGCATGGAGGCTTCATACACATTCAAGGTAATGTCATGGTGTACCAAAGAATCTCAGGTTGACTTTGAGGACAATTTAAAGCCCCAAAAATAAATGATGACTTCTGATGAATTATCGGCTGTCCATTTTGCTGTTCCAAACTATTGCCATAATATCGACCTTTAAAATTCCACTAGTGGCCAATCACTAGTATTATACCTTCAAATTCAGTTACAAATACCAAAATATTGCTACAGACGAGTGACAGACTGTTGACTGTAGGAGCTGTACAGTACACTGTCTCAGCTCTGCTGTTTGTTGCGGCTTTGTCTCTGCCACGAGCATGCAGTGGAAATGAGGTTTGAGTGGGGCTACAGTCAGGACCCTACTGCACGTTTGCAGTGAAACTATATTTAGTTGCTGTAGCTTTGAATGTTTCTGTTTAAATGAACTTCAGTAACATTAGTGAGCTTAACTGCTGAAAGCCCAGCAAAGTTTGGCCCTATTCCAACAACTGTCACCTTTTTCATCCCATTGCAGTTTTCCGCTACTAAAATCCCACTTGATATTTAGTCCTCTGTGATGATGACAATATTACACTGATAATTCTGCCTGCAATTCTATCTAAAAAAAAAAGCAGAGTCAAAGAAAAGCTCCTTACCATGAGAGTTGGGCTCTGGAAGAGTCTCTCTGGCAACCAAGTGCATGACGGTTGTTCGGCCTGGTGGCAGCTTCAGAGCTTTTAACAAAACATAAACCTCATTATTTTTTAGCTACATTTTACAGTTTGATCGTACAGTGGCATATATTGTGAACATTGTACTTATATAATGAAAGATTCATGTGTACGGTAATGTTTTCAGACAAACAACCATGGTGTTATTTAAAGGAAAATACTTCAGCCAAATCAAGTCTGGCAATCTTAAAAGAAGGTGAGGTGCAAATAAATAATTAGACTCCACTAGCATCTGTCACAATGACAACAGATGTGTTAATTTAGTCGCATCCTGCATCTGTGATACGGAATCAGCCAGTACTGCTGTTTGACGTTAGTGCTCCAGTGCATGTGTTCATCAAATGTGAAATTAACTTTGTTTTTTATTGACTATATCATTTTACAAAATCCTGCAGTTGTACCCAACGCTTTTCATCTCTATTGCTGAGCATGATCATATTACACAGGAAATAAATACACTCAGAACGACCATTTGCCTGTGAGCCTCAGGAGGGCTTTGTGAAGCCTCAGCAACAACTTTATGAGTCGTTTTGTTGTCAATTTCTAGGAGTGATTTTAGTAAGATATACAGATAACAGTGGCTTTCCCTGTGGTCAGAATTATCGTAGTGATGGTGTCTTTGTGCAGAGATGGTCTTACCCCCCAGGGTAACGTTGCCATGAAGGAAGCGTCCCTGGAAAATGAGGCGCAGTATACTGGGACTGCTCACCCTCTCCTCCTCCCATCCTGTCGAGAAGAGAAACAAGTGCATCTATTACTACGGCCCAAATGACACTGATATTGATTTATGGATGTTTATAAAAGATGGTAACAATTTAAGAGCCCATAACGTTTTTCTTTTACATAAATAAATAATAACCTTGATACAGATCACTTAGATTTGTTTGTTTTCAAAATGGTGACAGAGGTATATACTGAGCAAATATTTTAAAGTAAAAATTAGCTTGTGACTCGTGACACTGTTTTCAAATTGTCTAAAACACAGTTTGGCATCCTTGTGCTGCAATTTTCTGTGACCTATCAGCCAATATGTATATCAACAACAATATATCAACAAGAGGCTAAAATCGGCCAATATTCTGGCCTGGTTCATTTATCTGTCTAGCTCTACTTTTTACTCTCAGTATTCTACACCCTATTACTGGTATTATCTGATCAGTTTTGACTTTTTAAATGTGTGATAAGGTGTTTATTTTGCTAACAAGGTTTTAATTTCAGGCATTTATTAGTGGTAAGCCCCAATGGCAAGAAATCTGCTACAGCAAAGGAATTGGAACAATTAGCCCAAATCAGTTAAATATTATTATTATCATTTCAAAATATTATATATAATGTTATTACTAATATTATTATTATCAATTGTTTGCAGAATCTGACAATTAATGGGTCAGCACAGACTGTGACTGAATCAGAAGAACTGCTCAGTGCAAAGTAATCAAATTTGTGAAACTGAGATACATAGAGAAAAATACTGCAATCTGAATCCTATAAAAACGTACCTGCAGGCCAGTTCTCAAAGACATGCTTGGCAATGTCTGTAGCTGAGTCATTTGGGGAGAAAGTGAAGTCTTGCGTCTTCCCACTGACCAGGATAAGGCGGAGGTGCACCTAAACCAAAAAAACAAAAACAGCTTAATCGTAGTCCGCAGAAACATCGAATCAGCCAAAAAAACACACCAACTTCCGTTAACGTTCTTCTTAGTTAGTTGTGGTGGAATCCCTCCACTTCCTCTAACCTCTTTAGACATGAGATGACCTCCAGAAGGCTGTGAAGAGACGGGCATTCCAGTCTAATTAGATTTATCCACACCAGATCTCCACCCTTTGACTGGGCGACTTTATTCACTGAGGGCTTACACTGAAGTGAGCCCCTGTTGCCAGAGACGACAACAGATAAGGGTGGGGCTGACGGGGGAACACTGGCCCTTTAGTTCCAGGGTGCTGCGAGCTCCTCTCCGGGCTGTCGGCCTAATGCGATAACCCCAGGTGTCCCAGACAGCTCTGGGCCATGTTATTAAATTTACATGGCCAGTGCGTAGCCCCGAGGGGGACTGTGCATATGTGTGGGAGGGTCTTTAACAGCAGGGCTTCCTTCAAATTTTATCCTCGGGCCAACTACACAAACCAATCTGTTAAAAAAAAAAAAAACCTAAATATAAAAAGGAGTTGCTTGTCTAACATGCCTTGAAGGCCTAAATATTACACTAACATCAGGAAATCCACAGTTATTCTACTATAAGATTTTAAAATATAACATTGATTCTGCATGCAAGGCACAAAAACAATACACATCCTGTAGTAAAGCTGACATGATTAATTGATTACAACATAAAATGCAACTGTTTTGATATTCAACTCATTAATCATTAATTTTTCGAGGTCCACCCTCTTAATTGTGATGTTAAGCTGCTTTTCTTTGTCTTAAATGAACTGTGTTATGTGGACAAAAAAAGCAATATGAAAAAAATATGAAATTGGCTTCAGGACATTGTGATGGGCATTTTCTGATATATTATAGTAGTTGAAATGATTAGAGAAAATGATTGGCAGGTTAACTGATACTCAAAAATTAACATTAGTCACAGCCCTATCTTATAGTAAAACTTCAACTAGTGAGTATTCTTTACAGTCAATAAATCTGTCAGTTATTTTCTTGATTAATCGATTGGTTGTTTGGTCTATAAAATGTCGGAAAAGTGTTTGAAATTGTTGATTAGTACTTTCCAAGCCCAAGATGACGTCCTCAAACGTTTTGTTTCACGACCCAAAGACATTGTATTTACTAACATAGAGGAGTAAAGACATCAGAAAATGTTCACATTTAAAAACTGGAAACAGACTTTTTACTTTAAAAAAATACTCCAACTGAATATTAAATAATTTTGCCTTTAAATTTATTAGTCGACAACTAAATGATTACTTGATTAAGCGTTGCAGCCCTGTATTGTAGTACAATCAACAATCATACACGTGTAACCATTAATGATTACTTATATGACAACAGGTTAAAACGAAAGGCTGAATATAAGGTTGAAGTGAGGGTGGTCACATCTGTGTTCGGTGAACAGTATTCAAGATTTTGCACAAAGATTTTAGTCACAATTTTAGGACAATGATAAACATTAAGGAAAACAACCAAGGATTTGTTGGACCCAACACTCTTGCCCGACCCGATCAATCACTTGATCTTAGTCCAATCGAGCTAAGGACCGGTCTGAAACGTGCAAGAAGTGAGAACAGCTTCAACTGAAGATGGTGGATCATCATCAGGAAAGACACAAAGTGGATTTGGAAAGATTTGTAGTCATGATTTTACGTTTATATCAATTTGCCCACTCATTTTATACTGTATATGCAATCGGCTCATGGTCAGGATTGAAATATCGCTCTGACCTAAATTATTGATCCACTCTGAACATCAGTCATCTAATTTATGCCACAGCAAGTACTGCTCCTTATTAATCCATTAATCCATCATCTCCAATCAATCATGCTGCTACTCCAAAAAATTACTTGGGGGGAAAAAAACATCCCATCAGCTGAGTTCTTCGACTAAGATGTCTCTACTCAAGTGTCAGAATCGACAGGGGATTAATTTTCCCTGACGTTTGCCCTTCTTCAAATGGTGGGACATGAACTTTCTTTGGGTTCACAAATCACAGAGGCCAGAACAAAGAGACTTAACCACGAGGTGTGACGTCAGGGAGGGACAACCCCACTCTCTGATCTGTTTACAAATACAATCCTCACTCGGTGGTCCTCTGCCCTCCCCTCCCCCCTTTGAACCGAATAACCTCAATATGGGGTTACATACCCATGTCATCATTAACAAGCTTTGTCCCCGTCCTTGTTCCTATCCCTTTCATCCGCAGCAAAGTAAAAACAAAGTCAAATCTGCCTGGTTACCCATGGCAACACCCCGCATCAAATGTTCTCGAGGTTCTCCAATCCAAAGAAGGACATTAAATCCTTCCAACACTGTTATGAATTACTTTTTCTGAGGGTTAACAGAGCTGCCAAAGGCTTATCCATTCTTGATGTTGGTCAGGTGTCCTAAAAACAAAATCATCCAAAGCTGCTGCCAAGAGAGATGATCCATTAAATCCTACTCTGCTCGCTGTGGGTTTTTTACCTGATGTAGGTGTCCTACATAAAATATTTTTTTTCTCTCTCAAAATCATCACAACATAAAATTCCTTCTAAGTGAAAAGTTCTTTGACAACGAAACATTTTTAGGATCTGAGATTTCCTAGAAAAAAAGAAACTTTTAAAAACGTTCTTACATAAAATAAATAAAACTCCCATTACAATTTCCACAAGCCCGAGGTGACATCTTCAGATGTGTGGTTTTGTCTGCCTAATGACCCAAAACAAATCTTTACAATGGGAAGCCATAACCAGAAAATTTGGATTTTTTTTATGATCTTCATAAATTATCAATCAAAACTCAATATTCTTGAAGATTAATCTTCTGTCACTGGATTAAGTGTGACTAATCGACTAACTGTTCCAGCACTAAATGCTTCCCTATTACTCACATAAGCCCGAGAGCAACTGATTGTCTAATCGACTGACTGATTATCATAAAATTATAAATTTCGTCTTTGATAATCAATTAAATGTGTTAAGACATGAAAAGCAAAGACACAAAACTCAGGTGATTACAGCTCCACAAACACAAAAACTTGAATGCTTTTCTTTCTGAAATATTACTATGAAGTGAATACTTGCAGGTGAGAGAGCAAGGTGTCATAATTAACAAAAAAAATTGTATTAATGTCTACTGTCATTTATGATCTGTATCTAAATGAGTGCTGTCCATTCCTATAGTGGGGGGGCTGTGGCCAGGATTTAGTAAGAGGGTACAATCAATTAGTCTAAACCTTGAAAGGAAAGTAGGGCAACGTTTTAACCGAGATTAGACAGATGGCGTTCACAGTAACAGCAGTCACTGTCCCAGCTAAGTGTTTGTGGACGCTGGCTAATCCGTGACCCCCCCTCCTTCCAACTCCACCCCCCAAATTCTGAATTACTTTAACTTGGGGACACGTTTTTGTAATGTTAGCACCATAATAATCAAATATACTATGTCTGTATATCATCCAGCAGCAGTAGGTGCGACAGGCTACAGTGCAGAGAGCACAAGGTATCAGCAAACACAGATTATCACCTTGGCTCTGTGTTGCTGTAAGAAACTCACAGGAGAAAGGTGGCAGACCCTAACTCACTCACCATATCAAGATCCCTCTGGGTGGTCATGGCTCAGTGCGGAGGAAGGCCGTGGACGTGGATCAGAGAGGCGAGGGCTGGTGTGCTTCAGCTGCTGGAGACGGGGCCTGAGCCCTAACACAAACAACACAAACACTGTGAAGCTGCTTCCCACAGCCTGGCACCATAACTGCACTGCACATAATCCATTATCCACCGAGCTAACATGTCGCTAATGTCACAGCTAACATCACAACACTGCCAATCAAATGTCAATATTGTATGATTGATTAAGTTACCTTCAATCGTATACGTAATAAGCAAAGCAGACTCACTTCACCATAATTTAGCTAATTAAAATAACAGACTTAGCTTGTCAGGCTACGGCAGCGACGAGTTTAGCAATCTATCCAACAGTTAGCGTTAAGCTAGTTGAGCTAGCGGGCTAATATTTCTCATATTAGCTGGATTCCACCATCGTTGCTAATTAGCTGCCTTGTAGTAATAAAGCAACTGATTCTGTTAATCAGCTAGAAAATGCATGTCGCCAGAGGACAACAACTAGCACTGAGTTTCGTCCTGACAGATGTCGGAACTGATCACTGCAAATATCAAGGCTTCTGCTAACATTAGCACTAGCTCCTGTTAGCTTATGATACCTGTCCTGCTATCGCTGGCTAGCTGCGGGTTAGCTGGCTGACTACATGTGCAACAGCAAGTTTTGTCTCGTCTAGCTCACCTGCATCTGATGACTTTGATGGAATTTTGCATTCAGTTGGGTTGACGAATCAGCGGGGAGCGCTTTTCATGAGGAAAATATCGAGTGTAGATGGATATCGTTGACTGTGGTATCGGTGGCTAATGGACGGGAAGACGCCGGATGTCAGCTGGTTGTAAACACAGAGAACGACCACAAACGCTTCTGGGAGTTGAAGTCCAGCGCGAAGACATTATCGCAGTTGCAGACGCCTTTCTGCTGCTTGGTGTAGGCTACTGCATTAAGAAACATGTTTACCAATTTGATATATTCATCATGAATGTGGACGGTTTATAAAGGTAGTACAGGTACATTTCAATACAACTGCCCAAAATCATGTCATGTCATCAGGTAAGAAGAAGAAATTCAAAGTGTGTCTTTCAAGAAAATATAATTTCCTTTATCAACAACATCATTGTAACAGACCTAATTAGCACAAATGGGTTACTGAATGGGTCTACACGCACAGGCCCACGGGCCCACAGGCCCAAAATGTCAGGGGCCCATCTGGCCTTCACTTGCAAAGTGTCACTCACATACCAAGAAGAGAGTCAATATGACCAATAAAATGACCACAACGAAAACACACACACACAAAAGATGCAAAATAGCTGTACAGAGACTCACAACAAACAGTCTGTGTGTGTAGGAGAGGTGGTGATGCAAAAATGATTAGTCCCAGGACTGATCATGAATCTTCATTCAAAAACATTTACTAGCTTTTTTCCAGAACCATGTCATACAATTTTCATCAGCAGATCAAGTTTGCTGAGTTGTAATGAAGACCATCAGTTTACTTTATGTCTTACAGAGAATTTTTGTTAACTATTTTTTTATTTATTGCAGGACCCCAACTAACACAGGTGAAAGGCTGTGAGTAGACACAAAAAGTCAACAGTGGAACCAGGCGTTTGAAGCTTATTTACTCCAAGAAGTTAAATAATTCAAGTAAGATAATTTCTATAATGCACAGAGTGGGGACACACAGCCTGCTGGTGTAACTGTACAGCCAAATATACTGATTACTGAATATAATTACTTAGTGGTGGATTATGACAAACCAGTTCAAACCACAGGATGATGTGACATTTAGACCGGTGATTCTCAAAGTGGGCTCTGTGGAACTCTACCAGAGGGTCCTTTAAATTGTTATAGTTTATCATATTTTAATAATCTATCATAACCATAATCCAGGTTTTATTTGGCCTATGTATGCACGAACAAAGAAACACTTTTTCTTGATGTGTCTTCAGAAATGCACTTCAAATATGCCCTTTTTTCTTGAGATGCCTTGAACATTTTGCAGCTAATTGAATTTTTGAGTATTCTAAGTTGAGGCGGTGAAAATATTTTTTAAAACATGTCTAATGTCTTTCTAATACTTTTTCTTGGGTTTTTCTTGCAAATAATAATAATAAACTTTATTTATTTCCTTATTTTATTTAACAAAACACAGTTACAAAGTGTTGTACAATAAAACTAAACAATTACAACACAAATAACATGTCATAAAATGTCATCTAGTAAAAGATAAAATAAGGCCAAAGTTAAAATCAAGATAATGAAAGGTCATTTAAGTCAGTAAGATCGCAATAAAACAGACAGACAGCTAAGATAAAGTCAGGTTATGCTTTACGATAGAAATATGTTTTTAGAAGAGACTTAAAGGAGGCCAGTGACTCAGACACTATAACTAAGATTAAAGATGTGTTGAGAAAAAAAAAAAAAGGCTGTCAAATTAGTCCAAAAACATACATGAGGGAGACCTCAGTTTATCTTATAAGCGTTCCTTGGCTGAAATAGAAGTTGAGAACCTCTAATTTAGGCAATAGACTTACATTCACACTAAGAAAGAAACCATGCAAATGTTTAACACACATGACTGACTGTAAAACTAAGATATATTTCCCATTTGGATTCATTCAGCACAGAGTATCTGGACGCCTGGTAGTTAAGACATATGCCTGCAGCATCTACAGCTCTATCCTGGTCAGGGGCACTTCCTGTCTGTATCTCTACCGCCACTATCACAAGGCCATAGTCATGGAGTCAACACTGAGAGGGACCAAATCTGCCAGGGGATCTGGGGTCTTGTTCTGTCTACATAAATTGCACATGCATAAATGACTGACACTTAACTCAAAATTTCCATGGACTATCTGACAAATATAATATACGTAAGACATTAATGTTAGTTGAATACACACGTGAGCTGTGTTCTGCTGGGGCACAGCAACACCACTTGGACAAAGCACACGTAGAACTGCAGCACACCATTACACTAGAACTGATAGTAATATTAATAATGGTAAATTGTTAAGTTTATTTGTGACAATGTTTACATTTGTAATAGTATAATAGTAGTAATGTAGGCATGCATGCTTGGGGTTGCCTCTCTGTAAGCTCTGCTAAATTTGTGCCCAACTTGGGCCTAATTTAGGCTCTTATGTCTATTTTGCAAGTGTTGGTGGTGCTTTTTGTGGTTGGCCTGGACGGTGGTGGCATGTGGCTGAGAGTCACTCATCATGTTGAGAAAATCAACTCATCAGTCAGTGAACTCTCCTTCTGCTGACTTCTGCTAGCTAGCAAGGTCGGGGTTTTCAAATGTGAACATTAGTAAGCATCAAGGAAAATATGGAGAACAATGGCCACCAGCTGAACAAGCATCCTGTACAGGCAATGGAAATGAACTGGATGACCTCTGTGCTGCATCAGTTTCCAACAGGATATCAGGAGCTGTAATATCTTTTGATTCACCGCAACTTGGCTAAATCCTGGACAGCGCCATTCAACCAGGAGGGCCTTTTTCTATTTGCCAATCTGATGGAACATAAGGATGCTGGCGAGAGAAGGAAGGGAGGAGTGTGCTTTACAGTGAATAAGGACTGCTGTGACAGTGGGAATGTGAGGTGCTGTCCAGTTACTGCAGTGGATTACTGCTATACATCGTTCAGAGTTGCTGGGTGTGTTCAGAAGGAGCGACCATGCTGCCATCTTGTTGAGGTTGGGATGTGTGGTCAGGTCAATCATGATCAATGATTTATTTGTCGCATGGAATTATACAAGGTAAAATGTGATACCATCCGTTCTTTTAACTTGTGCACTGCAGTCCTTTTTGCATCTTCTTTCATTGTTGGCTGCCGCTTTATCCATGTTTCTGGATGGTTCTGGTAATCTGTGTTTTCTGGGTGTGGAATATTTTAACTGTCCACACATTCTGACCTCAACAAGACGGCTGTGTGGTCACTCCTTACCACGGCAGCACAGCTCTGCAGCCACCTCTGAACGATGTATAGCAGTGGTGATGCACAGCAGGACCAGCATGGGCGGCACTTCACCTCGGGAAAGCACAGGTCTTCTCACCTTCTTTCACCAGAGTTCTCTGCTCTGTCAGATCAGCAGATAGAAAAAGATCCTCCTGATTGATTGGCGCTGTCCAGGATTTAGCCAAGTTGCAGTGAATCAAAGGATATTACAGTTTCTGATATCCTGTTGGAAACTGAAGTGGTATGGAGGTCGCTTAGTTTATTTTCCAACGCCTGCACAATGGCTAGCAGGATGCTAGTTGAGCTGGTGTCCATTTCCTCTCCATCTTCCTTGATGTTTACTGATGTTAATATTTAGAAAAACCTCAACCATGTTAGTTAGCAGCTAGCTCACTAGAAGTCAGCAGAAGTAAAGTTTAGAGGCAGCTGGAAGTGTCCGTGCCTGCGATGTAACTCTAACAACAGGAGCTGATGGAAGTACAAATAATAACAAATAAATGATGAATTGATTGCTTGATTTATTGATTGATTTGTTCAGGATTATTTTGGACTGCGATGCATGGGGTTGCCTGTTGTAGAATAGCTTTTTTTTTATCCACGCGGGTGACAGCTATGGCCGAAGGCATTACGTTTTGGGGTTGTCTGTCTGTCCGCTCTTTTTCCTGAACGCAATATCCATTCAGACTCACAGATGAACTGAATAGACTTTGGTGGTTAGTGGTCAAAGGTCAAGATCACTCTGACCTCACAAAACACATTTTTGGCCATATCTCAGGAATACATACGATAATTCAATACGATACAAATTTAAAATTGGATAAAATGATGATGTGATGACATCTTTTTATCCAAAAGGGTCAAAGGTCAGCCTCACTCTGACATCATGATGTTCTGCAAAAACACTTTTCTGGCCATCACTCAACGTCGTAACTCAGCAACAGAGACATGGTCCGATAATGAATTGGTGACACTAATCCTGGGTGTTCACCTTGAAACTGTGCTGACTGTATAGATTTTCTGTGCTTCTGCAGGGAAGATGTGTGTTAAGCATTCACATTTTAGTATATGTGGCGTCTTTGCAGCAACGTCCACATTTAAAGCATTGTCAACTGTCATGGCTACTTGTGAGTCTAGACAAAGATGGATGTAAACTGTTCTCAGAGGCATACAACTGTGGACATATTTTTAGTTTGTTTATTTTATACAAACTAGATCATCATTTTTATTGTAAGTACTGCCTTGCACCATCGAACACAAACAAATGCCACAAAAATAGGTTAATCTTAAAAAAAAGTTGCACATAATTTAATTAATTGTATTTTTTTTTAAGAATCTGTGAAGCACTAAGGTGCATCCACTGCATTATTTACCAAACTTTTGTCTGTCTTTTAGAGCCCTGTGTCAAAAGTAGTAGTAGTAGTGGTTATTATTTTAGTTATTATACAGCTCACATGGTGCATGTTCCTATATAGAGTCATGCTAATGGACTACTTAAATTACTAAAGGCTAAATGAAAACCAGGTCATATAGACATAGGAATATTATTATTAATTATCATTCTCATTATTATATATTTTATTTATATTTCATTCATATTTAATATGTTGTTTTGTAGTTTCAGTTGTATTAGTCAATTAGTAGCATCAGTACTCTAATTACCTGTAATAGCTAAACTGCACTAAGTGTACCTGAGACTTAGCACACTTTGAGAAACTGTTACATAACGCACCATCAAGGCCAGGTACATGTTGCCTCCCTTAGCGGCTGTTTACGCTTGTGCTGTCACATGAATGACTCAGTTTCCCAGAAATCCACTTCGCGCAGGCGCAGATCGCGTTGCCTGACAGTGGTAAACAGACGTCAGAAGGGAGTCTTCGCCTCGAGTCAAAACAAAACAAAACAAAACAAGTCAAAAAGACACAGAAGGAGTGAATATTTGGACAGCCACAGCGACTGGAAGTGTTACAAAACTCATCGCTGATGAAAAGCGGTCACTTGGAGGAAGTTATCGGGGGCTTTTCGCGGAGTTTTCCACGGATTGTAAACTCTGGAGTAGCAGGAGCTTAACCAGCTAACGTTACGGTGGCTATCGTGCTGTTTTCAAAGTGAGGCGAGTGGGAGCCGACAGACTTCCGAGGCGACCCAACTTCACCCAACAGCCAGGAATTCGCTTTGTAGATCGTTCACCGTGACCGCGGGGCGAAGATCGGCGGAGCTCCGGGCCTCGGTCGAGAGGGTTTTATAACCGCTTCTTCGAGCATCGTGTGCCGCGGCAGGAGTATGGAGAAACATGGCAGATGGTGACATGCGCCTGGCCGCAATGTGGTGGATCATGCAGACCTGAAGCACGGACTTTTCCTACGGACATTTCTCTCATTTTCCCATTTTTACTATCTTTCAAAAACACTACTAAACCGCCATCTACATCTGCTCTCCCATTTCCTCTTCCCTCAGTCGACATTTCTTCGGTTGTTAAATTACAGCGGCTTTAACATACAGGCCAAAGAGACGGCGGTCAGTCTCTTAACTAGTTTTTACATTTTTTGGCAGTTGGCTAACACAACCATTGCTGGGATCATCGGCCGATGTATGTTTTTTCACTTGACTTTGATGTACCGGACCGATTTGTGACTTTGCATATTTTTCTAAAGTTGTGTTGAGTTTGTATTTGGCTTGTGGAGAGTCCAGACATCACGTTGTTTACAAGAGGAGACAGACAGGGGCTCTCCTGAGAGGATCCTTTGTAACAGTAGCCAGCTAATCCCTGTTTGTACTCTTCATAGCTTTGCAGTAAAAAAAAATAATCATAGGTCTGAATGAGAAAATATATACATTATACAAATTTGGTACAAAATAATTCATTTTGATTTACTCTTAAAATATTAGTATAGAGTATAAAGTATTCTTTTTACAACATTACCAATTGACACATATTTAAATTGTTTATTAACAGGAATGGCATCTTGTATCCATATGCCTTTAATATTTTGGTGTTCATTTTCAGGTGAGCCCAAACCTCTGTAGATCCAGATGTTTTGGTGCTCATTGCCGCTCTGCCACTTTTGTTTTTATTTCATTCAAACAAAGGGACTCTCATCCCAGCCCTTCTTCATTCTATATAAATCGGAAGGTTTATGATAGTTACTATTAAGGAGATTATTTGGGTTCCCTAATCTCCAATCTGAGGATTAACCGAGGCTATTGGTGTGTCCAGATTATTACGTCTCCTCTGCAGGCCCCTCTGTTTACACCCCCGCAGGGGCTGAGGCATATTGTTTTTGTGTCAGAAGGTTTTTTAACGTATCATCCCCTGAAACTTTAATTTTTAAAAGGTAGATGCTTTAAGTGGTCCCATCTTTTTTGGTTGAGAGGAAGTTCAGAGGACCGCCATGGAGGAGTCGTCGGTGCCCCCGATTGACCCAGATTTCGAGCCACAGAGCAGACCCCGCTCCTGCACGTGGCCGCTGCCAAGACCCGACATCTCGGTTGTCAAACCGGAGGGGGCGGATGGCTCCGAGTCCGCCGCCGGGACCCCGCCCGCCGACGAGGACAAGCCCGAGCCACAGCAAATCACGTCCGAGCCGGAGAAGGCGGCAGCGGCGGCCGAGGGAGGGGTCGTGGCCGGCGTGGGCGGAGCCGGCGCGACACCCCGCAAAGGATCATCCCGGCGCAACGCGTGGGGGAACCAGAGCTACGCTGATCTGATTAGTCAGGCCATCGAGAATTCACCTGAGAAGAGGCTGACCCTGGCTCAGATCTATGAGTGGATGGTAAAAACAGTGCCTTACTTCAGAGACAAAGGAGACAGCAACAGCTCAGCCGGCTGGAAGGTGAGTATGAGGGTGGCGCACATCTTCACTGCATCATTTTACAAACTGGCCTCCGATGTTTTACTTTAAGTCATAGATTTATAGCTTTGCAATTCATGTTACATCACACACAAGCACTAGTTTGCAGATGGCCTCCCTTAATTGATGTTCTTCACATTTGACTAGATGATGGAGACATGTCTTACTGTTCCTTTACATCATATATTTACATTAATTTATGTACTCTACTAGCAGTATTTATCTGTCGTAGGGTTGAAAATTGTAAGCACTTAATTTATCACAGGTAACATTAACTACCAATTAATCAATTAATTGATTTTTTTTTTAAAAAAACTTTGCTCATACTAAACAGTACCAAATGTGCTTTTTCTGTCCTCAATCAAAACTCCCAGCAACATATTACATATTCTCTGACAGCACTGCATACCCTATGAAACATATGTCACTGCCGCACTCTTCTTCCAGACCCCATGATGGCCGCCTTGTCGTAAAATGGTGACAATGCGCCCTTTGTTTGCTACTGCTAGTCATTAAAACATGCTTTCAAAATACACCTAGCTAATAGGGGACTACACATTGTTTTTATAACTGAATGAGATCTTTATTTGATCGATTAAGTTTTAAATTAATTAGTCATCGATTCATCATTATCATTCTTAATCTGTTTGCAATTGGCTTATTGTATTTTGTGTGTGTGTGTGTGTGTGTGTGTTTATGTATTTAAATCTTCATGTCTTTTTTCCGCCTTACTGCAAACATAATTTCCTTTTGTGGAACAAAAAAGATTTAAAGTAAACCAACCTGAGATAAATCTGACTTCGTAAGTACTGTTGTAGTTCAGACCAGTGGTTCCCAACCCGTTTTGGTTTGTAACCCCTCGAAACAAAGAGATAACTACTATAACACCTCATCACAGTTTGCGTTTGTCAGATTTGACCCCCTTTTTATGACGGCGATAGCCATGGTCGGAGGCATTACGTTTCTGGGTTGTCCGTCCATCCCATTCTTGTAAACCCGATATCTCGAGAACACCTTGAGGGAATTTTGTCAAATTTTACATGTTCACTTAGGCTCAACGATGAACTCATAAGATTTTGGTGGTCGTAGGTCAAAGGTCAAGTTCAGTGTGGCCTTACATCCGTCTCATTCTTGTGAGCGCAATATCTCACGAACGCTTTAAGGGAATTTCTTAAAATTTGGCACAAACGTTCACTTGGACACAACAATGAACTGATTTTGGTGGTCAAAAGTCAAAGTCAGTGGGACCTTGCATTCTTTTAATTCTTGTGAATATATCTCAAGAGTACTTTATTCAAATTTGACACAAACGGCCACTTGGACTGAAGAATAAACTGATTAAAATTTGGGAGTTGAAGGTCAAGGGTCAAGGTCAGTGTGACCTCACTTTTTTTTGTACAATTTAAGAATTCATACGTTAATTACGGCTTTTTCCGACAAATGTCTAATAGGATATAACAATCAAGAGATGACATTTTATATCCAAAAGGTCAAAGGTCAACTTCACTGTGACATCATAACGGTCTGCATTTAACACTTTTCTGGCCATTATCCAACGTCATATCACAGGAACAGAAGGAGAAACATTTGGTCTGATACTGAATTGGTGACACTAATCTTGGGTGTCCACCTTGTAACTGTGCTGATTGTAAAGATCTTCTGTGCTGCCAGAGGGAAGATGTGTGTGAAGCCTCCACATTTAAGGATATGTAGCATCTTTGCAGCAACATCCATATTTGAAGCATTGTCAACTGTCATGGCTACCTGTGAGTCTGGACAGACATAAAAGTAAACTGTAACTGCAACTTGAGTGGTTCGCGGAGGAGCACAGCTGCAAGCCGGTAATTCTCGATGAAATAATGAAACAAGGCAAGACAATTTATTTAAACTGAATTGAGTTGGATAGTGAATAAGGTGATTTAATAATAGGATAATTTAAACATTGGCAGGGCTTAAGTATATACACCAATAGTTATAATTGCAAATTAAACAGTGTTAAATGAAAGAAGCCGACACTTAATTTGAAAAACCTCCCATCTCATATAATTTCCCTGTTTCTTTTTCTCCTGTTTCAGAATTCAATTCGCCACAATTTATCACTCCACAACAAGTTCTTGAGGGTACACAATGAATCAACAGGTAAGAGTTCCTGGTGGATGCTTAACCCTGAGGGAGGTAAGACTGGGAAGGCTCCTCGCCGCCGGGCAGCCTCCATGGACAACAGCAGCAAACTGCTGAAGAGCCGCATGAGGGCCAAGCAAACCAAGAAGCAGGCGGGAGCAGCTGGCCTGGGTGGTGCTGGAGGGGTGCAGGGCGACGGCAGCACAGGTTCAGCGGGCGCAGACAGCCCTAATTCGTCCCAGCAGTTTCCCAAATGGGGTGTCAACAGCAGCAGCCCCTCATCTCGCGGCAGCCTGGATGACGCTGACATGTGGACCACCTTCCGCTCACGCACAGGCTCTAACGCCAGCACCCTGAGTGGACGTCTGTCCCCCATTGCTCCTGGACAGGAGGACGACGATAACCTGCCTGAGGACGGACTGTTGGGAAGATACACTGCCAGCAGCTTGACCCCGACCCTCACAGAGACCCTCATGGAGGAGCTGGATCTGATCGACGGCCTCACATTGATGACTGGGCAGCAGGGAGGGGCCAGTCCCAGCACAGCCCCACCAGCACCTCCCACTCCACTGCCCTCCGCCTCCACCCTGCTGCCTCGTGGTTCCAGCTTCTCCTCCTTCCCCCATCAGCTGCAGCCATCCAGCCTCCCACAGGCCCCCACCCACACCGGGACCCAGGCCTCCGTCTCTCAGTGTGGACCGAGCAGCAAAGAGCCAACAACCTTCAGCAACTCCCTTTTCAACCCCATACCCACCTCCAGCTCTCGTGGGGGCGGCCATTACAGCTCCCACGTGCCTTCCAGCCTGGAGGCACTGCTCACCTCTGACTCCCCTCCGCCCAGTGATGTCCTGATGACCCAGGTAGATCCCCTCATGCCCAGTCCTGGAGGAGTGGGCCTGATGGGCCTTGGCACACCAGTAGTAGGTGTGAGGTCCAAACCCAACCAGCTGCTGTTGGGTAAAGGGCTGGAACCGAATACAGTGGCCCCCATGGCGCTGCAGGCTCAGATGCAGCAGCGTCACCTTCACCACCAGCAGCAGCAGCAGCCGCCGCACCAGCAGCAGCATCAACAACAACCACAGCAACAACACCAGCATCACTCTCAGATGGGGCTGGGGATGATCCTCTCAGGTATGTCTCAGGACCCGTCACAGCTGTCTGCCCTCAAAGCCCAGCATGCCACGGTGCCAGCGGTGGGCTCTCATCATGGAGGGCCTGTCACCTCAGCCAATCCTGGCGTGAGCCTGCAGGGGATAAGTCACTTCGGAGCAGCGTCCTGTTTCCCACCTGGTCAAGACCGACTGCCCACAGACTTGGACATTGACATGTTCACCGAAAACCTGGATTGTGATGTGGACTACATCATCAACAGTGACCTCATGGATGGAGATGGCATCGACTTTAACTTTGACCCCATACCGCCTGGAGGCCAAGGCTACGCCGGACCGGCCACTACACAGGGCTCCGCTCACAGCTGGGTGCCCAGCTAATCTCTTAGCTGACCACATGGAGTTAGCCAGGTACACTGATCTCTCCTCTTTCAGACCATCAGGGTGCAGCTAACAGTTACTTTGACTGTTGATGGAGCTGTGTTTAATCTCAAATGACGATTTGCTTGTTTTCTCCTTAAAGCATTGTAAATTAAATATATTTTCAATTTGGACTACAGGGCTCGACAGTGCAAGAGTTTCACTCGCATTTGTGACTAAAAATAGGTATGTGCGAACTGTAAAAAATATTTAGGGGCACATGTGCGCATAAAAAAATCAGCCAAAGCAGCCTATATTTTTGTCAATAAAAAAAAATATGATAATCTAACCGCAAATGTTGGAGGAACTCCAGCCGCCTTCCCTCTTCACTCTGTGACGACACCTCGGTGCCGCGCGTCCAATAGCAGAGAAGAGCCTGAAGTAGACCCGGAAGCGGTCACCATGGAGCTGTAGCTCCTGAACGAGCCTGCACTCCCCCAAATCCTGTCCTCTGCGCCCTACCCCGTGGTGGGCGCCGCGAAAGCTCTGTGTAAAAGAGGTTTTAAGTTCTGCAGTTTCAGAGGACCTGGAGAATGTTTTAGGATAGTAATAACATTATATAAGATAATCATATTGCAAAGATAATATATATAAGATAATAACATTAGAGACAAAATTAAATTGCAATACTTTTTCAAAACTTGCTGATTTTACCCTTCTGTACATTTTGTATACAAATTCATTACATAATTTTGCTTGTAAATGTCTATTTGCATCACGCTTATTACGGAAAACACATTATTTGATCAATTTACATTGTGCCCCTAAAGTTCTTTGTGCGCTCCTTACTTTTTCAACTTAGGAGCACATGTGCTCCTTGGGAAAAAAGTTAGCATCAAGCCCTGGACTATTTGTCAGACAAAACAAGACATTTCAAAAGAAATGTTGAGCATTTCACAGTTTTCTGACATTTTCTAGACCAAGAAACAGTTGATGCTAAAAATAATTGTTTGTATTTGCAGCACTTACACCTAGTTTCCACAGTTTTGTTTCTGTATTTCCATGTCGTTTACACAGTGCGCTCCCAGTGTCGAATGCAAGAAAATGCATCTCTTTATGGATAGATAGAGATGCCACCGCAGATTTTACAGAAAAGTTAATTGAGTGTTATTTGTCATCCAGTCTTGTGGAATATAGGCATCGCACAGTACAGAGACAAAAACAGGACCAATGATACCATGGCAACAAATAAGTGGAAAGGTTGGCCTGCGGATGTGTGGCCAGTTTTGTGTAATATTTTGTTGAAACACAAATGATCCACCATGCATGCACTCTATTAGTTACACAACTAACAATGCTGTCAAACTTTTAACTTATAAAATAGAGCTGTTTTACATTCACCAGTCTGTTAGCTAATTTGTTTGCATGCCAATTTCCTGGAAAACAGTGCATACGGTCTGTCAGAAATCTGCTGAAAAAGTTTTTTCCTCCCCCCAATATATTCGAGGCAAAATAAACGGAAGGCGGAGTTTTAACAAACACTATTTTTTATACTTTTATTTTTGTAAAGGACGAGATGCACGTAGATTTGTTTTTCTACATAACCAAAGGAAAACTATTATTTGCATTTGCATGGCATTTAGAGAGCGCTTGGGCCTGACATAAAGCTACATAAGCTTTGCAAAAGCCGCCTGTAACATGAAATCGGACTGAGAGTCAAGTTAGGCAAACTGCATCAATACTTGACCATTTTAAAAGAGGTTCTCATAGGAATGAATAGACTTCCAGTTGACTTGCATAAGCACAAAGAGCCATGTGAAAATGAGGTGTAAATCTGTATGCAGATAATCAAAACTGCTGCAAATTAGTTTTCTGCTGATCAACTCATTTTTAAGATTGGATTTACAGTGATTCAGTCAGTAGATGACTTTTAGTACATCTCTTGACATAATTTGTATTTTGTAATTATTACATTTATCATTTATTTTTACACAAGTGACTGTTTTATGGTCTTGTCTTGCAGGAACTGATTTCCAATCAAGATAACCTCACAAAACAACAAAACGACCGGTGCATTCCTCCTCCCTGCTGGCTGAAGATACTATTTTCAAACACAACGCTTCTCTCGGACTTAAAGACCAGACCTCAGCCATGTCATGTGCCAAGAAGACATGCGGGGGACAGAGAGGAGATTCAGGCTACTATGCACAATATTTCTCCCTTTTTTAAAATAACACTTGGCTGCTAGCCGTTTTTTTCTTCTAATCCGAACTGATGATTTTTAAAAGACGTGTGACATGATGTTTTTAGGAGTGAAAAGACAAATCATTAACTCCCCTCAGCTGGGAGTCTGTATTTCAGTTGTTACACCATAATAGCTTTAGGGTGGATACGGTACACGATAGCTTTGGTATTGAAGACTCAATGGACTGTGCGTTTTTTTGGAGAAATGGCCAGTTTTCCATTGACACTTGCATGAACTGCCAGACCAAATGCTGTTTGAAGTGCAGTCACGCTGCTGCACCGTGGAAAGGTTTCATCACAGGAGTTGGATTGTGTTGTGAACAGGTGGAAGATACAAGACTGGACGACTGGAGGTATAAAATGTTTGGCTACACATCTCACCCATTTGTGGACTAAGATTATTTGTACGATTTAAATTTCTCACTTTAGAGAAAAGCAGATGCTAATTTTTCCTCCGATGAAATTTGGTGATTCAACAGTTAAGAGGGTCTGTATTTGCAGTTTGGCATTTTGACTTCAATCCAGTGTGTTATGGTAGATGTCTGTTAGAGGGTGTTTTTTTTGTTTTTTAAATCCCTGATGTGCAGTTGAACTAACAAAATGAAGAAATGTGATTTGTGAATTTATACATGGGGCATTCAAGGGTAAATTTATTTGCCAACATGTGATTGGTTGGCCAAGTATTATATTGTTTTAGACAGCAGTATGCCTCCACTGTCACATGGTCTACCTGATTATTTCTTCTTTCTCTCCGTTTTCATCGAGCCTGTGCATTTTCAAAGCACTTAGGTTCTTGCAACACAGGGACCCCAAACTAGGAGACACATTAGGTTATACCATTTCATCAAAAAGAGTTTAAATCCTTTAAAAAAAAACAAAAAACAAAAAAAAAACATGTAAACTACACGTTGCACATGTACACGATGACACGCTATGCAGATTTATCAGGAGAACTAAATGAAATCTTGAAGGAAATTTGAATAATCACTTCTTGAAGGGTTTTGTTATTTAACATTTTCCTGATATTTTGTTTCAGGGGTGTTGAGGAGGGTGCTTCATGTCAGAAAAATGAGAGAAAAATCTCTCACATTTTAATTCAAGAAATTAATTATCAGTGTGAGAAGTACACAAAAAGAATATATTTGATTATAGTTTTAATATACAATTTAGATGGAGGTAATAAATGAGATATTAATACATATGAATATATTACTAATGACAAGGTTTTTTTTTACATTGGAGGAAGCATTCTCAGATCATTTTTAACGGTAATTTTCTATACTTTTATTTTTGTAAAGGATGAGATGCATGTAGATTTGTTTTTTTATAACCAAAGGAACACTAATATTTGCATTTGCATGGCATTTAGGGAGCGCTTGGGCCTGACACAGTATCTCGGTGTACATAAGCTTTGCAAAACACGCCTGTAACATGAAATCTGACTTTGAGAGTCGAGTGAAGCAAAATGCATCAATACTTGACCATTTTAAAAGTCCAGCATGTAGGATTTAAGGGCATCTAATGGTGGAATTTGTATATAATATTCAGAACTATGCTTTCAGTAAGGCCTGTGTCCACATATTGGTTTTTCTCAGCACTGGCATCCATTTCAGTTGTTCCATGCCTCATGTCTTTTTTTCATTTTTACAGCACTCCGGCTTTTTTGTGTTGCCGCTCTGAGTGCGAGCTACCATTAATGTCATGATATTGTTTTCATAGAAACAAAACCCACTGTTCTCCTGCGCCCTTCCACAGCTTTTCTGCCAAAGAAAAACACAATGTGGACACAGACTTTAAAGGGCAACTACACCCATTTTCAAAATCCATTCATGTCATTTCTGTGGTCTTAGTGAAAATTAACAACTCTTTCCCAAATCCAAAAAACTAGAGTGCTATAACTCAAATTTGTGATGTCATAGGTTGTAAAGTCTGGAGTTGCTCCATAGACAATGAATTGAGAAAGATGTTATAGATAACACCAAGAGCACCCAGGGAGTTGTTCTGAGTACATGGGTACATTTTCTGTGTCAGAACTGAGAACATTACACCATAATAATGCTCAATTGGGCAAAAAAAAAAAGTTAAAACATTGTGTGGGTCCAAAAAATTAGTCTCCCATTCATTGTCTATAGAGCAGCTCCAGACTTAATACTTGATGACATTACAAGTTTGAGACTTCCTTCTCTTGCACCTGGCGGTAGCTCATGTTCACAAGTATTGATTGAATTTTCCAAGGCCGTGGGAATAACGTATTGGACTCCTTAATGTAGGTGGTGTGCCCCTGTGAGTTAATAATCACCTGAAACTAAGAATGGTTGTTTGGTACCTTAGAATGAGCCGTTTATATCTTCACCATGGATGTATTAGGAGACCTGGATACAGCGTTGCAGACAGGACCCCGTTAATTCTTATTAAAGTTGCTCATTGGCACATCAAGCCAAAAAAGCTCTTATTTTGGCGGTATGAACTTACCTGAATCTTCTGTATTGCTGGGCCCATCAAGTAAACGCACTAGAGACATAGGGTATCCGAACATGACTGAGCGGCTGACTTCACGCTTAGCGCTCTGCTAAGATAAAATGATTTTATCTTGTAGCTCTTTTAGACCTTTGAAATGTAGTGAAGTGATAGTAAAACGAGTCTTTTTGCAGGGGTTGTGGCACTCAAAAGAATATATCCACTGAGTTAAAACCTCTAATTCCCAATGCAAGTCTATGGTTAAGTCTTTGGGCCCAGTGGAATCACTTGACTGACGCTGTAGTTGTAGTTCCACTTTTGGCCACTATGTAAACTTGGCATTAAAGCCCGGTGCTGTTCCTGGGGACTTGATCTACATACGGAGCGGGTCTTCTTCCATGGCGTACTCTATTTTGTTTAACAGTAGCCCAGAACCGACAAATCAACCACCAGCTCTAGATAGGGTCAATCGCATTGTCATGTTGGCCACCATAGGTCTCCTACATGCTTGCCACTAAATCCTACACACTTAAACTAAAATTCTCGATGACCTGTCTAATTTTTTTCTGCATTAATTGTGTATCCAAGTAAAAAGAAAAAAAATCTGCGCTGAAATGTGGTGTGAGGCAAAGAAAAACATTTATCGTCCTGCTTTTCAACATGCTGCCGAATTCTCATCTCAAAACGAGACTAATACAACCGTTACCTCTCAGGGTCGCTCTGAAGAAAAACAACAGGAAAACAACTCTGCACAGACGTCATCCGATAACATGACAATGGCAAACAAACGTATATTTATTCTACAGATTGTCTCTGTTACAGCAGACTGGAAACCAACACACTGCATCTTTGTTTTGTTTTCCTGGAGGAGTTTCTGTCTTAAAAAGAGCTGACCTCAAATTTGACTTCCCTTTTTTATTTTTAGAGAGAAATGTATTCTAGCTCTCCAGCCATGTATATCAGTACTAGCCTATCCCTTGTTTTTTTTTTTAATTTTGACTGCCAATATTTAAAACACTATAGCATGACTTTACTCTGTAGCGAGATTGATTTTGTCATCTTCCCCCTTAAAATTTTGTGTTTTGTGTTTGTATTTAATTGTTGATAATGTTTTTGTGATCAGAAATAACATCCCTGCAGTTTAAACTCTTAATATCCATCATTTCACTGTAGCTATGTGAATATGTTAGCCTCTGATTTGTATAAAGCACTCTCTTTTTTGTTCCACAAATGCTTTTTTTTTTTTTTTTTACTTTTTGAATGGTGCTAGATGTCATATGTGACGTATCCTGCAGTACGCCATGATGCAAAGGGTGCATATCAGGGCCATTTAGATTTTCTGTATACAGCACAAGGATCTTGATTTGGTGTTACAGTAGAAGTTAGCACATGATCAACAGTCCTTCCCCCTCTTTGTTTTTCTCTTGTTATATATATATATATATATATATATATATATATATATGTATATTTAAATAACCCCCCTTAATTAAATTAAATAGATCTGTAAACCGAAGACCAGCTCGTTCAAACTGCATGATTTTCTTGTTTTTTTAAATCATAACATAACATTATTTTAGAAAGTTGTATAATATGAAACAACTCCCCCAGTTTTTCTAAACTAATAATGTCCAGGTGTTGGAAATGTTAATAACAGTTGAAAGGACGGACTGCAGCATGTAAAAGGAGCGGTGGTCGGCTTGATGTCTCTAGTTTACTGTTGCCTCCTTAAAAAAAGGGCAGGTGTGGTGTTATTACTTCCCTTGTATCTCCCCCTTTATGTAATAATTATCTACATATTTTTTCTGTTTTCTTTAAGTAGCAGCTAGTCCCTGTATGTTTTTTTTTTTTTAACATTTTAAAAATCGCCCCATTTGATACAGTATTTTAGCATTCGGCAAGGGTTTTTCTTCCATAGGGGAAGGGAGGAGGGGGGTGCATAAGCCAATTATGTTAATGATTTTTGATTAATGTTGATAGTTTTTCTCCCCCCACCACCACCTCAGTCTTTTTCTTTCTTTACACATTGTAAAGTCAGCCTGAGATGACAAACAGTTCCGAACAGCAGAAATAAATTCAATAAACTGTTTAACCCATTTTGTCTGAGTCTTTGGTTCAAAGTTACTGAGCTACTGACAATACATGCTTAATGAAACTGGGATCTACTTGATCTTCATCATCACCTTCTTAGCACGGCAGACAAACTGCTCAACAGTCTCCTCTTGCAAATGTGTTGACACTTTTTCCATTTTTATCACACACTCTTCACACTTTCTTTTAACACAGATCTCACAGAAAGACCCAAAACTCTATTAGATTAACTGTGTTCAACCAAATAAAAAACATCTATTCACAGCTAGAACTACTTGCGTAATTATGAATCTCAAAGGGAATGTTCAATGTGTATTATTTTGGCAAAGGGAGGGGCATACAAACATAAATGGTTGTATTTTGTATTTTTTTTCCCACAGATTTTTAAAGACAACATGCTTTCCAAACCTGTTTTGACAGCATGTTTTCTTTAAAAATTGCCTAACTTACACCATCTCTCATAGCCAGAAACATTAAGAATAGAAATTGCCATGCTTCCAATGGTCCTTGGACACATTATGTGTGACAAACGCTTGTGTCAGGGGAAAAAAAACAAAACATAACCAAATCAGGGCTTATAATAGTGATATTTCATCAAAATCACTTAATTCTATGCCTCATTTAAAATTTGGCCAAAAATAAACCAGTGTGCACCCCAAGAGTGAAAACTGAGGCTTTTTTCAACTCCAGAATTTCATTGTCAACTTTTAACTTTCAAACATCAGAGGGTAAGTTTAAAAAATCTAATTAATGGTGGAGGGACAGTCATGCATTTTTTGCCAGTCCCTCAGGGAGGCTCAAGGAAAAATATTTGTTGCTTCAGGGAGGGACAATTGAAAAACAAACAAAGAAAAAAATAATGACACCAAACCCCCTCCTCTGACGGGCAAAGAACAGTCCCTAATGCACCTGTGGGAAACCCCTCCTGTGCATCAGTTCTTATCTATCTTTAAAAGACGCTCCCTCTGTGTTGATATTTGCAAGCATGGATCAAAGAGGCACATTATTACGCAATATCACACGAGAGGAAGTGCTGTTGTACTGAATATCGGCACAGCTGTGATTCGGTCACAGGCATGAGGCTGCAGGCCTTTATGCAACAATTGTGCATGCACCATTTATAAGTTACAGTAAAATGCGAGGACAGATTATGATTTGTTTGTTTATTTAAAGGTCCCACATTGCGCTCATTTTCAGGTTCATACTTGCATCTTGGGTTTCTATATGTTCACATGCTAATGTTAAAAAAAACCCATTATTTTTCTCTCACTGGCTGCCTCAACATACCTGTAATCACCCCCTGTCTGAAACGCTCCATATTGTCCATCTTCATAGGCTGTTTCACTGGAATTTCATTGCTAAGCAACAGCTTGTGTCCATGTTTACTTCCTGTCAGTTGACGTCCTTCACATACACTGAAACTATTTCAACAAGAAATACAAAAGGACCCATTTTGAGTGTTTATATTTCAAACAGTCTATATAGTATACTTGTGACATCACAAATTCACAGAAATCATGACGGTTGTGTAAAGGCATATTTCTGAATACGAATTGTGTGCATTTCTGTGTGAACTGCATGTTTTGATACTTTCACAGTATTTACATAGCACCTATACCTGCTTTTCACCACATGGGTCCCCCTGATTTATTTGGCTCCACTAACACAAAATGTTTGGCAACTGTACTGGGACTGGACTGTTACCTAGCAACAAACTGACATTCATGCACACTAGCTGGCTACATTGTGCAGATCTACACTTAACTGCAGGTCAGCTACTTTAAATCATGTACATTTATCTGTGTGTGTCCATTTATTGTGAAATAAAAGTCTGCTGACAGTTGCTTTGGTAGCATGTGTGTGATGCCTTTGGGTTAAATTTGCTCAGGCAGTAAGTAACTACATCTTCTAATGTCATATGAGCTCACCTGGAGGCTTTTATTTACTTCCCTGTGACCTTCTCTGTCGAGCATTTTAGATTTAACTCCAATCTTAAAATATGCTCCTTTTTTCAGTAGTTTGTTGGGACGAGGTGATACATGCATAGTTAAGTAAGACATAATGCTGGTACCTCCGCGAAAGCCATTAAAAAGTAAAGAAATAAAACGTAGGAATAATCATTTCTATTTTTGTGTTTAAAGCAATCAAAATGTGAAGTTTTTAACAAGCCATAACTCGGCTCCCCTAGGGTTGAACTAATACCTGGGACAATCATTACCGCCCCTTACGATTCTTATGCAACAGAAACGTTATTCACTAACGTTACTCCAGTAAATAGGACGAACCTTAGACACAATCTAGCAACGGGAGATATTTCTAGTCCCCTATTGAGAGGTGCTATTAGCCACAAAGCTAACGTTAGCTAGCACGATTTAAAGTCAATTACGTTGCGTACGGCTGACAAACAGTAAATATAAGTTGACAGTATGTTTAACAACAAGACTATCTAGCTACCCCGCCATGTCATTGCCCCAAAATCAATGGCAATATTTTCACGAACAACCTTTACGCTATGTGAAGAGATGCTGTCGGCCGCAGCCTGAAGTAACACGTTTAACGGCGAGTGTGGTGTGAGGTGATAGCTGTGTGAGAGAGGCAGTGTGGTACCTGCGGTGTGTGTTACAGGCTCCCTCCCGTGGTGTTCAGAGGATGAGGCACTGAAGACGACACTCAGTATTGGAAATTAATTGTTAACAGAGGCTTTAATGCGTCCATTACTCACATTAGAGTCAGGCTAACACTATTATGTTACCCGCGCATTAATTTATAACGGTGAACAAACAGTTTCACCGGAACTACTTAGTGAACATCATTAGTTTTTAACGGACACTCTGCAGCCAATCAGAATCGAGTATTCACCCACACAGTGACATTAAAGCACTCATGCTTTTATAGAAATAGATATACATACAGGTCATATACATATGTGTGTGTGTGTGTGTGTGTGTGTGTGTGTGTGTGTGTGTGTGTGTGTGTGTGTGTGTGTGTGTGTCAATAAGGCACCTAAACAGATGCTTGTGCAGAGTGCAACAGAGTTCAGCATCTTGTAAAATCATCTTTGGAGAAAAGAATACACTACATGCTGTGATATCTTTGCTTGACTTTTATGACATATACTATAACTATAACGTATTAACGAATGGCAAAGGCACACAACACCATCTAAAGTTGAACTGGTTCATAGTGATAGCTGTAGTGTGTATTTTGTTGCTCATTGTGTAATGATTGATTGAAATAATATATTTTATGCTATATATGATTTCTGAGTGTTGGAGTATTTTGTAAACAAAATGATTTATTTGGGACAACGACTTGGAGTTTAGGCCTGTGTGTGAACTTCTGAATGGACAAATGTGTTCAGGCAAGTGAGACCAGTGACGTTTCCTACAAGTCAGACTGTGTTCAGTTCTGCAGGTCTGCCACCAGGGAGCGCTGTTGTCCAGTTGTACAAATACTGTAACTACATGGCGGCGGTATAAATGTACTGTACAATATACTGCTGGTTAGAATAAGACAATAATAATTAAATGATATAAAGGTGGAATAGCAAAGTTCAGTCTGCATCTTGAAAAAGTAGTTTGAGCAAAGAAACGTGAACTGCACCAAAGAAAAAAATTATCTTTGCTTCCTGAATGTGTTGTGAGGGCCATACCAGTTATGGGAAGCACCCTAGTCGAAGACATTTTAAGAGTTTGGGTTATTTTGGTCGTCCAAAATACACATTTAGGTGTTTATTTATTCAGATTTCACTTTTTGAATTTTATTGAATGCAAAAAATAGTTGTTTTATAGTGTATGTAATTAACCCTGATTTAATTCTGTTCACCTGTAATCTCTTATTTTTCACTAAAAAATGTATGTGATTTTACAATGCACATCTTAAAAGGCCATTTTTTCAGCATGAGGTGTGTTTTTTTTTTTCTTTTTTCGGATACTCTGAGCCAAAATATCTCGTCAGTATCATTTACAGACACCAAACTTTCCTGATTTATTCTTATCTATATTCTGAAGGCTTTTACGGAGGAATTTATTCATTCAGAGCCTGAATTATAAAACGTTTGTTCCTTAAAATATGGCAAGACAATATTGGCATTAGTTTCTGATTTATGGAGTGATTGAAAGAGATATCCAAAATTCCTTTCATAAAAACATTTGACTCTAATATGTCACAAAAAATGAAAGAATTTTGAACCTGGTTTTATCCAATCTCCAGATTTATGCTCTGGAAATTAGTCTCATGGTGATATCTGTTGGTTAAAAAAGTTCCCCTATTCATCTGCTGTGTCTCCCCTTACACATTCTTCTGTCTAGTTTTGGCTTATAAATAAATCACATGTATTTTACTGACTGTCAACCAATGTTTAATGTATCAAAAAGCACTTCTGTCACTGTATTCCACCAAAATTTACTGACAACAGTTTAAGTGTTGCACTGTGATGGATTAGCTGGTTCAATCAAATCAAATGGTGGATTTTCATGTATTCGAATGATAGAAAATGGCTTCCTGGAAAGTACAAAGCAAGTCTAAAAACTCTTTATGTGATTTGGTAAATGGACAAACATGCAAAATCACTGTATGGTTGTTTAAATCAGAAGGAAGTAAAACAGTAGACAGCAGTTATTTTCATAGAGCGTCTTTATAGAAAACATTTCTTCACATTTTCAAAAAACTTTTTTTTTTGCTTTTTCACTTGTTCTCTTTTTTTACTTCATTTTATTTATTTTTTTAGATAACTGTCCGTTGATTTTTTTTAAATCTGCTCAAGTTGAACATTTTTAACATCCATCTGTGTCAAAGGCTCTTTGCTGAGTTGCTGGGGCTCGTAGAAGGTGTCTGATAGAAAACACGGACGTTCACAGCCGTAATATTTATCAGAAACGCTGCTGACCAACACCAAGAAAGAACAGTTCCCATTTGTGCTGGAAAAGCCACAAGTTTGAAACTTGTCAGTCGGGGGGAGTTTCCCAGCTGCAACCAAAGCCCTCATTCAGCCTCCAGTAGTCACATCCCTCCACTTCAGCAGCACTCCAGTTTTAGCCTGAAGGCACCTGTGTTAACAGCGCTTTTGCTTTATATGCTCGATATGCACTTGTTTCTTTTCTACATCCTGCAGCTACTAACTCTAAACAGTCTGTCACACCTCTACATCTACCCAGGCTGCAGCACAACAAGCAGGTCCTACTGTCACACCCAAAAACAAAACAAACGAGTACTCTATAGTTTACAAAAAAACTATAAAAATAAAAAAAAAGACAGGAGAAAAAGCTGCGAGTGTTTTAACCAGTTTGCACATTGTTCTGCTTTGCGAGTTGTACTGCGGATTTTGACTCAATAATCAGCTTTAATACAGCTCACAAAAAAAGAAAGCTTTGACCAAAAATCTGAACTCAACATTAACTCATGACCAGTGCAGATCTACATTTTTTCATCTTTCAAATTAATCACTTCACTGTTCCTTTTTAAGAATGACCTTTGGTCTGAAATTCAGTCTCTAATTTGATCACTTCTGAAGCACAAATAAACACAACAATCATCGAGAGAATGGCTCAGCTTCATCTTCACTGAAGGAAACAGCTCACTGACTTCTTAAGTTTAGTTACAAATGTTCCTATCAGGTTTAAATTGTGTGCTCTGAAAACATCATTACCTTCAAAATCCTTCTGCGTATCAGCACTGAACTGAACATAACGAGAGGAACGATAATTCTCTGAAATATCTCGGATCAAGATTCTTCACTCAGAAAATCTGGGGTTGAGAACAAAAGCAAAGTGAAAGTTCAAGGACAAACAGTCGTAAAATCTTCGTTACACGTCGTACAGTGGAGAGGAAAGGCGTCAGACCCACACACTGTGCGTCCCCATGTCTACTAATGAGCTACCTTGCATTATAAATATATAAAGTTTAAAAAAGTGCTTATTAAAAGAAACTATAGTGATGTGATAAGTTCCAGCAGTGTCACTGTTGTGTTTGTTCTTTTTGACCAGCATTAATACGAAATGTTTAGGAGAGCGAAACAGTCATCCTTCACGGTTCACTTCATGTCATCCTCCAACACTGACAAGGATTGTCCAAAAAAATAACGGAGGCCCTGGTCTCCCACTGACATTCAACATGTACAAAAAGATATTTTGGGGGAAAGCATAGTTAATACAAAAAGGAGACTGGTCAAACTAAGAAGGAGAGTGTTGGCCACTGTAACACACTGCTACAACCAAGCAGTTTCTCTCCAACTGAGCTGGAACACAAAACAACAGGTAAAAATTAAAACAACTAGTAACTCTAGTAATAATTGCACATAATGTTTGAGAGCCGAGATGTCTGACAAGAGGACTTCACAACAGGAGAATCTGCAGGAGGAGGGGGGCGTGGCACACTATGGTATAAATACATTAAATCTGAGAGAAAGAAAAGCACATTCATGAGGCACAGCTACAAAATGATGGAGCTCTGTGTCCTTAAAAGTGCCGCTCTCGTCCCACTTCACCGTTTGCTGTTAAGAATTCTTCGTCCTCGTGTCTCTGGGTCTCTCTGTACCGGCGGAGAGTTTTAGCTTCGTGCCTCTCCGAGCACTTAGGCGATCATGTACTGGGTGATGGCTCTCAGAGCGTATAGCAGCTCAGCTTGCAGCCGCGCCTCCATGATTAGTAAATTAATGTGTATCTGAGGGAAAAGAAAATTAAAAGTGAAAATAGATTAGCACAGAGTGCAAAAAGAGCGTGGACTGCTGGAAAATTAGAGTAGAAACAGAAAACAATAAGTGAAGGTCTATTTACCCGTTCTGAAGTTTTAAGTGGCGCCAAACTCAGTGGGCACACTGGAGTTTTGGTGGCATCGGGAAAACAGGCCACGGCCTTGATGTAGAGCTTCAAATCCCGCTCCAACAACTGGTTCACTTCTCCGTAATCATAATCGTCATACCTGTAACCACAAACAAACAGTTACTTATCTACTAAACACAAAGACATTTTTTGTAGAAGTCAAAAAGGAAGTTTTAGTGGGAGTCTCACCGTATTCCTAACACACAGTGGATGTAATTCCAGATGGCCCTCTTCAGGTCGGGGCTGTGCATGGAGGGGAGGGTGGTCACACTCCTGAATCTGTCGTCTAAGAGGTGCCCGATGTCCGAATACAGTCTGTTGACTAAGGAGAAGCCGTGGTCCTCCCATGAGTAGTCCTGCAGCACAAATACAACACATCCTCAAAGTCAGCAAAGCTTTGATTAGCTCGGATCATCAATTTTTTAAGTACAGCAATGCTTCTCAACCCTCCTTATACATCTGCTGTTTGTTTGTTTGATTGATGTGGCTGAAGATCTCAAACCTGCACACAGACTACAACTCACCGCTATATTTTTGTCCTTGATCTCAAGGAGGGTAAAATAATGTCCATATTTGCAGGACAGCATGCTAAATTGCCTGATCTGCTGGTCATTGTGTGCAGCTACAATCTGACACTGATTATTGGTTCACATAATTCATTGTGCCACTGTAAGGTTGGGTGATGTTAAAGCATAACCCAGAAAAAAAAAACAGGAGGTGGGCGACATTTGTCTGCTGTGATCAAGACAAAAGTAATGAGGCCATGTAAATTCTAGTGATTTTAATTGCGTTATTTAATTTGATTTCCAGTTGCTGCCAAAAGTATTGGAATTACAATAACGCACTACTCCAAACACACACACATTTGCAAATACATGAGGGAACAGCCACACTTCAGCTCTCGCCATTATTTGTAATTTTCTCTCGACAAACTAATGTGTTAACATGTTAAATCCGGTATAGATACACCTGATCTGTCACCAAATTTACATCTTGATTTTGTCACTGACCACCTGGAAGTCGACTCAACCTCTCTCTATGACTGTGATACAGTTGGAAGTGGGCCATTCAAATACCAAACCTGATAAGTGTTTGTAGATAAATTGCTGTTAAAGTTACATCATAAAGCACACCATGTATTATAAAGCATTTGTTTGGTTAAACGTTGCAGTCATCAAGTGCACTGATTTAAAACTGTTAAGCCACTGGATGTTCGATGCGTCCTCTTACACAGTAACCTGCCAGCCAATCAGACACAAGTATTCACTGTGGCAGTAACACACATTCACAAATGTTGCGTCCTCACCTGAACCCTAAATACTTGGAAGTGGTCCTCCTCCCTACGAGCGAACTCCTGATAGCATAAGTCGGGGTCCGTGATAAAACGCGTTGGGTCTGCAAAGCAAATCATCTCCTCCTCTTCTTCCATATCTAAAAAAAGAGATGATGAAAGAGAAGGAGATGGAGAGGAGGCAGAGAGAGTGCGTCAATAAGTGGCTGATGATGAGTGGCGATTGCTCAAGTTTCACACCATGCGACCTAAAATGTTAACGCTCAAGATAACCATCAGATGTGCGTGGAAACATCTGACAGCGTTAGCTTGTTTATGTGTTTCAGGTTTGTCTGCAGATGTCAGTTACCTGTTTGCTGGAGTGTTTGTGTGTGTAGCAGACGCTCTTCTCTTTTCTCTCGCTCCTCCTGGGACTTCTGGATCCTTTCCTTTAGACACACTATGTCGCAACTGGAGTCCAGAGACTGTCGACAACACAAACACCAGAAAAAAAGGAAGTTAAATTAAACTTTAAGTGTCTTACATGGACAGATATAACCTACGGATACTGTGATAAGACATAATCCAATTGTACATTTATTATCAGAAAATGCCCTCTCCCACCTTAAACTTATATTTACACAAAGAGCTCTTTTAATTCAGAGAAGTGCTTTATCAGTTAGAATTTAATGCTGTGAAACACATGCTTTGACCATCTGAACCAACTATTTCACACTATGAATTATGGTTAAGTTTAATCTTATGTAAGAGATTGTGTATTGTCTTCTCAAGCAGGACTATTTTTTCAAACAGACTGTAGTTTGCTCAACAATTCTCCGTGACTTTTATTTAAAGAAAATACAAGTCTGATTCGTTACCCGTCTTCGTGTTATGTGTTCGGAGGGAGTGGCGAGTGACTGAGGCACGTTGGTGTTGCCGTTGGCAGCATCAAAGGGGCAGAAGGTCGGTGGGGTACCGTTAGGAGATTTGGAGAGAGGGACAAAGTCTGAGTCTGTGTCGCATCCAAACACAAAGCTGCAGAGGGAGTGGCAGTGGGCCAGGATCACCACAGCCTGCACCAGCTCAGCCAAAGACCAACACTGCTCGCCCGACTTCAGCAGCGTCTGGAGGGAACGGAGACAAGAGTTCAGGGTCAGACATAATTTTAAGGCTTTCATCATACTCGATAATCTGCATCCTGAGGGCTCTAAAGATATACTGTATTCCTTTAAGTGATAATTTAATACTACCTTGTGGCGGTTTATGAACACTTTGATTTGTTTGACTGTGTTTTGCTTTGCTGTACCTGGATGTGTGAGCAGGCAGTGAGCCACGGTTGGTGGGCCAGCACCTTGTTGATATGGTCAAGGAGACGAAGGCGATGGGGCGCTGCCTCCAAACCCTGCAACCACAGAGGGTCCCCGCCCACCCTCAGGAACTGCGCTGAGTGCAGGTACACCAGGTAGTTACAGTGATGCCTTGCCGCAGCCTGACAGTCATAAGAAGAGGAAGCTGAGCACACAGATTCAGGGAACTGACTTCAACATTACAGCTTGTTATTCTTTAATTTTGGATAATACCAGCATGATCCCTGAAAAAAAAAAATAAACAGCTTCTTGGACTACTCAGTGTTTGTTTAGCTACATGCACAGTAGTTCCTGGGAACGTATGAAGGAGAACAGCCTGGTTACTGACCATGATGGCAATGTAATGGCGGTACGGCAGAGGCAAAGGGCCGTCCATGTGCAGGATGTAGTGCTGTGTGCGCAGGAAGCTCTCCAAGTACTGAGGGTGAGAGGCCATCTGCTGGGACACAGCATCAACGCTCCCCCTGCTGACCAGAGCCTTCATGAACAACAGTGACACTCGCTCCTTCTCACCATTTACCATCACCTACAAAAACAAGGACAGAGGGGAGGGAGAAGGTTGGTTTAAGTCGTTCGAGCTTAAAAGACAACTCATTTCGAGCAACAGGAAATCAACTGGCATAACTTTTGATAATCTATTAATCGTTTCCATAAGCATAAATACCCAAAATATGCAGGTTCCAGCTGCTTTCCTCTGTATTATACCAGCGAAGATTGACTAACTTTGGGTTTTGCACTGTTGGTTCGACAAAACAAGAAGTAACGCACGCTGTGACCTTTTATAAACATTTTTTTAATCAGTTAATCACGAAAGTATCAACCAAAAAAAAAAAAAGGTAGCTCCAGCCCTAGCAGCCAACGATATCGTCAAAAGTCCCACAGTGACAGTGATAAATGTCTTCAATGATTTAATAGATCGTGTATAATGATTACGAACATGTACTCCGTGTGAAAAGTGTCCCCAAAAATACTGTGCATACACAGATGCTCCTTAAATAACATCATATAAAAACCTGCAACATAGGGGTGACTGTCGTTTGGGTGAATTATTAGAACTCATCTTGTAGCCAAAGCAGGTTGGCTCAAGATGAGGTTGGACTATAGCGTCCACACCATGTGACGATGGGCTCGGACTGTGCTTTGGACTGGAGTCATGTTCCACACCTTAAATCATCTGAAGAGAGGCAGTCTTGGAAGAACGGCAGTCGCGATGCTGTGATACAGGCGCCAGTGGCAAGTGAGTGCATTCCTTACATTATTCTTTCTGCAAATAAAACAAGCAAACAACAGTGCTCAGCTGGGGACTCAACAGGCACACAAACGCCAGCTGGTGTTGGCTGCAGCAGGGTCTGATGTTCCACCATGATATTAAATGTAGATGAGGCACGGTGAATTTACAGGTTTCCCTTTCTGTGAATTGAAAGTGGATGCTGTGATAGAAAACAATAAACAGCCTGGTAATGAAACCAGAAAAGAAAACACCCAAAGTTCTCCTTTGAAGGGGGGATTTAAACGCAGAGAAACCACAGATGAAGAAACTAATGTGAAAGTTGGGCTTAGGAGGCCTTAAAGAGGGAAGCTGTGCAGCAGCAAAGAAGTGGATGAGACCAAACACACAAACATCGGTGCGACTGGGCTGAGGAGCCTGAGAAACCGAAGCCAAGAGAAACAGACCCATGCGGAGAGGGAAGCTGGCCTGCCCTCACAGGCACAGCCATTTATTACCTCTCTCGCCATCATACAATGGCCTCTAGGAAAAGGTGTTTGGGAGCTCGGCCCCGGGCGAGGACTCAGTTCCCCTGTACGTGAAACCTGAGTGCACAGCTCTGATCAAAGCCAAATGCTTCACTGCAGTTTGAACTGTATGAATGTTGGCAAAGAGTTCTCCTTTTCACAGCACAAACTGCTCTCTAGGATTATTTCTATCATGGACACCTCAACTAATGTCACAGATAGTCGGAGCAAACGTCAACTAGCAGGCCTTGTTACATAACCCTGTACAGCTCTTTGGCATTCATCACCATGTTTATCTGGCTGGTAGCTCCATGTGATATTTCACTTCTCCCTGTGGTGGACGAGAGTTTCCTTGTGATCCTGAGAGAGGCTCCACCTCTTGACCTACATGCGCTCAGACCTTAAAAGACACACCACATACTGTTGACATACTATACATTAATCAAATCAATCTCATTATAATGTACTTCCCTAATCTCATAGTTTATATAAAGCAATACATACAAAGATCTAACAGGAACGGGAGGACAGTTTAAGTGAACAAGGCAGACTGGCACTAAATGAAACAAGCTCGGACACAGACCCTGACCCACTCCTGTCTGTCAACGATCATGGGAAATAGCCCGGAGGGTCCGTAGAGTGCACAGGTGCCTGCCAATGAAAGACCTCTTGACAAGAACACATTCACACAAGTATCTCTCTGCAAACGCAAGAGCTACTGATCAGTATGCCGAGGGACAGAATCTACGTTACTGCTCCATCAAGCACTCACTGGCTTGGTTATTGAAAGGAAAAGGTATCTCCAAGGTCTACACCGTGCAGAAAACATGCCTTGAGTTTGACCTGTCAAGGACTTGTGTAAGAAGACTTAGCTTATTCACTCCATTCTGTCACCATAGAATAAGCTACAAATGCAATATTATCTTGCAACTTTCCTGGAATAAGATGAGTAAGAAATTGTGGTCAATGTGCACTTCCTACAGCCTGACTGATATCTGTTTTTGAAACCTGTATCTGTACCTGAGAATTTTTATTTTACTTATACTGTTAAAATTTAAAGTTAACTGTAATACAAATTTAGTTATGGAAGAATAGTGACCAAGATGTACACAATGCAAATTGGGGCTGGGTGATAGGGAGAAAATCTAAATATTGTTTGATCAAATACCTCCATATCAATATGGTGACCACATTGTAGGGTTGATTATTGTTCCTTTCACAAAATATTTACACAGTAAGATTTAATATTAAAAAAAAAAAAAAAAAATCACAAAGGAATATGATGACTAAGCGGGAAAAGACAAATAACAGAACAGCTAAGACAGTCTGGTAACTTCATAAAGTTACATCACTTTACTGTATTACAGCCTTTAAAACTAGGAAATGACAACACTTACAATATTAAGTCTGAAATCATGATATTTATATAACATCAGCGTATTTCCTAGCCCTAAGGCACATACTATTTTTACAGTTTTAAAATGTGGACTTTAGGGAAAACTACTTACATGGTAAGCACATATACACGTGCTAATAACATCAGTCAGCTGATGTATGGCTCTTCTATTAGCATGCTTTTTCTGTGTTTTACAGAATCAAGATGTCACCGCACAGAAACAGTCTGAATCCAAATCAACAAATTCAAATTCACTGTACCAGACTTCCCAAATACCAACACTGTATGGAAACAATCCAAGTTGGACACATGCCAGTTGGTTATGAAAAACACCCTCCAAGATCCCACTGATATAACAAAACCTTATCAAAGTGGCACATCATGAGCGACCAGTTGACGCAATGAGTGTGGGCACAACATAGGCGTTTGGCTTTTACTTGCTCCAGCGGGGGCTGTGCTTTACATCCTTGGTCAGAGTGTGAAGGAAAACTAAATTTTTATGAGAGGTTTGATTCAGGAAAAGGTTACTGTTGTTGTTGTTGTTGTTAGACCAGTTAAAGCTGAAATGACACACAGGACACAGTCCCTGACTCCAAATTAGGCTTTACTGGGCAGCAGGTAATGAACCCAATCTCACCAAAATACAACCAGTACAATCAATCAATCAATCAATCAATCATACGACAGCATACAACATCCCTCTGTCCTTAGGATCCTCACAGCAGATAAGGAAAAACTCCCCCCAAAAACCCTTTAACGGGGGAAAAACACGGTAGAAACCAGAAGGAATTACAAGAGAGGAAGGAGAACATACCTCAAATCTCTACATAACAAGGACCATTTAACTGGCTGGTGCTGTCATCTGTTTACTCTTAGCCCACTGTCAAAATAACAGTAAAATAAGTGACAACACTTACTCTTGCACAGACAGAGGAGATGGGATCTGTCCTCACTGGTATCACACAATGAAAAAGGAAATTGCCATTTTGTGAAATTTCATAAACATGTCTGGACAAATACGCCTGAAAGAGTCAAATTGAAACAGGAACTACAGTCGATGTGAGCAGACGCACATCAGGAAATAACACAGCCTACAGCTTTAACAGAGTCTGCTGTAACCTTAACATGAAAGCAAATTTAAAACTCAGCTAACTCTGCAGCTCAAGACAACATACAGTACATTTATGATGGTGTTTAGAGTAAACTTTACAAAAAAATCCTGATTATGAAACTACTTATAAAAAAGGTCAAGTCCATCTTGATTGACATCTTTTTCCTTGCCAGACTGAACAAGTAATTAATATTTCAGTGTTTCCCTTCATAAGTGATCCATCCCACATCATTAAAACAAACACTTTCTAATCAATACTTGTGTGATTAATATACACTAGGGGAAGGTTTAGACAGACATCTTTGTCAAAGCTGTGTCCAGACACCCGTCCACACTGCTTCATCTTTATTGCCTGAAAACAAGCCACAAATGCTGCACACAGCAGCACTTTTGATACGGCGATATGCTCCTTATTGTCCACCCACATGAAAAACACACCCGCATGAAAAGGGAGAAAAAGCTGTTAACAAGCGTGTGTGGGTGGATATATAAAGCAAAAAGACACACATCATCATTTGGGAGACTGTGTATGGTATTACAAAGCGTATTTTGGTTTCACATAGATGCAAACAGTCTGATAGAGAAGCACATTAGGGCTCTGTGCACACAAACCTATTAATTCTGCTTACAGTACACCCAGCAGCTACTGTTTTTGAAACAAAGCCATTTTTTTCCCTGATCAAAAACTAGCTTGGGGGTTGACAGAAGGGAGATGGCGGTGTTGATATTAGAGCACTGCTGTATTCAAATCACAAGATGAATTTAAACTTGTGGCCTGGCTGCAAAAGATAGAAGTCATAAACAACTCAAAGAGGGCGTGTTGTGGGCAAATATTCACAGGAGCAGATCGTTTGGCATTCAGAGAAAACAAAAACTTCCCTTCCCAACACAGGAGAGGTCATTTGTTTATTGATCAGAGAGGAGCAAGAGGCAGGGATGAAATGAAAAACAGGGGTGACGTCACTGAGGGGAGGAAAGGTAAATGGAGACAAAGACGGGCTTTGATAGCAGGCTGACAAACAAAACAGCAGCACTGTACGGGCAGGAATACGAAGGACTAACATGACACACAAAGAAGTGGGAAAATGATGCCAGCAGTCTGTCAAGGGTAAATGTGTCAGCTTGAGATGAGACGTGCATGTGTGCATGTAGTGTCTGTATGTGTGTGTGTGTGTGTGGTGTTGGAGGGCTGCAGGAGGGGGGCTGCTGCAGATACAGGAGAAGGACATTCAATCTGCATTCCAATTGAGCCTGGAGGGGGTCCATCCTTATCATGCGCCGGCGTCCTGATGGCAATACCCCCCCCTTCCAAAAAAAAAAAAAAATCACCGGAAACACAAGCAGCCTGGGCCGATTTTGGCTCTGCAACCTGAACTAAGGGAGTAGCGCAAAACAAACCAGCTGCAGCCCAAAGATGTTTGGAGAGGGGAGGAGAAGAGGGGAGGGAAAGGAGCTGCTGGATAGGACAGCACATACAACACGACCAAGACAAACAAAACACTGTGCTGCAGGATGAAAAAAAAGAGAGCCGAGCCCACATACAGCAGATGAGTGATTGGACCTGTCAGAAAACACGGCAGGCAGGTAGAGCAATAGGGAGACGAATTTACAAAAGACTCCTACTGATAACAAGGAAATTCATTACTAGTCTCATTCACAAACAAGCTAGGGGAGCAGGTTATCATATTAAAGGAAGGTGCTCAGATGCCTGCCAAATACTTGTTTATTTAAAACAGGTTGCTTTGAGGTGCAAGTGCTTTAAAACGCACAGGGTTATTCTGCTTTGCAAAATGTCTCAATGCAAATACTGATTGTGTGTCCCCATATTCAATTAGATAGTCAAATGGCATATGCAAAAAAAAAAAAATATGCCAGCTGAGTGATAATGAGCAGCAGAACAGTGAAAGAGATCCCACAATGTAACCCAAATTTGAACTTGAAACCAGAGTAAAGGGCTTTGAATCCCTCGCTGCTCACATTCCTCCCTGTTTTGCTCCATTTCTGGACTCTAATCTGCAGCAAACATGTCTTTCTGGACTGCACTTGAGACAGCGCCCCCCTTCTGTTGCACAATGGAAAAACAGCGACAGAGGAGAAAAACAACTTTGATTGGCAGTCCAGTTCAGCCAGCAAAAAACTGCACAATACAAGTCGCCAACATTTAGAGGCGACTGCGATTGAGAAGAGACTGAACAATCCTCATCTGTCCTCATGCATTCAAAGCCTTCGCCCCGCTATGTCCTCTCGAGCAACCCATATATTTTATTTATGGTGAATAAATGGCACTGCATTACTTCACAGCCACCTAACTGACAGACACTTTTCTCCCAAATCCTCAGATGATGTCATCGTCACCTACAGATTTCTCCTCACGCTGCAACGCTCCCATCAGTTACTGCATTTAAACCTTAGTGTGTAACTAAACCAGTGTGAAAGTTAATAACCACATATATGAAATAAAGTAGTTAATCATCACTGGAACAAAGGAAGAGTCTTCGGTACATTGTCTGTAAGGCTTCACATCACAGTGACTGTACAAACGCAGATATGACAGCAAACGGCTAATTCACATCACATTAAACGTACATTTAACATTAGCTTTTTAACCGTTGACGAGATTGCGATCTTTAACGAGACATTTTCACGGCTGTAGGTGGGAACTACAAAGTGTTATCGTTAAAGGTGGCAGTTCATAAGCCCGGACTGAACCATGAAATAATATGAAACTTATTTTATTTGCTTTTCAAGCTGTGATTTAACTCCAGCATTTTTACTCGATATACCGCTAGCTAGCTAGCAAACGTTAGATGAGAAGTTTGGTACTGCTATTTTCGCTAGCTAACTCACAGCCACTGTAACGTTACTCGAAGTTTAAAAGTTTACAGATATTATAAACTATGAAAATAATCTTTATTTTCTCGAAGTTCGCTGCCAACACGTGTCGTTTAAAGCTAAAAAAAAAAGACAGCACTAATAGAGGTATTTTAGATAACGTTATATTTTTTCCTTTGATACAACATAATCCCTTCAGCAAATGAATGAACGTTACTCGGGCTACCCAGTTAGCCGTTAGCTTAAATTGTGTCAAAACTAACTTAACTTCTTTTCAACAGCTTCGTCTCTCGTCAGCTTTAACCTACCTGTTTGTGGACTCGCTGACACTGGGTTCTCAGGGGGTACTCCATTTTACTCGTACAGATGATCATTTTACAAAAAAAAGTGTGCTACTGCATGGATGCGGCTCTGTCTTTTTCTTGGTGCTCTCCACAAGCTAGCTAACAAAAGGCAAGACGAGCCTGCCGCTAGCTGCAGTCGGTCTGTGGGTCTGTGGCTGAAGACTGTGCTGCTGGGAGAGCAGAGGAAACCTTCCCGGAGCCGAGCTGACAGCTCCAGTAACAGTGTGCCCAATCAAAGCGCAGGAGGCGGGGCTGGCTCACAGAGGGTAATATCTAAATGCTAATGAACATCTGCAAACAACAGCGCAGAGAGGAGAAAACAGGCCAGAAGACACTCACAGGGTCAGACTAACAACTTCATATCAATTCATGGGACGGGACTGTTGTCAAGAGGCAGCATTATGATGTTGTGTACAGCCTGTGTAATAATAGCTGGGCTGTTTTGGCAACAATGTACACTGGAATAAAGTAAATGTGTCAGGCAACCTCAACACCTGGCCTCTGTCACAAAGCAGTTCTTGAAATCTGCAAACTGAACTAAAAATACTCTGAGGCACAAAGACAGGTTTGTAGGAGCGGACATACAATGATAAGTGACTTGGTCAAAGTTGTGTATGTTTTTTCTTGGACTGTTTTAGGGTGTGGGTGGGTGAGGCCCCATATTTCCAATTAAAGGCCCCATATTAGACTATTTTCTAGTTTCATACTTGTACTTTTGGTCTCTACTAGAACATATTTACACGACTTAATGTTCAGAAAAACACATTTGTTTTCTCACACAGTCTGCCTGAATATACCTGTCTGTCTGAAACACTCCATTTTAGCGCCTGTCTCTTTGAGCCCACTCCCTAAAAAAAAAAAGGGACAAAAAGAGGACAAGATCAGCTGCCATGTAACAGGGACAGTAAATGATTGTTATTGAGACGTTAATGCCATTGCTGTTGTTTAGAAATTACTGGCGATGTGTTTGTTAAATGTCACACTAGAGGGTGACGCTGTTGTATGTCATATCATGCCTGTCATGCCTGTTTTGATTCCTTTAAACCAAGACGCAGTATATAATCACACACTGGAGTGGAATGATGCTGCCATTGTTTTGTTCTGTGTAAAAATGCCAAGGTAGCATAAAGAGGGGACTTCGTTGTGGACTTATAGTACGGAGAGTCTACGTTGTCATTGCTAAGGAATGACTGTAATATCACTGCAGCAGCACTTTCTATCTTTATAGTCCGAATCACAGTGTTTGTTTACAATAACTTCAGAGTAGAAAATCCTGCATCATGTACATAAAATTTAACAGCACTGAGCAAATGCTGTCTCAGTTGGTTAGGTTTTAGCCACCCACAAAGGGCCTACCTACAGTACCTAAAAAACATCAATATCAATTTAAGTGTACAATACATTTAGAATATTTTACCTTGCTGTCAGACGGTCCTTTCTAATGGGGAGCTGAGGCTCCATTGAAAAAAAAAAAAGCAGTAAATTCAAAACATGGGCAGTGCCGGTCTACCACTGCCTCAATTGGTCAGTGTGTGTAAGGTAAAGTGGTAAAAAACATATTCCAAATAGTGTGTACACTATAACTGATATCGATTTGTTTAGGCAGCAAAAATATGTGTTGTTGCAGCCCGTGTTCACAGTATAGTAGTAGATTTCATTTTAGCTTTCATGCCGGTAGATTTGACACTGTACGTAAAAGAAGCACAGCAGAAATGTCTGGTTGGAGTACTGTGTTTAACAACATATCATTAAATGTTACAGTAACAACTGACAATAAAAAATAAACAAGTTTCACATATCTCTGCAATTAAGAACAATTGCCTGTTGTTTCCCCAGAAGTGACTGTTGTTGTTAGCGCAACATCATCTCATCCGATCTACAGACCATTCCACTGGAATTGCATTTCTAAGCAACAGGTTGGGTCCATGTTCACTTCCTGTCAGCTGATGTCATTCACAAACACTGCAAAATAGTCCAACAGGAATTAAATTTGCATTTCTTAGGATACCAAAGGTATGACTCACCCTGCTCTGAATGGCTTATCCTGACATTCTTACCCTAATCCAAACTAATCTCACACCTCTTGCCTAAACCCAACCAACCTAACCAATTCAACCTGCCCAAACAATGACGGCAGCAAGTACTGGTCAGTCAGAGGAAGAGTAGGAAGGCTCATGCCTTCTCAATTCTAGGAAACATACATTTGCCAAAAGGTAATTCAAAGGGACCTACACCGGATGTTTATGACTCAAGTTTGAAACGGTTCATTTAGTATAATTGTACATCACAACTTTACAAAAGTCCTGACAGCATGTTTAAAGGCACCGTTTCTAAATACAGGGGCAGCAGTAGCTCAGTCTGTAGGGACCTGGCTTAAGAGCCGGAGGGTCACCAGCCCAAGTCCCTGTTCGGACCGAGTATTGAGCATTGACTGGTAGCTGGAGAGGTGCCAGTTTACCTCCTGGGCACTGAATCCCCAACTGTTTGTGCATGTGTGTGTATTTTGGGCTTTCGTGTATATGACAACAAGGTGAAAAAAATGCAATTTCCCTTTGAAGTTCGATAAGTATATTTTCTTTTTCTTCAGACTGTGTGCTATTCTCTGTGGACTGAACATTTTTGTTACCTTCACAGTGTTTCATAGCACATATACCTGCTTTATATTAAAAAAAAAAGACACAGAAAGTTAAGTTTTTACAATATGGGACCTTTAAGTGAAATCTTTAAGAGCACTTGTTCACAAATTTGATACAGCGGAGGATTCAGAGTAGAAACACTGGATCCTTCACTCCCCATGATGCAATGCTGAGATTTTTTCAGAGACCTGCTAAAGCTCCTTCAGCAACACATAATAAACATTTCCCTTTCATGGGCTGAGTGGTAAAGTGAGAAGTAATCTGACCTTCAGGTGAGTTCTCGTTTAATGCTAGAGCGCGCAATGATCAGTCAGAAGTTTGGGGAAGGCCCTTTCCTGTTTCAACATGACAGTGCCTCTGTATGCAAAGCCATAAAGATATGGTTTTCCATGTTTTGTTTGCACAGATGATCTTACCTCAACTCCATGCAACACTTCTGGGTCTTTTAAACATCTCAAAGGCAAAGACAACAGGCATCGTTCATGCTTGTATCCTGGTGTAAACTGAACACTGATTACATGAGACATCTACAGCTGACCACTGCATTCAGGCCTGTTTGATTGACCCTCTGCTGTGACCCATTTGTTACTCTTGTATGGACTTATTCAGTCCTCTCTAAATGAATAGGACGTTTGTTCTTTATAAGACATCTTGGAATTGAATTGATTCAAATTAGGTTGTTTTTCTGTCTGAGAATCACGACTTTCAGATCAGTTCGTTTCTGTGTTTTTGTAGCGTCTCGTGAACTTGTCGCTTTAGATAATCAGATCACATGTTGAGCGTGACATAAAATATCTCTGCAACATCATGTACAAATACCACTTCTAGTGTTACCAGCTCTTCATTCTCAGAAATTAGCATTGCTTCATGGAACTTTTTCCCTTTTTGAGGTTTTGTTTGTTCTGTGGTAACTTATGTTTTGTGAAAGTCAAAATGAAACAAATGTGGTTAAAATTCAGATTAAAATTTTGATCAGTCTCACACTGATTAAATTATTGTTAAACCAGATCTAATGTCTAAAATGATCCATGAGTGCTGAGGCCTTGTGCATTAGCAACTATCCTAACATGTTAAACAGTACAAGTTTGAGTAAAATAAAGCTGACAGAGAAGCTCTGACTGGGAAAACAAGTCACACTAGACTCCACTGCCCATCTCTATTAGATTAACATGCAGTTTGCACAAACATCATGTGAATCATACTGAAGTGGCAGGCAGAACCAGTCCAAACCAGTTGGCCACAGTTTTAATGGATTCAGGGGGAAAAATACCAAAAAGGTTGTGACCTCGTTTTGAATATCTGCAATGAAAGAGTTTCTCAAATAAAGATCAAAGGCATACCTCTACCCCGCCAAATGACCATTTGTATATCAACTACTCATCCCGTGTTACACTGAATTAGTGGAGTGTTTTTCATGATGGTAAACAAAGAATGAAAAAACAGAAAATTCTTGACAAATTGAAGTCATTGGGGTCTGCGATCAACAAAGGCAAAACTATGAAAACATCTGTTAACAGACTCACACAGCTCCTACAGTATTATCCAAGTCTCATTTATCCAGTTGTATGATCAGCACTTCCTAAAAATGGGGACGTACTGAACTTTGAGTTAATTGAGTCTTCAAAGTTAGTTTGGTTGTGTTACTGTGTGACATGGTGAGTTTGAACTAACCCTTTAAAACACCAAAGTCACACAAACTAATTGAACAAGGCAGCGATGAAACAGTATACCCATGTTCAGGTAAAATACTGTATTTGTCAAAGGAGCCTGGGTTTGAAGAGAGCATAGATAAGATTCACTTTCAGTTCAGTTCCTCATCAAAAGGGCTGTCTGTTTGAGAAGAACTGGATAAATGAGACTTTGATGATAATACACCAGTTGTGTGAGAGTTTGTACCCCTCTTAAATTAAATTCATCAAGAGTTTTCTCTGAATCCCTGAAAGTCAAGGTGACATCTTCAAAGCTCGTCTTTTAACCAACCCACAGTCCAAAACCAAAAGATATTCCATGTTACTGAAATCCATGGTAACTTTCCCCTTTGGACTCATCACTGCACTGCGATCTCACACTCAAAAGCCCTGACTTTTCAAAACCACACAAACAATCCAGCCAACAAGAGACAAACGCATCACTAGATCAGTCTCACATGCACTTATTCCTGTACCGCCTTACAAAAAGTCATGGTCAGTGATCATTTTGTCACACTTGTGCTAAAATCTGGGACGCGACCCCACACTACATTAGAGCAATAACCTTTATTACACATTTCAAACACACATATAACCACTATCTGATGGAGGGACATACCTGCAACCACTGATTTAAGTATTATATCTAATTTTGCTCACTCCATTTAAGTCCACTACTAGTTGATTGTTTCTGTTTGTATTTTATTTTGTATTGTAATAAAGGAACCTGCTGAAGTCAGGCTAGTTTTAAGTGTAACACACAATGTTACTTTTAATTCCTTTCCTGTACAAATAAAGATTTAAAAAATCTTTTTGGAGCTGAAGGAACAGTGTTTGTCATTTTAGGAATCAAACAGTTAATCAAAATAGTTGCAGATCTACAATATTAAGTTGAGATATTTTCCAAAAACACCTACTCTAAGATCAGGCTTAATACTTGTCTGAAAATCTGGCTGTGAATGTCAGAAAGTGGCGATAAATTAGTGTAACTTGCGTCCCTAGTGAAGTAGCTGGATCAATATAGTTGTTATAAGTCTGCCAAACTAATTATAATGCCAACCTTTCAGAAGCAGCACTTAGTGACGTCAGTAGGGTATTTCTTAAGTACCCTGCATCTATGAAAACCAAGCTGTGTTGTGTGGTTTGCCCCCCTACTCTCTTTCTTTCTGCTGTTTGTTTAAAGTTACCATTTCCTTTATCAGCTTGATGTGATAGAACAGCTGTCTGGTGTAACCGCAGCATCAGAGAGCTGCTATGCCTCAGTTATTGTACAGTTTCCACAGAACTTCTCCTACAGGAGGGACTTTCCTAAGAAGGAAGTGTGCCACACTGATGTACAGTAAGACAATGTTTTCATTAAAGCTCCCTGAAATGCCAGCTACACCTCAGGGGATTTAGGAAATTAACACCTAGAGTATCAGAGCTAAATTCTGGTAAACCAGGCTGCTAACTTATTCAGCTGGTTTTTATGAGGTAAACACATCTGGTTGGTGAATTTAATAAACATTGCTGCAGAAATGTTCTGCCTCTGTAGCCGAAAAGTGGACAAAAATGTTTCCTGCTTCGACTCTAAACACTGTTGAGAGGTTGAGCAGCCAAACAAGCCTACGTGCTGTCTCTCACCCATCATTTCCTGTTCAACAAAGCCTCTCCTGATGAAGAAACTGTACCCCAGACAAATGATGAATCAGCCGCGTTTGACCAATATCAACACATTTCCTGAAATTGTACTGTAAGTCTCTTAATTGCACAAAAGTGGTGACTCCGCAATGGCTGAACAAATTGCCTGTCTCTTAAAAGTCACAACAAAAAAAGCCCAGAGTTGTATTTAAATGTCAGTTTCCAGGCTGTTGGTGTGCACACAGTACGGAGACAGCTTCTCACACACTGATCAATGAAGCAGTTACAAATCAAGGTGGTCATTTATTCAAACCATTGTTTATCCAGGGAAAACTGACTGAGCATTGAGCCCTTCTACAGAAATAGTCCACATAGTCGCAGGGACATGGCTTATTAAGAGGAACTCTGCATTAACATCATGACCAACATGACCTGACACTACATCACAAACGTTGCCACAGAAATGACTCAGAGTTTAATGTCTGCATCTGTTCCTGCCAGTTTGGAGCAGAAGTAGTTGGAGTGTACGTGCTGGGAGGACAAATGATAATCAACCCGCAAGGTCACAGTTTTTAAACATCATCTCACCCTTGTGGCAAGAACTGGAACGACTTGCTTCTCTGTAATGCAGCAAATATCCTCAGTGTCTTTGTGAAGCAGAAAACTGGCTTTTCTCTGCCTTTTAATACAAGTGGAAATTAGAAGGAAGTGATGCGAAATATTTATTTGATGAAAGATCCCATGAGTGAATATTCAGTATACAATTTACATTTTTATGTGATGTTTGTTTCCTCCAGCATCTGCTTGGCTACAGCCCCTTGGTCTATAAATAAAAAACCCGACTGTAGCGTTGAGATTACACAAACATAGAGGGAAACAAAAGAGTTCGAGCATCGCAGAATCACAAACAGACCTAAAGGCAGAGTTTGGTCTGAGTCCAAATGTCTGTCCTCTTGAGAGGAGTCACTGGCGAGTCTTCTCCAGACATATAAAAACACAGCAGACTGTAGATAACTCAAACAGGCCACGTACAAGCCCAAAAAAAAAAAAAAACACATTTAAAAAACAAAGACAACAAAACAAAAACACTACTAAGAGGTGAAGTGCACGGTCTGGACAAACTTCTAATGCAGGGTGTGAGACACTTAAATTTAATGCCTTTAAGACAATTTGAAGTTAATCTTAAACAAAATTTCAGACTAAATTTTGAACAAATCATCTCTTTCTTATTCAAGCACTGCAGGTAAGTATAAAGGTAGGTTGTAGTCCTATGCAGAGGTAGGTATGATGTTGGAATATGGTTATTAGAGTGAGTTAATTTCTCCTTTAAAAGATGTTTTAATATCAGAAATGTTGACTTTAACGCAGAAGAGCTTGACACATTTTGGCAAAAAAATAAATAAACAATCAGGGTTTGAAATGATCGTTTATGTCCACTTGCCACCCAATAGATTACCACTGTTTCTTTTTGTCTAATGAGTGAAGCAAATCTAGCAGCTGGTGCTAGTTTCGAACCCTTTAGACGATAGATAGATGATAAATACAATTATTTTTTAATGACTTTCAAGGCCTAAAATTGACCCGAAGACACCCTGTAATGGAATCATCTTAAATAATGTCTGTTAACAAAATATTTATGGGCCATTTTCTGTGATAGTTGCCGCTTTCCATTGATGCCACGAGGACTACATGCCGTACATCTTCATAGAATGGATGCCAATTATTGTTTTGTCTAAAACTAGGAGTTAGCATGAAGCATAAGCTTTACCATTCTGTCTCTCTAGATTTCCAAATCAGCAAGTACAATCGAATTGTCTGTTGAGGTCATCACTTCAAGTAAGATAACGCATAAAACTCATCAACAGCACAGTCGTTTACACTGCTGTCTGATCAGGATGAGCACTGAGGCGATGCAGCCTTTGTTCCATCTCAAACCGCGCAGTTGTCTATTATTTGACTCAAATGGTAACATTTTGTTTTACTTTCACTTTCATAAAACCTTTGAATAAACACAAATAATTCACAGCACACATTAGGATTTGGAGTCACTCATATATTATTATATAATGGCATACAAAAACAGAAAACAATACAACAGTCATGTGCTGTGCAAGCATAACGTCACTCAGTATGATGATCTACAAAATGATATTCTAACAATTATCAAACTTTAATGTAACAGAAACAAATAGTAAAATTTCACTTAACACCGAGAGCTTTGTCTAAAAAGTTTGCAAACAACTTTGGCTGTCCGGGTAAGAAGGGCTGAAGGACAGACAGGTCCATCGTCCTCAGTGTTTCTGTCAGGGTGCTGAAAGATTTAGTTAAAAACACAAAATGGTTTGTTACTTTAGTTTTGCTACATAACGTCACACATGTTTACTATGCATGTGAGAAAGTCTTACCTGCATGTGCAGTACAACAGGTGGGAGTCCATGTGCAGCTGTTTGGCCATCTCCAGTTGGTGGTTGTCCATCAGCTTGTCATTGACGACGACCAGCAGTGGCTTTCCTGCTCCGAGCGCCTCCAAACAACTTCCTGCACCTGAGGACAAAAACAAGATCAAGTTCGTTACTGATGTTCAGAGTCAGTCTGTGTTTGTCCAACTGTTGGTTTCTATTCATTTTACAGCAGTAGCTCAATCCATAGGAGACTTGGCTTGGGAACCGGAGGTGTCTGTATGTAGAAGTATTGAACATGGTGGAGACAAAACAAAACATTTTTCCTAGTATCACCATCATTTTTTTGTTAGTAATAGTTTATCCATCCATCCATTTTCATCCGCTTATCCAGGGCTGGGTCGCAAGGACAGCAGGCCGAGCAACGTACTCCCCATGTCCGTTTCCCGAGCAACACTTTCCAGCTCCCAGAAAAGATGAGATATATAATCCCTCCAGCGTGTTGTGGGTCTGCCCCGAGGCCTCCTACCAGTGGGACGTGCCCTGAGCACCTCTCACTGGAGGCATACTAATCAGATAACCACCCTCCTCAACTGACCGCTGTCGATGCGAAGGAGGAGCGGCTCTACTGCGAGCTTCCTCCAGATGTCCGAGCTCCTCACCCTGTCTCTAAGGCTGAGCCCAGCAACCCCACGGAGGAAACTCATTTCGGCTGCTTGTACCCGCAACCTTATTCTTTTGGTCACTACCCAGAGCTCATGACCATAGGTGAGGGTCAGAAAGTAGATGGACCAGTAAACCAAGAGCTCTGCTTTCAGCTCAGCCCATTCTTCACCACGACTTTCCAGTGCAACACCCACATCACTCCTGATACAACACCAAACCACCTATGCATCTCGTGATCAAGACCCTGAGATACTTGAACTCCTTTGCTTGGGGAAGCATCTCTCTCCCAGCCATCACAGACTGGTAGCAATACTATCGCTCAACATCACAATGACAAGCAATAGCACACATGAACAGGGACAGTGTGACACAAGCCTGTTGTGAAAACTTTAATATGCTTTTGAAATGTGTGGTGTACAAATTAGTGATAAAGTGGATCAAATTGCAAAAACAAGATTATTATCCTTTGGTACACACTAGTCTTCTGTTCGGGTAAGATCTTACCTCATAAACAAACAAATGCAGTTGTTGGGAATTGTGAAAAAAAGGAGCAAAGCACAATTATCCAAATGCAAACAGGCCCCGACCACAATCCTATCCAATATTCAATATTTGCTTAGTATCATCCTGTTTCAAGTAGTTTGCTCGATGTCCTCATGTCGTATTTGTCCGCTGCCGACACTCTGCAGTATCAACCATCAGTTTTCTGTTCAATGTTTGCACAGTGCGGTCATACCTGTATTTGTTTTTGCTTTGAATTCCGCAGAGTCATTGATGTCCTCTGCACAGGAAATGATTTGGCTGACACTTTTAATAACTTTAAATGTGCTTTTAAAAAACAAACAGTAGTTTGGTTTATGAAACAGCTTCAGGAGGATTTGTTGGAATAAGAAGAATGTTGATTTAAAACGTGACCAGGACTAACGGAGGGAGTGAGTGGTCAGGCAGCAGGAGGTTTTCGATATTTAACTCACCTGCATGGCTGATGACGAGGTCAGCCTGCTTCATGTCTTCAGCTATAGAGTCTTTGAATCGATAAGCCTCCAGTCTGACGTGTGGACAGCTGTCGGCATCTGGAAGAAGAGATCCTCTTCCAACCTGAAGAACAAAACGCTCATAGCCACGAGCCTTTAAAGCCTGTGAAGAGAAAAAAATAAGGTTACTATAACACTGGTCACAAGTTGACAAATTCACAAATTTATGTTTCTGCTGTTACTGGAAAATGTATTTCACATTTTAGATCCATTGTTAAGTCTTGAACAGGTGATTTATTTTCTGAAGTTTCCCCACTAACCATGAGAATGAGCAGGTCTGAATCAACTCTCTAAATCAATTTCCTAAGAACCAGCTTCAAAACCTGACACCTGGCATGTTTCTTATTTCGTGGCTGTTGTTATTAATAACATTACAAGTGGCCAAGCCACATTCAGGCGCTGCAGTCCCAGGACTAAGCCAAACTACTATTAATGTGACACAAGGGCGTAGATTTTGTTTCAACACTGGGATGGATATCTATGAAATGAGGGGTTTGGGAGTTCTCTGCCACAAATTTTTGACCATCAAACATTTAGTTCCTGCATTTTGATGAGTATTTATGCATCAGTCTGTGTGTCTTCTATGTTAATGTCTTTAATTTATCAAAATAAAAGTCCTCTGCTACTTTCATGTTTAATTAGGGGGAGATGCATCCCCTGTGTTCCTGCTGAAATCTACACCTATGATGTTAGAAGTGCTATGACAAAAGATCTGCTGTGAAAAGGGTACTTCTAATTTGATAGTTATGAATTTCCTACATACTGCACCAGGGTTGGAAATTAGGTTACCACTGTTTCTGAGTAGTGAGTGAGGCAAATCTAGCAGCCATTTTACAGCATCTGTCTGGTGGCTGGTGCTCGTTTCCCACAATGACTGTACTTAAAATAAAGTTCATAGTTTACACATTGGTGGAAAGTAACTTAGTACAGTGGTTCCCAAGTGGTGGTTCGTGGTCCCATTCTGAATGGACCTCAAGTGACTCGCAAATGTGTCAAGTTCATTAAAAAAACAAAAACAACGAAACACCATTTTGAAGTAGAGTGAATTTCTGGCACAGAGCTTTTATTTTAAAGTGCGATTTCCTGCTGTAGAGTCAGTGAATAACAGACAGCTATGTAACAGAGACAGCAAACTAGCTCAAGGACATGGCTAACGCAAGTATGACGCTGAATACATTAAACTGTGTGGACCTTGAACCAGTGACGAAGGAGAAATCAGGACCCTGTGGCTGGACCAGTTGGGAACCTTTGACTTAGTAAATTTGCTCAATTGCTGTGCTTAAGTGCAAATTTTAGATACTTCAGTATGGCCATGCTTGTGCTACTCTATACTTTTACACAACTTTAGTTTAGTTTAGGGCTGCCACGATTAGTCGACTAATCGATGACTAATCGACTATTAAAATAATTGGTGACTATTTTAGTAATCGACTAAGCAGTTTGAGTCATTTTTGATAGAAAAGTTCTATAAAAGTACCCCAAAATACTCTTACTGCAGCTTCTTACGTTCAAATATTGGCAGCTTTACACACTCTGCCGTGACAGTGAACTAAAACCCTTTGGCGTGAGTATGAAACAAGACATTAGATGACATAATTTTGGGGTTTGGGAGAGACAGACCGACATTCTTCAACATTTTAACACATTTTTCGATAAAATGATTTGTCGACTAATCGAAGAAATAATCGTCAGATAAGTCGACAATGAAAATAATCGTTAGTTGCAGCCCTAGTTTAGTTTAGTTTATCTTGGTCATTTTCCAACTTTTAAAACTCAAATACACTGGTAGACAGACAATAAAAAACAATGAGTTAATGCTTTTTTAGTATTAAAAACAAGAGACAAACAAAAAGACAAAAACAGGATTGAAAAGATGCAGGTTGAAGCCTTAGCTTATTACATCTACCCTTTTAACATTGATCATTTTTATCAGTTCCCTTTAAATCATACGGAGCAATTAAGAAAAGTATCAAAAACTAAGTATATACACATTATATAGGTCTATTGTCTACCCAAAAATCCAAAACGCATTTCATGTACACTCTGGCGTTCATACTTCAATTTTATATTTGCTAATCATCTTGTGTTTGAATATATCCTTTAATCTACAATGTGTACATTTTGTTGCTAAAGATTCAGTACTTTAACTTACGTAAAATATTTAATGAAGGACTGTTACTTGTAAGTAGGTATTTCATACTGTGTACTTTTACTTAGGTAAGTGATTTTAATACTTCTTGGACCACTGAGTAGCAGTGTGGCAGTGTAGCAGTGACGTTACCTCCGTTAGCTTAATAATAACCATCGCTACTCACCTGCACGACCTCTGGACACGTGACGGTTTCAATGAGCTCGTCAAAGCTCGTGGTGCCGACAGTCACAAACACCGTCTTCATGGCTGCTCAACTAAAACTGTCAGTTTTCAAGGTTTCTCAGTATTTTAAACACTTTTCAGACTCCTCTTACTGCTCATCTTCATCCTGCAGCTACACAGCTGACAGCTACTTCCGCCTTGCGCAGTGACGCCACAGCCCTAGAACACATGTGATGCTGCCACCTCGAGGCCTGGAGCTGTAACTGCTTCAATCAGGCCGGCTGCACTATGGAAAAATACCAGTTTAAAGCACAGTTTTAGCGCCTCTGGGCTCATTTTCTGCACAGTCATACATGAAATATGACAGCAAAGTAAATAAATAATTAAAAAAAATATGAAATGTCACAAATTTGTTTCAAGAGATTTAATTTCTGCATTGGTTGTCAGTACAAAGAATTAGAAAGAACCCAATATGATTTAATGTAAGGTTAAAAATGCATACATCCTACAATTTAAGAGCCTAATTTACCTGGATTGATGGATTAATGGATTCTCTGCCTTTGTGTTCTGGCCTAATAAACTGACTTTATTTTAGTCATGGTCAAAAATTGAACAGAACTCAGGTCATACTGTAAAATGTCAAATCTTTAATTACATTTTGTGTTATGGGAACATATCAGTATGTCACTGCAGAAAGATTACAGTAACAGCTGGTTACACAGCTCCTCTTGTGGTGTCGCCCCAGTTCGCACCACACTTGTATAAAAAGTACTGACTATCTGCAGCATTATAATGACAGTGTGACTTATACATGAGACATTCAGCTGAAGGTAAGGTTGGATTATCAACCAGGGAAAGGCCCACTGCCTCATTAGTGCTCATAACAATAGAGCCACAAAATACAAAAAGAAAGAACCCAATGAGGTTAAACCATTTAACGATCAAAATGCACAAACATAAACTAAAATAAAATAAATCCTTTAAGATCTTTGCAAAAAATATTTTTATTCATGGTCAGAAATGCAACAGAATTGAGATCATACTGGTTAATGTTGTCAAATTTTCAAATACGCTTTGCACCATGTTATGGGAACATTACAGTATGTCACTGCATTAAATTATAAAAGCAGTCGGCCACAAACACCAGCAGAACTCCCCTTGTGGTTTCGCCCCCAGTTTGCACCACACTTGTAAGCAAAGTACTGACTTTCTGCAGCATTGCAATGACACTATGACTTATACCTACTGTAAGACCTAGGGCTGGTTTTTGGCAGTAAGATAAGACACAGTGGAGGTTTCTGGCACAACTTCACCGACTGCCAAGGTGCATGAAGAAGGGAAAGAAGTCTAAAGAGGTCAAAACACTTGTGGTATATAGAACATCTCTATAGAAAGACCAACACATTTTGGCTTGTGGCCTGAACTGTACAAGTGCTGCAGGAGTTGTGACCTCTTAACTATGGTAAGAAATGAAAGGGGCTCTGCAGTCTTCCAAAAGCATTTGTTATATTCTACGCCTTTGTATTCCAGATGATATTGTACTCATGTGTATTTTAATCAAACAGCCACAAACTACCCAACATAGAGCCGACAAGACGCTGAACAGCATAAGAAGGTAAGTCCAGGACTATACTGAAAGTCAACGACATTATGCAGAATTTAAGGAGAATCATTCACCTGATATGAAAGAGATTCAGGTTGGGGAAGGGAAACTTTAACTGCAAAAAGCAAAAGCAGTGACGGCTAGAAATATTTATTAATATATAAATATTTATTTCACTGCAGATGTCTCAGATCATGTCCAAGTCTTCAAAGCGTTGCTGTCCTTTCAGTTTATGACATGTAAGCACACCTGTAAAACAGAGCATATAAATCTGGGCAGTGTGTGATGTGAAAACTTCAGACTTCCTGTATGTGGAACATGCAGGTGTACACCAGCAAACCTGCTGACGGAGCTTCGCACAGAGGAATCAGGGCATTTAAGTTTGTACATGACACCGACAGCTGCGTGCATTATCACTGTGGCTGATAGTCTCACTTCATATGACCTGAGTTACGAGCTGTCTCATATGGTCCCCGTGAGAACCTGTAGGTCAACAGAGGTCGCTGGAGTTCAACTGAGCTAAATGTGTTTACATGTGAGTTTTCTTTACATGTTTAGGTGACCTTATGTGTAGCCACCTGTGTTTTTCATTCATCTGCTGGTTTCACAGCCTCACACTGAAAGACACAAACAGTCTGAACAGTGCTGTTTAAATCTGCTCTAAGATCACAGTAGTGACGCAAAGGGACTTGACATGTTTTTGCAATCAACAAATCCTCCAGAAAGTGACAAGAATCTTAACTTCCTCTGGACATGTTCTTAAAGGTGAATTTTCTTTGTTGCCATCAGGGCATCGTTATGTTTTACCAGCTTGCATCTCTATAATCCTTCATTCCCTCTGTGATTTGTCTTTTAAATTTCCTGTAAATGTTTTTTTTTAATTGATTTTATTTTTGTTCTGTTCTTTATTCCACGGGATTCCTTAACCTGTTTTCATTTGTTTTTAATTCATTCAGTTTACAAACTTTGTTTATTACTCATCTGTTTATGTGTCTATTGCTGTATTTTATATCATGTGTGCAAAGCAAGCTCTTCTAACAAATTGCCCCTGGTAGGATCAGTTAAGTTGTCTGAATCTGTAAATTTTGAGCAACACTATTCTGAGAAACAGTCCATGAAGTGTATTTAAAAGCTGTATAATCATTAAAGCAACATCCTTTTTTCGTCAGAGACTTTAGTGAGGACATCACATCACAATAAATCTGGACCACACTCTTTCTTAAAGTTATTATTCATCTCATGTGCAATAAACAGTCTTACTAATAAACCATGGTCTCCTAACACTTTCCCCTTCTTCCTGTTGCGGTTCCCGTTGCCTTCAGCTCTTATTGTCTTTATTGTGCTTATGATTTACGCCATCTTGCTGCTATTGTCCTCTTGTAGGACAACAAAGACCTGAACTAAGCTGCAGTTTCCTATTATTTGTCAGATAAATCGCTTTAATATAAAAAAAATACAGTGAGCTTACAAAATGTGCTGCTGTCTGTTAACCTGTCCAAGTATATAAGTTACAATTAGCTCCAATTCAACCAGCTGCAACATGAAATTCTGCTCACATACTATCACTAATAATATAAAACAAATAATATAAAAAAAATCACTAATCATCAATTACCATAATCTGACAATATAGGTAGCTGTTTAACTCTGCTGCTCATACTGTCCATACTTGAAGTACATTTAAATGCTGCTGGAAGTATTCGAGGTCATACGTTATGGTTTCGTCCTAAGATCGTCTCTTGGTAACATCTTACTAGACATCTTAATCTTCCCATCTATTAGCTGAGTCCCTACAGTGTGACACCAAGCTATTACTCTCAGCCAGTTTTCCCTTTTGTTAATATAATAGGCTAAATCACTGCAGTTCACCAAAGTCTCGCTTACTTATAGAGAACCATAAGTGTGATAGAAAAGTTATGGAGACCATGAAAGAGGAATATGTCAAATATTTTACAACTGAATTAATGAGTCAGCTAATAAACAGGCAAAATTACTGTGTAATAATTGCAACTATTTCATTATCCAACTAGATATAAATGAATGAAATGCTTTTTAACTGCATACACACTTATGGTTCTCCATACTTACTGGAAACCTGAACATGGACAGAGTGAAGGAACAAGCTGGGCCTGCCCTCTTTAAGGCTACAGTGTCCTGAGCTACAATTAATTTTTAGTCGTGTTTCTGTTTGGAGGCGAGATTGTTTTGTTGCAGCTGACAACAAAGCGACACCGTTCTCTGCCTACAACTCCCTTGTGGTGTGGCCAGAGATCAACCCAGCAGGAACCAGGACAAGACACTCAAAATGAGTTATTTTTCCTCTTAAGGAGCTTGGAGGAGCTGTGGTGACCCCGCTGCTTCAGAGACATCACACAGCAGCTGCCAGCTCGGTGAGGGATGCAGAGGCTCAGCGAGCACCCAGCAGCTCCACCTGACAACCACAGAGCGAGAAGAAGAGGAGCCAGCTTTGTGCTCTGTGGGATGTGAAAACTACAGCAGCACCATGTGTGACAAATGCAAGAAGAAGAAAAAAAAACTTGCAAAGCGCACACCAACTCCACTGCACTCTGCCAGTCTGCAACGGGAAGTGGAAAGTGTAGCCTGTTTCTGTGAGTTGGTATTTTTAGATGATGCAGTTTTAACCCCTTGTTTTCTCTTCTGTCCCTCATCACTCATCACTGGACTGGCATTATGAACTAATCTATTTGTGGTCAGGAGGAACAAACACAGTCATCAAAATCTGTTCTGATAAACATGTGTAACTACTGGGTTAATAAGAGGAAACAGGTGCACTTCTCCTGCACTAAACTGTAGTTGGGGTTTTTGCCCCATAAGGACATGTGTGAGTGTGACTGCACAATGTAATGGCTGTAGAGTAGTGACAACATCACTGTTCAGACAGGTTCCCTATAAGCCTCACTTTCAGCATGCTGCATGGTCTGCCACCTGGTACGATGTCTCGGGGAAATGAAAGGTTAATTTACAGCACAGAGGAAGTGCTTCAACCATTGTGCAACCAAAACAGGAAGAGGACAGCGCTTTTGTTTCCCCGGTAGGTGATGGTAGCTATCCCCAGATACCAAAGAGTATCAGTTAAGTTCTCTGCAGCTATTATCAGCAGTAGCAGAAATGGCAGACAGTGAAACCACCGTAGTAACTGTGAAAACCCAAGTCGTTGCCTGGTCTGAGGAGAATGGAAAGCGCTCCAGTTGTCTTTGTGACAGCAGTGCCAACCATACCAAATGAAAAAGGCTGGGTGGGGTAGGCGGGTTGAAAAGTTTCATTTTCCACTTAACCTACTAGTTAAGGAGCAACAATATTTATTTGTGGACGTGGTTCTGGGATAAATGTCCAGGCATTTTCATATTAGGTGCGATTGTCTCTCCTCTCTTCTCCTCTGCCATTCAGCTTTCAAATAAGTACTACGTTCGAATACACTTGCGCCATCATCAACGTGTCATTTTTGTTGTGCTACAGTTTAAGACCGTTATCAGCAAAGATTGACAGAGCAGCGAGGTGAAGCTCTGCTCCTAGCCGGAGGAGCAGCCACTGCTGTCGTGCATGGAGCTCTCTGCCTCCCACAGGAGCTCCGACTGCAGGTCACAGGTGGCAGCAAAGGCAGGTCTGGGTCTGTCTGCTGCAGGCTGCACTGCTGTCTGATATAGAGGCATCAGTTTTACATTGAGACCATATTTATAACCAGGTACAAACGCGTCATAGTCGTGTTAAATTGTAGTCCACTTTCGTGTTTTGGTACAGTTGATGTTCACACCTGATGTGTACCGTACCTGAGCACACATGAACACTACTCAAAACCACCCTTTCAAATGGACAGTGTTCACACTTATCAAACAAACTGGACTTCAGGGTCAAGTGTACTCACATCATGGCCCTGTCCCCAATTTGAAAGCCCCCATAGTCTAATATTGTGTATCGATGTATCGCTGTGTATTGGGTCAAAGATGATACTGTAACTGTGCCCAGTGACAAAAGCAGAAAGGCCAGCATGTTTATTACCAAATGACGACAGCTTTTTATATCTTTGAGAAGAAAAAAAAACAAAAGAAACATGAGATCAGGTTGCAACAGAAATTATTTAAGGCTCTGTTAAATCCTCAGCTTCGAAAACAAAACAATGTACCATGTATCCTGAAAAGTCACAGAAAGCAAGAACTAGTATAAAATTAAAAGTTTAAAACTGGCTACCCATGTCGTTAGTTTTTAATAAATAGGTTACTATAAGAAAAAGGAAAAAAAATTACAAAGTTAAATCTGATTAACTGTGCCAGAACTTTTATCAAACCACATTGCAGCGGGAGTTATTTTATGACAAGAAATCAGCGTCTCCTGGATTTAAAGCAACACACGTCATGTAGTCAAAACACAAATATGCACTGTGAGCTTCCTTTGGTCGTTCCAAAATCATTCTCCCACAGAGACTCCACGAGAAAACTGAAAATGGAAGACCTGCGTCCACGCAATTCATGCCTTGTAGAGACTTTGACAGAATTCAGGCTAAAAACAGTAAAATGGCTCTTCCTTATCACTTCAAGTTGATTTAGTAGAACATTTTCAATTTTGAGCATGCATGTTTTCAGATGAGTTTAGCTGCTTCGGGCTACTGCAATACTAAAAAGGTAAATCCTTGATGTTACAGGTTTAATCCACAAAGGCGTACATCCTGTCTACGTTTCCTGAAGCTAAAAAACTCGCCGCTGTAGTTTGTGTCAGTTAAAAGAACTAATTTATACAAGATTTTCAAAATAAAGCGAGCAGCATACCTGGGCAGCAAACTGGTCGAAGTATGCATGCTTAAAAGTCAAAATGCTTCAATATTATGAAATACTTTGTCAAATTCCAAACTTGAGACATAATACAAGTAATAATAAAGTATATAATAGTGATTAAAGCAGCTTTAAAAAGAAGCTGCAACCTCACAAACACTCCTGCTTATTATTTCAGGGATACTGCCGACTAAAAGGAGAGAGAGAGAGAAAAAAAAGACTGAAATTCACAGATGGCCGTTCTCGCTCATTACAAGTCCGTCTGTCTGACTCCATCCTGGGTCATCATCACAAAGGCCATTAAGGTTGCAGCAGAAACGTCTTCTAACAGTTATGATATCAAAAATAGGACCGACGTCTTTCCTGTCAGATGCTCTGTGAGAGACAGTCAGAAACCACATTGAGCAGAAACTTTACCAGCTGTGGTAAGGTTTTGTCAGTTTGTCCCCGGGTTCATGGTTCATCAAAATCCTTGCGGTGATCGAGACAAATGATGCATCTATAAAAAAAAAAGGAGGAAAAAACAGCTCATGAATACAAGTTTAAAGGGCTAAAACTGGCATGCTCATTGTGCATCTGTGTGGTTACAACAGGCAACATCTGTCACAGAATCTAAAGTGAACTTCCTGTTTTGGAACATAATTTCTTTTTCAGGATGTCACATTTTCCTCTTTCTCCGGCTCGGCTCACAGGACTGTCTGCTTCATTACGGCCCTGAGCTGCTCATACAGTTGTGTTCTTCATGCCACATACTTTCTGCAATCTTATGATAACAAGCTAAACCAACGGTTTGCACAGAGCAGCACCACCCACTCGTCTTTCTCACTTCCAGCCGAACCTCTCCTCTCCCTCACACTGCACTGAAACGCCACACAGTCATCCATTTGTCACATTTCCCGACAGCTTGTGAACCATTTTACACCGGGCACTGCAGGGACATTTTATCACGTTTTGTAAAATTAGTGAGTGGCCAACTGTGCTGTGCTCATGAGCTCTTCGGGGTAGCCCGAATATGAATGCAACCATGCAAGGGAAGAAAGGAATGGTGGTGCTTATACCTCTTCCTCACTGTACCACACAGGCTGTGCAGCACTGTTCCTGCTTCTCCGGCAGCGTGGAATAATTCATCTGTCGGACGATCTCTGCGAACAGCTCGTCCACCATGGTCTTGCTCTTGGCAGAAGTTTCGATAAAAGGGCAGCCCCACTCTTGAGCCAGAGCTCGCCCGTCTGACCCGGCCACCTCGCGCTCAGACTCCAGGTCGACTTTGTTACCGACCAGGATCAACGGCACCTTCTCAAAGCGCTTCACTCGCACTATTTGGTCTCGCATTGGTCTGATATCCTGAAAGATGAAGAGGGAGAAGACATGAGTGTGTGGTTTCTTTTGAAAGCCGCAGGCTGTGTGCATTGGAACAAATAATCAGTATGCCAGTATAGCTGTTTTCCAGTTCCAAACTACAAACTTCTTCTTATCAGATTTCCAAAATGCAGGTCACAATGGAAAAGAGAGAAAATTAGTCATACTTTAAAATGTCTGTGTATATACTTCAAACTGTTGACTTTAGAGTGTCCTGCTGATGTAAACACACACACACACACACACACACACAGAGCTGCCAATAACTGAGCATGGTGGTGAATCAGCTACATAAAGATTTTAGACAACAAATAGAGAATAATATCAAACATCTTCCATTCTCTTTGTAAAGTTGGCAACAGGTTCCCAAAGTTGCAATTTGAGTTTTGGTATTGCATCATTTCCTGTTCGTATAAAAGACTTCAGTGCACTATTTTTTTGTACACCAACTGCAAAACAGTACACAATGAAAAGAAGAATATATTACGGACTGTAATTAGCACAAGTACAGAAACTGGGACATGGCGTAAATCATAACACATTCCCTGTATAGCTTCATTATCACACAAGTACTACAGTCCTTTTTAAACCTGTAAGTTATGTTTGTGTGGTTATTTTTAGCTTTTTGTGGGCATTCACTACTTTGCTGTTTCTGTTAAACACAGTTTGACCTAATTCAAAGGTTTTCTTTGCTCTGAGGTGAAAATGCACCCTCCTTTTCCTGCATACATTTTAATATGAACCTGTTTTGCACGCTTGGTAACTCAAGCTGACACTCAGTTTACACCTGTTTTACATTTGAATGACGACACACTTCCATGTTTTGTTAAAAAAGTGTCAATGCACTTACTTACCCAGGGTCTCGTGTGTTTCTACATAATAGCTTAAAACTGAACAATTGTGCAGTGAATAAATGTAGCATAAGTTCCTGATTTGGGGGATTAATTTACAATTTTGCTCCACAATTACAAATACATTGTGCCATACAGTCAATGGTCGTTTTTCAATACACCCACAGATCTATATAGCCCATATAATGATGCAAAAATCACCAAGACTGCAGCACCACTGGCTAAAAATGGTTGCATTTAAGCATTGGATTCAATTTTTGCTTCAAATTTATTTCCATTTTCTAATAATAAAATAACATTTGAATGGTGCAGAGCTCTGGAAAAAGAAGTGTGAATCACATCCAAATATAGCACATAAATGCTGTGATTAACTAGATTGCTATGCAGGGTTTAAGGTGTGTGGTTTCAGGTATGTGAGGTGACACCAGGTACCTGGAATGACTGCTGGTTGACCAGGCTGTAGACCAGGATGAACCCCTGTCCGTTCTTTATGTACAGATCTCTCATGGAGGCGAACTGCTCCGTCCCCGCCGTGTCGAGGATCTCCAGCACGGAGGGAGACGAGTCCACCTCGATCTCCTTTCGGTAAAAGTCCTCGATGGTGGGGTCGTATTTCTCGATGAAGGTGCCGGTGACAAACTGGACGGTCAGCGCGGACTTGCCGACGCCGCCGCTGCCCAGCACGACCACTTTGTATTCTTTCATTGGGGCGGTCGAGGCAGGCTAACTTAGCAGCTAACGACTTAGCTACACTGCTATACTCGCTCCAGAAACATTTATCAGGCCTTTTAGAAAGCTAACAAGCGTACTGACAAATGTTAGGCGATGTATAATAACTCTTCTTCGATCACATAAACCCGAGTGTAGCGCTCATGCTCGTTGTTTTTCTTGCGCTGCCTCGCTAATTAACGAGTAAAAGTTGACGTCCGTTAACGTTAACTCTGGTGTTAGCTAGCATTTAAGCTAGCTCGCTTCTGGCTAAATTCACGCTGTCCCATGCTCGAGCCTCAAGCCTTCACATCCGATCTGATAAATCACAAGTACCGAGGACTCATTCACGAACTTGCTGTCTAGCTACTGACAGCAAGTCACACTGATACACACCACACTTCCCCTAAACACAGCATGCCAATTCCTGCACACACACACACAGCAGCCCGCCGGTGTCGCAAAACGCAGCGCTGGAGATGTCCGTCCGTCCGGGCCTGGTTCTGGTTCCGGCCCGGCCCGGCGCCTTGGCACCCGGGCGTGCTATCGACGGACACACCGCAGATTCAGTATTATAATCCGAGCGTCCATTGGCTGCAGTTTGTAGCTGCTCCAGTGTATGTTTGACTCTGCGCTGAAGAGGTTTGATTACAGAAAGGAAAGCTTTTTCCACCAACTGATTTCCTGAAGCTAACAGTCTGGTTTCCGTTAGCGACGACAAGACTTCCGGTGTGACTGTTTTCACAATAAAAGCCTCTACAGGAATGAAAAAAGCTTTACAGTTGCTGCAAACATAAAAAGCGACCACCACCTAAATTAAGAATTCAAATGTATTATTTCGGTAAGTAAGTAAGTAAGTCTCAAACGTGTGATGTCAAGTATAAAGTCCGGAGCTGCTCCATAGATGGTAAATGGGAGAGTGATTTGTGGACCCACAGAATGGGCATAGTTTCACTTAAATCCCTATAACCATGTTTAGTTTGACCCCACTGCAAAAGTTAATCAGTTACTTCAGAATGCCCGAAACTGTAAGAAAACCCTTTATTTTAAGTACATCCTGTGTGTCATCATTCACAAGTCAGATGCTTTGATTGATTTAAAGTTAAGCAATAATATACCACTGGATAGAAATGAAAATAATACTAGATGACAGGCTAACAGTTGTGAAGTTATCCATTTGCTTTTCATATTGATAAATGTCAATTAGCAGCATCTTATGTGGCTAGTGGTTAAAACACATACCATATAACCGCAATGTCCCTGGTTTGAATTTGGCTGAGGAGAGTTTGTTGTATGCCATACCCATGGACGGATTATCAGACAATGGGCCCCTGGGCACAGATATGCAAAAGGCCTTCCCACCTCTCCTACATACGAGGACAACACACATGGTTTATAGTTGTTGAGCCTCTTTTTGTGTTGTTTTATGTGTCTTTGGGTAATTATGTCTCCTTTTTGGTCATTTTGTGTCTCTTCCTGGTTCTTTTGCACATCTTTTAGGTATTTTGTGTCTCTTTGCAGTTCCTTTGCATCTCTCTGGTCATTTTAATCTCTTCTTGGTCAGTATGTGTTCATTTGAGTGACATTTTGCAGGTGACAGAGAGGGAGACCACCCTTACACTTTGGGCCCCTAAGCCTGCATCCAGTGGGTGTGTTCAGTAATTCTTCCATGGCAATATTAATCATGTTTTTCTCTCCATGTTTCCTTACTGTATCTCTACAATCACTAAAAAATAAAGACACAGTGATAATTAAAAAAAAAAAGTATTACATAACTGAAAGATAAATGTCAAATGTATTACTGTTGCTAAACAATAATTATGGATCAACCCATATTTCATTTATGAAAGCTTAAATGTTGTAAATCAAAGTGAGCAGATGTGTCAAAGGAAGTGAGTAAATTTTTTCCTCAGAGGGATCACCTTCTCTCACCTTGCTACGATGATGTTTAAATGTACCTCCAGGGTGTGTGAGTACACTGTGACATCACTGTGCCATGTGGTTACAGATGCAACAGACATAAAACTCTGAACCAGAGAGGCCAGTGAAATTCTGATTTTCAACCTGTTATTAAGTTACTCCACAAAATGTATGAAAAATAAATTCTAAGGTTGGTATTATTCATGTTTTTTTATTATTATTATTTTCTGCATGATTCTTGGAAAAGTTCCTCCAAAACTACAATTATTTTGGCAAAAAACAAGTTGTTTAGTTTGGTCTAATATGTACATTTGCAAAGGGCTTAATGGCCTACATCTTTTTTCCCCCCAAGTATTGATCAAACACTAGCTTTAACGCAGTGGAACTGCAATTTTAATATTTCAATATACTGTAAGACTAAGTTCATGAGATATCCATGACTTTAACTGAAAATGTAACCTTTATGCATATAAATATCATCATGTCATACACAGGACAAAACCTCACAATCCAGGAGATAAACAGTCCCTTTAAAGGTGACACAAAAAGATGACGATCAACAAAACACACCACAAGAGGATCACAATTATGTGTTTTATTAAAGGTCAAACAGAAATCGCAGAACTCATCATAGGCACAGTAACTTACTCTTAATAGCTTTACACTGCAAAATAAATTGGCATGTAGCACAGCAGCACATACAAGCACCACAAGCAGAAAACAGAGTGAAACGATAGATGACTAAGAAACAGCAGTCACTTTCAAGTCTGTCCTAGAGTGTCAGAGAGAGTTTTTCATATGGCTTAGTCCTGAACAGTCTTTGGCCCTCATCATTTTCCACGGGTTGCCATTCAGTCTGCGATTGTACCCAATTTAATAACGACTCACCAACGAAGAAGTTTAAATAAAGGGATGTATTTTACACACACTCGGTACATGTGCTGTTTTGTTGTCAATTTAAATGTAGAAAGTAAAAGAGAAAAACTACATCCTGCATGATAAAGGCACGATTACAACTAAATTGTTTTAAAATAATGACAAAAACAAATCAATTTCAAAACAAAATCACAGTCTTATTCACTTGTTGGCGACTGGAAACCCACAGTATGTTAATGTCCACTCCATGTGTGGAGTCAGAGGGCTGTGAACCGATTCACCAGGATGACTCAGTCAATCCACCGCTAGGACAAGTGCCATGGCAACAAAATCGTTGGCTTTAATAGCAATTGAGGAGCATCACATGTCCAAATCTGCAGGAACATAGTTGCGTAAGGATGTTGCTGCTGCTGCTGCTGCAAGGATAACATTGGAAAACCAGGTTGTTTGCAATTTTTTGACTAAAATCCTGAGGAGAATTCAGATTTATTGTTGTTTTGGATAATGACACCAAGGGAGCAAAGAAGAACCCATTTCACAAAACAACAAAAGTAAAGTGAGTTTAAAACCCTGTGAAGACATCTCACATCCATGTCCCTCCACAGTCTGATTCTTATATCTGCTCCTCTTTTATTCCTGACTGCTTTTCAGCCTGCAGGTGGAGCTGCTCTGTGCTTTATTTTGGTGCATTACTGAGAGAGGAATGCACCTGCGTTTAAAGGGGAACACCACCTAAATTAAGATGTCCAATATGTTACTCCCATGGCCTGAGAGCGCTCAGTCAATAGTTGTGAACATGCGCTACTCTCTCTCAAACCAGAGAAGTAAGTCTCAAACTTGTGATGTCATCAGGTATAAAGTCTGCTATAAAGACAATGAATAGGAGACTTATTTTGTGGACCCACACTGTTTGTTCTCTTTTTTATACCCAAACGAGCTTTATTCTGTTGTAGTCTTGTTAGTTGTGAAACATAAAGGATCCCATATACCAACCTTTTCCCTTCAGGGAGCCACTTTTCTATCATTGAGTAAACTGTCGACCCCTGACTAAGTGACCCATTTTATTTTAGGTTTCCTGATATTTCATGAACTTTTAACACAGTTCTCTCTGTGTTATGCAATTGTTCTTTTAGCTCTTTGGTGGTTTTAACTGCTGAGCGTGGCTTTCTATCAGCGTGAAGACTAAATTAATGAAGCTTTCGTTGAGGTGTTCACCGTGCCCTGATCCTGGGAGATTACAAGTTTATACCTTTAATTATAATCTAAATTATACAACTAACAATTTTATTTAGTTTTCTTTACAGACATAATTTAAATGCTGACATACAGGCCTGTGTATTTGTAACAATAATGTTTTTTACACCCCTTAAAACCAAGAGGACCCTGCGACCCCCCGTGATGCTCCTGGCAACAGGTTGGAAACCACTGATCTGGACATCTTTCACAGTTCATTGTCTATAGAGCAGCTCCAGACTTAAAAGTGGACGACATCACAAATTTGAGTTTGTGCACTTTAATTTTGGGATTTGGGAGAGAGTTGTTAATGTTATATTTCTGGACTATCTTAGACCACAGGAATATGAATTTTGAAAATGGGTGTAGTCCCCCTTTAAAGGACGAGGTTAGTACTGGTTTATTAAATATATTTCAGACTGTCTATAATCTTCTAATCCACCATTTTTGTTTGATGTCAGGGTCAGATATGATAGAAACAAAAATATCCCGGTAAATGAACGAAAAAAAAAGCTTTTATAAAGCAAACCATTTGTGGTTTACAGCTAGGCAATGTCATGCTTGGCAAAGAACAGGGCTCTAGCAAACAAACAAACAAAGAAAAGGACAGATCCCTCAGAGCAATCTTTTTATACTGTAATAAAATGATAGACATACTCATATCATTAACAATACATTGATTTGATTTTTAATCAACTCTTTTATCTATATTTATTCAAAATAAATTTTGAGTATTTTGACATAGTTATGTACATAAGTGCAAACAAGGTGAACATCACACATTCGTATACACCTCAGCAAGGATCGACATCACCCAGCACAGCTGGGCACAAAGAGACTTCTGGACCACCTTCTTGGCCAAAAAACTGAAAAACAGAACCCACTAATGAAGCTCCGTGCAGAAGAAACTGAGCGAGAGCCGGTCAGTCTGCAGGAGGTGAACAGTGAGGAGTGTTTGATTTTACAGAAAAGGATGAAGATCTTTCCATTAGTCCAAAAGCCTCTTTAACCTTCCTGACAGATAGGTGTTTGCTTTAAAAGCCAAAGTCCATTCTTATTTCTCAAAAACACCATGTACAAGAACAAAAAAACAATTAAGGTCAAATAAACAAAACAAAATAAACACCTGATCTCCCCTAAGGACCTTTGGATATTACAAGGATTTAAGTTTTCCATACAAAATATTTAATCACGTCGCAATAACAAGACAAACTAATTAGACATTCCCTTTTTGAATAAGTTAGTGATGTATGTTATTTCAATTAATGTGAAAAAAAATCACAATTAGGGTAATAGAAAGGTAGCCATGTTGTCATTTTGTTGCCACAGCAACAGCAACTATTACCATTAACAATGACTCCATCATTGTATACAAATGATTTTCATATTATATCTTTTTTTCTTGGTCTACACAAACTATTAACTATGTATAAATGAGTTTTTTATTTCCATGCTGTGTTTTTTGTCAGTTTAAAAAAAAAAGCTTAACTTACCATTAATACATGTCACTTTCATACACAGCTATCACATCTTTATACAGTGATCAAGAAATAAGGCCCTTTGTTTGTGCCCCGGGCAACACAAGTATGCTCAGGACCGAGTTGACTGTCCGCATGCTAAAGGATCTGGTCACTGGACGCAATGATCAGAGCATTTTGCATATTCCAGAGTAATGATTCATGACTGTATGGGAGAAATACAGTGAGGCCTAAAGGAAATCAAGTACAAGAGAATGAGAAAGGGAAAGAGGTAAAAACTAATTTTTCTCATGCCACTCCGCAGTTCCCCGACCACGCTCTTGTGCATACATACTTCAATATATGTACTTCAAAATTCAAATGCCCTCAAGAGGCACAATTTATTAATCAAGTATTCTGTTTTTTTCCAGCTGGACAGCAGTTAGTGAAGGCATAATGATGTGAAGGGGGAGGAGACGAAGGCTAGAGGGAGGGGTTTTCTTGGCTGGACAAAGCTAGTCTTTAAAAGCTGTAAGATTTAGACAAACTTAATTGTCTGGACATTCGAATCATCAATTTCATCAAATAAGAGAGAAATATTTCAAGGACTGGAGAGAACATAGCTGCTCAACACACTCAAAAACAGGGGTAAAGGAGAAGTACGTTTCTGTACCACAAAGTACATTTCTTTAAAAGATGTTTGATAACTGGTATATAGTGGGCTACGAGATGTTTTATCCACCATGTAGATAAAAATGTATATGATAGGTTGAACATATATCTCAGCATTTTGGGAAATTAGTTTAGCCTATTTGTTTTCTTTAAAAGGGTTAGATCAGAAGATTGATATCACACTCACATCTGTGCCGTAAATATGAAGCTTGAACCAGGAGACAGTTAGCTTAGCTTAGCATAAAGACTGGAAACAGGAGGAACAAGTTAGCCTAGCTCTGTAGAAAGTAGAGTGAGACCAATATATCAGCCAATATTAGCTTATTGTAGATATGTTGTATTAGAAACTGCAGTCAAAATGCCAAATTAAGCTTGGGGTAGTCCCGCCCCTTTTCACTCTGTGCTCCAATAACAGTTGAGCAAGCTTTGGCAGAACCTCGGTTGACATTCCTCTGTTCTGCTATACTTAGCTAGCTAGGCTACATGCTAAGATTATAAATGTTGAAAAGACAACCAAGTTTTGAAGATGGTTAAAAGATGTGGCTGAGGACTGTCACAATCTTTACAGACACATTACATTATATATATCGTCACATCTTAAGTTAGCTAATGTTAGCAAAACACAAGCTAACTAGCTAACATATTGCTAAAAGGAGTTAGCGGGATGTCAGATCACCTGTATCAGCCTCGTTTGCTTCCTCCTGAGTTCTGTTGTTGGTTTGAGAGTTTGGAGTCGAACCAGGGCCGCTGCGGCAACAGCTTTGTACATGGGGCGCCTGCTCTATCCACTAAGTCACCGACACCCCAATTAGCCAATTAGTTAATATTGTTTCTATGGGGCTACGTTCCTCCCTTAAGTAACTTTTGTGGTTATTATTTTGTATAGACACAACATCATCATAAATAAATCGTCCCATCGTATACTGTAGCACTTGCTGTTAGTTCCTGTAAACTAAATTGCCTGCTATACACACTGCTGCACCTAGCTAAGCTGCACCGGCGTCGCCATGTCTCCTTTTGTCAAGCTTGTCCGACCTAGCAACAGTAATGTGGGCGGGACTTGGAATAGTCAATTTAAAAACCAACAGCCATCCATATCAAGACTTTTTATGGTTAGATTTTATGCTGAAAAATGTAATCGCCTATCTGCTATTAAACTAGTCTGCTAATAACTAATGTTCTAAACTCCTAAGGGCCTGTGTCCACAAAGCATTTTTCTTCAGCAGAAAAGCGGTGGCAGGGCACCAGGGAGCGCTTCATAAAAGCACTTTTTTAAAACAGAGGGTCAACAGAGGGCTGACTACACAGTCAACAACAAGCTAACAAAGCCAATGGTGATAACAGCACTACACTCACCCGCAACATACAGTGTCCGCCATCCATCTGTTCCCAAAAAATTTGCTTTTCTGTTTTTGTTGTGACAACAGACAGTAGCCTAGCTAAAGCAGCAGCAGTGGGAATATTCTAGAACCTCACTGACATTGAGTGCAATTAAATGAAGATGAATAACCTGTTAATCAGGCTTATCCTGGTTATGATCACATTTGGGATATGATGTTTACATGAGCACAGAGAAATCCGGTTATTCATATTCCCTGAATGCATCCCAGTTTCTTTCAGAGTACTGCAGCTAGCATGTTCAGGTTTCTCCTAATGAAATATGATGTTGAATTGGATGGGTAATTCATTCCTCCTTATTCATCGAATCACTTCCTATTGACTGTGCAGTAAGTAAATCATTCACTATATTGTCCATGGTATATTCACGACTTTCCCCTGTTTCCAGCCTTTATGCTAAACTAAGTGGCAGCAGGTTCTAGCTTCATATTTAACACACAAACATGAAAGTGGTTATAATCCTCTCATTTAACATAGAAAGAAAAGGCTCTGTTCCTTTAAGGGACAAATTTTTACCAATTCAACATGAACATTCACTAATGAGGGTGCTCAGGTGGTAAAGGGGGAAAAGCATTCACCCACCCAATCCCAGGATCAGTCCCAGGGAGCAGTGCTCCCAAGCTGTTTCCATTAAACACAGTTGACAGTGTTAATGGGTGGGAAGCCAGTGAGGGATTACGTCCCTGTCACAGCGCTAGCAGCTCCCACTGGATGGCCTGTCTACACTGTTACTTCTGTGTACAGCCTCCCCAGTGGGAACCTACACAACCAAGAACTGTAGCACAAGGAGTACTGACCAATCCACATTATTCAAATAAAATGCCAAAAAAGGTCTGAATGCTAATTTTCTTTTGCCCAGCGATTATACCATGTTTATAGGTGCATTTTGGGCACTTTGGGTACTTTTGAAGGGAGGGGTACAACAACTGACTGGCAAGAAATGGTACTTCAATGTACCTGTACGGTGTACATTTGTACTTCAAAGAGTACAATTCTGCTCTACCTTTTCTGAGAGTGAAAGATATTTCTAAAAGTAGTCACACCATCCATTGACATTAAATATAAATCTATATAACAATACACATACTTTAATATGTCTTAACACAGTATCAGCATGGTACCTATGTGACCTCAGAAATAGTCTATATATAGTGAATCATTACATTTCAACATGCCGGTCTTTTAGAAGGGCATGTGTAGAGTTTTTGCATTAGATACATTCACGACACAATAACATTATTTAAAATGAATAATGTTCAGTGGGAAATGCCGTAATATCTGCAGCATTTACAACTAACCAAATATGTGATTCATTGTCTTTTTCAACACACTTAAGTATGCACACAAGTCACTAATTTATTTCTTTACATAAACGATAAGACAGCACAGCTGTCTCAGAGAAGAAACTAGTACAGATGTGATTTACTGTTATAATAACGTACCAAATAACACACCTATCTTTGAGCACTGGTCTGTTCTTACAGTGTACTGACAGTGGTGGTTTGAGGAGACTTGAAAGAGGCACATTTGAATTTGGATAAAAGTGATTTCAGCTCGCTTTCCAGAGCCGTTACGTTCAATTTTTCGCGCCTACAAAGCAATTCTTTACAGACATTTGAAAACCAAAACCCCAACTGGTTTGCCATTTTTTTTAACCATCAGACATCAAACGAGTAATTTATTCCTCCATCTCCCGACTTTGCCATAGCTCAATTCTGGTTATAACAGCTGTGGCTGCAATATTCAGAGTCTGACTGCTTTTGACAAAAAGGACACATCAGTAGAAAAGACGACACATTATAAAGTCAGACAGGACATTTTCAAGTTCTAAGCTTTCTCCCTGAAGAGCCAAAAAAACCATAAAAATCTTGTGCCACGTATTCAATCCAAAAGCCGCATGAAAGGAGACGATTACACAAACTGCCTTTTTAAAACACAACTCTGCGTTAGAGGAATTATTCAGATATTGCATCGAATGGGGGGAAACTCCTTGCATATACCAACCACTGCTTGGCACACACAGACTTTAGGCACAACATCAGGAAACAAATCCAGCTCCCATCTTGTGCAATAACTGTGACATCAGGTGTAGGAGTTTAAGAGGTGCCAATTATAAGTCTGTTAGCTTAGATCTGACTCCCAGAATCATCGCTTTGTCTTTACTACGATTTCACACGGGACATCTGACTCGTTGCCTGTAGATTGTCTTTCTTTTACACCATATTTGGATATCAAATCATGGAGGAAACAGGACAAACAAACCTTACCCATCACAGCCAAGAAACAACCACTGATAAAGATACTGCATCACTCATATTCAACTGTTTTAATGACACGATCTCACCTGCTTTAAGGCAGTTTGTTTCTTAAATCAAGAGCCACGTTCTTAGAAATCTCTCAACTCAGCCTCTTTAGTATGGAACTGATTGTATCCTAATTTTACGTCACTCTGTCAATTTGTAGTTCTTTAAGGTTTGCTAAACAAAAAGTAAAGTCTCATTTGCTGCTTTTATTTAAGTACCAGATACTGACTGTGAAACCAGGGGCTAAAAAACTGATTCAAATCTAACTAAACATTCAAGTGGCGATCAATGTTAATCTTAGATTTTCTTCGACAGGTTGACACACAGTATGTATGTGACAGCAGGTATTGCCTTTAATTGCAAAAATAACAACATGTCTCAGTGTATGCTGTCAAGTGTTTTGAATTACATCGGGAAACTAAGTCTCCTCTGCAGCTGAGCAGATAAATCAAAGGCACAAACAAATTAACAACGACTTGTTGGCGTTTCATCAGGCAAGATGAGACCATGAGAACAAACTTAATGGTACACATGGTACAACACAAATGTTACATTTGTAGCCATCTTTGAAACGTAAACATGACATGATATGAAACACTCTTTCGTTTCGACAACACGTACTGGTTGTAGACCAGCAGCAGGTCCGTTCGCCGCTCAAATGGTCTCAATTTGCAGAATTTCAGAGTTTCTGACTTTGGAACAGTCAAAAGTGTTGGGTCGCCTCATGTGATGGCTCCAACCCATAAAGGGCATGTAGTCTTAAATGTGTGTGTGTGTGTGTGTGTGTGTGTGTGTGTGTGTGTGTGTGTGTGTGTGTGTGTGTTTGTGTGTGTGCACATGTCTGCTGCACTTTTAAGGTGTGGGCATGTATGGCTGTAAAAACAAGGGAGCTCTATTGCTCAGCCTGATCAAGTCAGAATGCATCAGGATGGCTGCTTTAAAGCAACAGTAATACGTCCAGGCTTGTATTGCGTCATCGCAGCTTCGTTAACGTTCGTTATATCTCGTAAAAGAGGTTTCACACTCAGTCAGTGTGCACTGTAGGCGAGGCACATGTTTGCTGCATTCAGAAAAGATGACCGCCCTGGTAGTGCGCAGGTGTCAGGGACTTTAACTGGGGTTTCGGGAAAGGCTTACTGAGTTTAGCGCCACTGGAGCCGCCACCAGCAGTTTGGGGACGGGACAGAAATGGGTTTCCATGGGAACGCACTGGAGCTCCACTGGATCAGGGGTCAGGAGCTCAGACGGGTCTACTGGAAGAGAGAAAGGCAGGGGTGTGAGGAGGAGCAGTGAAATCACAGTTAAAAACAGCAGCCTGCCATGATTCAGTAAGTTCATACTTATAATGTAGAGCCAGGACTTTAACCAGAACATGACAGGATTTGGTTTTTAACAGCAAGTGGTCAAGGTGCAATGAAAGCATGTATTTCTGAATAACTGTTACTATCATTGTTGGAAAGGAAGCTGCCTACCAGCCATCATATTATAGTTTAAAAATCTGCTGAACTGTGTGTAGTAATATTTTTCCTTCTACATTTTGTTCTTTATTTCAGATACATAAGCACATTCAGGCCATGAAGGAGAAGTTGGATTGGAGAATTGGAATACTTGACCTACAACATGATCGTGTGTGTATCAGATACTCACCCCGTGTTACATTGAACACGTGAAGAAAACTTTGTTTTTCTTGCAAACCTCAACAGTGAGCGAAGAATCCAAAAATGGAGAATATTTTTGATGAATTGGAGTAAAAGGGGGCCACGTTTAACCACACACAACTCATGCAGCAAAATCCAAGTCTCATCTATCCAGTTGTACGCTCACTACTTCCCAAACACATGCATTTTTCCATAAAACGTTACTTTTTAAAACACTTTTGCTTGGACAAATGTGCGTTTGAACTCAGCTCGTGCATTTCATTGAGCAGAGGTCCAACACACATGCTTTCCCTGGTGCACTACTTGTCCATACATGAGATGGCAGGTTTAAATAGTTAGGTTTAAGTGAAAACGCATGTGTTTGGGGAGTACTGAGCACAAGACTGGATGAATGAGACTTGGATTATACTGCACAAGTTGTTTGAGAGTCTGTAAACACATGTTTTGATAGAGTTTTGCTGTTGTTAAACACTTGACTTCAATTAGTCAAGAATTTTCTCAGTTTTTTGGATTCTTCGTTCACCATGGAGGCACGAAAAACAAAGTTCTCTTAACAAATTCAACGTACCACAGGGTGAGAAACAGATATACAAATATTAATTTTGTGTGTGAAGTATTCCCTTCAAAACTCCTTAAAGTTAATACATATAACATAAGCATATCACACTGTATATTGGAAAATATAATATAAAAAAGTATATTTGCTATATTGCTCTGCCACAGGCAGGTACTAAACCCCCCTTGCTGTTTGGACATTTTTGCCATGAAATCTGTCCCATCTGTACGACAGAAGGCAAATTAACACTGGATGTTAAAGTAAAGAGAAAAGCAGAAGCGTTTAAACTACAGCGGTTTTGCTACTGATGCCAGACCACGTACTGTGTGTCCATAGATTACATAAAACACTGAGACAAGACAGTGAGGCATGACACACCAAACTACAACATTCAGATGAAAACAGTTAGGTATCTGAACTGTTTTCATTTGCTCACACCACAACAGACTGGAGAGTGAGGACAGATGAAATGTGAACATAACACATGTGACACTACAGGCACCTGATGAGAGAGGACTACGAACAGGACTCAGGACCTACTCAGCTAAAAATAAAAGAACTGAAACGAAAGAGCAAACCTGATTCGAGGCGGCAGATTCAGCGAAAGGAACATTGGTGACTGGGGTCGAAGCCGACGAAACAGTGGAGGTGGTGGCACCGTGCATCATGGGAACTTTTATTCAGGCGAGTCAGACGAAACACAGAGGACGAGGATGTGGGCGGGGAGGAGGAGGAGGAGGAGGGGGAGGGAGGGAGGGAGGGAGGGACAGGAATGATATGGTTACCATGGCAAAATGTGTCGGATCAAAAGTCATGGCACAAGTCAAGTGATATTGCCAGGATGAATAAACAATCAAGACACATGCAAACGAAATAAGAGATAAAGGAAATCACATATTTAATTAGCCAACCAGTTACAAAACAAAAGAAAATGCACTGTTTCACCAACAAATGGTCGTTAAACAGACAATACACAGTCATACAATCTGATCAGACTGGAGTATCTGATATATTGTATTCAAATGGACGAAGCATGTGTATGGAGCGAGCAAATGATCCATAACAGACAAAAAATTCCTTCAATAATGTCACAGCTTTAATGTGACAGTGGTTTATATCTTCTGATGAAAGAGTCCTGTGAGTTGATAATCATAATATATCTGTAATTTAGTGACTGACTCTCTTCGCAAGATCAATTTCAACTCTCACTTTCTATTCAACTCATAAATGTCCTGTGATGAAGGTGCTTTGGACAAACACAGCACTGACACATGAACTACTAAATAAGATATTTGTATGATTTCACACACATTTGATCTGCTTTCTTTCAAGTAGGTAAACGGGATAACAAAAATCATTTGACTCAGGTAAGATTATAAGTCAATGGAAGTACAACTACAGTAGTCCTGACAGTTGTTTATGTCTTCTGTGACTGTAGGAGTTTTGTTAAGCTTGATAAAATAACCCATAATGAATTCAGCAGAGGGTACGTCAGCTTAAGCCCAGTTCAGACCAGAGATTCACAACGAGACGAAACCTTTCTAGAACGTTGCAGAGAAAAGTTGCAGTGGTGTGAACTGGCCGGTCTAAGCTCGACTCAAGCCGGGGGATGATGTCACCTGAAACTCAGCTGGTCAAATCAGCTGGGCTGGTTTTAGAGCATAAAGCATGTCAAATGTTTCTACAGTCAACCAGCTCGTAGTGAAGTCCGATGGTTGAGTCAAAATGGATACAGACGGCGTGTTCGCTTGCTCTGTCCCTGCTGAGCCTTCTGTTTCCGTCCTCACGGTGTGCTGGTGTCAAACAAACAAAGCTCCTGAAAGGGATACAATCGCACCGGAGCAGGATGGCAAATGTCAGCTTCTGGGCTAAAAAAAAGTAAGTCTGTCTCTAACATATAGCGTTGCAGAGATAGTTTTTAATGTTATGTAGTATTTAACACTGTTATCCTCAGAGTTACCTTCTGTAGTGTCCAGTATGTCAGATTTTTCTCATCAGTCCTGTTCAACCTTTAGTGGCAAGGCAAGGCACACTTCCAGTAATACAGTGTTCAGTTTATGTTCACATAATATTTCAGTGAAAATCCCATTTATTTTTTACTTAAGGCACTGTAATTGCCCGAACACAGAATTTACTTGCCCTAAGCGCGTGTTGATGTCGAGCTCTGTGACAGACAAAAAAAGCTTTGTTGAGTTCACCCTCAGTGCACTGCAGCCGATTTAGTTAATCTAGAGATAATGTGCAGAATTGTTTCCCCATCAACTAATCGATTGGTTGAAGAGTAGGTAGGGTTTTGGTTGACCAAGACTTTCTGTGGTTGATTACAGCCCAAAATGTACTATGTAGTATGAAAAAGAAAAAAAAAGACCCGGATGTTGAAGTGGTTCAGCAAAAAATCTTCAGTCGACCTCGCCTGATGTATCCCACATTGAAAAGCGCTGGAACAACTAACAACTAACATTTAATCTCATGTGAGGAGAACCATTCGCAATTATGACAAAGCTACATCTGTAACAAACGCATAACTAAATTTGTCCAACTACTGTATTCTAAACATATCTGTTTAAGTTAAGTTAAGTTAAGCCTGCTAAGCTAACACTCGATATCCCATAGACAGAAATGTTAACCTTAGCAAGAACTTAAATCTAACAGTCAGTTATATTTTTTATTGTAAGGGACAGAGGAGAACATAGAGGCCTATATCCACTGGCAAACTGCCACTATACAGTAGTGGTGGGTTGCTATTATTTGTGCTATTCTTAACTTCTACTTTCCAAACCGGAAATTGGCAAAGCCTGGCTGAGCGTACTGCAAAACAAATCTATTTAACAGTTTCATACTGCATACTACTAACGCACATACTACATTTATTGGTAGTATGTAGTAGGTGGCTTCAGATACAGCCCATATATTTTTAAAGCCCCTGTGCACCCACAGAGGTGTTTTCTTTTATGTTGCATATTTAAATCTGTTCTCAGTCAGGAATATGTGGGTGAGTACTAATGTATTTGATGGAAATCTCGCTCACACTGCTGATGGTATTGTTTGTCGGGGCTGAAGAACATTCACTGTTATTCATTAGAGTTGCAGATGCATACAACAACTGGGCAGTATTTCTTGCTTTATTTTAATCAACCTCTTGCGAGTCCTTCAACATAATGAAGTGCTGTTAGGCAAGCTGAATTTACTGCCAAATTTATGGAAACCACATTGGAGACAGTTCAAGGTTGTGGAATGAACATTCAGTTCGCAGGCAACAGCTCTGGTGGACATTCCTGCAGTCAGCTTGCCAGTGGCACACCCCCTGAAAAGTTGCGACATCTGTGGCATTGTGTTGTGCTATACATAAGCACATTTTAGAGTGGCCTTTTATTGTGACCATCCCAAGGCACACTTGTGCAGTAATGATGCTGTTTAATCTTGATATGTCACACCTGTCAGGTGGAAGGATTATCTTGGAAAAGGAGAAGTGCTCACTCAGGATTTAAGCTAATTGGTGACCAAAATGTGAGAGACATGTATCTACTGAGTGCATTAAAATAGTCTCAGATCTTTAACTTAACCCTGGGGATAATGGGAGCAAAAACAAATGTGTTGTGTTTGAATTTGTGTTCAGTGTACAATGCTAAACAACCAGAGAACTTCTGTAGAGTTTCCAACTGGATCAAATAGAACAAAAATCAGAGAGCTGGACTACAACTGCAGCACAGCAACACATCCTGGAAACTTAATTTCATCGTGATTTTAAAACAGCATCAGTGGTAATGTGATATGAATGGAGAACACACACACACACACACACACACACACACACACACACACACACACACACACACACACATACATACAACAACACGTCTTTAGGGAAATCTTTTATGATGCTATCTACCAGATTCGTGACTGAGATTAAGATCAACATCACCACAAATGATAGTACATCTTCCTTTTGTGTGTGTGTGTGTGTGTGTGGTGATTCTGATGGATCTTTAATATTTCAGCAGTATATAGTATTTTTTTGGAATCCTTGTTAACACCTCAGCAGTGGATTGTCACAGGTGAGACACGTAGCTCACTGGTCTGGATTCTGTTCAAGTCCACACATACAGTTGCTGCAGTGGCCCAGGTTCAACTCCAGCCTGTGGCCCTTTGCTGCATGTCACTCCCCCTCTCTCTCCCCCTTCACGCTCATCTGTCCTATCAATTAAAGGCTTAAAAATGCCCAAAAAAATATCTTATAAAAAAAGTCCACACATACAGTATTAAATGTACTGAATAAACTGAAATAAACATGTAACCTAAGTAAATTGTTAAAAACGTAGCTGCAGTGACGATCAGTCTGTTTTCTATGGTTAACCTACAATTTATTCTGATATTTTCAGTATCAGTTTTCTGAAAAATTTCATTGCACAGCCACCATAAAACTGGGAAACACTTCTCTATACTTGGCTCAAATAAGAGTTAAGTTTCTGGGAGGTTAAGGGCATGCTCGCACAGAAATAATAATGAATGACTTGCTTACACAAAGCATGACTCAAACACGACGTTAATGTGACTGCAGACAGGCAGACATGATGACACACAGACATGATGCAACGACAAAGACGACGGGCTGAGACCTATCATATGGTCTTCAGTAGCTGACACAATAATGTGCGGTATGTTCCTCTATAATAACAACCTTGAGGGATCATCGCAGTCTGAGCTCATTAACTACAATTTCAATTTACTGAACATTACTGCTGACCTACTACGGGTTACTGTCCAGTACAAGATGGCGTCAAAATCCAACTATAGGAACTTGGAGTTTGTTGGAGAGAGGAACTCCATCACAGTAACATTTGGTCCCCTTTACTCTCCATCACAGTGACGTTACTGTCATTAAATGTAGATACTAAGCCAGGACCATCTGCATTTCAATCTAGTCCATGTTCTGGATATACAGCAGTCAAAACCATTTTTTAATAATTCTTAATAGTTTTAAACTAGTTTTTACTGGGAAACTAATTAATTAATTAATTAATTAATTAATTTCTGAACCTGTTGGGCACAGCAAGGGCTGGATCCGAGCTGCTGCTTAGGTTTGCTCAGCTTGTTTCTCTGATAACATAAGATTCAGACGACTGATCTGATGACTAACATCCTTCATCCGGTTTGCAGCGATATACCAATTTCAAGATAAAATGTGATATATAATTTGACAGTTGTCATCTCATGTGCATTTACTCATCTATGATATTGAAGAAAAAAAACGCAACTGGACGTTTAATCTCCCCTTTATTTCAATTATTTTCTAAGGGGAGACTTTTTACACATATTTCCATTGAAAAAATGGTTTCAAGTTTTAATTACAGTGATAAAACGTTTGTTTCACCATCAATAAGCCTTCCGTTTTCATTCCTTTAAGGGTCATTCCGACTGATAAGAAGATCAATTCTTTAATACAATGATACCGTGAATCCATGATATTTTCTATCGTGAAAATGTCTTATTTTTGCAGCCCTAAAAACAACCAAGATCTATAAAGAGTATCAATTGAAAGGCCATTTATGACAGCTTCTGGCAGACAACCACAACACTGATGCATGTGCAGAGGAAAAATTATGTCATTGACAGGAGACAGCGACCGAATAGATAGATAAAGATTTCTCTGGGTTTGAACATTGTTGTTAACATTTGGAATGATGTAAGCACACAACTAAAAAAATATATATAACATTGGTCCGATCATTTTTAGACATTTTAATGAGGAGAAGTCACATATTATATCTTTCACCAGCTGACAACATGCTAAAGAGTACGGTCATGTCGCAGTTAATCATCCAGTCATGTATTAGAGACTCCTGTCCACTGCCACACACAGTGAAGTTACTGATCTCCAGCTATGATACAGCTGACCTACCAATGTCTCCTGAGGGCAGCATCGTGTACACAACAGAGCCTGTCACATTATGTGAAGACACAAAACAAGAGACGGATGAGAGCAGACGAAGACAAAGAGTTGAGGTAAAGAAAAAGGTGTAATCATCAACAGCAGGTTGAGCCAAGTCGACAGGTTCAGGTTAGTGCAGTCGACACTGTCGCAGTTAGTGCACACACGTGAACCAACACGCAAAGACACACACAAACAAGCTCATCAGTAAAAACCAACTGCTTTCAGCTGATGAGCAGACAATGAGGCTTTGATCAGTATCAGTATGGCGTAGGAGAGATGTATCCAAGATACAAGCAGTGTATGATAAATGAATGCAGAAGTATTATTCAGTGCGCACAGACCAGGTAGTACAGTATGTGGGTGTTTTGGCCTCTATGTTGTATAATTTAGGAATGTGGTATATCAATTATTCATGTCTGACAGCCTTCGAGCATTTCACGACTCACTGTTTCTTTACAGCTAACATGACATGAAAAATGTCTCTTCAGTGCTGATACATGCTGACGTCCCTGGTATCACTATGTGCCAAACACGTCACTAAAATGCATTCTCATAAATAATATTTTATGTCTGTTTATATCTCTTTTCTTCAATCACACTTATTAGTATATAAAACAGAAAAGGCAGCAAATCATCACATTTTTGAGGCTAGAGCCAGCAAATATTTAGTATTTTTGTTTGAAAAATAAGTTTAATAACTAAGGGAATTTAATAATTGTTGGAAATTAATTCTATATCAAATGACTAATCATTTTCATGTATTTGTACTTACACTACGATGTAATGTTTGTTTGTGTAGACAAGTCTCTGCTGATGGTGCTGCTGATGAAGGGAAACTCCGGTATTTTTGAACCTGGACCCTATTTTTCTATGTTCTTGTGTCTGAGTGACTCATGGGAACAACAATTTTTTAAATCGTTCCAGTATTACAGTAAGCGAGAGCGCTGCAGCCAGCAGCGGTGAAACAGGCTAATAAGTAACCACTCAGGGGAAGTGTGCACCTTCGGTGTACGTCCTCTAAAAGTGCTTGTTTCTGCCACTGATAGGCTGAGATAGTTGTTACGAGTATCTGACAACATTACAGAAAGGACCCTTCAGAGAAATGAAACATTAATCCATACCTTTTGTTTGTTCTGATCTGTTTTGTGACCAAGTCTCGCTTCAGGAGAAGTCATTTTCACTTACTACGTACTTTGCCACAACAAACTAATACCAGCACTCCTCTCTTCAACTCACACTGGTGGCTCCACCATTTTCTTACTGCTGGAAGTCACCTCTTGTGAAATTTCATGATGAGACTTCTCGTTATGAGACTTAGACACAAAGCAGACCATAAAAAATGAAAGGTATAGAAAAGAATGAGCCTGTCAATGGTAAGAACAAGCACTTCAAGAGGACGTACATTAAAGGGGTGCACATGCTTCAAGTGGTTCCACTGTCGTTTGTTTTGCTGCAGCCATTTTGCTCAATGCCAGAAATATTTCAAACATTGTTTTTCCTATGAGTCACTTAGAGACAAAAACATGGGAAAATAAGGTCCAGTTTCAAAAAATACCAGAGTTCCCCTTTCAGTAACAACCAGAGATCCATTTTTTTTTTTTACCCCATAAAGGATTTTTAGGGGAGTTTTTCCTTATCACCTTTGAGGGTCCAAGGACAGAAGGATGTTGTGATCTGTTAAGTCCTCTAAAGGCAAATTGTGATTAGTGATGTTAGGCTTTAGAAAAATATGTATTTCTTTAAAGATTTTTTTTTACTTGTATGCCTTTATTTAATGGATCAGATTAAGAGGGAAATGGGATGAGAGAGAAAGAACGACACACAGAGCTGAACCCACAAGAGCACTGCCCCTGCACATGGGATGTCTGCTCCACCCATTCTTGTATTATAGTAAACAAGCTAACAGCACTAATGACAGACCAGAAGTCTGCAATAACATTTTTTTGCCACCACTAGATATCAAACAAAAGCCAGAGACAGTGCTGTAAATTCACCACATCCAAGAAGAAGAGAGAAGGTTATGTTATATTAGAGCCTTATGGGGGAAAGTTTCTCCTCCTCCTCTGTGCTGCTATGTCACGTCCGCAACTGTCGATACCCGAGAGTAGTGTGAATGTCAAAAGTGCTCACTTTGCAGCAAAAAGCAATGCTGTAACTAAATCTTCATATTTGTTTTACAGTTTGGAGTTTGGTCTACATATGCAAGAGTGAGACAGAGAGGAGCTGGTCTCTCTCTCGATACATTTCTTTACTTTCTGTGTCCATGGTAGTGGGCATCAGAAAATGCGTAAGTACAAGGATGAGCCCTAGAGCCAGCGAAAAAACAACGGGTGGATTTGTGCAAGAGATGAGCAGGGAGATCTGGGCTCTGGTAAAATGGATGCAGTTCATTTACACATACTACTAACATTGTTATAGTACACAGCTGGATAACCCTTTAAGTATAGTCCTTGAGTAAATGTACTTACTAACATTATAGCACTGACAAACAGCCCCACATAATGGCTCGACTCTGATGTGTGTATTACTTGTTTGTTTGGACTGCATACTGTAATGTTACTTTGGTTATGGCTCCAACAACTCATCACATGTCGAGCCAGAGTGAAGCAAATGCAAGCAACACAACAGGCAGCATGATCGAAGGAATAATAGCGAGCAGTAACACAGCATGCATTCCGGTGCAACTGAACCTGTAACTCTCTGTATCCTGCAATATTACCTCATCACCTCAAGTCATAACCCGTGCACTGTCTGCCCAGAACCAAGTGCCATGATTCCAGTGTACATGTGTGATACCTGTGTGTATTCAGTGTATGTGGAGACTCACCAGTGGGGATGAAGGCTGGCTGCTGGAGCTGCATGTTAGCCAGGGCTTGCTGGTAGTGGAACATGCTGGGGTTAAAGACGGTGGCAGCTGCTCCGTTGCTCTTCTCTAAGATCGGCCTCTTTGGTAGCTGCTGCATGGCACCGGGACCCAGAGCCTGGCCAGTATAAGAGAAGTTACCTACTATCTGGCGTTATCTCTGTGTAACCTTGTATTATGAATCGTATACTCTTTCTTCTTGCTATTGGTACGTACTGCAGCTGCCCTTACAAAGTACGTACTATGCAAAACATTGTCAAAATATTGCACCATGACCCTCAAAGTCTGCAGATTGTCTGCTTGAGGCCCCTTGTGGACTGGATGAATTGTGGATTTGGACAGCCCGCAAAGTCTGCGAGTCTACCACTGCATTGAAATCTGGACATTTGGATTCAGCCTTCAGAGTCAACATCCAGTCACCGTGGATATTTCTGTTTACCGCCACAAGAGGACACTGCAGTATCTCAGATTAGCTGAAGTGATGTAGGACAGCCCAGAGGTCAGGCCAAGAGCAAAATGGGATTGCTATGATTTCATTCACTAATGGGGCCAGTGCTGAAACATCAAACTGCAGTGGAAGATAACCACGAGAACTTTTGACTCACAGCAGGGAGATTCAATTATAACATTAAAACACACTTATATATAACATTTTAGGACGTGGTGCCAAGCTGTCATTTAAAAGATGAATGTTTTTAATTTTCCTGATTAATTTAAGAATAAATATATGAATAGAAACAGCAAAAAAACCAAAACCTAAATGAATGCCAGGATGTATAAACTTGGATACTTGTGTTTCTAATTATACTATTTTTGCATCTTTTTCCGATACTGCCTTTCTTGTTTTTCTGCATCAGCACTGCAGATTGACCTGATTATGTTACAGCTGCTCTCAATGCTAACTTTAGCCCCTGTAGCTGAGAGTACAGACTCAGACACATGCACAGTAGCAGACATTCATGAAAAAACATAATCCCTAGACTACATTATCAAATTTCAAGCTGGCTGAGGGATACTGTGATACCCTGATCCTTCATTGCACCAGTAAACAACATCCAAGTAGAGAACAAGAAAATCTTCTACTGTTTCTCTGCCGTGTTAAGCTGATATGGTGAATGTTGATTTATAACTTTAAGGAGGGGAGTATTGGCTTACACCTGTGTGTGTATCATAGAGAAGCATCTTGTGTTTATTTTTGGTGAAAAGAACAAAGAGTTCTCAGTGTTTGGACTCACCAGGCCTGCGGATGCTGTGTTGTGACTGGCTTGGTGCTGTGCAGCCTTGATCCTGGCCTGCAGGTGAGCCGGAGGATGGAAGTACTTGCACTTGTCTCGGCTGCAGCGGCCCTTAATGTAGTCCATGCACACGATGACGGAGTTTTCGCTGCAGTCCACCATGCCGGCCTCCAGAGGGTGAGCGTAGCGGCAGTCACTCTCGCCCCGCGTGCAGTTACCACGCTGGAATTCTCGACAGACCTGGGAGAGCCAGCGGGGGCACTGGTCAACATTTACCTTTCATCATACTTTGGCCAAACATAGAAACACAACAACTGGCGCAGGCTGCATACCTCCAGCTTGTCTGTGCGCACATGTTTTTGTGCGGAGGTGCCGTTGCCCATGGCTGCTAGGCCGGTGGGACTCCCAGGGACCAGCAGGGGAGTACTGGGCAGCAGCTCAGGCATCAAGCCCATGCCTGGGCCCATGTGGCTTAGATATGGACTGAACGCCATACTGGGACTCGTTGCCAGGGAGGGCGTCACTGGGAATGTTGTCTGAGGGAGGGAGAGAAGGGCAGAGACGATAGAGGCAAAACAAGTTATGGCAGAGCTTTCTCTGGCATCAGGAAACGGATTTGGAGGTAACATAACCAGTACTGTGGGTTTCACTGCTACGCCACTACTGCTTTCAACATTAAGAAACCTCTGCATGAATAATACATGTAAGATTTTGCACTTTGTCACTTATGATTCAGCAAATTTCACACTCCCTTAAAGCTTTATTTATTGCAAAACTTCTCTGCTTCATAATCTATTGTAAGTAAGAGTTTTAACCAAAGCAGGCTGTTCTCCTGCACTGTTCGCATGTATATGAAAAGTAATCATGAGTCAGTAGTTAGTATATATGACACATCATTGAAAAGGTTGCGATCACATGACCAATGTGCTGACAGGAGTGAAGAAGGCAGTAATATAAAGAGTGAAAGTTTGCCTCAGGACACAGGCTGGGGCGGTGGATGGATTAAACAACACAGGAATGTCCCCAAGAGGACTGGTGCCTGTGCCCTGTGTGAAACCAATTGAACTTAAAGGTATTTTAGAGTAAACTGTCAACATGTTTCTTTTCCTGAAACTAACCTACGTAATTTTACGTTACGTATGTAATGTCATTTTGTGGGGTGCTAATTCATTAGATATCATACAAACTGTTGCATGTGCATTTATGTAAGATATCAAACAAACCATTGTATGAGGATGCGTTGACCAAAGACAAAACAAATTATATGATTGATTTGCTCCATAAGTGAAAGACTGATGTTTAGCTAGTTGAGCTATGTGCAAAATGGGAAGCCTCAGATGGTTTCACACTGAAGTATTGACACTGGATCTTTGTGCAAAGTTTGGTTTATTTTCAAGCATGAGGAGGCAGATTTTCTAGGAGAATAAAGACTTGAAGATGCTGTACAGTGATCAGTCACGCTCAGGCAATTTTAAGCAATAAGCTGGAGCACAAGAAGATGTTTACTTTACAATGCAGATTCTGCACCAGTTGAGGCGCGACTCCGCAACCTCTGGAACTTAAGACGTCATCTACCTCGCTGAGCTAATTGGCAAGTAGCAACTCAACAGTGGCTTCACAAATTGAGTAAGCCAGTCACTGTTGTGTGGGAAAGCAGCCATCCGTGCATGGAAAGGCAGATTTAAAACCACTGTAAAAAAAATTCAGTTATTAAGACAAAAATCTGAAAATACTCATATTGCATATAGACAGCATGGAGATGTTAGTAATTGATTGCTCCATAAGTGAAAAACTGATGTTTAAAATTGCCATTTTTACATTGACTTCAATTGTTCACATTAGAGCAAAATTCAAAATGCTGTCCAAAATTTAGTTTTTGAGATCAAATACTGAAATTTGCCACACATCATCTACCATGACTCTAGAATTTTGTCATTTTTTCATGAACATTGAAGAATTATTTAGCAAGAATTTGCATGCATATGTTTAAAGTACCATTTACAGTCAAACATTTTGATGCACTATAGGCTCAATTTTTGATAAATCAAAAATCTGAGAAATGTAGTTTTTGTAGGACAGTCTGAAGATGCTCTGTAGCAAGTTTGGTGTCAATTGAGCAAAAATTGTGGGAGGAGATAGGTTTAAGAGGTTTTACAGTTTTTGAAAAAAAAAACAAAAAAAAACCAGAGTGATAAACTTCATAATTTAACAGGTTTAAATGTACAAAAGTTTCTTCAGTATTGGGGCTACGGTTTGATGAAAGTTGTGAAGTTGTAGCACGTATGGTTGATTTGTTATGAATTTTCAAAGTTTTGAACTTTAGACACTTGCTGTAGCGCCACCATCAGGACTATTGGCTTGAGTTTACAGCTGAGGATATCTGGCATGAGACTGGACCTTTGTGCAAAGTTTGGTGAGTTTTCACCCATGGGAAGTATGATTTCCTCGGAAGAAGAAGAAAGAAGAAGAAGAAAAATATCTAGGATTACAATAGTGTCCCCTAATGATAATATATCAAAACTAATGTGACACTAATGCGTCATTTAATAAAAAATTAATTTGAAATATTTAACATAATTTAAAAGCACCTGATAAGTTACTGGACGAAAAACTGTGTTGCACCCTAATTAAGACCTTAGGATCGAAACCAATCTGTGTTTTAATGCAAGCAGCCATGTTTCTTGAATAAAGGTGGGTTTTTAAAATATATTTTTTGGGGCATTTTAGCCTTTAATTGATAGGACAGACAAGCATGAATGGGGGAGAGAGAGAGAGAGAGAGAGAGAGGGGACGATATGCAGCAAAGGCCACAGGCTGGAGTCGAACCCAGGCTGCTGCGGCAACAGCCTTGTACAATACATGGGGCGCCTGCGCTATTCACTAAGCCACTGTTGCCCCGAATAAAGTTTTTTTTTTAACTGAAATCAAATGCATTTGTTCCTGCTCCGCACATGACTCCATGTGCAGACCCTTTTCTTCAAGAGCACCTCCGTTTTTTCTTAGGTCTCATATGATAAAGACAGTCCTCAAGCACACTACTACCTCATTCTCCAAAGCGTGATTCTTCACCCAATAAGTTATATTTGGCGGAAATCTTTGCACATAATTCTGACTGTAAATGGACAGGGAGAGTTTAAATATATTTAAATAGACTTCTTTATTCCCTTTTTTTATCTGTATTAAAGGTAGGGCTGGTCAAAAATTCTCTGTATTTTTTTTTTTTTTAAGTTTTTAATCTCTTTTATTGATGATCAGCCTATTAACTTTTTTATTATTATTTATAGATTCATTTATTTCACTGAACTCCTTGGCATATTTTTCATTTATTACTTATGTGTCTACATGTTACTGTATGTTGTAGCATGTGTGCAAGGCAAGCTGTCGAAACAGAAAGTTGTCTGAATCTGATACCATGATATGAGACTTAATATTGTTTTAGATTTTGGATACTGCACTACGATCATAAGTGACGTCATTACAATAAAGTGATATAATTTTCTGAACTTAGCAGACTGTTCTAGTGGTTCTATAATTTGCCTTTACCCTCTCAAGTCATTATATCCACATTACTGATGATTATTTATCAAAAATCTTATTGTGTAAATATTCTATGAAAGCACCAATAGTCAGCACTAAAAAATTGTCGTAATATCAAGTTCAATGTATTTGGTCAAACATATTGTGATATTGTACTCAGGGGACAGAAGATAAAAGAAATTTAACTGCAACTTGATGCCAGCTCCAACAGAGAGTCAAATATTATTCTATTATCATAAAATAACTGCCACTCTGCTGCAGGTTAAAACATCACTCACAGCACACAGAGTAAATAGTGTTTTAAAAAAACAAATAACATTTTCAAACACAATGTATTGATTAAAGAGTCGTAGTTTTAGTGTAGGCTGCTCACTATGGGCTGCAACTGTGCTCCGGGCAGCATGAACTGCATCTGTTGAGCCAACATGGCCGCGGCGGCCTTCTGCTGGATCAGGTTGTTCCTCCCGTTAATCTCCAGCTGGGTTTTCAGGTGCGGCGGTGGATGCAGGTATTTACAGTTCTCACGGGTGCAGCGCCCCTGAGGAGGAGAGAGAAGGGAGGGAAGGTGAGTGTGAGAGCAGACAGACGGGGCAACTCTGAAAACAATGTGCACATACATCAATCAGGGGTGTGCCTTGACGCAGAAAGCTCACCTTATTGCAACAACTGAGCTGCACTGCACTCATCCAGATAATCAAGTACAATTTGTAAAACTAAACATCAAAAATCAAGCTTGTTTACGGAGCAGAGCTATGTACGGTAAAGTCTGGTGAACTAAAGCACTAATGAAGTCCCGGAAGACAGCGTACTGGATAATTCATGAGAGATGTGCAACCACTTTCTAAAAATGTTCATCATTAAAGCATGTTACGCTGAAATCCACGAGCAAAACAGAAATATAGAAATTTAACTGGCCGTCATTCAAAGGTGTTTCTCCTTTCTACAAGCTAATTGCTTTGAGTCATTAATGAGACTTTACTTTTCATTTCATAGCATTAACGAGTCATTTTTTTTACAGCAATGTGAACTGACAGGTGGAGTGTTTGAGCCAGCTTTGGATTTTTCCACAGAGGCACAGCAGACGTCAGATAAACCTCGCTGACATTACAGGAGATAAAGCTGCAGAGTGAAAACACATGCTCGACTCTCACCGTCCTGTACCAATCCGTCTGAATCCCCACCTGGTCATTATCAGTCAACAAATAAGATACTTTACAGAGAGAGAAAAAACATATATATATACAGTATATATATGCATACACATATATACAATAAGTAATATAATGAGTATGTGACTGTGGCTGCAGCACATGCACTTGTTTTGTTCAGGGGAGAGCTAATATAGGTTTAGATGGAGAACAGAGACCTTTTTTTTTTACTTGCATTCATTCTTAAAAGTGCAAAATACTGTCAGTGATGGTGGAAGTATTCAGATCAGTAAGTAACAAGCAAAGGTACGCAAGAATTATCAGCAAAATGTACTTAAAGGGACAGTTCAACCCCAAATCAATAAAACATATTTTTTCCTCTTACCTGTTGTACATTTTATTAGTCTGAATTGTTTTGGTGTGCATTGCAGAGTGTTGGAGATATCAGTCCTAGAAATGCCTGCCTTCTCTCCAATATAATGGAACTAGATGGCACTCAGCTTGTGGTGCTCAGAGTGGCAAAAATATTCATTTGAGAAACTCAACAGTAATGTCTCTTTCCAGAAATCATGACCCGGTTACTAGAACTAATCTACAGACCTTGTTGTGAGCAGTTTCGTGTAGGAACTATTTTCTCTCTACTGAACCACAACTGCCAACTGAATCACCATGCAGAAAGAAATGTGCATCTACTCATGGATGAGAGGCTTGTGCTAATAACAGTGTGAGCTGTAGACATAAATGGTGTCCTTCTTAGCTGAGCTGGAACATTAGCTAGCTCAGGCCACATCCACCCTTATATGTTTTCATCCCCCTACACATGAGCATTTTAGCATTGTTTCAGAATAATCTCCATCCATACTAACACGCCACAAAAGGTATATCACATGACCATTTACGTACACTGGGCATGCAGAGGTGTAAACATAAAGCAGATTGTCTACTCTGTGGTTTTGTTGCTTAATTATAGATAATACTACAGAGATGGGGAAAAGTAAGACCAGAGAGCTCTCTGCTGGACTGAGGACGAGGTGAAACTAAAGCAAATAAAGTGACTTATTAGACGGGTGCTGGCAGGACGCATTATCCATTACCAGAGGAAGCTGAGGCAATATTACTTGAGTACCCTCACAAGAAGGATGAAATCACAAAAGGTATGTAGGCCTGGCTATAATGTTTTGACTTGACAAGCTGTGACTGACTGAATCAGGAATCAAACGAGGATGTCTGTGTCATCATGTTTAAAAGGGTACGTTTCTACCCGTCCAGACCAAAATGCAATCCTGCAGTGTTCAAACTAAAATGGAATCAGCAGCATTTTCAAAGGTCTCCCTATTAGGGAGAGTGGTAGCAGGGACGCTTCCTTCTGCACAGTGATGTGGTTGGTGTAGTTCAGTGGAAAGAAAATAGTTTCTACAAAATCTGCTCACAACAAGGTCTGTGGATTATCTTAAGTAACCAGGCCATGATTTATGGAAAGAGACACTGAGTTTTTTAAATGTACTTTTTGGCGTTTTGAGCACCACAACCCGAGTGCCATCTAGTTCCATTATATTCAAGAGAAGGCAGACATCTCTACGGCTGATATTTCCGACACTCAGCAACTCACGCCAGAACAATCTAGACTGATAAATAGCATTACAGGTAAGAGGAAAAAAAGAAAAGAAATTTAATTTCAGGGTGAACTGACCCTTTATTCAAAGTAAAATTACTTGATGCAGAAAAATGGTCCCTGTCATTTTTACACAACTATATATTATATCATTAGATGAGCTCATCCTATGTTTTATATGTAAAATACTAATAAAATAAAATATCTAATATAGTGGAATTAGGGACAATAACGATTAAGCGACGATCAATTGATCGTTTGTTAACGATTTGATTGAACATGATGAAATTTAATCATTCAAATAGAGGTCTGATTTTTACTATAAAAAATGTGTAGTCTCCTATTATATCAGAAGAATGATGTGTTTTGAAAGTACATTTCAATGACTAGCTGAGCAAAAAAATGGCTGCAGTGTAAGTGACAGGGCGGCCATCTTGGGGTCTGTAAGAAGAGTGCTGCAGTGACAATGGAAAATAAAGCAGGCACAATGAGGCATTATCAAGTTATATTTAATGTGTTGCATATTTCTAGGGCTGTACATATTTTTTATGTTTCATAGGATATGAAATGCTATCAGAGAATATGCAGTATTTTGCTGTGAGCTTTAATTAATTGATCGTTAATGTAACCATGGAATAAGGGAAGTGCTTACAATTTGCAACTCTGAGGAGAAACCTTTTATATTGATCACGTCTGTCCAAGCCAAATTGACCACTATACGCAGATGATTATTATAACTACATTTGCTTTCTTTTTCTTTAATCCTCATGCAGATTACCATCTAACTGACATTTATATATTTATAACATGAATATACAGTTATGGGGGACATCACATGGAGGCATTAAGTGACCCGGCATTATCAATCCACATGACGAGGAAAGCTTCAACCGCAGGTGCTTTCCCCTTCCTCATTCATTTAATGTCTTCATCAGTAGCTGTGACCATTTCTCATTGTTTCAGGACATCACATGAGGTAGCCTGAGGAAGTTTCACTGTTGCATCTCGTTGGTTCCTTTTGGGCAGTTTGTCATAAGCCTCAATTAAATTGTGTTTTACCGTCCTACCAGCACAAAGTATCAGGAGAATTAAGTTAAAAAAAAAGAATTGCTGTAGTTTTAAAATGTTTTTCCATGTGTTGTCATGTATAAAAAGACTTAAAATTAACACTGTAAGCAGACTACTTGATTAATATGAGCAGATTATTTATACAGCATTTGTATTGGAATGATTCTGTCCCAAGTTTTTGATCCATAAATGTGGTTTCTCACTGCAGCTAGCAAAAATATTAAGTACCAAATCTGTACTTAACAACAGTATTTGAGTGAATGTACTTCCACTACTGGACTTATATATGTAAATCCATTTTATCAAGTATAGTTGAGGAGCTAATCTCTAATCACTGGTTACTTCATGATCTTTACTCCTCACCTTCAGAAGGTCAGGACAGGGTCGGGTTAAACACGAGGTTTAAACTCAAGTGAAGGTGATTGTTATCAAGTGTTGTACTTTTCTACTGTTACATTGTGTCCCATTAAAAACAATGAATAATTAAAAAAATAAACATAATGATCTGATGAACATAGAGAACTATTCATGACTATTCATCAACAAATGCGGCATGTTGGCGGAGCAGCCATTGTCTGCTGTCGGGCTTATGTGCATAGTCAAAGCATTTCTATTTGTCTTGTATGCAAAGCTTCATTCATCACATGCAGGCTTCAACAACGACTGCAGACAGTTTGTGTGACTGGAACCAGAGTGTCACGTGCAAAATAGATTCCCTTTATAATAAAAGTGAATGACACAGCAAGAAGGTCACATTGCTCGGTAGAATAATGAGTTATGAATTCAACTGGATATTGGATAAACGTTGAACCATGTGGCTGCAGTTGTAGTGCCTCTGATGAGGGCATAACTCCCTAACAATTGTCAGTATCAGAGATCAATCTTGTGATCAATACAATGTGTTTTGAAACTACGGATAAAAAACAAGCTATCGACTAACTTAAGTTGCTATAATTCTGTATTTTCATCAGTGGAGGCTCATCTCGATTCAGCAGACACCATTTTTGATCAGAAGCAATTCTTTATGCTCATTTTTCTACTTGTCACTTTTGGCTTCTTGTCAAACCCTAAATCAGATTTTGAGGCACTTATCTAAAAGCAATTCATTTTGCCCCAGAACGTCGTTAAAGTCGTGTCCTTCCTCCCTGCCGGAGTCAGTGGGGAAGGTGAAGATGGTGCTGCAGGAACACTGCAGGTCAACACACACACTCTGAGGAAAAAACTGCAGTCTCCATTAAACCCCTGGGCCGACAGCAGCTGTCTGGCCCTGCAGATGAGCTGTTAACCCGCTAAACTACCTCCGCTGAGCATCAGCCTCATGCTCTGTCATCAAACCACACCCACACAAAACCAGCTCTCATTAGGTGATCGTGAGAGTGCCGCACGGCTAAAAAACTCATAAGACAAACTGACGTCATGGTGCAGAGACTCTGACGGTGATGGATGATGTCGCGCTGAGATGAGGGCGCAACAAAAAAAGCAGCAGGAGAGCTATATAGGACAAACTGCAGTGTCTCCTATACCAGCATCCAGCAGAGATTCACAGGACGTCACACACCAGACAAAAAGCGTACAAGCAAAACATGCAGCAGCCTGTAAAACGGTCAGGACGGCACACAAGGCTTACACAAACACTCTCGCCTACACTGGAGATGCGAGCAAGCTTTGCGTCAGCGTGCTGTGTGTTTAGGGATGAGTCTGTAATGAGGAGCGAGTCCCATGAGCCCACCAAGGCCTGCTCAAACTCACAGGGAATCAGAAGCACCTATTAATGAGTCCAATGGTGCACTTTATGCATTGTGTGCTCCAAAAACATGGACACGGACAAAAGCTTTTCAAAAGCTATGAAATCTGTGGTGGAGAAGGAGGCAAATAAAACGTGGCATTGAGGAGAGTAGTGGGTCAGGAATCTCCCTTTGGTTGCCATAGCAACACACTACGCAACACAGAGAAAGTCCCTGTTAGTACAGTAGTGTGCTGTTGATGCATTCAGAGAGAAGAGACAGAGGAGGGAGATATTAACCAATCAAACAATAAACAAACAGATCTGCAGAGTTCACAACCTAAAGCAGAAACAGAGATTTTTACTTTAACTTATTATGAAGTAAATGTTAATTGGACATATACAAAAATGACACCATTGGCATTTTGATTGGTTAAAAACATGACTCTATTCATGATAGTGACATTACACAAGCTTTTTTGCTTTAACTTATCATCATGAAGTAAATGTTAATTGCACAGTGTAATGGCTGTACCATAATGACCCCATCATTGTTTAGATTGGCTCCCATAAGCCTCGTTTTCACTATGCAATTCCTTCCGCCACTGGATAAGATCTCCCGGGAAAATGAAGGCTTGATTAAAAGTACAAAGGAGGTGAGTTAACCATTGCACAGCCAAAACAGGAAGAGGGGAGCATTTGTGTTTTTTCCGTCAGCTATTGGTAGCTAGCCCCAGTTACCAAAGAGGATCAGTGAAAGTTCTCTGCAGTTACTGTCCTCAGTAGATGAAATAATGGTGGTTCAACCGAAGTAATAGTATAAAAAAAGGGTGTGTCCATTGTTTTTGGTAGCTTGTGCGCTCCGAAGAAAACAGAAAGCAATGCTATGATATTAATGTTTGATTTTTGGGATGGCAATGTCAGTCTGTCAAACAGTTTCAATCTGAAATATCCAAACAATAAAACAATCCAAAAAATTATTCATCTGGTTTTAGCAAGGTGCAGTAACAATGCAGCGGCAAGAAAGCAGTTGTGTTGCTACTGCAGTCAAACAGTCTCTCCAGCTCCGCTCTACTTTTAGGAGTAGGGATGACTTCTAAAAATCAGCAGTCCTGAATGTCCTAATCTCGTCACTGCTACTGGATGGATTTAGATGTTTTTTCGTTCCAACATTCGTTGTCTTCAGAAGATGAATCCTCCTGATTTTGATGAGTTTTTATCTAGCTTCACCACAAGGCTGACATTTTAGGGTTTTAGTAAAATGTCCCAATAAAAATTTGATGAGCTGCCATTAAATTTGGTACAGTCATCTATCGTACTCAGCCGATGACTCATAATCACTTTGGCAATCCCCTGACCTTTTGAAGAGCCTCATAGAGATTCTAGCAACTCTTACAGGCCGTTCATACCAAGAATGATTACTATAACAATGACAATGTGATGATTCACACTGATGAACGACTGAACCCCAATGACGAGTCTCTTCCCTGTTAAACCCAATGCTTGGTAAATTAAGATAGATTTTAACTGGCTGTCAGTGTTTCTGTCATTAATTAAATCACTCTGAAAGTGATCCCAATGAGATCCCAGTGTCTTTGTTGTTATAGGTGTGTGTGAACTCTGCCATCCACATGAGATAGAATGATTTTTTTATTCTTGGTATGGGCGGCCATTAGGTTTTGTTCGTGAAAAAACCCAAATATTGTGGTTTAATGCAAAGATTTCCTGTTTGTCTTTGTCTTAGGGGCCAACAGCCACCGGCCACTGTCATGCTGTAGGTGAGCGTCTATCGCCTCACTATTTGTGGTATGTCCCACACCGTTGGTGCCAATAGGCCCTTGTCTGCCTTTTTTGGGCCTGGCAGAGCCTGTTAATGAGGAAAGCAAACAAATGGCGAAAGTCAAGAGGAATGAGATCAAACTTGTTAAATTAGCTAAGGTTCTAATTTTATTTTTGGCTTTTTGGCCTTTATTTGGTAGGACAGTGGTAGCATGAAAGGTTAGAGAGAATATGACATTCAGCAAAGACCTACAGGTCAGTATCAAGCCTGCGGATGCTGCGGAAAGGATGTAGCCTACTCAGATAGGTGAGTTACTCAGCACCCCTGGCAAGATTTTTTTTTTTAGCTACTGAGTTCTTCAGCAGAAACTGTTTCCAACTATTTCTGTTATTGTTAGGTAGCGCACAGTAAATATAACTTGTTCTTTCAACATCTGGTTGTGTTGTTAATGTGCTAAGTGGCTAACTAGTGTCATGAATTCATGCTGTCGGTCTTCTGGTGTCCCTTTTTGAATGTTAAATACAGACCACCACTGTCTGCTGGTGTGGAGAGTTATTTCCACTCATGCAGGTGCACAACATATGTGCTAGCTGGCCGTTAGCTGTAGTCTTGTCAATGTGTTGGAGCGCAACTTTTTGGCTGAGACACAGATGATGCAACAGTCGGCCTTCATCACCACTATTTCTTTGATGTCAGTTTGAGTCTCTGAGCCTTTATGTGATAGTAATCTGAGCATCTTTGGGTCTGTTATTTGACAAAAGCAGCTTTTTAAAGTCATTGTTTTTGTCTCTAAGTACTTGTGTTGCGCATTTTTCTCTATTTTCTGTCTTAATCTGTTAATCGACAAAGTATTTTACAGATTAATCAATAATGAAAATAAGTGTTAGTTGCAGCTCTACCATGATGTCATCCAAAAGTGACACTGCTGTTGAATCTTTTTTACGTGGGGCAGATGTGATGTCCACACTAATCATTTGAGATGACAACAGCACTCCAGTTAACAAGGTAAAAAGAACGAGGCGGTGAGCTTCTCCCCTCCTCCCCCCTTTCCCTCCCCTGGAGCAGGTTTAGACAGAGCTAATGGAGGAGCAACAGGGAACGCTGCTCGGACCAGGCCGGAGATGCCAGATATGGGAGGGACGGTGAGGAGGGAGGCCATTAGCAGATAAATCCATAAAATTAACAAAGAAGGGAGGGGTGGGCGGAGAGCGGGAGGAAGGAGTGATGCTCTAGAGCGGCTCGAACGTGGTGCTTCTTTGTTTTTTCCAGTCAGTCGACCAAAAACAACGGCTGTCAGCTGAGAATAATCCTGAACAACAATGGGGACAGAAACGCTGCTGTAAAGAGGTGGTTGTTGACATACTGCACTGGTATTAAAGCCCCACTGCAGCTCCTGATAAAGAAAGCAGCTTTGACCTTCAACTGTCATCAACTTCAGTTCTTTCTCTAACGACATGACCCCGGGGCTTCAAACAACCGAACGTGGCCTTTAATGCTTGTTCACTGCCTTTGGTACAAAGCTGCTCGTCCCTTTCTCCCATCAATGCAACCAGTACAGAGCCAGGCTGTTGCTCTGTGCTAAAAACAGCCGTGCCACTCAGGAAGATCAAACTATCCAATGGGTACGCACTCCTGTGCTGTTGCTAGGCCCCCCTCTCTGATTCTCTCCCTCTCTCTCTCCCTCTCCATCTCCCTCCTGCTCTAGAGGACATAACACAGAAAAATGGCTGAATAATAAATTCTAACTCAATAAACAAGGAGACAGCAGCTGCACTCAGACAGAAAGCTCCTTGTCTGGGTCTCACTTTTTTCTCTGCATGAAAGCTGGTCGAGCAAAAACACACACGTCGTTGACAACAGCAGCAGCCTATTCTCGATTTTAGCGCAATCGGCCATCGATAGACGGAGCTCTTTTGAAATACAGTGAAGCATCGTCACTTCTCAGACTATTAGTTTTTTTCCCGCTGTGTATGAGTGGAGCTAGTGTTGTGGTTCTGTGGTGGAGACGAAAGTCAGGAGAGCAGCTGAAGTGATGTTGAAGCAGCACCATCGACGAGCCTGCATCACTGATGGATGGACAGACTGTCGGCGATGTGGCTTTACGGGAAATTTCCATCACGCCCGGGCAAAATGGAAACAATAAATATCTTGATAACCAGAAGACAGACTCTGACAGTGTTATACGTATGTATATGTGTTTATTCTTAGAGAACTTGCCTATTTAAAATTAGGGTTGGGCAATATGACAATAAAATCCTGAATTCTGATTGGCTTGAAGGTGTGAATTAACTTTTAACTTTTTGACCTGACATGATAACTGGACATCTGTGACGCAGGATTTTTATTAGAAGCAACAATGAGGTTAAGAGAATGAGCTTGGAGCTGGGGTAATTTGTTTAACCAGTTAAGAAAGAGCTAAAAAAAAACTGCACAGTGAGAATCACTTAAATTTAGTTTAGTTTGATATTTTTGAGTCTGAGGGTCCACATTAGGAGGAAAGTGAGAACTTCTGAAATAACATTAGCTACATTCATGACAGTCATGGAACATGTAACTTGTTGGGTGTTATCCCTTACATATACCATGAGACAAAATCTGTCCACCACCAGAGACCTTTCAATACTATTTATACTGTGGTAACTATTCCTTTAATATATCTGAATGTATTACATCATTGCAGACAATGTTGCAAATCAATGAGTAAAACTGCTTAAAGGCTGCACTCCCCCTCTCCTCCCCTTTTCTCTCCCCCTTCTCTGTCTGTCTCTCAAAAATACGCTGTCTACTAAAGGCAAAAATAACCTTTAAAGGTGGAGTCGGCCATTCTGGAGAAAGACTGTTGATATTTGAACTCAACACCTAAACAAATACACCCCTCCAGTCATTTACAGCATTTATGGTCCCTCTCGCTCCCACTGGCATTCTCTTTATACAGCCATATCCATGGCCTTTACCCTATTGTGTGCATCAACGCCCTCTGTTGTTGAGCGGCTGGATTAGCTTTGTGTAGCTCAGTTCGAGCCACTTTTTTTTCCCCCATTTATATTCTTTCAACACCAAAATTATTGCATGTATTCAGGTTTTAAGCGCAAGAAAACCTGTAAAAGTAGGCGATAGGCTGCTTTTCCATTGCCAGTAGATAGTATGCCTTCTGTTGTTTTTTTCTGGTGTGTCACATTCAACGTCATAGACAGGTACCAGATGAAATGGACGCTAGTGAAAATGTTACGGTGGTTACATCTTTTTCATTTTTCTTGCTTATTCAGTCTCTCTTACACTCCTTGGCAACTAATTTTGAACAATGCTTGAGGCTGCCTGGATGGAGATGGACAATATTTTGTGGCAGTGTGTAGGGTTGCACTGCGTAGTGCCGTCAAATGGGCCAAAATTATTGCATTTACCTAGGTGGCGTATTTCCGTCGCTGCCGATCTGGGCCGATCAGAGCTGGAGCCGATAAATACCTGTGACTACTGCAGAGTCATTTGTACCTGGAATGAATGCCAATCATTTCCTTTTCCGTGGGTGTTTGTGGGTTTTCCTCCAGTGGGAAAGGAGCTTTATGGAGCCAGGGCTGTGTATAAATGGATAGCTAGTGGACTATGAGTAGATATTCCCAGAATTTAACAAAGTGTACTGGATTATAATCTGTTACTGCACCTTTATAGGAAAATAAGTACCAAAACAAGTCACATGTAGATATTTCAGCATTAGTCTTAATGTTCTGTATTATAATATACTGCTATCACAAAATAAGACTTAATCCATATCCATATCCATATCCTGAGTTAAAATCACTTAAGACTGAATATCATTTGCTGAGTGACTTTCTAAATTGTTAATAAAGACAACAAACTTGTTCATCATATTTCACAATATCAAAAACCACAGAATTATTGATAAAATAAGGGAAATTCTGACAAAAAAGGGTGGGTTAAAAGGGTGGATCAGTTGACCAACTGACATAGTTTGCAGCGTTTCCAGGAAATTGTTTAGCTGAGGTGGTGAGCCACCCGCATCCTGACGCATCTCCTCTCTCAGACAATTGAGTTTGTAGATGACACCCTTAACGATAGTGACACTCATTAAATATATTTATAGCAGAGATGGGCCACTTCTCCTGAAACACTCTGCTATAAACCACAACAGGAAACCCTGGCTTGTGTGTATCTGTGTGTGTTGTGTGTCAACATGGCCAAAAGCATCAGCTAACCTGACACGGATCACAATGCGTGTCTAAACAAACGAGACGTGTAATGTCAGTTGCGCTGTTACCTTGAGCGAGTCAAAGCAGGCGATGACTCGGCCATTCTCCACATGGCAGCTCCGGGAGGGGTGAGCAAACTTGCACTCGGCATCAGACCTCGAGCAGGTGCCTCTCTGAAACTCACGACACACTTCCAGGGTCAGCCATTTGGTGTCCCGTCCCATGGTCATGCTGACAGCCATCAGAGTCGCTCACAAGCACTGAGCGGCGACGGAAAACTGTCCGGTGAGAGCAAGGGTGACTAATAGTGATGCAAGAAAAAAAAATCCCCAGCGAAACAGAAACAGAAGCAAAAATATTTTCAGTTTTTCCTAATAGGCAGCAGGTCCTTTTGGTTGGTGTATTTTTGGGGTTGTTTATTAGTTCTTCCTGGGAAAAGTGGCAGCTGAAGTTTGAGATAGAGGGAGTAGACTGTGAGCAGAGGCCAGCTCTGTCTCGCAGAGAAAAAAAAGAAAAAACAGAAGCTACTCTGAGGACATCACTCTGGCATGTGTCACTGAGAGTCTGTGCCTTCACCTGAATCGTCTGACGCCCACCATAAGTCACGGTTACATTCACGTCAACATGGCCGAGGCTGGGGCAGTCGCTGTAGTTGTGTTTGAACGGCCTGAGAGAGAAGATTTCAAAACCTTATAGGAATGGCGTCCTTGCAGTGATGAGATGAGGTGGAGGCTCAGCTCAGTATGTGGGGACTGCAGCTCAGCAACGTGGGATGGATGACTCTGTGGCTGTCAGGATAAAATATAGCCTCCATTCAAGGCCAAACACACACTGAGCCCCGTCCTGCTCTCATCCAGCAGCTAAACAGCAGCAGACGACCCCTCGCAGTAGGCACTTTGGAGTTCCACTTCCTCCTCTTATTTCAGTCTCTTTCTCATCCCTCCTTCGCCGTCGTCTATTCTTCTGTTGTCATCCTCCTCACTGACCTCTCTTCTGCATGTCCTTGCTTGCTGTCTCGCTGTGGATGAAAAAAAAACCAGAACATTAATTCAAAGCATTGACAAAAATACAGCAGCCTGTTGAAGGAGAAAAATGCTGTTAATGTGGAGCTACAACCTCGTGCGGAGCTTGTTTAAACGGAGGGCGATGAGGACCACGAGGCAGGAGGGTGGAAGGGAGAGAGCCAAAGAGAATAAAGCGAGGACAAACAAATAGGGGAGCAGAGCAGGGAGGGAGGGAAGCAGCAATGAACAGGAAAGGGCAAGCTATGTCTTGATTAAGTGATACAAGAGAGAGAGAGAGAGAAAGAGGGAGAGGGGATGGAGGGAGATTGCAGGCAGGACAGAGACGTCACTTCAGCTCCCCTGAGCTGCACGGAGCAGAAAGTAATTGACTAACTTGACATGAATCATGCTGCAATATAATGTGAAAAGCCGTCTCCTTGAAGTCGCACCGGCTGGCACGTGTGTGGTCGACACTGATGATTCCCAGACAGTTATTAATGTGAAGGGAAGAAGTAGGAAAAAGGAGAGACAGGGCAGAAAGAGAGGGAGAGAGGGAGGGTAGTGCTTCACAACTGCAGCTGCTGTGCTCAATGCAAGGCTCCAGCCAATCAGACAGACTTTTGCAGGCACGCAGAGCACGCAAGCTGCCAATGACGGGGCGGTTTCCACAGCAGCTCCTCCCTTCACAGAGCCCGTCCTTGTTCCTCCCAGGATTTTTTCACAGTCATGGCTGAGCCACATGCTAATATTCAAACTGTACAACAACTCTGACTCCACACAGCTTCTCAGGAGGTCATGTCTAATTCAGACAGTGGACTACACTGCAGTGTGATGCAAGGAGGGAGGATGCATGCAGCCTGCTGTGCAGGGAGCAGAGCGACGTGTCCGGACACTAACTGAATACAGATAACAATCAGTGAGGTGGCTCAATAAAGATACACTCAGAGGAGAAACTACAATTTAGCTCCACAGGAGGAGGCAAAGTCCAACCTGCATTTTAGAGTTGGTAAAAACTGAGGAGAAAGAAAGGCTGTCCTGTACGAGACACAGGAGTAAATTAATGCACAAAGTGAATAAACAATGGGCGAGATGCAGGAGAGGAGGAGTACAAAAAATAGGAGGAGGAGAGGGGGGCTGGAGCAGATATTATCAGTCCCTGCGTCTGATGGCGGCAGACACAGACGGAGGAACCGACGGGGGGGAGAGTGTGAGGGAACGAAGAGTGTGTGTGTGTGTGTGTGCATGCAGATAGACAGCCCAGAAGGAGAACACCGCAGTGGAGAGGGAGAAGGAGGGATATAAGGGGGAGGTGGGAGCTGAATTGATACACCCACCTTCAAACACAAGAACAAAGACACATCCCAGCCCAAAAAAAGAGACAGACGGGAATGAGAGATGAGCAGGTACAGCAACTGCTTTGCTTGCTTAACCATTATGCTTGTCTGTGCCTCCTCCTCCTCCCAGCCTACCTACAGATCGATAGAAACTTTTCTCAGGGGGACAAAACAAGCACTCCTCCTGCAGCTTTGCCTGTCCTGCATTCAGGTCCACATCAGTGTCAAGCACCCTTGCTTACGCACACCCTGACGACGCAGCTCAGCAATATGCAACCCGCATCGTCAAAATGCTCCTCAGCAACACTCCTCACTTCCTCGCCTCGCTCTCGCCACGCCAGACACCAAATGGCGCACAGTTGCCATTACGACCATTCTTGGAAAGCTACGCAGCAACACTGGCTGTCCTCCAGTGCCAGACTAGTTTATACAGCACCCTGTACCTTTGCATATACACAGTAATGACCTTTCACTTGCTGATATACGCTGCTTGTGGGTCTGCTTTCCAGGAGGAAAATTTCACCAACTGTTTAACCAAGCCTTCCCCTGTTAGCTTTACCTTTGGCCTCTACCAGGGCCTTTATGGCTACTGGAAGACAATACAGGCAGATAAAAACAGAGAAATCATGCCAAATCATGCATAATGTGTGTGTTGGTAAAGTGTGACATGCTCACTTGGGGGTTGTGTTTGTCACACCATGCTTGTGAACAGCTAGAATGACCCGCCACAGCTATTAATAAGATAATAGATCTGACATTCAAGAAAAATAGTGAGCACCTTTTATGAGTTAGTTTCTCAGGAGTGGGTGTAACCTCGACTATCACACAAACAAAACGCCATCTGCAGCTGTGCTAGCAGCTCTGTGAGGCTGTACTTATGCAGCATTAGGGCTTTAGGCTAACTACTAATGTCCGCATGCTAACATGCTGATAATTCGCTGGTATGTTGTTCACCATGATCAGCATGTTAGTTAAATTGTTAGCATGCTAGCATTTAATAATTAGCACTAAACACAAGGCATAGGCATGGGTACTCAGGTACTCAATTTGCACGTCAGTTTTCAAGTAATAACATTCGTTTTTTTGCTTTGTAAAACAAAAACATATACATATACATAAATTGACCCTGTATATTAAGTTTAGTTTACATTTCTTCGGATGGGATGCAGTGATGTAACTGTTAACTGCACAGATCCATAAAGCAAAAATGACAGATCTACACAGCTGCAAATAACATTCACTGTTTTCAGTCCGACATCATCTAATGTTACAGGCAAAATGGTGACCAAGCATAAGAAGGGTGTTTGCAAGCATTTCAGCAAAATAAACAAAATGAATGTTTCATGCAAGCTACGTATATTAGGTTAAATTCATAGCTAATCTCTTCAGTCTGTGCAGCACAGAAAGGTACGCTAACCCTAACCTCATCCATTCGCTTGGGTGTTCATTTCAGACCCTATTCTTATGTTTATTCTTTAATTTTTGGAAAGTACTCTGTTCTAATTTATTGTGAGTACTTGAATAGGAATTTATCACTTAAAATGGCCATCCCGACTAAACACAAAGTAAAGCTGGGCCTGTCATTGGTTTGTGCAGGTATTTGGTCATTAATCAAAGTACTGGACAAATGATGATGACTCTTGAGGAAATCTCAGTGTATCACCAAAGATACAATACAATTCAATGTTGGGGATACAGTATATGGGTGTGTGCATCAAATTTAATGACAGTCTAACCAATATAAGGTATTTGACTAAAAATCCTAAATGTCCACCTCATGTTAGCACTACAGGAAAAGTCAGGCGTTCACCGAAGTTGTTGGGATTCAATATCTAATAACCATTAATGTAAAAAAAACTGTGTGTCAATCCATCAGCTGGATGTGTCACAGGATAAGTGAAAGTTTGTCAAAGTCACTCTGACTCACCATTAATGTTTGTTAAAAAATGAATGGCAATTCATTCACCAGTTGCTGAGATACTTCAGTCTGGACTTAAGTGAACTGACAGACCAATACATCCACCTTTTGCAATGACACACCTCTAGCATGGGTAAAAAGAAGTCACCCCACTAAGAGATTGATTGATCCGTTGTACTTATCTGCACATCAGTCAATGAATAAGTTACCAACAACAGCTGGCTGGTACAACCACCAAATATCCCCGTTTTTGTTGCCACAAACACAACTTGAAACATCCTGAAGTATCATTAAAAAATACCACATTTTGTCACCACAAACATGGCTGGAAATGTCCCAACATGGCATTAAAAATGCCCGATTTTGTCCCCACAAACACAAATGGAAATTTCCCGACGTGTTGTCTAAAAAAAACACCGGGAATGTCCCTGCATGTCATTAATAATACCTGCTTTTGTTATTTGTTGGTCTCAAACAGTGATCTACTACTTGGCAGCCTGCTCGGAAGCTGTCTAATGTCCTGGTGTATTGTTAAAAGTACCTGATTTTATCGCCACAAATACAGTTGGAAATTTCCTGAGGTCTTGTGTAAAAAAAAACCCTGTTCTGTCACCACAAACACTGTTGGACATGTCCCTACATCTTGTAAAAAACCCCACTTTATTGTTTGTTGGTCTTGAATGACAGCCTACTACTTGTCAGCCTGTTTGGCACCTGTCTCACTTTCCAATGTGTCGTTAAGAATACCCGCTTTTGTTGCCACAAACACAGCTGGAAACAGGCTTGCACTTGCTGGGCCAGAGGGAAATTGCCAAGGCCAAATTTTGTTCCCAAACTGATCCTGGCTGGAAATGTCCCGACGTATCATTAAAAATATTGTCTTTTTTCTGCCACAGACATGGCTGGAAATGTCCCGACGTCTTGTTAAAAATACCCACTTGTGTTGTTTGTTGGTCTCAAACAGTGGTCTACTTCTTGGCAGCCGTCTTGCATAGGTCTCACACCATCTGCCCCCAATGAGAAACTCAGCTCATAAACATGTAATCTGAACTACGTTGATATGATATATATGAAACATAGAAGATAACATATCCATGGTTTCCAGAAAAATACAGTATCAACATTTATTCTGGCGACTGGGCTGGCTGTCTTTACAAAGATGTAGAAGTTAATCAGCAGTCTTTTTTAAGAGATAACACTCTTAGAAATACAGATCCTTCAGTTTGGAAGGAAACACACTGACTGCCAAGATGCAATATTGCACAACACAGTACTGTTCCTACCACGGCAGAGATAAATCATGAGGAGTCCAAAAAATACACGAGAACAACAAACGGCCAAGGAGCAAATAGTTAAGAGGCAGCTGAAGTGAAAAGATACAGGTGAGAAGTAATCTTATAGCTAAACATTGATAAAGAGCTCAGTTAAAGAGAGGATTGATGCTGCATGCTGGAGGCTGAATTATCGTGCAGTTTCAGCCCACACATCATAACTGTCTCAGTGTTGTTCCTACAACACTGATGAATGAGTTAAATCTCTTAAATAAAAACAAGACAGTATGGCAATAGCCTTTAACTATATGTAAATAGACTAAAATGTGCCATTTATTCTCGAGTGCAACTAATAATTGTTTTTTATCTACTTAAATGCATTTTATTTTCTTGATTAACCGTGTCAAGAAATAGTAAAAGGCCATAACATTTTTTCAGTGCCGATGGAAACATCTTTAAATATATTTTATATCATATACGACAAAGAAATACAGCAAACCTCACATTTGAGAAGCTGAAACTGTTCTCAAAATAGCTGCAGATTAATTTTCTGTCACTCAACTAATCTATAAATAGACTGGTAGTTTCAGCTCTGATAAACACATGAACTAAACATTTAAAACATAATTAAATTAAAACGATTAACTTTACCCCCACACAGTTGTAAGACAGCTGTGATAAAGAGTGTACATTTTGTACTGAATCACGCTTGGCCTACTGAACTTGTTCGACCTTTACAATGCAGCATAAACAGTCATTTGCAGGGATGCGGCACGGAGAATAAATATAGAGCGCCCCAGTTACAACAGTCATTATGCTGCTGCCGGTCCTCCAGGTGTCTGGAGTGTGACAAGGGGCTCCAGCAGTCAGTAGGTGGGGGTCAGCATGTAGGTGGGAAGCAATGGGGGAAAGTATAAGGAGGGCAGATGGGGGTGGCTGCCTTGACTCCGGCGCACTGCGTCCATCATCAAACACAGTGCACCAAAGGGCTACCGGCAGTGTAACCTTCACCGGAGCTCTGACGTCTGCATTATGGCTGGTGTGTAGGCTGGGTGCCACCTCAGACAGACAGCGCTGCACCTTATCTGCTCACGCTAATAGATAGCCTTATATCAATAACACTGTAAAGTGTTAGGCATACATTCAGTGAGAGATAGGACGACATATTAACACTTACTAACACCTTTTATTTCTCCTCTTAATTTCTTTGCTTTGCTCTTTTCTTTTGCACAATCATGGTACAGGCAGGAGGATATTTTAAGTGTCTGTCACTTTAATTGCTTGCCAGGAGAAATTTTAACATTGCTCCACTGTTTCCTCTAAATTAAGAGTATCGGGTAAATGTGATAAATGTATTATGTGTTCCTTAGACTCCTAAGGAACTTTTTTCCCCCCATTAAAGGGTATTTTTGGGGGAGTTTTTCCTTCTCCACTGTGAGGGTCCATGGACAAAGGGATGTAAAGTCCTCTGAGGCAAATTGTAATTTGTGATATTGGGCTTCATAAATAAAATTTAATTGAATTAATACAGTAGGCTGACTGAGAGAACAAAATAATCATATAATCATAATCTGTCAAAATACAATAACTTCTTGTAAAGAAGTTGATACAACTCAAAACTAGAAAAGAATGAGGTTGACATTTTTGATAAAAGTTAAACACTTAATGTAGTTCAAGTGTACATTTAAAGCGAAACATCTGTGTCTTTCAACCTGGACCCTATTTTCCCATGTTTTTGTGTCTGCGTGACTAATGGTGAACAATTTTTGAAAGCGGTCCAGTATTAAGAGAGAGTGCTGCAGTCGCAGCAGCAAAAAGAGCTGCAATGTAATCACTACGGTCAAATCTGCTCCGTCAGTCTACGTCCATGAAGTGCTTGTTTTTGCCACTTACAGGCTCAGATTGTTATTTTAGTGTCTGACAACATTAAAGGAAAAACCCTACAGAGAAATGAAACTTTGTTAGTAACTAGGTTGCTGCTTTTTATTGTAGAGATCCTTTCCATAATGTTCTTAGACATTTATAATAACAATCTGAGCCTGTAGTAGCAAAAACAAGCGCTTCTCATGGACGTCAATTTACGGCACACAGTTGCCGTAGGCATTACACTGCAGTCTGTTTCGCTGCTGCTGGCTGCAGCGTTCTCTCTTAATTGACAAGACAAAGATATAGACATAGACATATTTCAAATATTGTCGCCATGAGTCACTTAAACAAAAAGATATGGGGAAATAACAACATGGTTCAAACATACTGAAGTTTCCCTTTACGTGTGAGCACTGGTTGAGCTATCAGATGAAGTGAAAGTGCTGAGAAGAGTAAGGTTCAAATGAACTTGAGAGGAGTTCAACAGTCATGTAGAAATTTAGGATTGCTGATTCACTGTGAATTGCTAGATTAAAAGCATTGAATAAATGTGAAATATAAGAATGTAATGTGTCTTTAGCTAAATTTGAAAGGGCTGAGACACTAAACGGAGTTAAAGTTAGAACTAAAGGGCTGAATGCAGTTGAAGCAAACAGCAGGTTGACAGATACAGAAGAATTAGACCAAGACCTTGAATATGCTGATTTAAAGGGAAAAAAGGGCATTGGCTAAACATGTAAAATGGGAACAAAAGTATTTTAAGGCTGATACAGCAAGTTGACAGAGAAATAAAAACATCACAATACTATGCAGTTTAGTGCAGTAAGTAATTTTAGTATACACATGCTGGGGAAAAACAACAACATTTTGGCCCATATCTGTGTGTCAGTTTAGTTTCACACGAGAATCTGTGAATTTCCTGTGGGAGTTTTTTTTTTTTTAAATAATCGGGAGTTTCCCCATTCCCAAAGGTTTGGTAAATTCTTTTTTTAGAGGCACAGGTAGTTGTGCAACGAACAAACTCTGATCCCCCAGTATGATTGTTACAGTTCACTTGACAATCGACTCTTTTGCGAGCAACGACAAGGACAAGTGCAAAACAGGATCTCATCAGTGACAAGTTGATTGATTAAAAAGCAGGTGGAAGATCCATAAATCACAATGAGAGTGAAAGCTAGCAGTCTGGAGGGAGGGTGCAAAGTAATTAGGTTAAGTATCAGTAATCCTTTCAGCTCGTTAAAGCACCACAGTTCCCATTCAGGCAAACATATGACAAGCCTATCCCATCATACAGGACAACAAAGCCTGCACAAAACACGAACTACTTGCGGCTTAATTTGCCTGCTGCACTTTTAAAAAGTTTTAATTTAAAAAACAGGATAGAGAATAAAGTGTAAGCCCTGGAGCTTTCATGTTACCCTGCTGGTTTTGGGGCTGGGAGTTTCACATCCCTGTAGTGAGATCATGAAGGTTAACTGTGTGGAAAAACTGTAGATGTTATAGCTATCATCAGCATAACATCTCTGATTTGTTATTGGTTGGCGAATGGTTTTATTTGCACCATAAAAGATGGAGCTTCCCAGGCAGTTAATGTGTCTGTGCGACAGGGGAAATGAAAATAGGTTATGTGGGAAATGTGGCTGCATGCCCATGTGTATCTGTCAGTTTATCAGTGTTTATATTAAGTAAAGAAAAACTAGCTAGACTGGTGCAGAGTCCACAGCCTGAAGGGAGCGTGAACTTGTCTTGACTGGCTGTATTGTATAATGAGCCAAGAGGATGGCGATACGCCTATTGGAAGTGCGTACAGTATTATATGTACTGTAGGCAAGTAGTGACAACACAGTATGCTACGGTGGCGTGAATGTCTGACCCCTAAGGGTAAACAAGGACAGGGAGTCAACCTTCCTGTACTGCGTGCATGCATGGAGGCTAGATGCAGAATCCTGCAGACACACAGCTAGATAGATAACCAGGAACTGCAGGTGCTCTTCACTCCTGCCAACTGTAATTGAATTAAATATAATACTACAGTGAACAGAGACTCAGAAAGTAATGTCACATTGATTTTTTTGCCTTTCACTGACTGGCATGACAACTTGCACTTGAAACACTGTGACTGTTAATACACCCAATAAAATCCCTGCATGCTGCATTCAACCAAACCCTCATGTGCAGATCATGCACTCAAACATGACAGGCATTGTTATAATCTACACAGAGTATAGCCCTCAGCAGAGCTACAACAAGCATGTCAAATGGAGATGTTATTACTGTAGTGCCTATGTGTAACACCGCAATTACGCCCGTAATTAACAATAACAAAGGGCTCGGAGCTTCCACGCAACAGGCAGTGACAGAGGCGTTTTAATGACTGCAGCATGGATTAAACATAAAACTAAGCAGCATTATATTATTACTGCGCCAGACGTGCTCAGCTTCTTACCTGTGTGTAGCCCAGACGGATTCAGATGTCCTCTCCTCCTGAATTAACGTCGGTTAAAATGTTTATCTGATGGTTATTTTCCACACAGACGCTGATATACAATCAGTACAGGCTGTAAGTGAAAGCAGAGGAAGAATTAAAAGCGCGTTATCGCTAGCTGGGAATAACAAAACCGAAGCAAGTAGAAAAAAAACGTGTTACGGCCGCGGAGTGAGGGAAAGAAAGAAGCGGTGGCTGCTGGCAGCTGAAATGTTTGCTGCAACTAAATTTGCTCGGCTGCAACAGTGACTGAACACAGCAGAATAACACATTTGGAAAAAAAAATCAGAGGGAGGGCAGAAATGGAGAGGGAGGAGTTGGGAGTGTGTGCTTTCGTTTATAAGATAACGTAATTAGCATGGGGGAGAATCAAAGTCACGACGAAAGCAGGCTATCAAGGTAACGTTAGGCTGCCATAAACACGGCGCAGGTGGGAATGGCTAATTCGACAGGTATGTGTGTGTTTAAGATTACACTCATAAAAGGCGGGTGAAAGACTTCCCTTGTAACAACATGACTCATGACAGTTATAAAGGTATGTGGTCCTGTAAACGCTGGCAAATGAATTAGCCAAAAAACACACCCATAGCCCGACAGCGTTGTTTTATTGGCATCATTTAAAGGCTAACTGTATGAGCATATAATTAGCAGGTGGGCTAATATAGCAACATCAACGGTCGAAAATTACAAACGGCCATTTTAAAACAATTAAACAAAAGCAGCAAAATATTAATTACATTTAACTATTTAAGTGTTAATTTATTGCGTAGTAACGTTACATTATATTGTTTACCTTGTACATTTAGGTGATAGCCAAAATATGTAAGCTAGCAGAGCCGTTTTCTTCGACTTGATGCTAGCAACAAGCTAGCAACAGCATTTGCCTGATGGTTTTCACAATAAAACCTGGACCAGGGGTATCATACTCATTTAAGATTTTACAATTAACATTTAACTCTATGTGTTAATTTATTGCGTATAACATTACAAACGTTAAATTATGTGTTTAGCTTGCACATTTAGGTGATACCCAAAATTCGTAAGGAAGCTAGAGGGGCGGTTTTCTTCGACCTGATGCTAGCATCAATGCTAGCAACACTGGTGGTTTTCACAATAAAACCCAGAACAGGGATCTCAAGTGGGCCGGACCAGTAAAACCATTACAAAAGTTTCCCTTTTTGTCCTGAATCCAGTCACACACACACACACACACACACACACACACACACACACACACACACACAACTGGATTGGACTGTGGAATGAGCAATTTCAATTAAATTTTACATTTCTATTTATGCACCTATTTTAACTTATTTTATTCTGTGTCTATATTAATACCACTGTATTATCGTTAATGAAGGGAAGTGTGGTTGTTGTTTTTTATGAGCCAATCTGCTACTCACTTTTACTATGTATGCATTTTTTTTCATAATTTTCCCCTAAAGTTGAGGCTATTGAGGAAGCAGGTAAAGTCATCTCCTGCCTTAAAAACCATTTACAATCTGAAGTTTTGTCAGTGCCTTATCAACAGGGTTCCACTCATATTGTTTTAAGATAGAAGTCTGATACAGATTCTTTTGTACTGAAGCTGCTGGTTGATATATGAATATTATGCACAATGTTTAATATCTTTCAATATGACCACAGGAAGTAGTCATTGTTATATCAGAGAGCTGTATTCTGGTCAGGGTGAAAAGTCTCTGATGCAGCATTTTACATCAAGTATCTACTCACTGTTTAAACCTGACACCTCTTAGCCTTCACAGGTGCGAAATATGAGATGAGCAAAGTCATCTAGTGGGCCGGATTGGACCCTTTGGCGGGCTGGTTCTGGCTCCCGGGCCGTATGTTTGACACGCCTGGTCTATAGAGCAGCTCAGATTTTATACTCCATGACGATACAAATTTGAGACTACTTCTCTTGTTTCGAGAGAGAGTACCTCATTAGAATAACATAATGCAATTCTTTATTAACGTGGCGTGCCCCTTTGAGTTATGATAGCAGAGCAGCATGCTTAATTGTCACAGGCTAATAGGCTACTTGAGTGTAATAATGGTTTTATATGTCCGTACTTTTCTGGCTTTCAGATTTTTGGCATGAGCTTTTAAATCTGACAGAGCCAACAAACTGAAAACAGGATCCAGATATTTCATAGTCTAAACCAAATTTAAATATCCACGCAAGTTTACCAAACTATTCGCTACTTCACAATGAAAAGTAATTGACTTACATCTTAACGAATCACAGAATTTTTAGCTTGTCAAAAAAAGTAGTTCAGCTACATCCAAAATACATCACAGGAAATGGTCACAATTTGAAGCTGAAATCTCATGTTGTACTGTAGTGACACTGAATAAAGTGTACATGTGTCTGATTTAGGGACTAGGGCAGGTCAATCCTCACTTAAGCAGTCTGAGGATGTGTTCAGGAAAATGCTAAACTTCTAATTCATAATGTTCAAACACAGACACATTGGTTGTAAACCACAGGTGATTTTAGTCAAATAGCAGGTGACTGTCATTTAATAACAACCGTGGCCAGTGAGCTGTTGCATTGTGCCTATTGTATAGCATAAAACTTCATGAAAATACAATAAATATGTCGTTTGTAATTAACTAAATAAACTAAAATGTAGTTAACTACAGAAAAAAAACTACTGAGATTTCAATGTAGCTAAGCTGGGACCCAACTACTGCGAATTGTAGTTAAAATAGTAATTGGACTACATTTAGTCAATTACTCCCCAACACTGAGTTTATATATTTAGGTGTTGTTCATAAACAATCAACAGCATAACACTGTTCTAACCCCCAGCTATCTCTGTCAGTGCAATTGTACTAATAAAAAACAACCCCCCCACTTTTTTAACAATCCTATGACCTCCATATAGTCTTGACCATTTTCAGTAAACTGCTGAATAATTCTTCAAAATTTACGAACAGCTGTCACAGCTGATCCCTCTATTAAATCCTGTGAGGATCACACTGAAAAAAGATTTTAAATCCTATCCTACTAAATTTAAGAATAAGCCGTGATGTCAACTACCACCTCAGTATCTCCACCCAGGAAGCTCTGATTTCATTAAAGTAATTTCAGCGCCCCCTGCTGGTGTAACAGAGGTTTGCAAGTGCAACACAAAAGCTTGCAGTCTTTTGTGCACATGGTCAGACAAAGACATAAAGGAGATATCAGAGTATGGCAAGAATAAAACAGAAGTTCAGTGAATGTAAAATCATTTTTATATAAAAATTGAGACTTGGGACACATTCAGTAATTTTACAATATTAGCAGTTAATGCTACACAATGAGGTATCTATGAAAACTGTCCTTTTCTGTTACTTAAAAGACACTTAAAAACAGGTACATTTTAAAATGTACACATTTCAGACAAGACAACAATTTGGCAAACATACAGATTGTAAATCACAAACAGTAGCATATTATTTATAGTAACAAATTATTACATTGTTCTTTTTAACAAGGAAAAACAAACACCCCCCATTCCAAGTTACTTCACAGGAGTTCAGATGTGTTTAAAAGCCAAGAGAACTGTCTTGAAGGCTTGTGTGATCACTGAAGGTAAAGGATTGCAGGTACCTAGACTAGCCTTTTTTTCTATCAAGGAAATCTATTTCTTATGAATGTCAGTTGTGACAAAGAAATACAATCAGTATCAATAAATAAATAAATGGTGTCATTTGTTCATGGTGAGAAAAAGAAAATTTAGTGGAAGGCATATACTAAAAATAACTTTGATTGAGTAACAACAGACAAGGCAGAACTTGGCACACTTAGTATTAAGACACCCTACTGCTCGTTCCAGTCACTACCATTGCTCCACATTGTCCATGTAATCCTCCATGGTGCTGTTCTCATCCAGATCCCACCAGTCTGGGAGCAGCATCTCTGACTCCACACTGTCTCCACCAGCTTTACCCTTCAGCTGCTCCTCAGTTACTACAGAGTGGCTCACAGGCTGACGGGGTGCTTCTGTGGGCTTCAGCTGTCTCCCTTGCTTTGTTGTGAGCCTTCCACGGAGCCGCCTCCTCTCCTGCTGCCGCCTCGCCCTGGCCTGCCTGCGCTCCTGCTGCCTCGCCACCTGGAAACGCTGCAGGAAAAGGTCGCGGGCATACTCGTACAGCTCTACGTCCCATCGGTTCAGCTGCAGGATTCTATATTGTGTCTCAGGAGGGACCTCAACACTGGAGGCGCGTGTGCCGTTGAGCTGTGTGAAGGGTGCGATGAACTCCAGGTTGAAGGTACGCTCAAACAGATACTGGGTCTTGCGCTGGTACTCAGTCAGCCCAAAGAAGGCCATACCGCGTAGGTTGCGCTTGGCGCTCTCCAGAAGGACTGCCCAGCGCTCTTCCTCACTCATGGTGGAGACATTGTAGCAACCCACCAGACTGAGATCAGCAAGCATACGAGTCTGCCGGTTGTTCGCCAGGTTGTAGGGGCAGTCCATGAACTCCTGCAGGGTGCAACCTGACCAGTCGTCTCCTGAGTAACAGCTTGGCAGCTCAGACAGCGTTGGTGAACGTCCATCACACACATGTAAGGAGGCCCTCCATGTAGCACCACGTTGCACGTGACGCCACTCGCTCAGGTAGCGTGATACGGGGTCTCTTAGGATGGTTATATAATAATAGTTCCTACTGGAGAGGAAAAAGAAACATTAGGTCCAACAAAAATAGATTCAAGATGGCACTGCGTTTAATTTATCTATTTGAATTAGTGCTGCAAATAATGTGTCTTATTCATTATCAACTGTAAATCTGTCGACCATTTTTTAAAACTATTCAGTGAGTGTTTATTGTACTCATCATAATGCCTGGAGAACAGACTGGTTGGATTAGTTTGGCAAGACGCTCCTGCAATAATTGGCTTTTGTGTGCACTAGAAGTGCTTTGCATTAGGTTTAAGACAAGTAACCACTAAATAATTTTTTTATTAAGGCTTTGTCAAAAGTACATAGATTGTGAAAAAGCAAATATAATAACATAATATTAGAACCACATTTTGACAACCTGCTTGCAGTGTTAACTTCCCCTAAGGGTCACATTCCCACTCAATATGATGCTGAAAAGCTACATCACTTCAACACATCAGCAAACAGCTGAAACAGCTCCAAATAGGTTGGCTTGGTCCATTAAATATAGATCATCAGCTGTGGCATTCAATACATGAAACTCAAAAATTTTTGTAACATTTATGCTCACTTTGTTATATGCAGTAACACCCTAAGATTCCCCTATATAATATACATATGGAATAGGCCATTCTGCATAATAAGTACTTTTACTTTTGGCACTGTAGGTATTTTTAAAAACTAATGCTCATATACACACTTGAGTAAGACTTTAAACACATTTTTTTTTGCCTTTACACTGCATTATTGCAACTGTTACTTGAGTAAAAGGTCAAACTGAGTACTTCTTCCACCACTGGTAATATAGTAGTAGTATCAGAGCAGTTGCTGCAGCAGTAGTAGTGCAACTCTAAAAGTATAAAGTACTGTTTTAAGTATAGTTTACAGACAGGAGATAGCTTGACTTTCTTTACTGTAATGTAACAGTCAGTATGTACATAGTTATGTCCAGTCGAAACGTTTTGTAACACCCTAAGATCCCCATCCCCAGCATCCTCTTACACCTACCTGGGCAGATTATCAGGAGCCTCCCGTGAGTCCATCCGTGACGGGACGCAGCTGGTCAGCTCAGTCCAGTCGGCATGAAGCCCGCAGCTCCAGCCGGTGGAGAACCGGGAGAACAGCCAGGTTTCCTTTTTACCTGGCCGGTAACAGGTACATTTCTTCTGACCTGCGTGACACTCGCAGGGCCTCTCCAGCTGAATATTCCGCACCAGGTGGCGCCCAAACGTCGTGCCACCAGTTTTCTGAATGTGCAGAAACACTATAACATCATCTCCTTTGATGTTGAAGTCTACAACACGATTTAAATCTGCTTTGGTGAAATTAAAGCGAGGGACAAAGCGGACAAGAGCGCCGTCTTCTGCGATATACGGATCTTTCTGCAGCCCGTCTTGGATTTCGTTGCCACCGCTCCGGGAACCAGTTGCACCGCCGTCCTTAAACCAGGACCCCAGCTGGTGTAGCATCTGGCACTCGGACCTGCTCGGGCACACGTACTGGACCATAATGACGCCAAAGAGCAACACCATGAGCAGGACGATCAGGAGCCGGTGATGGCTGCTGCTGCTGGACTTCTCATCCATCTTCCCGGGACGGACAGAAACACATCACTCAGGCAGTCCGGACCCCTGCCTCGGCTGGGGTACCTCGGGGAACAGTGTTTTTATGGCCGCCTAATGAGGCGAAAACAATAACAATGCAGCTGCTAGCTTGCTAACGGCAGCTAGCCCGAAGGAGTCTTTAAAATAACGGACAATAGCGTATTTTAATGTTTCCTGTCTTACAGGCAGCGGAGCTCAAATGTCTCATTTCAAACAGTTAAATAGTTTTTCCAGTATCATTAAGTAATTTAACGAAGCGATAATCTTTCTTACAACGGTAACGTAAATCCGTGGTGTCCACAGTCGTCGATTCTTGACCTTTCCTCCCAGCAGCCTCTGCGCTTAAGGTGGGCGTCTAAATGACGTCACCGCGTGGATCGTTCTATAAATGCAGAGCCGTAGAGACACAAAGTTAACCCAACAATCGGCTGCAGTGTGTTAACACGTTTTACTTAAGTGTATTTCTTAATTTTTAGTGTGTAAAATACATCATATGTCCTTTTGTCTGCATGTAAATTGGACATGTTCCGATTAACACAAGCACCGCCGAAATAGCTCAGTTGGGAGAGCGTTAGACTGAAGATCTAAAGGTCCCTGGTTCGATCCCGGGTTTCGGCATTTTGCTGTCATGATATGTTCCGGCATTCCCTCGTGAAGACCCATCCTAACATTATCAGTAGTAGGGACGTTTGATGGAGCGTTGGTCACGTTGTTCAAAAGTAGCTCTGTCCGGATGGATAGCGAAGGCATCGGAAGATATGACCCGCCCTATTCTGCTGTATTCCGCCTCCGATTGGCTCAACAGTCATGTAGGCCAATAAAAATGAAAAAAAAAGGCCTATATAACCGAATAAACACACCATTTTCACACTTTCACACTAGACATATAGGTGTGTTAAATTATAATTGCTACAAAGATATAATTGGACTGCAGAAGTAATTAAACATTAAAATAAACATTCTCTAGCAGAAATAGGGCTTGCTTTGACTTTTCATCGCTGTATTACATCCTTTTTTTTGCACATATATGCTACTTGTGTTTCATATTACATATTCATGCTAATATGAAAAACGAATTATAAACATAAATGATATTGTTATGCAAATAATGTAATATTAACCTGACATCAAGTAATGAAATCAGTTCAGTCAATTTCCTGATTTTCATACAGCTGACCTGTGTGTGTATTGACCTTGTTTCTAGAGCGGCAGCCTGGTCCGACCTATATAACAACCTGATGAGACTCATAATGGTCCACGTTTGTCACAGGCATCATGTTCATTCAATTCTGTGGTAATTCAATTTGGAAAATTGGGCCTTTCGGCAAGTGTTTCATTGAATGCTCATCAACCTGAAGGTGACATTTGAATTGATGGTTCATGGATTTGTTCTCTTTTTGCACATTTCATGATTGATATGGTCATGATTTTAATTAAATGCTCATTAACCTGAAGGTGACCTTTGAATTGATGGCACGTTGATTTATCCTTGTTTTGCACATTTCATTACTGATATGGTCATGAGTTCAATAACTTTCACACTAAATGTGATTAAGTTAACAAGACTCTGTATTAGAGCTGATAACAGGCCTCTTACCAGTTAATTCTGGTCACTGTTTATTTGTAACCTGTTTATAATGTTGCACTTATTTGAATCATCCCTGCCCAATACAAATGTGGTAAATTGGGATTTATTAGTTTCGCAAACCCTTTACTCCACCACCTTTATTGTACACATATGGGTGTTGACACATTTCTTGTGATATCTGTTTTTTGTAAGTGCACATTTCAACCTTATTTAAGGAAAACATTTGTCACAGCTTCACTGATGGACGATAGTTTATCAGCAGGGTGGGGGATAGTAGTCTGGATGCCTTTGTCTGTCACACAGAGAAGAATTTAACCCCAACTCCACCCACATTCCTCTCTACCAAACTGTGCCATCCACTGTAGACCCCTCCGAATTCAACTGAAAACACATATCTGAACTGCAGTGTGGTCCCAAATTCACCCTAGTGCCTTAGTTATCAGCCCTGCTCCTCTTAATCTGCTTTTCTATAACAGCTTTAACTGCAGGACATTTGACTCATATGATGGCTCCAGTGATTGTAATGAAAGCAGCATGACTCTGTGGGGAAACACTGCTCTTATAACAGCTGATCATCTATTTGTAATATGGATTATAAAACATAACATTGACATGAACTAAAGGAAAGATAAATCTAAATGATTAGTTCATAACTTAGTTCATAATCAGGAGAAAAATAACAAATCCCCAGCACTCACTGAACAGACCATGAGATGTCAGCCGATTAGTGTCATTGATTCATTGATCAGGCCCTTCATCAATAAGATCATTGGTATATGATCAATAAGTCTGTCTGTAGGGTGATTAAATCTTTTTTGCTAGAGCTGTAAAAAGGGGCCAGTTGGTCAAAACATACGTCAAACCGCCTCAACTACGTCACAGCTGGAGGCATTTCAAGCATCGAAGATCGAAAGTGTTAAAGATGTATCACTCCACTCAATATGTAGGCGACCTCAGTCTACAAAATGGGGAGTTGTCAATTCAAAACTCTCCAGAATCCTTGGTGGTACTAAATGTATCTTCAGCAATAAATGTATCTTCAGCAATAAATGTATCTTCAGCAATAAATGTTAAACAGGCTAATATTTCTAGATATGAGTTCTTTTTATAAGGTATGCTTTAACTGTTACTGTTTTGTCAGTGATTATAACGATGGGTGTTTTTCTCTGGTTTTAGGAAGTCGTGGCGGAGTGAGACCTCTGTGTGTGCTCTCTGTGTCTGTGAGGGGCGTTGTGTAACGGCTGTGCTGCTCCGGGACGAGTCGGTCCCCGCCCTGGTTTCTTTAAATACCCTCCACCTCGGTGCACCGTTACATGGGAAATAACCAGGGATGTGCTGACATTAATCGAGATATACTTTAACAACGTGAACACCTTCGCCGTCTAGTCTTTGTCTGAGCGGTACCATGGAGCTGGACCGGCGGCTGCTGCTGGCTCACTGCACGGCTCACGCCCTGTCCATCGTGGCGGGTCTGCTGGTGGTCGTCCCCATGGCTCTCAACGGCTCCGCGTTCAAAGGCCGCTGCGCACTCTTCTCCACCGGCTACTGGAGGACAGAGGACCGGGAGGAGCTGACGGGGCAGCCCGGAGACGTCTCCCACCTGGTGGTGCAGCAGTGGGGCCCACCGGCTGCCTGCCAGTGCGCCACATTTGTGGGTATCTTCACGGTGCTGTACGGTGCAGCGCAGGGCTGGAGGTGCCTCTTCTATCTGCACGGACGACATGACGAGTGAGTCTGACAGATAACCGCAGGGCTGACCTGGTTACACTGCTGCTGCAGTAACACTTCCAGGGGTGCACAGTGGTGGAATGTAACGAAGTACAGTTACTCAAGTACAATCTTATATTTCTTCACCACATGTTGGAAGCAGATGTTGTACTTTTTACTCCAATTATATTTATTTTACAGCTTAGTTACTCTGCACATTTAAATTATTAACACTAGATATTAATCGGTTAATGCATTAATGTTATATTAATATAAGTTAATCTACCCATTAGTATAAATAAGACAGCACCACCCCCACCCGCTGCATCAATAATTACAATCCAGTAATACACACTACTATGAAATGGACTATTCTGCAATAATGAGTACTTTTACTTTTGGTACGGCTTTTTGTACGGTTACTTGAGTAGGATTTTGAATGCAAGACTTTTGCTTGTATTTACACTGTATTTTTGCAACTGTTACTTCTGTAAGAGGTCAATCTGAGTACTTCTTCCACCACTGGTAATACAGTAGTAGTGTCATTGCAGTAGTGCAGTAGTAGTAGTGTAATTGTTTAGGTAAAAAGTGCTATTTTAAATATATATTTGCAGACAGGAAATAACTTCTCTCTCTTTACTGTAATAACAATACTTGTCAGCACGTACATATCTTTATCTATCTATTTATATATGCAACATTTCCATTATTATGTTTGTGGACATGCCTAAAGTAGTCTTAAGTATGTAAAGTAGTCTAAAACAGTATGTAGACATGCAAACAAAGAAGCTGACAATACGCATTAGCCCTTTCTGCATCACAGCTTTAGTGGGTGTGATAAATTGTTTTTTCTTTGAAATGAGAATAAATTTGTGAGAAAGTGCATGTCAATATTTCTCAAAACTCACTGTCTTCAGCTTCCTTGTTTTATCTGACCAATAGTCTAAAATCAACAACCGAGCTGTCAGATATGTGAAGAAAAGCAACACATCCTCACATCTGAGAAACAGAAACCAGAGAAAATTTGCATATTATTATTAAATTTAGTTGATTTAATTTCAAATTATTAATTGATTACCTGACTAATCATTTCAGCTCTAGTGGATGTGTCTGCCTATATATCCATGTTAATTCACTTTAATCTATATCAATAGTACCAAAGTCTGATGGCTGTGTGTGTGTGTGTGTTTCTGTTCAGCACCCTGTTCTCGTCCTTCCTGACGGTGCTGCTGAGTGTGTGCGTTCTCTTCCTGTCTGGAGGGGCCAGTGTGATCCTGTCTCTGGGATTCTCCTCCTGGTGTGACACTGTGACTGATCACAACAAACGGCCGTACAGGTACGCTGCCTGGTGGTGGAAAATTAAATATGTGACATCTCATGATTTGTATCTTCATACATATTCACAACTTTTAATGCAGTGTTGATAAAATATTACAGCAGAGTGGTGGTCTTTTATGTAACTACGTCAGCAGTGGGGGGCTCATAGTTGTGAACTGTGAATGTTGTTGAGGATCATTTCTCATCCCTTCATGTTTGTGTTTAGCTGTGCAGAGTCCCAGTCTGTTCCTCTGTACCTGGATGTGAACACTTCTTCCTTCTACACAGAGCTCAGTCTGGCACAGGTAGGACACACACACACACACACACACACACACACACACACACACGGTGTACAATAGATAGCTAAAGTCAAGCCCAGTTTTCAGCATAGCCTCTTTGTATTTTTCCACAGAGGATTTCTTTTATATTTAGATCTAAACTGCTGAGACATGTTTCTGGAATATTCTGAGCTGCACAGGAGTCGACTGCTGCACTGCAGTATTGTTATTTTGTTAGCATTCAACAGATGTTCTGCCTTCACTGTGCGCGAAACAGCAGTTGCTATTTATACTAAACACATTTCCAGTAAAGGTTGAAGACAGCAGTGGCCTTTGAAGTTTTTACTGGAAGCTTTTATGAAACTGTGAAAGGTTTAGATAACTGTAAAATACAGCAAATAGTGAATATGATTCAGCACAGCAACTATCAACAGAATTTATGCTTATTTATGTCACTGATTTTGCATTTGTCTTGTTTGTCGAACAAAAATCTCCTGTTATGAACGGCTCTTGTTTTAACATATAACCTGGTGCTTCTCAATTATGGCAGTTGTTCAATACGATTACTCAGTGGTAACATCATGCAATTATTTTGCTAAAAAACTTGTCTCTATAATAGTGGATTTTCTTGAACCTTGAATATTCCAAACAAAGATAATGTGCCTATTTTACTCCCTTTTACAAAGCAATGCTCAGCTCTATAGTTTTTCCAAACCACACAGAAACACAGCTAACACACCAGCATCCACAGCCTTGATGCTTTCATTATATAAGTGTGGCTGTGAGCTTAATGAATCACACCCCGTGTCCTCAGGCGTCTCTGTGGGGTGTGACGGCTCTGTGGCTGGCCCAGTCCATCCTGGCTTTCCTGCGGCTCTACCACTCTCACAGCCAGCACATCAGCGGGCCGTGTCGTCCCCGAGAGAAGGAGCTGCTGCTGGGATACAGTCCATCTGACAGCGGCTCGCCCACACCTCCACATCCTCCAGCAACACCCACCATCTTTGTCTAACTGAGAGTGTATGAGGTAGTGACGAAAGATAATACACTTTATATTTTTTTCTCCTTATCTCTAATGGTAATGTCCACTTTAGTTCTCGCTACTGCATGTAGAATACGGGCATGAAAGTGTACGTTTGTATTGAAATATAATTCATAATTCATCATCTTTAGAATAGAGACTGACTGATGAATCATATGGGCGTACATGTCAGCTGATACATATAGAAATGACAGATTTGTTTCAGTTCATTAAGAAACAGTGTTTCTATTATAGAGTTTGTCCTCCAGAGAGCACTGACAAGTTTAGTTAAACTTTCCAGTGTCAGTCAGGCTGTATTATATAATGATATGATGTTTGATCAGGGATAGCATCACTTACAATACAGAACTTAGCTCCAGTTTGGTGCCTCTTATGTATTAATTACATTTGAGCCACTAGATGATAAATACCAGTTGATTTTAAAATCCCCAAAGTCTTTTCTAACCATGTGGGTGAAAACATATTCAGTCCACTGCACGATAAAAAAGATCTTATCGTAAAGCACAATGATGCGTAACCAAATTGATAAAACTGCTCACTTCTGAGTTGTAGATTTTCAGTGATGATATCTCCCTTTCACAAAAACAACTACAGACAACAGTGTGTTTGTATCTTACTTGTTAACAAGCTGCTCCAAATACTTAAAGATACAACTTACACTAGAATTTATTTTGCATCGTCAGGCAGCTGCACACAGGTTCAATATACAGTTACACATATGACACTTTTTATAGATGTAGAGAACAAATCAAACAGTCTTCTTTTTAACTTTTAACATCTTCTTTTTATCAAGTAGCAGACTGAATATGTTTTCATCTATATCGTTAAATTATTCTGGAAACGCCTCCAGCAGCACAAAGTGTTATTAAACAAGCTTCTGCGTTTTTTAAAGCTGTGCTGGAATTAGTTTATTTTTAGCTCCAGTGTAATGGTGATACACGAGAGCTACAAACTGGGAGTAACCTCCACTGTCTTGGGACAAAAAGGGATTTTACAGAATAAAAAGACACACTCATCAGAATAGTTGAAAACAGATGTGTTCAGTGATCTAATGACCACTGTGTCATTTAGAAAATGAATACTGATCCTACTCATTTGACTGTGACTTTGTGAATTAATGCATTATAGTTTATGCTCATCACTGATGGTGTTTTTCTTACAGTCTGTTTGAATATATATTTAATATGCATGGTTGTTTACATTTCTGCTGGAGTCTGACATTTTGCACAGTCGTGTCCTCGTCAGGGAGAATACACTTTGTGGACTGTTCTGAGTATAATATTCAGATATTCAGATGTAGCACTGAGGCGCTTTTATTGTGAAGCATGTGGTGAGAGTGTGACCGAGCCACTGAGTAACAGGCTCACTGTGTGAGCATGACCCAAATGTTCTGTTGTGTAACGGAGAAAAAAAAATCACTGCTGGCCGTCTCTCTTCTTGTGACGATTTTTATCATGATGCTGTCTGTCTGGACGCAGCCGCTCTCTGGGCGTTAATGAAGCAGTCAGATCTCCTCAAGTGATACTTACAGATACTTTAGAGAGTAATAAAGAGACACAGGATCTGTGAAATTTTTTGTATTGAGAGAGACTTCATGCGGAGCCCAGAGGGGTCATTGAAGAGGAAAGAAGTTATTAACTTTGCTGAGTTTCTAAAACAAATGATTCAAAGTTGTATTTAAACTTCTCTCCTGTTATCATGGACCCAAGTGGTTGTAATGACACACAGACAGCGGAGCAGGAAATCTGAAGTAAAGAGAGATGAGTCAGTGATGTCACTTAAAATGAATTGTAACATATGAAATGTTTTGTACTATAACTGACAATGTTCTTCCTTTTTACCTCTTATATCTGTTTGTGCTCATTCGCATTCATGTTTTTTGCATTTGTCTTGTTTGTCAAATAAAAAGTTTCCCATTCTGAAAGATTGTTGTGTCAACTGATTATGCAACTATACTTCTACTCAACTACATCTCAGAGCTAACTATTGTCTACTGCACCACATTTGTCTGACATCTTTAGTTACTCTTCAGAGTGTAAGTTTTCCTGTCCAGTGAGAGCCATCTATCTCCAGATGTGTTGATTTTGAGTCTTTGTGATTCACTGAAAGATGAAGTGTGCCGTTATGTGTTGAGAACATTCTGCTACTTCCTTCTTAAGCTAAATAAAGTATTTAAAACTCTACTTGAATTAGCTGGAAAATGCATCATCATGATGCAGAAAACAGGGCAACTTGATGAAAAGATGATGTTTCAGAGATGCATGGTTCTCACAGGACAGTGATGCCACAAACATACGATGATATAAAAGAATATGGTGCATTGCTATAGATTAACAGTATGTAAAGGAGCATCTACAGCAGTACTTACTTAAGTAGGGTTTTGAAGTGGTGTTTTACTTGTAGTGGAGTGGTATTAGTAATTTTATTTTAGTAAAGGATCTAAATATTTCCACCACTGTTGAACAGTGTAATTGGTTGTTGTGGATAGCAGAGAAAAGACAGACAAAGCATAAACAATGTGGATCACCCATGTTAGACCACCAAGTGTAGTACCGTTTCTAAGCGTGTGGTGGCAGCAGAGAGTAACTTTGAGTGTCGCATCTGCCGAATATTGGAAGGACGAAGAAGAAAACAGCCAATCAGAAACCAGGGCTCCATATTGAACCGATGTTTTGATCCCAACCGCTGCTCTCCTCCCTCAGTTTACTTTAAGTTTGTTTTTTGTCACAACTCGATTAATAAGACACTTAAATCTGTCCTCACACGGTAACAATGAAGCTAACGGACATTAAAAAGCTCAAAGTAGCGGAGCTGCGGTCCAGACTGAAAGAACTGGGGTTGGACAGTAAGGGTCTGAAGGCTGAGCTGCTGGGCAGGCTGTGGTCCGCGTTAGAGGCAGAGCAAGACGGGAGAGACGGTGATGATGAAGAGGTGAAACTACAAAGTGACAGCTCACTGACACCTCCAGCACCGGCGGAGACAGTGGAGGACTGTGCTCCACCCTCTTCACCTCCAACAGGAGACGGTGTTACTGAGCAGTGTAAACCGGACTGTACCCGAGAGTACACAGACACCTCCACACAGACGGACCCCGGTCTGACAACACTACAACACAGCTCTGAGTCTGTTTCAACACTACAACAGGTTTCTGAGTGTGTTTCAGAGGCTGTGCCAGTGTACCAAGAGGAGGAGGGAGAGGGTATAGTGCAGCAGGGAGGTGCAGGGGATCCTGGAGAGGACAGGAGGGCTGTGTCATCAGAGGAGATGGGCAGAGGAAGAGCCTTCTACGAGTTCAAAGAGGAGATACGATACAAGAGGTAGTAGTTTAGTTAGTGGTGTTGTAAAGAGACATTTAGCTTCAGATTCAGTCACACTTAAAGGAGGAATAACGCACTTTTCCAAAACTCATACATGTTATTCCTGTGGTCTAAGACAGTCAAAAAGTGTAGTAAACAATAAAATCTGGAGCTGCTCCAGGGACAGTTAATTGAAAAAGATGTTATAAATGACTGATAGCATCCATAGAGATTTTCTTAAGTGTAACAGTATGATAAGTGTAATATAGTAAAGCTCATTTGGGTATAAAATGAAAACAAACAGAATCAGTCTCCCATTAATTGTCTATGGAGCAGCTCCAGACTTTATACCTTACTTTATACCCTTTAGTGCCTGTGCATTTTCATTTTAAATGCCAAAAATAATAATGATAATAATTTCAAAATATACTATCTTTATGTGGCCTGACATGCAGTATTGGTCAGTCAATCAAGATCACTTTTAATTTATTTCTGTTCACCTTACAGTGGCAGCATTATCATACAGTTTGTATGCTACTCAGTTCCTCCTGCAGAGGTCCTAGTAAGCGAATGTCTACAAAAGCAAATGTCTACAAACTTTGTAGACATTCGCGTAGTAGGAACTACACAGGGGGAACTAATGTGTTATCATAAACAGATGGTTAACAAGCAAACCACAAACAGTTACCTTACAGCACACATTTCCTGCCAGCGAGAAAAAATGGCCATAGCAAAGAAGTGTAAAGTCAACAGCATGGGCCCCAACTTTGAAGAACAGTACAGAGTTGAAAACGTTTCACTGAAAGTTGAAACAGTTGTTTTTCTCATTTTTATGACTTTCTTTTAAAAAAACCACATGATGTGAGAAGGAGCTGGCCCTGGCCCTCAGGTCCAGCGCCCAGTGACATCACAAATTTGAGACTTAATTCTCTGGTTTCTGGCTTTGAGACAGAGGTTCGCTCATGTTCATAACTCTAAGCCGCAGGAAAATAGATGAAGCCTCAGGAAACTTCAGTAGGAGTAAAATGCTTGCTAAAAGAGAGATAAAAACCAATATGTCGGACTGTGAAGAATTAAATGATATTAGGCTACAAGAGGAAGCTCTTTAATGGAGACGGTTTTATTAAGCAGCATGCGTCTCTATCTCTTCTGAACCAGAGCCAAATCACCAGAACCTCCAGTGGACAGAGAGGAGGCAGAGGAGGAAGATGAAGATAAAGTCAGACTCAATCCATGTAAGTCTTTGAACAACATGCACCACCTCTCTGTAGAAACAAACCTCATGTAGTTACAGTGTTTTAAACTATGATTGGTTAATTCTGTCACAAGTCATGAGGGCAGTGCAGAACCATTTTTGAATCCCTGTCATTCCTTGTTGTCTGCACAGATGACAGTCACCTCCACTTTGAGGTGGGTCCTGATGGTGCATGTGGCCAGCCGCGGTTCTGGGCTCAGTTCCCCTCACTGTGGTCAGGCTGCAGGCTCACCCATGGGGTGCTGCAGGGCAGGGTGGGCTTTGAGGTGAGGCTGGAGAGGAAGCTGTTGACTACACAGCTGGAGGGACAAGATGATCGTCATGGTCTGAGAGTCGGCTGGTCTATGGCCGACACCTCTCTGCTGCTGGGTGAGGATTAGATTCATTTTAGGAGAACTGATCAGAACAGAAGCACCTTCTCTGGAGATTTGTCAATTCTTGTTATGATCAGTTTCTTCTTTCTCCCCCTTCCGTCCAGGTGAAGAGGAATTCTCTTTTGCTTTCGATGGGCGCGGTAAAAAAGTTTCAGGCGGGAGGGAGGAAGAATTTGGAGAACCCTTCTCAGAGGGGGATATCATTGGCTGTTATGCTGTGAGTGACACGTTTCTCTTCAATTCTTCTTACTGCATTCATTGAAACTGTAGCATCTTAACTTTTTCATTTCTTTTTATAATCCCAACTTTGTGCTTGTGTTTGCACATCTACAGTCTTTCTCCACAGATGGTGCTCTTCAGCTCTCTTTCTATAAGAACGGTCGTTTCATGGGTGAAGCTTTTTCCCTAAGCTCCTCCAGTCGTGCTTTGTTCCCTCACGTCCTCTGTAAGAGCTGCTCAGTCAGAATCCTCCTGGACCCAACAGCTCACAATTCTCCCTGGTACCCCGGCCCTCCAGGGTTTACACCGCTGGCATCTCTTCGAGCGGGGCAGAGGGTGCGCACGACATCAGCTCCTTCCTCCAGAGCACAGTGTGAGGTGAGAGTCAGCAGCTGGGTGCCAGAGTATTTGAATGTGTGTGATGAAAAGCTGAATTTGCCTGGTAATGGTAATATGCTAATTTGGTTATTTGGTTATTTTCAGACTGAATATAAAAGTAGCTGTTACATTTTAATCTATATGTTTTTCCCTTCAGGTGTTGTTGATGGTTGGTCTTCCTGGTTCTGGAAAGAGTCACTGGGCCAGGACTCAGATGAAGCAGCATCCTGAGAAACAGTACAGGCTGCTGGGCACAGAGGAGCTGCTCGCATGTATGATTGTCAGTCAAACCTCCAGTCTCCACTCTCACGTTTTATTTTCACATTCAAAGATGATGTTCAGTTTTCTGACTAACTGATCCAAAATGTTCAACATGTGTGTGTGTGTGTGTGTGTGCGCGCAGAGTGGTGGACAGAGGGACAGCCGGCTGCAGCAGGCCTCTCAGTGTGTCACTGATTTGATTAAGATTGCTTCTCAGACTCCCGGCAACTATATCCTCGACCAGGTAACACATTTTTGGCTAATATTTTAGCCCTCTGTTTAGCAAAGCCTAAGGCTCACAGCTTACTTTAAGTTCATGTTTATGTAGCTAATATTAGCTAGAGCCTTGAATCATAGTATGTCATCTCAAAGGGTTTTAGGCTGCTGGGGTGTTACAGCACTTGGATGTTGTATTTCACCTCCTGTCTACCATGCTCTCTTTGTCATTTCTCTGTTTCCAGTGCAACATCCTCTTCTCTGCACGACGTTACAAGCTGCAGCTGTTCACAGGCTTCAGGCGCCGGGTGGTGGTGGTCTTCCCCTCAGCGGACTTGTGGAAAAGACGATTGTCCCAGCACCAAACCAGTGACGGGGAGCAGATCCCTGAGACCGCCCTGCTCAAACTCCAAGGTCAGACATGTGCACATTTTACAGGAAGTATAACATGTAATGATTGATAAGAGGAAACCATAGTGCTCAGAGGCACTTGCACATAAATTCTGTCATGCCTCTACAACTTAAACTTCTTTTCCTGTCTCCAGTGAGCTGCACTCTTCCGGAGCAGCAGAGCGACGTGCTGGAGGAGCTGCAGTATGTCGAGCTGCCTCAGGAACAGGCACAGATGCTCCTACAGGAGTTTAAAGATGAGGCTCGCAGACTGCTGCCCCCGGTCCCCAAACAGGAGAAGAAGAAACCCAGACTGCATAAGAAAAGACCCTACCCTTACGGCCCTCCACCCTTACATAGGATCCAGTGGAGTGGACATAACGGTCAGAAAGAGAACTGATGGGCAGCATGTTGGAAGACGTGATGTTTTAAGATGTTAGTTGATTTCTTTTTGGTCTTTGTAGGATGGAGCGAGACAAGATTCAACATGCAGCCATGGAGGCAGCAGCCAAGATATGTGAGTGTTATGCGGCTGTGAAATCGCACCCAACAAACCTCATTGTGACATCATTAGGGCTGTAGCTTTGTCCTTATCTTAACTGCACTTAAGGTTAAAGGGTTTGTGTTAAACAAAATCGCCTGGGGCCGTATTCATAAAGCCTCCTAGTATGAAGAGTTGCTCTAAATGACAACTCTCTATAAAGTTCCTAAAAATGTAACTCTGGTAGGTATTTTTAGGAGGCTAAAATATGTTTTGTTGCTGACCCCTCCACAGCAATAAATTGACTAGCTCTCATGTCGTACTTCAGCCTGCTTCTCCGAACTGGGCTGTGTTGACTGACATCTATTGTATGTAAAAGACTGACTATGGATGAGTACGCTGTACAACCCAGGGTGTCTGCAGGTCCCTAAAAGGTCTTAAATTCAATTTTATAAATCTTAAATGTCATTAAATAGCCTTAAATTTGAATTTGTTAGGTCTTAATGTGAAAGTGAAAGTACATATCACTGATGGCATAAAACTTGCACTTTATACTTGCATTTACCTGTTAGCAACCCTCGTCTAATAACCATATATCTTAAAGCTACTTCTGCACCGGACCAAATATATTTTCTTATTTTTATACTTACCTTCAATGCTTGAAAAAGACAAAGACGATTTGTCCAAAAATCAGTCTTAAATTTGATTTTTTTAAAAAGACAGTGAAAAGGTCTTAAAACGCATGGAATTTAGGTATTTGACACCTGTATACACCCTGCAATCCCATTTTAAAAAAATCCAGACTATTCCTTTAAGACTAGATCCTGGTAAAGTTGATATAAGTTACTCACAAAGCTTCTCAGCCCTGAAGAGAGCTCTCAAGGTGAAAAACTGTTAGGAGTGGGAAGGAGGTCTTTTGAGAGGCTGAAGAGGTTCTTAAGCAGAGAAATAATGGTGGTAAGACAAGTATTCTCCAAACGCTAGATGACAATGAGTAAATAAAATGCTTCTGATTCGATGGTGCAGGAATGATGTTTGTGGTCGATCTTATTAGAGATGCAATCACACCAACACTGTGACACAGGAAATGACAGAGATCACAACACTACGATAGATGGTAACTAGAAAAAATGCAATAGTGCAGAAGTGATGATTTGAGTCTGTCTCAGCCTTCCATCAGCAGAGTGACTGCACTAACTATTACAGCACATTCAGTCTCATACAGGCCTCCCTCACAGAGAAGGCACAGGTGTTACTAATAATGCTAATGATGACTGTTCTATTCAGATGCTCCAGTGAGAGTGACAGTGAACAAGTATGCCAGTCAGGGCTTTTGATGCGTCACACACAATTCCCACACTTGAATGGCGACAAATAGGTTCCCTGTAAATGTTAATTAATTAAAATTACATTTTTTAGCTAGTTTGCCTCTTTATCAGGCCCAGTTGAATACTGCAATAATAATGTGTGCTTATCACAAAATCCCACAGCACACCTGAATTGGTATCACTGCACACCAGTGTACCAGGAGGAGGACATGAGATCAGTTTGTGATGTTGGCAGAGAAACTGCTCACTCATCTGAGGCTATAATTAGGTCAGAAGAAAATAAATTATAGATTAGTCAGACCAATTCTCACTGCTGTTTCAATTTAACACACTAATAATCTTAATTCCCATTTCTTCTTCGTTATACACCAACTGTGTTTGGGATGAATCTGAGCTTGTTTCGACAGAGCAGTCATCCACATTCAGCACTTGTCTGCTTTTTAAACTGCTCACAGATCATAACTAACACAGCTACAGCCACGTTAAGCTTCCAGACTAAACCGAACCTCATTGTCCTTTTGTGTCATTTACATTTCAGTGGAGTGTGCCATATCAGGACCAGGGCTACTACTGCAGAGACGTCGGTTACAGCAGATATGAAGGTTACTGCTGAAGAAACATGGAGGAAGAAGAAAGAGATGCCGCTGCACTGTGTTTGTTTACAAGGACAATCACTCTAGTGATGTCTTAAAAAAAGATAATTACATCAGCAAGTGATATTATAGACTGGAGACTAGGGCTGGACGATTAATCGAATTTTAATCATGACTTCAGTTTTGGCTTCTCACGATCATAAAAACATTATAATCAAAGAAAAACAATTAATGCGCCACACGGCACAGCGTGTACGTAAGTTCCTGTTCTGGAAAAGCACCATGAATGCACCAGTGTTACGTGCAGTAGCAGCAAGTGTGTGAAGAAGCAAAAATCGGTGCCTAGAATTGGGCCAGAAGGATCCCGACCTCGTCCTCTCCTTCTCTTCAAATCGTCCACTCTGCGTCAGTTTAGTATCTTAGGTTCATCTGGCTGGTACTCAGAGAAAACACTGGAGACCAATAGAATCTGGTGAAATCGAGTTTAATGTGTTCACAGGCTTCAACACATACAACTCATGAGTCAGGCTCCGGAGCAAGACTGAAGATTCACTTTCTGAGCTCTCCCTTTTATGCTGGTGGAGATCCGAGAGAATCTCCACCCTTCTCCTTTAGTCCTTCCTACCCACGTTCAAATCTACTGGTGGCAGGTCTTTTTCTTTTATCCCTCTTCACCTGAATCTAAACCTACTGGTGGCAGGCCCTTTGGCCCTTGTCCAGGCATGACCTAATAGTGTAATCTTTCTCCTGGAAATTCCCAAACTCTCCCACCATTAGGTTTGAACCTGGTTTCACTTTATTTTTTAAAAACATATGAAACTTGGGGACTATCTCCATAAGATCCCCTGTGCCTTTAATATGAAACTTTAGAGTGTGTGTGTGTGTCACTTCTAAGCAGTACATGATATGGTAAGTGTGTGTTCTTAATACATGCATACATATACTTAAGTTATGAATACTCAAACTTATGTGAGAGGGTTTTTTGTCACATATGGATACATACAAACATTATCATCTAAACTTCAGCCATGATCAACTTATGCAATATAACACATTTACCTGATTACTGATTAAATCTTACACTACACGTGTGACGTGTGTGGATCAATAATATGTGGAGCGAGCGATTGAGAACATGGCAGAAAGGCAGCCTTTGGTTGAGAAGAAAGGTAGGACAACTTCAGTCATCTGGAAACATTTTGGCTTCAAGTTGACGGACGCTGAGCAAAAAGAAATTGTTTGCAAAGTTTGTCAAGCTGTGGTGTCTGTCCCCCAAGGCAACACGACCAAATTATAATCATGTTGAATAATCGTGATTTCAATATCGGTCAAAATAATTGTGATTACTATTTTTGCCATAATCGTCCAGCCCTACCAGAGACAGAGAATTACAGACCGCAGGATGTGTTGCACTTGCTGCTTTGACGAATCAAAGAAAATCAGAGTTGTAGTATTTAATAATTTTAACCAGGTCACTTTGAGGGTTTTTATTCTAAAAAATGTTTTTAAATTTTAAACATGTTTTTACTGCACAGTGTACAAATAATGAAAAATACAGTATTTTGCACAGTGTTAACACCAGTATTGGTCAGGGAGTGATTACAGTAAATGAAAAGGTTTCTTTGTATATTTTTGATCATCTGGACACATTTCCTGATGCGACCAGCTGAGTGTCATGTCCTCGCTCTCCGTCAGGCTTCACTGTCTGATACAGCAGCACAGCTCCTTTAGCTGAAGGACACAGCTCCGACCACAGAGGGCTGCTCCTGTCCAGCTGCAACACCTCCTACAAATGTCAGGGACAACAAATTGCAGACTTGTGTATCAACATCGTGTTATGTTCACTGTGCTTTCTTTCTATTGCAACTGCCAAAACGAGGAAGCTGTTCAGACAATATGTAGCTTAGAGCTGGGCAAGATATTGATACTGTAAGTGTTGTTTCTTCCTGGTTTTAAAGGCTGCATTACAGTAAAGTAATGTAATTTTCTGAACTTAACAGACTGTTGTTTACCCATTTAGTCAGTATATCCACATTACTGATAATTATTAATTAAAATCTCATTATGTACATATTTAGTAAAAGCGCCAATATCAAAGTATTTGGTCAAAAATATCTTTTATTTTCTCCATATTGGTGCAGCCCTTCTGTAACTTTAGATTACTCACCGTTCTGCTGAGGAACACAATATCTGTGGACTCGTGGGCCTCTGCTCCTCCTTTCCAGTACAAGTCTGTGACTTCATCAGATGTCAATGAGCAACTAAGGACACACCGAAAACAGTCTCTTAATTAGGGCTGTCCACTATTTTCCCAAATCATTTTTCAATTAGATTTCACAACATAATGAAAAAATCCCTGTGTAGTTTCTGAGAGCTCAAGGTGACATCTTCAAATGGTACATTTCCTCCGACCAACACTCCAGAAATCCAAAGGTATTTGGTTTATTATCATGTGTAACAGCGTTTCTCAAACCTCTCCTGGAGTAACTCTGCATGTATTAGATCTCTCCCTGCTCCAACAGAGATGATTTAAATTATCAGCTAATTACCAAGCAGCTTCAGGAGTGCATAACAAGTTGATCATTTGATGCAGGACAAGAAATACTCCAGTTAAGAAACCAGTTAAGTTTGGGCTTTTTTGCTTAAAAAAAATTACTAAAACATGATATATACTACATTATCAACTCTACACTCTGCCTCTCTCTCCACTATTAGATTCCAGTGGGAGGAGGATTTGGCTCCTAAAATCACAGATCTCAGTTGGCAGTCCGTTCTTCAAAGAATTCACTCCTCAATTTGTGCCAGACACGGCCCCCTACAGTTCAAGGTCTTGCACCATCTTCATCTATGCAAAGAAAAGTTAGCCAAGATTTATATAGTGTTACATTCCTTATGCAGCAGGTGTAGAACAGTAACATGATCCCTCATTCATTCTCATTTTCTGTGGTTTTTGGAGTCAAATTTACCCCTTCCCCAGTAATTGCAATTTTCAGAGTAGTTACAGAGAACATACTTCTTTCTAGACGCTACACAAATGCTGTTGATTTGCCTCCTTAATTGCTCGATGCCTTATACTGACTAAGTGGAAGCACGCATGCCCAGTGGGCTGGTGACCTTATGAGTTTTCTACACTTGGAGAAAATAAGGTGCATGCTGGGTGGCTCTACATGTAAATTTTACAGGACATGGCAACCATTTCTGACAGATATGAAAACACTAAACTGTGAGATGTTTCAAAATTGATTCTTACTTAGGGCAAACAACAATGTAAACTGGCTGTAGACAACTGTGACTGATGTTATAAATATATTTGTATGATTGCGCGTGTGTGTACCTATGTTGAAGTGTGTATCTCACCATGTATACAGTATGTATACTGTCATTTTAGATTTTATTTAAGTCTTATACAACCTTTTTTTCCCCCGTTCCCAGTGGGGGTACTATAGTACTGTATAATTGAGTATAATTTTGAGTATTACTTGAGTATTTCCATTTATGCTACTCTTTACTTCTGCTCCATTTCATTTTAATTGTTAAATTAAACTATTAATTGCAACAACAAAAAAAATCATCATAATAGGTGGCAATTAATTTTGTGCCTATTGATTAATTGACTAATTGTTGCAGCTCTACGCTACATTATATCTTTATGAAAGTGATTCAAGACAAACTTCCCTCATATCAAATCAAAACTGAATGAGTACCTGACGTAGAACTCAGCACTTGGTCTCCCGGCGCTGGTGTGATTAAGAGCGACACCCATCAGGACCGGCTCTCCGAGGGAGCTCAGGGGAATATTCACCTGCAGACGAACAGAAGGAAGACGACTTTACTTTCGTTATGACCCACTGAGTTTTTGGAGGACAAGGGACATGACCACAGGATCATCAGCAGGATGTGCCTGGTCAACCTGAAATAACAAGTCTACAGTGGACACTTTTCTCACCTCGTCTCTAATCTCGGCGCACACAGACAAGAACAGCTCCGAGACGACGAGCCTCTGCTGCATCATGTCCACACTGATCTGCTCCTCACACACTGCGTGGCCCAAACGCTCACACACCACCTGAGGAGGTGCAGCGACAGTTCAATAAAACATGACGCATATTTGAATGACACTTCATTTTCTTTATTGACCTCACCTTTGGCTCTGGGTGACCTCCAGGGATGTCCAGCAGCCCTCCTGCCTCCGCCACCCTCTGGCTCCTCCTGATGAACACCACCTGACCGTCGTCCGTACACAGGATGCCACCTACACCCAGAGGCTGAGCCAGCAGCACCAGAGGATCACTGAACTCCTCCTCCCCTCGCTGACGAAGCTCTGCCACTTGACATGACCAGTTTGTTCCCAGGTAGTCCTTATAGCATGTGAGGCCTAGTCTCAGAGTGAGGAGCGGAGCGGTCTCTTGATCATCTGTGTTTTTGGAAGAGGGTTCAGCTGTGATGCTCTCGCTGACACTGTCTACACTTTCTGTCTTCACAGGTCCGTTTCTGTTCAAACTGCTCTGAGCAGCGTCATGCAGACCATCAGTGATGCACAGATCCTCTTTCATTGTTTGTCTGCTGTGTTGTAACTCTCCCTCCTGCTCCTCTGCACAGTCTGAGAAGGAGATGACGGTTGGCTGAGAGCATGAAGGGTGTTTAGGAGAAACAGAGGATGACGAGGCCAAGCGGAAAGAGTGCAGTCTGAATTTGGACCCATTGAAAAGCCACGGCTCCTTGGACACCCGCTCTGTCCACACCTCATCTATCAGACGCTCTAGAGCCGGATCTGTCTGCCTGTTGAATCTGAGGAGGGAGAGGAAGCAAACAAACTCTTCAGATTACCACGGTTACAGTTTGCACAGTGTCAAACCACTGCATTAAAGGATAAGGCTAGTGTTATTCTATATTTTCTTATCATCAAATCTCATAAAAATCCCCTCCTACCATGTCATGTCATTCTTTAAAGTTACTCTGTGGGCATTCACCCCTAAAAACTCATCTCTGTTCCCGTCATGCCTTAACATGGCTGAGATCTAACTCTACACCTTTGCCCCATTTTGTATGCGTGCATCTACCTGCTCACCTTTACCTCTGCTTATCAAACACACAAACATCTGCTTGCAAGCCTTCAGCTTGCTAACATGATCAAACAGCTGACTGTGTGTTGTTAATGTTAAATGAACCTTAACCCTGATCGCCAGCTCTGACAAGCTGAAGTGAAAGTTAGTCAACCTGCAAAATGCTGACACATAGCCACTACTCCTGCTCATGTGATACTGCACAAGCTGATGGGATTGGTTTGTTAGGTTTGTGACCTCACAAATGATCATAATCTGAATCAGTGGGTGCGCTCCTTTTCCTTTTGCACAGTCCAGCAAAAAGTGATGCTGAGCTGCGAGAGAGGAGCATATCTCTTAAATGTAGGGGAAAAGTTTGCTGGTGGGAGCAGACTTTGGAATATATTAAAGTGAACAAAATTTTACTGTGGCACTAATCTCTGATGAGATACCAATGCCACAGAGGAAAGAAAAATACCAGCAATCACCTGCTGGCTGCTCTCATTCAGTTGTTATAGCAAAATGTATTGAACTCTGCTATTTAGGGCTTCGACTGTAATTGTAATATTGAATAACTGTTGTGTCTGTATGGGCCATGTGGGCGAGGTAGGCATACATGTCACTGTCGTTGCACAAAGTAAGTTTAGAAAATAACATCACTTTACTGTAATGCAGCCTTTAAAATAGGAAAAGACAACACTTATGATACTCAGATTCCAAAATCTAAGACGATATCTAGTCACATATCACGTTATCGATATGATATGGATATACTGCCCAGCCCTACACGTAGCATAAATAAAAACCACATGGACATGCAAACAAGGTAATAACTTGATTTTCACTGGAGGGGTCTTTAAAAATAAAGCCCAATATCTATGTAAGTTTTGTGCCATTGTGTTGTTAAGGAGAAAGGTCTTATGTGATATTTACACATTTCAGAGGCCTGATTGATGATCCTACCTTTCAGAGAGCTCCACTTGTACTTGAGACTCCAGCAGCCCCCTCCAGGCTGCACAGTGCAGCAGCAGAGACACCTCAGAGTCCATTATCTCTCACTGTGGATTCTCATTGACATCTCTTCACTCACACGGCTGCAGCTCTGTGAGGGTTTTTAACCGTTAATATTTCTACTGAGGAAACAAAATGAAAGAAAAAGAGGCTGTAAACATGTTGTAAAGAGCTGAATCTGAAAACCATTTAAATGCAATAAATAACTGTGTCCTGGTCAGGAAGTATGTCCACTCCTCATACACAAACAGACACACCATGAACACACAGTCAGGGGCAGCACAGATCATTTGGTTAATTCATTTAACAAGCCAGCCAGTAACCAATGTGTTGTATTTCTGCACAGCTCTATCAAAGAAAAACACGACTGACCTGTTGTTGAGTCATGTAACATTTGTTGAATAAATATATTTTCTTCTCAAGTGATTAAGGAAAGCAAATATGAAGAAGTTAAAGTGCAGTCACATTTTGAGCCTTCTTGTGTATAAAAAAGTACTCCCCCACAAAGTCACAGTCCACCCACACAAGTGTTTCCACGTCATCTGTTAGACTCTTGTCAGAACTAGCTGTACTTTACTGACATCTCCTCCACTCTCCTGCTTGTTATAATAATAAATAATAATGTTAATAACGCCTTTCAAAGCACTCAAGGACACTTTACAAGCCACAGTAATAAAAAAAGCAGCAATGTAGGCCTATCCATAGATCATAATTAAATATTAGGTATGAACTCATCATCATATAGTCATCATCTGTGCAGGCCACCATATCATCTGTAATGATGCATCAACTCACACCTTTATCAATGTGATTTGTATATGCATGTAACTCCCAGGATAGCTCTTGAAATAACTGAGTGATTGGATTGGAAACACCTTTAAAAGTAACTGTGTCTGTGTAGGTGTCAGGACACTAGCCCGGGCATTGATAAACAGCTGATTACTGCGAGCTGGAGCTATCAAAGGAGGCAGAAACTGGACAAAAATCATATTATTCAATTTGCACGGCACTGTACAGTTTGCTATGGATCACATATGTGGCTACATTAACGTTATTCTTCGTTGGATTTACTCGATGTTGTGAATTGTTGCGACTGAAACCTGACCACTTCAGAGATGAACTTACTTTCATTTCATCCTGCAGCTGAGAACACACAGACAGAGTCAGTCTCACATGTTAAACCATAACGCCGCCAGGATTTTGGAACCGTGTAAAGGTTCCTGCCGAGACCTGAACATCAGTGATCATGTGTTAAATCTGAGTAAAACCTTGTAGTTGATTAGTCTTACCTTCCGAGGTGGAAGCTTCTGTAGAGGAGGAGAGTGTAGCTTCTTCCTCGTTTTTGAACAGACGGCGAAATGTGCTCATTATCACCACCCAGTGGCCAAGCGTTGGAACTACATGTATGTGTGACATCATCAGAAATATTTTACTGACAGCTGGTAGTTGTTGATTTTTATTATTTAAAACATTTGATATTGTACGTTGTGTTGCATTCAAAATGCATAGATAATATAGATAAATCCTTTATTTCACCTCTGCAGGTGAACACGGCAACAGGAGGTTAAAATCCTGGCAAAACAAACACGTGCAGGGGGCGGGGTTGTGTTGTGTCAAGTCTCTGGGAATCAACGGCAACTTCCGGTCATGATCAAACTTAAAATACTGGGCAGTGTTGGGTAGTAACTAGTTACAGTAATTAAATTGCAAAATAAATGTAAAAGTCATCAGATACAGTAAAAAGTTAATTGAATTACAGTTAATAATCAGAATGTTGGTGCTTACAAAGGGTTTATATGTAAATATATTCTTTGTAGTAAAATGTTATGTAGAATACGACATTCCCTCTTTTGCTTTGCATCGTTTTCACTGTTCTTTTGGCATAGCCTAAATCTGACATTTTTAGTTTCATTGCCCAGTTTAAAACATCTATCAGAGAAGTAATCAAATGTCATAGGTTACATACTTTGATGAAGTAATTACAGTAGTTGTACAATAACATTGTAACAGGGTAACTAATAATCTGTAATGCATTACGTCTCAAAAGCAACCTTCCCAATGGTGACTGTAATACAAATAAAGTACAAGTGCAGCTATTGTTTATGCGCATAGATAAATACTAGAATAGAATTTATGTTAATCTTGTGCTATATAGGCCATAGCAATAAATCAATCAATAAATTATTATTAAATATTATTATTATTTATTATTATTAGTAGTAGTAATAGTAGTAGTCGTTGTAGTAATAATAAGTAGAAGAAAAAACAAACAAAAAAAGGAAAAGAGAAAATGGGACCTTTATTTTGAAGGGCCAACCTCCACTTTTCCGGTTTTATTGTAGCTAGCATGATGCAGCTGCCTTTATGCAACGGGCCCACAGTACTGGTACTGTTATGAAACGGAGTCCCGCTGGTATGTTACTTTTCTTTGTTTAAAGTCTGTCTTTCCACTCGCTCCAGTTTTGTAACACTGTTTAACTTTTGTGCTTCTTTTATTACACAACACAGCTAGCTAAGTTAGCTCATCATTAGCATGCTAACAGTAGCACAGAATAGCTGCCAGGCACTGGAAGCTAACTCCTGGCTAGCGTTAGCTCTGCTGTTCAGGTAGCAGAACAAAGTGTCCCCACTGGAAACTCATTGTTATTGTATGTTAGTTATTTGACAGTTCATTTCACAATGATAAACGTGCACACAGCTGCTGTCTGCAGCTGATGAAAGTAATCAAAGTAGGTATTTGTAATTCAAAGTATAAAACTAACTTCTATTGTAACATTATTGGATCAACACACCCCCAAGCACAAAGCTGCACGGCGACAAAGTAAATGACACGTTGTGTTTATTGTTTCAGCTGATAATAAAAACGTTGCAGCTATTGTTTGTTCAGTGGTAAAGTCCTAAATTAAAGATAAATCCCTCACCTTGTTTCATGTTGTTGTTCTTAGTCAGATCACGTGTAAACAGACAAGAGAAAAGTTGCTGTCAGCAGTATTTTCTACCTACAGAGTATTATATTATCTTTATTTTACACTCTATTTAATCAATATGTTTCCAAGCTTAATGCTTGCCTTGACATGGGATACAACACTTACTCAGGACTATGATCTTTCAATGACTGATGCAGTACGTTACATGTCATGTCATTTCTTTCAAGTATGTCACACATTGCTCAAATGGTTATCCTAAAATTTAAAGTCAGATAGTCTGTGAAATCAGGAAAATAAATCACTGACAACTGAAATCCAGTTGTCCATGGTCGGGGACATCGTGTTCCATAGTTGCTCAAGTTATGATTTTGTTTTTAGCTGCCAAAATTGTTACAACAGACATTCATAATGTGATATGATCCTTCCTTAATGTAACAAAAGAACAATCAACCAATATTCCTAATAAGTTAAATATGTTGTTGCCAATCTCCTATCAGTACAATGTAATAAAACAAGTACAGAAAATTAAAAAAAAAAATCATCTGGCATGTTTAAAGCACACTGCCTCCAACTCCTTTTGTATGAATGTAAACTTAAGCGTTATAAAACACCAGATTATGTCCCTCCTACAGAACATTAATAATATGTATTTACTCAAAGTGCAACATAAATATATTTACAATGCTGTCAGGCTGTTTACTTAGTAGTTTATATTTTGGTTTTAAGTATCTCCCTGCTTCCCCGGTAAGACTCTTTGTCTCACTGTTAATGTTACCATCTGCTTTCTTCGCACAGGTTGTCTGTGTGGAACCTCAAAAACTTTCCATCATGCAATTGGAGGCTCAGCTACGTTTATGTCAGAGTTGTCTTTGGTGCTGCAAGAGCGGGCTGCGTCTGCTCTCACAGAGCTATGCACACAGGTAGACTCTGCATACACTGTGTGTGTGTGTGTGTGTGTGTGTTTTAGAATTGTTACAACAACTTGGTGATTGTGTTGAGGTATTCTACTTTGTGCAGGTCTGAATGCATGTTTGGTTTTTACATATTTGCTTTCTCAACACAGAAAAGCTGTGAACTACTATGACCTACTTGGAGTCAAGTCTGATGCATCCTTGGACGAAATTAAAAACGCATTTTTCAACAAATCTAAGAAGGTAGAGTCCTAATTTTTTTTAACAAGTTGTGCATTTAGACAAAATGTCCGGCCACAGGAGGGCAGCCTTTCATTGCATGGTTTTCACTTTTCAACTGTTCCCACAGTGAGCGTCCTGACTGTTTGTTTTCATGTTGTGGCTCCCAGTATAAATAAGGATGTGCATGTGTATTTACCTTATGGTTTTGGCATAACTGAGGGATGAGAAAACTCCCCCCTTTTAAAGGAAAAAGCACAAGTGCAAACCGCACATTTTCTTGCATTTGTTAAACAGAGAAAGTAGGAACATTTTTGTGTGGTAATGCATGTTTATATTAGCACACATGTCCACACATTAGTATACATGCTCAGATTAGCACATGCCTGCACCAGAATATGTCTTGATTCATAGGCTGGTTTGGTCAGTAGACTTCATTACTGAAACTGACTCATTCACCCTGCAGTTACACCCAGACAGTGACCCATCCAACCCAGCGCTGCACAGCCAATTTGTGGAGCTGAACGAGGCCTACAGAGTGCTGAGCAAAGAGCTGAGCAGGAAGGAATACGACTTCAAAATCCGACCTCCATACAGCGGGGGCCAAGCCTTCAGATCTACCTCCAGTCACACCACCTACAGAGCCAGGTGAAGATACAGACAATCTGTCAAGTTTGTACTTGCATAACATAACCTGACGTTCCTCCTCACTTTAACCCTGCTAATGTGGGAAAGGCAGACATTGGCTGGTGTTCCTCTGCAGTAAGAAGACATGTAGCTTTAACAATGGACCTGTGGGTTAGTGTTTTGCTATAGCACTCTCATTAGTCATGCTGTTCTTGTAAAGACTAAACAACTAAAAGCTCAGGTGCTCTGTACTTTCCCATAGAAGGAACACTAACCCTGTAATTATTTAAATGTTCATTTATTTGATGGAGGTTCTGCATAGTTTGATATTTCAGGGTTTGTTCAAGTTTTGCACAAGTCTAGAAACTGTTCTTTTGACATTGTTTCTGCCAGAGGCCAGTCTTCAGCAAATTGTGTTGTCCTATTTTTTGAGAAAAGACTAGGGCTGTACAAAATGTCCTTTTTTTCACACTTGAAGCTTCTGTTTAGTTTTTCAATCTGGACCCAGTAGGACATCCTGTGTGTAATGCCATGAGTCTGCTTTCTGCTATGGGCTCACATTATGGAGTCCTTGCGAGTAAGTCTTGCTCTGTCTGCAACTGTGCAGAAATATCAGGTTTAAACAGAATGAACAGACATACAAAAAAAGCTCAGCATTCGAATATTGATTTAGAATGCAATTGTCAATGTTATGAATAAAGCTTTAAATCTTTTTAAACTATTTGGTACAGCCCAAGAAAAGACAGACAATCACTGAATTTACTGTCTTGTCCTTCACAAATTGATTGAAAATTTACTACTTAATAGTCCCTTAGACTCGCTCCATTAACGCTTTAGTTAAGACTGTATCAAACATTTGTACCAGATGTCCAACCTCCTGTTTTTTAAGTCACAACTTCTTTACCACCAGTACGGAGTCCCAGAACAACTTTCGTTATTGGGAGCAGTTTAGTCAAACACAGGAGACGCCGGCAGAGGAGTGGCAGAAGAGACGAAAGAGGAACTTCCGCCTGGTTTGCTACTGCGTCGTCACGATGGTGCTCAGCATCGGAGCCCACTTAGTCTTCTTCAGGTACAAAACAGGCACACAATGAAGACACTTTGAAAAGTTGAATATTACAAACGTAGAAATAACTTCCCTCACTGCGCTGAGTTTTCTTTGCTGCCCACTCACATCCAGATGAATGGGACTGTTTGTGGACGAGTCTCTGTGCCATGTGTGTCGACACAACCTTGTTACAGGATTTGTTTTCACAAACTGATTGTGTGTCACTTCTATTTGTGGAGATTCACCTCTCTGTGGTCTGTAGAGCTGTATAACAGCTGTACAAACTCATAAAGGCAACTGAGCATACAGAGAGCCCGCTGAGCGACACGTTTTGTAAGTTAAACAAAGTTTTTCTGCAAATGGCTTAACTCGAGTGTTTCTCGACTCTTTTAGGAAACTGGAACAAGTTCACAATAACTTCATGGATGAGAAAGATCGAATTATCACAGAAATTTACAATGAATCCAAAGAGAGAGCCAGGTGAGTGCACAAACTTCTTTTTGATGACACATTTGAGTGGTAGCAGTTATTTTGTTTGGGTTCTGTGATGCCTTAATAAGGAGCTGAGTGTGAAGTTGTCTTTTGTGCTGTTTTTCAGGGTCAACGGTTTTAAGAAGCAGACAGAAATCCTGCGGCAGAAACATGCTGAGTTTGTAGAGAAGTTCAAAATCCGCAACAATGGAGAGGACAAGTAGGAGAGTCTCCAACTGTGCTCAGTAATGATGGAGTTTGAGCTGCCAGCAGGTCGAAGGTGGACGCAGGACTGATTGTGGTACTTGTTTTAGGATTTTAAAGTTTTTTTTATTTAAACGAAACAGATTGATGCACCCGAGTTTGTTCTCAGCTGTGATCCTGAGGACTTGAAGACACAGAACGCGGGTGTGATGTTGGGTTTCATCTGGTCATACATGTGTGTCCTCATGACCACGCTAAACTGCACATCAGACTGGACTGATCTGTTGAACCATTTATACTTAGTGTGGATTATTTGAAGTGATGTGACGGTCAAAATGATCCAGCTTCAGCACAAACCTCTCTGAGCCACAAAGAAAACTGTATAAACTGCTTCTAATTAGGGCTGGGTATTATTTAAAAAATTGTCACCAGATGCCATAGGTGTGTGTGCCTGGGTCCAGACTGGTTGTCTGGCATTGCGACATGAAAGAGCAGCTTCTCTGTTAAAATGAAAGCCTACTAGTGAGCATCACAGAGGGAATCAATTAGCTAGTCAGCGCCACATGTGGAACAAACGCCATTGTCAAGTGTTACCAAGCAATGTGCCAGAACCAATGAGGAGTTATAATAATAATGGTGAGCGCTATAGACAAGATAGACGCTGCTATTGAGGATGCTTTTAGTCGTCATAACTTCTCAACATTGCCCAGCGTCGTAGTTTGTGTTACTTTGCTTAGCTCCACTCTTAAAAGCCTGGCAAAACAGTGTGTGGACTTAAAGTGACGTTAGATTCAGGCAGCCACATTGCTCTCTAGTGATTGGTTAGGGAAAATTGAATTCTCCTCCCTCACAGAAATTAATTAGAGAGGTGGCAATGTCACACTAAAGATGGAAACAGACTGTTAAAAGTTGACAATTCTGTCCAATATCAGGTGACAGACATGTAGTATAGCCCTACTTTTGAATGTTGTGGTGGCCCCTTAGCACACTGAACTGCCAACTCTGTCAAACACACCACGCTCGACTTCATACTGAACTGTACTTAAAATGAAGAACGCTTGAGGTGTTTGGCTGCAAGCAAATCCGTACGAGTAGTCACTTTTTTTTAGATCTATGTACAAAAAGGATCGAATTCAGGTATTGTTTGATCAGAAAGTTTTGATACTACTTGGTAATGGCTTGTTTCAGAGTACCGATACCCAGCCCTGACCCAAATGAACTCACAGGAACCTGTTATTTATTGTCCCCTGACTCATTGCTGTTAGTGGTAGACAGCATACAGGGCTCACAAATAAAAGCAAATCAATGCCAGATGAGTTGAGTCAGGTCAAGACAGGACTGACTAACTGATTGATTAAAATCATATCTTGGGCAGAACACTAATGTTCTCTTAAGTTTGATGAGACTGTTGGGGGATGATTGAGGAGGGTGAAGTATGACCGTGCAAAGTCGAAAGTTTCGGCAATAAGTGGTCAAAACAAAGTGAAAAATGTGACTATGCCTCTTCAGTAATCACAGGTATGGATCTTGGGACATCACTGTCAAACTCCTCATTGTTCCCTCTGTTGACCTTCTGTGTTACTGTAAAAATGCAACACCATGCATAATAAATGGACCTCCATTTGTTATAAATGGAGTCAGAGAAGAAGAAGATCAATATTATGGCTTGAAAAAAGTGACACTGAGTGATTTATTTCGACTATGAGACTATGAAAATGTTCACATTGAATGAATGGAAAGACGTTCACTGGTTATTTAATCATTTACCACTTTGCCTCTCAGTTTTTAGATTTTAGAGATTTTTGATGTCATTCTGTTTTTGCCTGCCTTACCTATTCCCTGAGGGGATGTCAGAAGGAAATGATTAAAAGATCAACGTTTTCTCATCAATCATTACTTTTCCTTTTTGTTTGTCTCTCATTCATGTATGCGTTGGTCCTGGATTTGTAATACAGAACAGACACTGCATGATTTTTCTTATTTCCAACCAATGAATTTAAGATTACTTTGGACAATGGTAGATGGACTTGCACTTGTATAGCACCCTCTAGACTTGCGAACACTCAAAGCACTTTAACACTACATATCACATTCATCCATTCACACACTGGTGGCCGAGGCTACCATACAATGTGTCACCTGCTGCTCAGTTGAACATTCACACTTAGCCATTGGGTGCAATTTGCAATTCAGCATTTTGCTCAACAACATGCAGGGTGGAGGAGCCGGGGATCGAGTTGCCGATCTACCGATCACAGGATGACCTGCACTACCTCCTGAGCCACAGGCGGTCTAGTAAAAGTTATTTAACCACATCAGAGAAATCTTTCAAAAGTTATATTTAATTCTACTCATTGGCTGAGACGTCCAGATGCCTTTTAATGAGCAACCACACAGAAGAGTCAGCACTGTTGGATAATTAGATAATTATTGATCTGCCCTGGCTGAGAATTTACAAGTTCATTTTCCATTATCTCAATGAAAGTGAATTTTAACTGCTCTCCTAACCCTCTAACCTCACATTCAGAGCTGCAGATGTAATGTGATCAACTGAGAATTGACTGTACAGATACAGTACACGGCATGTTTATTTGCATATTTATACTCATATGAAAGCTCTATTTCCTTTTGGTTATAAAACAGTTCATCTGCACATCCTGGGTATGTAACGTCTGTTTACTTGTGACATCATGGAAAAGAGGCTTTGTCTCTGGTTGTTTCTTAAAGAATATTTGCACTACTGAACTTATGAAATCCCAAAACTACTGTGTGACCTGAAGAGAAGCGATATCGCCTTTTACATTCTCTTGTGTTCTTGTCACCAGCAGCCCCTGTCCTGAGACTTCAGCTGGAGATAAGGTTTCCCTGCATAGCCTACAGACACCCTCACCCTCATGTGGCGTGTGAGTGCCCTGTCATAACCCAAACACACTATAATGACTGAGATTCTGGTGTCGGCATGCCTCCACACACACACACAAAAGAAAACCAGCTATGAATGCAGCTTATCTTCAGTTTAATGAGCTGCAGAGGAAAAGTGTGTCAGATCATGCTCTGAAATAATGCTGTGTATCTGACATCCCCTCTGATGTATTATTTGGAGAATAATAGACAGTGATATGGAGCGGAAGATTAAATAATTAATAGTCTGTAATTGTCATTCAAAAAGGGAAACGAATGACAGGATGGATTCAAGACCCTAGTTAGTCTGTTAGCACATTAAGAACACAACACAATGTTGAAAGGATTAATATTTGACAGTAACCATTTCTGCTGAGGAGATCAATGGTTAAAAGATTAATTTACCCAATACAAGACGTTTTTTTTCTTAGATCTCGCGCTCCCTTGTCTGAAGCCATATGTTTACTTTCCTCACTTCCGTTTCTCTTCTTGCGACTGAGCTAAACTGCCAATCGCTGTGATGTCATTCTTCAACAGGCTCTGCCGTCTCTGATGCCAATTCAACATGTTGAATCAGCTGAAAAAAAAAGCCTACAAGGGCTGACCAGTGCCAACAGTGTAGGACACACAGCAAAAACTGGGGGGACAGACACTCACTGACAGCCGGACATTGACTGACAGCCAAGTGTTGCCACGGTGTGTCAGGGCAGTTCTTTTCATTATTGATTAACCTGCTAAACATTTTCCAGATTAATTGTCTTGGTGTATAAAATGTCGAAATAGGGGAAAATCCCCACCACGGTTTTCAAGGTGACATCTTCAGGTTGGTTATTATGTCTAAATTTATTGGATTACTGTCATAGATGAATAACAAAAACAGTGAATGGAGGGATTACATATCTCATCTGGATTTGGAACGCCTTGGGGTCCCTCAGGAGGAGCTGGAAAGTGTTGCTTGGGAAAGGGACGTCTGGGGTGCTTTGCGACCCAGCTCCAGGTAAGCGGATAATGGAAATGGATGGATGGATGGTGAATATTGACATTTGAGCAGCAGGAACCTGTTTTTTTTTTAAAGATTACTTAAATGATAAATCAGATCAAGTCAAAATTTTCTGTGAATGCACTTATTGATTAATCGTCTAGTCATCTCAGGTTTACAGAATAATAGAACATAAATCCTCAGAGATAGCTCAAGTAACACCCCCACAATTTGCAGATTTAATCCAGAGGACATGACCTCAGCGTCCTCAGCTACAGCCCTGCTCCCCACTTGCAGGGGGCCCCTGGAGGCCCCCTGACCGCCCACTCTGGAACCAGTAGAGACGCTGCACCTGTATCCAGTGCGCCTGTCCCGTTTGGAAAAAGTTGGCAGCGCAATGGTTACGCTGCGTGCGTCTCAAGGGCAAAGGAAATGAGGAAACTAATGAAGACTCCTGCCTCTCCTCTCTCTGTGTCTGTCCACGGACTACCCTGCTTCTCCACCGGTTCTGCTCTAGCTGTGCTGCCGTGTCAGTGGATGGTGTTATTCTAGTAATATTCACAAGAGGATAAAAAATGGGAAGATGCGCCTAGAGGGGAAACGTCACATTTTCAGAGGGAGCGACACTGTGGAGAGACTGTGACCGAGCCAGAGAGCGGAATATGCGGTACTGTCCAGCTCTGCACGTCGGGCTGAATCGTCGGATCTTTACCGGATAAACGTGGATAAACGTGATGGGTATTTGTTTACAGCCACATTGAGGATTTTATGATCGCACCACGTTTCAGCGGGAATCTGGATGATCCTCCAGTCACGTCACACCGGACCCCCACACCGGGTTAATGAGCTCAGGACCTGACCTAAAATAAATATAGACAGGCATCAGTGAAACTTTAAACAAGTCTCATTGGACTAAATCTGGATTTTAAGTTAGTGGTGCCACAATCAGATATTGAATAATTACTTGAGAGTGCCTGTTAAAATTAGTGGTGGGAGGGTTATTTTAGACATCAGCCTACTCCAGTGTCTGACTAATTAAAGTAATAGTAGCCTACAAACTGTCACTGCCAGAGTGTAGGTTGGGAACTGACTCCTGCTATACTTCAGGCGAGGCTGAAAATATTCCTCCAGCACTGAGGATGCCACCCTGGGTGTCCTTTCAGGGAAGGGAGACTGGAGAATGAAAGACATATTTCTGCGTCTCTAATCGGACACAGAGGACAGAGGACAAGCCACCTTTTTTTTGGATTTGTCCAAAAATATTTTTTTGCGTGCCCCTTGGACTCCTACACAATGGGGATTATGCTTCAAGTTATTCTAGGAATGTTTCAATTCCTGCTGCTCACCAGAATACCGACTTCCCATGCCAAGGTATGTATATATTTGACCCTTAAATAGTGCATGTGTGATGATGTGGTCAGCTTGTGCGGCGTATTCCCAGGGTATTTATTGATCATCACTTGATTGGTATAAAAGTAAGACTCTGTTTGTATCAGTTTGGTTTGGTGGAGAGCATGTGGAATTTTTAGCCTTGTGGAAGTTATCCCCCAGGTCAATGACACCTGTCACCTCCGGCCCAATGACAGGAAAATTCACTGTCGTGTTACTATAGGACGCTGTGATTTATTTAGTGACACTGTGGTATTTATTGTCTCACTATCATAAATTCTGTAGCCTACCACCTTCTAGTGCGGCAACTTTATACAGAGGATTTATACACTGCAATAAAAAATTTAATGAAGCCTCGTAGATTAGTTATAATCCATTCAAAAGAACAACTTCTGAGTTATCAGATTGTGGAAAATCCCACTCAAGTATGGCACTTTGTCATTTTTAGTTAGCCTATCTTAATGCATCACGAAGGCAGGCAGGGCCTGGACTTAAATCTGTTAATTTACATAATGCTGTTAATGAATGGAAATGAAATAGAAATACATTAATAGATATATAATCTGCCTATTGCCATTCTTACCGGGAGTTTGATGAGCGGATACGACTCCAGTTAGCATAGTTTAGCCTCCAGACTGGAAACATGAGGAAACAGCTTGCCTGCCCCGTCCCAAAGTAACAAAATCTGCCTAACAGCTCCCCTTAAACTCACTTATTAACATATTTTATCTTGTTTAAATATGTACAAGAAATAGGCAAAGTGTTAAGACGGTTTTTGTTTGCTTGGGACCGGTAACTTCCTGGAATCCATGGCGGTTTCCTAGCAACTGTTCAGGACAGGAAGTTGTCTGGCAGGTAACATAACGTTCATAAAACGGGGAATTTTTGTTTACACAACGTTTTTTTTGGTATGTATTAAAATATTATAATATAATATGTTAATAAGTGGTCTATAGCGGCGTTTGTAGTTGAACTTTTTATCAGCGGGACGGAGGAAGGCTAGTAGTTTCTAGTCTTTGTGCTAAAATAAGCTAAGCTAACTAGCTGCTAGCTAATACGTCATATTCACTGAACTGGCATCAAGAGAGAGGTGTCGATCTTTTCATCTAACTCTGGGTAAGAAAGCCAAAAAGTTTATTTATCAATATGTCAATTATTATGAGCCTTGAGTCTTACTTTGTCTTAGATTATTAATAGGCCTATGAAATAAACAAACCAAGAAGTTATGATATATTACTATAGGTAAATAATTAAAATTACCGCTGTGTGTTTACCAGCTGCAACATTAAAGTGACGCAACATTAATGCATCAGCAATCATAATTCCATAAAATGATATAGATTACTCTGCATAGTAAGTACTTTAACTTGAGGAACAAAAATGTACATTAAATCCAAAGATATTCAGTTAGCAGTGAAATAAAACAGAGAAAACAAATCCTCATATTAGAAAAGCTGGATCCAGAGAGTGATTGATATTTTTGCTTGATAAATTACTTTGGTGATTATTCCAAAATCAAATTTGTTGGCAATTTATGTTCTGGCAGTTGACTGATTGCTTAGTCAACTAATTATTTTAGCTCTAAAGCTATGAATCAACTAAATATAATGGGTGCCTCATCAGACAGTGGTACAGATAGTTCTTCATGGAGTCGAAAATTAGCTTTGTGCAATATTATTAGGCTACTGATAGTTATCATTGATAATAACTGTTCATGCTGTAGTTTTGCTCGCACAGCAGCATGCACATACATGGGGAGACCTGCATGTGCTGTTTCTTTATTTATGTCTGGAGGACTTGTATCAGGAACAGACAGTGCTCTGCAGCAGTGTGGGATCCAGCCCTGACTATGTGGTGCTGTATGTTTTAACGATGCATCATCCTAGACGCTACATGACACACAGCAGCATGACTCTTCACCTGCTCCCAGCCGCTGTCTCTCAGCCGAGATTCTGTACTGTCATGCTGTCTGCTTTTCTGACATATTATTTTCCTCCTGTGGTGATGAAGCTCAGTGTGGGGGAGATGGTGTACAGCTGTAGGACACTGTTATGGGAGTGGCTGGGAGGTGGATCTGTTAGACAATAGACAGGCAACAATACCAGTGCAGATGGCACGGGCTGGCACTTGGGAGTTTGTGTGTGTATGTTTGGCTGCCAAAAGGAGGTAATCTTATCCCCGTCTCAAAGACTGATACAGAAAAGACACACTTACTTAAGCTCACATCCTACCAGTCACAAAATGGCCTCAGTCCCAGCTTAACACAGGATCAATGTGGGCCAAACATGTGTGTGTGTGTGTGTGTGTGTGTGTGTGTGTGTGTGTGTGTGTGTGTGTGTGTGTGTGTGTGTGTGTGTGTGTGTGTGTACGCAAGTGGGTGGGTAGAAGGGGGTGGAGCAGTTAAAGAGGGGCAACTGGACAAAGTCTACATTCCCTTAGAAGTGGCCTTGGTCTTCACACACACACATCGGTCCACTATTGGCTATGTTTGTGTTTTAGAGAGCTGTAAAATTCAAATTCTCTTTCTATGTTATTTCAGTAGTGTAAGAAAGATTCAGATCCTTTAGTTAGCTAAAATTAACAATTTAACAATGCAAAAATACTCTATTACAAGAAAATGCCCTGTATTATAATCCCACATAAAAGTACATCAGTACCCAAAATTTCAAAGTAAAAGTAGTTGTTCTGCAGTTAAATGTCAACTCTGTCTGGTATATTATTAATTGCTGTATTACATTGTTAGACTGTTCATACTTATCAATGTTTAAGCAACATTTAACTGTCATTGTAGGTCGAGATGGAGCTTAATTTAAGAACTTTATACAAAGTTACGTAGTTCAGTCGTTCCTAAGCGAGGAGTTGAGCCAGTGCAATAGCCCTTTTCAATACACTTTTGCTGGCTTGGCTTGACTCAGCTTGACTTGGCTTTATAAAGTGCATCATTCCATTGTGGCTGAGATTACATCACCAAGGGTTACCCTCTTGAAGGTGTCTCTTTAACTGATGACACACTTGTCGTAAGTCATGATGTTTAAAAGCAGTGCCCACTTCAGTGTTGTTTACTATTGCACTTTGCAACGGTTGTTGGTAGCCAGCTAGCTAGCATCATGGATTTTCAGGCTTTTGTCACAATCTTGCTCGGCATCCGCCATTTATTGCTTGACAATCAGAGACAGGATGATGAAATGGATCTGAAAAAACGAACGTTCCAGTATTGTAGTACCATGGCTTGGTCTCTAGACTGGTCTCAAGACCACTTTTTGAGGGTCTCATCTCAGACTCAACCACATTTTTACTCTGTCATGTCTTGGTCCTGAACAAAGAGGACTTTGAATTTTTTTCAAGACTGGGTGAGATCATCACTGTGGGGGTATCACTAAATTGCCTATGCAATAACGGAGTGCTGAATGAAGTTGATTTCAGATCCTTAGTGTTTGAATTTGTTTGCTCATAGATAACAAAGTAAACTTCCAACATATAGCATTCACCTTTGAGTGCCCTTTGATCATTTTTTCAAGACAATTTTCATGATACACTTATTCATTCACACATACAGTATATGGCAATTAAAAACATGTGAATGAAAAGGAATCTGCATTTGTTTTCTGTGGGTGTTTTTATGAGAATTTGGATCTTTCAGATCAGCTTGGGGAATATCTATGGTTTGCATGTTCCACATTTTATTATAAGTGTGTCATGCAGTGGTGGACTCACACTGGTCTGATCTTGACTCAGTCTCGCCCTGACTTGGCTTTGGTCATTACTTGGTCTTGATTTGGTAGGATTCTTGGTAGGAATCTTCCCTGAATGATGACGAAGCCCATTTGAATTCATCACATCCTGCTCAGAGGTGGTCCAGCATGCTTTGAAATGATTCCTGAGATGGTATTTCTCGGGTGCGACTTCCACTGGTAATGGAAACGGAAATCAATACGGCATGGTTTGGCTGGGCGCAGCCAAAAGTACCAATGGAAAAGCACTACAAGGAATCACAAGATAATCTGAGGAGTCATGAGATGATTGTTGGAAGAGGACAGAAGGAAAAAATATATTCTGCTACAATAATCTGTTTTCATTTTTGGATTTTTCTCAAATTGATGTTGTTATTTGTAAATTTTGGGACTCAAAGTTATTTAAAGAAATCATCTGAGAAGTTTAGATCCCAAATCTCTATTTAGTGGAGCTGCGAACAACTCATAGACAGCTGAAACATGACAAGAGATGCAGAGATGCCACCAAAATGTTTGAAAGTATGGCTATACTACACGCCTTTCCATTCACATTATGGATATCAAATGAGGTACTCTATTGGTATGGTTACCGCTTGAAGGGTACAAATGTTGGTGCTGGTATCATCTTTTTTTTTTTTAAATGATACTCAGCCCTACCAACTGGTTTTGTTTTTGTAAAGGGACACAAGCCAAATAAGTTGGGAACCACTGGTTTAATGATTCATTACACCAGGTTTTTTAAGGTTATTGTTTGTTTTTGAATGTAAAATCTTAATCTGCTAAGTAATGAGTAGCTGTAAAGTAAACATTGTGCAGTAAAAAGTACAACATTTGCCACAGAAATGTTGTGGAGTAGAAGAATAAGAATGGTTATGTTGCCTCCAAGAAGTGACTAGAGGAAACTGTATTTGAGTGACTACATGTTGGCAACATAGTACAATATGGTCAGTAGAAGTATATATTAGTATTGATATTACTGTCAGAACAAATCATCTGTTCTATAAAAGCTGCAGTAGGTTGTCTCCCTTTGGCTCATTTTATAAGATAGCATGAGGCGTCTTGCTTGTCAACTCCCTACACACCAACTGTAACAGTTCATTTCTGAGAAATCCAGTTGCAGGAACTCTCACTATCTACCACTGCAGGGCTACTGAAAGTGTTTCAAACAGCATTATCAGGTGGTAGACTTGAGCAGGGCAAAGGTAGCAGGTACAGTTCGTTCAAAACAAAATCAACCAGCTCCCTGCCTCAGACATTTATATTGTTGGAAATATGGTTGGATTTAAGTCTTGCGTGTAGACACTTTCAGTTGCGTGCTCAACTGCAACAATGGACTCCATCCCTGTAGGAAATATTTGACCACAGAGCCCAAAATGAGGCATGTTTGAGTTGTCGTACTGCTGTCAGCCTGCACTTACCCTCCTACTTCTGTGTATCAAAGTTCAGAGTTTTCACTTTCTCCCTGCATTATTGAACCTGTCATATTCAGATGCCAGGTGCGAAATATTGTGGTGTTCATTAACAGGAAATACTTTGATCGGTCGATATGCATCAGCAGCCTTTCTACAACAAAAACAGAAGTTACAGGCAATAGATAGCTCAGTTGTTAGATTAACCATATATGATGGTTAGTTCATAAATACAAAGTCTGATTATCAATAGCAGCAGATATATTAAATGTATTATATGTATTCCATGTATTTTAAGTATAGAAAAATCTTGTTTTTCTTTGATGATGACTTTTGACTGACTACTATACATCTTTTTTTCTGGACTTAACTCAAAGCACTTGTCATGACTCCAAAGTGCAATGCCGAATGCTATCTAACAGGTCAACCTGACCAGGAAACCCTAAACCTATTGTAACAGTGCTTTTTACATGAGCTCATTAATTTTATTTCTCCCTCCAGCTTGCTCACTGGCGGCCAGCAGACTCCCCAAAATCAAGGGAAGGTCGAGAAGGTATGCTCCCTATTTCTACAAGAATCCTGCACTAATTCATGGAGCTGATAAAGAGAAATAAAATTATGACTTTGATGATTTATTTCCACCAGTGCGGAGGTGGTTGGAGGTTTATTCCCGGAGCGGCTGTGAGCCTCGGGACACTCTGGTGGAGGTTTGGCGGGAGTTGCCAGGGGAGACGCACCATCTCTTCGTCCCATCCTGCGTGTCAGTGAGGCGATGTGGTGGCTGCTGTGCTGACGAGGCCCTGGAGTGTGTTCCCTCGCTCACGCACACACTCACCATGGAGGTAAACACACACACTAAAACCCCTCAGTGTAAATGATTAATGTTGGAAACAGTGAGATGAGGTTTGAATATTTTCTGATCTGTGTGCAGCTGATGAGAACCTCCTTCATGAAACACGAGCTCATTGAGCTACCGTTCGTCGAGCACAGCCAGTGTGAGTGCAGGTAAGAAACCACAGTGTGCTCAGAGGTGCATTGTTATTCGACCTCACTGCACCTTTATACTGATGTTGTCTGTTTTATCGGTGTGCAGATTGAAAGAACAATTCCAGCCAACACCTACAATAAGGTAACACTCTTTGTTCTTTATAGTTTTTTATCCTTCTTTTGTCCTTCCTGTTTAATTGTGTGTGACTGAGCTGTTGTTATTAAATGTCATGTTCTATCATCTCTAATGACTTAATAAAACCCCGACATGTCCACTAATGGTGCTCTAATAGTGCTGCTGCTGATGTGAATAATGAGGAGGAGGCAGCCAGTGTGTCAAAAACTGTTCTGATAAAGCACTGGTAGCCATAAGGGGCTTAAAGGTCTACTGTGTAAGATTAAGGGGCATTTATTAGCAGAGATGGAATATAATTATGTTGTCATTAGTGTATAAACACCTGAAAATAAGAATCATTATATTTCCATTACTTTAGAATGAGCCATTTATATCTATACAGGGAGCGGGTCCTCAACATTGTTTCTACAGTAGCCCAGAACGGACAAACCAAACACTGGTTCTTAATTAGAGTAGGGACGTGTCTTTTTGTCCTATTCCTTTAAACCACCGTAGTTCTTCTGTATGCTTGGCACACACAAGTTGGTTGAGTTGGTTGCAATTTGTAACGTCACCGCCACCAAATACTCCTAATTCATTATCCAAAATTAGAAGGCCTCAGTCTATTTCAAACATTTTGTGATTCCCTGTTGCAAAAGTCAAACACCTCAGGCTGATATCTCACCTCACAAAAGCAAGACATAACCAAATTAACATCATCAGTGTCTGTCTGCGGGTACGATCACCCAGGAAAATGAAGGCTCAATTTAGGGTACAAAGGAAGTGCATCATCCATTGAGCAAACAAAGCAGGTAGAAGAATACTCTTTGTTTTTCCCAGTAGCTATGAGTAGCTATACCCAATTATTAAAATGAATCAATGTAGTTCTTTGCTGTTACTATACCCATTAGAGGAAAAGGCAGACAGTGGAGCAGCCAAAGTAACTGGAAAATGTGGTAGTTGATAGGCTCTGGGGAAAACGGAAAGCAGTCCGCTTTTATTTGCGACAGCAGCGCCAACAATAATACCACTTGGAAATGCTGAGGGGTGAAAACTTGAAAAGTAATCTGTCTCCACTTTAATGAAGCATGAACAGAGTTTCTTAACAGTCACTCGTCATCCACAACAAACTTTTGAACTTCTGTGAACTTTTTTGCCTTTATAACATGGTGGCAAGAAAATGGCAGGCAACATGAAGAGATAATGTTAAGGTGAAATTGATCCAGGCACATTTTAGTTACATGATATTGGCTTTAAAGAGCTGGCCTACTTGGATAACTCATCATAATGAGACTTTGTCAAAGAGATTCAAGGTGACAAACTGTTGACTGATGGTTCACGTATCTGAAGGCAAGCAGATATGTATTTCTGCAGGTTGAATTTAGAGCTCCAGATTTGTTGTCAGTGGACTAAAACATGATAGAAAACTGACATGGTTCATTAAAGTGTGATAGCTTTCGGCTGATATAATACTGAAAGTAAAGAAACCCTTCTGTTCAGGGGGTACACACTGTTCAGGTTCAGATGGGGCTGACAGCTGCACACAGTGAAAGGAACATTTCTGTTGCATCCCTGATGTTTGTTTGTGCATCTCGCACTGGCAGGTCCAACCACACAATCATATGATTGCATCTTTAATGTTTATGTGCTCCTGCTTCCTGTTAGGATGTGGACATAAATAAAGGATTCCAATGTATGTGTGTGTATGTGTGTATATGATTTTTGTTACCCTGTTTAGGTTTCATGTGTCTATGTGACTGTTTGCTGAATACATTGGCACAAGTGTATGTTCTGTATAGGTTAGTCTAAATGTGTGTGAAAGTTTCTGTGTGTGAGTGTGTGAGAATATTTGTTTCTGTGTGTTTCTCTGTGTTTCGGTGTGTTTGTGTGTGCCCCACGGTGAGTTAGCATCTGTGTGACTCTCTCCCAGCATCCCCTGGGACAGCCCGCATCCTGTTGTCACCATAGCGATGATTTTATCTCCCCTGCCATGTGCTCTCTCACAGACTGACGAAGCAGAGTCACGCATCTATGATAGTAATTTAGAGCTCCAAAGACAACAACAGCAGCAGCAGCAGCAGCACAATCAGTCAATACTGTCAGAGCTAAAAAAACACTGTCCCCATAAATAATGTTTAATATAATTTACAGTTGATAAGATTAGAGAGGCAGGGAAGTTAAACCAAAAAGCCAAAAACCAAAGTTGTGAGCAGATGCAGTTTGCTATTTAGGGCACCAGCACACATAAAAGTAAAAAAAAATGGCTGGACACTCAAAATAAAAGGAGGATAGGGAGATGAACTACAGGCAATGAGGACATGGCCCAAAAATACAAAGCTACAGTAATAATTTTAATGTCTTCAAAACATTTTCTCCGTGTCTGTTGGGGAGTGTCTCTCCTCTCCTCCTGACAACCTACATGTACGTCATTGCTTTGTCTTCGTCATTGATTTATGTTAATGTCAGGGAATGTGATAACATAGTAATAGTAAAAAGTTAATTGAAGCCTCCTGGTCAGTGCTCTGTATCGAGTATTCACATCTTGTACATAAATAAAAGTAGCACTGCCAGTCTGTGACAATACTAATACACGTAAAAGGTCAGCTTTCAAAACTATGCTTAAATAAAAGTACAAGCAATATAAACAAAATATACTTTAATGTGCCGCACGTAACTCTGAAAAAGATATTGGGATTGTTGAGTCCATAGACTGTATAATAAATGGTTGACTCTCATTTCACAGGTTGTCAAATACCAAGGCTTTGGGCTTCTTTTGAAGTTACATAAAGCCCTTTAAAGTAAAAAATTAATTGCCATTTTGCAGCAGGATGGCTCCTGTTTGACTTATATTGTCATATGTTATGTATTATACCACTGGATAATTTGTGCTGGTCCATTAACATGAAAGCAGCATTGTAATGTTTCTCGTTGGTCAGAGTGGAGCTGTTTCTAGCTATTTTAGAAAGTGCTAGGTGGTTTGATTTGACGTGATTTTGAAAAAGAAGTCGCATTTTATGTGCTCATTGCAGGTTTTGAAAACTTTTTCCTGCAAAATTACTTGCAACTCAAACTGACAAATAGATGTAGTGAAGTGAAAAGTGCAATATTTCCCTCTTAAATGTTGTGGAGTAGAAGTAAAGCAGCATGAAACGAAAATACGTTCTACCATTTTTCCTAAAACCTTTAAAATATACATACTGCTATGAGAAGTGTTCAGTTATCCTTTTTAAAAAAAAAAAAAAAATCTTCTCCATCTGTGATCCTTAAATGTACTTATTACTGGTTGTGGAAATCGCATACGCCACTGTCCTCTATATGATACAGCTAAACGGCCATCTTTGTATGTCCGCAGGCTCTCTCATCGGTTGGTTTTTATATATAAAGCTATTCCTGGCCTGGCTCCCTCTTATCTGTCTACATACATGTGTAGAAACCAAAATCAATAATGCCTTCGCTCTTAAAATATTCTACAAATGCTGGTTCCAAGGGTGAGAACAGAACTCTGCAAAAAAAAGCTTTAAAGTATGCTCCTCTTTATTCCTGGAATAATCTACAGAAGGATCTGAAACTGGAGACTTGATCACTGTGGGGGAATTTCAAGTCGATGTTGAAGGATCGAGAAATTAGCTCTTTTAGTCAATGTGACTGTTCCTGAATCATTTTAGAAATTATGCTGTTAATGTGTAACAGTATTTTATGCTGCCCTCTTGGCCAGGTCACTCTTGAAAAAGACATTTTTAACCTCAATGAGGCTTTTACCTGGTTAATTAAAGGATATATGTAGCCTATATAAAGGTATACTATGCAGTAATTGTCTGTTTCTTCTTGTTAATTGAATCATCAGTTAAAGTGAAAGTGAAAGCCAACACCAGATTTACTCTCATTTACTATATCTGCATTTCTTCTGGCTCTGTGTCAGCTGTTTTCGTAGCCTCCTCTTAGATGCGTGCAGCTCATGGTCGACCTCACCTTTGCAGAGTCTTTGCAGATAAATACACGGCCACACACTTTTAGTGAGTCATTAGTGATGATTGAGAGGGATTATTTTTGTATGAATCTAAGAAAACCCTGCATAATGCACTTTTAAATTATTGTAAGTAATTTCAATAAGTATACATGAGAAAAATATTAAAAACTCACTGTTGAGTAGCTGCAGCAGGACATTTGTTACTGTATGATATGACAAATGAAAAGTAATACAAAGTTGGACAGAATAATATACAGATAACAGACAATATTTTAGGAATATTTCAATAAATATATTGGTGATATAAATTATACACAAGAGAATGCACAGTATGTGAACCTCATTTGAAAGTCTCTACTGTGAGCTTCCTGTTTTGAAAAGGAGATTTATTGTGTTTTTTTAAGGCCTAAATATTTGTATAAGGGTATAACTTAGAAGCTATCCGTTTTGTGAAAATAACATTTGGAGACGAAATAAATGGGGGCTGGATGTTATTTGACATTTCCTGATAACTTAGTGCAGATAAGGAACCTGACTTTTGGTAACAGTAATAGATTAATACCGTCGTTTGATACAGAGAAATATAAACTTGTTGTTTTGTTGTCGGACAAAAAGAACCCAAACTTCTCAAATGTTAATTAACACTTAAAGGGACAGTTTACCCAAAATCAAAATACATATTTTTTTCTTACCCAGGTTATTTACCAATCTAGATTGTTTTAGTTTGAGTTGCTGAGTGTTGGAGATATCAGCCGTACAGATGTCTGCCTTCTCTCCAATATAATGGAACAAGTTTTGATTTGGGCGAGAACTCTCCCTTTAACTGGGACATGCACTACGATTTATTTATCTATTTTATTCAATATATTCATCCGGCAGGTGCAGGGAGACTAATTTCATCTTGTTTTCGCTTACATAATGACAGAAGTTAAACATACAACCCCTGACTGTTTAATGTGTGAAACACTGTTTGTCTGATATTCCCAGGCCCTATCTGAAGCCGCCAACAACAGACAAGAAAAAGGAGAGAGGAAAGTCCAGACAGAAAACAATTGGAGCCATAAGAGCTGCGTACGTTGAATATTCAACACACACACTGATTTTTTTTCTTTTTTTTTTTGCTTATCTTACAAGCCTTAACTTGATGTTGTTACTTCTGTTAGTCTGTGCTCTGCAGATACTGTCGGCCTCAGTATGAATGTTTGGATTAGAACAAAAAGTAGGTTATCTGGTCTACATTATTACTGAAGGACAATTTGTTTTACAGCCACGGCAGTCAAGGTCTCACACACACACACACACGCACACGCACACACGTGCACACAAACACACACAGGCCTGGGACTGACCTCTGTGCACTAAACACATAAGACTAGCAAGCATAACAACACCAACACTGTATATTACCACTGTTCATTTGTTCAATATTTAATATTAACTGGGATGAGGTATGTGGCATGTTATGTATTCCACACTCAGGCTGTTCCAAAGGTCAGTTAGAAACATCCAAGGACAATAACAACATTTTGAAATTATTAACCTGTTATACTGTGATCTGAGAGGGACAGGTGTGTGTATGTGTGTGTTTTTCTGCCACATGATTCCCATGATTCAGTCCCGAGCAGTGAAGGATAAGAGTTAACTCTTTTTTCCCCATTTGCTTCCCCTTCGCCTTGCTGTCAGTCATTTCCGGGCTCTGGGGGTGGGCAGAGGTGACTTGGTTTGGGTGTGATGTGCCTCAGCACCCATCCATCACTCAGAACAGGCTTTATTCAGACTCTGGCAGGGGTGAAATCTGTGTAATTTGCTCCCAAATGCCACCCCCTCTATCCATGCCAGCGGCAGGCGTGGTTATCGGGGTCTGAACAAAGATGGCCCCTCTCTGCCTCATTAAGTAACTTCATTAAAGCCGCCAGCCTCCTGGGAAGACGGGGGCAGAACCAGCTCCAGTTAATGGACCAACTGACGCAGGCAAATTTCTCAGACTCACAGAAAGTCCTGAGCGTCTAGAGGAGAAACTGAAAGTCTCAGAGGCAACTAAGTGACTATAGCCATGGTAACGGACAGAAACACAGACCAGCAGGAAGAGCAGAAATTTTGTCAGCAGCTAAGAAAACAGTGTCCCACATTAGTCACACATCTCCCCCACACACTGTATTGTGTGGGTTTGTGTCAGACTGGGACTGATTTTTAACAAGCCTTGCATATCGTTTTTAGTCGTGACAGCAACGTGATGTGGGATCAGTCGAAAAGTAGACCGCGTATTGGTCCCATAGCGTGGCTCTAGCTTCGGGTTTCATTCAGACCCCAAACATCTCAACAACTATTGGATGGATTGTCATGAAGTGTTATACAGACATTTGTGATCCCCTTCGGAAGAAGCCTACAGACTTAGATGATCCCATTCCTGCAGCTTGTAGTTTTTAAAATATGTGTGTTATGCCTCATCTAGAGGAGAAGGAGACACAACATGAAACAAGCCCCCAAAGTCCCAAGCAGCCACACAGACTTGAGAAGTCAAACAAACTTAAGTACCTCTTAAATAAAGAAGCAATCAATCTAACCCAAAGAAACCACAATACAATCACTAGCCTCCCTAAATTAAGTACACAAGAGAAAATAAGGTTTACATAATAGGTGGTTCACCCCTTCTACCTCCAGCAGAACAAAACTATCAGTATGGCAGATGCTACATTCAACTTGTGTGAATGCTATTATGGCTGGTTTGAAGATGAGGAAGATGTGCTTTCTCCTCGCAGGACCTCAGGAATGGAGCAAGGTTTTAAAGCAAATTTGACATTGTGGCCAAACCATGTAATCACAACTTCCTGGTCTGTCACATGATGGTAAAGGGCCCAAAAAAGACCTCATAGACTTACTTTGTGAAAGAGACGTCTGTAAATCAGCAGATAATTTTTGAGGTATATCAACTTCCTAGTACAAACACTCAAACAGTCCTTAATCAAATCATCATGTCTTGAAGCTGTGAGATTCATTAAAATCCGGAGTTCTTTTCATTCTGTCATTCATGTGAACAAGCCTGAGAGGCAGGGATAAAGGAAAGCCTGGTGCGCTCGTTCTATGGGCTCATGGATGTGGAAGATCTGTGTAATTTTATACTTGGGAAGTCAAACTTTTTTGGCTTACATACTCAGACACCTTATACACATTCACATTCCCTCAAAGACACACCAGCAATACGAAATTTGACTGTGGTCGTAACAACTGTCTCAATAATTACTGGATGGATTGTCATGAAATTTGGTTCAGACCACTGATGTATAAAGAGACTGGATACAGTGTTGGCGGAGGACCCTGTTCATTCCTATGGAAGTTGCTCTGTGGCCAGACAGAGCAGGCACAGTGGAGACTTCTGCCAGTCAAGCTGGCTGCTTCCGGTTTCGTGCTCCGCTTGCTTGAATGGGAATGAACTGATTTAATCTTACAGCTCTTCCAGACTTTCCAAATATTACCAGGCCAAATAGATCAAATCAGGATAGTGAAATGAGTCATTTTACGGGGGTTGTGATGCTCAAAAAAATGTATCCACTGATTTACAGACGTCTCTTTTACATTATAAGTCTATGAGGAAAGTCTTCTTGGGCCCAATGGCATCATATAACTGGCTCCAAAGCTGTAATTACACTGTTTGGCTACTACGAAAATTGGCTTCAAAGCCCTGCACACTTCCTGTGGACCTGGTGCAGACGTTCATGTTTCCCTCAGGATGATTTAAAAACCCTTAACCTACCCCTTAACTTTTCATCTATCTCTATTCAGTAAACTACTGACACTCCCATCAGCCTCTGTTGTGCTTTGTGTTTACTGCTAATCAGCAAATGTTATCATGCTAAACTAAGATGGTGACCATGTGAAACATTACACCTGCTAAACATGTTAGGAATTGTCTTTGCGAGCATGTTAGCATGTTGACATTAGCATTTAGCACAAATCATTGTTGTGACTCATAATCAATGAATTAATTAATTCTGAATGCTGTTCCTGCTCCCCTCTTTCATCCAGGACCCATGCACCCCCATCTCTTCCTCCCCCATCCTCTCCTCCTCCTCCTCCATCACCTTCTCCTCCAACACCTCCACCCACCAGCCTCTTTCCCTCTCCCTCTCCGTCGCCATCTCTGAGGCCACGTTGCCGCCCCTGCAGAGGGAGGAAGTGGGCACTGGATGCAACGTCTTGTCAGTGTCACTGCACCATTAAACCTGAGAACTGCAGCCGGAAAGATCGGAGGCTCAACCCTCGCCGCTGCAAGTCAGTCTACACGCAGCCAAAACAAGAATCAGTTTATTTCCTTTCGAACAATATATAACCAAAAAACAATAACGCATAGATTGTGGTCTAGAGTATTGAAAACAGAGTTCCAAAAAGTAACCTATCAAAAATGAATAGCAAAATGCATCAGTGGAGAAGCTTGAGCTGCATCAGAGTGTTTCTAGTACAAAATGAAACTGTATGTTGTCTCACTCTAGAGGATCTTCATATTGCTTCTTGTTAGAGCCGATCCAGAAGCTATCTCCTATACAGATTTAAATATATCTCTTCAGAGGTTCTGCAAGTTGGACAGTTACTCAGTTGCTTGAGTTTTGGATGCATGAGAAAGCTTTTTTGGCAGGGACTGTAACTCAAGTGGTAGAGTAGGTTGACTATTAGTTACAGGGTCGATTCCACATGTCGAAGTGTCCTTGAACAAGACACTGGACCCCAAATTGCTTCCAGAGTAGGCACATTTGATGGATTTAAATGTAAGTCGTTTTGAACAAGAATGTCAAGACAAAGTAAACGTACACACTCACTCTATCACCACACTCACATTGTGCACAATTGTAGAATCCATAATTGATTTCATGCTAAAACCTTTCTCTCTTTGTTGTTTAATGTTCCAGGTGTGAGGCCATGAGGACTTGATGAGTCTCCTCACTTTGTTTTCACCTCCTTTTTTCCACCAACCCCTGTCGATTCATCTACCACTCTCAGCATCAGTGCCATGGAGCATACAGGCGCTTGGACATCCCTCTGACTGAAGGAAATACTAGCCGAAGCATACTCAAGATCCTGTAGGAGGGCTCTTAGTTCAGCAACAAGTGCAGCATTACAGCCTGAATATAGATCTAGGTGTGTGCGTGTGTACATCTGCTCTCCTCTGCTTCTGTGGCAAGTCCTCTGTCAGTCCACATGTACAGACATGTAGAGTCACAAAACACATCCCATGAGTGGAGGGATGACGTGGCAGCTTAAGGCGACTTTGAGAGAGTGGTGGATTTTAAACAAAACATTCCATGGTGGACACAGTCACCCTTGCTCCTGCTCTGCTGTGGTTTAGAGGTGCTTTAAGTCTGCAGTTGACATTATAAAAACAAGAGAGTAGTGCAAACACATGAACACAAGAACATTATAAATATGAAGTGGACTGTTCTTACACCGGTGTCCTATGTGTTGACACTTCAGTGGAAGTTGTGATGTTGTTCGCAGGAAAACTGCACACGGAGACAGATTCCAGGCTGAAGCCAAGGCCAGTTTTTGTGCAGAGGATTTGAAAAACAACGGCGACAGATTATAGATGGACACGTCCACACTTAGACATACCAGAGGGACATAGGACATGCACATAAACTGGCACCCCAGTGTGCGTGGACCTATAGTTGAGCTGAATGCTGGGATGGAGAGTATCTGTGTGGTCTCCCAACTGAAAGCTCCAGATGGGATATCCCTGCAGCCGTTCCCTCTCATTCAAAGCGCATGACCACGGGCTGGCTCTCCAAGCCGCTTTCCGGCATTTGTTTAATTTGGGCCTTTTGTCTCCATCTTTCCTCAGCTCCTCGATTGAAAGCAGCCGCTTTGCCTCTCTTTTAGGCAGTGAGGAGAATGACAATAATGAGGCCTGGCGGCTCTCCACTGCTTCACACACGAACATTCACACTTATAATACCAGGAACACAGACAACACTGCAAATGCAGACACACACACAGTCTCACTCACTCTGTGCTATAGCAGGCACACATTCATATTTACACACACACACACACACACACACACACACACACACACACACACACACACATTTACACGCAATGTGAAATGAATGCAGGTAGCCAGAAGCATTTGTTTGTGCCACACCAAGTGTGCAGATATATGACAGTTGTTTATATTTGCAATTTACTGCAAAGTCTTCATTTAATATTGTATTATATGCCTCTGTTTTATATTTTATTATAATTCTGTCACGTTGATTGAAAAGATATTCTATATTGCAGAATGTGTCTTTGTTTTGTTTGTTCATCTTTAATCCGGCTGCATAAAGAGTCACGCTGGGTGGCCGGCTGTGTATACACTGAGCATCTAAACCGATACGCAAATGTATTGAATTTAAACAGACGCTGCTCACACTGGCCACAAATGGGAGACTATATACATTATAATGTGTTATTCAAACAATCAGCGGGGCAGTGTTGTCCGCAGCACACAGAAACCAAGCAAATAGCTGTTCCCAGTGCAGTGAAAGGAAAACATGGCTGTTTTTGTTGCATGTTGGAGCCGTGATGGAAAGTGTATTATTCATTTGGAACATAACTTGTTTATATTCTGACCGAATCTCACGGTTTAGCTCCATGTTAGTTCATGACTGCCTGGCCGCTGGGTGGGAACAGAGATTTGAACTGTGACTGTTTCAGAAAGGACGAGGTCTTGAGCAGCTTGTCAGTCAGCATGACGGGCGAAAGCCAGAGCTCAGAGGACCCATAATGGCGGGTCATGGAGTTTAAACCTATTTTTGACACTCATTCAGAGCTTCTCTCCTGTGCTAAATTTTACTGAGAACATTTTGCCAGTGACGTCCCGTCTACATGACAAACAGTAGCTTTGAAACTCCATGATTCATGTCCGTACTCTCCCCAGGATTCATACAATCCTGCTGATTGAAACAGTCCAGAGTCTGAATTATTTGTGTCTCAGCCTTGAGCTCAAGAACTTTGTTTCAGTGGCTTGTGTGATAAGCTCTGTATTTATACTCTCCTGAGATGAGATTATTTTTTTCCATGCTCGAGTCCATTGTTCAGTGTTTGCTATTATTGTCAATCAATGCTTCAATCACTACCTCTATATCGCAAAATATTAATGACCAAGTATTAGAGCGTTGTTGTTACTTTCTCTGTGTTATTTCAGACCTCCTCTAAGGTAATATTTTTATTTACATTTAGCAATAAGCAGTGTAGAGATGTGGAGCTGCAGCGGATCTGTAGTGATTATCACTGGTTTAGAAGAACCTTAAGAAGTTTTTTTGTGAGGGTCTCTGAGGGGAGGTGTTTTTCAAATGAGGAGAACTGAACTGGTCCTCTGAGTACAGACCAGACACTGTGTGACAATGTGGAACAGGACATGGTTTCCCAAAGCGTTTGTAGCCCCAAACTATTCGTGATCTTTGGATTTAAAGGAATAATTTGACATTTTGGAAATACACTAGCTTGCTTTTTTACTGTGGGTTATGCTGTGTCTCAATTTGGATACTTCCATCAGTAAACTTCAATGTAGTCCACTGTGATCACTGTACTTACTTGTGGAGTGCGTGAATTTTAACAGTGTAGTATTGTGTCAAATCAAACACGCCTGTTATGCGCTTACCGAAAATGTCAACATCTGACATTTTCTTCTTCTTCTTCTGCTGCTGCTTCTTCTTTTTCTTCTTCTTCTTCTTCTTTTTCTTCTTTTTCTTCTTCTTCTTCTTCTTCTTCTTCTGCTGCTTCTTCTTTTTCTTCTTCTTCTTCTTCTTCTTCTGTACTGTTCCCTCCCCTTCCACTACGTGGCCATGGTGGCGGCCGTCGAGGCTGAGAAGTGTCCAGCATTCCATCCTTTTGACCGTTATGAGCAGGGTCTGACGTTAACATTTTTCACTGCCTGCCACTGTGGTATTTTTTATGTCTGCCTCTGCTACTTTTGCAATTTATGTGCTAAAAGAATGAAAGAATTTGATATCTTTTAGTCATAATTTAATGTAAAGAATGAGCTTGTTAAATATTCAATATATATTTACACAAAAAACATCACATTCCAGAGTTTAAATTACGCCGTGGCTTTCGGAGGAGCCCTGTTTTTCGAGGGTGGAGAGTGGGGATGCACTGTCTACATGCATGTGCCCACTGACGTGCAAAAATATACTACATTTCAATTCATACAGAGAATATTCAGCATGGGAAACAGAGACTTCCACCACTGTAATGTTTTTTTAATCTTTCGTCGTGGTTGGGAAGCACCTGTCTGCTCTGAGTGCTTCCAACGTCACTCTTTCTTGCTCGACTGCCACACATTGTGCTGAGCTACTCCCTCAGATGAAATTGATGCATGAGCTAGTGAAGTTAATACAGTAACGGATGGGTGTCTAGTTTTATCCAATCGAACACTAACCTTACTAAAAGTGTCTTTTATTGTGAATATTTCATGTTTGCCAGGTACTCCCACTGCCAACAATTGACTCACATTTGGTGGGTGGCAGGTGCTAAAGTCAGACCCTGGTTATGAACACACCCTCCAGGTACCCATAGTGCACTGCATTTTGCCACATGTGTTAGGGTGAATGCACTCAATATAGCAAGAACACAAATTTGAGACACAGCATTAGATGAGAAGATCGATACCACTGTAGTGTCTGTGTAGTAAATATGAAGATGGAGCCAGTGGTCAGTTAGCTTAGCGTAGCATAAAAACTGGAAACAGAGGAAAACAGCTGGCCTGGCTTTGTCCATGTCACAGCAGCTCTAAAACTGACCAGTTAACATGCTAATCTCTTTTGTTTAACCTGTATAAAACCCAAAACTTATGGTTTCACCAACCTCTGAACCCATCGACTATTGGTCTGACTGCCATAAGCCTCAGGGGGCGAGAGCCAATATTTTCGGTTGATTTGTTGCAGCCAGCTGATATCCAAGCCAAGAGCTTATTCTTCTTTGTGCCGGTCATTTCAGTTAATCTATATTATCTGTATATGAATGCAGATAAATTTCAAAAGAGCTAATATAAAGCTAACTTGTTGTTATACGATAGGCAATGGGTTCCATGATTGCATTTTAGCCAATGGTCTCTGTCTGTCCACACAGACTGTTTACCAGCTGTTTAATCATGATTGGTCAATACTACTCAGACTACAAATGGAAACCAGAGTGCTTCTGATACCAAAATCTTGTCCTGTCACCTACAGATAGAAATAATGGTTTTAAGATGAGTTATGAGCCAAAGTGTTTGACGGCTTTGAACTTTTGCAACCAGCAGAGACTCCAGCAAATCACAACTCCCGGCAAAGTATAGTCAAGCTGTGAAAAAGCAAATTGTAGTTTTTAAACTTTTTAAAGGGATTTAACAACAGATATAACATATTAATGATCATTAGAGGTGCTTGTAGGCATATTTTGTTAGTTTTGGACGGAGCCAGGTGAGGTGTTTCCCCATGTCTCCAGTCTACATGCAAAGCTCAGTTATCGACTGCTGGTCTAACCATATGTTTACTGCACAGAGAGTGGTTTCCATCTTCTCCGCATATTCCCTAAAATTTTAACTGTTCCTTTAAATATTTCTCACTCACTTTTGGCTTTTTTTCTGCTCATTTTATTTATTTATTTCCAATTTTTCCGCCTTCTTTTCTTGATAATGTTGCTTTTTGTGGACAAATGTTTTGGGAAACCTAAAAGTCCCTGAGCCTGAGTACAGATTGCACTTGTGTTGGAGATTGCAAAGCACATACTGTACAGTAGTCCCCCAGGGGTAAAAAAAAAACTGATGGAGCACACAGATTTAGATTGAGAACTAACATCAGCTTATAAAGGCCTTCAGTTTGTACTTCTTGTGACCAAATCTTATTTTCGAAGTACAAATTCTGAGCAACAAAATCACCAATAGTGAACTCAATCAGATAACATTAGAATCTGCTGTTGCCTTCCATCATTTTAAAATAACAACTCTTCATGATATACAGCTATGACATATTAATATCCTACTCAAATACTCTGATCATGTGTCAGTATCAACATGAGTGTGCTTTGTATCTGCACAGTCCACATCGTACTGTAAAGGTAGCCCTGCTCTAGCCTCCAGTGTCTTAGCCTGTAGAGACCCCTTACTAAACTATATAACATTTTATAATCTCTAATATGCCATGACCTTGTGTATGATGTAGTGCATACTTTAGAGATGTATGTAACTTCATTTTATCTATACTTTGCAATGAACCTCTTCTCTGCAAATACATTGTACTACTGTAGCCTATGTATACAGAAAACACTCTTTTTTTGCTGCTACACCATTTGTGCCCTATTATGATGTCTTTGTAGAAAACAATGCAGTTTTATGTTGTATTAGAATATAAATGCCAATTAATCGATTTAATGTCCACATAAAAGTGTATACTGCATCGTCAAATATATTGAAAATGATACCAGGATACTATCGTGATGTTACAGATGTTATTAAAGGAAATGTCTTATTTTTCATATAAACCTCTCGTCTTCTTCCTGTCGCTGTTTATCCACTGTAACGTCCCTCTGCTGTGACCTCATCTCCCCCCGATCTCTTTGTTTTAATGTGTCATTTGATGGTAATGAAAGGTAAACAGACACTTTTGATTACAGTGACACCCTGGGAGTTGGGTACAGAGAAGGTGTGTGTGTGTGATGTGATGTGACGTGCTGTTATGAGACATAATATTGTTCCCTCTCCTCCTCTCGTTGGTACTGCTGAGTCAGAAGCTGGTCTGGTACAAAAGTGTGCAGCCCCACACATGTGGAGGAAAATTACTAAGCTCATTTACGCAAGTACAGTGATGAGGACAAATATTGTACTTTTTACAAATTTAACAGCTACATTTTTACTTTGCAAACTGAGATTTTACATACAAAAGATGTGACTAAATCAGCTTTAACTTTAAATTTATCCTGCAGCCAGGTGAAATGAAGGCACACACAGGCTTGAACATACAATACTTGAAAGAAAATACATAAAAAGATATAATAAATCTCTGTAAAACAAATACTAAAACCCAGCTCACATCAAAAATACATCATATAACAACAATGGATAAAACCTGGAATACATCCAGCCACCATCACTAATAAATAAAATACTAGAGACCATCTCTTGATGGGATCACTCCAGCAGACATACTGCGATCTGCAACTTAAAATAAATGCAGGCCAGGGGCGTATAGTGTGTGTGTGGGTGGCAATGGCTCCTTCCCTACTTCCAACTCCCTGCTGCTTGGATCACACCCATCTCTGAAACTGACCTTCATTTTAATCTTAACTACATATTATGTTGCATGTTATTCTTTGCTCTTTATAACAAACCTCTAAATGATCATTTTAATTTAACATTAGCTTGTAGATGTTTCATTTTTAATTCATCTCTTTAATTTATCTCATCTCAAAAGATATTGTATGAGGGCACGCCAAGGTCGTCATCCTGTTTGATTAGTAGCTTTATCTGTGTGTCATTGTAGACACTGATTAAATCTACAGGCCGGTGAGTGTCACAGATGTCACAAGAAGGTCGACATTTGCCCCGCGGTTGATGAGAACAAAATACCGGCACTGTTACTTTGTGTTCAAGGATGGCAGTACGAAGGTCCTGCTGGCCTGTAACTGGCACAAGTGGTATTGGAACTGATCACAGTGAAACAACACCTGTATAATTTTATAGGTGTACAGAGCGTCGATGTACACACCTGTAAGGTTCTGTGACTGTATCGTGCATGATTGTGATGCTATCACATTGACAAAATCTTTCCATAGTCAGACAGACATAAAAACACCTGGCAAACTGCTTCTTTGGCAGCGGATGGATGGATGGTGTTACTTCTTTTACTTAAAGTGAGGATATCTTCATTTAAAATAACCAATTTTCGACTCATCAGACATGAAACGCAACCTTGCTCCGTTCATTACACTCAGAGGTTTTGCTGCTGCTGTCTGCTCAGGCTGGTGTGACAAGCCCATGGCAATACTGTTACCAAACTTTAGATACACACTTACTGTGAGATTATTCAGTCTCATCTCGTGCTACTGTTGCACTTTTCAGCAGTTACCCTAAATTGTCAATTGCGGCCGCTTTTTAACAAAAGTGACAGTGTAGTTTGTTTTTTTGAGTGACAGCAGTATAGAAAGGAAGATAGTGTCTGTGTATTACTGAACACTGTGCCTTTTATCCATTTGGTGTGGATTATGATGAATATGACGATGATGATGACGAAGGTTGCTGGTAACGTGATGCTCAGCCCTCATGTGTTCCCTAATTACCATCTCACACACTACGGGACAGACTTTAGACCAAAGGAGGAGTGATAAGTTAATGACTTACGCCCATTTGTGTCACAGATACGGGTTATAAATTGATAAGCTTGCATGACAGTATTATGGCATTATAATGATTGATGGCGTGTGTATTAGCAGCAGTTTAATTTGGCCCTCATTATTCCTCGCAGAATGTGAAGAAGAGAGGAGAGGATGAAAGGGAAGAGGAGAGGAAAGATGAGCTAAATGCTGCTGCCAACCTATCTGTCTGGAAGGGCATTATGCCAGTACTAAATATAGCTGCAAGATTAGGGAGACAGAGTGGGAGAGAAAGAGAAAAGGACACAGTGAGTCATCCATCACGATACAGAAAAGATGCCTTTACTCCAAAATCTCCTTTTTACAGCACTGCGCACGTCAGAAACCCCAGAAACATGTCATCGTACTGGTGAATATCAGTGGAGAGGCAGAAACACTGTTCAGGCATTCATGTGGCTCATTGATTATTTCTCTGTATGCTCCTGTACATTTTGTACATTAATTTGACTCCCTATGTTCAACCAGTAGCTCACACGTCTGCCTCCCTTGGTCCCTCTGCATCCCCTCACTCCATCCATCTCCCTCTGCACCTCTCAGTCTTTGCACTTGTATCAGGACTTCCTGTATTTTTCCACCTTGCTCTCTCTGCGTTCAGAGTCGTGTTTTTCTAATAACTCCAGCCACGGTGTCCTCCCTGCTTTTGTAGCAGCAGCTGTGTTGAAGCAGGTACTGGACGCTATCTGGCCTGCAAGTGTGTTTTGTTTGATGGTATCAGCACTCCTGTATGTATGTGTGTGTGTGTGTGTGTGTGTGTGTGTGTGTATGAGAGAGAGAGACAGAGATAAGAGACTGGGAGATATTCAGTTCAATATGTGCTGCGTACAGAAGAATCATGTGTTGTGCTGGATTCTGTTAAACTCACAGGAAAGTGAGTGTTTTTTAACATCTCTTGTGAATACAAAGAACTTTTTATTTTATTTCACAGAGCAAACAAACAGCGTTATCTGTACCAGAAACATGGATCCACAGGCCTCGTCTGTCTCAGTCCACTGAAGGACATCAACCTTGATAAAAGATTTACTGTTCGTTACTACATGGGAAACAGTATCTGTAAAGTGAACGGGTTGAGAATTTGAGTGAACACAGCTGCCTTCATGAGGATGTTTAATGTCCCTCATTCGTAAAATAAAAAACTAAATAAAATAACTGTTTAATTCAAATGTTTTGCTCTAATGGCATGAGCAAAGCCTGGTTTTTGTATAATTCAGACTGTGAAAACTGAGATAACAAATGCTTTTACATGGATACACAAACATACACTATACTACATTGTTTAAAGCTAATCATTAAAGGCACACGATTGAGGATTTTCTTAAAACCCCCTTTTGCCTGTATTTTCTTATTTTCTATTTGTTTGGTTTTCAAGATGTTTCTGGATGTCAACCTTCAGGTAGTGGTGTATAGCAGCGTGAGGTCAGGATGCTATCAAAACATAGTGACCAGGTCACACCGCTGTCTCCGTCTCTCTCCTCTGCTCTGTGGATGTGAGCTGCAGGTCTGTGTGTCTGTTTGATCGGCAACGAGGTTAAACCACAAACACACACGCAGAGCAGAGAAGCCAAGCGGACAGGATGAAGCATGTGAAGCATCTTTAACTCCCCTCTTGCTTCCCCTCTTCATTCACTCTCTAGCTCGAGGGTTTTGAAATTGTGTCACGTTCGACAACGCTCAACAGTAGAGAGGAGCATGGCGGCCTGTGAAAACTTCATTGACTAATTTGGATCTGGATTTGGACTATTTTGTTGTGACTCATCATTGCATCTCGCCAGTAAAGGAGCTAAAATAAGAGCATTCCCCTCGGTGTTCTGTTCCCATCAATGCCATTGGGAGCCAGAGGCAATAAATACCCTGTAATGCTGCAGTCATTTGACCCAGGTATGAAGGCCAATTAAAACCTTTCCATTGCATAAAAAAAACAAATATTCATTAGCACTAAACACAAGGTACAGCTGAGACTGATGGAAATGTTTTTAGTTTTGCAGGTAGCTTATATAGTCATGAACATCAAGAACTACCAGTGGATGCCCCCTCCAGGTTGGGAGAGAGTTGCTGCCTCAAGGGAGTTCAAGCATCTCGGGGTCTTGTTCACAAGTGAGGGTTAAATGGAGCATGAGATCGATCGGCAGTTTGGTGCGGCGTCCGCGATGATGTGGGCAATGCACCAGACTGTCCTGGTGAAGAGGGAGCTGAGCCAGAAGGTTAAGCTTTCGATTTCTTCTTTCTTCTTTCGATTCTACGTCTCAACCCTCACCTGTGGTCATGAGCTCTGGGTGTTGACCAAAAGAATGAGATCACGGATACAAGCGGCCAAAATGAGTTTCTTCCGTGGAGTGGCTGGGATCAGCCTTAGAGATAGGGTGAGGAGCTTGGACATCCAGAGGGAGCTCAGAGTAGAGCCGCTGCTCCTTCACGTCAAAAGGGGTCATTTGAGGTGGTTTGGGCATCTGATCAGGATGCCTCCTGGGCGCCTCCTGCTGGAGGTGTTTCTGGCACGTCCCACTGGCAGGAGGCCCCAGGGCAGACCAAGAACATGCTGGAGGGATTACATATCTTATCTGGCCTGGGAAGGTCTTGGGGTCCCACAGAAAAACCTGGAAAGTGTTGCTTGGGAGAAGGATGTCTGGGGTGCTTTACTTGGCCTGCTGCCACCTGCACCCCGGATAAGCGGATGAAAATGGATGGATGGATGGATGGATGGATGGATGGATGGATGGATGGAATATATATGACAAAATGAGATGTGGTTTAACAACTGATTGTAATGTGTAGAAGAAAAGGACGATTTTGAGGGAGAATCTATCTTCTGTACTGATGTTCAGCAAAACAGAAGGACATACAAAATAATGTGTGAAAGCATAAAGGGAAGTGTTTCAGAGGCAGAGATAAGTTCAGTGGATTATAGTGAGGTATAAAAGGAGAATGGGAGCGCAGATGAGGTGGATGAGGGGTGGTGAAGGGCATAGGGGGAGTGTGGAGTGCTTTTTTGTGGTTGAGGGTCTAGCAAGTAAATAGATGGGGGCATACTTGTGGTCTGGACGTGCTGGTTCCTGTCAGGCGGATGATGCGGGTACCAGTAGGAGTGAGAGGAGATCAGAGAGCCTCGTGGATGTTATCGCTCAGTCCATACCATACCTGCAGGTCGAATCACCTGAGGCAGCAGCCAATCACGTCCTCTGCCCGTCTGCTCATTCCTCCTCTGCTCCCAGTAACTCGAAGGTTCACTTCTCCTACATGGGCGTAACATCACTAATGACACATCTCGTTTTGCTTGCAGCAGGCGTCAGTCAGAGTTCACCAATTGATCTTTTTGTTCCTTTTATGATTCTAAAGCGCACTTCTGTGTTCCTCTGTAAATAACTTAGGTTTAAAAGCATGCAGTATTCCTGTGCACTGTTCCTCTCTCCTCTGTGACTCTGATGTGTGTTCCAGCCTCCAACATGCTCCTACTTCACTTGTAGTGGAGGATGCTCAAATAGGAGTAAAGTAGGTCCTGTAAGAGTGAAAAACAGTGACTGTCCAGCTTCCTTAACGCAGAAGTCCATGCTGTTGGTTGGCAGTCTGAAATCCATCCCAGTGACTTTGATTGTAGGTAAAACTCCTTTTTTATGACCAACATGTTTCGACTTAAACAGTATTCATCCTGTTTGTACCCTATATAAGCTTTTATACCCTTGGGTCGAAGGGCTAAACACTTTTCGACTTAAACAGTCTTTATCATGGTATAAAAGCCTTTTATACTCTTGGGGACAAAAGCCTTAAACACATTTGACTTAAACAGTCCTCAATGGGGAATTAAAGCCTTTTATACCCTACAAAAGATGTTTATACTCTTGGGTATAAACAGCAGCATAGCACCAAATTCTGGGCCTTATGCATAAGCGGTCTCTGTGGGCCCCCTGCCACTCCTCTCTTGATCCACGTCTCTCTAACCCAACTTTTTGAATTTTTATTGACAATGTCAGTTTGCTTCTTTCCCTTTCATTTCTCTCTTTCTTTTCTTTTTTGGAACCCAAATTTCCCTCTCTCTGTGAAAGATGTGTATATTGGTGCTCCAACAACATAATCGGTCACTCTCTTGGCTCTGGCTGCATTAAGTGAAGGAGCAGACTATGTCATTTGTAAAGTGCCGTTCTTTCGGGCAGGTGTGAACACAGCAATGACATTCAGGTCCACGCCAAAACAACCGACTTCAACCCGAACCAACTGCAGTCACATGACACATTGTTTGGATTAAACATGAGCATGTTACAGTCCTGGAGGATTATTAATATGCACCTCCTCCTGTACGGCCTTAATATGCACATTCAGCACATCCAATGCATCAAAACATTGTTTTCTAGTTGGAGCCGCGCCTCGTTTTCAAACTGTATGGTTTGACAAAAATGAACAATGACAGCAATATAGTCCACGATGAGCAGCGCTAAAATCAACCTGCGTAGCTGTCCCTCCATTTCGACTTAACCAGCTTTCATCAGGGTACACAGTAAAAGCCATTTACACCCTACAAACACCTTCGGGCATAAGAGCCTTAAACATGTTTCAACTTGAACAATCTTCATCAGGGTATAAACGCCCTTTGTGCCATGATGATGTAATAATAAAGGATTTTTACACAAAATATCTCATTACGTAGGGACATTCACAAATCTGAATCAAATTCTATACTGAAACATATGTGGTAAATAAAGCTCTTCTTCTTCATCATGTGGAAGATATTTCACCCCTACCACCATCCAAAGCACACTTAACTTGCATGATAACGACCATCAGGTGGGTTATAACCTGATGTTGAGACCCTGTGTCTAATCATTTCAGTGTATACTGCGCTCACATGAGGTATGTATTATCTTGTTGTCATCAAATCACCACACACATGAGGTTATATAATTTCCCAGCACATGAACCCTCTCTCTAAGTACAAAGAGGAGAGGAATGAGGGTTACTAAAGGCCTAGCTAATTATTTCACACTGGGAACCCCTCGCAGGTTCATCTGGGGATGGATTTTAGGATTTAGAATAAGATACGTTTGCACTTTAAAAAATAGGCCATCATCACAACTATGCCTTGGCTGTTTTACTTAGTATGAATTATTTTATTAATCAAAATAAAAGCATTTATTTCATTGCTTTGCTGGTATAGTCACCTGAACTGCTGTGTTCTTTACATCAATATCCACAATGGAAGACATTGTGACATTTTGTAGTTGTTTGTTATTTACTGTCCTCCTTATAATCTATACAAATAAATAAATAATGTATAAATATAAGAGAGATATGTAGCTATGACTACTATATTAAAGCCTGCTGTAGTGATAAGATATAAACAGGAGGTGTGGCGTCCCCTGGCGGTCACGTGTTGTGTCTCCAGGGATTTTCCGCCTTGGTAAAGTAGACGTGGCAGTGACGTCAGTACCGGAAACGACCCGGATCGGAACTTTAACTCCTAGGTTGATTAGTTTCTGCCAGAAAGATCGAGGGCTTTCGAAATATGCTGTAATATCGATTCAAGTAAGTTAGAACCGATCGATTTGTGTCTTTTAAATAAGATTAAAGCTCACATGGTTAGTTTAAGTCGAATTATACCGAGGTAACGCAGCAGAGGCCGTTTAGAAAAGCCCGGTTAGCTTTCTGAAGCTAACGTTAGCCTGTGGTTAGCCGGTCAGGCCATGATCAGCTGTGTGTCGTGATGGGCGGCCTTCAGCTACACACACAGAGCTGGTCCAGACAACAGTTTATTTAGCTCACCAGTGGGTTTATTTGTGAGTTGTGGCAGGTATTTGTTATTTACCGTGTGGCTGTTGTCGTTTTTGTCGTGTTGTTGGTGCCAGAGAGCCGGGCTGTTAGCTAACGGTACCGGCTAGCCGCTTACTAACGTTACCTAACGTTAACCACCAGTTGTGTTTGTTTATCAGTTAAATATAAAGCTGTTTCTCTTGGTTTGTATTGACACGTCTATTTCCCGTTACCGTAGGCATGTGTGTCCATATATCCATGAAGGTTACCCCGCCTTGGCTGTGAGCTTGTCCGCGCACCGGGAGGTCTCTCTATTTACCGATCACACAGACCTGAGGATCAGGACCCGACAGTCCCAGGTGGTTTCTGGTCTACAGCGGGCTTGTGAACCTTTACCGGCGGCAGGATGACGTGCCGTGACCGGACACTCGAGTTCCAGTCAGCCTGTAAATCTCTCCAGGGCAGACAGGTATGTTGACACATCACAGTACAATCATAACGGAATCACTGTATTTAAAATTATTCATTTGCCAAAAGTGCATGACGTGTACTGTAAAAATACACTGCTGTGTTTTCACTTCATTTTATTCTGTTACGCAGATGATTTTTTTTTTCTACTTTTGGTTTTGGTTCCTTATTTGCTTCTTTCTGTATCTAGTTTTGGTTTCACAGAGAAATGCAGTTGTCTGATTAGATTAAGTTGTCTTATTTGTACAGTTTGGGTCAAGTTTAGCACAAATTAGTGTCCTTGTTATCTTCCCTCAGCAAAAAAATTGTAATCAGCAATCATGATGTCAGCAGGTCCTTAAAAATTCTGAAAATACCTTAATTCAATTTAAGTATTGCTCTTAAAAGTCATTACATAGTCTTACATTTGAATATATGAGGTCTTAATTACCACAAACATTTTTTCTAATTTCATGTCCCATCTTTAAATTTCTCTTTGCCAAAGTAAGTCAAGCTATTCTGTGTCAAAGTCCACATTTCTGATGTTACAGCTCTTCAAACATACCTCTAAACCTGATATTTTACTTCATATTTGCACTTGCCTGTCGGCAAAATGTAGATTAACATAGCTCACTCTATTCTCACAAGCTAAACATATTCCTATGTAACACCTAACTCTGGACAGGATCACAGATATTTGAATAAAAATATCTTAATTTAAGTATCTGATACCTGTAGATACCTCGGCACTATGGCTGACATTAGTTCTCACTGAGATATTGATATCAGTGTATAGGTTGGCTGATAAGAAACCAAGTGCCCGGCAGAAATGCGATATGTTGAAGGTAATTTAGATTCAGTTTAATATACCAGAGAGCACCACAACCTTGTTTTCAACTGTAAAATGTCCTGATCAGTACATGTTGTGGTCATAGTTCTTTAAAAGACTGTTTTAAGGGATTTATATAAAAAGTGCTTGTTTATTTTATGTTTTAAAATGGCAGAATTGGTCAGTTTATTGTTTTTTTCAAACCCCCAGACATCACCATTGGTGTCAGCATCAATAAAGGTGTATCAGATGGACTATAATCAGAAGTTACCAGTGCTCGTAGTGTTGCTATAGAAATGTTAACTTAGTTTGACTCAGAGCCTGTGGTAATAATTTTTGAACTAATAATGAAAGGAAGCATGTAACCAGTAACTGATATTTGGATTATTTACTTAATAATTAACTGCAATTATAGTGGGTAAACAAAGGCCTAATAAATCATTATTATTATTATTATTGTTACTATTATTATTAGTCTTTATTAAACCAGGACCATACACAACATGCATTCATCTCAAATGAGAAGCAATGATTTGTGTGAGCACGCTAATTTCCATCTGCAGTACCTGAGCAGATACACAGAGAACAATCACTAAAACTATTCATTGACATTCATCACCATTTCATGCTCTTGACCAACTGATTACTTCTAAATCAATTTTAAGGAGTTTCTTAGTCATATTTTCACAGTTTCACCCTCTGTCTCTTATTCTTATATATCTGTCCATCTCATACCTTTCACTTTCTTCCTCTCCTGGCAGAATGGGGTCCAACCCAGTAAACCAACGCTCAACGCCCTCAGGCAGCGCAGCGACTTTACAGTTATGGCCAAGTAAGTTCCTCATAGTCTGTTTTCTCATGTGTTTAAACAGATCTTAAGTATTTGCTGACTGCACTTGATCTTTTCTGTTGATTTTAGGTGTTGCATTATTTGTTTTTACACGTTATTAGCCTTACTGCATGTAAACACTCCTCTGTACCATACTTATAAATAGGAGTCCTGTTTATTCTTTTACCTTAAGTTAACTGAAAATATTGGTGTGATTTTTTTTTTTTTTTAGTGGAGACATTAGTCCAGGGCATGATTGGCTTAGCACAGTGCAAAGACTGTGAACAGGGAGACACAGAGCACAGAGATAAATAGATATGATCTTAACTCCTGGGAAGAATTGAAAAAACTGTATTTTGAAATATATTGGAGTACATATTGTGCATGACAAAGAAGCTAAATTTGTGTTTGTTTGTTTCCTTGCAGGAGAATTGGAAAAGACTTGAGCAATACATTCGCCAAATTGGAAAAGCTCACTATTTGTATGTGTCCCTTAAATGTTATTTTAGCATCATTAAAAATTTTGTGCTTATGTGTCATATCATTGAAAGTGCTGATTTTGCACACTGTGGTTTTTATATTATAGTGGCAAAAAGAAAATCTTTATTTGACGACAAGGCGGTGGAGATTGAAGAGCTAACATACATCATTAAACAAGTGAGTTGAATTGTTAGCATCCCACGAAATGTTGTTTTGCAAACATACTGTACATTATTTATGAAAAGAGCAGCTATCTATGATTCTGTACTATCTTGTAAAATGATAACCGTGTTTTCTACCTCTGCCGTGTTTATATTTTTAGGACATCAACAGTCTAAACAAACAGATAGCACAGCTGCAGGACTTGGTGAGGTCCCGTGGAGCTCCGGGTGGCCGACACATCCAAACCCACTCAAACACTATAGTGGTGTCACTACAGGTATGTTCCACAATGTCTAATTCATACTGTATTGTATATGTGCATTACGTCCAAGTGCATGGGACCATTAATATCCTGGTAAATTTAAACTGTTCCAGGCAATCATAAAGTTGAGAATTGGGTTTTAGATTTCTAATCATCGAAATTTCTGCATCAAGAATTTTTCAAGAGAGAATCCCAGTGCATCGAAGAATAATTTTTCCCCTACCCCTATGAAATAGACTTGTATCTCATACATAAGGGCATCAGAAAATGTTTGCAGAATTCTTGTTCACACTGTAAGGAATGTGTGCAGCTGAATTAATTTTGTTTAACTCTGCTGTATCTTTTGTCGTTCACAGTCCAAACTGGCTTCAATGTCCAATGACTTCAAATCAGTCCTAGAAGTTAGAACAGAGGTGAGAGGTGTTTAATTTAACCATTCAAATGCAGGAAATACTAGATTGTTTTGAATGGGGTTGGGTTGCTTCTCAGTTGTGTTCAACACTCTCCTTCATTTGTCCCTTTCCTGCAGAACCTGAAGCAGCAGCGCAGCAGGAGAGAGCAGTTCTCCCAGCCCCCTGTCTCGTCTTCTCCTCTGATGGCTAACAACTTCAGTAAGTTTATCCTCATCTTGGCTTCACTCTCACTGTGATTTTTTTTTACAAGGGTCTCGCATTAAAGTAATGGCACCAATGGGTAAACACAGCATGCTGTTGTAGCTTCATGAGGGTGTGTTCACTCTATACTGGTTATTGTTTGTTGGAAAAGTTTTGCCTCAGCTACATTTTGTGCTGATTAAACATTTCATGCAGTTTGGACTTTGTCAGTACTAACAAGCAGCAGTATTTAAATTCAAATCACAACCTAAAAAGAATCTGTTGTCAAAGCAAAGACATGGGTCAAAGGTTGACTGTAAATTTCCTAATGCAACATTTTGGTTTAATACTAACTGGTGTAACCTTATCACACGGCACAGATTGTATCCTGGTCTTCTGCGTTCCTCTAAAAATTCCAGCAACGTTTCAGTTGTCACCTAAAGCATTTCCTGCTCTTCATTTTTTCATCCAATATAAAATTGTGTGGGCAGTTTCACAAAGTGTATTAGAGTGAACACACCTTTTATTGTGTAATTGTTTTGGCTTTGAGTCGATAATTGACATGTCTGGCTCCTGCTCAGTTTATCATATTGCTAAACAAATGGCTGAAGGTTTTCCTCTAATTGATACAGAGCTCAGATGCTTCCTGTGGGAGCATTTACACTGCCAGTAAAATGTTTATGAACAACATTATTTCAGCCTGTTTGGTAAAACCTCAAACATTGTGCTCACTGTTGATATCCTACAATAAAATACAGGTAACAAATTATGTGTGAATGAAAATGTAATTGGAAACAACCTATATCTGATTGAAAATCAGTTATTGTCACTATAATTTGGCCCCTGTAAACAACAACATAGAGTATGACTATCAAGTGGTTGACCTGTCGATTGCGTCTGCCTTTAAGAATGTATTACTTGCTCGCCAGAAACGGGTAATTACATATAAAGTTTTACATCTTTGGAACACTCCTGGAGCTAAATTTGCTCATGACAAAATAAAAGATGAGATCATATGTTACATTTTGTTTTACAATGGTAACACAAACAGTTCTGTTGTTTTAAAATTCCTGATTTTAGGTTATTTACAATGAGCAAATTGGTTGAAATTTAGCCACTGATGTCGCAGATGTACAGAAACATTTTTGACTGGCAGTGTACTTCTCGAACAGCTGTTGTGATAGCGAACTGCTCGAAGTCCTTGTGAATGATTATTACTGTATTTGGTCATCTATAATGCAAAAATTAAAAAATATTTTAGGGAGCCGAAAAAAAGGGGCCCAGGAGCCGCATGCAGCTCGCGAGCCGCGCAATGGTTACCAGGGCAATACAACCTCAAATTTAAAAGGTATTTCCCTGGAACGTTTGACTCTCCCAGCGGGTATAACTAGCTACTGTATGTGCCCGCTGTTCTTTCTGTTCTCTACCATTGAGGATCCCTGAGTGAGTGAGCTGAACATATGTGTTTGTTTTGCTTGTTGTGTCCCCTCAGAGAGCTCGGTCCTGATGCAGGATGAGTCCAGGAGTATGGGGGATGTAGCCATCGATATGGACTCTCAGACCAATCCTTTGCAACTCCAGCTTATTGATGAGCAGGTAGACTGCTGGTGTATATTTTTTAAAGTCAGGCAGGTGGAGAGGAATTTGGGTGTCCTATTTGTTAGCTCAAAAATTGGGGATAAAATCAGGTATTGCTCAGTGTTGTTATTTCTTTGCTACTATAAGTAAGAAACGTGTCCTCCGTGAACTTCGCAAAAATATTGGACTGAAATCTCCAGTGAAAAATCTATCTATTTATGTGCTCTAACATTTTGAAATCTTGCTATCTGTGTCGTTACAGGACTCATACATCCAGAGCCGTGCAGACACCATGCAGAACATTGAGAGCACCATCGTGGAACTGGGCTCTATATTCCAGCAGCTGGCACACATGGTCAAGGAGCAAGAGGAGACCATCCAGAGGTAAGATGGAGCAGGGAATTAAGGGAGTGCAGAGGAAAAGATGAGATGTTAATTAGGAACAGACATTTAGGGGGAATATGCCAGCTGGCTTGTTAAGAGTTGGATGTGAATACAAATACCACCCTTTAAAGTCTGGATGGTAAAAATGAAGCTGCAGCCAGGGTAGTTTTGAGGCTAAAAGAAATATGCTTCTCAACATTTCTAAAGCTCATTAATTGACACACTACATATTGTTTAGTATGATAAATACATCAGCCGTACTGTCATATCTACCATACAAACATGACAGTGGCATTGATCTGCTTGTCTAAACTTGGCAAGCAAACAAACTGGCATATTTCCCAAAATGTCAAACTATTCTTAATAAACAAGCAACAAGTAATAAGGGAGGAAGAGAGATGCAGAGCAAAAGAACTGCTGCTAGGATCTGAGTCATGATTATCTTGTATAGAAACACTAGCCCTTTTACAAAGAGTCGCTACCAAGTCCCTTCTTTGCATTGCTGTTTCATGTTTTCACAGAACCATCATGGCATCATGCTGCTCCACTGTGTGATTTTTAGATAGAATGCTGGCATCGCGGAAGCAAAACAGGCATAGCATGTAAAACAGTGTCGACCTGTAGCTTGGCATAAAACATATGCGTCAGCAGCGCTTTCAAAACATTCACAATGACATAACGCGGCAATAACCAATCATTTACCGTCCCTGTTACATGGTGGCTGATCTCGTCTTCTGCTTGGAGGGTAAGGAGATCCCAGCCCTCATTGTTTTACCAATATGTAGACATTTATGGCTCCTATTCTTCTTTGTTTTAGCTGCTAGCTGCTAACTGCTAACAGCTACTTTATAAATCTCCCATGGTCTGTAGCACACATAACACATTGTCAAAATGTTGCAGTGAGGTGGCATAACTGCGTGAAATTCCTGTGTTGACGAGGCAGTGTAAAGAGGCTACAAAATCACATGTAAACCTTTTGAACTGACTGTTTTGTAAGAAGATGATTATAGGTAACGTAGCATCAGTCTTGTCTTACTGAGCTTTTGCTTCTCTCACAGGATCGACGCTAACGTGGAGGACACTCAGCTCAACGTGGAGGCCGCCCACACAGAGATCCTCAAATACTTCCAGTCGGTCTCCTCCAACCGCTGGCTGATGATCAAGATCTTTCTCGTCCTCATCGTCTTCTTCATCATCTTCGTAGTCTTCTTCGCTTAAAGAAACGAGGAGGGCAAAAGTACATGGAATGAGGGGGAGTAAAGTAAGCTAGAGCTGGACTGAGACGACATGTCCAGACGACGTATTTGAAGGACGGATTTCTCTGTCAAAGGGACACTTTGACAGAGGCTTGGGAGCCGCTCAGATTAATAAAGACTTTTCCATTAATACAGACTTTCCGGTTTTTCCCAAGCCACAGACTCTTGATCTTAATTCTACGATCCAGTGAAGAATGAAGACGTCGAACTCTGTCCAAATGAAAGAATAAATTATCTAAAATCCCGACTTTGTATAGAGAGCGAGCAAAAAAACTGCTCAGTATTGTTCTTTGACCAATTATACATAAACATTTAATCAAAATGGCTATAATTTAATGGTTTGATTCTGCAAACTGTTTTTTTTTTTTTTAATTTTCTTGTTTACCCCACGTCGTACATTATCATTATTATTATTATTCTGATCATTATTTCAAAGCCAAACTGTAGAACTGGAGTTTATCCTCGGATAATTTTGCTTCTTAGTTTACTTTTCATTGAAGAGCATGACTGTGTCCCCTGTTTATCAACAATTCTTCACTCGATATATTTTTTTATTCCGCCATATTCTGTTATGCTTTCAAAGTTTATTTGCCAAATGGGTACTCATACAGAACTGTGACACTATAAGAAGACGCTCGCTGCGGTACAGCATTTCGTGTCCTGCGAGAACAAGGAGTTACAGTTTTAGACAGCTGAAGAGACTTTTGCTGGTGGAATTCAGACTCGAGCTGTAACGAAATGTTGAGAAGTGATGCAACAACTCTGTTTAAAATGAAACTGTTTGGTTGCCAGCCTTTAGGCAGGTTGAATGGTTGAAAAAGTGTATACTCGCACATTCAGTGGTGCAGAGAGACTTCAGTATGTGAATTGAGAATCTGAACAGGATCCAAGTGTGATATCAGTGCTGATGAAGGGGTCAGACTGGCTGTGAAGGCTCCACTGGTGCAGTGACTCAATCAGCCAGATTCCCCGGAAGTGTCTGGTTACATGTCACTGTTGTAGTTTCTTCCCCTCTTAACCTATCTAACCTATCAGACGCTTTTTAAGAAGAAAGGAAACAGTCATTCTTATATTTTTCTCCCTGTCTGTTCTTTTTTAGCCAAATGCCTTGACTTCAGTGTAAAAAGTGCAAATAGTGATAATGATATAAGAAAGTGCATATTAATAAAATGATAATGGGGTGCTGGCATTCGTGGCTGAGAATTTATTGGCATAAGAGGATTAGTCAGCAGTGATATAATTAGCCACGCTGTGAGGCTAAGACTAGCTAACAGAAGTGCTGAGCACATGCAGCTCTGTGTGATATATTCAACATATTTACATCAGACTGACATTGTGAATGTGTATTTACAGATCCCAGACATATTTACATACAAATATTTAGCCTTTTCAGCCTCAAGTGATAAAGGTCCATGCATCTTTCATTTATAGAGAGGCGTCAAGGCTACTAGACTTAAAAAATGTACAGTTTACAGATATAAACGGGCAAAAATCCACATGTAGTCACATTTAAATGTTACACAGCTGTTTCTATATTTAAACCAAACACAAACATCTTTATGAAAAAACTATTTTAGCAGCATAGAAGTAATGACAACATTGCATATTTATTTCTCCAAATACATATATTTACAATAAAAAAAGAAGATTACAGATGATACTAGTTATTTCTGGTTACAAGAAATTGCTTGATGACACACTGTGAGAGCACCCGCTAACCAAGCAGGTGATCTGGAGCCAAACTGTGACTGCTGAATATACAGATGAGTGACCTCTGCTGAACCTCCCTGCAATCTACTGCAGAAAACAGCTGTACTGTCTATTGCGTAACATGTTTTTAAAGGGAGAGTTCATGACACGTGTATGATTCATCAGTAGCTGTTGCTCAGAGAGCACTTGCAGCAACTGACTGTTTTTAAGATACCCCGAAGCATGTGAAGGTTAGCAGCATAAAAAGTTTTACTCAGATGAAACCCCATGACACACATTTTAGTTATTAGTAATGCTAGTGACGTGGCTCTATGTCAATCTATATCTCAACACCTACTGAATGGATTTCCAGGACATTTTGTACAGACATTTCTGATCCCCAGACACTGTATCCTTTTGAGATTGGCGATCCGTGAAGTTGACGTCACGCTGTGTTGAATTTTTTGGACTGGAATGCCATCTTGTGAGGATCGCGCTATGTTACTTGTGTGGGCAAGCAATGGTATTTGGACAAACTGATAAGAATAAAAAACATAGATCCATATGACATGGCTGGATTACAGACCTCAATGCACTTCCTCAGCTCACATACACGCACATTGTAAACTCATTTTTGGTGCATACACTTTGGTAACAGAGCACGTACCTCACAAGATGGTACTCCAGTCCCACATGACATTACATACCTTCACATGCTCTACAGTGCCACCAGTTGACTTGATAAATATCGTATGGCATATCATAAAATTTCATGTTCCCCTCAGGATTAATTGCTATCCCTTCCATTTTTCTTTTCATCAGGTAACACATTTAATTTGTCCTATGCCTTGGTTTATGATCAAATACCTGGGGCCATATTCACAAAGCTTCCGAGCACTAAGAGTTGCTCCTGGTGACGAAATTGTAAGAAAAATCTGAGAATTGTGACATTTTCTCCGAATTTCTCCTCAAGTTAAGAGTAGGTCCTGGTAAAGATAAGAGTTATTCGCAGAGCATCTTAGACCTTAAAGAGCTCCTAAGGTGAAACTGTTAGGAGCAGGGGCGAGGACTTGTAAGAGGCTTTAGAGTTTCTTAATCAGAGGAGAAAATGGCGGAAACAGAAAGAGGTCGGAGAAATATTCTCCAGACACTGGATGACAGTGAGTTAATGACATGCTACAGATAAATTTGTGCAGGGATCTCATTAGGGATATGTACACATTTCCCACCTAACACTATTAACACCAGAAATAAAATGATCACAACACTAAGATACCTTAAAAAAACTGGAAAAATGCAACAGTGCAGCAGTGATGACTTTGGTCTGTCTCAACCTTCCATCAGCAGAGTGATCACACTAACAGTGAAAACACTTTCACAGTCAGCAGTTCATTTCATTTCCACTGGGTGTCCACACTTTGCAGACTCATAAAAGGGTGTGTCTCTGACAACCAATCACATCTATTAGTAGAATTCATCACACCTAGCAACAGGGTCGCCCACACCTCCTCACTAAGGTAAACATTTCTATCCCTTCCTTGCTTAGGGTTGACCTGAGAACTTTCCTTAATCACTCCTAAGTTATGACTCCTTACTAAAAGTTTGCAGGCTATGTTAGGAGTTCTCTGAGAGTGTTCTCAGAATGTTGGTGAATATGGCCCCTGCAAAACTAATGACATTACCATCAGCCTTAGCTAATCAGCTAGCTAATCCGCAAATGTTGGCATGTGCAAAACTTACGATGGTGAACATGGTACGATTATTATACCAGCTAAACATCAGCATGTTAGCATTTGTCTCAAATCACCACTGTCTTTAAGTACAGCCTCACAGAACTGCTACTTACTCTTGTTTTGACAAGTTTGTAGCTCACAGCACGACTAAATGCTAATCACGCATTTCAGAATCGTAAAACCAAAACAACAAAATTTTGAGGATGAACCAAAGACTTAAAGTTAATTAGTAATTAGACTTTTTACCTCCCCCTAGGAACAAGAAAACTTGTGGACTTTTCCCCCCAAATCCACTCTGTCCCACTGAATGCACCCTCCTCCCTCAACATTCCCCATTTTTCCTCTCCTCCCCATATTTACAGTATGCTGATCCCTCTCTTTACTTTCCCTCCTCTTACTCCTCAATTTTCTCCCCTACAGGGGCTCATCTTCTCCCCTCCACCAACCTCTGCCTCCCTCCGCTCACCCATGAGCGTTCTGCTCCATAGGGCCGATCTCCGGCATGCTCCTGCTCCTTCCCTTCCTCGCCCTGGCCTTGATGGCCTCCTCCTCCCCTTCTATATCCTCCTCGTCCGACCAATCCACCTGCTGCTGCATATTCCCCCTCGAGCCTCTCATGCCGCTGCCCTTGAAGAGGTGACCCGTGCAGAACTTGGTGCGGAAAGTAACAAAAGAGAGACTCTTGCTGCGCTGCTGCTTCTCAAAGACGGGGTCGTGCGTAGGCAGGTCTTCGTGTCCGTTCATCTCGTCCATGCAGTCCTGCAGCACTGAGCGAAACAGCCGGGGAACCTCATGAACCTCAGGCTCCATCTGCGACACCAGCTTCCTGAACCTGCAGGGGGAGCATATTATCAACAACAGAATGTACAAAATACATACAGAATACTTTACAATAAAGACAAAACAGAAACAAGATCTGACATACAAAATGGAGGCAGATGTAGCCATAAGGGGGGAGGTGCCTCTGCCACCACAGTGCAGAATCCCTGGCTACGCCCCTGGTAGGAAATGAACCCTGATTACACTGGTGCTGGAAGGTGAAACACTGAACTGATCGATTCACCAACCAATTCTTTCAGCTGCAGGTCTTTGTCATTAAAAAATGGTGAAACAAGTTGCAAGAAGGAGAGAACAGATGTTGGAGCACAGTTTCAGATTTCTAGCTAGGCTATCATGGGCATTGATTTTTAAGACGTCGATGTTGTCTCTTAGAAAAGGAATAGGGATCTGAGATTAGCAGCTTATGTACTAAGCTATAGTTAGGGGTCAGTGATGGGGAGTAAACAAATAGATTTAACAACATTCTGCAGTACCTTGGTGGTGGTGTACTACATTCATATTTGCTGATGGACAATGTATATAAAACCAAAACTAACATTCCTGCACATCCCCATGAATAGTAAGATATTTTATGTGTTGTATGTATGTATGACCAGTGAATGAGTGGACATGTTTTTGGCAATAAACTTAATTGTGTGCCATTTTTGCAGGCATGTGGCTTTTTTCTATTAAGTTTTGTTATAATTCTGTGTCACATTTACATGGTTATTTTTTATATTTTTTTGAGAAAAGTAGTTTGAACTACTTTTTCTTAGTAGCTTTTAGTTAACAAAGCTTTCTCTCTAGGGTAGCTTTGCTGAACTTCCTTCAGTGTGAATTCATTAGCAATTTGCAAAGCTATGCCTTTAAAGTAGCCTCCCCAACACTGATAAGGGTGTAAGGGGAATTTGATTAAAGCCCTGCAGCTCTCTCTTCTTCTGCTTCTTCTTTATGTATTATCTCCCAGCATGTATTTCAAGCTCTTTATCCCTTACTGCCTTCATCTATATCACCCTGCCTGTCACTCTTTTAGTCTCTTATAATGTATGAGTGCCTCTTCTCTCATTTCCCTGTTTCTGTCTGCATGTCTCTACATCTCATCCTCAGTTTCAATCTGGCTCTTAATTTCACAGTCTCTTGTCTCAGTAACAGTTATACCTCTCTCTTCCTGCCAGTGGGTACCTACAGTATGTCTGTCTCCCTGTCTGTCTCACCTGACGATCAAAGGGCCACACTGTGCAGGAGGGATCTTGGCACAGAGGTCCTGCAGCTCCAGCAGATCACTGGGTGTCAGCTCATAGTGGTTTGGGTGCGGGGTGTTGGCCAGCCAGCTGTAGTCAACTGTGGAAGAGGAGCTGCGACGGCGGCGTCGCCCCTCTGTCGCCCGCTCCAGATGGATGCGCTCAGTGCGTTTCACCATGGCCCCCAACTCCAACATCAGAGTATTGGTCACCAACTCCTCAGTAGAGCGTTGGCCAGGCACTTTGGGCTCAAGGGATAAAACAGCAGACCAAGGAAACATCTGGGAAAGGACAGAGCTGGTGGAGTCATGTCACACAAATTCCTTATACATGGATTTTGTATTCACTGTACCTAACTTTAAGCACTTTGATATTCGGGATTTTAGTATTTTAGAAATATATTGGAGAATAAAGACAAAACAAAGGGTCACATAAACATTTGGACACCATTTAATATCACCGCAGCAATCAGTCTGTAGAAGAACTCTTTACATTTTGGATGCAAATGGTATGACATGTAGGAATTTAATCATAATACTGTACATATTTAGATAATTTCAGCCTCAGATATACTGTATAACCTTCTTGCCACATACAGCTTATCAGTATAGCCTGTTCAAGTAAAACATAACTCATAATAATAGGATACAAACCAGGTTTTCTTAAGAACAATATCATCCCTTTTTAATCTCTTGCTCTAAATGCTACTAGAAGTTTAGTTATTGTCTTACCGCCAGGGAACTGGGGTTACAAAGCAGCAGTGTATTGTTGTCAGACAGAAATCCACCTGTTGTCTGGTGAAGCCTCTGTTAGCAGCCAGATGAGCAGCAGGCCTCCCTGGGCTTGTGACATTCAAAAAGGACGAAACTCCTGGGACTCCAGCTGGTAGCACACACCTACCTGACTGCCTTGCTACCTCTGACGTTCCTCGGCAGACAGGGACGCAGACCTTTCTAAGGAGCCCGTGGACCGTGTGTGTGAGTTTGGGATTGAGAATAAATGTAATCCTGTATTAATAAAGAGTGAGTGACGAGAGGAGCTTACCTCACATGAGTGTCCACCTGGGCGCAACGTGTGTTTGTCTGTGTGACTGACTGAATTCAAATGGAGGGTGCATATATTACCAAGGAATTGTTTGCTAATTAAGTTACTTTCATGTAAGGTCATTTTAACTCTTCTTTTTAATGTGTGTCCCAGTTTCAAAGCTATAAATCAAAGCTGGAAAGAAGGTTTCAGCTCATACACACATGCAGACTGGACACTGTCTCACTCAAAGGTACTTCACAGTGTCAGACAGAGGTATTCCTGGGCAGTCATGAAATTTAAACATACATTCTGGTTTCCAACCACTGCCATTACACCCAGCACAATCCTTGGAAATAACAGTTTATGTCTGAAAATGGTCACCCTAATTCACAGACAATAATCTTTCAGACACACCTGTAATTACCAGACTGTTATGGTCAAGATTACATAACTACCAGAGTAATCTCTCTTTCTCACATATATAAACTCTCTCGTCTGGCCCACTGGCTAGCATGTGGTTTTGTATGTAAGGTGACTGCAGGCTAGTTCCTGGGTTTCCGCACCACTCAGCACTGAGCCACCAAATCCCAGATTACATTCAAATCCAGAGCCTACCAGGAAGAATGAGCGACTATAATGACTATTATAATCTAATTACGGTTGCCTACAGTGGATGCTGTTATTGCTGTAACTAAACACGAACTGTTAGTGATCAATAAATGTCTACTGATGAATTTAATGTAATTGATGATTTAAGATACTAGAAATCTACACAACAGTAGCTACAGTCATCAGGGATAAAAACTCAGCAAAGCCCTAAAGAATTATTTCTGTTGTCCTCAAACATCTGACAAACAACAAAGCGCGAAACCAACACCAGTCGTACACATGCATAAATGCAAGCACACTTACAAGATACAGTCCAATGTGACCCACTTCAGACTTGTAGAAAGCACATTTCATTGTACTGCTGCATAATAAATAAAGTTTTTTTTGATGTATGAAACTCATAAAAGGACTACAATGTGCCTTATGTGAAACAGCTGTGTCTTTCATGAGAGAAACCTAGTTCCATAAATACACTGGCACAGTGTTGTACAACAATTTTATGTTTGCAACATTACCCTATAATAAAGTCCACTGTCTTCTCAACATTTGGCTCCCTGAAGTAATTCAGCATGTGTATATGAATTAAGATCAAAACTTGTTTTTTTTTAAACTTCCTTTATACCAGAAGCTGATGCCATAGTCAAAGTGACCTGGAACCAGAGTTTCAGAAAGAATTTATACAGTTCACCTATCTAAGACTGTGGTCTTTTGAATAAAAACATAATCCCTACATTCACCTTAGACAAAACTGACTCACCAGATACATATTGGTGCAAATCACTTTCTAGATACGCTACATTCTATTTCTTCAATAAATAAAGAGGAGGGCATCCATCTTTCAAGGCTAAATGGATGATATAAAGCCAAATGCTTACATTTTAATGAGCTTTATTAAGAGACTGTTGGACTTAAAGGTCAAATGTGTAGGATTTAGTGGCATCTAGTGGTGAGGTTGCAGAACTACAACTTTCTCCAATGTGGAAACATGTCAGAAAACTATGGTGGCTGACGTGAAAATGTGGATGGCCCTATCTAGTGCCAGTGTTTAATTTTTGCATTCTGGGCTTCTGCAGAACAACATGGCAGATTCTGTGGGAGAAGACCTGCACCATATGTAGATATAAAAGGCTCATTCTAAGGTAGTAAAAAACAAAACAAGTTTCAGCTGATTATGAATGAATAAAAACATAGATATAAATGCCATTACTGCCAACAGATGTCCCCAAACCCTACAAACTGGACTTTTAAGGTCTATCTTTATGAAACATTATTAAAGCACAATCATCTGGAGAAATATTAGGAGAGTAAGTTGTCTTAAAATCAATAATATACATACAAAAGACAAGATGACCCAACACACTACCCTGCAGGATGCCACACTCACTAGATATATGTTGGTTGAACCACTTTGCCCTAAAAAAACAAAAAACTTTTAAATATTATATGCTGGTTTTACAATACTGCCTGAAGAGGAATTGGTTTGGGTTCCAGTTTTCTGGGGGCATCACACCTTTCAGAGATGATGTAATTGGTTACTTGGCCTGTCACCGATTCTAGAATATGGTTTGTGATCCAGCTGCCATAAAGTACTAGTATCTGCTAACAGTAAATGAATCACATTTGCCAGTCCATTCTTCACAATGAGCCAACTCATCAATATGTATGTGTGTGTGTGTGGGGAGGTGTAACCACACAGTAGTGTAGTGTCTGAGTGTGTGTGTGTCCCCAATCAAGACTAAGTTGAGCAGACAAAAATCTCTTCAGTGTCTCCCTGCATTGTCACTCAGTGGATTAACGGGCAGATCAGGTCACCCAGGTACAGCACAGACAGTCTAATGGAGGTTAATAGAATACAAGTAGATTTATAAATGCCAGTTCTGAAGAGTGAAGCTGTGTATCGCTCAGTTTAATCTATTATTTATGTGGTGAGACCTCGGGCGCCAGGTGTAATGTTAACAGCGCTCCAGAACCATTTATTTAAATAAAATGTTGTTATGTTTTCAATACATTTCTATACAGTATTCTAAAATCATATCATTACCTACCTATTAGCACTTTCAATTTTTGGATTTGGCAGAGACAAGCAAATTTTGGTTATGCCAAAATCTCAGTGGGATCAAAACTTTGTAAAAATCTGTTTAATAATGATAAAGACGTGTCAGCTGAGCACTGGATGCATTTGATATTTACAGCTTAGTTTTAATGGATGCAATTCTCAAATTTCTGTGTGAAGCGCTCTTTGAATTTGTAACCTGGTAGTTGAAAAACAACTATTGATAGACACATGGGCAGATTAACCTGGATTAACCCTAGCTACTGGTCCCCTATTAAGTTTCTGTTAATGAAGCAGACCTGCCTTAAAGGAACACTTCACCAACAAAATAATCATTTGCCTATCAATTAGTCATGCTGTGTTACCTTGAATTCTGAAGAAAACCTTTATTTTTCTTGAAAGCTTTCATGGGAAAGGGTGAGCATAATGATTCATTGATTGATTTGGGACCATGTTTAAGAATAGCAAACTACATCAAAACAAAACTATAAAACTATAAAGTTGATCTTGAGTCAAATGTTCTTTCTGACTCAAACTAATTGTCACTTTGGAGATCTGGGCTTTTGGGGCCCAAAGGGTCTGGGGGCCCAAAGGGTCTGGGGGCCCAGGGCAGTTGCCAGTTCTGCCAGGTTGGTCATCTAGCCTTGGCTGGAACAAGAGGAGGAAATTACAGCCAATAATGCCAATCTTATCTTTATCTTTGTGGAGGGTAAAACATTAAAAACAAAAATACCCCCCCAACAAACTAAGTAACCAAGTCACCCCTGCCACTTATTTTCTCTAAGAAATAAAGAGCAGTTTCCTATTTGTTTCCAAGTGTCAATAAAGATGTGTTGTGTCTGTGTTGTAATTTTATAGATATATAAAATATAAAGACACATTTCGATGGTAAGCGGCGGCTTAACTCACAGGTGTCACTGATTTATGGTGAGGTTTTGTCGCTAGGGGTCATCAACGGTTCACGCCGCCGCGAGGACTTTTCCCAAAACATTCCCCTGCTGCGTCACTAACCCCCGCCCCGCCTCGTGCCACAACGACTGTTGGCTTGTCAGCTGCACGAGACGCGCGGCATCTTGTCCCTGATATGAAAACTGTCAGTTAACGTCAGTTGTTAGCTTCGGTCCCGTTCAAAGAGACGGTTCGCCCGGTGTTCTCAGAAGAACTGGAGGCTGTCGGTACTTTTAGAGAGAGCGGCTTCAGAGCTCCGTCACGGCGGCAGCTCAGTGGCGGCTGGCGCCCTCAGTAACTCTGAAGTGAATGGTAAGTAGCTTTAGTGCGGGGTTAGCTTGTAGCATCAGGGCTAAGTTAGTTGTCAGTCACTGACCGCTGATGGACCAAGCACTAACACGCGATGGGAAAGCCTGTCTCAGCCGGCCATGATGCCGTGCTGGCTGCCGCACTGAAGGTGTTCACGATGGACGTTAAAGTTAAATACAACCTTGTGTGTTTTTGCAAGTTGTCAGCTGTCTGTTGTTCAGGTTGAACCTCGTGATCAGAGGTGGTACAGACCAGGCCAGGGTCCAACCTCTGGATCTTTGCCTCATCTCCTACTAAACTAACCTTGCTTTTATCTAACGCTACTTAATCAACTTTTACAAAGGGGGCACTAGTTTCTTTATTTAGTTAGCTATCAGGTGAGAAAATTTAATGGTCATGATACCAGAGCCAGATACCAGATTTAGGGCTAAAACTTGAATTATTATTGTCTGTATCTTGGTGTTGTGTTGAGTTGTCAAACCCCACCTTCAGATGTGTCAGATAGATATTATTAAATAGAGTGGGCATGTGTGATGTTTCAGTCTATTGACATTTACTTCATGAACAATGTTACTTTCACTTTGTTTTCATGGTGTGATTATTTTTGGTGTGTAAGACCTATTTTGTCTGGCTTAAGTATAAGTATATATGATTTTTGCTTGTTTTTAGTGTCTATATTATAAGATCCCCTTAGTCAGATTTTAAATACACATCTGCATGTTTTTAAGAAAATTATAGAAGGGTATTTTTCCTTTTATTTGATCATTTACAGTCTTAACATGGGCCTTGTTGGATTGAGACCTGCCACAATCCAATAAGGCATATTGCAAGTACATAGTATGTGTCTTAAACCACTAGGTCTCAGTCACCTGACTCTGTCTTGATAAGTAAGTGGACTGTGAAAACAGTGGAAAAAAGTGCAGGACCTTATAATTCTGCTCCTGACCAAGTCAGATATGTTTTATTTGATCAACATATTAAATGTCATTAACATAGATTAGAGCTGAAATAACAGACAACTAATTGGCTAGACTTTTCATAATGGATTAATTTAGTCAAACAATGACAACATTCTCTGGTACCAGGTTCTTAGTTATGAGGATTTTCTGCTTTTCTCTTTCTTAAATCATTGTAAACTGTGTTGATGTGATGTTCTGACAAAATAAGCACTTTGAGGTTGTCAGCTCTGGCTCAGACCAGCCCTAAACCAAATGCAACCTGTTAACCAGCGTCATTAATGCAAGGCTTAGCATGTCAATCTAATGAAATCACACACACACACACACACACACACACACACACACACACACACACACACACACACACACACACACACTCACTTGGAAGAAGTCCCTCTGCAAGTCTGTAATTGTACTATATTTGTTGCTGCTCTAGGTATCATATTATCATATTGTGGTGCCTGTTTCATTAATACATCTGTCAATTCAGCTGATTATTCCTGCCACTCTTGTTTTCAGAAACAGGTAAACACAGTGACGTAACCTGTGAGCTATGACAGAAACCAACTGACTGGAGTTGAGGTGTTAATAGCCTTAAGGCTGCAGTGTGTGTCAAAACTGAGATAAGAATTAACCTCCACAGGTTTGGTGGGGCCATTATATTCAGGCAGGCTTTTCTTCATTCCGACGCCACTCTTATTTTTAACTCTGCTTGTGTTTGTGCGCATTTGTTAGTGTCAACCCGTATACATAAAGTGGGAGTGAATGCAGAGTTTGCAGATTTAACTTTAGCTTTGCATTCCCATGAAATTGTGATGTAATCTGAGCAAAACATGCTCATTTTTTGGGAGCATATAACTGCTGTTTCAGTTTGAGATGGATATATTTTCAACTTCAAGTGCTCTTGCAACATTACAGGCTGTCTGTGTTGGAAAACATTGAGTCACAGCTGCCCAGTGGTGACGACCGGCATCTCCCTGAGGGATCAAAGCCTTAGCAACATAACATATTCAAGACCCACAGCCAAAGGCACAGATGATTGAAACAAGTTTACATACATGTGGTGTGGACTGGATCCTCGGCCAAAACACAATTTGAAATAGCGCTCCCTGCACCTTACTTAACAGGCCTGTACTTCCTCCTTGTTTCAAACACTGTGTATGTGTGTTTCAGGTTTCTTCACTCCAGCTACTGACTCCAATGACTCCAGGGACTGTTTGATTCTGGATCTGTCGAGCAGGAATAGGGCAGGTGAGCTAGCACATTGGCTCATGAATGCATGCGTTTGAGCACTGTCGAAAGGAAATGTTGTCTCCAGAGTATAATGCAGGCAAACTAAAAATCTGGAAGTAAAACTTAAATCACATTAGAGTTATCTTTGCTAATGTTATTTCCTCTCTTTGTCAGGCCCAGGCAGAGAGAGATGAGCTGGGCCGAGGAGGACTGGACTGTGGGGCTGTCTGGACGTGTCCTGCAAAAGGTGAAGGAGCTGCAGGTCCATCAGGAGCGACTGTCCAGAGAAAACAAGCAGAAACAGCTGCAGCTTGACAACATCCACACAAACCTTGAAAAACAAACTGTGAAGGTATAAGCGGCCATGTTGAGAGCCACATCCAATTCTTCAAGTCAATACAAGACTATCATCATGTTTGGTTTGACATACAAAAAGTTTTTCAGTATTTGTAATCCTAAATGATGTACTTTTCCTGCTGCTCTTCCTCATCCTCTTCCTTGCCTAGTATGAGGAGGTCCGTGGGGAGCTCCAGTGTGTGCAGAGAGAACTCCAGAGTGTTCGCGATGAGGCTAAGGCAGCAGTGAAAAGCACTGAGCGCCTGACCCAGGAGCTCCAGACCAAGCAGGCCCAAGTATGCTCTTTAGAGGGCCAGCTAGATTCCGCTCGCACCCTCAACAACAAACTCACCCAGGATGTTAAAAGGTAAGGACCAGTGGAATGACACCCACAGACAATAATTAAAATGTTGCTTTTAAATTGTTCTGGTACCTTTTCTACACATGGGTTTTCATTCTTGTTAATGTTACCATATTAAAAGACAATTCAATTATTATGGGACCATACTGTCTTCCTGAACTTCTTCTGTTTATTTACCCCTACCCTGGCAGGCTGGAGGCAGAGCTGGAGAAGCTGCAGAACAGCACCCGATTGGCAGATACCACTCTATTTTCTACCCCTTGCTGGAATTCAAACTCACCCTGGGAACACAATGGTACGGTCCTGTTCCTTTATGACTCCTGTGTTTATTCTCTCTGGAGGCTTCTATCTTTTTATTAATGCACTGCATAGTTTGGAAAATTAAACAGCAAAACCACAAGACTCCCCAATGAACAGGAAGGTTATAAATAAACTCCCTCAGCTCCTGCTTTTTTCCAAGCCTTTACTCTCTGAGGACTGCTGCATGTCTCCCTCCTCTCCTGTCAGTAATCCATTTAGGTTATTCACTGCTGTTGTTTCTGTTCAGCTTTGGTGATTGGCTTTTGGTACCAAGTCCAGTCCATATGCTGTGCTTTTGTCCTGTAGGGAGCAGGAAGGAGGAGAAGTCGGGGCATAGAGATGAAGGACAGAGCCGAACTCTTCATGCCAGAGTAAGTACCAGCCTGTGTTAATGCTGAGCTATGCATAGGCCAGCTCAAGTTTACAGCTGTAGTTTTCTAGTTGTGGGAATTGTCTCACTTCATGTCAGTTCAACAGAACTTTTATTGTGTGTGTTTTCTTTTATTATGTGTTTTCTTTCATGCTTTCTCCGCTGATTAACTAATTAACAGCTGTTTCACGGCTCCTTGTTTAACAGCAGGGCACACTTGTGTTGGCCTGCTTGGTGAAAGGACAAGGTGGACATTATTCTGTGTTTTTCTAAATGTCAACAAATTCCAAGGAAAGACCAAAGCCAAAAATGTGTCAGCCTGTCTCTCAGTGCTTTGTGACCTTCTAAACCTGTCTGTGGCTCACAGCCCTTTTATTTCTACTGAAGACATCGGTCTTTTAAAAGGTTGCAAATATACAGTTCCACTCTTTAAAAAAAACTTAGTAATTTCCCAAAACGGCTGGACACTGTAGTCTTTAGCAAATGTTACTCAAACAGGAGTAAACTGTATTTGTTTTTGACAACAATGAAGGTCTATGGAATGATGGAATATGCTGTGTCCCATTTTGCCCACAGACAATATTTATGAAGAGCATATGTTATTGCTTGTTTTAATCTTTTCATGGGACTTGTTTACAGTAAGAGAAATATGGAATATCACCAGACGTATACTTTTAGGACAAGTTTTTTTTCTACTTGTGCCTCTGCTTAACTTTATGAAAGTGTGCTGCATTTGTTTACAGTAAAAAAGGAATGAAAAGTTGTAATTATTGTGGCGGTTTACCTTTACTTTTCACACCTGACTTGTGACTTTTCTCTCAGCTCCCACGCTATTTGTTTAAAAGAAATATGCAGTGGTGCTGTTCACAGTCAAATTACTCAGGGAGCGTCATGGCTATAATAGCGATGAGTCATTTTTCTGTAAAATACTGTTTAAGTCAAAGTGAAAGAGCAAATCTCAAATCTCAGCCAAGTATTTTACAGACGTTATCTCTTTGATCCATTATTGGCAAGCCCTGTTGTTTGTCAATACTGCTAAAATTTTCTCTCTAGTTTGACATCCTGTTCAGTCTCACACTCTCATATTTGTCTGAATCTAATCCCTCTCTCCTGTCTGCAGCGGCTCCAGTTCTCTGAAGTGGGCACGGCCTCGTTACCACGACAACAACACAAGAGCACACCCCACCGCCATCCATCCGACCAATCGGACATCTTCTCCACTCCTGTGGGAGTGTTTCCGTGGGAACGGGACGACTCAAGGCCAGCGGCCAGGAGACCGTCCCCCTCCTCTCCGCAGACGCCCTGCGCTGATGTCATCAGTCCTGGCCAGTCGGAGCAGAGGGTTTATGGGAAGGAGGAGGACCGCAGGACAGAGATAGACGGTGAGTAATGTGAAATGGTCACCATGGCAGTGTGGCACGGCTGGGTGTCGTCCATTAGCAGTTTGAAATATGCATCCCAGCCCGACAGCCTGTCTCCTAAAGCGGGATTAATAAAGTTATCTGGATAATGGGACCCAGCATGGACTGAAGTAAACAGAGAAGTTCAGCTGTTACCTGTTTAACTTAGTAATCCTGTGATATGACACACAATCCCTTGATTTTGAAATTTTGTCTTTAATTTTGGTTATTTGTTCCCCCTCTGAAGCAGGGTTTGGGAACACTGTCAGTACAAATAGATTTTCAGATGCTGTTTACAGCAGTGGACATTGTTGACCAACATAATGTCAGTAGGAAGGCTGTTCCAGAGCATGGAGGCTGCAGCAGCAGAAGCTCAGTCACAGCTGGTTTTAACTTTGACTGAGAATTCTGGTCAGGATACTTATAAGGCTGGTATTACTTTATAGTTTTCTTAATGTCTATTGTCAACAAATCTCATGAAAAGAGAAAAAACAATAATATGTCTTCCCTGACCTTTCTGTTCTTCTCAGCCGGAGACTGAAATCTTTCAGCTCACAGATTTATAGCTTCCTTTTAAAAAAAAAAAAAAAAAGAAGAGATAATTAATTTCCTTTAAAAAAACAAACAAACTGGGCAGTAAATTTTTAGCAGATGTTCCAAAAAAAAGGGATTTGGCACAACAGTCTCCTTCAGTACATTATGCTTTCTTTTGATCACTCTGTGCCGCAATAAAATGGTTAATCAGCAGTGTCATGCACTGTTGAGCCGATGTGCTGCTGGTTCTGCCGGCCTGAGTAGAAATTAATATCTACATTAATATCTACTGTTGTGTACAGCCTTTATAGACTGAGCTGAGTAGTGATGCGCGGGTTGACCCGTAACCCACTGGACCCGCAAATGGACCTGCGGGTCGGGCAGCAGTGATCGTCTATTAAATCAGTCTGTAAATGATATTTTGACATTATTATTATAATCTATTAATCTATAATCTGTTAGTGTCATGCATCCGAAGGTACTGATGCTTAGAGCAGGTGACAGTCCACGGTTGTTTTCAAAACACACTTGTGTCACGCACTCCAAAAGAAACTTGTTGAAACTTCAAACAATAATTTATTGTACAAAACAGGGGAAACAAACGTTGACAAAAATGGTTCCATAATTCATATTAAATTCAAAAGATAACGAAAAAACAGCTACAAGTTAGAGGGAATAGTGATAAAGTGGTAATCTTGGCATTGATCCACAGCCTCAGACGGATGCGCTCAAGCGTGCCGTGCACACAAGCTCCGTTGGTAGGCGATACTATATTTTCACATTTTTAACAATGCAATTTAAAAGTTTTGATTTTTATTGATAACCTATTTACCAACAACAAAAAGACTACATTTAGCACCAAAAAATATGTATAAAAAAATAAAAATAATAATAACAATTAAAAAAAAGTAAATAAAAAAACGAATATCGAATACCAAATTTTCATAACGAATACCTACCCATAGAAACAAATATTCGAATATCCGAATATTTGGGTACAGCCCTACTGGATTGTAGTTGTGATCTTGGGTGGAGCATTAAGCCCAAATGATGACATACTATGTGTTCTGGTTTAATTTGTAGCTCTGAGGCGACTAACTCATCAACATCAGCGTAGGTGAAGCAGCACAATCATCCTGAATCTCTGCTCTGTATAACCTCAACAACACTTGTTACATAAGAGGTTGTGTAGATATTACTGGCTCTGCCGGAGACTCCTCTGTTTGCTCCCAGGCCAGCCTCCTGATGTACAGTGGCTCTTAGTCCACTTTATAATTGTGATATAACGCTCCTCTCTCTCTCTGCTCCACTCTTTGTATGTTTGTTCAGTGGAGGAAGGGGACTGTTCAATGTGAAACAATAAAAGCTTCTTTTAGCTGCTGGGACACACAGGGGGAGGGGTGTGTGGTGTTTACATTAGGTGTGCTCTTTTCACTGGCTTTTTGCTACTGTGTTTTTATCATGCGCCACCCCACTGTAATCATTTAAGACACAGGATTTTATTCAGATTAGCTTTTTTAATGGGGTTTTATTTGGTAAATATTACAATTTTAATACAGATTTTACAGTCGATGGTGAAAACCTAACAAGATTTGCATGTCTTGGTATTTGTTTTTCTGTTTATTCAAGTCATGTACAAGTTCATTTAAAAGTGGAACATTTGAAAAATGTAAGGAATGAGAAAAGGAAACAGGACAGCATATTCAACAGACAGAAAATTGATTTCATCCCTCGCTTTGGAAATGAGCAGCCAGACATCCTCAGGCGTTGTGAAAGTATCATGGAGTTACAACAGATGGTCATCAGTGAGCTGGTGTGTATTGATTGACCTCTTTTGTGAAGACCCAGTCTGTGTGTTGCTGCTGTGTTGTTGACTGTTGGTGGTTAGATGTAAGAAATCAAGGTGTTTTTACTGATGATGCCAGCTCTCATTTTGGTGAAACAAATCTTAAAGATGGGTATTTTCCCAGTATTACCACACCCCTGTTGTCTCTGTTGCTCTCCACCCACTCAGTCACCTTTCCCCCATTTAATGTTGAAATCCTACTTACACTGGGATTCAGATATTTTTTTATAACACTTACTTACCTCAAAGATCTTGAGTTGAACATTTTAATGCATATTTATGATCATTGTTTTCTTCTGGAAGATGGTGGGCAGTAATGCAGACAGTAATTGTAATAATTGTTATTCCACCTTACCCTTGCTCTTGTGCATTTATAAAAGCAATATACCTTCCCCTCTCAAGCCAATACGCTTACCTTACTTTTACCAATACTATTACAATTCGTACATGACATACTTTCATACGTAGCAACCTTGTTTCTGTTATTTACATTATCTTAGTGATGCACTTATAATGTGCTCAGGTGATATTAGTTTTTCTGAGACCTGTTTTATAGCCAAATTAACTTGTTAACCAGTATGTCTCTGTGTGTTTGGTCCATCTGCCAGCATCTTTATCAGAGGCGCGGCATCGTGTGTCTGCTCTGGAGGAGGAGCTGTCTGCAAAGACCGGGACATTGAAGTCCATTCAGACTGAAATGGTACAAAGCAAGAAGGAGCTCGCCGCCAGGGAGCTCAGCCTCCAGAAAGCCCACGCCGAGCTCAGCCTGGCACACACATGCCGGGCCCAGGAGAGTGAACGGGTAAAACATGCGCTATCACAGCTAATACATCTGGTGTTACAACTACTGCTGAAATCAAATGTGTTTCATACCAGTGCTAATGTTCTACATTTCCTGTAGGGCCCTGTTGTTATAGTCACAAAATGTGAAGTGTGGGTGTTAGCCCCATTTGTCAAAACATTTCTCTTTGACTTCCCTGAAAATAACAAACATTTGGAAATATCTAACTTGTTACACAATCAGTTATTATCAGGCACTTTGGAAAGGGTGAGCTGGAAAAACACTGTCCTTGTTATGTTCTGTGCTGTACAACAATCCAGCTGATAGTTTGTGAAATCTAACCTTTTGGCAAACAATGTACAATGCTGAGGAGAGACTGTGAGAGGCTGCCAGTTTTCCCATTGACTCGTTCGTTAAGAGCAACCATGCCAAGCTTTCAAAGTGTTAATGCTTTCCTGATGTTAGAGCGTCAAATGCAGAACGCTTATCAGAATCACACGATAAAATCAAGGTAAACAAAGTGAAAACAGTATCAGAAAATGTTTTAAAATGCATCATGTAGCAACAGGTTGTTAGAACAGGTTTAGAGATGTGACAAACATGCCCACAAATTTGACCGTTTAAATGCACACCTGAAAATGATTAAATATCATTACCAGGGCACACACTCCAAGCCCATGATGGCAGCGTAAATAGAACATGTGTTTGTCTGTGTGGTAGGCATCAGGAGCTGAGCAAAGGCTGAAGCAGCTACAAGAGGAGCTGAAGTGTCAGAGGCAAAATGCAGAAAGCAGCCGACTGCAGCACCAACAACGTACCAAGGAGATGGAGAAACAACATCAGAGGGTGAGGCAGAGATGGATGAATGAGTGATATGGACAGATGCACGATAGAGAGAAATAACAGATGCTTGGAGAAACAACTGCATGAAGCATGAGAAAATTTCAGATTGGCTCAGATTTTGGTGTGTGTGGGTGTGTTGCCTCCAGGATTTGACAGAGCTTCAGAAGGAGAGACAATGTTTAGAGAAGCAGCATCAGCAGGAGGTGAATAAGCTCAACCAGGAGCTCCAGCAGGCCAGGACACTACACAATGCCCTGCAGGCCCAAGCTGACAAGGTAAAATTACACACAGGGTACACACAAAATCATACACATGAACAAGACAAACAACAGCCTTCTAATATGTTTTTCCATACAGACACTTTGCCAAGATAAAGCCTTTAATTCAGATCTGTATCAACACTGGAAACTCTGCAGCAAACTGATATTCTATACATAGTGTTGATATTTTGGTTCATATGTCTGCTCTGTTTTTTCAGCTATTTCCTGTTTTCTTTCCTGGTTTCTCTGTTTCTATCCCTACTCCTCTCTCTCTCACTCTTTCTCCAAAGGTCAATAAACTTGTCTTGCTTCTTCTCCCACGCTTGCTTCTTGACCTTGTTGTTTTCTCTCACTCTAAGTCTCTTGCCCTCTGTCTCTGTTTCCTTTATTCCCTCCACCCGCTGTCCTCTCCGCTTCGTCCTCCTCTCCTCTCGGTTTCTCCCCAGTGGAAAGGTTGAGCAGCGAAGGTAATGACCGTGCGACTACGTCTGACGGTGCAGAATGCTTTGGTTATGGAAGCGTGAACCAAAACTCATAACTTGTGTGTGAAAAAGGGGAAAAGTTTGTAGTAAGCGAGGCGTGAAGGCATGGCTGCGGGATGAGGGCGAAGGTAGATGGTAGATTTGTATGAAGGTGTGTTGAGGCAAGTTGCATGAATGTAGGGAAGGAGGAGTGAGTTTGTGCTTGGAGACATGCTGTTGTATTTTTTTTTTTCCTTTTTCTTTACGTGAAGGAATGCTGTGGTATTTACGTTTTATCAGCAGAACAATAACACAAATTTTAATCTCAGCATGGAGTGAGCCTCTTGACACAAAAGAAAATATTCCTCTATCTCCTATATTTCCTATACTTTTAAACATTGTGAAAGAAGTCTGAACAATGAGCATTCACTGTACCCACAGTGTCCCCTAAAACCTTACTGTAAGCCCTCTGTAAACCACACAGATGTTATCTGCAAAGGCTACGAGAGTAAACACACAATAGAGGCACAGTTTGTCGTATCAAGTCACACATTCAGCTGCTGATAGTAACCGATTTACACAGCTCTTAATGGAATTTGTGTGTTCACAGTTTTCAAATGCATGCAGTTTCAGTCACAAATAACTCGTAGAACCTCAAACTGGAAAAACTGGTAACATCCAAGAAGATTGCTGGCACAAAAGTACTCAAAGTGATCAGCTGATTTGGCTGTAGACATATTTTAATTCATGAGCAGCTGCAGGAAATAAGTAAACAATTTACACAGTCCCTGTGACGTCTCTCAATGAACTACGTCCTGGGAAAGTAGTTAAACTGGTTACACTACTTATGACAACTTAAATCACTATAATGACGGCTCTTGGCTTACTTAGAGTTAATAGGTCGATAAATGTTGTAGCACAAAGTCCTTATTAGTGGCAGAAGTTCAAAACCACCTCAAAAAACTTCCCTAAAGTTTATCTTTGATGGACAAAGCCTACAGCATTGAGTTGCCATTGTGACATATATTTACCACTTTGTTCACTGTTCCATGTACACTGTACTGTTCATGTTGCTGTTTCCAACATGACTTGAAGACACAAGAATATTCAGTCTAAAAGGCTGAAGAAAGTATCCTATTTGTTGGATTAGTACATGTAATGTGATCACTAAAATTGAATCCGAAATGTTACACATTATTCTACAGTAAGGCTACCTTTAACACTGTCCACGTGTACAATGACATTAGAATTTGATATGAGCGCTGGTGGGAAGCCGATCAGCCTGTTAAAACTCCATCTCTTTCCCCAGAGAGGTAGACATTAGACACAGCTTACGCTCGCTATTGATCACAGATTGCTTTTCTGCTTCCCCTCACTGGTCCTGATTTCTGCGCCTCCTACAACAGCCAATTTATTTTTATATTTCCTCTATGTTGTTCTAACCTCCTACCTTTGTCTCTTTCTTATATTATTTCCCTTCCATCTTCTTTGATTTAATTTTCCCTGTTTTTATCAGCTACTGAGTTATAATATCCTCTTTCAGCTGTCTCTGCAGAAGCAGGCTTTGGAAAAAGAGTTGGACACTCTGAAGGAGAAACTGAAGTGGACGGAGGGGCAGCTGCAGGACAGCCAGAAGAAAGAAGCACAGACAGAAGCCAAACTGACGGTAACACACACACACACACACACACACACACACACACACACACACACACACACACACACACACACACACACACACACACACACACACACACACACACACACACACACACACACACACACACAGTGATGTCCAGAGTCTAGTTGAGTCAGGGTCTGCATGTGTCAATTATTCATTAGCTCAGTGGGTATACAGTGAACTCCATACATTTTTAAACATCTTCATGTGCCATATGTCAGTCTAAGATTTTTTAAAATAAGTGAACTGTAAATAAATTATAAGTAAATTGTGGCTTCTTCAATCATCCAGCTGCATTATTATGTTTTAATAAAGGCTGAGCATTAGAGAGCATTTAGAGGAGCTTGAAAGATAAATTATCTAATATTGATTTCTTAAATTGCCTCCTTTGCCAGGCAGTTTGGCAAGGATTGAACCCTCATATACCACTGTACCTGCCATGACCCGAACTGTACTGTTACTATTTATGAATCTGAATGATGAACTGCTGAACTTGCACATAAGAAGAGCTTTTGCAAGAACTATAAATCTTAGACCAACGCTAAGCAGCCACACTGCAGAGGATATTTAAAAATCCAGAGTTGTTTGTTGTGGCAGTTCATTACATGTATCCCAGCTTGCAACATCTGCACTATGCTGCCCTTATCTGTGGCTTGCTTGTCTGTTGGTGTTGTGACACTGTTACTAAGCAGCTGTCAGTACATACTGTAGCTCTCACACATTTTTGATGTGGAAGTCCTGCTGCACTAATTCAAACAGGTGCACATATTAAAACAAGACTTCAAGCAGAAGTATTTGCTTTTCTTATTGTGTTAGAAGAGGCTGAGTTTAAAGATAACTGTGAGAAATGAAAGATATTTTATCGTGCACATCTGGTAGATTGTAGAGGGGCTGATTCTGTCCCAAAACAGACCATTGTTACTAACGGTTCAGCTGAGAACTGATCGCTCCAACTAACCTGACCATTTGACTGGATTCACTTCACCTTATTTGTATTTTTTTGTCATTAGGAAGCACTGCGTGAGGCCGAGGGTGTGGCAGTGAGTCTGGAGCAGAGCAGGAAAAAAGAACGTGCTCTGGAGGAAGAGGGGAGGAGACTGGCAGAGGAGCGAGCCGACGCCCTTCGTCTTCTCAAAGAGCTGCAGGGTGAGGAGTGAGCTGTCAGAGGGAGGGAGGACAAATGCTTCAGATTTCAGTCATATGATGTGTAGATGGTAAATTATGTTAATGTGATATGGTTTTGAACAAGAGGTGTTGTAGAGTTTTTTTCCTCGTTCCTCCTCCTCTTTCCTCCTTAGAGATCAGGAGATGGAGGTGGATGATGGCCTGTTGATTAATGTGGAATTTTCTAAACTAAAATAGATGGATTTCATTATTTAAGTAGATGATTCCTAATGGGTATTTTACATTCATGAATGCTGTACAGTACATGCAGTTCCCCTCCAATGCAAAAGTCCCAGTGCTGCCTCCTGCTGGTCAATGATGCACTATCCATTTTCTCAAATTTAAAACACAATTAACTATTCCAGTATTGCACATAAATAAAAAAAAAAGAGAGAGAGGCTCAGTCTTTTTATGACCTATGATTTCTTGGTGCATGTGTTGTCTTTAAAATAATCTTTCATTCTGCTGTTTGCATTTCCTTCCTCTTTACTCCAGAGCAAAAAGCTGCCCCCCTACAACCTGTCCAGTTTTGCCCCGTTGGACAGAGTTTCTCCCCTCAGCCCTCTTACGCCCCTCACTCTCGACCATCAACTCACAATAAGAGGCCTGGCACCACCACCCCAGCAGAGCAAACAAGGGAAGAGGGTGTGGATGTGGAAAAGAGAAGGGCAGAGATTGCTGCATCTTACCCGTCTGACAGAGAGCCAGGAGAAGGCATAGACTCAGAATACATCAGAGGAAAAAGTAATGAGGAGGACAAAAGTAGAAGTGAGGCGATGGAGAGTGACAGCTCTGGGACAAACAAGCACTCGTTTGATCAAGTACTCTCTAGCTCCTCTTGCTCTGCTGCTGGTCCTCCCACCAATACCTCCATGGATGGGGATCACTGCAGTTTGACTGTTTCTGTTGAAAAGACTCCTTCTCTTGAGGCCTCTGAAGACCTAAAGAGGGAGAATGCCACACTGCGCTCAGAGCTTCAGGATGCACGTGAAGAACTGCAGAAGCGACTTGAGGACCTGGAAGCTCAACGACGGTCTGAGGCAGAAGCCAGGACCCGCCTCAAGCACCTCAGCCGCAGACGTGCCAGCCAGGCTGTGGAGAAGGATGAGCAGGACAAGGAATGGAAGGCACAGCTGGAGAGTGAGAGGGCTGAGACAGAGAGGTTGAGGAAGGCCATGGCTGCTTTGGAGACAGAGCTGAAGAGAGGAAGGTTGGAAAAAGAAAGGAAGGAGAGAGATGAGCTGGAGGAGGAAAAAAACAAAGCATTAGAAGACAGGGAGAGTGAAATGGTAGAACTTAATATCCAGTTAAAGAAACAGCTATCAGAGGTGAAAGCCCAGCTGGCTTTAGAACAAGAGGAGAGAAAAAGAGAGGAAGAGGAGAGGAACCAAATAACAAACACAGATGTAGATGAAAAGAAGGAGCTGAGCACCAAACTTGAAGAACTTAAAGCTGAATTGGAAGAACTGAAGCACAACAGAGAAAAAGACTCACTGGAAGTGGAGAAACTCTCAGTTTCCAATAGCCCTCTGATGTACTTGACTCTCCATGATGATGAGCTCAACTCCAACATCGCTCTCTGCGACAATAAGCTCCTCCCTTCACCAGAGCAGCACCTCCTCTTCTGCCAGTCCACCAACCAACGCAACATGCTTGTATCTCAGGCCACAGCAGATCTTATTCAGGAAGCACATACAGTGATAGATCCTCAGCGCTCACCTCTGTCAGATGAAGAGCAAACAGGTCAAGTGGCCTCTGACGTGGAAGACACCAGCCAAAACTATCTGGGAGGGTCTTTCATGTCAGACGACAGAGGGTTTGCCCCTGACCTCCAGGTCGAGCCTGCCCCCTCAGATTTGGCAAAAGAGGTGGAGCGCCTACAGAAGAAGAATACGAAGGAGACAGAACGTGCTAACCAGTGCCAGGTTAAACTGGAGGCCCTGCAGAGCCAGGTAAGTAATGTTGGATGTACAGGCCAGTACACTGAGTTTGTCCAGCCACAGTAAGACAATTTATATTAAGATACAAAGAAAACTATTATATTTACTAAATCATAACACTTGTATTGTGAATCGTCAACTCAATCCAGTTGTTAAACTCCATTTATCATTTATTGGCCATGATACCTTGGTTCAGATAGAAGAATGGTGTTGCAATGTTGAAGAATATTTGCTATTATTGAAAAGATATAATTGATTAAAATAGATTTATTAAACATACATTTCTTTCTGTGGCTATTCTGTGAAAGAAGTTGGCCCCTCCGCTGCTGCAGAGCACAACAGAGTAGAGTATTAATGCCCCCAGAGGTTTTTCAGACAGCAGTCAATGATAAGATAAAGAAAAGAGATGAATAAAAATCACAATAAAAACATGCTAGAAAGGAACAGGGAGTGCCAGGAGGCTGTGTGACCAGCATGAATGCAGGACAGCTGTGAATGTTTTAAACAACCAGGAATCTGCCAACACTAACAAGACCGCCACGTACGTTGTCCCTAGCGGAAACAAGATGCCAAACTGTAGCAGGTGTTCATCACTTGTGGCCCCTACTTGCTGTTTAAGAGGAAGGGAAGTCAGCATTTAATAACATCATAAAACGGGTTTTTCAAAAATTGTGAATCAGCGCAACCATGAAAGATCTTTGACCAAAAAATATGTGGGAGATGAGCATGGTAGTTTGCGAGACTAGCTACAGACAGATGCATGCACACACATGACCGAATGCATGACTCTCCAGGGTCATGCCTGGCAGAGATAAAAAGTGTACATGGATTCATTTTCATCAAACCCTTATGGGAAAGCAATTAGAAAAGGAAACCACCATCCAGGGGATAAGGCCAGATGACACACTGTTTAAAGTAACAACAGCTGATGGACTAAAATACTTCATATACAGTATTTGTTATCACCACCAAAGAGGTAAACCTCTGCTCTAATGGAGGCATGTACAACTCCTTGTGTAAAGGACACTTGAAGTCCAGTAAGATGACCTGAGCTTTCTGTCTGTGACTTACACATGGCAAAAGTCATTAAACGTACAACATTGACTTTCTGGTATGCATTCACAGTTTTTTCTCATTGGCTTTTGATTTATGGACTGAGATAACTGATTCAACAGATATTAGAACTGACTCAATAAAGGAAGCATATAACTTTTTCAACAGATGCTTGTCAGCACTAAAACCTGAGTATTCATAGGTTAGTCTTTTGTAAAATTATGTGTAGCTGTACTTAAAACACAGTAAAGTTCTGACTATAGTTTGTACTTTTATTTTTTTTCCCCTCAGGTGACACGTCAGACAAAGCAGCTAACCATGGCCTTTGAGAAGCAGAGCCAGCACATCTCTGGTCTTCTAGCTGAGCTGCAAGAGAAGGAGAGTGCCCTCCTTCGCCAGGGAGAGGAACTACAGCGCTACAAGCAAGAGTTGGATGCACTCAAGACTGAAAAAGAAGGAGAGGAGAGGAAAGGAAGAGAGGAGATGACGTTCAGCAACGTGGAGGATGGAGACGAAAAAGAAGAGATGGAGATCTCGGGGCTTCAGGTAAACCAGGAAAAGGAGTGTGCTGTCACCATCCTCACTACAGACTCACCGGCAGGTGTTGACTCCGACGCACAGAGAGATGCTTGTCAACTAATGATCGCGACGTCAGATGCTGAAAGACCTATTAGTAACAAATCAGACAGTGAAAGACTGTGGTCAGAGGAACAGCATGCAGCCTCTCAGGCCAAGACTCAGAGTACCAATGACTCCTCTTACGCGATGTGTGAGACCGACTGCAGTCAAGATGGAGGAACAGCAGACGTGGTTGCAGAACTGCTCGCTCTCAGACAGGAGAATCAGCTGCTGAAACAAAGAATAGAGGGCTTGACCGTCTCAGACTCTAGGACTGCAGCATTAAACACTGACAGCGAAAACCAAGGAGACCCAGACAAGCAAAGTCAAAACACAGGAAATGCTCTGTCCTGCTTGGCGGAGCAGAGGTCACCCAGTGTGCCGAATGACATCACCACTGACGCACAGCAGTCACTGCTGCAGGATGTGAAGAAGAGTGACGATGAAGGAGGAGATTTAGAAAGGGAAGATGGGAGGACTTCAGGGGCTGAAGAGGAGCTGGAGGCAGGTTCTGATGTTCAGATCAGTCGCCTACAGCAACAGGTAGTCACACTGTACTTTGCTTTTTATATCACAACAATGATGTGACATCTCTTACGTGAGAAGAGCGACAAAAGTCTGTTTAGTTAATCACGTAGAAAGTGATGTAAATGTTGGCAGTCTTTACAGGGAAATTGAACTAGTGTCCTTCCTTTGAATTTAGCACATGTACAGTTTATTATATTAGTAAAAGAAGACATTACTGTAATCTCAACCAACTGTTTTATGACCTAAAATTATTCCCAGTTATCTGAAATACCTGCGAAGACTGACTCAAGTTTGATTCAGTCTGTCCTGTTCTTCCCCTCCTGTCCAGGTGGAGGAGCTGCAGATGAGGCTACGGGCACTCTCTGCTCAGACCCAGCAGCAAGCTGAGGAGCTTGCTATGTGGAGACTGGCCTCAAAACCAGCCCCAACATTTGACCACTTCATTCCCAAAACAGACAGCCAGTCTGAGACCCAGGACCAGATCTCTGCGATCAGACAGTCCCAGTCAAACCAGCAGCAAACCGATGAGATGACCCAGAGCCAGGTTCTGGCGCCTTACCTGGGTGTTCAGGAGAGCCCTGGTAATGTGGCTGTTGTCAGAGAAGATGAGATATTCCTCTCCTGCTCCTCCAACAAACTGCAGGGCCGCATGTTGTTCTCCAGGTAACACACTCATACTAGGACTAAAAATATGGCAATAAAATACATTTACTGCCTGTGTTAAATGTATATACATAAGATGATCATGTAAATGTGAATGCTTTGAATTAATGTTGTTCTTGTTCTCAAGACTGCAGCACAGCAACCTCCCTGAACCAAAGAGTCTCCATCCCTCTAAAAAGACTACAGTGCTTCAGGAATACAATCAGGACACTGCCAAGACTGACGAGGTGATTTGTTTTTAATCAGCACTCACTTAGATACCAGACCACTGTGCATGTTTTAGAGTCTTTATATGGAGTTCTTATAGAATATTTTAGTAGAAATCCCTTAGTAGAGTACAGTCCAAGTTGAAGGAATGGGGACTGAATTTGTTTCTCCAGGTCTGTAATTTCCTTAGAATTTTCTCAGAAATCTTTTGGAAATAACTGTAATTCAGTGCAAATTATAGAGAAAATAGAGACGGGGTTAATTCGGTACACTTCAAATTAAATTATGCCAAATCACTGTAGTGTGACCCAGAGTCAGTGTATAGTCAGCAAGATGATCATGCAAAAATATGAAATCTGGCTATAGGGAATTATACAGTTCAATGCGTATGAAGAATAAAAAAATAACTGATTTTTGGGGGATGTTAAAATAAAGCTCTTTTTTCAATAAAATTACTATTGCCCCTATTTTCAGTTCTAAATTACAGTCTTGCCATGGGATTTATGAAATGATTAGGAAATGAAGGACCTGTAAAATGAAGCATTTCTATTTTTCCTTTTGTATCTATACTCAAATCACCAGCCTATCCTCAGTACTTTACTATACACTCTTTACTATAGGAAAAATAAAGAGTTATTGGGCACACGTTTTTCTCACAGATGGATTTATGCCTTTAATTGTTCTGTCATTCTCTTGACTCAGGAATCTGAAAAGGAAAACCAGGAGATCAACCTTCTGCATCAGTCAAATACCTGTCAGACACAACACAAAGTGAAGAGAGACACTGACGTTATCCAAATGTCTTTGGAAAAAACGGGTCAACCACATGCCACCAAAGATTCTCATAAAGTCTCGTTACCAAAGCAGACCAAATCAGCTGAGAGTGACACGGGGAATCATGAGGCCAAACCAGATGCTCCTAGAGCAACCGATAGAGTAAACACAACCAATGATCCCTCGGACAGGTGTGTCAGGACAGAAATGAAAAGTGTCAGCAGTCAAACAGAGGAGAGTTTGTATCCTCGCAGTGCTCCAACAGCCACTGAACTCAACTGTGCATACACTCAGACTGAGGAGGAGAATGAGGAGGAGGAGGAGGAGGAGGAAGAAGAGTTAGTGGAATCCCCACCTGTCTCACCTGTCCCGGTATCTGAGGGAGCAGAGTTAGGAGACAAAATTTTGTTTGCGGGTTCCTTCCCCATCCCGGCTGACCCGGCCCGCCTGGCTGAAAGAATCCGCCGTAACAGAACGCAGCTGTCGGCTGCCTTTGATGACACAGAGTATGAACCCTATGGACTGCCGGAAGTCGTCATGAAAGGTAATTTTGTCAGCTGAAAGTTTGTGGGGTGAAAAAAGGGAAAATTAACAACCTGGAACATTAGACTTGAGTAATTTTTGGTTTGTGTAGAATTGCGTAAACGCACAATTGGCACAAAATCTTTGAAAAGAGGCATCATACCTACAGTCCCCTATTGGCTATTGGCCCTTCTAACTGTATTTTTTTTTTCTTATATTGCAGTGTTTGGGACGTAAATAGCCGTGTACTCCCGTAGCACTTAGGACTTTATATTAAGGTGCTTACCAAGTGCCAGATTGTAAGCAGCGTGTATCCAAGAGGAAAATACGAAAACTTCAGCGACAGTGGTGACAAAAAAACAGAAATTTAGTGAGACATAAGCCAAGTAGAGTGAATCTTAGGTTGGTTTTCACTTTTGTTTGTGATACTGTTAACAAACAGCAACCAACAATTCCTGCACAGTATACCTTAAAAGCAAAATGAATGTGTCTCTTTTCCCCAAAGTTTTCTCCAACAGCTTTGAAGTTGCTTAAAGACATATTTTTTCACTTAGACTAGTAGTTTCCTTCCAGCCTTCGCACTAAACTAGGGTAAACATTTTCCCAGTCATCCTATCTAGGGTTACAGCAGTATGTCTATTTTACGGTGTACAGTGGACTGAAAGTTGGCTGTTGTCTTACTAAAACCCTTTACTTCTATCTCATTACAGGATGCATGGATATGAAAATGATATTAATGTTTTTATCTTTAAAAAGCAAATGTGTCTTTCTTAAGGTGTTAGAACATTTGTTTAACCAAATGGCTAATTTAATCAGAGATATTTGGATTTTCAGTCTGACAAACAAAAGAACAGAGATTCAATATGAACTTATTTGGCAATCATTAAAATTAGAGCCTTGCTGTGACGGTCAAAACTTTTTAAAGGTGAGGGCAAAAAGTTGAGCTAAAAAGATTAAATGCTGGATATAAGTTGGTTATGTATCATTGATAGTGGGTGCAGTCTCTGAGTATTTAAATCATGTTCGTGACTGTCTGATTCTGTAATGTACAAAAAACAGATGTCCCTGCTGTTAGTGATGTCTTCTCTCTGCGTTTCCTCTTTGTGTGCTCTTTATTTTTGTGCTTTCACAATCTGTCCTTTATCTGCTCTCTCCTAATCCCCTCATTTATTCCCCTGTCGGTCTCTTCCCGTCCTGCAGGTTTTGCAGACATCCCCAGTGGTCCCTCGTGTCCCTACATTGTGAGAAGAGGTTTGTTAGGGACATCTGTCGTACCTGCCCCTCAGAAAGAAGAGAGTCAGGAGGAGGAGACGGATTAAAACACAGCCGCAGGTAACCTCCAGAGACACTGGGCCTCATTCACAAACAGTGCGTACACACAAATCTGTGCTTAAACTGTGCATATGATCGTTTGACGCACAAATCCGGGATTCATCAATATTTTCTTACCCGAATTTGTTCTTACTCTGCGAACAAATTTAGAACTGCCTCAGACCATGCGTACGCACAAATGAGGAAGGCCGAATTGACTTAGAAAATGCAAACACATACCTTTTAAGTACATGCAGAGTCTATAAAACCACATTCATGAAAAAGAGATTTAATTAACATTTTTTAAAATCATTAATTTACTGATATATTGGCCAAATGGATTAAATTACCATGAAATTGACACATGTTCACCCTCATCATTGTGACAATTAAAATATTAACAATAACATGAACAGAAAAACTATCACTCCATCAGCGTGCAGATAACCTGTAATGCCGACTGCCATATCCTTAAGGCTGTGGCCCGCTGGCCAGGAGGCACCCACGACTCATTTATTTTGCAAAACAGTACAGTGGGAATGCGTTTGGAGGCAGGGGCTGGGAGAAGTGGATGGCTTGTCGGTGAGCATCTTTTGTTCTGGTCTTTTATTTCAGTTATTTTAAGTTAGTATTTTCAGTAAGTCTCTATTCCGTTAATGTTAAAATGTTATATTGTTTGGGTGATCGGGCATATGGCCTTAAAACATGGCTGATGACACCATACGCAAACCCTGAAACCCCTCAAGAGGTGCGCTATAATAACATACATGCCCACACACACGCCGTAACAGAGTGCACTTTTGGCGGTCTGTTGGATGTGTTTGGTTACATCCGGTGGCAAACTACTAATACACCTGAGAAGGTGTGCAAGATCAGCCTGGCATGCTGTGTCCTCCACAATCTTGCAATGACCCATGGCATTCCTGTAAGACCTGGCACCATCGCTTCGAACAAACTGTGAAATTTACTGCTTTTCTCCTCGCGTAACCGCTTCCTTCATTCATGAATCAACTCTAGACAAGCGGTTTCCTTATATGGAGAAATGGGGGCGTGGTAGTATGCTGATTGCAGATCGCGGACACGCGCCTATCAATTTAGAATGGTTCTGATTTACTAACATACGCACGGTGGTGAGAACAAAAAATTGGCCGGTACACACGCGTCATGAATCAGTGATTTTGCGCAAGTGCTTATTTTTTGCAGAGAGTAAGAACATTTCTGCGCAGATATTAGTGAATGAGGATAGATAGAAATATTTTGTATAAGTGCATACAAATAAATAGAAAGAAATGCTTTAACCTTAAACTTATTATATTTGAACCTAAACAGTAGGTATATTGTACCTCTGTCCACACAGATGGTTTCATAGCTTGTTGAGTCAGTTCATTTTATCTTCTATTTTTGTACAGTTAATACTAGACTGATTGTCTTAATGTGTAATCGATTAATCATACATTAAGAATATCAGCAGACTTAACGGTTAAAAATAATAAAAGTCCTGGAAACAAGTGAAAATATTGTCTTAAATTATTATTGTTTTCTTTTTTATTTGGTCAATATATAGTCTCATGTTTGCATGTTTTTGTTTACTGGTTGTCTTCAGATGTGGTGGAAGGAACTGATCACTGTGGTTTGACGATGAACCTCAGTGATGGACAACAGCAACCATACAGGGACACTCCAGTCACCAGCAACCTGACCTTCAAACCAGCACAGGACAAGTTTAGAAAGTGCTTCTATCACACAAGGACTTCTGTATGTGTGTGCAGGTAACTGTGCCTGCACTGGCAGAATAAACACTTCCACTGTGGATCTAAAATGTCTTAATGGTCACTAGGTTATCCTCTAATTGCTGTGTGGAGACGTTGCTCTCCATCACAATGCTGTCACTTTACACCCACCTGTATATTTAGGTACAGAGGTAGTGATTTAGTGATGTTTGTTGGTGTTTATTTAAAGTTTACAACCACTTTTCCAAAGGGACTGTTTAGTTTTTAGTGTCTCAGCAGCATCAAGTTATGGGTCCAGCTTTGACCTACTTCGAATGAGTCAGTGCCTAGTCGATGCTTTTCTAAACAAGTGCTCATCAAGATAAGTTTGACTTGTTTTCCAAAAGGGTGAAGCCGAGAGCGGCCTGTTGTGAAATGTGATATATATGTATTTTCTTCTTTTTAATCCCTGAGGTGGCTTATTTATGTACACTTGAATGTGTTTCAGTAGAAGGCTGGTGTTTACAACTGTGTGAAAGCATAGTGAGAGTGTGTGTGAGACGTTAGCTGTGAATATGGACATGTATGTCCTCATCTTGACGTTACTGTTTGTATGTGTGTGTGTGTGTGTGTGTGTGTGTGTGTGGGTGGGAGAGAGAGAGAAAGGAGCGAGCACATGTCTATGACTCAGTCTAACCTGCAGTTGGTTTCCGCTCCATGTATGGTGATCCAAACTGCGCTCCCTCTGTCCTCCTTCTGCTGCTTTGCTTCTCTATCTTACACTAACATCACTCAGTGGTTGAATTTACCAAAACTAATCATTTGAAGCTTTATTATATTAGCTGAGCATACAGATGAATTCATTTGATTTATTATATTTGATCAGATATAATTTATTTAAGTGATGTGAGTGGTTTTGATAGATTTTGGTTTTTTTTTGCACATTTGTTACTGTGCCATAGACGACAGTAGCCCACTGTAGATTCTGTAGATACGTTTGGAGTTGATGTACAGTTTGTATTATGCCGTATAACAAGTGGATCTCACCACTTTGCTTGTGTGCAAGGTTTGACCAGAGACTTAAAGGAAAAGTCCACAATTTTTCAAGTATCTCTATACTCACACGTTCACATCTAGATCGAAAGAGTTAATGGTCATTAAAATGACATTAAAACATACTGGTTTCACTTTACATTTTGTTAAGAAACATATTTTTATTGCATCACAAAGAGGACACACATCTTGTTGTAGTAAACATCCCTTTTAGCGAAGAACAAGCAGTCTTAAAACAGGCTTATCAGCTATTTAAAATGGCATCTTTTTTTTTTTTTTTTTTTTTTTTTGCAGGCAGAATTTTTGGCCTCTTTTGTTGTTGGTTGCCCTGCAGCCTCTTTGGGTGCTGCTGGACACGAGATTCATGATTATCCCTACTATGAAAATTTCCCACAGTCAACACTATATCTTCCCATCCCTACTCCTGCACATATTTGCCACAAAGAAATCCGCAGTCCTCATTCTGTGTGAAGATACACTGAGGTTAAGACAAGGCTAACATGAAACTTGAGTTTAGGCCTGATCACACCAGAAAGTGGTGCAGTTAAATTAATTTTGGTGTCTCCGTGAAATATTTGGTCTCGAAGCATGCTGATATAGTGACTATACTCGCAGGGCTAGTTGGAGGTTGGAGCCAGTCAGTCTCAATGGCTCTCTAAGTTTTTCTCTCTTTTCTCCAGTTTAGTTTGGATGCTAACGGGACTTTAAGTTGACACAGTTAACTAATAGGCGTATTTGTACCATTGGCTTCTGTCTGCAAACCATTCCTCATTTGTGGAGCAGTTAAAAGTTCTGTATGTGACATTCAAAGCATTTCTACAGCAGCAAATCACTAATTGCTATGTAAAGATTTAGTGGAGCAATGGTCCTGAGCAGAGAATGAAGTTATGCTACCTCTGTGTGTGAGCTTTTCTGTGGCTTGTTGTTGTAAGCCAGTCCGGCTGCGTGCACGTTTTAGGGCCCAGACACACCAAAGAGACATCATTGAACCAGTGGCATCATCTCACGTCACTGTGTCTTGGCCAAAAAGTTGCACATAAACACTAACCAACTAGGGCGTACGATCTGCGCCTGCGTCAGAGGAAATAACTCCATAGCAGCAAACAGCGGTAATCTGTATTCGTCACTCAAAAAGGGAAACTGGACAACTGTCAGTACGGATTCAAAATGCTAGTTAGCCAGTTAGCACATGAACAACACAACCTGATATTATTGAGTGAATAAAGGATATTTACTGTGTGCCAGTGAACAAAAACACAAAAGGTTAGGAGACGTGTCTGAATCGCCCAAAACACATGCGACAAGTGCCAACTAGTGCCAACCGTGTGGGACACAACACAGAAACTAGGGTGACAGATGCTCACTGATGGCCCTGTATTGACCAACAGCTGACTGTTGGCTTGGTGTATCAGAGCCCTTAGTGCATGTATGTATCCACCTGGCTAGCTTGTCGCCAGCGCTTTGCACTGCCCTCATACTGCGGTTATCGCTGATATCAGGACTGCGCTATCGTGGAAGTGTAGCACCCACTGGTTAGCATTGTTAGCTGCTAGCTGCCAGTTTAGCCACCTCCGTGTTGAAAATCATGTCCAAACAATTGATACCCCCCTTTAATACTCCGACAAAGGAGGTTAAATAAAAGTTGGAAGATAGGTTAAGAAAGAAAGAAATGCTCTTTTTGTGCACAGTATGGAGAGGGGCAGCAATTAAAGTTACCATTATTTCTTTCAGTACAGACATTGGTATGTGAGTAGTGTTTAAAGACAGACTTGATGAAATGTGAAGCTCTGTTTTAAAACCTTGCAAAGCTGTCTTTCAGTGACCTTTGAGATTATTCAGCGAAAGGTCATTGATGTATTTGTGTTAAAAGTGTGGAGTGTTTTTTTGATTTTTTTTTTTTTATATTAATATTTTATTTAGAGGTGGAGTCATTCTCTCCCAGCCTTGGTTTGTTGACTTGGGCAGAACAGTGCAGACTGTTACTGACTCGATGTCATCGCCATTCATTTGCCATGTTGATACCCTCACGCACACGCGCGCGCACACACACACACACACACACACACACACACACACACACACACACACACACACACACACACACACACACACACGCACACACTTTGAGCTGCCTTCATATCTCTGGGATCTGTAGTCTTTTGGCAGTGAGGCGGGATTGTCGCACTCACTGTGTATTCGTTGCCTTGTTTTGGACACTTTGATGTGAATGTATCTGTGTTGTGATTGCGGCTAGAATAAAAAGCTTGCTCTTAATTTAACCGTTGTCTCTTTCTTGGATTCATTTATCTCTGAGCGCCTTTGAGTCTGAGGAGTCGGTCAGTGTACTCTGTATTTCATGTCTTGACATTTGGCCTGTTTGGTCCGCTGTCAGCTGAGGTCGAGGAGTTTTTTTTTATTTTTATTGCTGGCGGACATTTAAATGACCGCTATGGTCCAATGAGGACAGCCTCAAAGTGTTTAAGTGGAATATCTTGGTTAAATCACATAAGTATTTCCGTAATTACCAAAGTCCTCTCCCTTTTCCTCTTGGTCGTGAACACATTGTTGAAAAGGTGCCGAAAGCTTTAAAGGAGCAAAGAATCGACGGAAGAGTCGGGCTTCTCAACTTAAGAGTCTGTTTTATTTCATGATTCAAATCCTACTCAAGTGGAAAAAAATGGTGTGGACCATAACTCTGACTTTAAAGAAACAAGTGTCTCGTTTTACTTCCCAAAAAGACAGAGGTTGGAAAGGCGAGGATTTAGAGAGCCAAGCCCCCCCACGTCCAGCTCAGGAAACTCCGAGACCCTCTGTTCTTCCTCTGCAGTGACGGCACTTAATCACACTCGCAACGCTGCAATGGACTTCACATGGCTTGTCCCTTTCTTCTCCTCCTCCTCCTCCTCCTCCTCCTCCTCCTACGATCTGTTTCCTCTGTCCAAGTGATGTAGGGTCACGAGAATGGGGAAACACCTTCCAAGGAGAAAACACACATGCACTTTCACAACACACACACACTTGCACAGAGCTCCTTGCAGAGTCCCTGATGGTGAGAGAACAACACATGCTGCATGAGACGAACTGGGATACATTCTCCAAACTGAAGGTAGGACAAGCAAAAGTTATTTCTTCCTGGGGGGTTCTGAGAGTTGTGTTATCAGTGTTTTTGTTTTTTATCACCACTATATAAGCAGAAATGTTTTTTGTTTTTATATCATGACTGATGCTTGGTCTTAGATCCAGTTTGCATGTGTAGCCCTCTCCAAAATTCTTTTTTCTTTCTTTTTAATTGTACGTTACCGAGTATAGTAGCAGACTGTCACACTGATTTAAAAAGAGATGATCAATCCCCTGCTCTGACATTCCTGCCAATATGAATTCTCTCAACCCTGACACTACAGACAACACAGTAATTTGAGTGCAAAATTTAGAAAGCAGCTTAGCTTAAATCTGTATTTTAAGATTTAGGCAGCCTTGCTTATGGGAGCGCTGGTGCCACATTTGATAACGTTTAATTGGGATATTCTTTTTCGGTTTTATAGCCCCAGAGGGAAATGTTCGCCAGTTTATCTTTTCAATGCAACTTCTGTAGCCCAAACAGTCCTGTTATTATTTCCCATATCACCCAGATCATTAGTTTCCAGAGCCTGAAAGCAGAAAACCAGACTTTGTAACCTGTGATCTCCCTCTGACGCGAGTGTCAGCTCACTGAAGAAGAGGCAAATACTCTGTGGGATAATCTATCACATATCTTATCATCTATGGAAGCTTTATTATTTCCCCAGCAGCGTAAATTCTTTAGCAGATGCTACATCCTCATCTCCAGCCAGTGATACTTATCTCTAGAGGTTTGTCTACGCAGATAAAGGCGTGGGACAAAATCTTTGTTTCTCCCGCTGAAGCAGACCGTCACGTTCACAAACAGGCCTGTTTGTTAACTGGTTTACAATAGAAACAATACAGTCACTAGAACCCATAGTAAGTTTTACTTTACTTGGCTTTACTTCCTAGTTGCTGTGTATGTAAATGTAATGATAGAAATGGCAGAAAAACTTTCTTTTCTCTTTTCTTCTGATGTCACATAAACCAAATCTATAGAAAAGTATTGATGCAATAACCCTTTTTTTTGTCTCAAACTGAGCTTACACATTTAATGAAGTTGACAAAGTACAGAAATGCCCATAAAACATTATTCTTAAACCAAATAAGGGAATATTTTATATCATCTTCTCTATACATAAACGTTGTATATCCCTGTTGTTTGCCTAGCTTTGCCTAAATATAGATATAGAAATAGAAATGTAGAAATTAATTACACTCAAAACTGGAATGTAGAGAGATGGAGACAGTCTGTAATGATAATTGTACAAAAGCGTACAGGAAGAGCAGTTACATGTGATGGAGTGTGAAAAGACCAGATTGCCTCTGGGGAGGGAGACAAATTGACAAAGTCAAAACATGGACATGATTTACGAGACCCTGGTGTATTAACGTAATACTATTACGTGCAATAGTTAATTTTGAAATACCGCAGTTATCGTAAGTCCCAGAACATTGTGAAACTCCTGATGTAGAGCAGAGGAACATTTATCATGTTTAACCATGTTTTATAGCTCAGATCTCTATGATCCCGAACAGAAGTCATGTGTCCCTCTCAGAAGCAGACTTCCTGCAACAGTTCAAAATCATGTTCATAAGGAGTTCTTATCACATAAAGTCAATTTTTTCATTTGTAAAGTTTAAAGTCCCCCTCCCCTCAAAAATGTGTTTTTCTTATAATTATATCTTCTAAAATATCTGACCTCGTCTTCTGTCTATAGTCTTTTCAGTAAAGAGGTGTTTTCACATTCCCCTACTGAAGGAGGCGATCTCTGTGCACTCCCCTAAAATCTGAGATTCAAACGTACGCTAGGCAACATAGATAAGGTACGTCGCTTATAAGAAAGCCAATGGCTGTAAACATATATTCACAGGGGAACAGATTAAGACACAACACACTCAAGAAACCTGAAACCTCCAGCGCAGAGCAGACTTGTCTATTAACTATTAATGCTGTTTCAGCTGCTGACAGTTAGCCTGCAAGCTAACAAACAAATAACAGATGGCAACTATTCTCACTTTCTAATACCTCTGCTAGTTACATTTTGTTGCCCAACAGACACCTCATCTGAGTCTGACTGAGGCTCAAACATGGCTGAACCTCCGATGTTTCCTCTAATGCTAACGGTAGCCATTTTGATGCACACTGCTCTGTCAGCTGTCACCCTAGCGCGAGCAGCGCTGGAGACAGTACATAGCAAAACCTCCTGCAAATAGTGGTGGTGGGCTGGGTCGAAATCCAGAATTTTAAGAGTCAATCTGCCCCTGGACCCCGTAGAGGTTTTTTTTTTTTTTTTTTTTACTTTAAAAAAAACCAAAACAACATGTTAAATGAAACATAAATGATAACAGGGTATTTTTTATGTACTGTAAAACATGTCTGGAGGGGAACTTAAATCCTTAGACACAAGATAGACTGATTGACTGTGTGGTTCAAGTTTCCACATCACATGACAAGTTGCATGATTAGCTCCAAACTAGTTGTAATGTCACAAATACAGTTTATGCGTACACGCATTAACCACAGATTTAAAGCGCAGAACAACTTTCCTCCTTCAGCAGATGAATGGAAAAACAGCTTTCTATTGTCAAACTCTGCAAAGTAAAGCTCAGACATGCCAGTGAAGAAGCAGCAAGCAAAGCACATTTTCGAGTGGAGGGGGATTTTATGTATGTTTCTTTGAGTTGTTAAAGAGGGATCGTGTCTCCGCAAGCCTAACGTGACTTTTAAACCAGCGACTAATCATGTTGAGAGAAAGGTTTGCAGCGTTCCTTACAGTTTGGTCAGATTTGCCTGATACACCTGCCTTAAATGTAAACCTAAGAATAGAGAGAATACATCTCCTCCCAGCCTCGTGCTTCTTTTCAAACAGACCACCTCATGATTTATTCCCCCACCTGCCCCCACTGTTTAACTTAAGATTAGATCATCGCCAGTCACCCACAGTCCGGCTCTCGCTAAGCCCCCCTCACTCAATATCTTAGCAAAATATCAAAATATGCCAGCGCAGGTTTAGACAGTGATAACTAATAATATCTGCCAGTGTTGAAGCCAGGGGCAGAGAGCGAGACTGTCCACACAAACTGAAGCCAACAGTCCATTAGCGCAGAATGCTAACAGTCGGCCAGACTCTGGGAAATGTCAGAACACTGTCATGGTCCATGTGGAGACGACCGGGGCCAGCTGACCCTGAGCAAGAAGCTCCTAAATCCCAGTCGTCTGAGTGTGTGTCTCAATGGTAAACACAGATCAAAGAAAACATTAGAAGCCAAATGAAGATAAGCGATAAACATGTTTTTGATTAGTGTTTTAGATGTAGGTTTGGAGATTTGGCAGAGTGTAATCGTTTGTTAAACCACTGGCAGGGCAGCCTGGTGTGTGTCAGTCCCTCCATGGTTATTATGACAAAGTCTCTACAATGTGAACCCTTATTTAATGCCACTCATGCTGTGCTGAAACAGAGAGAGGAACAGGGACATGTGCCAACCTAGAGCTGCTGTGTTCCTCTATACTCCAACCTGCATTTACATTTTCATATGTGTGTTTGCCTGTTTGTTTCTGTATTTTGTCATGTTTAAATGTTCAAATGGCTTGAAGGAGACGGAGATGGACCCACAATCCTTTGCTTCCAAACACTGAAGACAGACAAGAACCAGAGGAAAAGCAGAGCAGAGATAAAGAGGAAAGTAGAAACAAAGATTTCTCTGTCACATGATTTGTGGAGCTTTAACATGGGATGAGCTCCTGACGTCAGTGACTAAAGGTACTTTTTTTCTGTCAAAATAAACACCTGAAAAAAAAAATCACAGAAAGCATAAAGAATAGCTCCTTACAATGTTTCAATGTTGCTGCATTTGGGTGTGACCACATTGGACTTATTTTAGGAGTGAGAGATTTCACAAGTCTGAGAATTTCGTCACTAGGAGCAACTCTTAGCGCTAGGAAGCTTTGTGAATGCGGCCATTGGATTTTTGTACCTGGTGACTGAAAGGTATTCCACATCACGAGCAGTTTACCTGTCACGAGGAGGACTACTCAACCTTTGAAAGCAGCGCCTCTGAAAAAGTCTGAGATAACTATAACCATAACACTAAACATGATGATGTCATAAGGGTTATCTCCGACTGGGCGTGTTAGAAACTGGGGGGTGGTGAGTTTGAAACAGTATAGACATTTACCAGGAAGTGAAGGTCTTATACTTACTCACGTGACTTGGGATGTCAAGGTGGTTGTATGGTGGTCTTGTGGGGATTCAACTACTTTGCACTGACAGTCATCACATCCATTAATATGTGTGATTTTAACACTTGTAAGTCTCTGAGTCAGCGTCAGTTTGGTCTGAAGGCTGCAAGTTTGAAGGTGTAAAATCTAAGGAGTTAGGAAGAAGTGAGACCTCTGTGTTTGAGGCTACATTAGCTGCTACTAGCATTACCGAACTGAATCTCTGAATGAACTGTTAGTGTTTGCCTTGCATTGTGGGTGATGGAGGCACCAGTTTTTGGCAAGGAAGAAGAAGCTGAGGTGAAATAACTGAAAGCTTATTTTCCTTGTTGCTAATCAGGAGACGGGATCAATGCGTCATGTGTACAGGATTGTGGTTGCTCTAAGAGAGCAGATGGTAAGGACAGACATCCTTGAAAATACTCCGAACAATGGACTTGGTCCTTGGTAGAATACGAAGGGTCCTAGACATGGGAATAGTCCTTCAGTGGGATTCGATGACGTAGTGTCCTTGAAATGCAGCCATTTAGGGATCCTTTGTTGACTTTGAGAAGCACTGGATTCTTTAAATCGTCCATTGTGATTCTGACAATCTTACAGAAGTGCAAATATAAATCAGAGGAGTTCCAAAGGCAAGGCAAGTTTATTTGTATAGCACAATTCAACACAAGGTAATTCAAAGTGCTTTCAAAGTGCTTTCCAAATCGGATATATCAGAGCTTTCAGAAAAACAGTTACCAAGTCATAATAAGGACTTGGATTTTGAAATGAACGCAGCATAATGGGAAATGTAGGATCCAGTGTATTTGGAGGTTGAACCATCCAATGGATGAAAGGCTGGGTACCTTGGCCTCTGCTGCCTCAGTTTAAACCGTCTGCTTAAATGTGTCTCTTGTGAGCTCATAGTTTGTAATGCAGAAGTTCAAAACTAAATTGCTGGAGTGTTCCTTTAACACCAGTGTCAGTGGCGTCACATGACTGCTAACCCACCTACTCTAAGATGTCTCGAAGATTATTTATTTTACACCTTGTCAGCTCTTAACACAGGACCTTTCCTGTCAGTGGCCATCTCTTTGGTTTGACGCACAGATGTATAAATAATAGTTGTTAATGTCTGTCAGCCTTCCAAGAACACTTTGTGCTCACATATACAGTACCTCTTTAAAGGAACTTCCTGTTTATGGCCAGCTGTGCCCCAGTGTATCCTGACTGAGATCCTGGCCTCTGAGCTCTGACCCCCTAACCCTGGAGGGGCGGGGGGGTCGTCGGGGAGAAAATGCGGTGTACCGCCCTTGTGGCCCTGCTGGCAGGGGTTGTGCTGTACCTGGTGATGGGAGCGCTTGTTTTCAGCACCCTGGAGCTCCCGGAGGAGAGTTCGGCGTACGATAAACTGATCACTTCCAGGAACACCTTCCTCGATAACAACTCCTGCGTCACTGAGCTGGAGTTCCAGAAGCTTTTGAAGGTATCACTGAACACACTAAGCACAGTCTCATGACGTAATCCCTCCCACATTGACTAGTTAAAGGTAGCCACAACATCAAACACACAAATTCAGTATTTTCTCTTGCTCTTGTTTTTTGCTCTTTTAGTTTTAACAAATAAGATGACGCTCACCGATGTCAGTGATCGATGTTTTTCCGTGTTACATCAGTTTTGTGCAGGCTAAAAACCAGGGCTTGAAACTAACAATAGAAAATGTGTTTGGGACAAGCAGAAATTTAAAGGGGCCTGACCCCCAGCTTGGGAACCACCCAGTGGTGATGTTGAATTCATGAAGAAAACTTTCTCCAAAAAAGGAGAAGATTCCTCATTAATTGAGGTAGGTGGGGAACTGTATCAAAACATTTGTCTACAAACTCTCTCGCAGCTCCTGCAGTATAATCCAGGTCTCATTTATCCAGTCGTATGCTCAGTACTTCCTAAACACAAGCATTTTCACTGCAACCTAATGATGATTTAACACACATTAGTACACATAGACTTGTACACGGCTGACTAGTGTGTCTGGGCACATGCATGCGTTTGACCACTACTCGAATGGAGCTCATATGCACGCACATGCTCAGGTAAGCTCATGGCATGCTGCTCGTACGTGGAAGTGTTTAATATTGTAATGTTTTTAGTGAAAATAAATGTGTTTGGGGAGTATTAGCATACGACTGGATAAATGACACTTGGATTATACTGCATGAGTTGTGTTAGAGTTTGTAACAGATGTTTTGATTTAGTGTTGTGGTCCCCCCTTTACTTGAATACATGAGAAATGTTCACCTCTTTTGGATTCTCTGTTAAGCATGGAGGCATGCTATGTGCCATGAAATCAAGGGAACTCATTGAGTAATTGATACACAAGTGGTGATTTTGTGGGTGTAGTATTCCTTTAAAACTGAAACAACAGTGCAAAAGAAGTATTTTACTGTTGTAGCAGGTAGAGATGTAATTTTGATTTTTTTCATATGCAGTTGTTTGGTTTAGTCTGGTGGTTTCTGACCCCCTTTAAAGGGTCACAAGATATTACTGGTAGAGAAAATAAGAAAAATGGAAAAGTCATACTACACAAATTTGTATAATTACTGGAGTATCTCAAAATAATTGTATGTACATAGATAACGTACATAGATAACGGTTTTGAATACTTTTTTCACTACTGGCATAAACCATGTAAAACAATCCAACCGATACATAACTTTAAGTCTCTGTAAATCCCAGCCTTTCTGATACCTGAGGTTGTGTACAGACTTGTGTTGGAAGAAAACAGTACAGTTAAATAAATTACATCCCGCCCCTGCAGGGAGTGGTGTCTGCGGTGGAGGCAGGCCTGGATGTGAACAACCATAATGCCAACTTTACCACGCGCTGGGACCTGGCCTCCGCCATCTTCTTCTGTGGTACCATCATCACCACCATAGGTAGGTGGAGACTCACCTTCAGACTGCACTTTGAAAATCTGACAACTCTGAAATGCTCTTTTAAGTGAGTATATATACCTAATACGATGTGGAAATGATTAACAGGAGAAAAAACTTATTACTGAGAGCTCCTGTGATGTTAAAATGATCTGAGTTTAATTCTGAAAATTCGTAATCCTTTCATCATCTTGGCAATCAAAACTGAAGTTATTTGACTGTTAAGTTTCGGAGATTGACTCAAAAATATCTTCTTAGTTGAAGATTAGTCTCCATGAGCTGAAGAACTAAGTGGTAGATTTAATTTTTTTAAAAGTTGGGTCGATCTAAACAAAAAATATATGTAGTGACATCATTTTTTATCCATTCATGAATGCCACTCAAAGATTTATAGTGTCAACATAATAGACGTGCTGGACTTTTCTTATTTGACATTCCTCCACTCCTCTTTAACACTAGGCATCTAAAGCTGTACCTCATATTAGTCCGAAAGACATCTCAGAATTCGGTCTCCGGTCTGTTGTAAATGGAAGTTACTGATGCTATTTGTAAATAGCTGAGGGTCCCTCTATTCTTTTATTTTTTAACAGGTTTTGGGAACCTGTCTCCTCGGACATGGTACGGCCAGTTGTTCTGTGTGTGCTACGCCCTGGTTGGAATCCCCATGTTTGGCATACTGCTGGCTGGAGTGGGTGACCACATGGGCACGGTGCTGCGGAGAGCTGTGGCCAAGATTGAGACCCTCTTCCTGGTGAGAATGGTCTGTCCTGCATAGAAAGCAAACCTCAGCTGTCTGAATCTAAGATTCAAACCTACAAGGCCCAGACCTCTTTTTTTTTTTTTTACTGCTTTCTTAGCAGGAAATATCAAGGTTGATTTTCTGGTTAAGAAACCAAGAACCTCCGACCTGGATATAAACAATTATTAGTTTAAGTCATGGACTGTATATGTAGGTGAACGACACGTCTCCACTTCCTCCCATAAGCCAAGATATCCTGGATGCAGGCACTGTCATCTTCCATTGGTGACTTCATTTGCAGCCAGTCTGCGCAGCGCCATTGTTCACAAGCACATCAGTCCACACACAGCTGTCAATCATGACACCACACCTCTTTTTTAGTGCATAAGATAACTAGTTATCACCAAACTTATCAGAAAAATTAACATGGAAAAAAAAGTCATAGTATATAGTATGTCGTCAAAAACCATGAAAAAACGTCATAGTATAGTATGTTGTCACAAATCATAAAAAAGTCATAGTATAGTATGTCGTCCAAAATCATAAAAATAAGTCATAGTATAGTATGTCGTCCAAAATCATAAAAAAGTCATAGTATAGTATGTCGTCCAAAATCATGAAAAAAAGTCATAGTATAGTGTGTCGTCAAAAACCATGAAAAAAAGTCATAGTATAGTATGTTGTCTATCTACATTATCTGTATATTTATTCATTTATCAATAACAGTAAAAAAAAAAATAACAACACTTGTCCCTCATACTTATATTAGGTAAGGACGTATGTTACAGAGGAAATAATTCAGCATTAATTGACTCTAAATCATATCTGAAAAAGAGCAAACATGTTTCATTAAATCCATCATTATTGTCATTAGTATTTATTATTATCATTCATTCTGCCTCTGTTTTTGCTGTTATCTGTCTGTCTCTCAGAAGCGTAAGGTCAGGCCGACCACTGTGCGTGTGATCTCAGCTGTTCTCTCCATCCTGATTGGTTGTCTGATCTTCCTCGCCGTGCCGACAGTCGTGTTTCAGAAAGTGGAGGACTGGTCCTTTCTGGAGTCACTCTACTTTGTGGTCATCACTCTGACCACTGTTGGCTTTGGAGACTATGTACCAGGTACTCACGCACGCACGCACACACGCGCACACACACACACACACACACACCCCTCATGTTTTATTTGATAAGTGTAGACAGCAGGGTGGTTGAGAACCAATTTCTGTTCATTTTTCAGTCTTGTATCTTTCTTCTGGTGGATCAGGTGTTAAAAAATCATTCAAGGAAACAGTGTGATAACTGAAAACTACTCAACGATGACTCTGCTACATGACATGCACGCTTTGATGAGAGGTTTCAAGTAAAGTTTGGATTATAAACACTGTTTTTAGCAAAATGTTATGACCCACCATGGGCTGCACTGAGGATATGTGACTTTTAACTCTTTTTGTAACAAACCTGGCAGCTGAATCTGTAGGTTGATATTTCATCCAGCAACTTGTTTTTTGTTGGTCTGTGTTTGTAATTGAATAGATAGATGCGATCTGTGATCTTCAGTGGCAGCAGTCTGAAGTCAACATTCAACACATCTGAACTTTTGGTGCAGCATTGAACATATACAATACACAGTCACAGCTGAAACCATCAGTGGATTAATCAGTGATGAGAAAAGCTTTGAAAGGAACACTGTGGAAGTCTAAAATAAAGTCGCTGCTGCCTCTACAAAAGGCACAAAAAGTAAAATTGCAAATTGTCTCAACAACTGATTATTTATTTACTTCATAGTAGAGTATGTCATGAGAAATCACAAATAAACATCATAGTGGAGTATGTTGTGAAAAATCACGGAATACTGCATCTCAGTGTGGATCAGTGGAACAGTACATCACATTAAAAGTCAATTTTCTCTGTGTCCAGGTGGTCGTGATGGCAGCAACTGGTTCTTCAAGCCTCTGGTGTGGTTGTGGATAGTGTTTGGTCTCGCCTACTTTGCCTCAATCCTCACAATGATAGGCAACTGGCTGAGGGTGCTGTCTAAGAGGACCCGCGCTGAGGTGAGAGATATAGCCATTTTCTCTTATTAACTAACAGAGAATCAGGTGCAGAGTTTCTCTTTCATAAATGTGGCACACACCAGGAGACTGTCTGTGTCTGAAGAGTTCTCACCTGCTGGGAATACTCTGTTCGGTTTAGGCAAAGGGTGGCACCTGGGTATATGTGCAGAAGGCAGGGTCTGACGCAGATTACACTGAAGTCATGTACCCAGTTCTTAATTTTGTCATAAACAACAGAGTCTCTTGCTGTTCCCTGAATTTGTTTCATGATTTTGCCTTGGCCCATACCAACAGAAGTTCCCGAATCTTGACGTCTCTCTAATTACACTTGACCCTTCTTTTTTACCCTTAGATAATCAGACATTTCATGGACTTTGTACCGGGGAGCTAGCTGGATAAAGTCTGTTTAATGTCAGATTCAACTGATTCGGTGTAAATTCTATACAGTAGAGAGGAGGAGCTGCACTTCATGTTCTTTAAAAGTTGATTTTGTGTCTTTCCCACTCTTAGATGGAGGAGCTGAGGGCCCACGCCACAGACTGGACCCAGAACATCCAGAACATGTCCATGGACTTCCGCATCCCAAACCCTCTGGAGTTCAACGACCCTTTCCTCCTGCAGCGCCGGCGCTGGAAACGCAGTGAGCGTCGCCGCATCCGTCGTGGCGCCCAGGGCACTCTGGGATACTTGGTTCGAGGAGGATCTGAGAATGGACACCTGCCAAACCGCTGGGCCGGCCTCTCCAGCTCCATGAGCCAACTGGAGATCCATTCGTCTCTTGAGAGGGCGGCGGTGGCGAAGGTCATGCCACGGGTCAGTGCTGCTGGAGTTGGAACAGTCCCGAGAGCGGGGCCTGCATTGAGGGTTGACCCTGCTGTGGGTCTGCAAGCGGACGCCAGGTCGTTTCCTCACCTGCTGGGCCGCTCATTCTCCCTCCCTGTGGCCCACTCCAACTTGGAGCTGAACTCAGCAGGTGCAGCCATAAATGGAGGATCCCCCTCTGGATCTGAGTCTCCTTCTGACTCCAGATCAGATATGTCCTCAGTCTCCTCGTCCTTTATGGCGCTCCACAAGTACCAGCCCTGCCGTACAGTTGGCAGCATGGAGGAGGGAAGAGCGAGGGCCGCAGACATGAACACAGCACAAGAAAAAGACAAACTGATTCTAGCAGAGAAATGTATCTCTATAGACAAAAGCCATGGATTCGCACCTGCTCCTGGTTTGCATGCCCGCTTCCGCCCTCCTCCCCCTTCCTGCCCTCTTCCTCGCCACTCAATCGTCCTTCCCTCCCCTCCCCTCCACGCTGCCTCGTCACCCAGCTGCCAGCTGCTTGATTTCTTTGGAGAGAACCTGGCGTACATCGACGAGTCCTCAGACACTCTGAGCGACCGGGCCCAACCAGGAGCAAACGAGGAGAGGAAGAGACGGCCGCGAAAGCCAAAGAGGAGGAGCATGAGGAGGCAGCTGCCACACAGGTGGAGCCCCCTGCAGGTGAGAAGGCTCAGCAGTGATATGCAGCCACCATCGAATCCCCCCACACCACCTCCTGAATCCTCTGTTTCAGATGGACCCCTAGAAAACCGGGCAGATTCGACTCCAACACTCTGACAGCACCCACACTCAGAACACGGTGCCAAAGTCAAGATGTGACATAAAGCTGCAGGTGTATAACAGACATCACACTCCAACTACTTAGAACATACAGAACAAACCACATGCACATCTCACCATGATGAATATCGCTAATCATCCAGGATATTTTTAGTATTTAAGGTTAGCCTCACAAAGTCAGCCCACAAGTTTTGTTTGTTACTTTGCGACTTGACAAAACTACATGGACATTTGTTCAGGACAGGAAATCCATCATGAGGGCTGTAATACGTACATGATTGACCACTGCTTCCTTTAGACAAGAGGACGAAGAGACATGAACCTAATGTATGTCTGAATAACTGCATGATTCACTGGGCTGTCACTGGTCTTTGCTTCTGATTCTCAAACAGTAAACACGACAAAGGCCTAATCCCATTTCATAGTTTAACCCCTGCCCCTTGTTCAAGTTTTACGCTATCAGTCGATCAAACAAGTCATCAAATAACAAAGAACACCACCTCATTACTGGGCCACTAGTGGTGCTCTGTAGGCTAACGTTAGCAACCCATGCTCCCATCCAGCCAGTCTGCACTAATGGAGGAGGGGAAACGGGTCCAGCAATTTTACTCTTGGACCCGGTAACTATCTCCAGTTACCAAAGAGTATCAGTGTAAGTTCTTGACAGTTACTATCAGGTGGTAGTCATCCAAAATTCATAGAGCCTTAGTCACATCTGTGACTCTCTTGGCTGGCACCAACTGATGGCATATTTTGCAGACTGTCTTAAGCCACGCTTTGTCGCTGCTGACTTCTATATTATTGATGTGGTGTTCAACAATTTCTTCAACTTTGGGGGATAACGCGAGTTCGCTTTCAGCACTGAAGCTTAACAAGCTCTGTGGCAGTGTCAAACTAACTTGGTGTGGATTAAAGGCCAAGTTTGTGGAATTTAGGGGGATATATTGGCAGACATGGAATATAATATTCAGAACTGTTTTCTTTAGTGTTTAAAGGTCACCTAAAAATAATAATCGCTTTGTTTTGTTACCTTAGAAGGAGACTTTACATAGGGAGCGGGTCTTTGTCTATGGAATATGGCATGTTGCACCGCCATGTTACTACAATAGCCCAGAATGGACAAACCAAACACTGACTCTTGATAGGGCCATTCGCGTTTTTTCGTTTTCGCACCATAATTAGCAACCCCTCCATGACAGACACTTGGAAAAACGCTGATTTTTTCTAATGTGAAACTGCTTTGTTCAGTGTTTTTAGCAGTTTAAATCACCTGGTCCATTTTTTTTTGGAGAGGAGGAGACCTCTGCGGATAATTCGGCTACCAGTAAAAGCCTCCTGAACAATAAACACTAAAGGAATTCTAACCTAGAGAAGTTTCGGCTGGTTGCAATCTGCAGTCCTCACAGCTAGATGCCACTAAATCCCCCAAAATCTTGCAGACTGGACGTTTTAAAGGAAGCAGCAAATTACTGCTCTCCATGTAGTGAGAGTGGAACATAGCCCTTCCTTCCTGCAAACAGGCAGCGACACTGAGTGTAGAGGCAGAGGTGAGAGAGACTGTCAGATCTTTTCATATCTTGGAAAAATCCCAAAGTATATGATCGCTATCGTCCTAAGTTTTATCGCAATCACCTATTGACATTGTTTTATCAGCCAGCCCTGCTGTGTCCTGTGTTGTTGGTAGTAGCTATGCTCTGAGAAAAATGGAAATTGATCTGCTTGTCTTCACAGTGCCAACAGCAATACCACTTTGAAACGCTAGAGGGAGGGTTGATAAGTTGTCTGTTTCCACTTGAAAGAGAGGGATAACGAGGCCTTTCAAATTAGGGAATTATCCTTCCTTTTAAAAATCAACCACACCTGGTGCGTAAACAGTTGGTCACAAGTTACAGTGGTTTTAAGAGGCTTTAGGTCTCGTCATTATCCAGACATCATTACACATAATTATCTACTTTGTTGATCTGTGTTTCAGCCGCTGAGCTCAATCAATTCTCAGCAGTCGTTTTCAGCATTAACTCTAAGATTTAAGTTGGCTTTGTGAGGCAAACTGTTGGCGACTGACTAATAGCTTTAAATTCAGTGCAGGGCTTTATAGCGTAGGTGGGCCACCTCGCTTGAAACCAATTAGAAAATATAGCACACTTTCACGAAATACAACATCAAAAGGGAAAAAGACCAGGGAATGAGAGCAGTTTTTTTACACAGCAAATGCCACTTATTTAAAAAGTGTGACTTGTTTAGGACGTCTTCTTACAAACAAAATTGATCACAAGGAGCAATGTACCAGGATCTGGGTGGCTTACCACCTCGGCTAAAAAAATCCCCGGGGGGAAAAACCCTGTAGTGGGTGGAAAACTTAAACCACAACAACAATACTTTATCATCGGAGCACCGCAGGGTCATCATTCACCCTCAGACCACTGAGTGACGCTGTCATACAAGCAAACCATCATCAAGATTTGAACTGTTTGAGGGACGAAGCCGGAGGTATCCACTGCTGCTGAATGTTTTTAAGGATTAAAAAGGGTAAAGTTACTGTCCACTGCTGTGTGTTAAATCTTTCTGTGCTCACCTTGGATATAAATGTACAGACTGCTGTTAAGCAACGCTGACGTTACTTTTAGGAATGTGGTGTTTACCAGCTATACGATAAGTGTCCTTAAATCACTTGTGGTTCTGCTTGTGACCACTTTTCCTCTGGGGTGAAACTGTTTGTTAGCATTTTATTATTTTTAAAGACCCCTCTGCAACATAAATAACTGTGCAGGTTTGTCAACTTGTGTCTTCACCTTTCCAGTACTGTAGCATCTGTCCTCAGTTGAACCCTGTTAGATGCCTCATAATGTCATAAAGTGATGACTACCAGACTTCTCGTAACACACACTGCTGTCTGACATTAGCCTTAACAAGGCTTGCCTGTGCAGATGCCTTTGATGTTGTTGTTGTTGTTTTGTTTTTTTAAATATCACTGTGATGGCTTTCAGTAGCATGTCAAGACACAATGTGCCGACAAAGGCAGCGAAAGAGAAGACTGTAAACTAGGAAACATGGACCAGAAAACTCATGTATTCAACATGTTTGTGAGATCAAGGCTGAAAAATGAAGCCAACATGGAAGTTCAAGAAACTGCAGTTCCTCTAATGGCCACCTGAGGCTGGCTCCAGATGCCAGTCCATCCTCCTCGACCCTCATGTTAAAAAACTTAACAGCAGAATTAAACATGTTTACAGCCTGGTACAAAAAAACGTTTGGTTTCTATAGCTAAGTTCTTCATGCATGACAACTGTACGGGGAGTGTTTTTTTTTTTTTTTAATTCACCCGTTCACATTCATTAAGGTTAAGTCATTAGAGCTGAGAATGTGTTTCTGGTTTACCATACTTCCTTTATAGCATATAAAAAATGAATGCCATGTGTAGATGAGTGGAGGATTAGCAGGGAAGCATCACAGTTATTCAATTTACATGGAGCTACAGTTAATACTTAATTATGTTAAATGTTTGCTGAATGTGTTAGTATCTCTTAATAAGTCATCAGAAGTCATACATCATCTTTAGAAGGAGCAGATATTTACCATGAGCTAGCTCGGGACATGTTGAAGTTAACAATATTTTAACGGAGCAAGGCAAGCTAATTGCTAGCGTGCTAGGTTGAAAAAAAAAAAGAAGCTTTGAGATGGCTATCAGAGATGACAGAGGTATGATCACATAATCCTGTTTGAGCTATAACAGGTGGTGTGTTCCATGTTTTATTTTCCAATTGCTCTTGGAAAGAAGAATAGAGTACTGTAAACAAACTGTTCCCACTGGAAATCTCTGGTTTCAGATCAACGCTGGAAGTCACACACATAATTCACGCAAGGTATTGTTGGGGGTAGGAATAAGGTGGATAAAACAGATGTTTTGAGCATACGCTTTATGTACTATTTTTCCCCCAAAATGAAAAAAGGAAACAGAGGTTCTATTTGAAGGTGGGAAAAATCTAAATAAATTGTTATGGACAGATCCAGAAAGATCTTTGAAAACAAGCAAACAAAAAACTCTCTAAAAGTATTTTGGTTTCACTTTGTAATGTTTGATTGGCAATGCTATGCTTAAGTTGGCAGAGTATCAATTCCCAATAGTATTAAAAGGATAAGTTTGTAACAGGTTGATTATCTCGAGTTCATTGTCTTGTTTAATTCAAGATAACACGAAAATTAACTTGATCTTGAGATGACTATTAAAAATAATAACTGGAAGCACAGCTATTCTCAGCTTCTGTACAACACAATTAGTAAACAGTATAACACTGGGACACAGTTTACGTGCACTGCAGAGCAGGAGATGTGAAATGACCTGAAACCTGAACCCTGTAAGTCCTGAATGAACTCGGTTCTCGGTGAATGTGGGATAAACATTAAGTTCCTGCTTACTCAGAACCAGGAACTACTACAAGAGGCCATCATGGCACTCTGCCCTCCACCAGGGCCAAAATAAGTAACTGACTGAATCCACACTTAAACTCAGGCTCCCACATATTTTGTCATTTGTTGACAGAGGGCTGGAACGAGAGAGATATTCGCATGGCAACATGCTGTTGTGACCCTTCAGCAATATTGTGTATAAGTCTGACTCGTGACCTATGAAGCTCTGTTTCCTTTAACTCTTCTTTATATGCAATAAAATAAGAAGGTGGATATTTAAGTTGTGGCTCACTGATGACTCAAGACTTCATCAGTTTCAGACTAAACATGAGGCTGTAAACATTAAAATTACATTTAAGATTTATGTTTCAGACAGGCAACTGAACTTTTTTAAAGTCACAGATTTAACAATATTTAGAGTGAGATTTGCAAACGTTTCCACATTCATTTACTCTAGTAAATAGATATAAAGTACCACTACATGCCTGTCTAGTAATACCTTACTAAATGCTATTTTTAAATAAATACATTTACACAATTGCTTTACTGCGGCTCTGAGGAAAACGGAAAGTGATCAGGTTGTTTCTCTGACAGCAGCACCAACAATAATCCATTTTACAAAGGGGGCCGACAGTGGTGGAAATTAAACGATTACTTTTATTCCAACATGACTCTTAATTAAAGCACAAGTACATCAAAACTGTACTTGAATATTTCCAATTTACGGTTTATACTTCTGCTCTGGTACACCTAAGAGGGAAATATTGTACTTTTTACTCCACTACATTTATCAAACAGCTTTAGATATAGTAATAATATTCCAATAAAATAGCACATCAGTGATACTCCTCTTGTGGTCCACTGACCATTTCTAATCCACAATGGATTCCCACTGGGATTTTATTTATTTTTTGTGAGTGTACTTTAATGTGCCAGGGTGCATTACTAAAAGCATGAAATTAAGCTTGTTTACAACAATAAGAAATTGCTTATTGCTGTAATAAGTTACAGATTTCTTATTTCCCCGTTAAAAAAGTAAAAGTAATGTAACTATTTTAATTTACCCATCAAAGTAATGTAACTAATGAAGCTGAAAATGTCCGGGAATAGGCTATGCCAAAAGAGGAAATTCCTGCATGGCAAGATGTAAAGCCTCTGTAATCACCAACATATTGATTAGTAACTGTAACTTAGTTAAATATTTTATTTCAGTAATTGTAACTGATTACATTACATATAGTTTGTCATTTATATACAGTACATGTGACTGGTTACTCCCCAACAGTGTATATGTGGTCGCATGCAGAGGTAGGTTTTATGTAGGAAAATAGTTATTTGAGTGAGTTAGGTTAATCTACATTTTGCCAACAGGTACAAAGTATAAAGTAAAAAGACAACGTCAGGCTCAGTGGCACGTTTAGAAATGTGGGCTTTAACAAAGAGGGGTTTGGCTCATTTTGACAAAAATAAAATAAAATAAAATAAAGGTGGATGAATAAAATTGGATAACACTTAAATGTAAGTTTGAAAGCAGGACTTTTACTTTAACAGAGTATTTTTACACTATAATACTGCCGCTTTTAGATAGGTTTAAGATCTAAGTACTTCTTCTTTGTTTGACTCAACTTCCACAATCACCTTTGCAATAAGCTCAGCTCAGTACAGATAGATTTAACAATCAATAAAAATGATCTAATGTCACTTTTTACTTTGAATCCAGAGAGAAATAACAGAAATGTCGCCCTCCTGTGTTTATACAGGGAACAGCCGGACCTCTGTGGGTTTGGCCTACCAGCTGTTCTGTCCCAGCAGGGCCTCAAATACAGCTCTGGTCTCCAAGTTTGACTGCTCGGAGAATATGGCTTCAATAATGCTGAGGCCACAGATCGGTATCTTCTGTTTACTCCTGTGTCTCATTACTGCTCTACTGCTTGTATAACTTTTTATTTTCTGTTTATGGTGTCCTGTTGCCCCGAGAGCTGTATTTTAATTTAACTGCCAGAAATAAATAGGAACCAATTTCAATGTAGTTGTGTGACGAATAAAGTCTCGTCCAAACCTGTAATGTGAGCTATATTTGACCCGGACCACAAGGTGCATGTGAGAAAGAGAGAAGTGCTTTCGGTCATCCTCAGAAAATCTTATCAAGGGCTCTTTTAAATTTTTTGGTCAGTGTGAGATGAACCAGAGCCAAGGATCATGACGGATTTGGCTATATGAAGGCTATACAGGCCGGATGTATGGACATATGGGTCTGTCTGCACACTCCCTCACAAGGTCAGAGGCACGGACATAGTTTATGTTATGTCTGTCTGTGTGCGTGTGTGTGAGCGGGGGTCGAGAGACTTCCCTCCCAAGGACAGTGGGACCCAGTATGAGACAGAGCAAGGCGCTCTACCGTGGGATAAGTACAGGTTGGATATAGCAAGGGGTAGTTAAGTGGAAAAGACTAACAGATGCTGGGGCTAGTTTACTCTGGGGGGAGGGAGCCTCACCACAGCTTGAGCACTAGCACCCTGACACACACACACACACACACACACACACACACACACACACACACACACACACACACACACACACACACACACACACACACACACACACACACACACACACACAGTGAGGCTGCATTCTCACTGTGGCTTAGAAAAAACAATTTTACTGCGATGGCTGGAGAACAGTTTGTATCTCTTTAAGCTTTTTTAACAGCAGGAGTCATCCGGACAAAATGCTCTTCAGTGAAGACAGACACATTAGTTTCAGGACATTAAAGGATCAGTTCACCAAAATGAAGATTTAAAAAAACAGCATGCACATCCAAAAACTCTAAATACTGGGTGCTGGACAGAGGAACAAATACAAATACACAAAAACAGGTCCAGCTTCACCATTTTTCTCAGAGATAGGTGTGTATATATTTAAAAATTTTTTTTCTGGCTATCTTATCTCATGTCACTATGTTTTTCATTAACTTGTTCTTTTTGTCATTATTGTTTATTTGTTTCACCTGCCTAACCATTATTTGGGTCATGTGATGGCGTCTCATTGGTTCCTGCCACTATATAGGTGTGGCCATACCTGTGTTATTTGTTTTGAAAGCCCTGACGAAGACCTACAGTGGTTGAAACATGATGGCTCTTTTAATGATTTACCTACTACAAAAAAAGGCTTTTTAAGACTTCCCTCGTCTATTTTCTGTATTTTTTCGGAGTGCCTGGACTGCCTTTCTGTCAATTCTGTTGTTCCTGACACAAGATTTTGAGCCACATTTATATATACAAAGCAACCAGTCGTCTCTCTTTTTCTGGGTTGTCTGATTCATCTGACATCATGACATAAAACAATGGTTTCTTGATTGGAAAGCAATCGATCCAGTCATCACCATGGAGAGACTAACGCTTAGCCAATCAATGCCACGAGCAGGACTCAAACTGTTATCAAGCGTTGTCAAGCTGTTTGCCAGAATAAACGAGGAGCAATAACAACAATGGAGACCGATGTAGATAAAACAGACGCTGCTATAGACGGCATGTCTTTTTAATATCACCCAACTTTGTAGTTTGTTTTTATTTCACTCTGCTCCACTTTTAAAACCCCGCCAAAACCAGTATGCTGCCATGGCTACACATCGGTATTGATTAAGATTCAGGCAGAAACGTCGGTCTCTAGTGACTGGGTCAGAGACAATTGATTCCCCCTCCCCCACGGAAATTGATTGGAGTTTGAAACAAGTTGACAATTCTGTCTGATATCAGGCAAGCATGGCCCATTTCTTAATATTACTGAGTAATAAATATTGATGTTTTCATATGTTCATCACTTTAATGTTGCAGCTGGTAAAGGTGGGGCTAATTTGTCTCTATATACACTGCTCAGTGGCTTAACCTTTAATAGAAAGTAGAATATTTGCCTCTAACATGTGGAGGAATAGAAGTATAAAGTACCATGAAATGGAAATATGCAAGTAAATTATGTCAAATTGTACTTAAGTACAGCACTTGAGTACTCAGCTACAGTCCACCGCAGCCTATATAACGGTTACATAATCTGGGAGAGTCCTGTGTTTCTATGTTAGGAAACATTCAGGATATTGTTGAAAGAAAAAAATGAAATGAGAATACGGAATGGAGGAGAAAAAAAAGTATGAAACCAGCGGTCCCTCCCACTTCACAACCCTATACAATGTTATTTTAAAAACACTTTGCCAGCCAATCAGAAACAAGCTGTAACCTCAGCAGACCGCTGGCTCTGTTAATACCATCCAGGACCGAATGTTGTTGTGACGGCCTTGTATTTGTCAGACTGGACTGCAACTGAGACTTTACTGTCGACCAAGTTTTCAAAACACACACACATGCACACACACACTCACACATACACACACAAATTCACAACTCCACATCTCACTTTCTGCAGGGTCATCGAGGCAACAACCCCCGTCACAATCATGATAAAATTCACAATAAAAGCCAGGGAATAATTTCTGTGCTATCAGGCATGACCTCACCAGCCAACGACATACTGTCCACACACACAACACACCCAGTCACTCTGTGTCTCACACACACGCACGCACACACACACACACACACACAAACCACTGGCATACCAGAGAGCCTATATTTAAAATGAGCCCTGGGGATGTTTTTTATTTTCAGCATTTAGACATTCTATCAAAAGTGGTCAATGTGGATACTTGGGTGAAGAGAGAGACCATGTGTGCGTGTGCATGTGCGTTAGTGTGTGTGTATCAGTGAGGCTGGTGGTTAAACATAGGTATGATATAATAATAGCATAGGAATAACGATGAGTCAACAGCTTCTTTAGAATAAGATAATAAATGCACATTCAGAAAATGAGTGTGAGATTACGGAATATTTGAGTCAGACCCAAATAGGTACAAATTTGCTAAGGCTGCAAAATACCACCTTCCAAACTTGTAGCCATTCCAAATACAGCCCTATCATCCCACGTCTCATTTTCAAAGCCTCTCTTTTCTCCCTCTCTCCTCCCACCACAAATCCCAGAACCTCGAGCAGCAGAGAGAGAGGGAGAGAGACAGAGGAGATGAGGGGAGCATTTAAATCTAGCGTTCCGTGAGTGGTCGGGTCGGTGTCTGGAAATCTTTCACATCCTGTTTACGCCGGGCAGATTTCAGCCCGGGAACCGCAGAGAGCTGGCAGGGCCTCTGCCTGGACACAGCTCCTCTCTCTCTCTTTTCTATCTGCCTCCCTTGCCTAAAGATCTCAGTCTGCAAACCTTTCCACGCCGCCTCCTTCCTATCAACACCTTCAAACCTAAAGCAAACACGTCTAGCTCGCTCCACTGCCCGCAGCCGCAGGAATATACGACCGAGGTGGAATCAAAATCCAGATAAAAAGAATCCTTTTCATGCGGACCAAATGTGGGCAAATCACACAACACCCCCTTTAATATCCAGGTATAGGTTTAATACAGCTATGTTGTCATATGTACAAACGGAAAGTTCCAGAGATCGAAGAAGTTTTCATGCCTGTAAAGAATGGGATATTTGAGTAAAAATATAACATCTGAAAAGTCTGCTAAAGGTGATCAAACAGCGAAGATTAATGAACAAAGGATCCGTCTGTCCTCTCGTCTTTTCCCCCCCCCCTGAGCGCAAACAGTTTGTAGTTTTGGTCCCATAATCACTCTCCTCCCTCACCTCTTCCTCTGAACTCAGCGGCACTTGCAGGATTTGACGACCATATTGGAGAGTTGCTCAACACGTGGTGTGCGGCCTATGAAGTACATAATGGTGAGGGGCTCCAGGTCCTGAGGAACGCAGCAGGGCGAGGCGGAGGCCTCGGGGTTCAGCTTGTTGTAGAGGGGCAGGATCTGACCAGGGGAGAGAAATAAAAAAGAGTTAACCACAGTGTTAAACTACGCAATCAGTTTCTTAATGATGAGCTCCAACATCAGCATAATGTTTTGTCAAAGTTAGAGCAGTTTTATTTATTTAATCTGAGTCACTTTTTTATTTGTGTTTTTTTCTCTACTCTTTTCCCTGGTGTGTCGTGTGCAGGACTCAGTTGTGAAATCAAAATGTGATGACAGTTGTGGGCCTGTTCGCTTATTTTGCCAGACCACCGTTTCAGGAACAGCTCAACAATAGTTCCCTCTGTCTCCGGTCTTAATGCTAAGCTAAGCTAACCAGCTATGAGCAGTAGCTTCGTATTCACAGAGATGAGAGTGGCATCAACTAATTCTAGGTAAGAAGTGTAAAAGCTTATTTCCTATGTCATAAACAACACATACGATTTTTTTGTTTATGTGGACATGAATATTTAATGTTGACAAAAATAGCAAAAGGTTTTCAGGGGCTTTTAAAGAACGCAGCATGTGTATAATTTACAGGGAGGGGTTCAGAAGGGACATGTCCTCTGCACCTTTTTAGAAGGCACTATTGGACACCTCCACTTTTTACTGTCCGAAAACTAATGCTATATTTAAAAGTGGCTACAGTATCTGTTATAGTAGAGCATGGAGTGTCTAATTTAAACATTGTAAGAGGACATACATCTTGAAGTTTCATAGTGTTTAATGGAGTAAAATATTTTTTTGATGTATCCCCAAAAGTATAAAAGAGATAAAACAGTTTAATTATTGTGTACTTTGTTACATATTAAGATGAAAAATTACATTTTACTCCTTGCTTTACACATTTTGCTTTATTGCACCACCTTTATTGTTTTTATGCAGTTTCTTAATGTGACGGCTTGAACTGTGCCAACATACAATCATATACTGGCTTAAGTGAAAGCAAGTGTCTTTAAATAAACAGTGTCTGTGTTAATCTTTGTTGTTAACAGCAAAATGTCTGAAAGCTTGAGTGTGAAATCCACTGTGTATTACAATGAAGGACATGAGGGAAGAAAAAATTCAATCAGAAGGTTCTGGAACAGTCGGCGTGGCTTCAGGCCATGTGTTGCATAAGCCTATATGTTCTGTAACTGGCTGCTGCGAAGTGACAGCCCATTTATGACGCTGGGGTTAACCAATCTTAGTGAACTGTGGTGTTCAGCCGCCACAAACAATGCACTTAAAGCTCATTTAAAGGCAAACGTCACCAGCATTTCAAAGTTTCTGTACGTTGAAGTCAGGCGGGAGGATGATTTTTATAGTCTGATCTAAACCAAAGTTTTTTTTACAAGAGAGACCGAGGAGTTGTTTCAGCTATTGAAGTTGCTTTTGTTTGAACTGGAGTGAAGTTTTATAACTGATCAACCACAGATGATTTCTATTTGCAGAGTCTGGCTGCGTCTGTCTGGCTGTCTGTCACTGTTTCCATTCAAATTATTAACCAAAAAGAAAGGTCAAGACTCTCAAGGTTGCCGGGAAATAGATTTTGGAAAACAGGAGCACATTTGACTCAGTTTGACTTTACCAGAGAGGGTCATCTGATTTATTGGTCTGTGGTTAGAACAGATAATTGTTGTGGTGGCGTGTTTCACAGTGGCCTTCAGAGCTTTGAAGGAGACTGTCCTCCTCAAAAATACAACCACATGGGTCCTTTGTACAAGCAGCCATTGCAACCCATATTTATCGTTAGTTGGCAACGTTAGTGGACATAATAATTAGGGCTGGGGTATTTCCTAAAATTGTCTGATATTACTGCCTACTAGTACTACTACAACACCCGATTTTTTTGTAACAAGACCAAAACAGTACAGATAGCTTGTCATGTTTCAATTTGCCTAAATAAAATTTGGATTCACATCAAGAACTGTCTGATCAAATAAAAATTAAAACTGGACAAAACACTTAATGCTGTTTTTTTGTGCTCCATAGTCTCCAGCCCTTGTTGCTGCAGACACATTTTGTATGTTACCAATAAAGAGTTACCACAGCCAGCCCGGTCATATGTCCTATTACAGAAATAACTCACCATGTTATAGTGGTTGTTGGCACTCCAGAGGTAAGGACAGCTGCCGGCACAGAAGTTGGCTTTGTAACCTTTGGGCTCGTGGATCCACTTCCAGTTGAGGTCCCTCCTGAAGTCGATGTAGAGCGAGCGCAGGCAGCAGCCCTGGTCCGAGCCGCTGAGACACAACATACACACAGAAATATTTCAACTCCCATCCTGCTTTTCATGGTCTGGGGCATGGGCCCAAACTTGGGTCATGGGAAAATGACAATGGGTCACCATTGAAGAAGCAGCCATCACAAGGTAATGACTATGCAAGGCTGCCAGAGTTTTCCCCTGCAGCGTGAGGTAGTCTAAATAAAACACTGCACGCCTGTTGGCTCACAGTCTAAACACAGGGTCAATATTGTTAGTTTTGCCACACAATAGTCTGCAAAGTTTTGGGTCAGGAGAAAAAGAAACCACCGCCCACCGCAACTAGATTTCAGAATTATAAAACTACGTTTTAGTGCTGTCAGTCAGTCACACGTGACCACACACACACACATGCGGCTGGTTGGTGGCCTACCGGGAGCAGGTTGTGGTGTCTGTGGCGGCCGCCCTCTTCTTGCGGTTCTTCTTGGCCGGGTTGTCCACTCTGTCACTGGGCAGCACGGTGAGGATGAGGTGTGGCGTCTTGGTGGTGAAATCCGCCTGGCCTTTAACCTGACCAGGCCTTCTTATCTGACGAAGCTGCTCATCATCCACACCTACGGAGAGCAGAGTGACAGTTAATACAGTGGTTCTCATGAAAAGAAATGTGTGTGTGTGTGTTTATTTTTTGGACATTTCTCTAAGCTTTGCTTTTTTATTACGAAATAGTGGATAGTTTTCCCTCTTCACTATTATAAAAACTATTCAAGTCTGACAAAGGAACATCACCCATAAGTGGAATTACTCACAAAGCTAGATGCATTCTGTGACAAGGGTTTGTGGGTAGATGATGTTTTGTTTTGAGACAAAAAGGTTTGGAACTACCGAGTTTAAGATAAACTCTGCAGTGCTTTCATACAGTAGTAATCCCTCTCAATCATCACTTATGACCCACTCTCAGTGTGTGGCAGTGTATTTTTCTGCAGAGACTCTGCCCTCTGCCTGTATTTTCTTAGTTTCTCTGTCTCTTGCCAAAAGAAAGCAAATAAACCGAGGTAAAATACCAAGCGAGAGTGAATCTGAGGTTGGCTTTTACTTTCACTTTAGCTGGAGAGCGTGTTTACAAACAATAACTGACAACCCTGCATATCATATTATTATCCTATTATCCTAAATTCCTATAATGACACCTTTGAATTCCCTCAGTTTGAACACGTAGATGCCAGAAAAATGTCTTAGTTCATATGCAGTAATATGCTTCATGTTTTTTTACGCTCCAGAGTGTTTTTGAGAGAACAGTATGACACATTTACAAGTCCCACAATTTGTGATTACTGCTGAACAAATATTACAGACCATAGACAGAAACAGATATATACATGATGCTGCTGTTTCATGCGGGCCAGGAGTGATTTCAAGGTGTTTCTGAGCTCAGAACAAGCCCCCACTTGTCTGACATCAGTATCAAAACTTGACATTTTTTTTCAAGTGGAAAAAAAAACCTGAGTTGGCTCAGCTGAGTGTAAATCCTGAGGAAAGTGCCATAATTTGGGGCCTAAATGAAGCAATGCAGACAGTCTGAAACTCAACAGTTACACAGTGTGGAAGAACAGCCTCGCCATTATTCCTGCACGATAGTGTGCAGGTGATTCATGAATCATTTCGGAGGCGCCTTGCAGACGAGTCTGCGCTTTATGTTCACATTTTGTGACCTGCGGGACTATTGCTTTGCTGATAAATCTTCCACAAGTGCTTTTAATGTCCTAACAAAGCCATTTAAACCCCACCTGCAGGATTACTCATCTCAATAGCCATCAGATAACACATAGGTTCATCATGTTTATGGCACACTGTTTGTCATGTGTTGTGGTGAGCTCAATAACTAATTTTCACAGGTAGCCCCAATACAGACTAATGTTGCATGCTGACCAGTCATCTATAAACAACCAACATCTGCAGAATCAGGGTGTCTAAAGGTATAATACACAAATGTAATGCTTTTTGAGACCCTTTAAGAAAAATTCTTACCCTGTTTTTTGGACAACTCATCCTTTTTTTAAAAATCCAAACATTGTAAGCATAAAGGTAGGTGTAGGCCGTGTATGTGTTCCTGTGCAGAGGTAGGTTTTACGCAGGAATATTGTCAATAGCATGAGTCAATCTACATTTTCCAGCAGGTAAGTATACGTATAAAGTAAAAAGACAGTATTAGGTTCAGTGGTCGGTTTAAAACTTTGTAACATCATAAATGTGGATTTTCACGCAGAAGAACTTGACTAATTTTGAAGTATAAATGACATTAGATAAAATGCCTGTGGCAATTAAGAGTTCACAAATTCAAATTTAAGAGAATTCAGTAACCTCTAGGACCTAATATTTGTAAAATTGAAAGACATTTAGGACATTTTAAGGACCTGCAGACACCCTGAGAGACCTGCTGGAACCCCCAGGAAAGTCTTTTCTTTAATGTCTCCAAGTAGGACATGAAACAGCTTGTCTCAGTTAACCCACGCCTCTCCCGTCTGCATTTTTCTGTGTGTGGAAATGATTAAAATATATAATAACAGTTTAAGATTAACTGTCGGGGGGTAAATCCGAGCCTACGAAAGCTGCTCTAGCCATCTACTCTGCAGACACACATACAGTATATATGAGTGCCTTTGCTATGCTAACAAGATGTGCAGTCAAAACAAAAAGTACAAACCTGCAAAGAGAGCCTCCAGCTCCTCACTCTTATTGGGAACAATGTTATTGGTGGATGGAACGAAGGTGCAGCAGGGACAGTGGACGCCCAGCTTCAGGCCGAGATTATTCTCTGATCAGAGGAAAGGGCACATCGAAATAAGCTGATGGAAATGAAGTTCACAAACACTATATATACACTGTATAAATCACGATGTGTAGGACGTGTTGAGGCGAACCTGGATCTGACACCCAGTCCTTTATGGTTTCTGTAACCTCCACAGAGATCCAGGCTCCCTTCGCCTTCGGCTGCACCGTGCGGGAGTCAATATAACGTTGAGTGGAGGTGCTTTCTTCATCTGGCTTCAGCAGCTGACATAACACACAAAACCACACACACACACACACACACACACACACACACACACACACACACACACACACACACACACACACACACACACACACACACACACACACACACACACACACACAGAAAGACAGTGATAAAGCTGGTGTACAGATGGTCAGTAAATATTATAATTTCCACTGTGGTAAAGAGGGCAGTGAGTTCATTTTCCTTCATATTTACATAACACATGAATGGCACAGAGCCTAACACTGTGTCACTGTGTGTCACAGAAGCCAATAACAACCTGCAAATCTTTCATCAGACATGTAAAGTATGTTTATGCTCACTTTCCTGGGGCTAACATACTTCTGTGAGAGGGGTGAACTGTCTCCCTCCAGTCAAAATATAAATATAGCTTAATTTGTGAAGATTTATTGTCATAACAGTCTTGTTGGCCTGATGCCAAAATTCCAAAAGGTGAAAAATCTACACACAAAAAAAGCCACATTTAAATGGTACTGGTCACACCTTATGCATATGAACATTATTTTCAAGGAGAAGAAACAATTCCCTGCTACTTTTATACTAAGTGATTTTAAAGTAATATTATCAAAGCATTTTATTTAAATAAATGTGATTATCCCGAATGAGGTCACACAATGGTTCACTGATGAAAGCACTTGCATTATGATAATGTCTGTGTCCGTGGCGACATTCCCGGAAAAAAATTACAAGCGGCGACAAGCGCAAGTCATTAAAAATCCACTCTCACACACATCGAACAATACATACATGCATGCATGCACACCGTCTGTGGTAACCCTTTCATGTTGCCAGCTGCAGGGCTCATAAACGAGTCGATATAAATAAATCCACCAGCCTGTTTTTAAACCAGACCAGACACTTAAGCTAACGCTGCGGATCCTAAGTTGTGTCCTGTCTGAACAGCCCTAAAGGTTAAAATGGGCACTGAGTGCTTCCGCCACCTGTCTAAACTTGGTGTTAGTCTGCCATGAAACACACTACTGCTTACTGCCATAGGTGGCGCAAAATTGAACGTTCTTTGGCAAATGTAGTTTATTTGAATGTAAAACCTTAAAGAGACACATCGATCTCATTGTCTCTCACTGATAACTCTGGTCCAGGGCTCAACAGTAAGGTTTGCCACATCAGGTAAGTAAATCTACCAGCTCTTTGCCCGATCAGGCAAGTTATACATTTTTATTTTTCAATTAAACACGTCAATTACTCTGGAGCTGGTGATGGATGTAGCTAAGGAGTGAGAAATCTCACTTCCTTCTCTGTTAAATGTTCCACATGCACACTGATTGGGCACTCACGTGAAAATGGTAGCGGGTAAAGACAATGTTTATGAGTTGAACCGCAAGCAAAGATTTCAATTATCCTGGAAATGGGAGCTTAGTTGGGTGGATGTAGGTGAAACTATATTTTGCACATTTTGCCGCAAGTTTGAGAGTAAGGCGGATAAAATGGGGTCTTATTGTGACATTTGCTTGTTTGTTTGTGCTGCTGTAGTCAAAATGATGAACAGGTGAGCTCTTTGTTTACCTGATATATCTCCACTCTCTGCTCTGAGGCCCGGGCCTGCGGGTTGGGAGCTCTGAAGATCCTGAACTCAGCTTTGACCAGGGTGCTGTTGGTCAGGTCCACCCCACTGACGTCAAAGTGGACCACTCTGTAATGGGGGTTGGGGGCTGCTGGCTGTACCGCATCTGAGAGCGAGAGAGAAAGAAAAAGAAAAAACCTAAAAAAGATGACTAACAACCCAACAACATTTCATGGCTTCTGTGACAATGCTGTATTTATAGAACTGGTTAAAAAGTGCTGTGGGACTGATGCATTGTCTCGGACATAATTACTGCTGATGAGTGTCTCGAGAACTAAATTATAGGTTTGGGCGCAGTGAGTAGAAGCGTCTGGTCTTATGTTTAATATATGGGTAATTGTTGCGTTTATGGGTTTTACTGTATGAAACATCACCTCCCAACTCGACAGTTATGTAATTATGTACCATTTAGTATTCGGTACCATTAATCTAAAAATCTCTCAAACGAGGTCCATCAACACCAAGTTTTGTTTCTTTCTGGGAGAGCTGCGTGCCGCTAACCACAGCTGGCAGTTTGCCACTATAAAGCTTCTCGCGTGCCTTGCTGTTGAAGGAGGGGGCCGAATAACTTGACCTTCTCCACCTCCTCCTAATTTTCAAAACACCACTTCTACTGTTTTATAGTGGGTGGAGATATGAAGCACCTGGTTTAAAGAGGCAATGACAAATAATACTTCTGTTGATCTGTAAAGATCTAAAATACTAGTGATTTAGTTTAGAGTGTCTTTTTGTGAAACTATACACCTCTACGTATCTTTACAAAGCAGACAGAGTTGGAAATACCTGGATCAGATACATTAAAGATGCATAAGCAATTAAATCTTTTGGCAAGGACCATTTTAAACCAAAAGTCCTGCGTTAATCTTTTTTTATTAAGTCATATTTGCTGCTAATACTTAAGTAAGATTTTGAATGCAGCACTTTTACTCATTAAAGAGTGCTTTTTATATACTTAAGAAGGATCTGAACACTCCCTCCATCACTGATGCTTTTACAACAGTATGGGAGATGGTACTGATGGAGGTGAAGCCCACTCAGTCAGTGCACTTTATGGGGGAAAAGGGATAATGCAAAGTTGAAACTATAAAAGTTGACTACCGCTGCTACTCCTCTATTATTCATTATGTATTGGATATGCTACTTGAACCTCTCCAGACCTATAAAACTCCTTCAAAAGCAATATGGAGCTCCATAATGTTTGTTTTACAGGGTCACGAGCAACAGTTGGTTCCCATTATGTTATGTAATTTTCGATTATTACTAAAGGTTTCTTGATGGACCTGCTTTAGAGAGACCCTGGACCACACACTGAGATCATCATACATCATACATGGACTCACTTGTGTCGGTGCGTGGGGGCAGCATGTCAATCCTCTGCACCTCTTTGGCATAATAGTCCTCCTCGCTGCTCTCGCGCTCGCACGCCGACTCCGCCAGACGGGCGCGCTCCTTCAGCAGCTCCCGCGTGCTATTGTAGAGCAGCATGACCTCCGGGGGCACCGTGCCAGGCGGCGGGGCCTCGTCCTTGTCCGGCGGGCTGCGGATGCGAAGCTTGCTGAGGATCTGTCCGCGGACTGCCTCGATGCGCCGGGACTTCTGCGCGTCAAGGTTAATGGAGTGGCACGTGTTGAACCCCTCCACCAGCAACACACCGGAGAACCGGAGCAGCAGCAGCGCGAGGCGGGGGAGCCACATTGTCCGGTGAGGAGACGGAGGGACAGAGATAGCCTACTCTCTGAACGGCGGTGAAGGAAATCCAGCTGAAACTGTGAGGGTCACTGAGTGTCACTAAAGTCTCAAAACCCCAGAATAAAAAAATATGTGCGTAAACTGAGGGTTAAACCACTACATCCAACACTACGGGAATATAATAAAGAAAAAAATCCAATATTTAGTTCTAACAGGCTATTTTGGTCAAACCACTTTCTGTGGAAAAGGAAAACCACATCTGCTGACTTAACATGTATTCTGCTAAGATAATTTTAAAACATTGTTCAAACGTGCGCCTGCATATTTTAACACTGGACGCATAAAGACGCATTGTCATTTACTGTTTAGAGACTAGATTTAAGTTAAAAGCAACAGTTTAAAAGATCCGTACAGGAACAACTGCATCTACACGCAAAAGTGATATCACACCACAACCAAACTCCACTATAAAAACCTCACATTTAGTGATTGGAAATTTGGCTGACGCTTGAATTCCAATGTGGTGCGCTCAAAAGCTCCAGTGTTGTCCCGTGCCGGTGCGTGCGCGCTTTCCGCGTTTAAAGGTATTTAATTACAGTTTAACCGATAAGTTGGAGTTTTATCCGTCTCCGTTTTCCGTCGTCCATCCTCGGGATAATGCAACAGCTGTCAGGAGAAAAGAGTCATCATAGCTCAGCCCATGTCGCAGATCCTCCAAACAAAAACCTGAGCGGCTCACTTCATCTGGAGCAGCACGGTGCCCGTGCTTTCACCTCCGAAACACCCATCTGTGGAGCAAAAAACTGGCCCATGCCCGCTTCCAAAAAATCTAGTTACAGCTTTTAAAAAAACCCAATGAGGTCCTCCCATTCCCCGTTATAGGTAAACAGAAAGCAGCCTGCACTAAATCGTAGGAAGAAACTGTTGATTTATGTTGGAAAAACCATGGTGGGCCTGTTAATCCCCCTCATATAAACATCAAAACACGGAAAAAGTCAAACGACGTAAAAAGCCATGACGCAGAAAAATATATGAAAGAAGTCCTTGTGCTGTGAATTTTTTTTTAAAAAAGAGGAAACTTTACAGCAAATTACAGATGCCCGGGCTAAATGAGCTCTAGTCTGAAAGCTCTGCTGAAAACACTGAGACCTGCTGCATGATGTGCCTCCATTATTCTGCAGATCCTCTGGGAGAAATGCTCAGACAGGAGGAGGGAGGGAGGGACTGGATGTGAGAGAGGTGGTGGTGGTGGGGCGGGTTGCCACCAAAGTGAAGGGAGTGTGTGATTATGTAGGCATGAGCCATCTTCCTCTCTCTCTCTCTCTCTCTCACACACACTTACATTTTGCAATTTCTTCTCTCCACAAAAATGCCTGCACCACCCCTCTCTCTGTAGGTAAACATCCCCCGAGGGCATATCAGGCTTAAAATAATATTTCAACATTTTTAGGAAATACGGTATTCACTTTGTTTCAGAGAGTTAAATGAGAATGACAAGGTGTAACTGTGCAGTAACGTTAAATATAAAGCTAGCTTATAGCTAACTGTTAGCTTGGCACAAAGAGAGAACACGGAGAAACAGCTAGCATAGCATTGTAGCCTACAAAAAATAAAATGAAATATTAAAATACACAATTCTTAAGCTGACTTATTGGCATTTTATTGCTGGTTTGTTAAAAATAACTACAAAAATAAGGTGTAAACATAACACTTTACCGTTTCAATGGGAGTTACGACCCTGACGTCTTCACTATGACCTGTTGCTAGGAGACCAGTTAAGACTCCCGGAAGTTACTAGTCCCAGCCATGAAATACATTAGCTGTTACATATCTGCCCATAAAACAGCAAATTTCTGTTTTCACATCTCGGTTTCTGTAAAAATTCAACAAATGAGATATCACGTTAATTAGTGAGCCTTAGAGTTATTGGATTAAGTTACCTCTGGATGAAGCTAGACTATATTTTTTTGCAGTCTTTTTGCTAAGCTACGCTAACATACAGCCAGTAGTAACAGTTAGCTTCATGTCAACCAGTTGAAACTTCTCCCATGTGCCAAGCATCCCAGTAAGGTTTTCTTCAGTGTTAGTTGTTAAGGAAGTTTTTACCAGGAGCTGAATTATCCACAGAACAGCCCTGGGGTCTCATTTAAAAACACAGTGCATAGGATCCATACCAAAAGCCAAATTGGTGTGTGCAAAAGAAATATTTGACAATTTCAACAATCAGGCTTCCACCTCACCATCTAGCATCACTAATTTTCTGTCTCCAAAATGTTCATTGGCAAGTTTCTCCATCAAGTCTGGTTTTATACATCACAACTTTTGCATGCCAGTTGGGATACACTTGTTTCAGGCCTCATTTTGTGCGTAGGCAATGTTTATAAATGAGACCCCAGGTGATTGCAGACGGCCTGCTTGCCCAGCACCTGCAAATGTATGCTCACCTGTTTTCACTGACAACTTGATATGTGCTCACCTTATTTTGATCCAGACGTTCAGGTGGTTTTTGCCGTAAGCTTAATTTTCAGCAGAGGTCTTCTCTCTAAAACAATCTAACCTGGTGATCTAAAGAGGTGAAAATGCCAAATAAAGCAGTTTCACATTACAAATCATTGTTTTTCCAATGCTGTTCTGCATGTCAAAGAGGGGGCACTAGCCTAGCATCTGCTAGTCTGTGCTCACCTTTTTTCTCTAATATCTCAAGATCCAGACGTTCAGGTTTTACTGGGAGATTTCAAAACACCCGGAGATTAAAACCAGTAAAAACCCTGAATGAAGCTGTTTAAAAGTCAGTGTTTTTCCGATGTTCTTGTCGCTGAAGGGCTGTTAACTATGGTGGGCCAATGCGCATACGCAAATGGCTCCATCTAGAGCCAGTGTTTGGTTTGTCTGTTCTGGGCAATTGTAGAAACATGGTAGAGCAACATAGTGATCGCTGTACATGAGCATGGGGGACCAGCTCCCTATAGAGTGCGCCAGGAATGAGTCAGCATTTTTGCACCCCCAGTTCCCTCGTCCTGATGTCAGTGGGTTTCTTTTCAATAGGTTTTTGGTTATATGCCTGAAATAAAGTCTGTGGTTTTCACAAGCTGAAGGGACTTTCATGCTTTGTTGTGTGACATTAAATGCCTCAGTAAAAACCCCAATTGTGAAATTTTAAAACTTTTATGTGTCTTGAAAAGAGGCTGCTAACAAGTGGTTAGATGAGAATACAGACTGTCATCATGCTGCTGTGGGGCAACACTAACAATGTGACCTTGTTGTATTTTGTTTAACGTTAGCTTTTTACTTCCGGCGATTGCATTTAGACTTCAAAAAGCATAAAAGTGGTGTTCATTCGTGAAGATTATGTTGCTGAACAAAATGTTCAACAATCATTAACATTTGTTTGCCACAGAGCTTGTTTTCTGCAGAGATCCAAAATCCAATGGAAAAAACCCATGGGCTTTCTGACGACGGAACTAGGGAGACGCCAACTTCAGCGTTGGCCGACAGAAAAACATCATCCCTTGAGGTCTCTATGTAGATATAAACAGCTCATTCAAAGGTAATGAACACAATGGTTCTTATTTTAAGGTGATTACACACTAAAGAAAACATACTTTACTATATTGTATACCATGTCTGCCAATATATCTCCCTAAATGCTGCACACTGGATCTTTAAATCTAGATACAGAGGATAAATCTAGATAAATAGAAGATGGAGAAATAAGATGTATTACCCAATACAGTGATTACAAAATGCAGCATTAAAAGGATCTGTGTGTGATTTTAAGCTTAGGATCACTCATGCCGAGCTAAATGCTTATCCTAATTTATTAAATCACTTCACAGCCCATCCCTCTTTATCTTTATCTTTTCTAGCTTTCAATCTAGGCCCTTTCTTTCCTCTCTGTTCTTCTTTCGGTCTCATTGTTAATTACAGCTCAGAACTTGGAGAGGACTGTTAATCTGTCAGGGGTGGTTTTTATTGCTGCTCTGCTGCCATCCCATTATACCATTATTATAGTTGCGGGTGCAGGCCTGTAATTGCTGTAAGTAGAAGGGAAAGGTAGGAGAGACTCAGGCTGCCTCGAGGCTTCTGGTCAGGGCAACCCCCCCTTCATCGTCTGTCCTGGCAAGGTTTCTAAAAATGATAACACCGCCCGCGAACAAACAGGCTCCTGTTCCAACTTGACTGCTGCTGCTACCGCACCATCACCAGAAATGATCAGAAAGAGTGGATTTGTCTGTGTGGACTTTAACTCTTTCTTTCAGGAGTGTTTTAAAGATCAGACACACTGCTGGGCATCTCAGATCACAGGAGCCCGCCCAGGTGGGGTGTCGTGTGTTTGTGCTGTAATGTGTGGCATACAAGGGGAAAAAAAAGAAAGACTTCCTCAAAAACAACTTCGAGCCTGGCTGCTTTTTTCTGCCTCTTTTCCTCAAAGCCAAATATAGACAAGCCACTGCCACGTCATCTGGCCCTCAGCACTTTCTTAAACCCTGAGAGAGGGCGAGATGGGGTTCAGAGCCTGTCACTCAGTCACAGAGCCTCAGGGGATGTATTTTTTAGCATGTCTGTAATATAAGTGAATACATATTTTCCACAAAAACCTTAAACAAATCTGGCTGTCATGGAAATCAAGACAGTTTTATTGAAAAAAAAAAAAGAAATAACCCAAACAGTTATAAAAATAAATACAGATAAAACCACTGGGGGTTACTCTCGGGAAACATTTCCACATGTTATTCTTCAAATCGCTTCCTGCTTTGGCAGCTCGGTCTCTTATATGTCATAAGGACAATCAACCAAACACTGTGGCCTATTTTCTCATGGCACCAACATAAGTCCAGCTTTTCTCTTCTCTTTCTGAGTACCCACAATTCCATCTGAGTGACGGTTTGAGGATGTGTGTGAAAACCGTTGACATCGTGGAGCTGCTGCCTACACCTCGTCCTCGTTCAGCAGCATGTTGGGGATTCCTCTGGAGATGGGGAATTCTCGTCCTGATTCAGGGCACTGCAGACAGCCCTCTATCACCTCCACCTGCAACACACACACACACACACAACACAAGAGGTGTGAGACCACCACTAGATGTCACCATAGAGTAAAATACACCACATGGCTGAAAGTATATGGACAGCCCTGTCACCATACTTTTGGTTTGGCCCAGGTCACCTAGTCTGGTAAGACTATCCTCATGACGTGAGCTAAACATTCTGTCTCGTTCTCTGCATCAGTCTGCCCCGCTGCTGCCCCAAACAGTTACAGTGGGTGGGAGTGCTTACCCTGACAGAAAAGCCCCTTCAGCCAATCAACTAAACAAAACACTCGGGAACATCTTCTTCATCACCAATGGAGCCAGTTGATAAATCAAGCTTTTGCCATGCTGTATTTACTTTACTAGGGATTTGGAGCTGCCATTACTGTTCTGCAAACTCATTTCATGTAATCAACTACAACACAGTCCCTGATTTGCTGCTTACATAGTCAACTGCGGTGCTGATTCCTGATTGGCCCCAATTGGAATTTAACTTCTGTTAAGTGTTTGGGGCAGCAGTGGGACCAGACTGACACAGAGAGTGAAACATAATGTTGCGCTCACATCATCAGGATGGTCTTACAAGGCTGCAGGCCACTTAGTTCTGATTTAGGGAAATCATAATGCTATAGTACACGCTGATTTTTTTTTGTTGTTCTTTCAGTGGTTCCCAACCCCTGGACTGTGGCCCGTTACAGGGCTGTGGAGCATCTGCTACTAGGCCATGGAAAAAAGATATAATACTGCAAAAAGAGCTTAGTAAAAACTGTGTAACTTAATGGACTATTGTAAATCCGTGAGGCCACTTCCTGAATGTTAATGAGAGATTAACTGTATTTCGATATATATTTTAATTGTCCTTCACCAACAGACTGTTAAAATAATGGATGTTGGACGAAAGGTGGTACAACATTCATTCAATCTGGACTGTGATTGCCTCCACACGGCTCTCACCTCTGACTTGACAAGTAAACATGGAGGTGATATACGAAATGGCAGCTAGCAGTTGTTTATGCTAACCGTGCTAACAACAGTGCTGACAGAGCTATCATTTTGAACCTGGTGGGAAAATGGAGGTTGGGCGTTGTGCTTCTTCAATGACACTGTCCCACCACCTTGAGTCTGGACCAAGCAGCACAACAGTGCTAAAGACTGTAGTCCCTAAAATGGCCACTTGAGGCTGGCTCAAAGACAAAGTCCCGTAGACAACCATGTTAAGATACCCCACTTAACAGCAGAAATAAACATGTTTACAGCCTGGTATATATAACAGTTTTGGTCTCTATAGCTAATTTCAACATACACGACATCTCTATTTGGGGTGAATTTTTATTTAACTAACCTGTTCACATTTATTTAAGGCCTAAAGTTCTGCATATTTAAGGGTGGGCTGCTTTGGGTGACAAGCTGTTTTCGAGGCGTCACCACAGTCTTTGAATCAGATCCACCCTCTCATCCAAATATGGTCACTTCTGGCTCTAAAAATCCAAGTTGGCAAGAGCAAAACTGCTGACCTCAAGGCTTCAAAATAGCAGTCGACAAACCAGTGGGTGACATCATGGTAGCCGTCATTGCTGAACTGAAAATTCCAACCGGATGGAGCATTACAGTCAGCCTTTGGCTGTGACTGTTGCCTGCCAAAATATCTGCTGGCTTGTTTGCTTGTCCACCAAACAATCATAACCATCGCAGCTTCATCTGCGGCCATTTTCACAAGTATTCCCTTCCTGCTACATGGCTAAAATGGCAACCATTCAGGGTGAGAATGGGACTCTCACGCGCTAACATTCAAATGTGGATGGACCGTCTACCACAGCACAGAACAGAGAGGCTTAGAGCACTACACATAAAGAGGTAGCATGACTTCATTCTCTGCTAAGGACACCTCACCTGAAAGCGTCTTTCGTCAGACGTATGTAACCCTTAACATGCTTGTTCCTACAATATTACAGCTTTCATTCACAACCTAACTGTACCAGCATTTTCCCTTAAATGTATCCAGGTCTTGAGGTGAAAAATTCACAGTACAGGTTCCCCAAATATTGATCCCAACTCCCATTCACACATTTCACAGCATGCTGAGATGTTCTTGAACATTTCAGGGATGGACTGCATGTGTGAAAAGGGCTCAATGTTCTTGTGGCTGAATGGAAGCAAATTCCTGCAGCCAGGAACAAAAGTCTTTTGGAAAGTCTTCCCAGAACAGTGGAGGCTGTCACAGCAGCACAAAGTGTCTGGGACACAGAGGGGCGGCTGCGGCTCCGCAGGAAGAGTGGGTCGTCCACTAATCACAGGGTTGATGGTGCGATCCCTGGCTCCTCTCTTACAATTAACGTGCGAGTATGTGAATGAGAGACAAAATGTACAGCACTTTGTCCATTCACGTAGAAAAGCACTTTAGAAGAACCATCCTTTTACCATTAACAGCAATGGTTTTGGAATAAGATGTTCAAGAATAATGTGTCATGTTTGGGAGTCAACATATTTTTGGCAATGCTGTGTTCATATTGGGGTTAGAACAATGACTATAACTAAAGTATTTTAGTTCCTGTGTTTGATCTCTACATAAATGGCACTCTCCGCTGCTGAATGGACGTGGTGCAGTTATGAAAAACACGACTGTGGAGGAAACGACCACATGAAAGCTCTGCTGCTAATTGCTATTGCCAGTAACAGATAAACAGAATTAGAAACAGGATGTAAAGTGTCGTCTGTACCTTTCTGTGCAACTGTGAGAGTGAATATTGTAAGCTGTTTGAGTTTTATACAAAAGGTGTACTGAAGTGTTCTACACAAAGATATCCCATAATTATTCTAATGGTTCATTCACTGTGTGAAGTGAAACAAGAGCAGGAATCCCTGCTGGGGTCCACTCTGTAAATAGTGTCAAGACTCAAGAGGTGATCTCTGTTCATAGAGTCCACAAACACAAAAGGACCAAGACACTCCATACTTTTAGAAAATTGATTCAGGCTAGTGAAAATGTGGTTTGACTATGAGCTGAAACGACCTGTAAATTAGAATATTTTTGTAACCATGAGTAGAAAATCTACAGCTGCACCAAATAGTTGGTAAAGTGATTAGTCATCTGATGGAAAATTAATCTATTTTGATAACAGATTAATAGTTTTAGTCAAGATAAAATGCTGAATACTTTCTGATTCCAGCTTCTCCAATGAGAGGATTTACTGTTTTCTGTTTCGTATCACTGACTACATATACATGCACACTAATATCCCCCTATTATTCTAAACATGACTATATTCTGACACAGGTAATGTAAACACCATATTCCGTTGAATTTTCTGAATTACGCCTTTTTCCGAGCACAGCATTTTCTGATTAAGACCTGTTTTTTTTTTTGTTTTTTTTAAATGCAATTTGTGACACACAGCCTCTTGCCTGTGTACAGTCCACTCTGGCTGTTGTACACAAACAAACTAGCCACCAAAGCTGGTTCAGAGATGTATGTCCAAAAGAAAAGCCCACACTTCTGTTCAGAAGCAGAAACCACCTGCTTTTTCTTATTACTATTTTTATGGCTGTTTTGCCTTTATTAGATATGACAAGTTGAGCATGACGGGGGACAGAGGGGAATTGACACGCAGCAAAGGGCCACAGGTCGGAATCGACACAAGACCGCTGCGGCAAGGATATAGCCTTTGTACATGGGGTGCCAGCTCTACCAGGTGAGCTATTACACACTTCAACACACCTTCTTTCAAACATAATGAAAGACTTGGTCATCAACAGGTTTTTTAATATGTGCAAATATCACAACTCCAACCTTTTTAAGAAGGTGGTTGAAGAAAGGAAAGCGGGAGGCTGCGTTTGTACGGAACAAGTCCACCACTAGTGGTAAGCAAGATAACGAAAATACTCATTTGTGAAGGCCCTAAAAAGAACACATTCAGATGCATCCTACTACTACATACTGTGGGATCAGGTACTGTCGCAGTCTAAACACACCCACCAGCAGTGACAGGAATGACCCTCTTACCTCTAACAGTACTCTGTGCACTTTCTTCAGGAACTCTTCATTGTTCTCGAATTCTGGCAGCAGCTCACCTGGCAGGTCTTGCCGTTGACCCAACTACAGAGGGAAAAAGAGACAGTAACAAGTGTTCAATTCGGGCAGTTATAAATTCATTAAATTCAGTAGTAGATTCTCCACCTACTGGTAAACAAGACACTACAGAACAAGTTTCAGGAGTACGTATTTTAATAACCATTTCTTAATCTGCAACACTCCTCTGGAGCACTGTTGCTGATACAAAGCACTCCACATTCACTCAAGTCCTATAAAGGATTCAAGTTTTCCAATAGTTAAAAAATACAATGCAACACAAGATATCTTCCAGTAAATCAAAGAAGAACAGGTAACAAAAATAACAGAACAAAACAAAACACTTAACTCTTAATCCATCTTTTCTTATATTGAGAGATTCTTCACAGCTTACAAGTTTTTACCATGTCTCTCTGGAATGTTATAAGAATTGCTTTGGTATCCATGTTTAAAATGTCACACAAGTTCTGACAGTCTGGTGCAGTCAGACTCACTTCCTCTGCAGCCTGGACCAAAGCGCTCCACTCCAGTTTGGGGATCATCCGGCAGACAAACTGAGGGTTGAAGTCCACCTCATTCACCTTCACCTCAGTTGCCTACGTAATGAAAACACAGTCTGTTAGCATGGACATTCAGGGTCCTAAGAGTCAAGTCACTAAGGGTGCTTTACAATCTGCACAGCATACGACACCCTCTGTCCTTTTCAACCCTCGTGTCGCATACAGAGAAACTATCACCCAAACACCCTTTAACAAAGAAAAACATCAGAAACCTCAAGCCCAAGGAGAGATCCCTCTTCTTCCCCTGAACAGCAACGGCTGTCCCACTTTACACATTATGGCTGTGTTTACAATTATTTCCTGCCACTTGCCACTTGTTCCCTACAACCACTGACATAAAAGCACCTTGTATTTTACTCACCAGGGAACAGTAAACTGAGATTAGACACCCACTACTTATTGCTTTATTAAAAGGTATTTCAGAGGGCATTTCATTACATATATTTCACGTTAAGAATCCAGAAACCCAAATTAAATGGCAGAGGGTAAACATATTACACTGGGTAGCAAGTAGGGTGGGTTATTTTGAACACAGAGGTATTCAAATATTTAATATAAAGATGTAGTCAAGACATACAGCAGACTCTAGAGCTGTAAGTCTAATCAAGTCTTGTGTATTTTGTATTTTTGTTTATTTCGACAGTTTAGGGAGAGGAAGTTGAGTTTCTTTGACGGTATTGATGCTAGCTTGCTAACATCTTGTTAGCTTGTTACTGAGCGCTGCATGAATCAAACAGTCACATGTTCAACGTAAAAACGTTACAATTGGCATTTAACTACACGTTACTTTCTCTGTTATTTAATGTAACTAATCCACACACCATAAAACACAGAACATTATATGGTGACGCTAGTAGTGCTAGCGTTAGCCGTGTAGCTCAGGTGTTGACAGTTTACCTTGATGAGCAGCGGGTATCCTTTGGTGACTCCCTTCACGTGAGATGTCAACATGTTGTGCGTGAGCAGCTTCATGTTTACAGACGACTGTCACTGCTTCAACTGTATGTTTATGGTAAATATAAACAGAAATTTAAGCCTATTAGCTACGTCTGAATCACGCTACAGCATTTACCATCGGCGTTTACATGTGGACCGGAAGTGCTGCTGTTGCATCGCTAAAAAAAAGTCCCTCGAAGCTATTTCCGCCACCGTTGGTTCCGCTACTTAGACTTTTTTTTTTTTTTTTTTTTTTTAAATATAAGTATATCTCTTTATTGGTCTCTTTAGAGTATCTCACTCCGATAAGAATTTAGTTTAAGCCAGGATAAATTGTAACAGCCTTTTCTTTGGTAATAATAACAATAAACGGTGGCGGAACAAACATTCAGACAAACTTGGGACTGTACTTATCAGAGGAGGGGGTGGCATTAGTATAACTTTATTTTTGTGTTTTTTAATCTTGACCCTTCCCTGAGCTACAGATATAATCATATTTTTGTATATTCAAACAAAATGTGGGTATAGAGCCAATACAAGCATCACAGAGGGAGTCATCATCAAACAAACACCCAATTTATTAAAGGATCTGTATGTAACATTCAGTAAACCCTTGTAATTAGTTACACCTCTCTCTGAGATGCTTTTAGCAGTCAGCACACACTACAGTGACAGTGACAAACAAGAGACTGACCATAATCAACCAGGATCGTGTTAATAGAATGCTGGAAAATAAATTACAATTATATTTAGGATACCGCTACTGTCTGCAATGTTTCTATATGTCATTTGAACCATTGGCTCCATGATACTAGCCTAACTAGTTTGATACTTGCAAATGACCTCACTGGCAGACATTGTTGATAATTTCTGTTTTCGCTGATAAATGGTGAAATTTTGATGATTTTTTTTAATGAGCATTTAAAGTTGTGTGTCCCTCCCCTAATCCAAATGAAAAAACATAACTACCTCCCCGGTACTTAAAAAAAATTATTTGTTTTGCACCACTCTCCCCTCTCATAAGTGACAAACAGCCCCTTACTCAAATTAAAGAAGAAATAAAACCATTGCAAGTAAAAAATCCTGTTCAAACTGCAGTTTTCTCAGCATATTTCACAGAACAATATATCAATTACTGGATTATGGTAGCTGATGCATTTACATGTAAACAGTATTTTAGTGTTCTAGCTAACTGAGCTAATTATACTAGTTTTTGGTATTATCTATAACAATTGATTATACTTCATTAGTCATTAGATCATATGTGTTGTATCTAAAATCTTAATGTTCTCACGAGTTTACAGAGTAACCAATAGCTGTAGCTATGAAATAAAAGCAGTAAAAAGTAGCAAGAAGTCAGTATTTGCCTCTTAATAAAAAATAGTAAAGTTCAACTGTCACCAAACTGTAAGTACAGTATTTGAATGAATGCACTTGTAACGATAACAGCCATAAGAAAACATTGGTGTTAATAAGCAGCAAAAACATCAGGCACAGATGGCGTTCAGTTTTTATACTCAAATTTTTTTATTTTTTGTATTAATTTTGTATACTCCTCGTCTTTGTATTATACAGGTCATTCATACAGTTTATGATATAGTAAATAGTAATTACACACAAGAGGTGTAACAAGCATCGACCTGTCACCCTCACAGACATGCATCATGCGCGCACACAAGCACACACTCTCTCATTCACATACACACACACACACACACACACACACACAAAGAGGGACACATCCCTTACACTTATTAAACAAAAAAGATAAAAATGTAAAACATTTTTTAACCACAAAACCCCCATTTTTTTAAATCCTCCATTATCACCAGATTCACATCCTCTCAACTCTTACTTTGAAACGAGTATGACAATACTTAATGTTTTAACAGAATAAAAAACAAATAAAGAAACATAAAAAATGCAGGAAGGCAACTAAAGAAGAGGGCAAAGCCGTTCTGAAGGGAGAGAAGGTTAATTCAGACCCCAGTCTTTAACTCTTCACGGAAACAGAAGCATAAATGAGCTGCAATGCAGAAGGAAGAACCACTGGCTGACATCTGGACAGTTTACTGCGAGTTACAGAGGACTGAAGTCCGACGTGACTTTGTGAAGCTTTAACAGAATCCAATATGCTACAGAGTTTCGAGGCTTCATGTGATCCGTATCTCTGTTCAGTCAGGAAACTTGTTCTCAGTCAGGTGTGCATCCATATGAGCCAGTATGAGTTATACTCGTAGCAGGGAGGGCGCAGGATCGAGGAAGGCAACAGAGACTAGTTAGAAAGGGCACTCTGCAAGGTTTATGGCACAAATAACAGCACTGAGAGAAGCAGGTGTGCAGTGGGGCTGAAGCTGAACCACAGACAGTGTGTTGTGACCTCTGGAGGGTGTTAGCAAAGGACACTTCATTAAAATATTCTCCCTGTCTTCACTGCAAGCATCACAGGACAACAAGCAGACCCTAAAAAGGTAAAATGTCTGCAGCTGGTTATGAGTGAATTAGAATACAAAGAGAAGAGACTTCTGGCACAAGTTCGCCTTCTCCTAAGGTTCACGAAATAGTCCCATGAGGTCCAAAAGCTGAAACATGTTGGTTTCACAAATACTCCCTCTCTGTTCTCCATGCACCTTGATACAAGGTCAACTTGTGCCAGAAATCACTACTTAAAATCAGAACGCAGCTTCAAGCAGCATGATAAAGAGTAAATTAAGTGCCCACAATCTGCGTCTCCTACTAACAAGGAAACCTTGAGAGTGACAATCTTTCTTGCCCTTGGATTTAAAATGAAGCTAGCTGAGCGTGATGGTGATATGTTTGCACTGACAGTTCAGGAGAATCTGCAGACTGGTGTATTAGTGAGGGGAGGAATATGGGGAGAGCTCTTGCAGAATGAAAAACAGGATGGTTAAATCGATGTAAGATGGAGCCACATAAAACACTGAGTGACAGTAACTGCAGTAGTCGTTAGTTGTCGTTTTGTTTTTGCATTGGAGCGCACACTGACTCTCATTAGTCCATACACACATGCAAATACACATTCAGACCCTGGATTCACTCCCTTAGCTGAGACCTCCCCAAATCATGAACACACACACACACACACACACACACACTTTCTCTCTCAAACAGACAAAAAAAAAGTCGTCATCATTCTTGGCCGTCCTCCGTGCGCCACTTCAGGAAATCCTCCTTCCGGGCGTCTGGTTTGATCTGGTTCCGCATGCCACCGAGCAGATTGGATGTGGCTTCAGAAGCCACTATTAAGGGTCTGACCACGGTGGGCGGGATCTGCCGCAGGACACCACCCACAGCGCCGGGCAGACCCTTCTGTTCGTGGCCGCGGGATGCTACATCGCACAAGGTCTGAGCCGTGTCAATCACTCCCTGGAGAGCAGAGAGAAAAGAGTCCAGGGAGAGATCAATCAAAAATATTTAGTTTATCAGTACATTCACATACATGCACACAGGAAACCAGAAATCAGGTTGTGCAGGAAATACCCAGTCTGTTAATCGACAATTATTTGGTCTATAAAATAAAAATAGTTCCCACAGGAGCACATAATGATGTCTCCAATTTGCTATTTTGTCTGAACTGGGTTTCTCATATGAACACGTGACTTCTTATTTTTGGATTCTCCGTTCTCTAAAAGGGTCCATGACCAATTTTGAGAGCTAAGTTTGGGGACTCACCTCTCTGACAGTGTCGTAGGCCTTGGCAACACCCTCTCGAAGATCTGCAGGCTGAGCAGCTCTGCGGGGCCGGCTGGGTGGGGCCCGGCCCTCTGTGATGGCGAAGCGGTTCAGGGGGGGAGTTGGAGACAGGATGTCGTACACCGTCTCTGCTGTGGCCTGTAAGAGAAGAAGACAGACATCAACAATGGAGACACTGCTTATCCTGAAATCCTTCAACACGTTACTCTACACTTTATGGGAAGAAGGATCACTGGCTGAAAGGTGAACACAACTTAAAAATTTCAGAGGAAGACTATGAAAAGTTGTTGGTCTCAGCGCTACCTGAAACAAATCTAGCTTGTGTATAACTCAATGCGCAGTCATGACAGACTGAGTACCTGTATGGCCTGCACCAGCCTGTTGCTGAGCTCCAGGGCAGCTGATGCTGTGGAGGTGCCGAAGGATGCTGCCCCCCTCTGGAGACCTCGAATAATGCGCCCATCCTTCCTGTACTGCTCTATGGGCAGCCAGAAGAGATCCCTCACTCCATGGACTGAAGAAACACACGGAGATGGAAAGAAGGAAAAGGAATGAACCAAGAGAAAACACAGGATAAAAAACATGTACACTTTAAGATGACACAAAAAGTGTGTTTGGAGCAGTGTAAACTCACATAGCTGGACAACTGAGTGCATGGGCCCAACGCCTCCGAGAATACCCGGCAGCTGATTCTTTCTGATGTCCGTCAGCCACTCTGTGACGGCGTACTGGATCACTTTGTCCACACCAAGGAGACTAGAAAGTGTTGCAGAAGAAAGACTGAGAAACTCACAAGTGAAAACTCAACTGGTTTGACTTTCTAACATGTCAAAGTGATCTAGTCTCAGATCGGATTACTGTGTATCTTGGGCAGCTAATGAGATGTGTTGGTATGGAAGTGTGTATTCCTACCCGTGTCTGCAGCAGAGCCTCTTCAACTTCAACTCAGAACAGTTCAGCTGGGCCAGGCCGATCAGAATCCCTGCAAACGTTCCCTGTGAAACAAAGAGCAGGACGGAAGAAATGAAAATACAGTCAACCTGGACAATTCCTGATCAAATACACTGAAATCCTACAGATTTATTTATCATGAGATGAGCTGTTTGAGTGATCGCCTACCTGTTCAATGACGACATGTTTGCCATGATAGTCCAGCCAGATAGGCACTTCAGAGGTGAATCGGAACTCCCTGAAAAAAGCAGGAAAGGTTAAGAGACAAATTGATCTGTTACCAAACCTTTATATATTGGCCTTTATAAATAAATTGATTGACTGATATATGATTGACAAGTTAATATTTTTTCACAACTTCTTTATTCGTACAAACAAGTTTTATTGTTTGTAGCACAGAAACCTTATTCTCTTTAGTTTGTAAAAGCCAAGCAGCAACCTCTGGGGCTGAAAAATGAAGCCAACGCAAAAGTAACCTCAGATTCACAGACTTAAGGTATGTACAATTTGTTTTAATAGTTTTAAGCCTGTTTTTCACAGACAAATATTAGCATTAGCATTATCACAATTAACCATAGCTGTAAATGCACCTGGTTAACTAAGCTAATAGCTAGCATAAGGGTTAGCTCCACCCTCTCATCCAAATATGGTCAGTTCTGGCTCCAAAGATTCAAGATGGCGGCGGTATTCACGTCACACTCAAGGCTACAAACCAATAGGTGATGACACAGTGGCTATGTCGATTACTCCTATACAGTCTGTGGTAAAAGCAGAATCAGATTTCCTCCAATCCCTCTTGAGAATAAGTGTTGCGTGATACATACCGGAAGTAGATCGGCTGGTCAGAGGAGGAGGTGGAGCCGGCAGAGGAGGAGCTCTGCTCACTGTAGGTAGTCTCCACAGAAGCTGTGAGGTCAGGTCCCAGACCAGCGGCTGACTCCGCCTCTTCAGACGGCTTCTGGGAGGGGTCTGCCTTCACTGAGGAAAAAATAAAGAGACCAAAGTGAAGGTGAAACAGAAAGTCACCACAGTGTGTCCTAAAATAAATACAACATCAAATGTTAAACATGCTCAAAATTAGCTTGAGTTATCATTTAAACATGTTCCTCAGACAGAGGGAAAGTGTCATGTTACAGTGATCATATGCAGTCCTTGTACTGTACACTTAACTCCACAAAAATACCCATCGTATGTAGCTCACCTTCAGTTGCAGGGTCCACTGGCAGGTAAGGGTTAACAAAGGAAGCTAGATTACTGAAAAAGTCCTTCAGGAAAAACAGTGCGTCCTGGACAGGAGACAAAAAAAAGCTGGTTAGATCATTTTTGCAAATAAAGTTGTCGAAGGCCGAAGCACTCACAGAGACATTTAGTTTCTTAGCTTTCGTTTAAGTGTCTCTATGCCACAACTTCTGGGCGTCATGAACTGTAAGTGAGACTGTTTCTGGATTGAAAAGATTCCACTTTTAGTATTTAGTCTCAGGAAGCACAGTTACCTGGTCGATGTTAAGTCGTAGTGGTAGCAAGCTGACTCGGAGACAGCACTCTGGACCACCGAGGCCAGACTCTGGACACACCTGCAGGGCCTTCACTGTCAGCTACGAAATGAAAATACACAATATCCATGACATTATCAATATCAGCCAGGTAATTTCAACCACAGAAACAACATCTGTCATTTCAACTGTTTATAAATCAGAGACTCCCTTTCTGGCCCTCCCTGCTGTCTCACCATGTTGGAGTGCGCTCGGCGGGGCATGCTCTCACTGGTGTAGAGGTAGAGGAATTTGTTGATTTGTGAAGAGGCCAGTCGGTCTCGAACCTCCAGCTCCTGGACGATGAACACCTGCCTGGAGAGGGGCTGCTCGCCACCAGGACCGACCCCGACTGCCACTGAGCCCTCCCCATCCTGACCTGCTACTGCCACTGGGTAGGACTCATGCTGGAAGGACACCTGGAAGACAAAGTAAGAGGAACATGCTGAAAAAGATGGTCTCTAAATGTGTTTGGGGGCTCTGGTGAAGCTGTAGATCTACCGGGAGAGTTACAGCAATTTTTAAAAGGGAAGCAGCACAGTTTAATTTAAAGTTTGGCTGGTTTATTAAGCTCAGCATAAAGACTGGAAGCATAGGGTAACAGCAGGCCTGGCTCTATCCAAAGGTAATAAAATTGGCCTGTGCGAGTGGTATTGATCCTCTCCACAGGAAAGCTGTTAAGTGTATTTCTCAAAGTGTTAAACTATTTTTGTAATCCTCATTTCAAACAAAAATATACAGCTGAGATGAAACACTCTTCTTCATCAGGGCACAAAAATGAACATTTCCACACTGCAGGTTTAAGACAGACAAACATTTCTTGTCAGGTTCATTTCCGCTTACATACGTACTGCACATGTATATATACCTTGGTGAGTTGGATCTCCATCAGCAGTGTGTGCTGACGCCCGCTACCTCCAGCCCAGCGCCAGGAGTTCTGGGGCCGAGAAGGAGCGACAGAGCGAGACGGGGACCCACGGACACCAGCGGGGACTGAACGACCTCTGTAGAGACGGGAGGAGAGAGATGGTGAGAGCAGCAGTAAAAGGAACAAACGACATGCACAGGTGTGAAATACTCATAATGTATTTATTGTGGATTTCTGTCCATCTGAGAACATACTTGCGGCCCTGTGTGTATCAATGTGTGTGTGTGTGTGTTACCTGTTTGCTTGCTGGGCATGTATGGACATGGGCTTGCCGCCAAAGTCCTTGCCCCCGTAGAGATGCCAGACCACAGAGATCTCCCGCAGCACCACCCTGCTCTGGGGCACTGGAAAGCGGCTGGGGGCTCGGAGCAGGTCAGAGCTGCCTCGAGGCCTGGAGAAGTGACTGTCCTTCACCTTGATGGGCCCCTGAGACAACACCGTCACCACGGGCTCCCCGTCCCTGGGCTGCAACAAATCCCACAGGTGGACATTTTGTGAGCAAGTATAAATATTAGTTTTGAAAAGATGTAATAGTATGAGAGAAAGAACAGCTTGTAAGAAAGACAAAACCCATAAAAGTAAGAAGAAAGACTCACAGGAATGCCCATGCCGGGAGCCTCGAGGATGCAAAAGTCGTCGTTGTCGGTCGAGCCCTCGGAGCCCTCCTCTGACATCATATCTGCCTGTGCCTCCGTTGCTGTGGCAACCAGGCCATCAAGCTCAGACTCGTCCCCCTGCAGGTCAGAAGGGCTGCGCTTCGGAGCTTCACCAGGGAACAGGTAGACTGAGACAGGCGAGCCTCTCGGCATGGAGGGTGAACCTGAGAATCAAGAGTCCATCTGTCAGTTTAAGAAATCATCAAAAACAACATGCAAGGACTTTAAGGGCTCGCCAGGATGGCACTGTGAGCACTCTAACCCTCTGCATACAAATATAAATTACAGCACTGACACCAAATTTTATTGTCATGTCAGTGAAATCTGGCAAATCTGAGTTTCATGTGTTTTTTCTTTCATATCAGTTCAGTTAATTTGGTCAAAGTGTGACATGACACAGTTAGCAGCACTTGTGTAATCCATTTTGAAATAATCAGCCCACAGTCCTCTTCCTATACACAAGGAAACATACCTGGATCTAAGCTCTCTTCTCGGTGGCTCTTCTCTGTGTCGATTAAGGCATCAGCCAGGTCGTACTGGTTGATCTCAGCGGTTTCGGCTGGAGGGCAGGGCAGCACCGACGCAGGACTCTCTGACAGCTAACAAGACAGAATATTAAACAGGAACATCAGACATCTGACATTTTTATACTTGAGGTACTTAACATGTCTTAAGCCAATATGTCATTTTTATTAATTCATTATTTTAATTCTTCATTGACTACACCAGACTTACTGGTAATTTCTGGCCAGCGATTTCGGTGGGTGAGGCATGTCGTGGCGGGGGGTGCAGGTCACCCTGGGAGACCAGGTACTGCAGTAGGTTGACGAGGGCGGCGCAGGAATCAGCACAGGTATGAAGGTGAACCACGTTGTTGGAGCAACGAAGCTCAAAGAGAGGCTGAGACTGGAGAACAAAGAGAGGAAGCACGTTTGAATTAATAACAGGAGGATCAGTAAGAGGTGGTGACAGAGAGAAGTGTAATGTAGGAGGAGAGAGAGAGGATGAGAAAAGAGGAAAAATTAAATAATAAAAAGGTAAAAAATAAAACATCAGAAGACTAAAACAATAAAATGGATGAAGCAAATGCCTCAAAGAAAAAAAAACCAGACTGTGCAAATGGACATACCAAATATCGCTGCATTGTTACATAACTGACATTAAACTGACCTTTCTCACATTTGTACTTCTTGTTACTGATTGACTAAAAGGGCAACCGCCTCATTGTTGTCGAACAACATGTTTACTGTTGCCTTGCTGGTTCTGGTTCCATGTTCAACTGAAAAATGATCCTGGTCCTAAACTGCCGTCTGAAGCTATTATTATGGCAAAACTTCACTATGGAGAAACAAATATTTATAAACACGGGGCCTGCGCTCGTTAGTGGTTTTCAAAGCACATTGAACTAAATGATAATGTTTTGTTTATGTTCACATTTTCACTGTCATTTATTTTTGCTGTGGTGCTCGATGGCCGCTGTGTGACTGTGAAGGAAACTCAGGTATGTAAACAGATGGCGAGCACTCACCAGCTTGCCCGTATCACTGCCTTTCCATGTGGTGATGGCGAGCTCCAGCAGGTCGATGTCCAGGACACACACATAGTCTGCGTGACACAGAGACACAGTGGTTTTTATTGGACACCTGTTCTTGTTTGCATCACTAATACTGGCAGCTGTATTGGCCCTACAAACACTGATTAAACGGAAGACTTCAGTCCCCCAAAATGACCATCTGTATATCATTTACACATCCTGTGCTACATTCAATCCATAAAGAAAAGTTCGTTTTTTTTCACATGCCTCTGGTAAATGCATTATCTAAAAATGGAGAAAATTCTTGGTGAAATTAAGTCGCATCTGTTTGCAAACTCTCACAAAGCTAATGCAGTATAATCTAAGTCTTATTTACCAAGTCATACGCTCAGTACTTTCCACACAGACAGTCCTTTTTGATAGGGGACTGAACTAAAAGCAAAACTTCCCCATGCTCTCCTCAAATCCAGACTCCATTTACAAAAACAGTAATTTTACCTCACTGAACACAGGAGCTGCTGGTCTACCACTGCCTCGATTAGCTAGTCTGTTTGTGTAATTGTGTGACTTTGATGAATCACTATTAGTTCAGTTTAAAATTGAGTACCATTGACCACTGAGTAAAAGCCTCACTTTGAAGGAGCATTAGGAGCCAGTATTATAAGAGAGCATCTGCCGATGACACAAAAACAATGTTTTCATTAACTCTAAACAGCACACACACACGTATAATGTCTCACCTCTCCTCAAGTCTACGGTGTCAGTCTCACATTTGTCAGAGAGGTAGAGAGCAGAGTCATCCAGGATGAATCTGAACACAACAAAAACACAACTTACACAAAGATCTTTATACTGTGAGACATCAGCTCATGTGGATGGTCAAAATATTTACAGTGCAGATTATCATTCCAACAAATAATATCAGTCTTCATGTTTAGTTGATTGTGAGCTGTACCTGAGGTGGAAGGTGGCAGTGTCTACGATGATATTACTGGACAGAGAGAAGGACTCCGCTGTGAACAACACGCGCAGTGGCAGATACAGAGGTCTGGCAAACAGAAAAACAAAAGATGACGGTGGAAAAAAGGAGGAAAATATCATGTAGGCTCTTATTTTAAGAAATCTTTGTAGGTATAGTATATACCTGTAGTCGACGGCACAGGTAGCGAGATGTGTGTGGAGGACAGTGATGACGGCAGGTGCTGTGTATCCCAGAATGGGATCGTCGATGACATCCAGGAAATCAACCAGCTGTAACAAACAGACAGACTCAGCTGGCAGGCAAAACAGCAAACATGTTAAATTAATCCAGCTAATTTGATTTCAGCGTTCAGCATGGTTTACATTTATCTGCACAATCCACATGGTTTAACTGGAAAATAAAACAGAACAAATTGCAATAATAACAAAGGCTCCAAGTTTATTAGATTATGAAATTTGCCGTATTAAATCATACTTTAGTGGCTACAATGTAATAATATATGCTTATTATCTCTGGGCACAAGAAAGGGGAAAAATGTTTTATGGCTGGGCTGGTGATTTAGTGCTGGTGGGATCAGTGAGGGAAAGCAGGCTGAAGTTAAGAGTTACCAGAACAGACGGTATATCGTTCCTGGTCAAGTCATCTGTGTCGCTCTCTGGATATTTCTTTTATGTGCTCAATTTTCTGGATGGAAAGATTCTTGTCTGTTCTGCATTATAAGTCTTCAATATCAAATTACTTTCAGTTATTTTGTCATTAACTGTAATCACCTTCAACTCTCCCGAAGCAAGCGTCTCAATGATGCAGCTGCAGGTAATGAGGTAATTTATGTAGTTGGAGAAAATGCTTAAATATCAAATAGCAATAGGAGGATAAAGCGTGAGATTTTCTAGACAAATATCTATACATATTTGATTTAATCACCAGGTATTATTAGGCTAAGTGTTGTCTGTAAAAAACAAACCTGTTAACAGCCGACTGTTTCATCTACAGGCTGAGATTTAGTTGTTGCAGTCTGATGCTGCTCTACTGTGTGAATGTGCGATTAACAACACTGACAGTGAATATTCAGTGTGAAAGCCTTGATTAACCCGCTACACAACAGCTTTTCATCATTTTTTCCTTTCTCTTCCGTGACTGTCTGCACTTTTCCTTCCCCCAGAGGGGTCACAAAGTTGGCAATGACGTAATGCCAGTCTGGTTTATAGCTTGGGGTCAAAGCCTGCCTTTCTGCTTTCTTTAATCTCTAATCTTTTTTTAACATGGCAGGGGGACAAATAAGAGTTTTGCTTTTTTGTATTTATTGATGGTTCAACCAACATTTCTTTGGCATAGCATTATTAATTCAAAGTGGTTTGTTTAAAGCGGAAAATGTACGCTGTTGGTGTCTACGCTGAATGCTGCATTAGCGCACTTTGGGTGATGCGTGATCTGTAAAGGCCCTGACACACTCAGTCAATGTTGTGCCACTGGTGAGCGTCTGCTGCCCTAGTTGGTCCTTGTTGGCTAAAGTCGGCTTTTTTCCCACCGAAATTGGCATCAGCGACTGCGGAGCCCATCGGTGGATGAAATCACTCTGATTGGCAGTTCAGCTCAGTGCACGAGAAGAATAACGGAGGTGAGGAAAGTGAGCTAAAGTCGAAAGGGACTGGGATTGAGACAAACTTGTTACATAAGGTGAGATTATTTATTCAGCCACTGAGCTCTTAACCAGAAACGTCTGTGATAGCTTGTGTTATTGTTCACTGGCCCACGGTAAATATGCTCTGTTTTAACAACCCTGAATTGTGTTTTTAATGTGCTGACTAGCGTCAAGACAATCCTCCAGTTTCCCTTTTTGAATGACAATTACAGACTACCGCCGTTCGCTGGTGTGGAGTTATGTCCTCTAACGCAGGCGCAGAACATACGTCTTTGTTGTGTGTTCATGTGCAACTTTTTTGGCCAAGACAAGGTGACATCAGGTGGCGCACCACAGGGTAATCATTGCCGCTAGTTCGTTGAAGTCAGTTTTGTGTGTCTGGGCTTTAAGAGGATCTCCTTGTGCTGCTTCTCACCTGCTCATGCCAGCTGTGATTAGTCTGTGTCATGTAATGTCGCATGGTGGCACCTTGAAGTCGAAGGGCGACTAGGAACTCCTTCAAAGAAACAGAAACAAACATTGTTTAATTTCAAACCTGCACCAGCTGCACAATCGGGCTTTGAAGAGGACGTACCTTGACACTCCTCTGTGGGTCCAGTGTGATTTTGATGGCTGTGGACAACATCTGTACCTCCCCCTCCTTGCCGCTTACACTGGCCACACCCACCTCTGTGGGGTAGATGGTAGGGTCCAAATGCTTTGGGGGAGTGAAGTTGGGCATTTCCAACCGCTGTGGGATGGGGGTGTCCTTCATCACCGCTGTACGGAACATAGATAAGCATTTTCTACTTAGCATTAAATCCACTTCAACATAGTTCAAAGAGGAATATATGAATTATGTTGCAGTTACATGTTTGCAAACAACATGACAATGTTCACCTCGATGGTAGAGTTCAACTCTTCTGCTCTCCAAACACAAGAAATTTAGATTTGGATCGTTCTGGTGCTGCGCCACACTAAATATCTTCCCCCCTTCCAGGTCGAGTACAATTTCCCCATGACTCTGGTCCTCCTGGTTCAGGGAGATGAAACAGAAACAGTTTAGAAACACAATGATGAGATAAGAAAATGGATACAGGGAAAATAATTATAAAGTGTGAATGGATCAAGCCAGAGCTGTTTTTAAGTCTTTTGAACCAAGTCCATGTCACGTCTTAGGTCTTTGTGACGTGACTTGCAAGCAGCCACATGGCTCCCTACCTTTTTGTCTGTTCTGGCTTGAAGGCGACCTTTGTTTATAATCACAGTGAGGGAGAGGAGGCTGAGGTTGTGGTTGGGCCGGGTCGCTGACTGTTGCGTCTTTCCCGATGATTCACTGGCCAAGTAGAACTGAGGCTCGTCCTCCTCTGAATCAGAGTCTGTGGCAGTGAGAGAAGACAAAGGAGACCATACCTAAACTATTCATCAGTGGAGGGACAAACACCTTGATACAAATACACACAAAATCTAAAAATGTTTTGTGAGGCTGGTTGCTTTTGTATCACATAGATCTACATGCTGTTTTTCTATCAAAGCAGTCGAGCTCACCCAGTCTGAAGGCTGACTTGCAGAGCTGAAACTCGTCGTGTTTTTGACGGTTGTGGTCGGGGCTGTGGGCTTGGGGGGGAGGAGGCTCCCACATCAACAGATCATTATTGATCCTTTTGGACAAAGGAGTGGATAAGGAACAATAATGTTACTTCAGATGCAGGATTTAAGACCAATATAAAGACAAAAAAATGAACAAAACAAAATTGCCAAAAAATGCACTTCTTACAGAAATCTCTACATGTCAAAAGTTTTTGATACCAAATCACAGCATGGGTTTTTTTATGGTGTTCCACAAGTTTTAGGCGTCTATATGTGGTGTTTAGGAGGGATTTTTGTTCATTTTTCATCAGTTCTTAAGTGGTAGAAAATGCCTAAATTTAGCATCAAGTACAGTATATATAATTAACATTATCAACTACTGAAATAAGAAAATAATTTAATTCTTTGTATTTAAGACATACTACTGAAGAAAATTTAGAACATTTCCAACTGTTTTGGGGGGCGCCTGGATAATCACACCTGTGCCACTGCTGACTTACCTGTTGTAGAAGCTCTGGAAGGCCTGTTTGCTGGGCAGGAGGACGTAAGCCAGTGGCAGGCTGATGTCCACCGCACACTGACACTGAGCGACACACTGCGCCTGAAACTGACGCATCTCCTCTGGGTCAGCTGGAATCACCATCTAAAACAAGGAAGGCAGAGGGACGAGTTCGGCCTGGAATCTTAATAAGATATTATTATTTATTTTTTTCGTGTGTGTGTCAGTGCACCTCCTCAGTCTCAAACATGGTGCGGTTGGAGGAGAACGGGGAGCTGGTTTTGTCGTTAAGTTCACAGTGACTTTCAAAGAAGGCGGCCCCGAGGTCCCTGATGAGGTTCATCCCACCCAGACCTGCTGCCGGGCCCTGAGTCTCACCGCCACGAACACGCACTGATATCCTGCTCACAGAAAAAATAGTAAGTATGTATGCTGGCTTGAGATAGAGTAACAATATTTTTGTCTTATTTGTTGAGCAAGAATGACTCCATTTAGACTCCAACTTTCTCTTGGAGAGCTTTAGTACTATAAAGCAGCTACTAACCTTGGCAGAGAGTCACGGTTCTTCTTCACTCTGATACAGGGGAAAGAGCCGCCCTCCCAGCCCTCGTATGAGCCTGTTGAGACACAACTCATCACTTCTATTTCTATCTTTTTAAAGGTCTGCTACAGCTCCTGTATACAAAAAAGTATGACCACACATCAGAGTTGCTGATGGGACATCTAACAGTACCAGGCCCGATGACAAGGCAGGGCCTCCAACATTCTTCAATTCAGCTTCTTCCTGAAAGCTTTCAAACTGTTGAGCATGGCCCGAGTTTGCAGCTTTGTGTCACCGACTTTTATTGAAATTGACTGATCGCCTGTTGCTGTGTTGCTCTTGGTGTGAACACAGCATGACAGAGCTAGCCTTTCATATCAAGTCCTTAGCAGACACATTTAGACAGCTACATCATTATAAAATGGCAGGAACTGTAAAATCGTCAGTGTGTGTCCTTTATAATATGAAACATGCAACAACAAGCAATACAAGCAACTCCCACCATATGTATGAGATAAAAGCTAGTCAGAGGAAATGACTAATGGTGCTATGTTTATAAAACCAAGGAGCTTTCTGAGTGGATTATTCAGATGAATTATGTTAAATTGAAAACATATTGGACTTTCTATGTTGGGACTTTCACTAAAGCACTGCAACCCTGAACTTATCCAGACATTACCCAGAGGAGCTGTATGTGAGAACACAAATGTCCAAATCAATGGGAGTGGACATTAAACTGACTTAAACCTGCCAGCTCCCGAGTACAGAGTCTGTGTAATGTACAAATGAATAGAGCTGGTCATTGTCCGGAGAATTCACAGCGATTGAGTGGGCGTGCTGGTGACATTTCTATCATGCGACCGGTGTAAAAAGACAAGAATACAACTATCCAAGGGTGAAGACGAAGGGTCATTTACATATAGATGCCAATGAAAACATCGAAGTGGGGAGACGATGAGATTTGGGAACTTCTGTTGGTTAGTACAAAGAGCTGCTGTACAGTGTTGTTGTGTTCCCACCGTGCAGGTCGGTGAAGGAGGCCTCCAGCAGCTGGGTGAGGCAGGGAGCCCACGGCTGTCCTGGTAATGTCTGCTCGCTCTGGAGGTCCGGGGCCTCCTGGTGCTTCAGCTCCAGCTCTGTCAACTCCAGCACCAGCGTCTCTTCCCGCACTGCTTTCTGGGTGGGAGGCCGACGTTTAGGCGGGGGCCGCAGATCCGGTATGGGGAAACGAAGCTTGAGGACGGCGTGGGGGGAGAGGAGGGTGAAGGAGGAGCACAGCTCACTGCTCTGGGTCTGAGAGGACAGAAAGTGAAAAATCAACAACTATTTTCAAACAGTAGTCAGTTGTCTTCTGTCACTGCTGAAGCTTCACGAGCTGCATAAGGAATACTGAACAAGTTTTTACTTAGTTTTATGTAAACTTTATTCACACTTGTGTCACAAATATGATCAGTTAGACATGATGGGATTAACTTTTCAAGCTTATACCAAAACCATCTTCGTGCTGTCATAGAAGTTTGAAGCCATTTCTTCTAAACATTGTGTTTTCTTGCATTAAACTAAAATTAGGTTACCCACTGTTTGATAACAGCTCGACATCTTTTAAGATCTTTTCTTTATGTAAATAGTTTCTTTATGATGTAATAAATGTAAGTGAGGTTCCACCTGCATGAGTCCAGGTACAGCAGTCTGTGTGGGACAGTGGCTGAAGGCTCGGCTCAGGTTGCCCAGGCGAGTGAGGATGTCTAGGTCCAGCTCAGCGCTCAGCTCTGCCAACTCCACCCGCACTACACTGTCCCGCCGTACCACCCGCTGTTTACCCTGACAACACACAAAAACACAAAGATTAATGTATCTGTCAATCAATTTCATACTCCAGTACGACACCTTTACAATATTTTGTATAACTTATCAACATAACACGAATGGAAGTCTTTATCTGATAAATCTTTCTGATACATAAATATTGTACAATATAAGGCTTTTGAAAACTTTAGCCAAAAACATTTGGTACTAGTCTTTAAAATTAAGGTGTCATAGTGTACCTGTTTTCACAATCAACTTTACATTAAAAGTATCATGTAGTTTCATAGGAAAAAACAAATACTTGCTGCTTTACCTCTTAAATTCCTCATTTTTAGAATAAGTATTTTTTTAATGCCCCTGTCTTCAATGACTTGTCAGTCCAGTGTTAGTCAGGACCTGGTGTTAACACTGTAACACGACACTACTTTACCTACTACACAAACCAAACAAACACTGTTTGTACAGCACATTCTGTCCACTGAAATGCAAGACAAAAACAAACTGAACATGAATTAAAAACAAATACTATTTATCTTATTTAAGAAAGGTTTTGTGCTTAGACAGGCACGTATCGAGTCAGGGTGTGTGTGTGTTAATGCGTACCCTACGCAAGTGTTTTTCAGTGAGGCCGTAGTGTAGCTGAGCACATGGTCTGGCTGTAGCTCCAACTGTGAACAGACCAGCTTTTTGGAACTGAAGCAACTGGGAAGAGACAAAGAGACACAATGTACATAAGTCTTTCTTATGAGCTTGGAAAGACAACAAACATTAACTACTTTAGGACAACAGATATCACATATCATAGTTCAATGTCCCTTCAACACCACATTTATCATGACTCCATGCTTTATGTGAAACATGTGTGATGTTGGTTACTACTGTTTGATATTGGCCACATTGAAAATATAATGACGCAGATGTAATTTAAGTCTTTAGTGTGAACAGCGAGTCATCTTCAGAGCTACTCAGACAGACAAAGAGATTTCTACCTCGCTGTACAGAGGCTTCCCGTCCTCCCAGAGGCACTCTAACAGTTCCAGTCTGCTGAAGGAAAGGTCAGAGGTCACAGCCCGACTGTGGCGACTGCCGCTCCGCATCTCACAGGCAACCTGCACTGCAGCTCCTGTAACTCTGGGATAGAGAGGATGACCGGAGCGATGTGAATGAGAATTAGAAAAAAACGAACATTTGCATTATGGCGTGCTGGGATTTGCATAATGCAGAATGATACAAATGTTTAAGACATGACACAAACCTGCAGGCTATTTAACTTCATCACGGTTTGTTGTATTTCAGAAAGTTATTTGTTTACTTAGCAGCATCTCATTAAATAAAGGGAAGTTTTACATTATCTTCAACTGAATGTTCTCACCTTTGTATTAAAACTAAACACAAAAACATGCCCAAAATAAGAGCCTTCCAATCTGTAATTGTTGTAAAAAGGAAATTAAGTGAAAAGCCACGTTAATTAGAATTACAACTCACCAAAGACACGCAATGTGTCTGTGTTTATCTACCTGAGATGGGAGTGTGGGCAGGCCTTGGCGAAGCCCCCTCTCAGGTGGTGGAAGTCTCTCTCGCTGAACATGCTGTCTTTGAAGAAGGCCAGCTCTCGGAAGAACACCTGAGACACCTGAGCCAATGACGAAGCTCCTTCAGGCTTGGAGGGCGGGTCCTCCTGCAGCAGCGTTAGGGTGAGCCCGCCAAGGGACAGTCGCAACAGGGCATCGGGCTTCAGCTGCTCTGCCTGGCCGCTGTGCGAGCGTCCTGCGAGGGAAAGGATGACAGTTGTTAAAGACACTCTTCTTTCTGACAACATAAATTACGACAAAAAGGTTTAATGTGTGTAAAACTGTAACATGCAGGTTTCATAAAAGAGTATAATTCTGAGGACAGTCCAGTGCATGATATTTTAGATCAGTAGTATTTGGTTAAATTATAAAGCGGGCTAGTTACTAAAATTTCCTCCCAGCATAGGCCTGAAAAAAAAGAGCCTATCCCTGCATCTATCAAATAAAACAAAGTACATTTCCATATGATTTAAACAATATTCATGATACATTTTGAAAGCAGAATACTTCTAACATACAGACACATTAAATTTGTATGGCACTTGTGTGGAAAATACAATGCTTTCTTTATCAACAATAAATTAGTCCTAGTACAAAGAATTAAAGGCCGACATTTCAAGTAAAGAAAACAAAATCTTCTGAATGAAATAAATTTAAAAAGTGCCTCTTGGGGAAAAAGTGAAAATAGAGCTTATTATTTTACATTTTTTCAACTTCCTTTCCTAGAAAGAGAAATGAGTTTGATCTCGGTTAGGATAGAGTCAGTGCCATTCTCACGCACGTGTGGGTGCTTGTTGCTAAGCCTGATATTTGGTATTGAAGGTGTTCATAGCGGAGAAAGTTGACTCAGAGCTGTAAGTCAATCCAAACACGTTCAAGGTGTGTAGTCTTACTGTGGTTTGAACAGGGAAAACAGTCTGTAGCCAGAAGGCAGCAGGGTGAGCTGCTCCATGCTGTCATCGCTCTCACAGTAAACAATCAATTTCATTGGCTCAGTTTAGTGACGCTATTGCGGTATTAACTGGATTAGATGTGCCCAACAGTGCTTCGTTACGATTATTTATTCTCATTAATTTATCAGAAGTTGGTCACAGATAGAACAGTCACGCTTCATTTGATGATGCCCATTTTAGACCTACAGATAAAACCCTTTACTCAGCGTTGCAGTAATTTTACCTCTGGTCTTTGCTTGGGGTAGACTTGACAAACAGCCTGCTACAGGATACCTCCTGGGACAGTTCATCATGCCCTGGCAGGGAAAATTAAAATTAAAATTGAAATTAGACTGCTTGAGATCTGATGAGTGTGCTGACATGTTTCAGAAAGAAAGAGAGCATAATTCCATAACATATCAAGTGCTGATACCCATGTTGCTGCTTGTAAATACTAAAGGCCTGTATTTAAAAAGGAAAAAAAATCAATTAAAGCTTGTTGTTCTAATTAAGGGCATAAAGTGAAATCATCTTCCAGCTTCTGATGGTTTTTCAGCCTTGCAGCAACAGTTGCTCTACATATGACCATCTGCCAAATGCTTGAACTGTAAACACACACACACACACACACACACACACACACACACACACACACACACACACACACACACACACACACACACACACACGCTGTACCTGTGCAGACAGCGCTGCAGGCTGTGTGAAGCTGGCCACACTGTGTGTAGAAGACTCCATATCACTATCTGACAACTCGCTGCCAGAGCGCACAGACGTCACGCTACTCGTCATCCCAGCAGGTCCCATGGAGAAAAACATTTCTGCAGGTACGTACACAGAGTGACAAGTTAAATACTACAATGTACACAAACATTTCAAGGCATGTTGCTGCTGGGAAAGGAGCGGCAGGAGTGTTTCAAAATAATTTACAGAAACACAAACATTTCACACCTCCACACTACCAGAGGTTTCTCATTTAAATGACATCCAAAAACAACCTAAAACTGTCATTGTACTTCCTACTGCCTTGCAAAAAACAGATTCCCTGTATTGTGAGATGATTAAGGCTGTGTGTATGTATATTTTTTACCCACAGTGACATGGTTATAAACTACATGTGTTTAGGAGCTGCTGACGTCTTGATGCATATCAGACAGACATTTTGTAACTGGACCTTTGCTGTACCTCCATTCTCCAGGCTGGTGATGTAGGGTTCCAGGTCTGGCTCAGTTTCCCAATCCCTGTCTCTGGGACTTGAGCCCAGCTGCTTACTAAGGTCCTCCTCAATCATACGCAGGTCATCTGAGTCTAAGGGACGGCTGAGGGCTCCACCACACTTTGTGTCTGTCTCTGGGGGAGACAGAGGACCGAGGAAGAGATTTAAGAATGTGTGTGCAAGAGAAAGAGACTGAGGCTGAGGGTGACCTCACATTAATGAGGCATTTACAGATGAGTGTGACCTTACCCTCCGGCTCCAAACTACAGAGGAAACAGCACAGCCCTATTGTCTGTGTCTGACAGTATCTGTTGTGAGTCCTCGTGCCTCTGAACAGTTTTTAATTATGTATTTCTAAAGCCTGCAGGCAGCGGATTACCTTCTGGTTTATAGACACAGAGGAGGTACTGACTAAGAAATGAATTAGTGGCTTATTTTGTGAGGGCATGCATGAACGCAAGAATCATTTATACATTTTACTGATCACAAAGATGGAGAAACAAGTGCAGTAGATTACCCTGAAGGCTGATGTTCATATGATTATGATTATGGTTTCAGTTCAGCTTCAGTCTGTCTGTCAGCAAGATTACATGAAAAACAACTTTCATGACACTTGGTTTAAGGGTGAAGCATGGGCCATTGCACTCGCTAAGGAGCACTTGGGGACAGCGGTGTCATGGGAGAACTGACACAACTGTAGCACCGTCACCATTGTTACAACATGTTTTTCTTAAACTAAGGTGTGGCTATGGAAATGTAAATAGACACACTAATCATCAGGGCCGTCATCAGGGAGGGTCAAAGAGTACAGATGACCCCGGCCGAGGCCAGGGGGAGCATGCACTTAAATGGGATTAAGTCCAACATTTTGCTTATTGACTTATATCATTGAAAATACAAGACATATGTATTAACAAAACATATATATTTATTGATGTCATTAAAACACCTCTCAATCTGCCATCTGATACCTCATCCCCACGGGAATTGTGAAAATGGTGCAGTCCAGTTTCGACCATACCAGGTATGACAGGCAGAAGCTGAACATGCCAAAGGTGATGAACTAAAATGACTTGCTACTTACTTGATTTTATGATAACTTAATGCCTTGCAGTAATTTCCTAAATCAATGTTTGATTTTACTTTTCTCTAATCTTTTTATTGGAGGGCATTTTTCATCTTCTTGTTTTGTTTTTAGGTAAAATGAGACTTTTAAAGACGTGCATTTTCCTCTGTGTTCTGAAATAACTGTTATCACAATGAGTATATGTATGTAAAAAAGAACATAGCCTGGACTGGTCTATAACACTGGATTTGGAAATGGTTGTTAGAGGTCTCTATCACTAAAAGGCCAACGTCCAAGAGCTTATTTGAAATTGCCCGTGTTGGCATTAGAGCTAAGAGTGGGTGGGTGTGGGTGGTTATGGAGTGGGTGTAGATGTGAGGCCCAATTTGGAAAATTTTGTCCCCCTGTCCATAATTTTCTAATGACTGGCCTGCATATCATGTAACTAATTATACTGTTACTCACATCAAAATGTGAATTGTCTGCAATAACAATAATTATCTGGTTTTCACAAATGTGTCAAATGTGCAAAATATTTCAAATGTAGGGTTACATAATAAATTCAGAGCTGAGATCACGAGACTTCAGCGACTGTAGGCACAACCATATTCTGACATAATTCTAGTATGGAACTTGACTGTTGGCCTTGGTGACGTCTGCGCCCTCACAGTGCCCTTATAGTTGATTCATGTTCTCAAAACAGGCCTCACTGTGACCTGACTATACTCTGACTGGTTCTTGCCATTAGCCATCTTACGATGACCAAATGACACATAATCTCTTGAATCATAGAGGCACATGACTCATCTTGTTTCGTGCTATAATCACCACGACACACTGAACATATCCAGGGGTCAGATTTCATTTAAGTGTCAAATTGTGATCGCATATGGAGCGTTTAATGGCTAAAGTCTGGCACATGTTCATCACACTGTTTTACTGTACCAGTGTCTATGCAGAGGGCTGCCAGCAGGTCTGTCAGATGGGTTATTTGATCTGGAGACAGCAGCATGTGGACGCAGCCCACCTTCCCGTCCAACTCCAACTGATGAACAGAGAGAAAGAGACAGGATGCAGGCATCAGTATGAGAGAACAGCTGAATCTGTTTATCGCTCGGTCTTTTCATCCTCGATTCAGAACTGGAAAATTGAGAGAAACTCATTATTTTGTTCCTCATTTATGAATCCCACACAAAAAACACTAATAATGGCTTGTTTTTTGTACTTTGATTGTATGCTCAAGTCAAAATTGGGAATGGAAAAAAGGGTCATGGACTGAATTTGATTTAGATAATTAATGTGTCCAATTTGTGTGACCACAAAGTCAGTGACCTCTTTGTGTCTTGCATTTGATAAACTTGCATCAACTACACTGCAGTTGCAGCACCTGGTTTAATGTAATGAATGTCAGTTTGCACATCATGCAGCACACAGTGTATGACACTGTATGCGTGTATAAAGACAGAACTGGGAACGCCTCAGAATTCACCAAGAGCCATCCTGTTTTTAGGATTTCTTCAATATCAAAGGAATTCAGTGATGGTTGTCAGTGCATCCAGTGGCGCTCATGTTGCCGCCTATAGTTTAACTCACTGTATCCATGTCATCATTATACTCCTTTGTTGTAAAAGTTTATCTTTACACACAAGTAAAGATTTTTAATGTGACATTTTCCAAAATGCTTTGTTGAAAAAAAGAAATAATGTACTGATATTCATATTAATACATTTAATCAGGTAGGGCCATCGCCCAAGTGTCAAGTGCAAGAGACGAAGATGTCAGTAATTTCCTGGTCACACAAATTGGACACACTCAGTAACAAAATCAAATTCGGTCCATAACTCATTTTTTCATTTCCTCCTTTGACTTAGGCATAAATCAAAATATGAAAAACAGCTGTTATTAGTTTTTTTGTGTGGATTCACAAATGAATAAAGACATTGTGGATCGTCTTTTGCTTTACAATTGAATTTCTAATTTAATATGAAAATGAATGAATTCAACTGCATTTAATAATCCTTCAGGATCTTACAGTGCACGCACGCACCGGGCACGCACACACACCTTTGGTCCAGGCAGCATTTCGTTCTGTTTGATCTTCACGGTGGTCTCGATGAAACCGGAGCAGCTTCCTATGAGCAGTGGCTGAGATGGAGGACAGGGAGGGGATGTCATGGGCTTGGCTTCTTCTTCCTCCTTCTCCTCCTCCTCCTCCTCTTCCTCCTCCTCATCATCATCTTGTTCTTCCTCCTCTTCTCCTTCACTTGCCGTGGCTGATTCAGGGTGTTCCTCTTCATGAGGACCCTGAGAAATGAGGAGAAATCTGTGAGCATTTCTGGTTATAAATCACATTGTTGTTTCATATTGATATAAATATATTGTGATATGTTCCTCCAGGTTTACAAATGAACTGTCAAGAAACAATCTTACATTTTATATAAAAACAAATTTGGAATGGAAGTGCTTATTACTTTGTAGCCTTGCAACAGTTGCAAGTTAGAAACATTCATTTTGATCTATCATCACTTTGGGAGTAAGAAACTGATTTATCAAAGTCTGAATAGCTGCAGTAAGTTATAAACCTCTTTAATCCTCATTAGCTCCTCCTGGACTGCTCATGCTGTGGAGCAAAATGTTGTGCAATTGAGTTTTAACTACTTTCTTAAGAACTAGAAGTACCGCCCGCGTACTAGTCAAGTTTCTCTTACAGTTCACACCCATGTCTGTGAAAACATGGATGTTTCACACACATCTTCCCTCCAGCAGCACAGACGATCTAGACAATCAGCACAGTTTCAAGGTGGACACCCAAGATTCACCAGGTCAGTATCTGACCAAATGTCTCGCCCTCTGTTTCTGAGACATTGAATAATGGCCATAAAAGTGTTTTATGTAGGATATTATGATGTCACAGTGACGTTGACCCTATACATTTTGGGTATGTCATCACTGTTTGACATTTGTGTGAAGTTTTGTCATGATTTGCAAAAAAATCCTTGGGTTACGGCCAAAAACATGTTTTGTGAGGTCACACTGACCTTGACCTTTGACCTTCAACCACAAAATCATAATTAGTTTATTCTTGAGTCCAAGTGAATGTTTGTGCCAAATTTGAGGAAATTCCCTCAAGGTGTTCGTGAGATAGTGCGTTCACAAAAATGAGAAGGCCCTTTGACGAATCAGTTCATCGTTTAGCCTCAGAGGACAATGTGCCAAATCTTGAGAAATTCCCTTGAGGTGTTCTTGAGATATCATGTTCACAAGAATGGGACCGCCGGACAGACAACTCAAACAAAACATAATGACTATAAGACTATAGCTATCGCTGGCACGGAGGCATAAAAATAGATACAAAGATCACACATATAGAATTATCCGCAGTGAGGTCTCCATCACCTGTACTGTGCCGGTGCTGTCGTAGAACAGCTGAACAGCGCTCAGCTGGAGGATCTTGTGCAGGAAGGCGGGCGGCTGGTGGATGTCGACAGGCACGGCAGTCTGGCTGGCTGGATCTCGCACCGCCTCGTCAAAGTACTCCAGCCTAAAGGCCGGTGCAAGCAAAAAGAAGTCAGATTTATATCAGTACATACGAGTAGAAGTCACACCTGCACTGTGACAGCAAACACATTGGTTTAAGGTAATGTGATTTTCAGCTTTAAAAAAACTCAGTTGCAACGGTACAAGGTCAGAATACTATCAAACTGCTCATGGAAATTATACCATGCTGTCATATCTGCTGCCAGTACGTCATATGATCAGAGAGCATCACCTCTACCTTTGTTACACGCTTCACAGGAATGAAACCAGTTTTTCTGTTGAAAATCAGGCTTTTGAGCTGACAGGGCCTTCTGGTCACTGACCCCAGATCAACACAGCTATCCTGAGCAGCTTTGTCAATAAGCCACAAAAACAAAAAGGGTTCAACAGTGACGCACGTTTGAAAATGGCAACACGGTCACATGGGACATGTGGCAATGATGGAAATAAACACAGAACTCCAGCTGTAGCTACCTGGTCATTAATCTAAGTGTGGAGTTGGGAATGACTGCAGATGAGCTCAGCTGACTTCACTTTGCAAATTTAGATCTAACAGTACTGTCACAGGAGCACTAATTGTGCTTTTAAGTTGATTAGGACTGAGTACTGCAGCATGATTTGTCAACAATGCAGTGAAATATACAAAGTCATTAAGAACGATAAACTTTCAATAAATCATACCTGCACAAGTCACGAGTAATATTTTATCTTAAGTCAACAAACCATTAACAATCTGGCTCCGCACAGCAACAGTGGTCCCACATTCATCACTGTCAAAGCCACAGCCTCCCCTGACATCCCATATTGACGACACCTTAACTTGTACAGCCTGCAGTTATTTGCAGCCACTGATAAAAGCCTGTTCAGGTGAGTGACCTCGTCCTTACTGACCCTGTTCAAAATGAGTTTCACGCTGAGGCCGACAGCACAAGGCCAAGGAGTGCAAGTTCATAACTGCAGCAGGGGCCTCTTCTCCTTATCTGCTGATGAGCAGGGAGAAGATGAAATCTAATTCTTGGCCTCCATTTTGCTTTTCCTCTCCCCTGACTGTAATATAAGTGCTGATGAGGGAGAGTTACAATATCACTGATCACAGAGGGATATTTAAGCACCCTCTTATGAGTGATAAAAAGTGAAATATAGCAAAAAAAAAGGAAGCTGTGGGTATAAATCTGGATGCTTTCTGTATGACACAAAAGATTTTAAAAATGATGCTGACCACTGTGTTTCAGCTCATCCTTTGTTCTTCTTTGACTCTGTCACATAAAATGCTTCAGATTCCATTTGTGTTTCAGTTTCTGCTCAGCTGCAGGACACTTTCATATCTTTACGATCATTGCCCCTTTATTAGTACACTTGTTCACACATGTACTTTGACAAAAAGGCCCACATCGCAGTGTTAACCTTTTGCTGTAGCAGTAAAATGAGGAAAGGTTATTTGCACATTCTCAGAAGTGAGAATCAAAGAAGCACGAATAAAAACGTATGCAGCGTCAGTTTGTTAACAGCATGCAGACATTTCAGAGTTATGTAAAATACCTGCACAAGATGTTTTTAATCCCAACCACCCTCTACACGTTTGCTCTGGCACAGGAGCATAGGTTTGCATATGGATGGTAGAAACATTTCCCTACCAGTATTTTCAGAGGACAGCACTGTCCCCACCAATATTTGAGCAAAAACCAAATCTGTTCTCTACACCAACACCCTTGCTCTGATCAGACCTCAAAAGCCACTGAACAAATCTTCTATTGATGTCATTACCAAAGAAAACAGAGCAGATATGAAAATCTGAGTTGGACCTTTCCTCATTGCCCTGTTACACCAGGAAGCTCTTTTCCATGTAATTCTACGATACTTCAAACCACAGTGGGTGTTGAAAGGTAATAGCGAAAGTGACTTGGTAGCTTAGCAGCTTTGCGTGCACTATGATCTTTTGTTGAACAAATCAAGTGAGTCTTCGGCCCTAAGCATAATCATGTCTCTAAAGCAGTGTAATTCATTAAAAAGCCACTCAGGTAGACTTTTCTATAAATATATTCTTGTCAAACGAACTGTAAAAGTGACCTTTGAAGTTGCACCATGAGCTGCTCTCTATCAGCATGTTTCAGCAGCGAACAGTAGCATAAGTAATGTCGTTCTGTTTTTCAGGATGTTCTCATTACTATTTTAAAAGGTGATGAACATAATTTAACTACAGACTTGCCGGCTGGCAACAAACAATCATGATTACAGTTTAACAGCAGCTAAAATATGTTTCTGAAAACATTTTAGATGAGAAACTCAGACATCGCAGTAACAGAATCTTGATTCATATTTAATTTGATATTTGACATATTTGAGAGTGCTTCTAAACTCTTTGTATCTTTGTATGTTAGCAAGCATGTGAGAATGCAGAAGTACAATCTATGATTTAAGCAACAGCCCTAAAGTCAGCGAAAAACTGCAGCGACTTGAGCTGAGAGATGAACAGGGAGAGCTGTGACCTGGTAAAATGGAAGAAAGTTTACCACAGTTCATTTACACATACTAGTCACATTGTTATGACACATAGCTGGTTAAAAATCGGAGAGGCATCCAATCTTGAAAAGAGAGTTAGGACGTACCGTTTGATGTGCACCTCTAAGGCAACGCCTGTTTCCAGGTCCAGGGGCTGGTGCTCGATGCGGACGATAGTATCTATGAAGGTGACTTTAATACGACGAAGGACTGCAAACACAGAGGAGATGAAAGACATGCAAAGGTTCATCAGCACTGACCTTTAAAATCATCCCCTCTTAGCTGTATGTGTTCAGATTGATACAGTCAGACTGCACATGATTACACTGGGGATACTTTGACGTCTGTATGTTCACACACTGTCACTCCTTTGCAGAGTGAGGGCACACACAGCTTCGACTCACCCGTCTCAATGGTTTGTGCAAACATCTCAAGCCCCTCTAGCTGGGCAGGCGGCTCCTCGGACGCCTCCGGAGGGTCCTTCAGGCACTCCTGAGCCAGCTGCATGCTGGAGGTCATGCTTGATGACCAGCCTTGGGAGTCCCAACCCCCACCTGAGTCCAAACAAAACCAGTGATTCAGTGATTTCTTGCACTTTAACAGAGGTGTAGTGTAAGTCACATGTGTGCACTTTATACATCCAATGCCAACATAATTAAACTCCTTAGTAAGTAACATAAAATGAACATTTTACACATGGAGATTCAAGTTGCACCTCCTGAGCTTTAGACCAGTGTAGAGCTAAGAGGATTAGCTGATTAATCGACTGTCAGGATAGTTATAAAGTATCAGCCTACAGTGTAAGAAGAGCAGTAAAAGAGGCAAAAAGAGAGACTGTAATACACAAGTTGAAGGAGCTGGTGGGTTTCACTGGAGTTTGTACCTTGCATGAGTTCATGTGACAAATAAATACATTGATACTAAAGGGACAATTCACTCCAAAATCATAAACATGTATTTTTCCTCTTACCTGTAGTGCTATTAATCAGTCTAGATTGTTTTGGTGTGTTGGAAATATCAGCTGTAGAGATGTCTGCTTTCTCTTCAGTATAATGGAACTAGATGGCACTCGGGTTGTGGTGCTCCATGTGCAAAAAACAGCAATGTCTCATGACCTGGTTAACTCAAGATAACAGACCTTGTTGTGAGCAGTTTCATGTGGGACCTATTTTCTTTATACTGAGCTACATCTTCCAACCTTATCACCACGCAGAAGGCATATACTGTATGTACTGCACTGTATGTACATGTACTGCATGTGCTGCTAGCTCACCTAGCACCACTGAGCTAGCTAATGTTCCACTTAAGGACACCATTAATGTTTATCACACTCTATCACAAGCACAAACCTCTCATCTAGGAGTGGATGCAAGCTTCCTTCTGCATGGTGATATGTTTGGGGGATGTAGTTTGGTGGAAAGACCATAGGTCCTACATGAAACTGTTCACAACAAGTACTGTGGATTAACTTGAGTAGCATCTAGTTCCATTATATTTGAGAGAAGGCAGACATCTCTACTGCCAATATCTCCAACACTTAATCTAATAAATAGCGCTATAAGTAAAAGAAAATATGTGTATTTTTGATGTCAGGGTGAACCGTCTCTTTGAAATAATGATCATAAGTAATCATTTCGGTCATTTTTTTTAAACAAAAGTGTAAAAAAATAATCTGATTAGTTACACAGATGTGAGGATTGCTGTTGTTTTTCCTCATATATGACAGTTAAGTGACTATTTAGGTGCGTTTCCTCTGACAAAACAACAAATTGATTGTGCTAGCTTGGGGTCTAGAACACTATAATCGACCATTTTTACTATTTTGACATTTTATTTAAAGATAAGCATCAATAAATTAAGCAAATAATCAGCAGATTAACTGATAAATTGCAGCCCTAGACCAGTGGTTTGATTAAAGGAGCACATAAAGGTCTGGATTTGTAGTAAGATGATTATGCCTGGATCCTCACTCGTGTACATTTTTATACTTCAATAACAAATCTTTACCAAACAGACTACTATGTACGCTTGCCTGTGTAACAACAGCTATTCATCACTGATAGTTTGGGGAATGAAGTAATAAAAACAGGGATATATAATTATGATTTTGGACCACACTGAAGCAGCAAGTGTACATCTGATAACAGTGGAAGATCCCCTCACTCAAGCTGTAGCTGACAGATGCATGTTTAGTGTCTCAAAAGGAAACCCCACAGGTTGTTGACTCAATAAGTTGTTTTTAGGTGAACTTACTGGTCCGGTACTTGGGTCGACATGTTATCTGAAGACCAGAAACTTCTAAGGTGCAGTGATCAGTCAGGAGAGCTTGCCATGGGATGGTCACTGCTATGCTGCTCACAAAGCCATCCACTATCTCCAGTGGAGCCCCCAGAGACTCCAACAGCTCATTGACCGCCTGCAGCAGAGAGGAGGCAGTGAGTAATGTGAAAAACACAAAGTGAAAGAGATGTTTATGAGCATGGTTTCATTTTCTGTCACCACTCTAGGAGACTTATGGAGAAAATGAAGTGTACAGCCAGCATGGCAGGGGGGTATACATGTGTTGAGGCTCTGGGGAGAGGTGCACTTAATCTGCTGAGCTGGTGATGTGTTCCCCTTAAGTGCATTTCCTCGAAGAAATGCGAGCTAGGCTAGGAGCATGACGTTGGAGATTGTTGTTGAACTCGAGAGCAGTTGCGAAACAGTCAAGGGTGCACGAGCCCGACAAAAACACACACGATGGCTGCTGCTGTGGGTCGAAGTTGACAGACAGCTCTCTTTTTAAAAACGACTCACCCAGACATCGAGGTTGATTTCCTTGATGACACCGCTGCCGTTGTACAGGTCCAAGCCCAGCTGGTCCAGGCTCAGTCGCTCCTGCAGAAAGTGACCGAGGTAGTGCTGTAAGAGGTACCGACAGGCCCGCTTCTTGATTGAGCCTGACCAGGGGAAGAGCCAGCGAGACATAGGGCCAGAGAGAGCGGGGAGAGGGAGCGAAGAGGTGGCGGAGGAGAACGAGTGCGAGTACAGTCCTCTGGCAACTGCATAACAGACTAAAACAAAGTGTGCAAAAACAAGGAATGAGCCACAGCTAGCTACAGGGGGCTAAGGAAGGGGCAGACCGTAACTCTAGTTCTCCCCTAGGCTTGACACCAAAACTCGAAAATCCTTTGTGTCAGGACCGACGAGACTCCCCCGCTACTTGACGAGACGTTACTCCAACTGTCTGTCGCTGTCTCGGCTCATATTTTCGGTACGTTTGTGTCGAATTGAAGCGGAAGGTCCCGTTGGTGCGTATCTCTTGTTTCAGGGTTGTTTATTGTTATCATACGCCAACTGCTGGTATGGTGAACGTAAGTGCGTCATGCGTCACAGTGACGAAAGACAAACCCGGAAGAGACAAACATGACGCCACCCCGCCACCGGGCGCCATCTTTGTAGTATTTTGTCAATCTTAATTAAAATAAATACTAAACTTGCTTTTTAAATATAAATATTTACTTACTTTTAAAAATTGGAACATTTATTATGATTGCTTTGAATTTATTTCATTTAATTGTAGATAAAACAGCAACACATAAATGAGTACATAGCCCATAATGTAACTTATGTGGGGAAATAAATAGATAAATAAATAAACACCGATTAGCCACTACAGTAGAACCACTGACAGGTTTAGTGAATAACTTTGATTATTTTGTTCCAATGCATTGTTCTGCTGGGAAACCTTTGGTTCTGGCATTCATGTGGGCACCACCTGACATGTTCCACCCACTCAAACACCGGTGCAGACCAAGTACCCCCCCTCATGGCAACAGTACTGCCCAATGGTAATGGCCCCCATAAGGATAACGCACCATGCCACACTGCAAACAACGCTCAGGAATGACCCAAGGAATGTGACAAAGACCTCAAAGTGTCAACCTGGCCTCCAAATTCCCCAGATCCCAATCTGAATGAGCATCTGTGGCACGTGCCATGAACCCACCTCACAACCCACTGGACTAAATGGATCTGTTACCAATGCACTAGTGCCAGACACTGCAGGACACTCCCACAGACCCTGTGTCCATACCTCCACAGGTCAGAGCCAAGTCCAAGGAGGCCCCACCTTGGATTAGGGATACATCTGGGGTACCGTCACATCACAAGAATCCTTGAGCAGACTGGGAAATTTATAAGCCAGGTCGACACCTTGAGCTTTTTAATCACGCTCCACAGGCCCATTTCTAAACAGTTTTTGTAGCGTGACATGCTGCTTTCCCTGCTGTGGGCCACTTGCCATCGGGGAGTACTATGAGTTCATGTGACAAATTAATTGATATAAAAACCTGGAAATTGGTGGCATTCTATTATATTGCATTATTCAATAAATTACATGTCAAAATTTGATTTACTCAGACAGTCAATCTGACTGAGAGGAATGTCTTTTATAGCCAATTTAATCAACTGATAAACAATTTTACTTAAATTGTAAGGACTATTAATTTATGCAATCTACAATCTAATTGGCATGGGGTTTCCCGATTTCCATTTTCAGCCATAGTAAGATTTCTGTAACCTTAATGGCATTCCAAAATTAACGTTTAGTTTGATTAACAAGCAGTAAAATTTAAGTTTGACTGGTGAATTAAATGATAGGTCCACATTTGGTCATGGCTGCTTGGAAACAATACTTAGGTACCCATATGAATATTGGAACTGTTGTTTTATTGTCCCTCCAATGTAGCTCAGCACAAAAACTATGACTTCAAAAAATATGAACATATCCTTTAAGCCTATTGGCTTGTTACACCACTTTAACCCCTCCATTTAAAAAAATAAATAATTAAATCACTGTAGACCACAAGAAGTGGGTGAAACACCAGAAAAAAAACTGTCAAACTAGCATTAAAGGGTGAAGAATGAACTCACACATCACTTTGGTCTTACTGTGGCTTAAGTGAACTGCATCAGTTGTGTAACAAAATGTATTTATTGTTGAACATAATACAACACTGACATGAACTCAAGTTTGACCACTGTCCATCTGTCTTTATTCCTATGAAAACATGTAGTGATTTCTATATATAAACGACCAAAAACTATGGTTACAATGACAACCAAAGATGGTATAACATCAGTCCTTGGTCAAACAGTTGGCTGTTAAAACAAAATAGTAAACTTGATCTACATTATTTTTAATAAAACAAAAAGGCAGAGTTTAAAGGATAAAGCACAAGCCATAAATAAAAATAACTGCAGATTTTATTTCACAGTATGATTAATCTCTTCATTTTATGAACGCAACGTCGGGGATCTTGCCATCCGTCTGGAAAGCAAAAGAGGAGAAAGCATTTTAGGTCCTTGCTGTAAAACAGTCACACCTTTATGGATATGCAGAGAAATGATGAATGAAAATGAAAAATCATTTTACCTTTAACTGAGTGAAAATTTGTGCAGCTCTGTTGAAATCCCACTCATTGTCTTGCAGACACCTAGAACAGAGAACAAATGTTTAAATATTTTGAATGAAATGAATAAATGATGTCGTGAAACACTGCCAACACCACAGGCGCAAAAACAAAACCTACTTCTGGGACCATTCCAGGTTCATGCCAGACTTCAGCGAGAAGGCTGTGAGCATCTCCTGCTGCGGTGCAGTGAGGGTGGGAACGGGACTGGAAGATGGAGTTGGGGCGGGAGCAACAAAGGCCCGGCGGATCTCCTCTGTTGTAGCCATCCGGATGAAAATCTGGTCATTCACGATGCACAAACTGTAGCACAGAAGGAACACAAAAAATAAGATTCGACTGTTTCAGGAGAACATCCACAATCTACAATTGAGTGTACTGACCTAACAAAGATCCTCCTCAAAACACTGCCTCAGCAAAACTGATTAATATTTATTTGTTCAGTATTATTATTATTATTATTATTATGAACAATGTATTTCTATAAAAGAATATTGTCATCTGTGGGTAAAATCTTTATATTTTTAATTTCTTATAGTTCTCTCCAAACAGGTATGATTGACCCTCTAAAATCAAAACAGGGCCAGTGTAAGTGCATTAGCTTTATCTAGGTGTACCTAATAAACTGGTAATATGAGTGTGTTCCTTTGTGTGTTAATCAAGAATGAAAAAATGTTATTATTCGAGCTCCTCTGCTCAGACAAAGATCTGGGTCACCATTTACATCTTAGCAGTAGGTTCATTGACTTGAAGATCCACAACAGTTGCTAATTTTAGTATCATGTCCCCTCCTCTGGGAAAATGTGAAGGACAACAGGATGATACAAACCATTGGGAGCTCAGGGAAAAAAAAACAAACAAACAAAAAAACTTACCCAGAGTTCCCTGCTGGGACAGTGATGAAAACCCGGGAGAAAGCCATGGTGGACTCTCGAGATTTACCATCAACAGCAACTGAAAAACAGACATGAAACACATTAGCAACAAACTCAACAGCACTTATCTTAACTTATCGTTGAGAACAAAAATCATGATGATGCAACGACTCACCTTCTTTGAAGACTCCACTCACTGTGAACGACAGTAGTGTGTTCTGTAAACAGAAACATTTTTTGTAGAATTAGTACATAGAAATGATTTGCAGTGAGAGGAAAAGGCTAATGACAAGTGCTGGCTGACAGAACAAACAAACTCACTGTGTAGGTGTTCACGTCGACAGTAAAGGAGGCGATGTCGTGCTGAGTCTTGGGCAACTCATTGAGGAAAGCCACCACGTTCAGTCGTGTATGCTTCAGAAGTCGAAACCGTATCGCTGAAAAAGGAAGTGTTCAGAGAGGGAAACATCAGAATGCATCTCAAAAATCATAAAAGCATTCAGTCTCAACAATTCAGACGCAACAAAAGGTTATCAGCTCGACAGGTAAACTCACTGGAGTCTTTGATTCTCTTCAGGTTTCGAGTGTCTTTGTGATATTCTCCCAGACTGCTCCTAAGACCAGAAGAGAGGGATGGATCAATGTGAAAACAGCCAAGACTCAGACAGGAAAGTGTTAGGATAAGAGCACACAATGCTGCAAAAATCTTTTAAACAAACAAATTCTAACTGTAAAAACACTGAAAAACATAACATCCCATTCCTTTATGTGTTATTCAGTGTTGCTACATGTTTACATAAGTGGGCTTGTTTGTGTGTGTTCTTACCTGGAGGGGTTCTGGGTGGAGTAAGGTGTTGTGAGGGATAACGATGCTCCATCATGGTAAGCATCCAGGAGTGGCTGTCTGTCCCCAGAGTCGTATATACTGTAGTACCTGCAACACAGTTACGCGACTTAGTTTTCTTGTGTGTGTGTTCCTGTGATTATTTACTGCCCCAAAAACTCTACTGGAACAGAAATTGTATTTACAGTAGCACTGGTGAATTAGGCACTAGTTGGGACATATTAACAGTACATTAATCCTGGAAAACAGGCACTTATCAACTGGCTGATGTGAGAAGATTAGCTACATTAGGTAGAAGGTAGAAACTCACTGTTGCAGGAACCGAAGAATGAGGGCCTTGATTTCGTCTGAGCCAAAACAACTGCCCTGGATTGTCAAATGGAAAAAAAAAATTAAAAATTGTCAAGTACATAAAAGAACACCATAATGATTACAATAATTTTGGGACTTCCACCTGAAGGAGGCCAGTGCAGCATAAACCTATTAACTAAATTACTAATGAGTCCTTGGGCTCTACTGAATGTCACGTACTTCAGGGGCCAGTTGCACCAACAGAGCTTAAACTTTCATCTCGCTAAAACTGGGTGTAATTCTTACAGTCAAAATCTTGGCAGTTTCTATATATTAGCAGCCCAATAAGCCACATTAGCTTTCTTACTAAAGTCTCCTTTTCTATTTAGCTAACTTACAAACATGAACACACACCTTGTCCATCAACTCGGCTTGTAAAACAAGCAACCAAACAAACGTTCACTGGTGAAGATGCATTGCTAACTTACCAGCAAATGTCAATGTTAGTGTGTTCAGACACTGGTGCAGTCCTTACACTTTAATACCACTGCTAACAACACCGTCTGTCCCTGAGTTGTAATATACAGCCAAGTTTATTTACTTTTTCCTCTGGAGTTTCACCTGCTAGCTGCTGTAAATCAAACACAGATGCGCTTCTCATGTAAAGCTCAATTAATCTTTGTATCCAAACATCTTTTCTTTTTCTCTGATCCTCCATAATTCCACTGCCACAAATGATAAATGTTAGGCTACACATTAGTAAGACAGCAGGAGGCTGTCAACAAAGTATCATAACAACGTATGCACTGTCAGGCAATAGCCACAGTTGCTGGGCATTAACATGACCACTAGGACCTGGCATAGTTAAGACTGGCCTTAAGTTTGGATGGTGCGAACCACTATAAAGTCCATTCTAAAGACTGGTCTTTAGTAGTTGGGACCAGGGTGTGTAAAGATCCAGTTAGTGCAACCCACTCCACAAGTAATTGTTAATGTGTCACTGAGTAAAAACATACAATTAATCACATAATAAAACAAGTTACCTTGCAGGGGGGGATGGTGGTAGGCGTTTCCACATCGAATCCAATGGGTGCGGGGAGGTCATGACCATCCTAAGAAGAAACCACGCATGAAGGAAGATATAAGAGAGAGGAATTAGCACTGGCTAAACTTTCTGCCACTTTGAATCAATTTATTTAGCAATGTGAGTGCATTTAGATTCAGCAAATATATCTCACAAAATGTAATTACTCTACTTTTCCCAACTTGTATAATCTGAGAAGGCCGTCTTTACTGCAACACTGCAATGTGCTACTCTGATTAATCACTGTAAAATCCATGCACTATGTGATCAATCTGATTCAACAGATCTGACACATCTCATTGTGTTATGAACACAGTTTTTGTAGATGTGAATTTAAACAATCTTCACAATAGCACCTAACAGGGGGGAGATGGTTGTAAAGAGATAAACACATGGACTTACCAGTTTGAGAAGTCGGGGAAACCTCTGCCGCACAGCACTGGTACGGAACAAAAATCAAGAGCAGTAAAGTTATCATCAAAAACACCACACCACACGCAGATAAATCATGTTTATTACTCTACGTAGCACTGTCAGTCACACCTGCTGACCCATCCAATGTCACTTTGTGCCATTCAGTTTAAGTCATTTTAAGATGATACACTGTCCATGACATCTGGGAGAATACAGTTATGTATATATGCACACATGAAAATGGAGTGTAATTACAACCAGTGCCAAAAGGGATTTAATCTTTTTAATTCAAGTAGATCTGCAAATGGACTATCATTCACACCCTTATCCTCTCTTCACTTTCATGCTGTGCCCTTTGTCAGTTCTCCCACCCCAAAGTGTACTTACCAGCAGGTATACTCACCCTCTCCCCCAACATGGAGATACACACAGATCTGACATGGGGAAGCAATATAAGCACACTTTTCTAGGAGCACACACATATACACATGCAGAGACCCACAATCTACCAGACTGCACTGAAACCAGCAAACACATCTGTTGGGAATTAGTGAAATGAAAAGGTTATACACTGCTGGGAGAGAGGTGGTTACCGCCAGTCTCATGTCCCCCACCCCCAAACTCTGGCCAAGATGCAAGGGAACAGATGAGTCTAGGTCACAAAACTAGAAAAAAAAGAAAGTAAAATTCACACAAACACAGTTTAACATTCGCACCAATCACTATCCGTTAAGAGAGTTTGTCGGTATCTGCGCCCATGATTATCAGCAAAGAAAGGCGACCTGAGAACAGAGCTGAACAAACAGGACAGATGGCCTCAGAGTGAGCTGGACGCAGCAGTCCCGCCACTACAGCCTTCCCCTGCTGCACAAGCAAAGCAGTTAACAGTATCTCATAGCCACCATCCACTCTGAAGAAGTGGGTCTTCATGCACTGGCAGCAACTACATTAATGCTATAAGCTTGTAATTTTTCAGCTTAATTTGGACCCACGTCTCTGTTTACAGATAACTGGGAGATCATTAAGCATTGGACTATAGTGATATGTCTTTACTCTGCTCTCTCTGCTTTATATTTGAGCCTTTTTGTACTGGTCACAGCCATCAGAAACTGGAAGAGGCAAGTGTTTCCACATTTTTTTTCATTGGACTTATTTCAGACAAAACTGGACTTCAATTTCCAGTTCAGAAGACATTTCCCTCACAAGTTAGTAAAGGGTATTTGCCAAACTCTCCACTTCATTCACTGATCAGCAGAGGCCTCTTTCAGACCAAAGAGAACCAACTTAGTGGAAGAGACGAACTGCTTTCTCTCTTTGGCTCATCGTATGTCATTGATAATGACACACTTCCCCCTCCGCCTCAGCCCAACGGCTTTTTCTGTCAAGTCCCATCTTCCCGATTTCTTCTCGTCACATTCTCAGTGAGTCGAGGCTCACAGGGACTGAGGCCGAGTAATCGTGACTGTGCCTGCCTTAGGTTGTCCCAGGGTTTCGAGGTGGGATCTTACCCGTCATAGGCTATCCAGCCTTCCATACTCGCCTGATACAGAGGGCCGAGTGGGCAAGGTGCTACAAGGGGAGGGGAAATCATTGGCTGCAGATTTCCTTTGTTTCATCCAAACATTTGTCAGCACAACTGTGCATTGCCCTCTCTCCGTTAAACAACCTACACTGTTTTACAGTACTGCTCAAGAGGCTACTGTGGATATATATTTTTTGAAAGCAGTTCACAGTACACTGTGTTTAAGGGTTGTCAAGCTGAATGTCTTCTTTAGAAAAAAGTGCTTCTTCTCAGAGATATTTATCAACAGCAGTGTGATGGTGTTTTACAGCAATTTATGGGACACTAACCAGGATGTCAGCAGGGGAGTGCTGGGTGCAGCATCACTGAGAACCATAAAATAGACCAAAGCTTGAAAGGATGTCCCACAGAAAAGCTGAATAAGTGACAGAGCGAAGATGGCTGTTCAAACTGTGGAGAGTTTAAGCAAGCTGAAAAGGAAAACCATGTGGGATTGCATCTTGGTTGATGCCACCTCAGCAACTTTTGAAAGTAAGTTTAGTTTGCGTTGTGAAAAGGAAATGTTAATCATCAAGTGGGAGGAAACGTATAAAACAACAATAAAGAATCATTATTTGATCTGATTACAATGAATTTGCGCGTTTCTGTTCCATTTCTTTATCTACACAGGAATACAAAAATAGAGGGAGTTAATCGTGAGTGTCAGCTGCCTCTGCCTCGTCCAAAGTTCATCTTTGACTGCTGGGAAATGGTTTTCGTTATTGTACATCTTACACAAACAAAGGCGTGCTTGATCTCCTTTTCCAGCATGCTGCTGCTGCATACTCCTGTCATACAGGAAACACTCCTGGACACCCCTACTCACACACCAACAGTCACACCACTGTGTCCCCTTCATAAAAACTTCTCCCCTCATCCCCCAAAATTGCTGACTGACCTGATGTATGAGGCCTGATCCTTGAAGAGGTCACACAGAGGGTTCCTGTTCAGCCACAGCTCCACCAGCTTCAGGCCCTTCACCTTGTCCAGCTCCCGGTCTGACTTCAGCTGGACGAGCACACAAAAAACAAGTTGGTGTGAGGAGGATTTAAAAATAAGTCAGGATAAGAGCCTGGTTATTATTCTCTCAAGAAACCGAGCAGCCAGTTTCACCTCATTGTGGGAGAGGTTGAGAGTTTTCAGATTGGGCGCCTTGGAAACCAAATCGGTGAGTTCATCGAGTTTGTGAATACGATTGTTGCTCAGGTTCAAGCATGTCAGCTGGCAAGAGAAAGAGAGGTGTGTAAGCACATTCAGTCTGAACCATCACTTAATGACAGCAGCTATGATAAAAGCAAAGTGTTTATCGCTTATTTTCGAGCTAACAATATTACAAACATCGTCTGTATTCATTTTACCTCTGGAATGTTTTCTTCAATGATCTTGATGACAGCCTCCATGTTTGTCTTCCTATTCAAGATGACTTCAATGTTCTGGGACGCCAGGTCTGTCACATAAAATAAAATACGCAATCAACATAGTACTAGTAAAAATATTTGAAAATCATTTTCAGTGACAATAAGGTAATTCAAAAATTCTGCAAGATTAAATTTCATCAACTCAACTCAACTTTATTTATAAAGCGCTTTAAAACAACCACAGTTGAAACAAAGTGCTGTACATAAGAGGTCATAAAACAATGACAAACAAACAAACAAAAAAATTAAAAATTAAAAATATAATAAATAAAAACAGAGCGAGGTCTCATGCTGGGTTAAAAGCCAGTGAGTAAAAGTGGGTTTTAAGGTGGGTTTTAAAAACAGACAGTGAGGGGGCCCGCCTGATGTGCAGTGGTTCATCACCAGGCTATCAATGTAAAACAAAACTTCAGTGGCTATTTTCAGACAAACTAGGCCCCCGTTTAACAGATAATTAAAAAACTAATTCTTTGGTTTAGCAGTAATATCTTCACAGCAACAACCACATATTAGCCTAGTATGTAGTCTCAGGCTCAGCATTCAATATCATGTCATACATGAGATTTGTGTGTGAAAGGGATGAGAGTGTTTAATTACCTGGGTCTGTTCGGATGTTGTTCAAGTCCAGCGCTTGCTGGGAGCCGTCAAAACGTTTGGCCATGCATTGCTGTGAAATATAGACAGCAGTCAACACGAGAGGCCTCAGGTGCACAGAAAAAATGATTAAAATTGATAGGAACTTCCTCCAAATTAATGCTGATTGGGTTACAGGGCGAAAGGAGAAGGAAATCAACTTTTCAAAAACATGAAAAGGAGTCCACTCTAAGTGCATGTAAATGGATTCATGGATCTCATTGCAAAAACTGGCATATTTTTCTTAACATCGATCTGCTTTTCAGTTCATGTTCGTTAATCCATACATCACGATTGCAACATTTGTGAGACTTTAACAGTCATCTAAAAATATCATTGTCTCAGCCACATTCAGACAATTTGTTATTTCGTCTAGCTCACCTTCAGGTGCTCCAAGTGTTCAGGCTTCAGCTCTGCAAGGAGGAAGGATGGAGGAGCGCTGGGGTTGACGTGCACTTCCACCTTGAAAAAACAACACATCATATGATAAGGGACTTTAGCTAAGAGAGTTTTAAAGTGTTATTTTTGGTTAATCATTATATAGAGGTCAAGGTCGGTTGAGAACTTAGTGACACTGTGTCAAAGCAGACAGGATAAGAACGTAATGACAGTGTAGCCATTATTAACAGAGAAGGAAGTTAACATGATGACAAGACTGATCATTAACCATAGTAGACTTTAAATAGTTTGAGGAAATAATAGATAATTTCCATTACCAACATACCTTATAACCATCTGTGTCTGTGATCTTGTGAGAACATTTGTGCAAAGCATTGGCAGCAGAGGAATCATCCACATAGAAATGGGCCCTGTTATGATCAACATGGTACTGGACACACAGAGGAGAAAGAGACATGATTGAAATTCATATAAACAAAGATGGTGCCAACGAACACACTTTCCTTAAAATCTTCAGTTTACAAATGTGTCTAAGTGGGGACTGGAGATATATCTTTTACCAGCAGAGGAGAATTAAAAAATAAATAAAAAAGGGAGCATTAAAAATCATCACTGTTTAATTTATCAGAACTCAAAGTACATCTGCATTTAAAAAGGCACAAGACACACAATACCCTTTTGAAAATCTATTAGTTTATAATAAGCAATCACAAGACGGTGTGGGATCTCACCTGTACAGGTGTGTAGGGCACTGAGCAGATGTTCCTAAGAGCTGTCAATAACCAGTTCTTGTCATATTTTCTTCCGTGTGGTATCTGTCAAACAGACAAAAGGGCAAAATATGAGCTCCTGTAACAGGTCACAAGATAGCATGAACGACCTGTGGCAGCTGTTGCAATACGCACCGTTACTTTGTACCAGCCCGACCGGTTTTTCCCCCCTCCTCCATTGCCTCCGGGTCGGTCTCTGAAGCCACCTCTTCCACCTCCTCCCCCTTTGCCTCGCCTGTCTTTGTCAAAGCGTCCATTTCCAGCCTTCCATTTATGTCTTCCATATGGGGTGCTAACGAGGACAAACAAGACCATATATTGAAACAATCCTCCTTTGGCCAGTGTTCACCATAAAACAAAATGTTTCCCACCTATCCTTGAGACTTGACACACATTTTGAATCCACTTCCTACAGCATAACATCACAGCAAAGCCATCTCTCTCTTTTCCCACACCTTTCATGACTGCTTTGCCACCTTTAATGGTGCATTTATGCTCCAAAATGTTACTGCCTCTGAAAATGATGTGCATCACGCAATGTTCATCCCTGTCTCCTAAAAATTACATTAATATATAACCAATTTTAAAACAGCAAATATGTTTAAAGGAAACACAATGCTGCACTAAATGCATATTTTTATTAACATAATGAGAAAATGCTGCTAATTACCATACCCAACAAGTCACAAAGAAGTTGATACTGAGGCTATCAGCACGCTTGCAATACAGGGTCAAACTGCAGTGATTACAGCATTATTTTTGTAATAATCTTTTTATTAACCAATAACTGCAATGACAATCTTTCCCTACCCTTAACCTAAGTGCTTTTGTTGCCTAAATCAAAAACAGGAGTCTGGACACAAACCAAGGATTCTGGTGTCCCAGTCCTGTACTCTGTATGTCCATGATCCATCCCAACTACCTCCCTGTTACCTCAGTGCAGTAGACAAAAAATGTTTCTTTGACTTAAAAGCAATGTGGTCTCTGAGCATAGTCAGGGCAGCTATTGTGTTGCCACCACAACGTAATTATGAATGTAATTTAGTAATATACAAATGTAATTCATAGGCAACAGGGTTGTCATGCAAGTGTTTGCAGACAGTTCTTATGCATGCACCAGAGCACCAGGTACAATCTGGACAACTTCTCATCAAATATTGCTTTATAGCTCTTTCAGTGGTCGAAAACTTCACAGTATACCTTTAATAAATGTGCACACACATGCTAGCTGATATTAGTTTGGACCCATTTTGAATTTGCAGGCCTTTTCTGTCCCATTACAATTCCATAACTACCATTAGGAAAGGATCTCTAAAAAGTTTATAAAAAACTGAAATGCATGTGTGGCTTATGAGTCACCAAGTTCAAATAATGCACTAAGATAACAGTGATATGACAGTCAAACAAAAAGTTACTTTACTGAGTTCAATTTACTTTTACACAGGGTCCAGAACAAATTTTTTCCTGGCTGGTAAGTGAAATTTCACTTACCAGCCAGGCAGATATTTTACCTGCTAACCAAATAAAAATTGCTTTCAAGTGTTGTAATTTGCTATCACTATTATTTAGCATGTCATTTGGGTCTTGTATGTGATTCTCAATCAATATTTTAATAGTGTGCACTAATATTAGTAATAATGTATGCTAAAATATCCACTGTTTCAACAGTTAAGTGTAATATTTGGGTTAAATTATGTAGTATCCTTACTACAGTGCAAAAAGAATCTTCCATTAAGGAATTTTACATGAATCACTGACTTCAGTCTCCTTTGGACAGTTGAGACATAAGATTTTAGCTCGACCAGACTCCAACAGCAGGGCCTGCCCTATATAAACATGAATGTCTCATCAAGTATTCAACGACATGTATTGAGTGAAAGTAAAGACACTCTTGGTCAAATATTACTCCAATACGAGTGAAAGTTGTTAAGTCTTTTTTTTTTTTTTTTTTTTAAATTTAAGTGAAACTGCACCAACTGATTAACATAGCAGGGATTGAAATAAAATAAATAAATAAAATAAAAATCAACCAAAAATCAACCAGCCACCCTCCTCCTCTGACAAGTTAAGAACAGTCCCTTAAGTGCGCAGAGGTTTGTGGACTGTTATCTGCCACAAAGAGAGAAATGTGAACGGCCTGTTTCTCCTCTGACACATCACATACCTGTGTGCCGCCACAGCTCAGCTGTTCGGGTACTTTTGGGCAGTCATGACACCAAGAAGAGGAAATTATTGGACCTGGAGCAAGGCTTCTCCGTCGCTGGTAAGCCGTTATCTTGCGCCGCGGAGCACCATGGCCACCGTATTTGACAGGAATACGTATTCCTGTCCGTGCCTGTGACCCCCGTTCAACCCACAACCGGCAGGATTCACCTTTCGTTTCTGAAAAAACTATTTTTAGTCGCAAATGCATGTGACGCACTTACGTGACCAAAGATCACCTCTGCCTGAAATACACATTACTCTGCAGGAAACCAGCCGATACCAGTATCGTTCTCCAGTAACAAAAAATGCATTTTTCACTGGTAAAAAAAAAAAAAAAAAAATTAACTCGCCAGAGTGGCGAGTGGTCTTTACCAGCCAGAGACAAAATCTACCCGTAATTGGCGAGTGGCAAGTGTTAGTTTTGGACCCTGCTTTCACAGTTTCACTTTCAGTTGGTTTTTCAGTGGTACTTTTTGGGCGAGAACATGGCTCACAGTGGTTTTCATCTGAAAGGAGCCAGGAGTGCTAAATGTGAAAAAAGTCAGACTTGTTCTACTTTCTCTTCCTGGGACTTACCACAGAGCAGCTTAGGATGCCTCGAGGCAGTTCAAGCAAGTCCACATGAAAGAAAGTATTGCTGTCTGTGTGTCACTCATCTTACGTATAGAAAGCACAGAAAAAAAGCCATTTTAAGCTTGAAAGTTTCTCTTGGCTTACACGCTTAACAATTCTACAAGCCTTCTTTATAAAGTAAGATACTTGTTTTAGAGCTTATCAACAAGTCAGACACTGACAAACATGTCTGGTGACAATTTTAAACTGTAAAACAATGTGTAAACAACAAACTGGTTCGGCCAGTCAGCCACACTTACAATCTGTGCTGGGAACTACTGTCCTGAGAGCTGTCACTCATAGTTACATCTGGATCAGGATCGTCGAGCCTAGACCGTGGCCCAGGACCTCCGAAGCCTCCAGCGTGGCTGCCCCGTTGGCGGTCTCTTCGGGACCTGTCATATGACTGACCCTTGTGGCCGCCTCTGTTTTTACGGTTGCGAAACGGTGCGGTTCTGTCATCATGCTCTGAGAAAGGGTGCAACAGTTTGTCAGTATTTACTTTAATATCACATCAAATACATACACAATCAAATAAAAAACTTTAGGTCCAATCTGTTATACAATATTAATTTGTCACCATATAAATAACAGAATTAGAGTTAAGCAAATAATGCACTATAATGAGTCACTGGTGGTGTATGAATAAAACCACAATGATGTCTCTTGCTGTTCGCAACCATAGGATATAAATCCTTAAAATACAACCTATATCTGAAATAATACTGTCACAGAAAAAACACCTAGCCTTGCCTTATTGAATGCTACAGTAACCGTAAACATTGCATTTTGTCTTATTAGTATTATAATAGTAAGTAACGTTACCAGGTAAATACTTGTGTGTATAAAATACCATTATTAGATATCCAGGGGAGGGCCCAACATATAATTTTACCTCCATTGACCATGTAACCAGTGCTCCTGACCTCCCTCCTCACCAAAAAGTCCCCTCGGCCTGAAGAAAAACGGTAGAAGTAGCACAAAAGATGTGAGGTTAATGCTGAAGGTAACAGGCTGTCTTACCGTTGTAGTAATGCCCGCCGTCCGCCATGTTTCTGAAATAGTGTTAGATTAAAAAACACACGGCGCTGGGTGAAAATATGATCTACCGGGCCTTGTTTCTCTCTTTCACGAAACACAAATCCTGGACTGAGGAAAAACTTCCAACATCCCAAGTCGTTTCGGAAGAAACACAAAGGCGAGCACGATGCGATCGCAGAGTGCTCTTTAACTAGCTGCTGGCTAGGCTAGGCTAGCTTCTCCTACTGCGCGTTGACGAGAAGACAGCGGAAGTACAACTTCAAAGAGGGGTTCACTTCCGGGGTAAGAAAAAATGGCGCGGAGAGTTAAACAAAAAAAAAGTTTTTAATGCTTGTTCGAAAAGTAAAAGATCACAAAAAACGGAGCGCATCACAATATAAAAGTTTACTAATGTTAGCTTTGACTTGACATTAGTCGTAAGCTGTAGTTAGCATACTGTGTGAACTGCCTGGAGGTTTAATGAATGGCTGTCTGACAAAGTATTTAACTACATATATATAAATGTAAACTACTTTAATGGTACATCAAAAGGCCGTTAGGTTGTATATTCATGCACAGACAGACGAAGTATAAAGTTAGCACAGAGCTTTTCCGTGGTTGTTAATGTGATAACATACTGAGTGCAAATGTAGAAACCAAGTCAACTGACAAAGTGTTACAGTAGGTCATCTACAAATCTGTGTCCGTAGGTGAATTGTCAACCACCCCAAGAGGTTTTACACAGCCCTTAAATTATGTATCTGTCATTTACAGATTCATGGTCTTGAACCTGAACAGGACACATCCAATCACCCTCACATTTAACCAGTCATCAATATAATTAAGCATTCTGGCTAATCAAAAAAGCCTTATTTAGTTTATCAAGAATGACATTTAGACAGTAAAATTCAGAAGAAAATACATGTTGCTTTGAATATTTAATGATAATAAAATAACATTTTATAGTAGCTTATTTTATTTGGTAAACTCTCTTTCAAAGTCTGCCAAATCTCCCACACTTTAACTTTTTATATTAATACAAATAACTTATATCAGGTTGTCCCTCTCTCAACTGCTCTTGTACAGTTTTTTTTTTAATTCTGTCATTATCATATAAGTTCATGTACCTCTTACTATTTATTTCTCTTACTTTCCAAGCCACTCATCTGTATTTATTTGATATTTGATATAACATTTTATGATGATTTATTTTATTTGTCAAATTCAATATCAAAGTTTACCAAACCTGTCACACTTTCTTACACAGATGTTAATCTTTGAATTTGGAAATTACATCGCCTCTCTTATAAATACTACTGTATTATATATATAATTGATGTGATTACAGGAGATTAAAATTCCTTTTAGCACTTGTGTTTTAATTTTTTCTTAACATTTTGTGTCTTATTTTACTTTACATATGAAACTACTCCTTAAATACCTCTAATCTAGTCACTTTACATGGGGCTTCAACAAATCAACTACATAATGAGTACTTTGCTGGCTTAATATTTTCTTGTTGGAGATATATTCACATAAATATACCATTGATAAAAGAAAAAAAACCTAGAATAAAATAGGAAATAGTCATATTGATTTGTGGAGTTGTGAAAAAAATAGGCCGTTACTCTTTGAATAACCTGTGTTTTTGTGTTGCCAACTGCAGTCCTAAACAGGTGTTTGTATCCCTCTCATTATTGTAATTGCTGACTGAAAATGCCACATGTTCAGCAGTGTCAAACAGGTAATGCCCTTGAGCCAAGTTTCATCTCCTTCCCAAAAGTAGCCTACACCATGACAAACTCAGTGATAAATCACAATGTGGGCTCATATGCAGCAAGGTGCAACGTCTAACGTTTCCCCATAGAGATTCAGCTAGTTAAACCTTATTTATTTTTAAATATTCATAACATTTCAACTGTATTATCCCCTTCAGACTTATCCCCGCCAATGTACACTTTAATTCCCACCAATACCAGACTCAACCTGAGGAAAACCTGTCCAAACTAATACACAGCTGTGAACTTGGACATAATCAGTGGATCAAACTTACTCTGATTCAACACACGTGTCACCACAGCCAGGTTGGGGTAGCTCCTCTGAGACAAAGTCAGGTGATCCATCTGGAAAAACCTTTCAAACCTAGCCTTTAGAAAAACTGTTAAACGTTATTCCTTATCGTTAAAATAAGAAAGAGGTCCCTTGCTCCAAAATCTTGGCAAAATTAAACCGCTTTTTCACAGCTTCTCCTCAGTCAGGCGGATGTTAACGGATGTTAGCTTTAGCTAGCTAGCTGTTAGCGTTAGCACGGGATCCGGCTGGACATCACGCTGGACTCACAGACACAGACCGACGATATTTACCGATTATTTTCGTTTACCGTGGCGATATTTTCCGTGATGATATCGGAAACAACTGCCCCTGCCTACTGTCTGCTGTCCCCGCTGCTGCCCCTCCGACTGTCCGCTCGCTTCACCTCCGGAACGAACAACAACATGGCGCCACCTGGCGGAAGTGACTGGAATCAGGATCAGGTATTGCATCACATTAGATTACATCACATATAGTACACACAGTTTCCAGATTAATAAATTCATCTAATTAAAACAACAGCTGTGAAATAGATCTTACCTCCATGACAGTTATAATGTTTTGTTGATATAGTTTTACAAAGCTGTTGGTTCAAATTTATGGTTATTCGTAGTTTGTGGTGCTGCTAAGTTGTGTTGCAATATACTGAGAGGTGTGTCCAGTATGTGGTCTGCCCTCATTGGTATTAATGGATGGACAGTATATCAGAAAAACCTGTTTGAAACACCTGCAGCCTCCGAAATGACCACATTATTGAATTAACAGCCCTGTAAGACCACAAGAATATGATAAACCTCATTAAGATAAGATTTATTGCACATTATTTAAATCTTAAATCTCTACTGGGTCTGATTACAGCACATATCAACTTTAATATCCAGTTTTCTTATATCCCCCCTCTTAAGTAGCTTTAAAGTTGAAGAGATCAACTGTTCAAAAGTTGTCAACTCTGTCTAACAGTATCCAAATGCACAAACACGTCTCGTGCATCACGTTGGATATCTTCGTAAAATTTGCAGTATCCACTGGAATTTAAAATAATGGTCTGTGGGTATGAACAATGTTAAGCTGTGCACATGGATGGCTTACTGCCCGGGCCTACTGGGCACAGGCCCGGGCATCGAAAGTGGCAGGGGCCCCACCAGTCTTCACCTGCAAAATGACACTTAAATGAACACATACTGACCAGGTAGAGAATCAAAATTACTCCAAAGAGACTCAAAATGACTGCAGAGAGACACAGAATGACTGCAAAGAGACAGAATGACTCCAAAGAGACTCAAAATAACTGTAAAGAGTCTCAAAATGACTACAGAGACACAAAATGACTGCAGAGAGACAAATGACAAAGAGACACAACATGACTGCAAAGTGACTCAAAATGACTGCAAAGAGACAGAGGATGGTTTCTGAGTACTCGTAATGTAGAGACATTAAGACTGAGCAGATAAAGAAATGTATTGTTTATTTCACTTAGTTTGGAGTGTCTTACATGTGAAGTTGTTTTGTGTAATTTCACCACAGCTTATATGACCAGGAGAAGACAACATTTCAGCTGCATCATCTGTAAACAATTCAAAACTCTGATAATATCACATCTGTTTTATAAATGGATTTTAAAGTTTCTTTTCATAAGTAAGGTTAGTCTCTTTATGATAGATTTACTTGTAATATGGGTGTTCAGCCAGATGTGCGTGTTTGCGTTTATGAGAGTTTTCTTTGCTGCTGTAAACAGATGATCTTAGTATATATTTCCACACAGAGTTTTTGAGGAAAATTTGTCTTTGGTCCCTTATGAATAATAAAAAGGGAACAGTAAAGAAGACAAAGTCTTTGTAACAAAACACTGTCTTCACAGTTACAGTGTTCACATACCAGATATGTAATTGCAAGACAAACATATCATATGTCCATGGATTGTAGCTGCATTGTACTCCCTCGTTCTTCTTCCTCAGCCTGTGAAGACAGAATTCCCAGCAACAGATGCTCCTCTGTTGTCTCTCCCAGTGAATGACATGAGGCGACACTTTAAAGAGTAACAGCAGCCATTTTGTCCACCTGATTCTGAATATGAGTGTTCGAGTGTCTCCACCACAACCCTCTGTGTACTTCATGTACCACTCTCTTGTTCTCCACAGCTGTCCTCCCGAAGCCCACAGGCCCCACTGATGGCCTCGCCCAGAGAGTTGATCAGAGACCTCAGACCGATGAGGTAGCCGTCCTCTCTGTTCCCCTCGAACCACGGGACGTCGTGTTGGAGCTCGCTCCTGTCAGGCACCGGGGTCGTCTTCCCAAAGTCTATCATCCACACGCAGGCCTTGCTGCTGTGGTCGTGCACAAAGAGAAGCGAGCTGCCAATCACCTGATCAGGTCAAACATATAAATATATGTAGATTCATTATAAGAATATGAAACTGGATCAGCAAAAAGACATCTGGGCCCAGTTTTTCAGAAGTAATCTGATCAGAATACGGCTATTGGATTGGATCAAATCCGAAATATAGGTTGTTTTAAAGAGGGGAAAAAGGATTACATCACACAATTCAGTTTTGCGTTGTTTAAAACGCTTTTAGTAAGATTGGGATACCTTTGATCCAAAAAATCTGATTTATCCTGATCCCAGCAGAAGAGTGGATTCATGGTGTAACTCAGGGACAAAATGTATTAAAACCTTTAAATTTGTCAAATATATATATATATATATATATATTACATTGATTTATATTTTACACTTGATTTGTTAAACTGTTACAGTGTACATAGATAAAGTAGACATTAGGCTATCTATTAAGCCTTTCAGTAAAATAAAGGATTTTTTTTGTCATAAAATACCCCCCAATTAGCTGTTAATATCAAACGAAAATTACCTGATTTTAACGTTCATTTAATCTTTTATAATATTCACAGTGGTATAGTCAAGTAGTTTCTGACACTGCACTCTCTCATACTGTTTTCTGTCTCTTGAAATAAAAACACATGACCCTAAGATGCCTATGCAGCCTGTTGTTTTTTTTTAGCTAGTAGCCCACATTGTAGCATGTAATCCTATTTGGAGCTCTGGTTATCCGGATTTGGTAATCTTGAAAAGTTTATATCTGGATCAGGGTGATCAAATCTAATGTTGCTTTGAAAAACTGATAGAAAAGTATGATGGATTAGCTGAACCTGGATAGTAAAACATGGGATTTCCAAATCCAGATCATTCTGATCCAGATACTTTTTTTTGGTCAAAATTGGGCCATGAGCTCAATGTGGTCTAATAACTTATTTTAATTTAATCATGTTTTATTTTGAATAAATTATTTATCTTGTTTTCAATAGCTGCTATTTTGACTCCATGATTTTCACTTCCTGTTAAGATGATATAAAACACTATAAGCAAGTTAAGATATGTCTATGTGTGAACTAACCTCATGGGTTTTGAAAAATGGTGAGTTCTTCAGAGTGTCTCTCAGGGCCAGGAGTCTGGTGTGGTACGCTTTCTGAAACCACAGATGGGTGGAGTTGTGGTTTAGCAGACATAAATAGCACACTTCACAGGTTGAAAGATTAATGTAATCAACTGAGGAGAGTGGAAATCAAAAATAAATTAAAAAATAACAGGAAGTCTCTGTTTTGCTTGTTCAATGTCATTTTATTTTCGTGAATGCTTGTTGTTAGTCTAGTTTTTTAATCAAATCTTAATTAAAAAAGTTTTGAAAGACAAAGCCTGTGTGGATTGTTGAGGTAATTTTGTGATAACTATCTTTAGACACGCACAGCAGGCATCAGTGCATTGATTATGTATTAGAAGCTACATATGGTTCGATCATGGCTTTTAACCCACAGGGCAGCAATTGGGGACACATAAACTAAAGAAATATCTAGTGTTAAGTAGTAGTAGTATTTTTCTATAGGGTTAAATCATTATTTTTTAATCTGTATTTCTTTGATTGTTCAGATTTGTGTTTTTTGTTTTGTTTTACTAATCAAAATCTGATTCAGAAAAATTACATAACGGCGTTTCTATGACGGACAGCACTGACCAAGATGTCCAGCTGACTCTTGGTGAAGTAGAGCATTGCATTCGTGACCTGATCTAGAGTCAGGATTTTCCTGAGGTCCCGTTGGACACTGCCGTCCTCCATCTGACTCACAGAGAGCGAAACACAACAACACAGATATGGGACATTTGAAAACTTACAGAGAATCAACCGCTTGAGATAACTATGTAATATTGGGTAACACAAGTTGTGCAGTGATTTGACTGGCCTACCATGATGCCCTCTATCCTGAGGCCCAGCGTGGATGTAGAACTGGTTGTGTCCCTCCATTGAAGGTATCGAAACTTGGTCACCCCTCTCTGTGCGTGCTCCTCTGCTGACAGAGCTGATGGGTCTACTTTCACCATCTTCTGGTACATGTCACTCCTCAGGGTGGCCTGAGTGCGAGCTTTGATCAGTTCATCCTCCTGGTATGTCCTGAGAAGGAAACTCATGTTGGGCATAAAAGCATATTGATTTTACCTCTCAGCTCCTCATCTAAGCACAAGTACACTCATTTCTACAGTGTTTGTGTATAAACCTGCAGGACTGTAACCTCTTGTAGAAGTAAACAATTGCTCTCAAACCTACCTGACTCCCATCTTGCAGTCCATAATGACGGGTCTCCTCAGGCCGCTCAGCAGGTCCTCCAGGCGGATGTAGCAGTGTTCCCCCCTGGTGACCAAGCCATGATACTGCGGGACAAAGGGTCTCAGCGGGTCGCTCATCAATAACTCAAGGCACTTTGCCTCCACCTCACTATACAGTTTCAACACCTCCCCTCCCTCACTCAGCTGGAAGTTACCTGGTGACGGCAGCAACAAAACGGACAACAGGAAGCATATTCACCATCCACGTGTTTAATAAAAGTAAAGTAAAATAACCTAAATGAACAGTCAGGTCTTTATATTGTGGACCTCAATGAGATGAAAAGACTTAACTCAGAGATTCTTGACTTAATGAAACATGTTCGAAAACCCTTAAAAACACACTGAATCAACTCAAAGTGTATAGTGGTAAAACCAAAAGAGATGACAACCTGACATTCTGGAGATAAAATGCTACAATGTATGTGAGCTTTATCCTGCATCTAAAAGTATAAGGATGTTTCTGAGTGCCTTTTATGTGTCTGTTTAAGATGAACATGCCTTGATGTCCAGCCAGCTGGACCCAGGAGCTCTGCCTCCGCAGCGACCAGTGCATCATGGTCAGGTAGGTTTTCCAGGTGCGGCTCTGAGGCAGAAAAGAAGAGCATGTTGATGTCTTCATGTGAGATAAACAGGGTTTGCAGCCTATCCCAGCATGCATTGTTTTTCAAGAAGCAGTTTACATCTCTGACAGGTCAACAGGCGTGAAGCATACAGAGAATTTCTGCATGCATTCAAGTGGAAAAGCCCCAGCCAGCAAGCAGGGCTGATATGACCACCTCCTTATGCTCAGAAGTATGAGGCTCCCATGTATAGGGAGTTCTGTGTGAATTTTTTGGTCTGCTAAAGCACTTTTCCATCCTCTACTCCTGAACAGACCATACTCACAGCAGACATCAGCTTGTCACAGTAGGAAAAGCACTGGTTTATGAACAACAATGGCTCTTAACTGTAAATGTAAAATAAATGTATGTATAAATGTAATTCTGAAGTCTTTGATTTCTCTCTCTGAGGAAAATGTGATAAACCATATCATTAAAGGGACAGTTCACCCCAAAATCAAAAATACATATCTTTTCTCTTACCTACAGTGCTATTAATCAGTCTAGATTGTTTTGGTGTGAGTTGGCAGGGGTTGGAGATATCAGACCTTGTTGGGAGCAGCTTCATGTAGGAACATTTTTCTTTCTACTGAACTACACCCGCCAAATGTGTCACTGCACAGACGGTGGCATGCATCTCCTAGTAGCTCACTTAGCACCACTGAGCTAGCTAACATTACAGCTCAGCTGTGGAGGACACCACGAACGTTTACATCTCTATGGCTGATATCTCCAACACTCTGCCAACTCACACCAAAACAATCTAGGTTGATAAATAGCACTGTAGGTAAGAGAAGAAATATATATTTTTGATTTTGGGGTGAACTGTCCCTTTAAGGCCAACCATTCTCTGAAATTATGCCTCTGACTGAGAGAATTTTGGGGGTATATTTTTCAGTATGAACACCTCTTAGGTCCACTATGCACGTCAAAAACTGTTTTGAGTGTCAGTGTGTTCGTTGTTTACAAACAGTGTTCATACCTTGACAGTTACGATCTGTTTTGTATATACACAAAACAGCTGCCACCAAACACAGACATGGCTGTTGAAAAACCAAAAAACCAAGTTGGCCTGAGCATGCTCAGTAGAGACACTCACAAAATGACAGGTTTCAAGCTTGAAGAAAATGTCTACAATATACAATATTTAAGACATAGCCCTTTAAATTTCAGATGTTTGCATCCTAAATGTTCTTATTTTGGTCACAGAGACTAAATATTTTGAAGATGCTTATTTCTCAGTCTTGTGTGGCGCTCTTTATTCAGTCCTTACAGGCTCACTGTGTCTGACAATGCAGAATGCAGACTGTGCTGTGAGAGTCTCTAGTCCTCCTCCCACCATTTGCTCCCCTCTACTCTCATATCTGTGGCAGTAGCAGCGGCGGCAGCAGCAGCCAGGCATGCAAACACCATTCAAATCTGACCTTGTCAAAGTCCTCTTTCAAGCCCATGCAAATCACCACGACCATAGGTGCAAAGAACAGTTGAGAAATATAGTTCTAGTCAGCCTCTTCCATGGAAAACCAGAACAGCCACATGCACAGGTGTGATAGCAGTACTATGCTATTTACTATGATACACGCCAAAATGAAAAACTTAACACCACATCTGTTCATTCTCACCTTCCTGAACGCCCTCCTCTTTGAGCCAACATCCTCTCCTTCACTGAAGACCTCATCACTCTCTGCTGAGGAGAGGTTGATGGAGGAGCTGGAGGAGGAAGAGGTGGAGGAGTGCAAAAGCTTGGAGAGAATTGGATGTGGGGAGGACCACTGATGTGTTGCGGGGCCGTCTCTCAGCTCCTTGGCCTCTTCATCCATCCCCTCTGGGGTCACCCCGCTCTCCTCGTCTTCTTCTTTTATTGCAAAAACTCTCTTCCTCTCTGTATCCTCCTCTTCTTTTCTTTCTTTGTCCAAACTGGAGTCTCTATTTCTCCTGTGTTTCAACTCACTGCTCGTGCCCCCCTCTTCATATTCCCACTCCTCCTCTCTTACAGTCTCCTCTACCCTTCTTTTCCCGCTCCACTTCGCCCTCTCCCATCCGTCTGTATCAACCTCATGGCTCCCACCTAACCTCTCCCTCCTCCTCAGCCTCCATTTTAACTTCACTTCATCCCTTGCACATCTTGGGATCAATTCAATGTCCTGTTTCTTTTCCGTGCCTTGAAAGACCTCACTCTTGTCTTCCCTATTCACTTCGCTTGATTCTGGATCGAGCTCATTGTCCTGCTCCCCGTCCTCTCCAAGTCCACCTATACACTGACTGTAAGGGGGGAAACTTTTTGTGGACTGGAGTTTGGGTCTAGATCTCAATCTGACTCTCCTGCAGCTGCCGGAAGGCCTTTCACTGATTGTCAGATGTCTGTCCGTCTCCTCTGACAGTGTTGCAGAAAAGTCATTATCCATAGTTTGCTTTTCCCCTGTCTCCATCTCCGTCTCCTCCGCGTGGTTCTCATCTATCACCATGTCCATCTTCGAGTCCAGTGGGTGAGCGTAGGTGTTGAATCTACTCCATGAGCCCAACGCATGTGCTTTTACAAAACAAGGAAATGTTTACAAGAGTTGTACAGTTTGAATAGGCTTGAGGAAATTAGTTTATACAAGTCTAAACCCCACTCTAACACATCCTCAACAATAACTCTATGTTCTTTTCAAAGGACACAAATGAAGATAAAAAACTATTAAATATAACATGTGTCTCACCTTTGTCCTCCACCTGTTGGAAAGCTCCGTGCCTGTCAGTGAGCTACATCCCTCTCTCATTATCCCTGCTGGTGCTGTAATTTGCATGCAGTGACGTCATTAAGTTTCCAAAACTAAAACAGCTGAGCAGACATCCAGGAATGACCCTGTGTCAGAGAGCAGGGTGGAGATAGAATAACGTGCCCTCACCCCCAGTCAGTGTTTACTGACTGCACAGAAGATACAAACACAAAGAAACAAACAGTCTGATAAGTGGTCCATGTTGTTTCACTAGCTCATTATAAACCAGTCTCATTGTATTTTGGGCAATTTAACAACCAATAAAATCAGGTTTGGATTTTCTAAATAAGTTAGTGGAATTTAGTTAGCTTGTTAGCTTATTAGCACAGTCAAATGACAGTATTGATATTATACTGATACTGTGATAATAGAATAGATATCGACATAGATTTTGGATATCATAATATTGTAAGTGTCTTGTCCTGGTTCTAAAGGCTGCATCACAGGAAAATGATGTTATTTTCTGAACTTACCAGACTGTACTAGCTGTTCTAATATTTGCCTTTAACTACTTCGTCATTACATCCACATTACTGATGATTTTTTATCAAAAATCCATTGTATAAATATTTTGTGAAGGCACCAGCAGTCAGTGCTTGTCGCAATATCAGTATCAAGGTATTGGATTGAAAATATGTATTTCATTTTCTCCATATCGCGCAGCCCTAATCAGGACAACATGCAAAACAGTGTGCAACAAGACAATTGGAGTACAGTTTATGGTGGAAGTGACACAGATGACACGTTTTTTTCAGGTGACAATCAAATTGTTAAAATAGTTTTGTCCCGACTGAAGTACAGTTAAAAGTTGAACATACAAAGACAAACGTTTTGTAACATGTTCAGCTGACAGACACATTCATCAAGTATCAGGTTTTCAGCATTTTAAAGTAACATTTCAGCCAGAATGAGAGTTATAATCTACACACAGCTCCACATTCTTACATCCCGAAGCCAAAAGAAGTTGATGGAATATATAAAAAAAGACCCCAGATAAAACAATGACTCATAATAATTAGTGGATGATTACAGTGTCATGCTTATCTCACATATTTTGTCTTTATTTATTCATATAGGTATTTCCTTGATAGTGTCTTATGTGTTTATTTGATATTGGACAGTTTTAGTGGACACTACATCACAGCTATGAAGTGCAAAGCAATAAACAGGCTCTGACAATGAGAGATTTGTGTGAGGTGACGAAGGCACAGGTGAGTCTATCCCATAAATAACAGGGTACTGTGATTAAAAATGAAACAGTGTGAGTGTTAACACAGAGGACATGATGTAAGAGCAAAAAGATCCACAACTCAAACAGTGCGGCTCAGGTTGTCACCCAACATATTTGTCAGAGGTGTGTGGGTCCTTTCCTGAGTCATTTTGAACCACATATCTTGCTTAAATCTCCTCTACATCTTATCGTTCCCTACACTTTACCCCTCTCTGTTATTAATGTCCTCACTCTGCCTCTGATTCACTTATTTCAATGAGAGGCAGAATCTGTCTGTTCTGCACCTCCGTGCCGTCGCCTGAGATCAAATGGAGCCTCTCCTGACTCGGATTTGTGGGGGTCATCTGGAGGGGACCCAGCAGCTCTGCAGCACCTGTCAAAGGATTTATTCTTGTAGTGACTGATGCAAATGACTTGAATAAAGCTGAAATTCCCTGCGCCTGTGTTTTTGTACCTGCAGCAGCGTCTTTTTCATCCTTTTGCTGGTTGTTGTTCACGTTATTGTCCGTATCTGACAGCAGTCCATTTGCTCTGAGCTGTAAACAAGGAGGAAAACAATCACTCAGAGCTTGTTGAGGCTGAGCTACAGCACCTGAGAGGAATTGGGTCATATTTCACACTCACTTAAACACCAAACTCACGAAGTGTGCGCAGCCCTGCAGCTGCAGTTAAACATTGTCTCTCCTCTCACCTGCTGCGGCCCCCACTCCTCTCCCAGCAGCAACCTCACGTAGCTGAGGACGAAGAGGAGACTGAGGAAGATGAAGTTACTGGTCACGCCCACCAGGGCTGATAGGGTAGGGAAGTTGAACAGCAAGTATCTGATGTGGAGAAACAATGAACAGAGTTGTTATGGCATGACAGTAATTATAAGGTGATGTTAAAAAAGGCTGCAGTATCCCACTTTCTCTCAGTTTGACTTCTGTGCCAGGAAGTTGGTTTTTTTTTTCAGTCATTTCCTCCAGAAAACCACAAAGAAAACATCTGAGCGTGATGCATTTACTCCACTGTGGGCTGTTAGAGTAGGAGGAGACATAAAAAAGTGAGTTTTTCCAGTGAAGAAATGAGTCCTATGGTTACAGTCGTTGTGTTAATGAGGCTGCTGTCAGTGGAGAAATGTATATGTCTTCATCCTCTGCGATAAATTTTCTGTCAGTGCTAAGATAATGATGCTCTTCCTCTTTTAAAAGGTCACTGACACGTGTTGTTTAATGAGATTAATAACTCATTCTCTTGATAGTAGATGGAACAAATATGAAACGTGTCAACGTGTTATATTGTAGAAATCTGGACAACGAATCACAGTAACTGCAGCCTCACTTTGTGATGTATACATGTAAAGATTATGGATTTTTTTCAGCATTATATACACATCTTACCTTAAACCAGTGAAGTGAGCATGAATGTTGAGCTCAGAGGAGTAGATCTGCACCTTGTCGGACAAGATCTCAATGAGGGCCGTGACTGAGGGGGCATACTGTGCACATGAAGACAAACCTATGAGATAGACATCCCAGCCCACTGACACATGTCAACGCGTTCATAAAGCAGTGCAGGACTCACAGGGTCGTCCGTGTAGTCTGAGAAGAGCTCCACCTCCAGCACTTGTTTCTGCTCAGCAACTCCAGTCAGAAAGGCCGGGAGGAACAGCAGCGTTCCCAGGTACCTCAGCAGGTCAGATCGGTAGCGCAGCATGCTCTGACCACAGCAGGACAACACAGTCATACACACAACACAGGGCTTATTTCAGTCTCCTAAGGATTCATTAATCTTCTCTTTCCTTACAAATTTATGATGCCATATCCCCAGAAGATGTTTTCACTGATATCATGATGAATACTTCCGGAAGGGTGATTGATGTTACTGATGGAAAGCTTAACCGTCTGACTCAATGATTTGTGCTCAGTTAAATTAACACTAGCAAAAGCTGATTGATCTCAGTGGACTCAAAGATGTTCAGTGTTTGTTTAAACCTGACCTCACATTTTGAAGTTTTGAAGCTGTACTTTGTGAGAGAGGATTTTGTGACGCTGATCAGTTCACTTTATACTCAAAACATCTTATTATTCAAAGCACAAATATCACAAGCCTGTAAAAGTACCATATCAGCACCTCTCTAATATAGTGCCAGGCTTCAAAAGCGGTATTTATTGGAACACTGATTCCCAATCTGAGGGTCCAGACCACTAATGGAGGTCCCTAAAGCTTCATGGTGGGTCGTGAGGCCTTAATTTTAAGGCTTGTAAGATTAATTTTTCTAAAAATATACAGTAGGTCTATACTTCAGCATTTCATTACATTCTGCAAAAATAAAATTGATGAATTGTTATTTCAGTAAGGGCCTGTTGAAGACCTAAACACAAGCTATACTGACAACCCGGTCTCATTCCGCTGTCGTTGAATGCCAGCGCAGTGACTTCTGCGTCAGACACCAATAAAAAACGCCATCCTTCATGTAGGCATGATACGCAGCCAGGCACTGGTGTCAGCGGAAAACGTGGCTGAACGACAACATAAGTTAAGGGCTAAACGTCCAACTAGGGTGAATGGGAACGGTGGTGGATGGGTCCAGCCATCACCAACTTTCGCCCTAGAGGCCAGAGTCTGCTTCCTGTATGACTGTAAAGCCAAACCCAGTTTTTTTTCTTAACTTAACCATGTACTTTTCTTTTGCCTAAAAAATGGCCAAGCCTCAGAGAGTAGAACACTGAATTTGTCAAAAATAAAAACCACTTTTAAGTATGTTTGATTGCTAGAAATGAAAGGAAAAACACAATGTCTGCTTAAAATTCATTGAAATGACTCATTTCACACAAACTTCCTGCAGTTACTGCATCTATTGTTTCAGTTATTTGTACCGTTCACCAGCTGTTCTGTATTGTTAGTGTTATGCATGGCATATGATATGAAATATCCATAAAATATGTCACTTAGTCAGGGGTCGTCAGTTTACTCAGCAATAGATAACGGAGCCCTTAAGAAACAACATACTTTTTTCCCCAGATCACTCAGTGTTTAATATAGTTGTCTTCTTACTATATAATGACAAAAGCTCTGTCTGTGTGTCCGTTCCACGTTTTTCTCCTCACTGACTTGGTCAATCCATGTGAAATGTGGCACAGTGGTAGAGGGTCATGGGAGGATGCGAATGAAGCAATATTACATCAATTGGCCAAAGGGGGGCGCTATAGCAACCGATTGAAATTGCAAACTTTGAATGGGCATATCTCATGACCCGTATGTCGCGGAGACATGAAACTTTGCACAGAGATGCCTCTCCTCATGAGGAACAACTTTGCCTCAAGAACCCATACTTCCGGTTATATAGATTTTCCGCCATTTTGAATTTTTTGAAAAACACTTAAAATCGATCTCTTCCTAGGAAGTTTGACCGATCTGCATGAAACTCAGTGAACATAATCTAGGGACCAATATCTAAAGTTCCCTCCATTATTGACCCCATCAAACAAAATGGGGGCACTAAAGAGCTTATTTCTTATCTAGGCCTAACCGCCATATCGATTTTTACTAAACTTGGTAGATATGTAGCACAGGACGCCTCAAGGTGACTGGAGAAATTTAACTCTAATTGGCAACTGGGTGGCGCTATAACAACAGAAAAATGCTTAAAAAGGGCTAAAATGCGACCGATGGCTGTGGCTCCTCCTGTGGCCCAATGTTTTTTTTCTCTTCTAACTATTGGTATGACTAAGTCATGGTATGGTATGCTGTACATAATCACGGAAACTGTCAGTGTGTCATTCTGTCAGTCAGTCATTCTGTCTGTCCCACGTTTTGAAACTGCACATAGGCATTGAGGATTGGCATAGGTAGAAGGTAACAAAGCTACCAATGGGTATGGACTAGTTAACGTTAATGATGGCTGCCCTTACATATCTAAATTCACTGGAAAAGCTTTCCTCCCATCATGTATTTTATCAGTCACCAGTTCACGTGTTCATCCTGCCAGCTCAGTCACCTGAGCACTGAGATCATCTTCTTTTGCGGTGGAGCTCTGCAGCAAGCATAAGCAGCCCTAATCTGGCTCTGACCAGGCTGTGTGATTAAAAGGTTAATGTGCGTCAGCGCTGTACTCACAAAGCGAGAGCTGGTGGCGGACAGCAGCTGTCTTGCCTGAGAAACACACAGCAATGCAACAGTGAATCATTTGAGTTTGCAGGATCTAGTAATGAAGCAGTATTTGATTGTTTGTACATATGTGGCCACATGGGAGCTGAAGAAATCAGACACTCACAGAGCGAGCAGAGGAGGCAACTTTTCCCCCATCCCGAGAGAAACAGGTTGTCTTGATCATGAACATCCCCAGATCCTGATTGGTTGGGGAATCAGGCATCTCCAGCTGTAGAGACATCCGATAGGCCTGGCCGAATGTCAGAGCCTGAATATAAAGTTTAAAAAGATTACACTCCTGGGAATAGACACAGATACATACACATACACATACACATGCACACATTCATACATACATGTTTCTTATTCTTCATCAGAGAGACGTTTGCCACTGGATAAGAGCACCAAAAAGAGGAGGGAGATTCACAGTCTGTCCTGCACACATAAATATGACTGACTGAGTGACAGTAAATAGTAAATAGCACAGGAATCAAACACAGCTGGACAGGAGTTCACACACACACACACACACACCTGTAGTAGTAGTGCACAGGTGAGGAGTAAGCCGCCCTGGGCATGTACGAGTAGTAGAAGCTCCCATATAAAAAGGCTGCAATCCAGAGAATCAGGAGGACAAAAGCTGACACAACAAAGCCCTGTACAACTCTCTGACGGGCACGTGACATCACCATGACGACAGCATCCCTGAGCCTCAGCAACCCCTCACCAATGAGCACTGACAGGTCTCCATCATCTCCTGGACGCATAGAGCTGTTTTGATCCATGAAATCTAAACATCAGCAAACAAGCAAGCAAGTGGAACTTTTTAAAAAACAGAGCAACTCATAAAGGGTTAAAATCACCACATTACGAGCATGTTTCAAAAGTGTAAAGCATTAATAAGAAGTATCATACCACTGACTCAGTCCTGCAGTCTCTGTGGTTGAAATGTCTCGAGTGTCATCCAGAGTTAGCCTATCTGGTTTTTATCCAACATTTCCCTGAAACAGATAGATCAGGCGTTGTGTTAAACTCAACACGGTTGATGATGTAATGATCTCATGGAGCCAGAGACAGAAGCAGCACTTTGATACACTGAGGGCTGTGAAACCACTGAGGCCAATCTCAGTCACAAGCAGAGGCCTCTGACGCCAGATGACTGAGAGAGACTGTGTCAGCAGTCAAATATCACCCTGAATGTAGTGCATGTATCTAGAAGCAAAGAAGCTACTAATAAGAATTTGTTTTGACACAATATGTGTTGTGCAGTAATGTTGATGCCATTCATCACTATTCCTCAGTGGGCATCACGTATCTGTGAAGGACTCTGAGTGGAAGCTGATTTGTGATAGCTCTAAAAGTGAGGAGCCCCCCTGGTGTGTCTCTGTGGCCTAAAGAGTTCCCATCACACCTACCCTCACAGAAGATCATGTATAATCTCAGAAGAAATGCCACACCTGTAATGTACAAGTATAGCTGAAATGATCAGTCGATTAACCAGTATGTTGATTCACAGAATATTGGGAAAAAGTGGCAACCATTTTAATAATCTTCTTAAACATTTCATGGTTCCAGCTTCAAAAATGTGATTATTTGCTTCTTGTCTTTCTAATTATTTTGATTATTTTTGAGTTTTAGAGTTAGCTGGAAAAACAAGCATTGTGAACGTGTTACGGCGGCCATCTTTCTGTATTAAGTAATTTTACTTTTAATACTTTAAGTACATTTTCCTGATTATAATTACTTTACATACTACCAGTAGATATTTCTACATTACGTATGTGGGACTTTTTACTTGTGACAGAGAATCTTAACAGTATGGTATTAGTTTGTTTTTTAATGCTAAAAAAGCACTAAGTTAATGTTAATGTATTGTCTATCTGGCAGTCTATTTGACTTTTACAAGTTGGAAAATGACAGAAATAAACTAAACTAAAATGCTTAACTAAATGATCTGATTACTTCATCTACCACTGCTTTCAGTTTAAAAGATATTTAAATGTTAAAAGAGGAAGGGAGTGGGGACTTGCTCAACACATAAATGAACTCTGACATGTAGATTTTCAGATTACGAGTCATGCAGGCGAGGACTGTAACGTTTTTAACTCAAAATTCAAACCAAAACTTTAAGAAAACAGTCTATCTAAACCTTTGGGTGGTTTCCAACAGCAACGTGCCTGCAGCAGTGCTCTTCTCGTCTTGTGGTAAAAACTCACCTCTGGTTTCTGCTGGTCAGAGATGAGCTGTTGGGAAATCACTTCTCCTTTCCCTGAAGTCTCTTTGTCAACACTATGACACTGTCTGGATAAAATGCTGTTAACAGAACACCCCCCTCACCAAAATTACATTAGCTGCTGAGAAGCTGCTATTGGACAGTGTTTAGTCCATCCCACATGAAGAGAGATGCTGCTGCTGCCAACTGGAACAGAGTTCTTAGTGTTGAACATGATACCGGCAACAAGGCTGAGGATTAAGAACAGGAGTTTATACTAAATCTATATGTTACACTACTAAAGCCCGATTGTATTGTTTATATTTAAGTGACGAGTAAGCCACAAGAGTAACATTACAGAAAATCAAGTATGTGTGATAAATAACTCCCTGTAAGAATATAATACAGTATATTTGGTAATTGCTGTGTTTGGGTAATTGGTAAAAAAATGATAGTTACGTTGCCGTTTGTGACAGTGTTTAATAATAATTTAATCTCATGAACAGGCTATATTATGATTTTTTTCATTGCTTTTGTTTTTCACATCCCAAACACAGTCCATACTTTTATATGCGTAATTGCTGAATCGTTTATTTTCTTGGTTTTGCATGTGTGTTTTATTTCTCCATTGCTGCTAAATGTCCTGCAAAGCTTTGATTTTCCCATATCACCCCTGATTTTGTGATAGACCTACTGTGCAATGATGCCCATCAATTGTTCCAAAATATTTTGTATGAAGGTATCTTAATTGACTGTACAAAGATTGTAGTTTACTTAGTTATACCTCGGGCTATGTCCTGCTAGCAAAGTAAAACTGATTATTTTAAAAGGTGGAATCACAAACAAAACAGCCATATCTTTACACTTCACAATCCTGCATTGTATAGAGAGTCTACTTTCTAAATAGCAGAGAGATAAAATACCCTAATACCTGATGCAAACTAAGTCATGTAGCTACTGTGCAAGAACCTATGCAGTATTTTATTGAAAACATAAAAAAGTAAATAAATAAATAACAGGGGGAAAGTGCAGAAATATCTGTGACACTGACCAGGATAAGTGTATTAGAGCATACATGAGTGGCTGAAAGTGCAGATACAAATGTTTTGTGATCAGGGGTGTAAATATAGACAGTGGAGGCAGTGTGGTTGCACTGGGGTCCGTGGGGTGGAGGGGCCCGCAGAGAGAGTGGGCTCTTGCAGGTAATTCTGATTGCCTCCTTGAATATATTTATCTGTGTTCAAAAAGGAATAACAATAAAAAACATTGCTAATTCCAGAGATGGTGCCATTTGCCATATATGTCCTCAACAAGGCAATCCCACTTGCATCATGGTTTTCTTTTTTATTTTCATTTCTTTTTTTAAAGTCAGGAGCTATCTAAATTAGATGCTTTTTCTACACTATATATATATATATAAACTGTATATAAGAATGCCCAATAAAGATAATGACTTTACGTACAGGGTGGATAAAAACAAAGAATAAAGAGAGCTGAGAATATAAAGGCAGAAACTACAAAGTAGAATAATCCCTCACCAAGAGGGGGCGACATTCTCTGGCGGAGCAGAAAAAACCCGCCAAAACGTCTTGTAGCGTAGAAGAAGACGCTTTCGTCCAATCACACGCAGCGACCGGCGCTACCCGGAAATGGTCCAATATTACGTTTCATTTACAGAAAAAGTTGGAAAAGTGCTGAAAGGTAATGTTGGGAGTTATATTTCTCAAATCGATATTTAAGTCGCTTGACAGCATGTTTAATAATGTTCACGAGAAACGGATGCAACATGCAAATATGACGAAATATTTAGGAGGAAACATGCTGTTTATTTTAGGGAAAGTCTGAACTGGTTGTTGTCACAGCTTCACCATAAACAAGCACGCATTAAACAAGGGACAGCTTCTGATACTGACGTTACTTCTTTAGAAAAACATGTCAGGAAAAGCCTTAGGATTATTTTCTCAAAATATATTTTAACCACATTTAACAAACTGTCTGTGCTGTATTTACAGTTAGTAATATACTCCTCTGATAGAGCCAGTAGATACTTTAGAGATTACCTTCATATGTCTCAAATCACAGCAATACATTTGAGGTTTACACAGAATACAGGGGTGCAATATGTTGTTATTCATGTGTGTCCTCTCCTGTCTCCTGGTTGCAGGATGTCTTGTAACACCAGTGTGACCCGTGTTCTTGTATCATCTGTGGGCCAAGCACAGCGAGTCCCAGTCCAGCTGATGCCCTGTGAGATTGAACACAGTGGACCTGCCTCGGTCTCACAGTACCTCACTGCTACCACGAAAGACGGCAAACTAGGTACAGTCAGCCTCTCTACCAGTAGATAGAAAGCAAATTATTGTTACTGGTCCAGTTTGCAGTTCATTGAAAACAGTGGAGGAGATAAAGCCCATAATAATAATCCCACAAATGATCACCAAATGAGGTGATTCTCTCAGTTCTTACAAGATACAGGAGAGCAGGAAAGTGATTAGGTTTTCAAAAGTTGTTTATACACTGGTGACAATGTTTTGATTGGATAGTCCTGCCAGTATAAGCATGACAAGCTTCCACTGGTTTCGAGCCATGTTATGCTGCTTTATACTGTAACTGCCCGTTCCAGTATGGGACATTTGTGTCCAAGTTAAATAGGTGCTGGTATCAGTTGTTTGACCTGATCCAGATTTTTTGTTTAGTTTCTTTAGTTCAGAAAGATCCCAGTTCCACCACGATCATCATGATAAAATAGGGGATATGCTATTTTTCGGTACAAATAAATCAAAACAACATGACCATGCCAGATTTAGAATCCACAGCTTTTGGACATGATTTAGGACGTTTGGATTTAGGACTTCAAGTCAACAGTAGTTTTTTAGTGTGGGAGGAAAACTGTCTCTAACAACCGTCCTTTTTGCATTTTTACTCATTTCAGAAAAGGCAGTGTCATTCAGAGGTCGTGGGTTGAAGGGACAGGAGCTCAGCTGTCCACATGGCTACACTGGCTTGGTGCTGAAAGAGATCAACAAGCCCGGCTCAGACCAAGAGGTAAACATTACTGATGTCATCTTTCACGTCACAAAAACTATTTAAGTTTACCAGCATATCTTGTTACTGTGTCTACATGATGGTAATTTATGTTTGTGTGTGTTTCTAGGACAGGACAGTGAAGGTAACCTCTGTGTTTGACAAGCTGACCTACTGGAACCTGGAGACGCCTCCAAACTCAGACGATACAGTTGTGATGGCGATGGATTGGCCAGAGCTGGCTGAGGCGGTGAGTTCAGCTGACTTTTTTTAAAAAAAACTTTATTTAACCAGACAAGACATGAAGAACAAATTGTTGCTTACAATGACAACCAGGCACTTTAAAAAATGCTTTTTTTAAAAATATATATTGATATTTTGTCTCTTCACAGATCCACGGGCCAGTGGAAGACTGAAGAGGTTTCCGGCCACACTCATTGAAAGAAAGGCTAATAACGAGTGTTATTCAGTGTTACTATAGCAGATTAATAAGCATCAGGTGTAATGTTTATATTTTTGTATATCTTCTTTTGTAGTGAAACACAGAAAATAAAAGATACTGCTGACTGAACAACCAGTGTGATTATGATTCACTGAAACAAGACCTCCACATTGTTTCTACTAACAGTGTTTATTCACAAGGGAACATTTAGATTTTGCACACCAGCTACCATGAAACTCTTGGAAATGATCACAGACTCAACTGTCCCTTCTGAATATCCAAAACGCTTCAATTTGTGTGATAATACCAGTCAGTTTTCATCAGAACATACAGAAACTGTAGAAATGGCACAGGACAACAAATTCTGAAGTGTCAAACAGTCATTTAGGCACATTTAAAGTTTAAATTTAAACATTTAAAGAGGTCACATGGGCAGTAAGAAATGCCAAACACATTAAGGGTGGATCCCCAAACTAACCCTGACGGAGAACGCCCAGAACACTTTATGAAATATATGTGGCAAAAACACAAATTAGGATAAGAAAGCCACAGTGATCAGAGAATCTGGCTGACTTCACAGTAAACTCTTGTATATAATTGTGGACAGCTACTACAAATGCATTAATGGGTTGTCAGTTTCAGTTTGCATGGCTGACACTAATATTTCTGGGCCACTTGCCTCTCCTTCATCAGACTTCTTACTGCAATTTTCAAAGAAATAAGGTCGTGATGAAACAAGGGAAAGTAAAGGCCATTTGGCACAGCTGATTTTCTACGCCATCAGATACAGAGTAGTGTGAATATCTGCTATTGATGAAGCAGCTTCATTAAAACTGATACAAGGAAAAGCTTGTATTCCGGGTTTCCATGGTCATTAAATTCCTGGAAATGTAATGAAATTAGATAAACTGGATTTCAGGGCCTAGAAATGGTTTGGAATTAACAGAACTGACAGTGGTACATAGACCAGACCGGCTTCATGTCATCTTCAAGGCCGTGCCTCCTTTTGGTTGGGAAGTACAATGCAGTCACATCAGGACAGAGATAGAAAAAATCTAAAAAGCCGTAGTGTCGAGGGTCGACCAAAGCTTTCACACTGAGATTTTAAGCACATAAGATTCATGAAAATTCACTGTCAGTGTGGAAACTTGTTAAATGATGCTGGTGACAGTTTCTACTGATGGGTAGCTAATGTTAGCTTGAGTAGGACGCTGCTGCAGTACAGTCATACAGTACAGCATCAGACTGTCGCCAACTAAATCTCAGCCTGTAGATCGAACATTTGGCTTTTAACACGTTGGAGATTTACAGACAGCACTTGGCAAAACGATACCTGAGGACTCAATCAAATATGTTAATTCATTTGGACGTGGAAAGAGTGAGGGGACATGATGGCAATGACCCTTAATTTAACAAGGTATCGTGAATACTCAGGTTCAGGCAAGATCACAAAACAATTATTAGACATGCCCATAAAAGAAATGCCTATTTAACAAGAAATGAATACATACAGAATGAATGAATTATAATTCAAACACATGTCAAATTGTATTGACACTTACAGGATCTTTTGTGATCTTTCCTCCAAAAAGGGGCGTGGCCCTGATGTTTTGCAGAGGACCTGTCCCATATGTGCCGGTCTGGCTTATTGGCAGCTAGTTGGTGCCAGTAATTTCTAATCAGCGAGTAAAATGGAACTGCCTGGGAAGTGCGTGTTTAGTTTAGTTTAGTTTAGTAGTAGTGTATGGCTGTATCGCTATACAGGCCCACCCATTTACACTACTTAAATTAAGTCATGGAAACACAGTATCACAGAAAAGTAAAGCAATTGTTCTGACAGGTAAAAGTGTGTGAAAACCCTGTGTACTACAAGTTATAAAATGGCACTCTCTGATAATAATTTTAAGATTTGTGCAGGTTTCATTTTGCAAATAAAACACCAGACAGTACAACACTACTACATTTACAGTCAGTCAAACTTTGCTGGCACAGAGTCAAACTGAAAAGGCAGTCGTACAGATTACATGTCATGTAACTGATTAAGTTAAAATACAACAGCTTTCCCTTATTTGTGTTTGGAGTTAATATAGCGAACAAAGTGAAGGATATCACACAACTCTTTGAAACATTTTTTAACATTACTGAATCTTCTTACAACAATGAAGCGTTTGATCATTTTCTATACTCATACAAATGTATGAATAATGATAAAGGAATCTTGGCTCCTCGTTTGACAGCAATTTTAGTTTTGAGCAGCACCACAGTGCTTGTGCAACCAGGTTTATTTGAGACGGGGCTAAAACATCAAAAAGGGATAAAACAGCTAAAAGAATGAAAAGTAAACATCTAGTGTTTTGCCTTTTCCAGCAGCAGCAAATAGAGGAAATGTTGCTATTCTTGTTTTCATTAAGTCAGGTAGTGTGCTAGGTACCTAAGGTTTCTGACAGTAGTAGTTACCATTGTTACAACTTAAAGCACAGGCGAACTGGTGACATAACCAAGAAGTCGTGTGATAGGACAACAAAAATGTGATGCAAAGCAGCTCCGGCAACTTTTACCCTGTGTTTAGTCAATTTTCATTGGCTAACTCTGCTCTGGAGCTAACCAATAAGCCCTAAGTTAATGTCGATGTTAGCCCACTTGGAATGTGCCAGGACTGTGCCCTAGCGTTATGCTAACGAAATGAAGAGCCCCACCCTATAAATTGACGAGATTGGTTCCTTAGGTTTGTGATGTAACAAACCCTGGCAGTCTGAACGTGCATTCTTGAGACTGTCACTGTAGTTCTCCGCTCTGCTTATGTTGCTCATATGTCTAATAGTATTTTAAAAACACCATATGGACATATTAATAAGGTTTATAAGTTATAAAGTTAATAAGTTTTCATTGAAGGAGGGCTTTAAGTCCTTTCTTAAAAAATAATTTAATCAGAGAATTTTCCAATTTTACTCGAGTTTCAATTTCCTTTCAACTGCCTTTTATTTCCTTAAAAAGTTCCTATTCTTACCCTTTCCTACACTGTATTGGATTCAATACACCACATTGTTTTTTATCGTTTTTTTTAAACCTGGTGATTTAATGACTTTTTTTTTTGCTGCCTTGTGAAGCACTTTGTCACGTGGATTTTGAAAAATGCTTAAAAATACTTGATGCTTAAAAAGATTAGTATTATAACATTATTATAAAGGTATTAAAACTATTACAAAGATATGCCTCAAGATGCCTCTTAAATTAAAAAAAGAGTGGTACATTAACATAAAATCAGATCAGTTTTAGGGTTCTTGAGAGACAACAGTCACACATGAACATAAAGTGTTTAATGAATGAGTGCTGATGTCACTGCCACATCGCTGGTGTTTACTCTGTGTGTGAGTTCTTGTATTTCTGTACTTATAAAGGCCTGGGTGTCTGCAGGGTGCAAATCTGAAAATATTAAGACAATATTTTGACACATTTGAAGATGTCACCTTGGGCTTTGGGCACCTGTGATGTGTGACATTTTTAATAACTTTATATTTCAAACAAATAACTGAAAAAAGAACCAACAAATTCATTTGAAAATGAACTGTTTGTTGCAGCTCTGCTCAATTTAGGTTTGAATATAGAATTAGCATTTGGTTATTAAGTTAAAGTTTAGGTATGTATGTGTGTTTGTGTGTGTTAGCTAAGAGGTGGTGGTGGTGGTGGCGGTTGTGGTGGCAGTGAGGGGTCCCCGTCTGCCTTGCTGCGTTTGGCTGGCAGTGTGTGGTCATGAGCTTTGCGTATGTGTCTGTACAGGTCACCCGATTGCGTGTAGCTCCGGTAGCAGTAGCGACATTCATAAGGGCGTTCGCGTGTGTGCACGATGGCGTGGCGCCTTAGTGTGTATGTACATGAGAAAGTCTTTCCACATACTCCACATGTGGGGACGTCCTCCACAAAGTTCCCCATAGAGTCTTGGAAGTCCTGGAAGTAGGCAGGAGGGTCTGAATGCTGCTGAGCTGCAGATGGAGGAATGAGGGCGAAGGAAGAAGTGTCCTGTGAGGAAGGCCCGGCACCAGAGGAGGAAGAGGAGGGAGAGAGGGGGAAAGAGTAGTCATTTGAATGGGAGGTCATTTGTAAGAGGCCCTGTTGGTGGGAGGAGAGAAACTGAGGGCTGTGCAGCTCCTCTTCTTCTTCAAACTCATCTTCTACTTCCATCACTTGTTCTCTTTCTCTACTTTCCTCTCTCTCCTCCTCTAGCTCTTCGTCAGATATAACAATGGCCTCCACTTTGACTTTCACATTCTCTCTCTCATCATTGTCTGTCCTCGCTCTGCCCATAGGAGGGTGAGATCTTTCACTTCTAGCGGTGGGTGAAGCTCCCACATTCCCCTCAGGTGCCTTCAGGGTTTGGTTCTGAGGAGCAGAGTGGAAGTCCAAGCTTTGGCGTTGGAGCGACACAGCGCTCTGGATTCGAATCTGGGGAAGTGCACGCAGTGGTGGCGAGTGTGTTGGGTTATGTGAAGTTAGTGCGGATGGCTGGATTAACATGACCATCTGTTGTCCTCTGCCTGGTGTACCTCTGTGGTCAGCCTCTGAGGGTTTCCTTACAGAGTCATTGTGTGGCAGTCGGGGTGCGTCCTGCTGGGGGCTGGGTCCTGACTGGGAATAAGCAACTACTGACCGACCACTAGCCTGGCTCACTGGCACCACGGAGGAAGAAGACGAGGAAGGCTGCTGGTTACTGCTGTGGCTGGTGAAAGAAAGAAAGAGAGAAAGAAAGAAAAGGAGAAATACTGTAAACTGATTTTTAATAACAAATCAACAACAACAAGGTAACAAACCATGAGAAGTCCATTGGGACACAGAGCAACAACCTTTATTTTTTCAAGTTAAATAAGTTTAAAAATTCAAAACAGACCCACACCTGTATGTCTCAGTGGTGCTGCATGGGCTACAGAGAGCTGACCCTTCTCCAGGAGCTCCAGTCCCCAGCCTGGTGTGTCCTCCTGAGGCAGGGCCAGACCGACCTGTGATGACGTCCTGAACCAGCTCTCCACATGGGGGCGGAGGAGGGGCGTCCATGCCTGGCTGCGTGGTATCAGCGAGGTCAGGGCTCAGAGGAGTCTGAACTCGTGCCTCTGATGATCCCCCACCAGTCCTCCGTTCACACTTCACAGGCTCCAACTGACTTCTCTCTGATGAGAGTGGCGCTGCCATGACAACTGGATTCAAGTGACCTCCTGCCATGGCCACCACAGGCTCTTCTCCTCCGTCACCCCCTCCTCCTGTTTCTACTGCCCTCCTTGCACCAGCGCTCTCTTCAGATCGAGTGCTGTCTGCCTCAGCCAGAGGTCCTCGTCTCTGCAATCGTCTCTTGCAGACTCTCACCACCTCGTTCATGTGCAGAAAACTTGCGGCCGCCAATATGTCCTCCACGGGTGGAGACTCACCCTGCTGGAGCACGCCTTCATAGACAAATTCCAAGAGCAATCCAAACGCACCAGCCGTGACAATGTCGCTGTCAAGTGTGACAGAGCTGCTGGTGCCGTTTCCACCAATGACCCCTGGAGAGTCTGAGAAGAACATGTGGAAGAAAGGCGAACAGGAAGCCAGAACAGCCCTGTGAGCCAGAAAACGGGATGAGCCCACCAGGACGGTGCAGTCACAAAGGAAACCCCGCTGGCGCTGTGAACGCAGAGCTGCCAGCAGCTGCTGGGAATGCTGGGGGAACTCCATCACCTGAGCAACAGAGACAATCCAAATGAGAGAAAGCAGAGACATAAAGAGACAATGGCTACAGAGCTGTCTGTAGTGATTTATGTCAGTGACAGCAGCACTGAAACAAATCACTACACACAGGTATGTGGCCAGCTGTATCAGGTATCTTGAAAGGTATTTTCAGGTAGTTAACAAGTCTTGTCTTTGGAAAATAATGACACAAATCTACTGAGGAAATATTTTTAGTCATTTCATCTAAATTACAACCCCCCATGTTTTTCCACCCAGGCATATTACCATGTACATAGTTTTTCTTACAAGAAGGAAGAAATAGTCCCATTATTATGAGGTGCTGTATGACCTACTGAACAACAATCAGGTATTTGAGAAGAGTTAAAAGACAGCTAGTAATGTCAGTATTTTCAACAACTATTACAGGGTACATCAGCATTACCATCCTTGAGAGCTGCACACAGGTTATAAACAAGCATCCACCACAGTGGATGGTTTGTATAGCTACTGCCTGTGGTCTTGGCATTAGTCTTGCTTCAGTGACAGACTCAGATTACTGAGGAGCAGCGGTGGGAAAAAAGCACCTGCTGGATGCAATAAGGCACCAGTGTGCAACAGTTTTCTAGAAATCAGTGCACTCACTGGCACTGCATTGTGTTTTCTCCACAGGAAGGACACCATAGGGGTCACTTTATCTACCCCCAGAGGTTACGGTAAGGCATTTCTGGTATTTCAGGACACTGGGACCTCTGTCAGAGGGTCCTGGGATCCTCCCCTGGTACTTTTTTTGATAAACAAGCTCCATTTTGATGCTATTTATGCACTCTGGCAACCCATTTACATTAAAAGCTAAACTACAATTACATTTTTGAGCACTAAAGAAAGATATTTAGGGCACAATTTATAAAAGAAAAAAAGCAGTGAACTTACGTTAGGTAGGCTGACTTCTCTCTTTAAACACTGTTTATTGACAGTGAGAGTCCGTTAACGTATCTAACGTTACGTTTCCATGGTGACCTGCCCGAAGTCCTCAGTCCACTGGCAGCTTTGTCTGAGAGCTGAATCTTAATGTGGAACAAAGACGACAGTAAAGGACATGCAGGTGAGAAACAAACATGACAAACAGCTTGAAATGTATTAAAGAAAACCCCAAATCATCCCAAATGGCGAGGCTGTGAATCCAGAAAGACAGAGGCAGATAACAGGCAGCTCCAGCTCAACTATGCTAACATCAGTTAGCCAACTTAGCTCAGCCTCTGTGTAAAATCCCAGCTCCAGGAGCTCCAGTGACCGCAGCTTTTGTGTTTCAATATATCGACACGAGTTGTGAGATGACGTCCTGATAGCCAGCGCAAATTCTGAGATGCGACCCGTCATATTTATCATACAGAAGATGAGTATTTCCTTACCTGTAGGCAGCAGCTGTCTGTTTTCTTCCAGGACAAAATGCAGCTATTCCTCGGTGGTGCCGGGGGACACCGCAGCTCCGCGTGCCACAGTGCCACCTACAGGCGAACAGCGAGAACAAACAGGAAGTGTGGGAGACCAAACGTTTGTTTACAGTAGTTTACCGACAACGTGTGATCTTGTGTGGCGCCTTGCTGAATTAATCAGTACTATATAGCTTTTTCATATCATGATCTGAATAACTGAGCTGCTTGTATTTAAATGGACAGTGGCAGAGGAGGCAGAGGAGGAAGAGGAGGGAGAGGAAGGAGAGGAAATCGTGGTGGAGAGGTGAGAGATTTTAACCTTGATTTTAACCCCTGATTTCTGACCCATGACACCCCTGTATTTGCTATGAAGACTAGGCAGCATGACTTACATAGTATGGTAAAGTCAAGGTCCTAAATTTAAACCAGAGCTATAATTAGAGCTAAGCTTGAGTGTGTATGTATGTCTGCTTTGAATTATGTCTTCTCCCCTACCAGGACAGAGATGTCCGCCTGTCTAAATCAATGTCTTATGCTCTTCGCCATGGAGCCAACCAGATGGGTCTTCAGATGGGTACAGGTGAGCTGCCCACAATCTGGTCCTGGTAACACAAATGTCTCTTCAAAAGCACAAAAACTAAAAGTAGTTGTCTCAAATTCAGTGCATGAATGGTGGACTTTAAGCATTAGCCAACCACTTAAATGACTTGGACAATGACAATAGGACCAGTTTGATAACAAATGACACAAGAAGGCATGTTTCCATTTAGAGCTTTATGTATTAATAGAAACCAATGCCTGTCACTTCTTACTGTCAGAGATGACCACAAGATGCTATGAGGAGTAGAGAATGGTTACTGGTGATAAATCTTAGTGGTAGACTGTGTGTGATAAACCGAATCTAGGGGATTAAGAGTGGAGGTAGAAGCGTATCTATAGATAAAATCACCATAATCCAAGACAGACAAAAAGATGGGTTCAATTATCCACTTCCTGTGAAGGGTTGAAAATTGATCTCTATTTCTGTTCAAATATCCATTTTTTTTGTCAATGCTAAATGTAACTTTTTGATCCAGCCAGATACCAGGATATTAATACTCTCAAAACTATAACCATTCAGAGTGTTTATAGTACACAGCATTTCAGGCTGTAGAGAACAGCATGTAAACAATCTGTTTTGCATTCAGTACTAATTTCAAATTAAAAAGTGCATAATGTAAATGAAATGATCAAAGGCTTGTAGGATTTCAGTGGCTAAGTGTCCAGTATTAGCAAAACAATACAGACCTGTATCACTGGCATAAAGATGGGCACTACAATTTGTTATAGTGGATGTAATGTTATATACTATAGAATATATAAATTGTGAATGCGGCAGGACCCAAGATCAAACCTTGTGGAACTCCTGTTGACACTGGTAAAAAAAAAAAATACAGAATAGTAATTTCCCAACATTACACATTGCTGTCTCTCAGACAGGTAGTCCTGAAACCATGCTGTGTAGGAGCATAGGTGTGTGAAATCTGCGACATGCAGCAGAGGGCCACAGGCTGGGGTCGAACCCAGGCCACTGCGGCAACGGCCTTGTACATGGGGGGGGCCTGCTCTGCCACTAAGCCACCGGCGCCCCATTGGAGTCTTTTTCAGATGTTATTCGAATAACGTTATGTAGATGATTATTATAGAGGTGAAAGAAGGTTATTCCAAAGAGATGGTTTTCTGTATTTTGGTGAGTATTGCTTGATGTTGGTTTTAAATGACAAAGAGGGCAGCACAATATTTCCCTTCATCAACAGCAGATGTATATTCATTCTTTATTTCAGACCCAGGGGATCCATATCACAATAAAAACACAGTAGAAAAAAAACAGCAGAGTAAAAATAAGAAAGAAAAATAACATCATTTTTAACCAAAGTAATAGCAGTGACAGAGCCATGCTTAGCTCTGAAACCAGATTGGTGTGGACTCAACACAGAATCTCTTTAAAGGAGTGATTTGAGGTGATTACTATCTAATGACTCCAGGATTTTAGCAAAACAGGACAGTTTGGAAATTGGCCGACAGTTATGAAGATCATTCTTATCACCACCCTGTGCAGTGGGATTCTCGACCTGAGGGATAACTCCAGTAGTGATGGCGAGATTAAAGAGATATTTGATTTGATCAGCAATAAATGAGGCACAGAGCTGTAGAAAATAAGGATCTAGTTCATCCTCCCCCAGTTGCTTTGCTGCAATCGATGGCTTGAAGTGCCTCCTAAACAAACAGAGGAAGTGAATGCCTGTAGGGTGAACTGGGAGGTGCGGTTTCAGGAGGGCACATGACCCAAAGACTTACTGTCGAAAGCACATACTGGAGACACCATGTGATTATTATATGTAATAATGCTAAAATGTATCAGTTATGAAACTATATTAAATTACATGTTAGGCTGCTTCTCTTTAACATCATGTTTGTTTAACACGCAACAGGTGTTTCGTAATTGCTTTACATTTAGGATCCATTTGGATTAAGAGCTATAGGCAAAGCACCAAATAAAACCAGATCATATGCTATAGGCTTACCTTTCTGGGCTCCTACAAAACCACCATCTGTATACTTAGTTGCACACATTGCTTGCAGACTGTAAATGTAATCCAGTGCAGCATGCAAGGCAAAGACTTAAGTACAAGAGAGAAAAATCCATTGTGGAAATGTGACCATTGCCAGCTGTTATCCTCACAGATGGCTTCATCTTCGTGGAGGAACTTCTGGCTCACCAGCAGTTCCGCTCATACTCACTGGAAGATGTGGAAAGAGTCGTGGCCACAAATGACAAGCAGCGCTTTAAGCTTCGCCCCCACCCAGAGGACGGCCGCCTGCAGATTCGAGCCAGTCAGGGCCATTCGGTACAGGTATGTACACCTGCGAAGTATCACACAGAGAAGGGGATATTTAATTTAATCAGCAAACCAGCATGCTAGGATGTCTTATCCCCCTGGATATAAGCTGTATTCAGTATATTCAATCTGCACTAAAATTAGTTTTAGATAGAAACATTTTTCTGTCTTGTGGACCAGCTGCCTTTAATTTCAATAACTGAAATGAACTTTCTCAGATGGAAATGAGATCCCACAACAGCTCAAAACATGCGCCGGTGTTGTTCCATCGAGTGCATACGAATGTAATAAAACAATTTACACCTTCAAAATATCAATATAAATCTAATTTTCAGATGACAGATGCTGTTAGTCCTCTGACAATCAGCTTAAAATGGAAATCTCATTTTGATCCTCTAAAATCCATTTTATGTTAACGTACAAAAAGACACGGGGGAATAGCTCTGACTGTGGTGCTAAAATGTGTCTTCACTTTTAATTATGTTTATTTTATTCGATTGTGAGTTTTTTTCCTAATGTGTTGCAAAGATTGTAATTTCAGAGGAACATGAGGTGTATACAAACACTCACTGGCCTTGGATTTTAATCCTACCCTCTGTTTCTCTACCTGCCTTCCCCTGAATAGTTACATTTCACTACAAGATCTTCACAGCAAGTTAAGCAACAAAATTATAATGCCACTCAGATTCTCCCAAACAGGAAGGTTATTTATTTTCTCTATTTTACAATTTAAACTGGTCCAAAAGCCCAATTTTGTTTGTTTGTGTTTTTTTGTATCATTTTCATATTGAAGGAATACATAAACACAAGAGCTGGTATTTATACAAAATACATTGCAGATAGCCTGACAAGGATTTTTGAAATATGACACACAGAATGGCACACAAACAACAGTTTGATGACAGTTAACATTTCATTTTTAAAAAGATTTCCTCTGTAGTTGTCAAAAAGTGTAATTTTCTCCTGGTGTGATGCATTCCCCAGCTCCCTCAGCCACATTTCAAATGTAATAACCTTTTCAGATGTTGCAGCAGCTGTTGCATCTTTCTGGCTAACAGTGTTGACAGAGAAATACTATGAGCCTCATACTTAGTCTTCACGCTACCTGGTCTCACAATCCCAAACAGTGCAGTAAGTGGGGCTGGACTACATTCCTTAGCCTTCGCAAAAAAGCCAAACAACTGTGTACAACAACATTTGTATCACATTATGTCTTGCATCAGGTGAAATACCATGAATATTCTTTATACAAGTCTCCCACATCTAACCTGTGATTTCCGAGAAAAAAAACAACCCCCACCTCAAATGCTGTGTTAATATGGGCTGCATCGCTGTGTTCAGGTCGTGGATTTGGAGCTGAAACCAGTCCTGGCTGGTTCTCCAGACTGCCCTGCTGAGGCTGTTCACGGCTCCTACCTCCGCAACTGGAGCTCCATCCAGCAGCAGGGCCTAAACCGCATGAAGAGGACACACATCCACCTGGCACCAGGCCTGCCAGGGGAGGAAGGCGTCATCAGTGGTAAGCTGTATGTGTGTGTGTGTGTGTGTGTGTGTGTGTGAGAGAGAAATCAGCTGAACATTTAGACAAATAAGCTCTACAGTGTCTTTTTTCTTTTTCCCTTCAGGTATGAGGAAGGACTGTGATCTAGCTGTTTTTATTGACGTCCCCAAAGCTCTCGGTGGTAAGCTCAGCCACAAATGACTGCTACTCCCTAATACGCTTGACTCAGTCTGTGTGTTGAGGCAAGAATCTCTCTTACATATGTTTTATGTGTGTATCCCTACAGATGGTATTGAGTTTTTCTGGTCAGACAACGGTGTGTTGCTGACTGCAGGCGACGCAGAGGGAAAGCTTCTCCCTAAATACTTCAGCCGAGCCTTAAGACTGAGACCTACAAGTAAGAAAAACTATCACAAGGACAGAAGCTCCATAAATGTTTCAGAGGGGTGATCAGATGTGGCCACTGAAACCTTGGGGTGGCACCAATACTTAAAGCCATAAATGAATTTTAGTCCACAACAGTCCTGTTTTAATGTGTTATGTGTTTTTTTTATTTTAACTCAAAAAGACAAAATACTGCTTTAATTTATCATTGATTATAAGACACAAAATATTTATTGGGAACAAACCTTCTCAAGTTTAGGGGAGACTTGCTGATAACCACAAAACCCATTTTCATTCAGACATCTTCAGGTGAGACGGAGTTTAAGGGACTCTTTGAAAATGGCCACCTGTTCCTAAATTTGGAGTGGTTTTTAGCCCCCGTCCCAACAAGCTATGTAAAAATGGTTGGTACCAATGAATTCCTTAGTTTGTCTAGTTTCACAAGATACCACGAACTTAAATAATATGCACCCCGCGGCCTGTTAAAGACCGTAGTTATTAGTGGCAGTTGGGGGTGTGTATGCCAATTTGTACCTGTTCACTGACTTCACTTTTGTCCTGTGTTTCAGGGAGCATCCTGCCACTGCAGTAACAGCCGAGGATACCGCTCTGTCATTGGCCATAGCAGGACTCACCTGACTGTGCCAGCATCCCATGGTTGGTTGATGCTCAGCCTAGTTCCCTTGGTAACACTTGTTGTTTGGCAGGAGCATCCGAGTGAGGCAATTTTGCTCAGCAGTAGGAGAATCCATTTAGCAATCATCCTAAATGGGACTGAATTGGTGAATTTTTCATTTCGATGTCATTATGAAAGGATCAGGACGACTTTAGGGAAGCATGGTTTATTTTTATACGACAGTTCAACCAAACTTTATTTATAAGTAAAGAGGTTTTGTTTTTCTATTGCATTGTAAGTGCTAACTAAACTATGGCTGTAGAATATTACGGATACACTGACTGGTGGCAACAACCAACATGGCCATTCAAATGGAGGAATTTTTAAAGACATGTTGTACGTGTGGTTAGTCACTTGACTAGATATGGGAAAGCAGAGGATGCAGACACTGTGGTTTTAGTTAACGGACTGCTCTAACAGTTTCTTGTGAGATATGGATACACACACGCAGCATGTGAGGGGAGATAAATGGCTCGAAGCTTCCTGTGTGAGAAACAATAGAGATTACCACCATATGTCACAACCATAAGGAGTGAAGACGACAGGGAATTAAAAGTGAACTGCTGTATTTATTTTAATAAATGTTTGTTATTCGTAAGTTTATTTGAGAAAACATTTCATATTGGCATGTGTTTTTTTCACTCATTGCTTTTGATTCTTGGCTGTGATAATGTGGCTGCTGGCAATATGGCCGCAGCTCTGGACAAAGTGAGGCTTTTTGTCCCGAGGGACAGGAAGTCTGGATATTTGAGGCGAAACAGAAAAGTTGCTGCTGGCTGATGCAATCGTTGATTTAACATTTCCATGAGTTTGGTTGTCAATCCTGCTGATCCTGGAGCAGATGTCCAGCAGTTTGACTCAGCAGCTGTCCATCTCCTGAGGTAAAGGGGAAGTCAGCATGGGGACCACCAGAGTCCTGAACTGTCTGAATGTGTTGGCCATCAACTGATGTAACTTATGACTCTGTGTGTGTGTGTGTGTGTGTGTGTGTATGTGTGTCTATAATGAAGGCTATATAAAACTTAAATGGACTGACATGAACATAATATCTTATTTTGACTAATTGTTGTACAGTACTGATGTTTTTGTGAACATGAAATCCTACTCCATGGTGGTTTTCCACTGTTGAGACACAAAGTTTATTGTTTTTGTGTCCTTTAGTCTTAAAGAGCTTCGTGTCCGCCGGTCAGCTTGTGGAAAAGCTCCTCGTTGAGAGTGTCGGTCTGCGCACGACTGCGTGTTGACATGAAAATGTAGCCTCCGATGAACTCGTGAACGATTTTGCAGTCGGCAGTCACGCAGCCAAAAGCGATGTTGATGTTGCCTTCAAACTCTATGGCCACCTGGAGGAGTCAGAAACACACAGAGGAAAAGAAGAGAAGGAACAGATGTGAGATGAAAGCTGTATTTTGGGGGTGGAAAAAATTAAATTGTAGACAGCAATGAAATACAACATTGATGTGATAGAAGTGGTTCTTTTATAACTCTTTATTTTATGGGTAGTGTTAATGAGGTCACTGTCTGACATCGGCAGCTTGATTTGAGGAGTATTTTGTGTGAAGCAGCAGGTCATGCTTGATTTGTCTCAGCTCAAATTCTCCTGTTTTGACTAGATCCAGACAGAATCTGTGTATTTTTCTTTTAGTATTCAGCGATGATCTTGACTGAAAATCTGCGGAACACTTTTTGCTTAAAACATGATGGACAGTTTTGCTCATATTAGTGAGAAGTGTCAACTGGTTACACTCCGTTTCCATCTTCAGTCTGTCATTGCATCAACTCATCAACTGATTTCCCGAACCCTAACCAATTACAAGAGACCAAGTTCACACTGACATCATGCCAGCATACCTGTTTTGCTGGGCTTTTAAGAGTGGAGGCGATATTGAGTTGACGTCAAGAACAGCCTCGATAGCAGCATCTTTCTTGTCTATAGTGCTTGACTTTTGTTATTACTTCTTACTGGTTATGGCAAAAAAAATAGCTTGACAACAGCAATAGTCCTGCCTCTGTCGCTGATTGGCTAATCAAGTCCCCCTGTGGCTTTATTTTAACCGAGATACCAGATTAATCAGTCAACTTGAACTCAGCTGAGTGTGCAGATTTAAAAGGCTGCACCCAGGCAAATAGACAATATTCATTTGAAATGTATAAGTATGTTTTTTTTTGTTTTTTTTTAATCTACAGAGAATCTGTGGAGGTGTCAGGAATTCTGCGGGCACAGATTCTGTGTGGATCTGGTTATCACAAATAGATTTTATAAGATAACTGTATATATCCCATCAGCAGTAGTGACACTCATAGGAAACCTTAGCTCAACCTTCGCTACCACACACTCCTGACAACAAAAGACTGAGATGTTGCACGTTGCTCTGTCAGACAGAAGGAGGGTTATTGTCACCTGTCGTATGTCCCAGTTGACGTTCCACTGCTTCATGTTGTTGTAGCGCCAGGTCTTCACCACATCACCCACGGCCAGGTCGATGCGGATCAGTCGGTTGGGAGCAATGCCCAGTACCTCATCTTTCCTGCTGCCCTTAAACCTGTTGGGCAAAAACAACTTCAACTTCCTTTCTTTCAAAATCTTGCGGAGACAAAAGTGAATCTTCAATCCAGCCAAACCTTTTTGACTATTCACTGACTTAAAAGCTTGCTGGATCACACTCACATACCAATTCTGTGTTTTCTACCTTTTCCAACAATCATATTTACATTACTGTCACTCTGGGAGCAGGGACTACCTGTTTCAGTTTCCATTTTACTTTTTTAGTCCTATGTAGGTTAACACAAGGTCAGCGGTTTGCTGAAATATATTGGGCAAGAGAGTAGGTTGACTTATTGAGCCATAAGAGCACAAGTCACAATAAGGAACAAAGATTAAATTAAATAAAGATAAAAGATACACAGCAAGCTTGTTTCAGAATGATACTAACTTTTGTTTGTTGACAGGAATCTTAACTTATGCCTATGGAATTTGTGAGGATTTTAGTTTTTAGTTGGCTATCTCCAACCCTCTGCAACTCACACTAAAACAGTCTAGATTGATAAATAAATAACACTAATATTAAAAGGAAAACATATATTTTTGATTTGGGGGTGAACTGTCTCTTTAAATGCCGTTTTATAGTCTTGAATTTGAAGTCTTTTCCTAAAACGGCACTGCTGGTGTGTGCTGCTCTGCTCTCAAAAGACTCACGACTGTAACAGTAATCTCTCTGGTGGGACAAAACTGTCCTAAATTGATGCTAACTGGCATTCAAGAGTTTCCAAAGAGGGTTCAATTAAACTCAACTTTACCTGACAACGACGTATGAGAGCCCAAAGTCGGGCAGGGCTTGCCAGATCTGCAGGAAGCGCATCACTGCTTCTGTCAGTGAGAGCTGAGCCACATTCTGGTATGCGTCCAGGATCCGAGGGGTCAGCTGGGGGAGCAGGGAGGTCAGATGTAATTATATTTTTGCTGCCCTGAGCACAAAGTGGGCAGGAGTTTCTGCTGCAGGACTGTGTGGCTGGCTCCAATGTGCAAAATCACTGGACTGCTGTCCAGCTGATTAAGGTCACTTCAGTCTGTGATTTGGCTCGTTGTTAATTTTTTGGCAGTGTATATAGGATCGATAAATGAGAGACGTGTGGTGCAATAGTTCTGTACTCTAATATGAGACCATTACATCTACTATACTTAATCTTTCTTTATGTCTGTGTACAAGTTCCACCTCTCCTGTACCTGTTTGGCTTTGTACTTCTTGTGGTAGCGTGGCGACACCAGACTGTGAGTATTGATGCTTTCATCGTTGGCAGGTGCGTTGCCATGGGAACCGGAGCTGGTCTTTTGCATAGCCAGAAAGGAGCGGATGCTCTGGATCTCACTCTGGAAACTGCTGTCGGCCAGACTCTTGCCTTTGGAGGCCAGTCGACACGCAGCCATCCACTGAGCGTACTGCTGCTCCTGCAGGGCGAGAGACAGTTATTACTTTTTTTTTTCACTGGCAGACTCTATGCAGTCAATTTTCAGTCAATTTTCCCTGAAGAAACAATGGCTGATTTGGTGACGTGACAACCATGTAGAGCAGACAGAGAGAGAGAGACTCATGAGGTTGTGGTTAAAGAGATGGGCTGTTAAAGAGGTGGTGGAAATGACAGGATGTCACACACACAGATGGGAGAGAGTGTGTGTGTGGCCTCACGTTTTCACAGCGCAGATAGACCTCGTTCATGCCCTCAGGCGCCGGTATCAGGAGTCTGATTAGGAACTTCTGTGCAGTCACGTTAACGTCCGGAGCCACCTCACATCCTGTGTGCAGGATCAATATCAAAGCCAAACAATACTGAAGTTTGACATTTATGCTTCAGACATAGAAGTGAAGCGACACTTTCATGACATGTTGAGTTTGCTCTCCACGCCTGAGCCTGCTGAGTCACACAGTTAATTTCCTGTACTTATGTTGTCATCTGCATTAGTTTTATATTCCTTTTTATTAATGCTTCATTTCGTCTTTGAGCCCAGAATCTTGTGGGTTTTTTTTTTTGAGGAGCCCTTAAGTGGTTTACAGTACTGATCTTGGATTACCCGTGACCCCATTAACTTCCCACAGACGAAGGAGGAAAACACTGTTGAGAGCAGCACTCTCATTTTCTTACCATATATGGAAAGCTCCGTTTGTGTGTGTTGATGTTTCCTTTTAAACGTGACATTATACTTTACAGTATGCTGTGGTGGAGGAAGTAATATATCCTTAGCTTTAGTGAAAGTACTAACATCACACTGTGAGAACACTCTGTTACAAGTAAAAGCCCTGCAATGAAAATGGTAATTAAAGGGCCAGTGTGTGGGATTTAGGAGGATATCTGGGCAGAAAGATTCATAACTATGTTTTCATTAGTGTGTAATCACCTGAAACTAAGAACCCTTGTGTTTTTGTTACCCTAAAATGAGCCATTTGTATCCACATATGGAGCAGGTCTTTTTCCACAGAGTCCCCCTTGTTGTTTCTACAGTAGCCCAGAGTGGGCAAACCAAACAGTGGCTCTGGAAAGGGCCATTCACGTTTTCATGTTTTGGGGTTTCGTTTTTAAGTAGTTCCACATGCTTGGCACATGGGATAAGTTTCTGTTGGCGGCAACATCAACGCTAGATGCCACAAAATGCTACACACTAGACCTTTAAGTAAAAGTATGTAAGTACAATCAAGAAAATGTATTTAAGTAATACAAGTAAAAGTACTCAATGCAAAAATTGGAATCAATGTCATAAATCAAAATAATAATAATGATATATGTGTTAATAATATTATAATATTTTATTATTATTATTATTATTACTAAAATAATTAAAAAGAAAGGGAGCAAGAGATTAAAATACCCAAGTAAAATAAAAGTACCTCAGATGTGCACTTAAATACCGTATCTGAGTAAATGTACTCAGCTACATTCCACATTACATTACATTACAAAGTGAATCTAGTTGTAACCAGTTACAGTTATTGAGGGGGAAAAAACATGTAATTAAATAACAATTACGAATCAAAATGTTGGTGATTATAAAGGGGTTTTCCTTTCAGTTAAAGGTTATATGTTGAATACAACATTCATTCTGTTGCTTTAAAAAAAATTTTTTTGTGCAGGACAGTTTTCTTTTTCTGGACATTTTTCAGCTGTATTGCCCACTTCAGAACATTTGTTAAAAAGTAATCTAATGTAATGATTTATATTACTTTGATAAAGTAATTAACATATTTGTATTGCTTATTACATGTTTAACAGGGTAACTAGTAATCTGTAACCTATTACATTTCAAAACTAAACGTCCCAACACTGCCTCTAAGCAGGGATGTTACACAGAAACTAATTAACAGGTTGCTGAAGTATGACTGCTGCTTCATCAACCACTTATTCATACCTACATACATATTGATAACTGATGATACATTATTGGTGACAAAGCAGGAAAATACCTTTGAGGTTGATCTGTTGAATGGGCTCTCCGATGCTCTCCTCTTTGCTCTTGAAATAAGAGATGGAGGTATCCTGGAACTTGAACCAGTACTGCTTATATCCCTTCAGAGTCAGCCTCTTTGGCCTGAAACATACAATCACACGGCTCATGTTATCTCCTCACATTGGCTGCAAAATGAAAACATTATAAATATGTTTTTGTTTTTAAGGAAACTGGTGCTTTGCTTCAATTTAACTGCATCACATCTGAGAGAGGAGAGGAAAACATGCAGATGCTGCTGAGTGTTTGAGAAATAAATCTTACCTGAATATCTTCAGATAGTCGTTGAGTTCTGGGGCCGTCATGTTTTCCTGGACGAAAGACGGAGATGTTTTTTAGTGGATGAAAGAATAGTCAGCTTTTTCGTTCTTATTAAATGTATTGCTTTGTGGATTATCTTCAGTTCTTTCTGTATGTTTTGACATGTTACAGTTACAGTCTAAAACAATTAGAGTCTGTCAAAATCATCACATCAAAATTTGATTTATCACAAATCCCTGACTCTCAAATAATGAGATCTCATAAGATGAAAATCACCTGAAACTAAGAATCATTATCTTAAAATGAGCATGTTTACATATGGTGTGGATCCTCTTCTCAGAATGGACAACACCAAACACTGGCTCTAGATGGGGCCTTTGATGTTTTTATGTTAAAGTAAAGGCCACTAGATGCCATTAAAACCTACACACTGCTCCTTTCAGTCTGCCTTTTCTGACAGGATTATGGTGAGACAACTCCACCCTAATCCTGACAGCGGCTCAGTGACGGACAAGAACATCCAACATGTCTGACCAGCATCTCGGAGGCGGAGCTGCCCTCTCCCTCCATCTTGACCTCCAGGGACTGCAAGGCAGACTCCAAGTCGTCCATGGCTGCACTGGCGGTCAACATCTGGGGCTCTGACTGAGACACCTTACTGATGTGGTACTACAAGAGTTTGAATTAAGAGAGGAGAGTGACAAACTTTGAATATGTACTGATTGTTACAGGAGGAAACAATTCAAATTGTGAGCTCACCAAAAGCAACAGCATTTTGACAAAAGAGAGTTACATAAATCCTGAATGCTTTGCACTTTCATAGCATATAGTGCTGTCAACCAGTCTGACGACAGAATGAATTTTGTGTGTTTCTGTGCTGTCTTGTTGCATTTAACTCATATTAGAAAAAAAATATAATATAACTTTCTCTTCCCAGTTTTAAAAGGGATTTTCTGTAATACAGCTTTTGTATTTTCTTTTAGGATTATTTTTTGGGGCTTTTTGCCTTTAATGAAAGGACAGACTGAGGTGTGAAGGAGGTAGAGATAGGGGATGACATGCAGCAGGGGGCTATGAGCTCCGGCAAGGATGCTGCCTTTATGCATGGGGTGCCTGCTCTACCCACTGAGTTACTGTGCACCCCCTATACTGTATTTTCAACATTTAGTTTTTTTAAGTTTCCATCTCTGTTGACAGACACATTTTCCCTTCAGCAGCAGTGTTTTCTACCTGTAGAGCTCCAAACAGCATCATCTCCTCCTCGGTGCAGTCGATGTCCTCCAGCAGGATGGCCCAGCGTGCCTGCTCATACAGCTGAGTCAGACGCACGACATCGTACTGCACGGCCAGAGGAAAAAAGTCAAGAGAGGGAACGCAATACCAAACACACATACTGTATCTATAAAAACAACATGTACACACACGCACACACACACACACACACCTTGGGTTCTATATCATAGAAGGCAAAGTATTTGAAGCGGAGCCAGAGTTTGTCATTTTCTTGGATGCCCTGCTGCATGAGACAACGGGAGGAATCCAACCACCTGAGAGGAGAAGAGAAGAAGTATTTCTGATGTGTTTATATGTACCATATTGTGCACTTAAGAGCTCCATGTTTCCACCTCCGACCAACCCACCCCATCACTTTGAGGACTAGCCAACACAAACTCTCACAACCAGAGAAACTACCACAGTGTCTGAGCACCATTGTGTAATTGTCTGAACGTTCCTGCATGAATGAATAAATCACTAAGAGATTAAATCTGAATAATACATGTTGTAACACAAATGAAAAACCAAACAGACAACAGTGATACATACATATTTATGTGTAAATTGTACCTCAAACATACATGTATGCAGACATTATTTCCATTTGACTCATCTCTGTTAATGACTATCACAAGGTTAATCAATCATCACTTATGACCCACTAGAAGTGTGTGGCGATGTATTTCTCTGCAGAGATTCTGCCCTCTGCCTGTATTTTCTTATTTTCTTCTTCTTTTGCTGTGTTCAGGACATTCCTGTGTTTGGTCACGGTGCACAGGGGAGGCCGGGAATTTATTAAAAAGTAGCGACCAGGTGCCAGATTGTAAGAGGCACACATCCAAGAGGAAGTTATGAAAATACAGACACAGTGCCAAAACCCCAAATATAGCCAGATGAAATGCAAAATGGACAAAGCTGGGTTTGGCTATCACTTCTTGTTGGCAATGCTGTTTATAAACAGTGGCTGAGAATTCCTGCATAGCATAACTTAAAGCAAATTTGAACCTGAGAAATGGACAGTGAGAGAAAGAAAAGGAAGAGACTGGAAGATTGGAGAAAGCAAATTATCCTGATAAAAATTATACTGTGTTCACTGCAGCTGAAATGACAGTGATTCAAGATTGAAACCATTCAAACGGCTCAAATTTTAATCCAATTATAGGACAGTTGCACTGGTATCTTTTTTCAGTAACTCTGCATACAAGATATAGTAGGTTTGAACTTATATTCTTTACCAACTAACCCCCTTGCACTGGAGTCTGGTTTCTTGGCCAGTCACCTGACTTGCAGCACAAGGCACACTCTGTGGCGCAAAGGTGGAGCATCTCACTCCAGATCAGAAGGCTCCGTGTTCAAATCACACCAGGGTCAAAGATACTGTGATGGACTAACACAGCATGTTAGTATTTAAGTCAGACACACTCAGCAGCAGAACATATAATCATAGCTCAGGTGGAAGATCAGATGAAGAACCATGGTGACAATACATTAGTCCACTACACCTCATGGACCAAAAATAACAAAGGTGTAACCCACCTGTTATAAGAAGTGACATTTGAATACAGTAGCTTTATTCATTTAACTGACAAACAGAAAAAGAGATGTACTCCTAATCACTTCACCCCCTCATGCTAGTGTTTGGTTTTGTTGGCTGATAAGTTGACTTGTTGGCACACCTAGTCAGACTCTGTGGCGCAACGGTAGCGCGTCTGACTCCAGATCAGAAGGTTGCGTGTTCAAATCACGTCAGGGTCAATATTTCTGTTTCTCTCGCACTGTTTCAGAGTGGACTGTTACACAGGACAGTGGTGTAACTTGGGCACTAATAACAGAACATTTGCCTTATTTCTTCAACGGCCACTTATTAAATACAGAATGTGGATGTGGATGTGTAGTGTTTGGAAAGCACCTCCAGAGTATATTATTTGCTCAACTTAACACTTCCGGTGTTTGCTGTGTTAGCTGATGAACTCTGTGGCACAATGATAGCATGTCTGACTCCAGATCTGAAAGCATGTTCAATTCATGTCAGGGTCAATTTTTCTGTCTCTCTAGCTCTGTGTCATAGTGGGTGAGTTTGGGAGGATAGGGTTGTAACTTGCAGCTGCATTCCTGGGGCACTATATAGAGAAAAAGTAGAATCTGTGTGGATGTGGAGGTGTTGGAAAGCACCTCCAGAATATATAATTTGCTTTAGTCAGTTTAATACTGCCTGGTATTGGTGTGTTGGCTGATAAAATATAGTTTTAGACAGACTCTGTGGCGCAACGGTAGCGCGTCTGACTCCAGATCAGAAGGCTGCGTGTTCAAATCACGTCAGGGTCAATGTTTCTATTTCTCTAACTCTGTTAATAGACAGTAGTCAAGTGTGACAGTTGTAGCTCTCATCAAATGTGGAGGTTTTCTCCTCCTAAGATCTGGAAAATAACCCCAGAGTTACTGAACAATGACATGGCTGGTCTACCAGTTAAACTGACAGTAGTAATGACTATCAGCTTCTCATCATCAGGTCTGGCTGCTTTGAGCAACAGGCTGTCTGTGTCAGAAATAATGACTATTGAGTGACAACCTGTCTGCCGGTAGTGTCCTCTGCTTCTCAGTCGGATCGACCCCTCACTCGTCCACAGTGCCAACCTGTCACCTGACTATGGTCACCTCTGACATCAAAAAACCAAGATGGCGACAGCTGAAATCATGGACCAATGATAATGAAAGTATAACCCTGCTGTTGTAAGAAGTGACCCTACAGTTAATTTATTTAACTGACAAACAGGAAAAAGAATTACATTCTCTATCACTATTCTCCTCAAAGTAGTGTTTGGTGTGTTAGCTGATCGGCGGACTTCTAAACAGCATAGCTGAGACTCTGTGGCGCAACGGTAGCGCGTCTGACTCCAGATCAGAAGGTTGCGTGTTCAAATCACGTCAGGGTCAATAATTCTGTTTCACTAACTCTGTTGATAGACAGAAGTCAATCAGCAAAGTAGTTACAGCTCTCATCAAATGTGGATGTTTTGAACTAGCAATCAAACTGATGGAAGAAAAGACTATCAGTTTAAATTAGTAATCATTAGTCATGCTTCCAGCAACAGGCTGTCCACTGATAGTGTCCTCGCCTTCTTAGTCTGATCCACCCTTGGCTCCTCCGCAGCGTCAGCCTGTCACCCACATATGGTCACTTCTGGCTCCTGCAAACCAAGGTGGTGTAAATCTGATCCGAGGCTTCAAACTGGGAGTCCACAAACCAGTGGGTGACATCGTGGTAGCTATGTCCTTTATCTTTATTGTCTATTAGGTTGACAGACTCTGTGGCACAATGGTAGTGCATCTGACTCTCTTATCAATTCACCCCCTGGCACTAGTGTTTGGCTTGTTGGCTGATAAGTTGACTTGTAGGCAACTTAGCACAGACTCTGTGGCGCAACGGTAGCGCGTCTGACTCCAGATCAGAAGGTTGCGTGTTCAAATCACGTCAGGGTCAGTTCTTCTTACCCATGGAAATCAAATATAAGAAGGCAGTGGCTGCAGACTGAGGTTGGAGTATACAACAGAGACATGAAACAAATGTGCAAGGAAGCAAAAGAAGGACATCATGCACTCCCTTGGTTTGTGGACTCCATGGCACAACAAAGTAGGAAAAGAAGGAAGGAAACCATGAAAGAAAGATGGATGGAAAGACAGAAACATGGGAAAGAAGAACAGAAAGACAGGAGAAACAAACACCACACACCTGTGAGATAGTCTGGTAAAAACACAATTTTGTGTTGAACACCCAAACATCAATTTTCAAGACTGTGCCTTGGTAAATGGTGACAAATGGAGCATATTTGTCAACCAATAACACAACAGCCTGCAATAAAAATCAAATCAGGTTTCTCCTTATTATGAGACAACAGCCCTCACCCCTGACATAACATGCCACCTGGATAATTGATCTACACAAGCTCTCATTTTCCTGAGAACTCTTAATTAGCCAGTGTGCACCTGAGCGAGCTGGATAATACAGCTCTGATTCAGACTATAATTACCCTAAAAGTATAATTTGTTGCTTCTCTGTGGGAGACCACAGGAGAACATGATGACGTTGTTGTGTATCTATAGACTGTTGTTGGTCCTGACATAAAGAAAGGGTTCACCATACTGATGAGTGTGAGGCGTACCTGCCGTGGATGTGGGCCTTGTCCACCACGCTGGCTGGGCGGTACTGCTTAGCTATGACCTCGGGGGCGGGGGGAGGCTGGGTGACTGACAGCATCTTGTAGATGGCCTCCATCTGAGGTGAGTCGGCAAAGTGAGCCGGCATGCCGTTATACAGACAGGGCCGAGATACTGTAAAGGAAGTTTAGGAAGGTTACATTTAAATTTTCCAGGGAGTTCACTTTGTGGATGTCCAGAAAAGGACTCTCATTTTTCTGCTTTACAATGCTCAGCAGCTGCTACAGAAAACAGCCAGATGAAATACTCCGTGTGTGATAAGTCCTCAGAGGAGTACTGGTCTCAGACCTAACCCAAATAATTTCTCAGAGGCAAAACTTACTCTAGAAAAAACATGTATAACAGCAAGGACATTAAATCATTTCCTGTATTGATGGTCAGTAGTAAAGGACGGATTGCATTAATTTGAAGACAATTTAATTTTTGAGAAATAAACCGGTGAAAATGTTTGCAGTAAATAAAGTATGTCATCTTGGCAGGTTTTTAAAGGATTTTTAAGTCTTCTGCATCTGCTCTATGTCTTCAATATTTTTACTATGTGCCACAAGCTATAAAACATGTGCATGTCAAAGCCTGCAGTGTGAATGAAGTGTGATGAGTGTACCCGAGGAGAGGGGCACCTCGGTCAGGTCGTAGATCTCCTCAGTCGCGTTTTTATCTTTCTTCTTCTTTTTCTCCTCAACGGGCCGAAGGAGCGAGAGCTCCTCGGGGTGACGAATATCTGTGTAGATAAGAGAGGAAATGGATGCAAAATAATTTAGCTTTTTTAAACAGACTCAACATGTCTCAGCTATGATACTGATAGAAATGAATATGTGGAGTGGGCAGAGCCTGATCTATATGAGAACGGCATGCTGACCAACTGTACATGCTGAGACACAACAACTGACAACAGTAAAGCATACATTAAACAGTGTTGTAGGGCAAATGTGTCATTTATACGCATTGAATGATGAACCCTTTACAACTGTGCATCAGACTCAGTGGTGCAATGGTAGAACGTCTGACTACAGATCATGTTAGTGCTTAACTCTGGATGAGTAATGATGGAAGAGTAAGACCCCTGCTCAGTTCAAAGTTGGTGGAGAAGCTATGCAGAAAACATAAGTTTAATAAACTTCATGGAAGTTCATGGTAAGAACATGAGAGGTGTAACCACACTGTTTTAATACCTTTGAGTCACTGTACAGTTAATTTATTGAGTGGTAAGTTCATTGACAAACAGAAAAGTAACTATATTCTTTATCAACTCACCCTCTCGCAATAGTGTTTGTTTTGACAGCTGATCAGCTGACATGCAATATATTTTTGACTCTGTGATGCCACGATAGCGTGTCTGCCTCCAGATCAGATGGTTACATGCTCAAATCACCTCAGGCTGAATGTGACTGTAATTTCCTTTTAGTATTTTTAACTCTGGATGAGTAGACATCTGCCCAGGCTGAAGTTTGGATGAGGAAATACATGAAGGGTGATATGTTGAATTGTTGGCAAAGAAAAATCAAACTCTGCCACTGTTTCACACTCATTAAACACAGACTCTATGTGGATGTGGATGTGTTGGAAAGCACCTCCAGAATGTTTGCTTTAGTTAATGTAACACCACCAGTGTTTGGTGTGTTAGCTGATAAAGTGCAGCTTTTAACAGACTCTGTGGCGCAAAGGTAGCGCGTCTGACTCCAGATCAGAAGGCTGCGTGTTCAAATCACGTCAGGGTCAATGTTTCTGTCTCTCTAGCACTGTTTCATAGTGGATGGTTGGAGAGAATGGGGATGTTGCTTAGAATTCATGCCTGTGGCACTATATAGAGAAACAATGCAGAACTTCTTCTCCATTGATTATCTAGTCAGAGAAACTGAGGGTGACACAAAGTTGAAGGTGTTTAAATAACTTAAAAGATATAGGGCACTGTCCAATACTCATTAAATACAGGATCTGTGTGGATGCGGAGTAGTTGGAAAGCACCTCCAGAATATTTGTAGTTCTTCTTTTCTTTCAGTTTAACCACGTCAGTGTTTGCTGTGCTAGCTGATGAACAGCTGCTTACACCAGACTCTGTGGCGCAACGGTAGCGCGTCTGACTCCAGATCAGAAGGCTGCGTGTTCAAATCACGTCAGGGTCAATATTTCTGTTTCTCTAGCTCTGTTTCATACTGGATTGTTAAATAGGATAGGGTTGCATCTTTGGACTCTGTCCTGTGGCACTCTATATAGCAACAACTAAGAACTCCTGCTCCACAGAAACTGAGGGGAAATGATACAAAATTGAAGGCGTTAAACCTAAAAGATTTGGGGCATTGAGGCCACCCCAATCCCAGCTCTGCCCCTGTTTTACACTCATTAAACACAGACTCTATGTGGATGTGGAGGTGTTGGAAAGTACCTCCAGAATATTTGCTTTAGTCAATGTAACACCACCAGTGTTTGGTGTGTTAGCTAATAAAGTGCAGCTTTTAACAGACTCTGTGGCGCAACGGTAGCGCGTCTGACTCCAGATCAGAAGGCTGCGTGTTCAAATCACGTCAGGGTCAATGTTTCTGTCTCTCTAGCACTGTTTCATAGTGGATGGTTGGAGAGAATGGGGATGTTGCTTAGAATTCATGCCTGTGGCACTATATAGAGAAACAATGCAGAACTTCTTCTCCATTGATTGTCTAGTCAGAGAAACTGAGGGTGACACAAAGTTGAAGGTGTTTAAATAACCTAAAAGATATAGGGCACTGTCCAATACTCATTAAATACAGGATCTGTGTGGATGTGGAGTAGTTGGAAAGCACCTCCAGAATTGTGATTTTTCTTTTCTTTCAGTTTAACCACAGTGTTTGCTGTGCTAGCTGATGAACAGCTGTTTACACCAGACTATGTGGCGCAACGGTAGCACGTCTGACTCCAGATCAGAAGGTTGCGTGTTCAAATCACGTCAGGGTCAATATTTCTGTTTCTCTAGCTCTGTTCCATACTGGATTGTTAAATAGGATAGGGTTGTGTCTTAGGACTCTGTCCTGTGGCACTCTATATAGCAACAACAAAGAACTCCTGCTCCACAGAAACTGAGGGGAAATGATACAAAATTGAAGGCGTTAAACCTAAAAGAGTTGGGGCATTGAGGCCACCCCAATCCCAGCTCTGCCCCTGTTTTACACTCATTAAACACAGACTCTATGTGGATGTGGAGGTGTTGGAAAGCACCTCCAGAATTCAGACTGTGGCGTGATAGTAACGTATTTGACTGGCAAGGCAAGGCAAGGCAAGGCAAGGCAAGGCAAGGCAAGGCAAGGCAACAAAAGCTAAAAGCAAGACAATAAATAGTTAAAAACAGTGCAGAAAATGCATTTAAAAAGCAAACATAAAGCCAAAGCAACAGCAGACAAATATAAAAACAATAGCTTCAGATTATCCTAACAATAAATTACATATCTAGTTCACTGGTAAGCTGCAGTAAATAGTAATATTTTAAGCCCTGATTTAAATGAGCTGACAGTTTCAGCCGACCTCAGATATTCTGGAAGTTTGTTCCACAGGCAGGGAGCATAGAAACTGAAGGCTGCCTCACCGTGTTTGGTTTTGATCCTGGGAACACTGAGTAAACCTGTTCCAAATGATCTGAGGGGTCTGGGTGCTTCATAACGTACAAGTAAATCAGATATGTATTTAGGCTCTAGACCATTTAGTGCTTTATAGACAAGTAACAAGATTTTAAAGTCTATCATTTGACACACAGGAAGCCAGTGCAGTGATTTAAGCACTGGTGTAATGTGCTCCACTCTCTTGGTGTTGGTGAGGACTCTGGCAGCAGCGTTCTGGACGAGCTGCAGTTGTCTGATTGATTTTTTACTCAGGCCTGTGAAGACACCATTACAATAGTCCAGCCTGCTGAAAATGAAAGCATGAACAAGTTTTTCTGTATCTGGTTTAGACAGAAATTCTTTTATTCTTGCTATGTTTTTAAGGTGGTAGTAGGCTGATTTAGTAATTGTCTTAATGTGACTATTGAAATTTAGGTCTGAGTCCAGAACTACACCAAGATTTCTGGCTTGATTTGCAGGTTTTAATGTCAAGGCGTCAAGGTGAGCACTGACTATTGATCTTTGTTCTTTGGGGCCAAAAACAACTATTTCAGTTTTGTCTGTGTTTAGTTGTAGAAAATTCTGGCACATCCACGTATTGATTTCGCCAATGCACTTATTTAGCAGACGTAGGGGACTGTAGCCATCTGGTGACACTGTTATGTAAAGTTGTGTGTCATCTGCATAAGTATGGTAGGAGATGTTATGATATTCCATAATCTGAGCAAGAGGGAGCATATAGATGTTGAACAGAAGAGGCCCAACAATGGACCCTTGAGGAACTCCACATGTAATCTTTGTTCGCACAGATTCATAATTGCCAAGTGACACAAAGAAATCCCTGTCTTGTAAATAAGATTTAAACCAACTTAGCACAGAGCCAGAAAGTCCCACAAACTTTTCTAGTCTGTCGAGCAGTATCTTATGGTGAACTGTGTCGAATGCAGCACTGAGGTCCAGTAATACCAGAACCGAAATCTTTGATGCTTCACTGCTCAGATGAATGTCATTTAAAACTTTTACAAATGCAGTCTCAGTGCTGTGATGTGCTCGAAATCCAGACTGAAAGGCATCAAAGGAATTGTTTTGCTCCAAGAAGGTGTTAAGTTGCTGAAAAACAACCTTGGCGTTCCTCCATGGTGGTTTTTTCTTACCAGAGACAACTTTGACCTTCATGGGGGCAATATTGTCCATAATATTCAAAGCTTTAGAGCTGAAACTATGAACCAGATCATTGACAGAGACTGAGGGCAGAGCTGGTGTGGGTGTAAAATCCTGGTCAAATAGTGTACAGGTGTTTTCGTTGATATAGCGTTTTCTGATTACCTCTGTTGAAATTTTACTGGTGTCAGCGGAGATGGCCATTTTAAAGAAAACACAGTAATGATCAGAAAAGGTAACATCAGTCACCACAACCTCAGAAATGTTGAGCCCTTTGGAGATAATTAGATCTAAAATATGTCCCTTATTGTGTGTTGCCTCTGTTACATGCTGGGAAAGTTCAAAGTTCTCCAGGATGTAGAAAAGTTCTTTCGCACTGCCATCTTTGGGATTATCAATATGAATGTTAAAATCACCCACTATAACAACACAGTCAAAATCAATGCAAACAACAGACAATAGATTAGAAAAGTCATCAACAAAGTGTGCACTATATTTTGGAGGCCTGTAGATGGTTACTAATACTGCTTGACAGGAGGATCTCAACTGCAGTGCAACATATTCAAAAGACTCAAACTTCCCATATGACAGCTGTTTGCACTGGTAAACATCCTTAAATAAAGTGGCTACTCCACCTCCTTTCCTAAGTTCTCTAACTGAGCTGATAAAATGGAAGTTTGGGGGGGCTGATTCATTAAGTACTGCTGCACTGTTGTTTTCATTTAACCAAGTTTCAGTTAAAAACATAAAATCAAGGTTTCTCTTGATAATAAAGTCATTAATTAATAGTGCCTCAAACTGACTCTATTATGTTCATTTATTAACTGTAACCCAACTGTTATAAGACGTGACCTTTCATTCACTGTACAGTTAATTTATTTAACTGACAAAAAGAAAAAAAGATGCATTCTTTACCAATTCACCCTCTTGTGCTAGTGTTTGGTTTGTTAGCTGATCAGTTGATTTGTTGGCAGCATCACTGAGGCTCTGTGGCACAATGGCAGAGCATCTGACTCTAAATAAGTGAAAAAAAGTGCTCAAAACACACTCTAAGCTGGTCATCAGCTTAGCTGGAAAAAAAGACGGATGGGAGGAAAGAACGGAGGAAACAAGTAAAGAAAAGGGAAGGAAAGGAAATGAAGAAAACAAATGGTTAACACAAACAGAAGCAGGAAGGAAGGATGGAATAAAATAAATAAACAAACAGGCTTCTGAAATAATAAAAGAGGGCAGGGATAAATAAATAAAAAAGACTGAGACTCACTGAGCATTCTGCAGATGCCCATCACTGTCTGGAAGACGGGGCCTGAGAAGCAGGCTCGGAGCCTCAGGGTGACGCCGTTGGGCAGGCCCAGCTTTAGGGGCTTGTGTTGAGGCATGAAGTGCAGCCGGGCGTCAGCATGGATGCCAAATTTCTCTAGAGTCCAGGCTGTTCGCAGCAGCCACCGCTGCTTCTGCTCCCACCACAGTGCATAGTCCGACCAATCACGTTGTATTTCTGCAGAGGACAGACACAAACAGATGTTACTGCAAACTGAAACACAATTAACGGTTATTAACATCAGTTTTCAAGGTTTGATGTCGGAAGTTTTCTTCTTAGTAAGAGTCATTTTCTGTCAAAGTTCACCTTTGACCTTTAAAACTCGAAAGTGGCTTCTGAACTGGATATGAATATATAATGATTTATAGTCTTTCCCATCCAAAAATGCCAACTGATTTTCATGTTTTAGGACTCATTCCTAGGGCACTCTATAGAGAAACAATCGAACTTTTGCTCCATTGATTTTCCAGTCTAGTCAGAGAAACTGAGGGGAAATGACACAAAGTTCAAGGTATTTTAAAAACCTAAAAGATCTGGGGTGTTGAGGCCAACCCCAAACCCTGCTCCGCCACAATTCAACCCGTCCATATAGAATCTGTGTGGATATGGAGTTGTTGGAAATCACCTCCAGGATATATTATTCATTTTAGTCAGTTTAAGACCACTAGGTAAAGAACTGCTTTAAACAGACTCTGTGGCGCAACGGTAGCGTGTCTGACTCCAGATCAGAAGGTTGCGTGTTCAAATCACGTCAGGGTCAATATTTCTATTTCTCTAGCTCTGTTTCACAGTGGATGGGTAGAGAGGATAGGGTTGTGACATGGACCTCTTCCTGAAACACACTCCAGATCAGAAGGCTGCGTTTTCAAATCACGTCAGGGTCAGTGTTTCTGTTTCACTACCTCTGTTTCATAGTGGATGGTCAGAAAGGATACAGTTGTGATTTGGGCACATTCCTGGGGCATGATATAGAGACATAACAGCTCATTTGCTCCACTGATTGTCAGGTCAGAGAAACTGAGGGGAAGTGACACAAAGTTGAAGGTTTTTTAATAACCTAAAAGATCTGGGGCATCGAGGCCACCCCACCACTGCTCTGCCACTGTTCTCCTCTTATTAAATGCATAATCTGTGTGGATGTGGAGTTTTTGGAAAGCACCTCCAGAATATTAGCTATATTCAGTTTATCTCCATCAGTGTTTGGTGTGTTAGCTGATACATGCCAGTTGCAACAGACTCTGTGGCGCAACGGTAGCGCGTCTGACTCCAGATCAGAAGGTTGCGTGTTCAAATCACGTCAGGGTCAGTGTTTCTGTTTCTCCACCTCTGTTTCAGAGTCAATGGTTAGAAAGACGGAAAAAACTGAGGGTGAGTGACACAAAGTTGAAGGCATTTTAATAACCTAAAAGATCAGGGGCGTCGAGGCCACCCCCGCCCCCTGCTTGCCACCGTTCCACACTTGTTAAATACAGAATCTGTGTGGGTGTGGAGTTGTTGGAAAGCACCTCCAGAAAACATTATTTGCTTTAACAATGTAACACCACCAGTGTCTGATGTGTTAGCTGATAAAGAGCAGCTTAGACTCTGTGGTGCAACTGTAGCGTGTCTGACTCCCGATCCAAAGACTGTATGTTCAAATCATGTCAGGGTCAATGTTTCTGTCTCTCCTTCTTCTTTAATGGACAATGATCAGAGTGGATATTGCTGTATATCAGACTCTGGATAGGGTGGTTACTCTCATCAGAGTCTGAAGGTTTTCTCACCACGAGAACAGGAAAATGGCCTCTGAATAATGGAACAATGAAATGATTGGACTCGCACTTAAACATACAGAAATAACTGTTTAAAACAACAGACTGTTTTTACCTAAGGGACATGAAAGTACCTTCCAAACTAACACTAACCCAACTGTTGTATTTGCTTTAGTCAATGTAACACCACCAGTGTTTGGTTTGATAGCTGTTAAAGAGCAACTTAAACAAGACTCTGTGGCGCAACGGTAGCGCGTCTGACTCCAGATCAGAAGGTTGCGTGTTCAAATCACGTCAGGGTCAATATTTCTATTTCTGTCGCTCTGTTTCACAGTGGATGGGTAGAGAGGATAGGGTTGTGACATGGACTTCTTCCTGGAACACTCTATAGAGAAACATTGCAGAACCTCTGCTCCATCGAGCAGTTTAAAACAAACTCTGGTGCTGCGTGTTCTAATCACATCAGGGCCAATGTTTCTGTTTCTCCTCTATTTAATGGACGATGATCAGAGACGACAGGGTTATACATCGAACTCTGGAGATTTTCTGGAACTGGAAAGTGGCCTCTGAATTACCATACAATGAAATAATTTGACCAGCAGTTACAGTGGAAGTTAGAAAAAACAGGCCTACTAGCAATTTGAAATAAAAGATATGTAAGTAAGCATTTTTAAATGTATCTGTGAAAAGTATCGTCACATGCGTTACTGTGAAATTGTTATCTTTACACTATATGTGAATTCTTGCATGTACAGCCAAATTATGTGACTGTTTTTAGTCTGTGTGCTGTGACTGATAGAGAGACTGCGATAGACAGACAGAGAGTGACCCACGTGTCTTTTCCACCAGCTTCAGGATGACCCCTCCGACGTGGAGGTCAGAGGCCACGCTGACGGTGACAGGTGGCGCGTCAGACCCCAGGTCTTCCACTGTGACTGACAGATCCCAGGCCGCCATACTGGGGGAAAGAGGTCTGACAGAGTGAAGTAGACAGACAGGAGAAGAAAGCCGGGGAGTCAAACACAGGAGAGAGTCAAAGAAATGATAGATTTAGTAACACTGTCAAATGAATAACAACTTGTAATGAAAAGTTGCTCAACAAATGCTCTTTAAATGATCTGTTTATGTGACGAATATCTTTTTTTGTTTTTGTTTGGTGCAAATAGCCGGAGTGACAGCTCAGACAAAGCAGCCAAGGACAAGGAAAAGGCAAACAGGACTTGTAATTAATCAGTAAGGTTACTCTGTCATTTGTCTTTGCGCCACATTTATTAAAGCTCCAACACCATTTATTCAGGTCTGGCATGAAAAATATTCAGATGTATCATGATAACTGAATAACTGAATGTGTTAGCGATTATTATTTTAGGGAACCATATATGTCACAAGTGAGAAATAATTTTAAACTCTCTAAAATAACACATTAATGTTAACTTTAACAGGCCTCCGTAATTTGATTTTGAAAAGTATAAAACTGCAGTGAAAATTGGAGATAAGTGAGTTATAAATAAACATTTAAAAAGTGTGACAGAACTCGACAGATTTGATATTAAAAGTCCTGCTTCACATTCAGGACACCAGATGAGACAAAGAGAGGATAGATGACCTGTCAGTCAAACTTTAACCAATCAATTGTGAAGAAAAAGACTTGAACTAATGGGTCAGTATCACATGATACTGAGCAACGCTGACACACATACATACACACACACACACACACTGGATGGATGAGTCGATTCTGGCAACATGTCCAGTTTGATGAGCACTTCCTGTTTCTGACATGAACTATCACCAGGGAGACACACTTCCGCTTTCTGACCCGTCCCGCCCAAGGTGAGATGTTCATCCAATGTCAATACAGAGACACACACTGCCTGTGTATGAAACTGTAACCCCATCTTAAATATATTAATTTTAAGGATTTAAGTGTGTGTCTTTGCCTCATTTATCTGTATTTTAAAAACACTTATATCGCATACAACGGTATAACACTGACTAGACATGCCTGCACCCCTAATTTCCTCTTTTGGAGGCCTTTACTTTCTATATCTGCACATTCCTGAATGTAAATTCTGATCTGAGACAAATTCACTTCCTACATTATATCCTGTCAATCGATGTGACCTAATAATGACCCCACATCTGCATATTTAGAAGCTTCACACGTACACTTGCTGCCTTAACGCTCTCGCTACCCTCATGCTTTCTCCCTTTCTCTCACGCTCTCATCACACACACACACACACACACACACACTTGAAAGACAATACCGTCAGTCTCCTCTGTCCAGGGTTTGAAAAGAAAGAAACTGGGGGCACTCCTGTGTCTCTGTCAGATCTCTGAAGAAGTTCCCAGTTTTTTTTTGTGTGAAAATGTGCAGCAGTTTCTCCTCTCTTGGGCTGGGCAGGTTGTGGTCTGTGTAGCTGTGTCTGCGCTTCTTGTGTCAACTTTTGTCAAGAGAGGCTTGTTCCTTTTTTTGTCAGTTTCCGCCAGGCGGAAATGTGAAAAGGGTTCAGGGTTTGACTGACAGGCTGAGTGTGTGATGCATGCGAGGCATTGTGTGTGTGTGTGTGTGTGAACATACAGTTAAAGTGGGAGGCTGGGTATGGGCAGACAACACACGTTATCCATCTCCTCTCTTTGTTTCCTCTTTTCCCTTTCCTTGAGAATTGTAGTCACACATATAATAAACTTATTAGTAATCATATTTTTTTTGTTGCAAGATCAGTAATGAGTTGTGTAAGGGTGTGGGTCATGGATCCTCAATTTTAGTAGCAGCTGTTGTTGACATGTCAGATGCAGAGTAAAGAATAAATAGACAAGTGTTTAGCTATGAGAGCTGACAACTTGGCATTTTCCTGCTCAAAAATACAGCAGGTTTAATGCTCTATAAGAATAGTTACAATGAGATGGTTACATTAAAACAAACAAACAAAAACATAACACCTCTTGTCTATGGGATAAACAAAGAAAATAACTCTACCTCTAAATAATCATTTAATCTTACTTAAAATTATTGGATTATTTCCGAAAATAAGCTCTGTGGCAAACAAATGTTTGATACTTGCACGTTTTGATCAGCGAGATAATCTCCACAAATGAACAACACTTTCATGATCACTGAAACCTAAATAAAATCGACAGAAGTTAAAAGCTAATGTTAGGCTATAAATGAACTACACTGTGGTCACATGACCTAACGTCACCACCGTAACAAGACTGTAAAGCCCTGTTCAGCTTGGCTTGGCATGATGATGCTCTCTAGCCTCATTTTTTTGCCTCTTGTTAGCAACCACCTTTTTTAAGACACATGGAAGCTTCAAGGTGGTAGAACACAACGTGAAAGTCTCTTAAGCTTGTGTTAACCACAGATCTTATTTTAGCCATCCAACCACAAACCCATTCAAAAAAACCTTGAGTTTAATATGAGGGAGGTGGGACTTGTAAATGCTGACTCATTTCCAGGTTTTAGTACTTATTTAGTACTTATTCCTGCAAACATGTTCTCTCCGTGTCTGTGTGGATTTTCTATGAGGTCTCTGGCTTCTTCCCGCAATCCAAAAACATGCACCATAGGTTAACAGGTGACTCTGAAGTGCCTGTAGGTGTGAATATGAGCATGAATGGTTGTCTGTTTCTAGCACACCTGCCACCCTGTACCAAGATAAGTGGTTACGGAAAATGAATGAATGAATGAAGGACTCATTCCTGAGGCACTCTGCTGGGATGTCTGTTACTTGCCCCTCAAAGAACAACAAATCACTGGTCTGTGACATTTCTGTAACATGGGGTTACATAGCTCACCTACAATCTCATTGAATCAATGCATGAAAATGAGTATTTTATCTATATTTATGTAAACTTATACCTGATGGGCAATGAATTGAAGAGAGGTTTTGTGGGGCGGGCTGCACTAGCTGTCGGATGTGCATGTACTATTAGGGAGTGTCATGAAGAAACTGAAACCAAAACTCAGACGTTTTAAAAGTTTGACACATTTACATGTAGTCTATCAACTCAAAAAGGACTGAAACTGTGAAACGAATCGGTCTGCCCATCACTAATAATATTGCTGTCAGGTGGGCTTTTTTATTAGGGGTTTTCTGATTTGACCCGAGAGTCTGTTTTAAGCATAGGTAATAAGACATATATAAAAACAAACATGACACTATCCTTTAACAAAATTAAATTATGTGATATGTATATGTGACATCAATTACAATGTATCTGATCTCTCAATGAGAGTAGCGTTGTTCAGCCCAGGCAATCGAGGGTTCAGCCATGATTGTTTTCTGAATACCCCCATATCTAATCACATGCCATTCCATTAATGCATTAAAGCCCTTGAAAGTAATTTGATGCAGTTGATAAAAAAGGCAAGTTATGGTTCCTCTGTGTCATTCTAGCAGCACATTTTGTGTGATCAAAAGAAAGAGTGCACTGGTAATCACTTTAATGTTGCAGCTGGTGAAGGCGGAGCTCATCTTAAATGCGTTATATACTGCTGGGCAGTTTAATCTACAATTATGCACATCTCCTGGCTGTTGATTATATTTTGTAATAATAATCAGAGTCTTCAAAATAACTAAGGCAGACAAATAAATGGAGTAAATATTATAATATTCCCCTCTGTGATGTAGAGAAGCAGAAGTAAAGTAGCATAAAATGGAAATATTCAAGTAGAAGTGGGAGGAAAAAAATGAACTGCAGGCACTCATGCGTTGAGCAGGAGCAAACACACTTGAATTTAAAGCCTTGGCTGCTTACATTAAAACAATGACCGATTTCGACCCAATTAGAGGCCATTTTGAAGATGACACGCCTCCACAAGTGTTAAGAAAAAACATCCTGCACACAAATGAGAAATTACTAAGAAAACATTAAATTTACATCCTTGTTCCCCATTCATTCTCCATTGTTCAGAAAGAAAAAGCCCCCCGAACCCCCTCTACAGAGGTCTGGGCTCAGCCCCCAGTGTCCTCAAATCCTAGAAACGCTCCTGCTCAATAACGTTTAGAGTTTAGCAACTTCTGTAGAAGTGGTGATGGTATTCCCCCTCAAACGTCTTGCTTACTGCAGAGGGTTGTTTGAATATACGGTGTAATTAGAAACGGATGTCTCCCAGGTCAAACCTTCAAGTGTAGCAAACTTATCTTAATAAAGCTGTTGTATTTGCTACGCCTCATCTTATAAAGTCAGTATTTCCGACAGTCATGAAGGAGGCGTGCGCGTGTGGACGTTGGCCTCGGCTTTCCCATGTCATCTGCTTCGGGGGTTACACCCCTCGTCAGAGTTAGAACAGAGCAGCACTTGTCATATTGTAGCGTACCATTGTCACTAGTTATAATATTAACAGTGAAATATCACCACTAGACACCGTACTAACGCTTAATGACACTTTTTTAAAGTTTGTTGATTAGCGATAGCCAAGCGGCACCCCTTTGTAAATGGTACATTCCACATGTGAACGTCCAAAACAAATATGGCACATGAGATGAGACTAACTAACGTTTAGTCGTGTCGAAAACGAAACCTGACCACGGTGGTGTGGCTGACATTGATCCCCGTGGAGCTGTAGTAACACGAGCCGTAACCCCCCCGGGCGTCACTCAGCCATGGCACTGCAAATATCAGCTCTATTTTCATACATCAGAGCTCCTCTGTGCACGAGCTCTCTGTCCCGTGCCCGTGCTGACATCCAGGGAGCTGGTGTCAAGTTCAAACACGTTTTATCTTCTGGAAGCCCCCAGCTGGGAGCGGGGCCAGCAACAAGTCCCGTCCGCGGCCATATTAACGCTGCCCTCCGAGCTGAGAAGTTTTCAACAACAACCACAGCAGCACTTTGGAAGTCCAGCCAGGGGAAGGCTTCCTCCTCAGCCCGGGGGAGGAGAGGTTGGCTGGGTAAGGTAGCCCTCGGTGTCGCCCTCGGAGTGAGCACAGTCGGGCTGCTCCAGGGTCTCCACACCGGAACTGTCACCGCCATGGCCTTCAAAGTTAACCTGAACTCCGCTGAGGGAGACTGGAAGGAGACCAAGGGTGAGACTGTTCAACCAAGGCTGAGGGGCTTTAATTTAGTTTTACAACATTTATCCTTTGTCAATGAACGAAAGAGAAACGTGCGGCTGTCACGTGACCAAAACACCTGTCCAGCTGATAGACGCAGCCCACCTGTCAGTTGTGTCAAGACTAAAAGGTCTTTACTAATGATACCAAACATTAAACACAGCAAAGCAGCCAGTCCATACAAACATATTAGACCTAAAATAGTAAAATTAGTCATAACATTTTGTCTTGTGTAATATCACTGTAGAATTAGTAAACTAAAACTCACAAACTACACACTACACATTTTAAGTAGTAGCCTCGCCTAAGGGTACGTCTTAAAACTATCCATTAGTTGACCAGTGGTGAAAAACAATAGATATTAGGCCTCGTTATTAATAAATCAATTGACTTTATTTATGAATTATTAGATAAAGAAACTAAAAATCCAAGGGATAACATGTTAAAATGAAAACACTTATTTCCAGCCTGGTTCCAGGATGTTAGAGGACAATGACAACACAAAGAAGTACATAACATTCAACATAAAAACTAAACAAATGCAATCATAAAATTCATAACACATCATCACAATTTAAGTAACCAAAAACGAAAAAAAAAAAGGACAGCTGAAATATCAAAGGACCGCTGCAACTAGCAAATATTAAATGTCTGTAATTAATACACGAGTCAATGAATAACAATTACTATCAACTTAACACTTCGGCCCTGAAGTACCTTTTATAATAAATAATATTGTATCATATTTAATTGTATTTTGTGAGTAAGAATCTGAATATGCAATATAACCAGTAACGTCAGGTTCAATGTTTTCCTCCAAAGTACAAGTTACAAATTAATTTTTTTTAAAGGGGGCCTCTTGTAAATTATTTTTGGGTGCAATGAATTGGAATAGTGTTCAGTATTTTTCATATCTGAACATCATAAATGTTTCAGCCCTTTTAGTTTGGGGCCTAATAGTGAAGTCCACCCCTGAAAATAAATATTCTCTTACTTTATCATACCGGATCCACCCAATCAGATAGACAGATTGTGGCCCCCTGGATAAATCTAGTTGATGACCCCTGTTCTGTGATATTATTTATAAGATTATGAAATGTGTCATATCATGTAGTATTTTGCTGTCTTCATAAAGTAAATCTGTACTTCGACAAACTGGAGCTTGAGCACAGAAGCTGCACAAAGACCATTAAGTACTCTCAGGGTAGTCTTATAGCACACCACTTACTTTAGTTTTCTGTTAGGAATACATAATAATATTTGTCATTGGTATCGGCCCATATTGGCTCTAAAATGACGTCTTGGAATCGGCCAACATGCTGATAATATTGGCACGTCATCGGTATCAGCCAATATCGGCTTTATAATTGGCTATCAGAATTGCCCAACATGCTTTTTCTTATTTTGCACAATGAAAGAATATTACATACACTGTAAAGTATTGTATTTCACGTCTCCATCTCCTGTTAGGCCGTCATGAGAGTCATGAGAGTATACATGGATAATATGATGCTAATTCCATTACAGAGGAGATCTGATGATCACTAAAATTAGGTAGGAAAAAAAATGGATATATCGGTACTGGGTCATGAGTTGTAACATATCAGCATATGGGCAAAATCCAATAAAGTGCATCCCTAGTTTCTGACGGAATTTTACATTTCATTAGGTGGGTATGCACAAACTATATTGTCTTATTCTTCATCAAGCTTGTCTTCGGTTTGGTATGCCAATACTAGCCTGTTTCTCTGTTCGTTAACATAAATACCTATGTAACAAAATATTTATTGAGCTAACAGATCATTTACCGTCTGTGCCCTTTCTCCATTCTCTCTCTCAGACTTCTTGCTGTCTCTGTCTGTGAAGGACAGGCGTCAGCACTACAGGACGTCTGACTTTGTGCCACTGGATCAAGTCTCAGTGTGGACTCCCACTGCAGGTCAGAACCTCAACATCAGTCAAAGTCACTGTCAGGTTCAGTCAGGGTTGGGTGGTTGTGATGGAGAGACTTTACTGGAGGGATGCAAACAAAGACATCTGGGGCCCGATCTATACAAGTCTGTGTGGATTCATCACTAATACTACCCACAAAATTGTACCCACAAAATGTGCACATGCATTCTTTTCGGCAGATTTATAAAGCTGTGCGTACGCCTGATTCTTCTTTCATAAATCTCGATCAGCCTCATTACCACACCCACAGTTCATATAAATGGATGATGCCCTTTAACATCTGTTTGCATATTGACACTTGTGCCCATCCACCACTCGCTAAACCTGTCAGTGAGAAATTCAGTACAGAAGAGCAATTTCACCGACTGCATTGCATCGCTGAGGTTCTCCAACAGTGCCAGAGCAGCCGTCATCACGCATGGCTGTGGATATTTGTAGCATCCTCACCAATAATTCATCACATTTCTCTAAACCATCATTGTGGCAAAATCCCAGTCCTCATTATTACAAAACGTCACAAGGATGATCAGTGATTCATTCATCGCGCTCATGTGAAAACTGACTTTACAAAGTGCTCCACAGGATAAAATGAAACGATCGCCACGGGGGGGTGAATGTGAACAAAAGTAATGCTGAAATCTATCACTCAGAAATGATTCAAGATCAGCTTTATAAATGCACCATCAGTGAAGCTGGCAAACAAAAACAATGTTTTCTATCTCTTGACTAGTATGCAATTTCCTCCGCATCATATATCACCCACAGCTATCTCAGGTAAAACTATGTGTGCGCCTGGTCTGAAGAATGAGGTGCACACATTCTCACTGCACAGGCTTCCTTTATGAATACCAGTTTATGTGTGGGGAAAAGGCGTAGGTATAGTTATTGTGCGCACACATCATTTATGCATGTAGCTCCTGGTGTTAACAGATGTTTGACCACATCACATCAAATAACTTGCCAAATTATGAGCAACATAAGGAGAGCTGGAAGTACCTTGTATGCAACATGTTATACATTCATATGTAAAAGCTTCTGATGCACACAAATCAACAAAATGGAGCACACACACACATTAACACACTGACATTAGATGTAACATCATCATAAGTTTATCACATATTACACATCAGGTGCTTCAATAACTGGTTGATATGAAGTCAGTGTGTATGTGTGTGTGTGTCATTTTCAGGCAGCTCTGGAAAACCTTTCTACCCGAGGAATGACAAGTTGGACCAGAAGATTTCCCTCTACAGTGGTGACATCACCAAGCTGGAGATAGACGCTATTGTCAATGCAGGTATGTGTGTGTGTAAATGAGTGAGTGTTTTTAGCTGGTCATCAACAGTCTAGTTTCACACATGATAAAATAAAATGAAAAACAAGATAAGCAACTAATTTCCTCTATTTGCAACGAAATAGTATTTATAATAATAGCATTCAGCGGTGGAAAAAGAAGCTCGTGCACAAGGAAGCCAACCAGTGGGAGAATAAGAGAAAAGGGTTATGGATTTAAAAAAAACTGGTGCCGAACTGAGCGCAGCCCCCAGTCTGTTTGTGCATTGATGTGAATTTACTGTATAGAAATTTAGCACAAAACAACTGTGAGGGTGGTTTGAGCTCATTATGGGTATGTTGTCTTCTCGGGGTGTGGGAGGACAGCTACAGGCTTTTATATGGTTACCAACAGGTTTGTACTGTAGAGTTTCTTTAAATTAGTGTACATACAATAAGAACACAAGAGCAACATAAAGGTTTGAAATCAGAGGGGACTGCTGACTGGCTCCCTGGAAACTTCAAACGTAGACAGAGCAGCCTGAAAGCAGAGGTGGTGTTTGTGTGAAGTCTAAGTACTGAACAAATTATAGGTAAACTGCTATGAAATGGAACTGTGTGAAATAACCAGAGTTAAAGCACCAGTTTGTGACTTGTATGAAAATGTTTGTCATATTTGCTGCAACTGTCACTACATCCGCAAAGTGTTACATGAGACAGAGAGTCTATAAAGAAAGAATTATGTCCCTCCTCCAACTTGAAGTACCTCAGTGGTGTTCGCTAGAATCGACCACGGTGCACCAAAAACAACCAATCTGAGCCGAGGAGTCTCCAAGGCAGCTGTCAGTATTTCAATCACTGCTCATGAGCTGAGGTCAAACTGTCAAACTCGGCAGAGCTGATCAAATATGAATCAATATTCTGTCACTGCATTGTCTATTTCTCACCTCAGATGTCTTCAGAAACATATTTTAGTGTACAGTTTAGCTGTAGAGTAGAGCAGGCAGAGTATATATTAATTTTTTCACAGAGTTATTTGAAACACTTAGATGGTGTGGCTTGGACACATCATCAGTGGTGAACCCATGGTCACAGGGTGTTTCGGGTCTTTGATCATCAGACACCCTCAACTGGGCGACACACCCGGGGGTGATCAGTCCCTGGTCTGTGTCCAAGCAGCACGCTACACCATGGATCTGCCCTTTTGACCCACAGCCACCTTGAGGCTTTTTTCTGCAGCCTCACTGATGTTTCTGGTGGCTTTTCTCTCCTGCAACATTCTGATGCCAAGGAGCCTGAGTGCCCGGTGCACAGATTGCCCGGGGAAACCCTGCAGCCCACTTCGATTGGCTCACAGCGGGCCCTCCAACCACTCTCTCTACAGGCCTCTGACAGCTGAAGATATTTGGCCTCATGTCTCATGTACTGCTGTGTGAACATAGTGACAGTTTCAGCAAATATAACAAAAGGTTATTTTTTATAAAAGTTACCAGCCATAGCTATTAACTGATGTGACTTTTAAAGGTTGATTCCAGCCCCTGAGATATAGTCTCTATAGCCGCTGTCTTGTGAAAGCAGAAACTGGTCCAATCAACTGTCTGTGAACACAGCTAGTCATGGTTTTATTTGTGTATCACATCAGGAGTAGTTTACACATACTATAGAGGCTTTGTAAAGGCTTATAAATGGTGCGGACGAGCTGCATGTGTACACAAAGATGGTGTTTTGTTTTCATAAGGGTCCCTGCACACCAGACTATTTATGTAGTTTCCCTGAGCTGTTTGTTCTGGGGACACTTACTACATCTGTTACTGCATCCAGACAAACATCTGGTTTGTTGCATTAGCAGAACTAATCAACCAATTAAGTCTATTTATTGTTGCAAAATTATGAAAAAACCTCCATCACAATTTCTGATTGCCCAAAATCTTTAAATGTCTTATTTTGTCCTTCTGATTGTCCAGAACCCAAATATATATGTTAAAGATAATTAGAATTATTACCATTTGCCGTATTTGTTGCGTTTAAAAAATTTATGATGATAAACTGGTTGTCATAATTGTTTTCTGTCAGGTTATATATCAACTAATTGTTTCAGCTGACAGAACAGTGAACACACACTAAAATTAAGTCTTTCTGGCAAAAAATAATTTCGACATGGTGAAAAAAAAAATTCACAATGCTTTGCAGACAATAAGAAAAATAATTTGTACAAAGGTTAATCATAATTAAAATATCAATACTTACGATCAAAACATTTATTAATACTGAACTGTAATTATTTGGGCTTTCCATAGAGAAACCAAAGTATAGACTCAATTCAAAAGTCATTCCTCTCAATCATCCCGTATGACCCACTCACAGTGTGTGGCGGTGTGTTTTTCCACAGAGACTCTGCCCTCTGTCTGTGTTTTCTTATTTTCTTTGTTCGAGATGTTTATGGGCATGTACCTCCACAGCACTCAGGTGAGGGCGGGGCTTTATTAAAAGGTAGCGACCAGGTGCGAGACCATAAGCATCTGGCATCCACGAGACACAGTGCGGAAATAAACGCAAATATAACTAGCCAACACCCCAAACCATAGTGAATCTTGGGTTGGCTTTTACTTCCGTTTTTTCTGGTAAGCGAGTTTGCAAATGGTAACTGACAATCCTGCATGGTATACCTTTAAAATCTTAACTGTCATAACTGGAGCTCCAACTTGCCAACTAATATGATAATTGATTAATCAATTTGATTGTTTTTTAAAAAAAAAAAAAATCAATATTCTTTGATTTCAGCTTCTTAAATGTAGATATTTTCTGGTTTCTTTTCTCCCTTTATGACAGTAAACTGAACATTTTTGAGTTGTGGATAAAACAAGACATTTGGGGACGTCATCTTGGACTTTGGGAAACACTGATGGACCCACGATTTCTGACAGTTTATAGACCAAACAACTGATTGATTAATCAAGAAAATAATCGACAATGAGAATAATTGTCGGTTGCAGCCCCGGTCATAGCTGAAATTTAACAATAAGCAGACACCAAATCCAGTAAAAAGCCAATAATATCAATGCATATACTTCATTGCTCTAACCGAATACATTTTGATAAAATGCGTCAAATGATCGTTTTAAATTTAAGCAAAATTTTAAAACTTTTCCCAACAGTTTAAAGACAGGCGTACTTCCACCCATCAGTTGTTGTTTCCAGCTCTTACAAGTAGGATTAGAGATTAGAGTCTTTTCCAGTGACCATTAGATGGAGCCAAAAGCCAGTTCATTAACTGAAGACCTTTTCCCACAAGGCTGTTTGGGCATTTGGGGGAAATTTAATCGGTGTCTTGGCACAGACGGTACATCGGGGGAGAGCGAGGCAGGCCAGCGTGCCTAAATGATGCTTGATGATGAGGCTTTAGCAGAAAATGATAGATCTTCATTGGCAGCTGACTGTCAGCAGGTGTACACTGTGCCAGCATCCAGTGAATATGTTGATCTTTCACTCCCTCATTTATGGCAGTGTTTGTGTGCTTTCATGCATCTGCCTGCAAATGTTAAAGTAATTATGTGTGTGTGTATACAGTAAGTAATTGTAATTTGTCTCCTGTGTGTCCATTGAGGCGACTTTGTGTTGCGGAGTGTGTGTGTGTGTGTGTGTGTGTTTTACAAGAGCTTTTTACAGAGTCGCACGATGCAAAGTAGCATGGAATTAACAAGAGGAAACAGCTAGTAAAGTGTCATTTAGCAGAGAGGACGAGGCAAGGTGAGGGAGGGAGACTGGAAAAAAAAACACAACAACGCCAGAGGAAACATGACTGAGAGACGGAGCATGAGAGGGAGTCAGCACGTCGACTCACAAAAAGCGAGGGGAGAGTCTGGAGGAGTGAAAAGAAGGAGATAAAAGAGAGGTAGGGAGAGGACACAGGCTAGTATTTAAATCTCGGACTGCATTGCCATGGCAACAAGCAGGTACAGGGTTCCCACAAAGGGGTATTTGGGCAGCAGAGTCCGATAATTCTTTTTCTGTTTGACTGACTGGCTGGCCAGCTGACCGGCTCCAGAGTCATTTTGTCGACTAAGCGGCTGACCTTTTCAGTCGATGACTAACTGATTGACTAAGAGGCTTTCAGTGATGTCAGTCGCACTTAAAGAGATATGACATTAAAATAAAAGAGAGGAGCGAGCAGACATCGAGGGAGAAGAGAACAATTAGAAAAGAGACAGTTAGTTACGCTCGTTTAGGAAATTGCTCGCACGCCTATTCTCCTGTTGCAGATCTAACGGCAAAGCACCAGCGTTAAAAAAGCGGCCAAATCAGCGCCTGTGGTTTTTGACATGTGGAGGGGAGTGTTGTGGATTTTTTTCCTGGCTGCTATGAGAGGCCTTGAAGAATCATTTAGCACATAACGCAGCACACATTCAATGGAAGCCAACTGTGGCCAATTATACGCTATACTGGCAGACTGGTAGGCAGGTTGGGAGGGGGGCTTCCAGGCCTGGCTGCTGATGAGCAATTGACTGCAGACACACAAAAACACACATATGTAGATGTGGATGCATGTGGATACAGACACAGAAGCAAGGGTGGAGGTGTGGTTTCAACACGGGGTGGGGGGGTGGATGCATATGAAATACGGAGTTTGGGGGTCCTCCTCCGGGAAATTCTTAAGCACCAAACACTTATTTTTCTTTATTCTGGTCAACTTTTCTGCATCAATTTATTGTCTTTAATTTTGTCAAAGTAAAAGTCCTTTGTTACTTTAATGTTTTAGATGCACATGGTCTAAATACGCCTTTGCACAGAAGCATCAAAGACCTGTGAATGAACAGGTGGAAACTGTAATATGCAGCTCCGCCCTGTCTCTTCCTTTCTTCCTTCCTTCCTTGGCTCACTCAGCACAGATTGATCAGGTAAAGAGGGCGTTGCAGGGAGGCCGGGCCAGCACTGTTTGTCGTTTGTGTCGCTCTCAATAAAGATCGAATTTACAGTAACTCTCCACTCCTCCCCCTTCTCCTCCTCTTCTCCTCCCCCTCCTCCGCCCCCCACTCCCTCCTTCCTTCCACACTTTTACAGCCCTTGGCTCCTGCCCACTCCTATAAAACACTACAAACATAAAAACCCACAAGCACTTAAGAGCCGTCCTGGTGAGGAGGTGGGGGGGAATATGGGGGGGAGGAGACGGCGGGCAGAAACATCCTCCTCTTTACACCCCTCAATCACTCCGTCCGGAGAAGGAGAGAGCGAGATGGAGGGGAGGATATATTGTCTCTGATGGGCTAGCTGATTAAGATGGATTGCACAATGAAATGTCTTTGGAGTGATGAGTTCGTGGAGTGTGCGCGCTCGAGTATGTGTGTGGATACGACGTCTCTGCAACTAACTTTGCATTAAAACCTTTTTTCAAATTGATTAAATGCAAATTTGCTTAGCTCTACTGAGCTGCATTTTCACTCGCAAAAGTTTTATTCCTCATTTCCATTCCAGCACTTACTCTCAGCCGCCGTTGTGTTTATCTTGTTTGACATTAAAGACCATTTTATTTTTGGCCCACCTTCTTTTTTTTTCTCCACGTAGAATTGAACTTTAATTGAAAAAGATTTCAAAACTGGACACATAAGTTCTCTCAGTATTTTTTTGTGTAATGTCCTTTTTTTTCCCCCAGTGGAGCTAACTGTGTGTGTGAGAGTAAATGCGGCGGCAGAGTCGGCTGATAAATCTTTCAGGCTAGACTATAAAAAACTGTCCCTAAAATTAAGCCGTGCACCGTCAAGTGATAAAGAATATTCTGGTCCTATCTCAGTCTTTAGAGCTTGAGCCACTTGTCATCGTCACAGTGTCTGCTTGCTGAGAGTGTGTGTGTGTGTGTGTGGTGATACAGAACTCACACCGTTGCACACGTGTTTGGATGTATTGACATGATTACATACATGTTCTCTGCATGTGTACACCCAGTCAGCCACACCTGCATGTGCCACAAATAGACAGCATGCATGAACTGGGCTCTATATATATGTGTGTGTGTGGTGTGATGTGTGGAGGGGTGGTGCATGAGTGGTGTACTTTTGCGTGTGTCTTGAGCGCAGGTGTCCTATCATGTTTGTGTGCGCATGAGATAGGGTCTCCCAGGTTTTCCTCTGCAGGTCAGAGATAAAGCTGTTGGTTGGCGCTGGAAACCCACTCACCGTGGCAACAGCTGAGAGATACAAGATTAGAGCCAATAGTTTTCCTGGCCTGCAGGTGACAGACAGGATGTGAGGGAGAGAGAGTGTCTGTATAGACTGTACTGTAACTTCCTCACAGATAAGAAACCTAGAAAGAAAGCCTGGATGGACGGATGAGAGGATGGATAGCAGGGGCAGGAGGCTGACAAAGAGAGATGAAAAAGAAGGTCAGAATGTCACGAGGCAGGTGTGTCAACACTTTGTCTCACCTGCAGATTCCACATTACCGTCAGTGTGGCGTCATTGTGACGTATAGGCTTTAAAAAGGAACATTTTGGGTCACAAGGACAGGCATTTCTTCAGATAAGCAAAACATGCCGGTTATGACTAATGGAAGAGTTGGAAAGCTTTATAATAGTCACAGAGTATTTTCAGATGCTGATCGAAGCCTGAAGCTCGACTCATCAGGAATCATAATAAAAGTTTGTTTGTGTGCTTGATGAAAAGGCCAGAAACAAGCTCGACTCAAAGTAAACACATATTCATTCATACATGCGTGTTTTTCTCTATTGCCTGTGGATCCTTTTATCAGTCTTTGTCCTCTTTCTAAATTGGGAGGTTTTGGCAGGTCAGTGAACGCAGCACAGGCAGAACTCTTATTTTTTTCTCCTTTAGCAGCCCTTTGTGGAGTTTTGAGGTAGATAACTGATCACGCGATCTAAACGTGGCAGCAGATGTTTTAATCGTGGTGTCCCGCCTCAAATTGAGCATAGCGTCAGCTCAGGCAGGACACGATGTCAAGCTCAGCTCACATCCCAGCTACATCAGCTGATCTCAAACAGCCCAGTCAACTGATGGAGCAGCTGATTGATGGAAGGGAGTCAGCTGATTGATCACATGATTCCTTTCTATGCAACCATTTGACGAATCTTATTCAGGGCGCCCAATTTAAACTGCTCTGGCCTGCTTGCTGTTGCTGCTTTGTCTGCAAGCCGCTTTGAAACCCACCTCCACCCCATTTTCATGCTGTGTCTGACTTATCAATGTAATGTCTCTTTGTCACTGATGCTGCTCTGTTCTGTTCCCGAGGGTCTTTGCTGCTGCTCTCCCTGCCTTAGGCTTTCCAGGTAAGCACATGGAAGGGCAGGGAGGTGTGCTCTCTCCGCCTTAGACTGTCCACATAGGCGCGTGGAAGAGTTTTTCTGCGTAGGCCCGAGGAAAAGCAGAGAGGCTCCAGTACAGAGCCATACCACCAAATATAATACTGCAAATGGAAATAAACTTTTATTTGACTAAAGTGTCCCTGACTGAAATAAATGAATGTGTGGGAAACCTTGCATTAAGTGTCATCTAGCAGTGAGGTTGCACAAGTGAAACTTCTCCCGTCGACCAAGTATGTAGGAGAACTATAGTGGCTGACTCAAAAACACATGCCACTGTTAATTTTGTCCTTACTTGGCTACGCTAGAAACATAATAGCAGATTGAGGGCCCACGCTGTATGTGGATATAAATGGCTCATTTTAAGGTGACAGAAACAAAACAATTCTTAGTTACAGGTGATGACTCACTAAAGAAAACATACTTATTACATTATATGATATTTCTGCCAGTATATCCCCCTAAACCACACAGAAAATCAATAATATAAACAATAAGATTTGCATTTTGAGTTGCTTCAGCAAAACACAGTAAACGTGAAATCAGAAATTTAACTGAACAACGACTGTCAAAGAAGCGTCACTTTCTTCCCTCTGTTTTTCAGTCACATTTTTATCACACTCCTGTCAAGCAGTTTGTTTTCGGGGGGTGGAAAGTTTTTCAGAGACATGTTTCAGCCTGTGTTCTCGCTCACCATCTTTATAACATTCACATGACAAAGTATTTCTTGACTGCTTGACAGATGTTTGATGACTGCCTTGTTGGTTACTCCTGGTGCTTGAGTTGTCAAGTGATGGTACCTCGCTGCCTCGCTCCAGTTGTTTTAGTGGCACAAACTGCTGTTGTGAACGCGTTACGACTTTTAAATGTCTCATCCCTGAAAACAACTCCACTTTTTCACATCTAGTTTCCGTTTTTACTGATTATTCTAGTGTTAGTTGATTAGAAACTGTGTCTGTAAAACGTTAGAAAATGTATTTTATTGTAGTGTAATGTGTGTTATTTTTTAGCACAACAATGATAAATCCATTAATTGGTCAGTCAGTCACCAGAAAATGAGTGCCAAACTATTTTGATAATTGATAAATTGCTTCTACCATTTTTCCAGCAATAATATCTCTCTGATTTCAGCCTCTCAAATCTCATTTTCTTTGTCTTATGTAACAATCAATTACATATCTGTATGTTAGTGGAGGTGGCACGCCTCCACTGTACAGCACTGTGGGAAAGTCTGATATGGTAATCAGAGCTTCAACATGATCTCACTTTATGTAAAATGTAAAGACAGAGTAATCTAAAACAGGAAAATGGTTAAAAAGTTGAATTAAAATAAAATGCGTCTTGAATTGAAGACATTATTTTAGCAAAGACAATATCAACTTAAAGAAGTATTTAGCTGCTGGACAGATGGTCTTTTCACAAACTGGGCTGTCTGTGCAGTAGAGAGATGCAAATTATTTTTAAATTTGTACTTTATGACCAGAGAAAACAAAGCTGTGGCATTTGCCTTTGCTCAGAGGTAAAAAACAAAACAAAAAACCCTATACCCCAATAAACGATTTTGCTGGTGGGTGATGTAATGCAAGCTTTGTCTGTTTTGACACAGGATACAAAAGTGTTTCTGAAAGCATTTTAGGCAAGAAGTAGGCAACGCTGTGACAGAATCTTGGTTTAGCCGTAGAGAAATGGGAAAAGTGAATTGAGCTTGGAGATTAGGGTGCTGCTAAGATGAACCACTCAATCATCATTTATTTATCACATAATAATACATGGTAAAACTCCAGTGAAATGGGATCCCATCAGCTTCTTGAACTTGTGCACTGTGATTAAGTCTTTTTTTTTAGTCTTCTTTCATCGTTTGCAGATGCCTTATAATTGTCCATGATCCCACATGGTTCTGGTTATGAATGATTCAACTGTCCACACATACCGACCTTAACTAGGCATCTGCAGGGTCGCTCTTCCTGAACACAGCAGCGTGGCACCACAGTCACCTCTGCACGGTGAAATGTTACAGCAGTGATCCACAGCTGGACAGGGAGCACCTCACATTCCCACCGACACACCAGGTCTTATTCGCTGTGAAGCACACTCTTCTCGCTCTCTCACCAGAGTCCTTTGCTCTGTCAGAATGGCATAAAGAAAAGGAGCAGCCTGGCTTATTTAGCAAAGTTTCAATGAAGCACATGGCATTAGAGTTCCTGATGAACGTCTGTACAGTGGCGAGCAGGTTACTAGTTCAGATGGAGGGAAGTTAACCACAGTTCATTTACACATACTGCCCACACTGTTATGATACAAACCTGGTTGAAAATCGGCAAAGTACCCCTTTAATGTTTCATTATTTCAATGCGCTGTGTGAGGATGGGTGTGTGTGGGATAAGCATCAATAATTGAACATCAGTGTTTTTTGAGCTTGGATGCTTCCATCGGGCGCAATATAAATTCAACCCAGCAGAGGAGCATCTTTTATTGATTCCAGAGAGGTCTGTGGTTGATGATGACCGATAGCTGTAGTGGGGTTTGGTTGAGGAGCTTTGGGGGTTATAGAGGATGAAGAGGATGAGGGGACAGGGGAGTTGGGAAGGCATGTCTCAGTGCACTCAGACAGACAGACAGACAGGCAGCAGGACATCGACTAGAGCAGCTGGATGAGACAGGTGAGAGAGATGTGCTCGGTGAACCTGTTTGGTGATTTTAAGAGGATAAACCAGGCGAACCCTCGGTTCTGCAGGTAGAGCCCCTTACATGAGCATTACTCTACAGTGGCACAGCTTCACACTCCTTCTGCAAGGCTTCACTGATTCTTAGCTGGCTTTGTCAATGGAGCTTAGCGCTCTGCTTAGCGCCAAAATCAGCCTGGCAGGCATCCGTGCTTTCGCCACTCTGCTAGAGTGTGTATGGAAGATTGTCAGGCCTGACTTGTTGTTGTAAATTGCTTCAGAGCGGCTAAAATTGTTTTTCAGATCTCACCTGAGCTGCGTTTTTCTCATTTGACTGGAGTAATAGGGGACATAGAGTGGAAATCTTTGCATGCTTAACCACTTTATAAGGGATTTTCCAGCATCAGGCCAAGGATTAAGTGATTTTTGTCACAGATCTACTTTGAATGCCACAGTATCTACTCCAGTCTCAGCGCTTAAGCCGTTGATGGTCTGTTTGTTTTAAGTATGTGCATCATGTAGCACTTATTAGAGGATAATCAAGTTGTAGCCAGCTTTAGCATTTTTTCCTCCCTGCCTGAGGAATTAATGTTTTCAAGGCTGCATTTCACCCGTTAGATGGCTGACACTTTTTCATCAAGTCACTTATCCAAGGTTTTAATCAGGAGGGACGTGTTGTTGTGATCCATCCAGCCTCCTTGGTAGTAACAGGGGTCAGAGGAGGTGATGGAAAGCCCAGAACAGAGACCGTTGAGGTCCCACAGGCCCCCACACTGAGAGCTCTCTATATGTCTCTCTTTGCTGCAGTTACCATACATCTACCCTAGAGCTCTTGTCAGCTCCTCTTAGGACAGGCTCATATTACAAGATGCAAAATGTCAGTTTGCTATCGCAGACAAATATTTCACGTGTGTGTGTGTGCTCCAAGAAAGCCCCAAAACAGATACTATAAAATGGGCCTGAGTGTGTGTATGTGTGTGTTTTCATGCACAATTGGTGCTTAAATTAAAGAAAGATAAACTAAAAATCTCCCTCTCAGCCGACCTTTCTGCTTCTGTGAGAATTAATATAGAGTTGTATTGTTTACTCAAAAAGTAGAACAGGTTCATACGCTGCTGCTGCTCTGAAGCAGAACAGGTTACAGATCCCTCATGAAATGCACTCTGCCTCCCTGCTGTAGTAACTGTACTTTCTTAGCTCCAGTTCCTATAGCAGCAGTATCCCCACTGCGCTGACTTTGTGTTTTGTGAAGCAGTGCTAATGGAGGTGTTCTCACAATATGCCTGTCAAATGTCTGTATGCACTTACAGAGGCAAATTGGCTTTGCTGATGCTGCTTCAGTTTCAGAGTAAATATGATGTGCTGTCAAAGCTTGGCCCTGCAATGGCCACCTCTCCACTCTACAGCTACTAAACCAGGACTAAATTACAGTGGTGGGCATCGGGCAGAGAGTGCCAAATGGGGACGTTAACCTGTTTTATTTTTAGTGGAAAGAGGATTTGTTGCAAAAGCCAATAAAAGAGTGTGAGGGTAAAAAGAGTCTGGTCTGTATGGATTTTAATCAGTGAGGTCAACAGTAAGCAGTGGTAATGATAGGCAGGGTCAAAGACTGGGCCGAGTACTTGTGGTGCACCACAAAGAATAGTAAGAAGTTTACAATGATTATGAAAAATGTTTTATATATTGAAGAAATTTCCTGCTGTTTTTGTGGAAGGTAGCAGCTGTTTGTGGTGCCCAGCAAGATCATTCCCGAACATTTTCATTAGCCAACTCTAGAACTGCAACTAACACTTGTTTTAATTATCAGTTACTCTGCTGAATGCTTAGTTGATTAGTGGATTAATCATGTGATTAATAAAATGTCCATAAAATAAAACACCCTTCTTAGGGTCAGAGCCTAAGGTCATGTTGGTCATGGACTCAGAGGCAGGTTGAGTTGGAGCCAAGTTTCTGAAGTTGAAAACAAAGAGTGTTAGCGGGTGGAGCTGTGAAGGAACAAGTATTGAGATCTTTTACTTGTGTAAAATTATCATAAAAATACTTTTACTTAAAAGTAAAAGTTCTGCATTCAGGATTTGACCTAAGTAAAAGTATTAATATCCACCAAAATTATTGTGTACACAGGTTTTTTATAACTTGTATAAACCCACTAAAAATAGGCTCTAGACTCCTTTTCCATTGTCAGCAGTTGAGAGTGGCTCTACAGCAGACGAGTGTGCCATTCTGTGTGTGTGTGTCGTTTTTTTGGTGTGCCACGTTTAACATCACAAACAGGCCGGAGAACAGGTAAACAGCTGAGAAGAGCGTGGAGGCCTATAAAAACGTCATGGTGGTTACTTCTTTTTATGCGTCTCTTAGTTATTCAGTCTCTCTTTCAAACTCGGTGCAGACTAATTTGGAGCAATGTTTGAACGCTGCTTGGGTGGAGACAGACGGTATTTTGTAATGGTGCGTCGTTGCATCTTGGTGGTAAAGGAGCAAAACCTTGCGTGTTCACCTGGGTGCTCTGTTCCCATCAATGACGATCGGACCCGGAGGCGATAAAAACCTGTGACTACTGCGGAGTCATTTGACCCGGGTGTGAATGCCGATTAAAACATTTCCCATTGGATTAAAAAGCCAGATGTTAGTGGGTTTTTTGTATTGTGGGAAAGGGACTTCAGGGTTATATACAGAATTTACTTCAAGTATCAAAAGTAGAATGGGTCCTATTACTGGGTCATAGTATTTTGTAATATTGGATTATTACTGTTACTGATTCATTAATATTCAAATAAATAACACTTAAATGTTCTTGCTGGGTGAGGTGAGGCTAATTTTAGCTACTTTATATAATGTTTGGTATTTCAATCTATAAACATGTACCATATTTTATGATCTTTACAGTAATTTGTTTCACCAGCTGTCAAATAAATGCACTGGAGTTGTCTATGTAAATACCCAAGCAAAGTGCACGTACTTCAAAACTGTTCCAAGTCAGAACTTATAATAAATGCTCTTAATTACTCTCCACTACTTGTGGTCAGTTTAAACAATTTATACGGTAAAAAAATTGTCGACATTTCCATCACAAGAACCCTTCCCAAGACATATTCTGTCTTTGCGTACCATGAAAAGTGCTCTATAAATAAAATGCATTATAATTGTTATTATATTCAAACATCAAGAAGTGACAAAGTGCTTTAGTACAGCCCATAATTACATGATGTTCCGCAGCAGTGTTGGATGTGTGTCCATTATCACACAGAAACACTCAAGATTCACCATGCACAGCCAGTGTTGTCCATTATTTCAAGGGCTCACTCAGAATAAGCTGATGCACATTTAAAATCCCCCTGACACCATTAAAAAACGTTGTTTCAAGTATAAGAAAAATATAAATAAGATGTAGCCCATATAAACAAATGTCTGTACCATAAACCATTTAAATATACAATATATATATATATATATATACTAAAACATATTTTCTCTATTTTGTTTACTGTATTATGTTTCATTAAACATGTAAAAATAACAGTTGACCAAACCATTAACTAAGAGGTGAGGCCCACATTACAAACGGCAAAATACTGAAACAGATATTAAAATCTCTTGGTTTCCATGACAGGCATCAAATTGCTTGTTTTATCCAAACAGCTTAAAACTGAAAGATATTCAGATCACTTTAATTCCAGACAAAGAAAAGCAGGATACATTCACATTTTAGAGCCTGAAAGCCGTATTTTTTTTGTGTGGTTTTGTTTGAAGATTTACGTCTTCATAATAGATGTTAAAAAATGTTATTGATTAATTTGAATTCCATCGAATAAAAGAGGAATTTATTAGCAGGGACACTCAGCTATCTTTGCCTGTATGCAAAATGACAGGAGGCCAGAGCCAGTTAATAAACAAATATATACAATATTTATCAGATAAAATGAATAAAGGAAGCAAATCCTGTCACAGCAGCCCCACATAAGCCAGGTGTATGTGTGTGTTTATAGGATTTGAGGACACTTCAAATGTCTGGGCTTTACCTGGACATTTCCTGGGGGTGTTGTAGAGTAAAGAGACTCAAAACACAGGACTGGACATTTGAGAGTTTACTCAAGAGAAAGCCAATGAATTAGTACATCATGACAATTTATAGTGTCAGAAAGAAGCAGACACACCTACAGCTCTTCAGTACACATTGAAGGGTGTTTCCTGTCACTTAAGCTACTGTTTTTCCTTTATTCAGGCAACAGGCTCCGAGAATAATTGCTGATCGTCACAACCAAATTTGTCCAGAATCATGCCAGCTCATTTAGCTTAAGTCACGTCAGGATTACAAGTTTATGCCAGGTCATCTACACCAGAGGGGATCCCTCTCTGGCACCTTTTTTATGATAAACAAGCTCAATTTTCATATTTTTATGCATTGTGGCATCTAATTACATTAAGGAAAAACAAAAACAGTGTAAATGAATTATTTTTTATTTTAATTTGAAAACCACAGAGCAATAATACTCAACTGACAGCAGGCCAAATCATAAGGTGAGTTTCACTGCTCTTGAGCCTTACGTCACTTTACTTATAATGCAGAACCACTAGTTGTCATCTTTGATTCACAGCCACAGACAGCAGTGACAAGACCTTTAAATTACTGTAATTCATGTGTAAACACAACTGTCATAATCATAAATGTGCTTAGATATAATATTTTCCTTCTGCAGCAAGAACCTGATTTTATTAAAAAACGTTCTTTATAGATTTGTTAGCGTGAAATGAAAAATGAAATATAAAACTTTAATGTTAGTAGAGTAGCCTGTCACTGAGGAGACATGCTCGCCATAATTACCAAGATCCCTATAAAGTAATATTGCTTCTGAAGTGAGCTAATATCCAAGCTATAGTAATTTCTCTCTATTTGTTTTGAGGCTTCTCACTTAATCCTCCTCATGATTTTAAAATACATATCAAATAAATAGAAAATTACTCCTCCACGCCCACTTGAAGTGTCTCATTTTTGATGGTAAAGTAAATTAAAGGCTGTAGGCGTATTTCATATCTTTAAGGCTTGAGATGATCTGAGGCCTACCACTGAGAGGAATCAGGGTGTATATTCTTCAAATTCACTTTAAAAGTAGCTTTAAACTGTTTGATTGACGTTTTGTTTCATGTTCAGCTGTAGAGTTCTGCCAGTCTTTTTCAAGCACTTTCTCCTCTTTTACTTTTTTCCAGTTTCTTAACATGCACACTGCTGACCCTCGCCTCGTCCTAGCTTAAATCTAGACGCTTGTATCTCATACTCTTCATCATCGTGTTATGTCCACTCTGTCCTCTTGTATCTGTGTCTTTGCCATTGGCGCGGTTTGGAGGCTGCAGTGACTCCGTGAATTGGCTGCAGCATGAATTTAGACAGTGCTGCTGCTCTAGTTTTTCCAGTCCAGATCCGTCCGAGTTAATTACGGTACAACTGTCAGAAAGACCACTCTACTGGTCATTTGGGCAGCGACATTAATGCTCCCTGTGTACTGAAAAACTTGAGCTTTCAAGGTTCAGTGCTCCGAGTTTCCGCGAGATGCTCCGATGTCCAGTTTGTGTCTCAATTTGAGTAGGAGAGTGGAAGAAAAGCTCAGATTCTTCATGGTCCATCTCTAGAGTTTCACCCACTCCCTTCCCCCTTCTTTTTCTTTACTGCCTCCATTTAGTCATCATCACAGGGATGTGACCTGAGAGGAGCGAGACATTGACATTAGACAAACAGGCCTCAGTTTACAGCTTCAGATTGATTTACAACCTGACATTGAGAAGTTAACATACCCTTGGAGAGTTAATCCCTAATGTTGTCCAGGTCAGTAAATAAACGGAAAAAGAAAAGCCAAACTGAAGGAGTTTGCAAAAAAGCTCATTCGTGCTAATTATTTCTCTCCCACCCCTCCCTTGTTAAAAGCTTTCCCACCCCTCCAATCAATCGCCACTTTAGCGAGCAGGAAGGGATGGAGGAAGTGCGAGCCTCATTAGCCTGATTGGGCCGATGTGGGAGATGGAGTGAATGAGGGAGTAAAAGAGAAAAGGAGTCAGCTTGATCATCAGCACTTGGCCCATCAGACCTTCTGTCATCAAGGCAAGTGCTGCGTTCAAATGTGTTGGTTTGTTGTGCAGCGTCGTGACTCCTGGTAGGACGGAAGAGGATCTTCTGCAGGTGCTGAATGGGAATGGTTGTCTGTCGTGGAAAAAGTTTAGATTGTCAGTCTGTCTCAGCCCAATGATGTCTAAAGGCCCAGACACACCAAACCAACGTCAAAGAAGTAGTGGCAACAAAGGCCGACTGTTGTGTCGCCTCAGGTCGCCTGTGTCTCGGCCAAAAAGTTGTGCTTGAACACACCACAAGACTACAGCAAACTAGCATGTACCTTCTTTGCTTGCTTGACAGGATATAACTCTCCATGCCGGGAGGCGGTGATAGTGTGTATTTGTCATTCAAAAAGGGAAAAGACCAACGAGATGGATTCAGAATTCAAGTTAGCCAGTTAGCACATTTACTAAAGAACCTGATGTTGAAAGAACAAAGGGTAGTTACCATACACTAGTGGATAATAACTTAACTGTTCCTGTTGAAGAGCTCCATTGCTTTTCTGATGTTCGTTTCTCTTCCTCTGCATTGAGCCGAACTCAGAGTGATTCGACATCCTGAATCAGCCAATAAACAGCTGCCAGGAGTCGATTAGTGCCAACGGTGCTGGACACACCACAAAAACTAAGGCAACAGACACTCACAGAAGGACTGTCCGGGCCCTAAAGGAAAAAGTTTTTGCATCTGTTCTGAATAATTAGCCTGGCTGCACACCTCTGAATCTGTATTTCTTCAGCCTCTGTGAAAAATGTTGTTAGTTTCTTCTAGCAGCCTCCACCGTAGCTTCCATATCGACTAGAAATTACGTTGGCCTGACAGATTCGTCACTTGCTATTCATGCATTAAAGCATAACCTCTACAAAGGAGTTAGCAAACAGGAACACGATATCAGGCCAAATGAAAGAAGCAGCAGTTCAGCCTGAGTGTCAGGCTACCCAGTGCCCACACTTGAAGGCTTTCCATCATCATCGCTTCTTCCTGACTGCATCCCACTGCCTTCCTGATCTCAGTCCAAGAACTCTGTGTCCTCTCTATGACTTTGTTGTCTCTATACAATAAATTTACTGCATGGGTTATAACAACGCACACTTTAGAACAGTCTCTCCTCCAAGGCACAAAAAATGACTGAAGCATTTTTTTGTGAAGCATGAGGAAACAGCTTGAGAGAAGTTCATACTCTCCCTTATATTAACGCCTCCACACACCTAGCCAGACGTTACATAAAGTGGCTGTCATTACCAGATTGTCTGTTTAGGAAAGTTACGAAAATAGTAGGCTGCAGTCATTCCCAATTCTATGGGTGGAAAGTTAAGCCAAAAAAGTATTTATAGAGCACTTTTAAAAACAATATTTATTGACCAACGTGCTTTATAGAGAAATATGAAATAGAATTAAATAAGTAAGGCATAATACAATAGGAAAATGCAGAACAGCCCAAACTGCTCTATATTTGGCAGATGTTCATGCAGGCTGCCATAATTTAGAGGAAGAAGCTGACTGGAAAAATATGTGCTTTAAAACAACCATATAATCATAATACTAAGTGAGGTCATTTAAGAAACTGTAATAATTGGTGATAGATGATCTGCCGCAGTCTGGGAGCCTTCAGACTTCGAACTGGAACTCTGAAATGCCAAGGAGTAACTGGTCAGAGGGACCAAGCAGTGAGGCAACACGGACAGTTGTTGACGAAATCGTAGGTTTTTATTTACCCACAAAATGCATGAAAAATTACAAACCAAGAAATGAATAACTAGGCCTATAAAAGAGGTCAATGTAACATAAATATACTAGATATAATAACTACACAAGGTGATACAAACTGACCTGTCAAAATGACACATGAGGGAGTGTATATAGGGGCTTGGCTAAACAAAATAATACACAAGGGGTAACCAAAATGGACGGCAACTACAACTAAACTCAAAGCAAAGCTAACTATAAGATGTAAGGTTAAAAGCAAATAAACACATTCTAAATCAAAACTGTGTGATATCAATTGTTTGGGTGTGGTTGACCATAAATGACAGTGACCTGTGTAGATCACAAACTTATGAGTTTAAAGAGTGTGGCTGTGACCCTCACACTATCACTGACAAAAAATGTTATGCACAGAAATTATTGCACACTGAGTCTGATGCATTTTATTGTTGCAAAAATCCACAATACGAGACACTTGACACTATGTCTACCTGTAGGGGCTGAGATGTTTTGCCTCTCGCTTTCCAAACTGTTACTCTCTCTCTGTATATGTGCGGTCGTTGTCCTCTGTCACATCCTCCTCCTTGTCATCATCATACACCTGAATATGTGACCTGAGTTATGAAATAATAACTGTGCACCCTGTTCGTCTCTGTTGTTACAGATGTTTCCCACAGGTTATGACATATTTTCTTTACTACTTGTCGTCAGACAACTCTGACGGGTGCAAAGAATTGCAGAGAAGCAAACCTGATTTTGGGACGGGATAGTTTTGAACAAAATACTGACTTGGTGTGAAAAGGCCTTTCGTCGATTGATTAATTAGTCCATCTATAGAAAATTAATCGGCAACTAATTTGAGTATCAAATAGTCGTTTGGTAATTTTAAAGCAAAAAAATCCACGCATTTGTTGGTTTCATGTTTCTTAAATGTGAGAATTTGATGCTTTTCATCGTCATAAATGATAATAAACTGAATAGCTTTGGATTTTTGGGCTCTGGGAAATAAAACAGGCTGTGTTTTATCATTTGCTGACATTAGGTAGAATAGATGAAACAATAAAATAAGGGACAGATTGGTTGATAATGAAAGTAGTCGTTAGTTGTAGCCCTGCTGATGGGTCGGGATGTAGGACAGAGCCTGAGGAGAGCGGAGCTGGTGTCAGTCCACTTTAAAACAAATAAAAGAATATTAAAATCAGCAGGTTTCAGATTCAGTCGATTCGACAGGCGCTTCATTTGATGCTCAGAATGGCTGACTAAATGTGACCAGACTTATTGATATTATATAAAGCCAGTCCTCCGAGGTTGTGACAGTGTGACAATAATGTGCAGTTTGTAAAGCAGCCAGCTCTCAGACGTGTATGTCTTCCCTCGTGTAGGGCAGAGTTCAATTTTCTGTGCAGTCTCGCTTAATGCACTTCTTAGTGTGGCAATAATCGTTTGCATTCCCAGTTCTTTATGACAATAATAGTGCACCTTTTTTTCAAATATTGGTTTTAGTGCCAGACAAGTAATCAGCCGAGCATTAAGGCTTTGGCTGCGCATCCAAAGTCCTCGTCTCCTTGGCTGCTCAGGTCGAATACTTGAGCAGCTTAAAAAAAAAACAGAAAAAAGAAAACACACACTCAAAGTGCGCACACAATCACCTGATGAGTGCTTTTTTTTAAATGAGTTTATCAACCTTTGATGATTGATGTTTTTCATTTAGAGTTTTGACATTTGAATCCAGCCCTGTTTCACTGAACCAGCTGGGCAAATGATGTTGACTAGAACTGAGACACACAAGACGGAATGAGAAAAAATTAGATATGGAAATTAAAAGCACATTGGGGGAAGATTATCCTCATTGTAGGCAGTGCTATTTGAATAATAAAGTATAATGCGGCCTGGCAATAAGCCTCCATATTCTCTCATCTTTGTAATCATAGCTTATACAAAGTACAAAGGATGTATCATTGTAACCTCCAAAATGGGCTTCAAACTAACCCCGAGTCCTCTTCCCCCTCTCTCCACCAGCAAATACAAGGGGCCCTCATTGTGCGCTCACATGTCCTCATCACAGACAACGCTTTTGTCACATAATCACACACACAGACACACAGAGAGTACAGAGAGTACGGGGAGTACACACAGCACACAATTACCATCTTGTAATTGCGATCTATCAGGCGTTGTTGTGAAGTGGTGCCCGATGCGCATGCTGTCGGCCTCGCTGCATTATCTGAGCTTAGGAAATGACAAGACTATTTATAGGAACTATTTATCCACTTATCCTGTTGCCACCATTGTCCACGGGTGGAAGGGGCGGCCGTGGTTAGAGCCGAGCTGACGGACAGGTCGATCAATCGGCAGATCAGTTTGTACAGCGTATGATGTTTGCTGAAAGTGAGGGGTGTGCTAAGTTAAAAGGTCAACATAGTGACTGTTCCAAACATCCTGTAGAATTTCTGTGATGATGTAAGCTCCGAGAAAAGAGAAGGAACATCTGGTTGTAGCCTGTAATGTACAGTACATTTTATTGTCACAGCTTTATCTGACTTGTATAATCCTAGCTCCAGATTTACTGAGCTTTTAAACTGGGAATGCGTTCAGCTTGTGCCATTTTATTTGAATTATTCCAGTTAATTAAAGCATAATGTTTTGTTTTGCCCCTGGTAAACATCTGTTTTCAGTGCACCAGCATTTTTTTGGTCAATTCACTTTGAACATGCTTGATGATTAAAAATGAGGAAAATTTATCCCTCAAATTACAGTCTGATGTTTGGCTCCTGATGTGTATCAAGTAAACCGAAATCTAACAGCGGGTAAATTTGTCAGTCGTAAAAAAAAAAAAAAAAAGTCAAGGACGCGGAGATGCATCAGGATACAAGGGACACCTCAATCACAGCAACGTCAAGCACTGAAAAGATTTATTAGTCTCTGTGTCTTCTGCGAGATCAACAGCATGTGATGGGGTTCGTGGTCTGCACATGCATGAGCGAGCCAGTTATCTGCGTGCATGTGTGTGCTGATAATCTCTGCACATTACTGCGTGGGTGTGTGTAGAGTGAAAGAGTCAAGGTCTTATGGAATATTAAAGTTAATATTATGTTAAAGATACTGGTTGTGTTTGCTTATGATGAGCAAAGTTCTGCACAGTTAAAGGCTGGCGTTTTTGGATTCTTATTTATTGTGCACAAACCAGCAATGTGCCAGTCTGTCTCTTTTCGACTTACCCTGCGGATGGCAATCAGCTCCAGGCTTGTTTATTTCTACTTAAAGGTCCAGTGTGTAGGATTTAAAAAGCAGCTATTGGCAGGAATGGAATATAATTTCTATAACTCTGTTTTCATTAGTGTGTAATAGCTTAAAACTAAGAATTATTGTGTTTTCTTCACATTAAAATGAGCCGTTTATATCTACATACGGAGCGGGTCCTTACCCATTGAGTCGACCATGTTTCTACAGTAGCCCAGAAGGGGCAATCCAAACTCAGAACAGAAGTTTCAGTTGTCACCTGCAACCTCACCGCTAGATGCCATTAAATCCTACAAGCTAAACCTTGAAGACATCTTTAAAACCTGGTCTCAGATATATTCTTTCATTATTTAAAAGGCCAAATACTTTAAAAACAAAAATGGTTATTGTAGTTTCTAGCAAACGTTACTCAAACAGAAGTAAACGGTACAACTTTTGGGGAGATTTTTAAGGGTCTAAACATTCAGACAACTGTAAACACATTACACACACAAATATTTTTTATAAGAACACCTTTCATTGTTCCTTAAAAGAACTGTGAGTTAATTACTGAGGGAGACATTTTGGAGTTGTTAAAGCTTTTTGGTAGGCAAACTATAATAATGCTGGATGTTTTTAGATTGCCTCAAACATACAATATTTTCAGCATTTTCTTATGCAATTTCTTTTTTTTATTGGGCGACATATTCGCAGATACCTTATGTCTCCAATAACCTGATATCTTTTTTTTTCAGTATTTTTTGAGCATCGCCAGTCTTTACTGCGAGTAGAAAGATGAGAGGAGATGAGAGGAAATAGGGGAGAGAGATGAGGAATGACATCCAACAAAGGTCTCCAGGCTGGAGTTGAAGCAGGGATGCTGTCATTCATGGTCAGCATTGTAGGGCTGGGCGATGTCTACTGAAATTGGCACATGACGATGTCTAGGGCTGCACAATTAATCAACATATTTTTGCAATATGGACAAGTGCAATATCCATAACGCAAGAGCTGCAGTTTTGTCATAAAGGTAAAATGTGTCTCAGCATAATGTTGTGAATGAAGCACTTTGATGATACAGGAATGCCCTGACCTACAATTGACAACAACACAAAAATATGCATTAATCTACCACTATAGTAGCACAATTGTCAGGACTGAGGACAGAGACAAGGACAGAGTGCCAGTAGCATCGTCCATTGGCCCAACCCACACAAAGACTCCTAAATTTTTTTTACAACAATGGAGGATCTTTGGCACAGAGAAATAACATGTATTATGTTTTGGATAAACAGCGAACACGGTACTTGTTAGTGGCTCACATTCAATGTTGGCTTTGGTCTTTTCACAGGATTTTTTTGACACAAAGAAAACCATAGAATACCATCTGTTTTATCTCTTAACAGTTTGTTGCCATCCAAGTCTTATAAGGTAGAGAAAGAGCAGTAGAATAATATTGCTCGTTAATTAGGAGTAAAATTTATGGCTGTTATTCTATTATTTCTGTTGTTTCTATTATCTATTGTTTGTCGATACTGTTTTATTTTTATGTATACACATTTCATCATTAAACTGTGCTGCCTTGAACCAGCAGCATATTATGTGTGCTGGACCTCTGGTATGATCACAATCCACTCTGTGGCATTTTCAACCAAGTAATGAATAATTTACTGTGCTCCTGGAATTCATTTATTTTTTGGCTGCGATGTGTCTGCCTCTGCTGAAGAAAGGCTGAGAGTCAGTACTCCAGAGAAATCACAAGTTGCCATAACTACAAGTGCTGAGGTCTCAGCGCGGTCCAGAGTGTAGTGCCCCGGAGAGGTGGGCAGTAAGCCGACCATGAGTGAAGGCTGAGAGCTCTGGAGGACCCCATCCAGCAGGAGCCCGGCGCCTGAAGCGCTCCTCCTCAGCCAGAGTTGTTTCTCTGCACAGTTTGCTCTCGTAGGCAGAAGATGAAACTGAATGCCTGATGGTTTATCATATGAAGAAAAGGAATCCATCAACTATTCACTTAATGTTAGTCTAGGACAGCTAATGAGGCAAAAGAATACTTGAGGTTATAAATGCTTTTAATTTTCTTTAATTTCAGATGCTCAGCAAGGTTACAAAAAAATCCTGTGGTATACAGGCTCATAATTAAGCTAAATTAAAAGATTAAAAAGACTGGGAAATTGAATAGAGGACAATTGTGGTACAAGGGCAATTTGGTTATCTTTTTGTTCATGCTTTCAGCGTGTCCTTATGGCGGAATTTTTTCCCTTCTCCCATCCCACTAGAGGCGTCTTGCAGTGGCACCAAAGTGGCTCTCCCTCTGATAGACAGCCTAATTCATACAGTTGGTGCTGTTATAATCCCCGGAGGCTGTCTTAGTTTGTTCTCTGCCTTGTTTATTCCAGTGATGTCCTCTCCATCCATCGCTACAAAGGAACCCAGACCACCACAGCTTAATGTTTTGTTGTTGTTGGATCAGTTTATACCTCTGAGGTATTTCACTGGGTTCTTGCAGTGTGTGTGTGTGAAGAAAAACGTGTCAGCGTTTGTTATCCAGCTCCGTCGCGGTACGCTGGGACCACCAGTCCCCAGTCACTCACACGTGTACAAGTTTATGTCCAACAATGATGACTTTTAGAGCTGATTTAAAATTCATATGTTTGTCTTGAGTTGGATTTGCAGCTGAGATGAGGATGTGTGTTAGAGGTTTCTTAATCCGTGAAATATTGTTTCAAGTGTAGCAGTGCTGCTTGTGCATGCATATGCGTGTTTCAAATGTGGACCTTTTGACTGCACGTATGTGTGTTGACATTTTTATTACACCTATTTTTTGTGTGCTCCCATGTCTGTATATTGCACCTGTTTGTCTTTCTCCTGTGTGCCCTTGACTGTTGTGAGGAAAACACAAACTCATGATCAGTCTTGCAGTCCGCTCTGTTTGATTTTCACCTTCAGTGAATGATACCTGAAACTTGTAGGAACATTTGCATCTGAAGAAAACACTGTGGCATGGAAATTATTTGTTTTTGCTGTGCATAGCTGGGGGAATGTGTATATATATGCATGCATACATACATTTCCCCAAATGCATGCATTTATAGGAATACATTGACCTTTTCCTAAAGAAGCGTATAATGCATGCAAACACTGGAAGCCACTTTATGGTGCGATGCAGCTTTACATCACTCTTAACAGCCCTGTGGCGAAGAAAACACTGAGCTCGGAGTTTAAAATGCAACTGACCATTTTATTGCACATCAGTGAGTTGAGCTCATTTGTTAAAGAAATAGGGGCAAAGTATTCAGAAATGCACTGAATTAAAGGAGCAGTGTGCAGAATTTAGGGGGCTATGTTGGCAGAAATGGAATGTAATATCATAAGTATGTTTACTTCAGTGTATAATCACCTGAAAATAAGAACCATTGTGTTTTTACTACCTTATAATGAGCTGTTTATATCTACATAGGGAGCAGGTCCTCATCCACAGAGTCTGCCATGTTGCACTGCCATGTTTCAACACAATGGTTTGAGTTGAAGGTGTGAGAAAGAATAGTATCAGTAACATTGTTAACACTGTGCTACATTACAGAGAAATACAAAACCGTACTAATGAACCTTCATTAATATAGGCCTATATCACACACTGAGCGAGCCGCCTGTTAATGACACTGTTGGCAAAGCAGTAATGATTGTGCTAAGTGGCTAATGGGCATGTAGCTACTGACATGTTTCAGATGATACGTCATGTTTGTAGTCGACCAGTGAAGATGAGTTTACATATCACCTTGGGTTCATCCTTCACCTTCTCAAAATGATCCCACACTTTGGATTTCCTGCCCGACATGTTATTAACTAGCCTGTGGAATAACCGCAGGTACCAGCCCTGGAAACTAACCTGACTCCTGTCTGATTGCAGGGCGTGGCCACTTCCTGTGTCTGTCCTTTCAAATTAAATTCCCACATGGTCCAGTCATTTAGGTTTTGATTTATTTTGAAAGGTGCAGCTCCTAATAGAGTTTCACGTTTTTACTAAATGACCAACGAAATCTTGCCGACTTATGATTCTGGTTGACTAAAGTGTGGTTGACTATTAGAGGGCAGCCCTAGTTGTTAACAAGGGGCTCGTCGGAGAAACACTGATATTTGTAATGTGAAACTGCTTTAGTCAGTGTTTTTTACCCAATTTAATCACCTGGTTCATTTGTTTTGGAGAGGAGGACACCTCTGTGGATAATTTGGCTCCTGGTAAAAACCTCCCGAACAGTGAACACCGAAGGAATTCCAACCGGGAGAAGTTTCAGCTGGTTGGGATCTACATTCTTCACCACTAGACATCACTAAATCCCCTTAAATCTTACACACTGCCCCTTTAAAAATAGAGGCAAAGTATTCAGAAACACACTGAATTAAAAGTTGAGGCACTGAAACTGAAGAAAACACTGTTGTCCTCATATGCACTATCCATGTAGGGTGTCTCTGGTATCGCTAACATGTTTACTATTCCAGCAACACAATGGAGGCATATCTGAAAAATCCACTTTGATCCCATTTGTTGCAATGCAAGAGCAGGTTTCAGACTCAACAGATATGTGCTAGTATCTCTGCTTGTGTATCTTTTTGTTGGCTGTAATGTGAGTTAGAATAATTAAGCTGAAAGGCTTGATGCTAGATAATGGAATGGGGCAGTGAAAGGCCTCCATAATGACGGATGAGAACTCAGGGCATTGTTGTTAAGAGCAGAGACGTGTGGATACAGCTGCATCACATTTACAGTACGCCTTAGTGCACACACAGACGCATAATCATGAATTCTTTAGACAAACATTCATATTGAGTCGTTTTTCATCTCCAGACACAGACGCACTGCCCGTTGCTATCTGCATAAAGTACATTTCTTTGTGACACTCTCCTTCACAAACACCCAACACAAGCAGTAACTCTAAGATGGACACTTATACACTCCCCCGTTCGTTATATTGATCCGTGCTTACACAAGTATTAGCACTCACTTAGAATGAGAGGCATGTCTACAGGAGCACAGAGCAGAAAGACATCCACACAAGTGCACTCACTCACAGTTTCTCGGCGAAACATACAACACTCGCTGACACGCAAACTTCTCGGGATGAAAACACACGTGTGTGCTTTGGGCTGGCTGATTCCTCTCAATTGAATTGGAGCAGCTGATGTATTCATCCAGTGTGTGTGATTTAACGAGGTCCACTCCGTCTCGTCATAAATCATATTAATAATCTTGAGCTTCCCATTGATTTTTATTTTTTTAAGCCTTCCCAGTGCATTATTTGATATCTCCAGCCTTTGTTTCAGATTTAATGAACACTCCACACTCTACACACACACACACACACACACACTAAGACTCGTGAAACTACTTTTCCTTTTAGAAGTCTTTATTCATCTGTGTAGAAAAAAAGACGACAGACCAATAAATGGAATAGCGTTTTGCACCCATTTTTATGTTTATACATAAGAGCGTTTTCATTATCACATCTGAGGGTGACGTTTTTAAAGGAAAAAGGATTTCTGCACAGAATGAAAGGAAGCTTCAGTGCTCTTAGAAAAAAAAGAAAAGAAAAGAAAAACAAAAACAAATGAAGCAAATGAAAACCTAAAAAAATCCACACCGGAGCTCGTCCAATATTACTGGAACACAGTAACACAGGTTGGAAAAGAGAAAGAGAGCTACTGAAAGTAAAGAATGGGTTTCAACACTAACAGGCTCTATATATATATGTATCACTCATCCCCATCCTCCCCTCTACGGCCTCACTCTTTATTTTTCCCCCTCTCTACTCTCTCCTCTTCCTCTTTTGATCTCTGGCTGTTTGTTAGCGTTTCCCTTTGAAGTTCCTCCTCCCTTAAAGTATATTAGTGGGGTCAGCGAGAGGCAGTCAGAAAGCAGGTGCTGCTTCCTTCTTCATGCCGTGTGTACATGTTTGTTTGCTGAACTGCACAGTGTAGCGGTCGGGCTGTGATCCCTGCTCACAGAACTGTGTCGGCGCTGTACTAAGGCCTTTAGAGCTGGACGACCTGAGTCAGCTAATTTCCTCACAGAGTGCATCAGATCAGGAAATTTCAACTGTTTCAGAGTCATGTTTTGGACTTTTATTTTGCCTTAAGTTGAAAATACTCCAAATTCAAATGTCCTTTTGTAGACATGGGGCAATCTGATGACAAATACTGTGAGGCTGTATGATTAATATGCCGATTATCTTTTCAATTAATTGCTTAATTGCTATCACAACAATTTACTGCCTGGGGTGATGTCTTTAAATTGCTTGTGTCATCCAGCTGATGGTCCAGGACATAAATATTTCAGTGTACTATCATATAAGACTAAGAAAAAGTCAGTATTGATAAGATCGAACAAGGAAATATTTAGCATTTTGCTTATAAAATTACTTTTATGATTTATTATTTATCAGAATAGTTAAAGATTCATTTTCCCTCGATTGATTTAATGCATGAATCTATTTGTGGGAGCTCTCACGTTAATATCTCTGATTCTATATAGCCATTTTGTTACAAATAAAAAAAAGCATTGCTACTTTTGGCAATATTGGAATTTCACATGTTTTTTGCATCAATGTGATATAGTATTTATTATTTGTCAGGTGCTTAACTCACTCTATTACACAAAAGCAAACATTACTGCCTTGTAATTTGTTCGGTTGACACAGTTTGATTTGACATTTAATGTTAATGTCACGATTCAGTTTAATCTTGTGATATAAAGTTTATTTTCAGCATGGAAGGCTACACCACGTTTAGACTATCCAGTCTTGATTCGTAAAGATCAACAGATTGTTTGTTTTATATCCTGATAACTGTCATTTACATTTTCAAATTCGTCTTCTTCTTTTTTAAAAAGATGGTATGGCCATAATTTTTTGGGAATATACCACGTCAGATTTAAATTACTCATTTAAAAACACAATTTATTTGGGACTAGAATCATGACACTTCTCGTAATTTAATCTATGGACTATTTCGTTCATAGATAAATAGAAGAATTTCTATTCTATTTCTATTTCTATGGTTTCATTGCTTTTCTGTTGCAGCTTTGGTCCCTGTTGACATCCTGTCAGCTGCTGCATTAACAAACATTTCAACAGGAAATACACTTGAACCCATTTAGAATGTTTATTTTGTCGCACTTGAAACAGCCTATAATCAGTTTTCAATCAATAAATCCAGAATACTACGTCCCAACACATAAATATCACACTATAAAATTGCATGTACTATAATAGATGATTCGATCCATATCGCCCACTCCTACTCTCTTGTATTTTTAACTTTAAATACCAATAAAGACTGTCACAACCACAAGTTTTTTTTAATTGAATCGAAGATAGATTGTTATGAGTGAATTTCAACAAAGAGTTATTAGACCAGAGCAGTTCCGACTTCCACCGAAAAATTATTAGCCGTTAAAACTTCTTTTCAATTAAGAAGGTGTAACCAGGCTCTAGAAGATAATGGGTTACTATTATAAGATGTATGATTAGGTTTCTTTCGCTTCATTTGCAAAGGTAATTTAATAATGAGACCAGACCACAATAGAAATTGGGTACATGCTGTACTTTTTCTTAATTCTGAAAGGGAGATTTTTAATAGGAGTTCTCTTCAAGCCACTCATTTGTCCTGCAGTCTTGGCAATCATTTTACGTTTTTTGATTCTTTCTATCTGATTGTCTTCCTTGTGATGTCCTACAGACATTTGCATGTGCAAGTTATGATGAAGATAAATGATGCATAAGGTGGAAAATGTCCAAGAAATGTCGTTCAGTGAGACTTTAACTTCCAAAACATCAGTCCTTGAGTAAAGAGCACAGTCTGTTATCAGTCATGTATTTGCTGAGTGCAGTATGGATACACTGTGGGTTAAACTTGAGCCATTTTTTGGATGATGATGTCACATTATTCCAGCTGTCAGCCCTCTTCGTCACCCCGCCCGCACCCGTCTCGATCCCCCATCTTCTTTTCCTTTTGTCTGCTTTTTTACCTCCTGCCACTGCATTTGTCACACGCCCTTTTTTTCCCACTTATCTTCCTTTTTTCTCTCATTTTCAATCCTCGCTCTCTGCCTTAAGCCAACACACACCTCTCTCAGTGCCTCCCTCACCCAAAACAGCACCCCTCTCTCTCTCTCCTTGTCTTATTTTCCGTTCTATCCATCCATCCATCCATCACCCCCCCTACCGACGCTCTCTTGCTCTGTCTTTCCCTCCCTCTCTCCCTCTCATTAGTCTCCCCATGCTGTGGTTTGTGTCTCCCGTCTCTGTCAGAACTGTTATCACTGCTGTCAGCTCCCTTGGCGAGAACAAAGTCGTCCTCTGCTCACGGCACCACAAAAGACACGAGAGAAATAAAAGGAAAGAGCCTCAGCCAAAAAAAAAAAAAAAAAAAGAGGCGAGAGGGAGGAAAAATTAAAAAGGAGGGGAGTAAACTAGAGGAAAAGGAGGGGGCTAGGAACACATCTTTTCATGTCAACCATGATGCATTGTCATCTGTGGGTTATAACAACCATTGATTTCTCCCTCTGTCATCCCTTTTATCTATACAGCACAGAGCTTACAGTTGGTAGGAAGATATGAGAGCTATCTCTATACACATCAAGTGCCTTTTCCTCGTATTATAAATATATCTCCTGCTAAATCAGCTAAGCCTAGTATATCAACCTCAAATAAGTTACTGTGTATTATTATGAGCTGAGAAGAACAGTAGGTTTGAAAGACACTGAGATATCCAAAAGAGAAAACGTAACCATTTATAACTATAAGTAGCGCTGAAAGAAGGACCTACTGTATAATGTAGTATACAGCAGTAGAGTATAGTAGGACTGTTACTTCTGTCACTCAATAGCAATGTCCAATCAAGATAGCTGAAACCAGTCTTTTCTACTTAGCAAACCAATCAGAATTGAACCAGCAGAGGCACAGAGGGTACTTTGGAAACCAAGGACAAAACAGCCACCGGCCGAGAGGTCGTCATCACAGAAATGGCGCCTGGCATTCGTGGCTCAGGGAGTGCGTCCCTGTATCATCACGTGTAGGCATAATCTATGTCGGGAATGCCACCCTCTCTGTAGCCACGGTTGGTACCATAAGTAACGTGATGGTGGCTGGTTTGGCTGAGGATGGTGCCATTGAGGCTGCCGGTTCCGTGGCTGCTCCGGTAGGTCCCGTTAGCTTGGGAGGAAGAGGAAGAGGAGGGGAAAATGGTGTGGATGTAGGTGACATCCTCCAGCTTAGGCTGCAGGGGCTGATGGGCCATAGCTGTCATCTGAAACCCTGCAGGAGGGGCCCTGATCTCTAAGATGGAAGTGTCTTTCTTGGTGCCTGACTCTACATAGTCATCATAATGTTTCCCACCCCGGCCCCTGCTGTACGAGCCTGAGTCCCCGGACACATAACCTGCTCTTTGTCCATACCAGCAGAAGATGCCAAAGATTAACAACAGGCTTACTAATGCTGTGGCACCCCCTATGATCCCGGCCAGTGGCAGGGCTGTTAGTTCTGAGTCCTGTCCCTCTTTATCTGACCCCTCCCCTCCTGCACTGACCAGAGCCTCTCCAGTCTCTATCTGAGCGCAGGCTGGGGCAGAGTCTTTATTGTCCATGTCCATGCTGCCAATTCGAGATGAACCCATGCTGGAACCCCCAAAGGAGGACTCCTGTCGTAGTGGCAGCAGGCAGATGAGGTAATGGGAGCGTGGGGTGAGCTGGGTGAGGAGGTACTGTCTCCTCTCTCCAGGTACCAGAGTCTCTGTTATGGAACCAAGAGCTGCACTGCTGCCCAACCTCAGCCACGACAGGCGGAAGGAGGGTGTCGGCTGTGGGCACAGCCAACTCACCAGTACACTGTCCGAGGAGAGAGGTTTTACAGTCAGCTCCAGGGCCTCTCCAGATACCTGTCCCCCTTCACCGGGAGGCAGAGGCATAACAAGGCCCGGCCGCTTGGCTCGCAAGGTGAAGAGGGAACCTTGTGTGGGGACCAGTAGAGAGGAAGTGGTGGTGCTGCCATGGGGGACTGAAGCGACTGCTTGGCCCCCTCCAACACCATCGTCACCTCCTCCGTCTTTTTCAGCTGGGTTCATCCCCATTCCAGTACTGGGACCAGCAGGGGGGCCTTCACATTGCTCCATTAGGGAGGTTAGTTCTCTGAGGGCCTGGCCCCTTACGGGCTCAGGCGCCTGACAGGTCAGACCCCTGACTGTAACCCCTGCCCCACGGCTGTGCAGCCATGCGTGGAGCCAGCGAAGGTTGCAGCCACAGTACCAGGGGTTTCCTCTCAGCAGTAGGAGCTCCAAGCTCTCGGTGTCCTTCAGAAGTCCTCTCGGGAGAGTGGTCAGATTGTTTCCCGACAGGTCCAGCCTCTGTAGCCGCCGCATCCCGTCCAGTGCCCCTCGTGGTATGTGAGTCATTCCGTTGTCTTGCAAATGGAGTCGTACGAGGTGAGCCGACGGCAGGTAGACTGGCGGAGACTGCAGGGCATTCCTCACCAGTGACAGCTCAGTCAGATTGGAGAGACGGGAAAAGGTGTCATCTGCAATGCGTGTGTTGGCCAACAGGTTCCCATCCAGGACCAAGCGTCGCAAGGAGGAGAGCCCCCGGAAGGCATGTGTGGGGATGGTGCTGATTCTATTGTCGTCCAGACGCAACTCTTCCAAGGATGCTGGCAAGCCTGCGGGGATGCTTGATAGGTGGTTCCGAGACAGAAACAGCAGTCGAAGCCGTGGAGTCCCAGAAAAAGCTCGCTCCTGGATGCTAACTGTGGATATAGAGTTATCATCCAGGTGCAAACGTTCTAGTAATGGTAACTTGGCCAGAGCTGATCTCGGTAACGTTCGTATATTATTATCCTGCAAATGGAGCTCCCGTAACGAAGGCGGGAGGTGTATAGGGAATTCATCCAACTGGTTGGCATACAAGTAAATCACTCGTATGGAAGTGCTGCGTTCCAGTGAGGGAGGCAGGCCAGCGTTACTAAGCCGGTTGCTCTGCAAGTAAAGGATGGCAGCCATTAGTGGTAGTGGAGGAATTATGCTGAGGCCACGGTCGTTGCAGTAGACAAAACCCTCATCACAGCGGCACACTGAGGGACAAACAATGCCCTCATCTCCCTCGCCCGTCTCCATGGCGATTGCCGCTGCCGCCAGTTCCAGCACCTCAGCCAATAAGGTGAGGCACAGGAGGAGCAGAAAGAGCCAATCACGGAGCTCAGCAAGACTCTCAGCTGCCATGTTGGTGCACAGCTCCTAAATGAAACAGAGGAAATGGGAAATGGGATTAAAACAAGTACAAAGGCTATCAGTCACCAATTCTGAAATCAAAGTAACTCATTACATTCAAAGAGGAAGTAGAAGGAGCTGTCGGAAAAAAGCACAACCACTAAGTTAACCTCTTTCTTTTCTACTGCTTAACTTATGTGCTGTATTTTCAACCTGCTGATAAAAGTAAAGTTTTTCTTTTATCTAAAGTGGAGAAGATGTGGGGATTGAATAGGCAGACATACTTTATAGGGGCTGTCCAGTATTATATGGGTCAGAGCGACCAAGCAGAAGACAAATGGACATTTAGAGGCAGAGAGTGTGATGAAGGGTTGAGTGAGCGGGCGAGGGAGATTACAAGAATCGGAGAAAGCAAAAGGATGACAAAGATGGAGAAAATTGGACAGTGACAGTTGCAGGGAGGGAAAATAAGAGAGGAAGATTTTTTTTTCTGGGGAGATTAACTGAAATGGAGTGACTGACATGAAACTAAAATGGAGGAGAGATCGGGGAGAGGGAAATCAGATTAATTGCCCACAGTGCTGTTGATTGCTTTGAAGACACCAGATGTGGTAAACTTGTTGTGACTGCACTTTATCTGACCCTCAGATTAAATTATAAAGAGAATACATGTGGATGAAGGAACAGAGGAGCAGGATTTCACAGGTTTCTGACTGTATATTCACAAACACAGGGCATCTGTTTGAGGTCATGACCAAAACACACACAGAGAAAAGCACACACAAATAAGTAAACACACCAAGCACAAAGCATTCACATACAGAACAGAGTCTCGGTACAAGCTGACATGTATAATGCATGTTTTCTCTTGGTTGTTATTGTTCGTGAAATTTCTATAAATTATTCAGGAAAGCGGTCTTGAAATCCCCAGAAATGTTTTAGCGAGATGTTTTACAGAGAAGCATTTTTCTGCAACATTAATACGTTCCTCAGTCGATGTTTTATGACTTTTCTCCTAGCGAATCCCTGACACAGACATCAATAACATAAATTTACAATTCAGATAAAAATGATCTCCATGCACTCACATTCACGGCACGCTATTTATAGAACATGAATAATATACAGTAGTGAAAGTTGTGGAAATTACATTGTGGTGTACTCTTGTTTGAATCCTTTCTTTTGGGTAGCCTGGGGCTGGAAAATGTGCCCTGACGTGAAATGCCTGACATGATTTGACAGCACATTTGATAAACAAATCCTCTAAAGGCAAGTGTTTTTTTTTTTTACCCCCTCCCCTTCTGTGCATGCATGTACATGTGTGTGTGTGTGTTCGTATGTGAACTCAGTGCTAGATGCAAAATTGCCCCTTGGCTGCAGTCAAAATCCATGCAAAGCAAACAAGAGATGGCAACAATAGAGGAGACGGACGGAGGGAGGGAGGGAGGGAGGCAGGAATGGAGGCGAGGAGACAGATGGAGAGTTGGACAGTCAGTCAGCGGAGGAGAGGGGAAATGAGTTCCTGGCAGTGAAGACTCAAGTCAGTATAAGCTGAGTTTGCTGCAAAAAGAAGAATGGTTGGGTGTTGTTTTTGCTGTAAGATAGGTGTAAAAAATAGCTGCATTTGTGTACCTGTTCATGCTTGTTTGTGCCTCTATAAGTGTGTGTGTGAAAGAGATCTGCATCAACAACAACCAGCTCCTGTCTCTGCTCGACACAGGCAGCATTTGATATGTAAGGGTGAAAAAGACTGTGTGTGCCGCGCAGTTCAGCATGGACCCAGACTTTATTTTTCTCTTTTCTTAATGATATTTTTAGCTTAAATCTTGACGATTTCCAAGCATTCCCAGCATTTGAGAGACAGATAAAGTAAGGGGGAGAAACACATGCACACAAGAGGGAGTGTCAAGGTAGGAGCTGAGACCATATTGGGAATGCTCTATGAATATCAACTAGCATATGCTTCGGTGCCACACTATCCCCGCTTCCCTTTCATAAATATCCTCTTGGCACAAACCTGTACGTGTGTTTTTGCCTACATGCCAAGGTTTCCTATCGACACGTCCTTAATGATCCTTAGATTTTCTGTCTTCCTCCCTGCCTCGCTGTCTCACTCTGTCCAACTGTCACTCTCCCTTATGGCGCTCTCCCCTCTGTACATCTTTATCTTTCACACTGTCTCCCTCTCCCATCAGCCCACCACCACCTACTCCTCCCCTTCATAATCTTTCATTATATCCACTCTCAGGTTTGTTTACAGAAGTGTCCATGCAGTCGCCCTCCTCCACTCCTCCCCTGTCTCTTTTTCTCTTTCTAATCCTCTTTTATCGTTTCCTCTCCAGTCGTCTGTTGATTCCTACACACCGAGATTGGATCAATCAGCTCTGGTTCAGTCCTCCTGCCCAGACCTCCTCTCTCCCTCTCCCTCATGGCGACTTAGTTTCTCTTTTTCATTTAGATGCAGCAGACCCCCCACCTCTTATTTTTCCCCACCTTCTCTTTCTCACTCCCTCTAGGCCTCAGCTTTCTCGCCTCCACATTCGCCTTCCTCTCCCTTTGCGACGCCCCCCCTCCCTCCCCTAACATTTCAATCATGTTCTGAAATAAAAGCCTTTGTGTGAGCACAGAGCCCGTGTGTTTGTTTTTTTCCTATCATGTAGCTGAAAGGAAGATATAAGTGTGCTGTTCCTCATTGTGGTGAATGCAGGAAGAAAGTGCGTGTGTGTAAAAGGTCTGATCGACCCAGGGTGTGATTGCAGAGGGCTTGCTAACCTGCTCAGTCTCTGTGCTTTTCACGTCCGCCGCAGCTTTGTTTTTCCTGTATCAAGGATTTGTAGAGAATAGTGTTAGTGTGTCTGTGTGTGTGTGATTGAGGATGTATCTGTGGATCTCTGTGTGTTAGCGCAGTTTCCCAGTCTTCTTTGAATCGTTCACAAGTGTAGCCTCGCTCCTCGGGGCCGTTGAATCTTCCTCAGCTTGGGTGAATGATGATAGGGATGATGATAGCCTGTACTCCAGGGCTCCGCGAGTAGCAACACCAGCATGGCTCAAAGCCGCCCCGGCACCCACATTTGTGTGTTGTGTGTGTGTGTCCTACTGCCAAGCTCTCTTTCTCTCTGGGGTAAGGGGCTTTTAGGCCTGCCAACTCAAGTCATCTTCAACGAGTGTCCAGAGGCCTAATTCTGAAACCACCGCTCCACACCCAAACGCTACAGTTGGGCAGACAGTCAGAAGATGGTTGAGGGCTCAAGGGTCCTTCTTCGAAGTCAAAAGCAATCCTGGATACTCATGCAAGCACTGGGTCATGCAGAAATAGTACAGTGCTGTGCTACACTTGCTTTCAATAACCAGGTAGTGGATTTAATTAATGAGCAACAAGGAGAGAATAAGTGGGATTTCCGCAGCTCAGAAAAATCCAGCAAAGAGTCCTTACGGTTATTAGCTATATTATAACAATTATTACAACATAGATTTCACAGTTCAGTGATGGTAATGAGTACGTTTGAGGCTGTGATGGACAGGTTGGCCTGGTGCAAAATACAGGCTGTAAGAGTCCAGAGGTTTCTTTCTTCCTCCCTCTCTCTCACTTTCCGCCTCACTCTCCTCTGTTAAATTTTTGATCACTTCCTATTCAGTTCACACAGATGATCTTCAGAGGCAGTAAAGCACGCTGGCCGTGTGTACTGTACGTAGTATGCTCTGAGCGGCGCTGTGATGGCCAGTCACGCGGCTCAGTGTGAAAAGTTCCCCCACAGGTTAGCAGAAATGCACCGCCATCTAGTATCCCCCAAGGTAGACGTCACTGGTGTTTGCTTCAGCAGGACAGCTGGCCGAGTGTTAGAGAGCACCACCCTGAGAGGAGACAGCAGACAAGTACAGTATTAGACTTCTCATTCAGAGATGAATTAGAGTAACAAGGTATCTGAAATGTAGAAAGAGGAAAATCCTTCTTAAACCACGCACAATGGGCTGTTTTTAACACAAAAGAAATGAGTGCATAACAAGAGCCTGACAGTTTTAAGCTCTTTAACTACCTTTTAATATTAAGTCAGTCCAAATCTTAGGGATTCAATTGCAAGAAATATATAATACAATATTGCCTAAATAAGGGTGCGAACTTAAGGGGAGCTGGGGGTGCTCAGCTCCTCTTAATAACATGAGCTCCAGGGGTGTATTGCTGCCGAAGCGCACCAGAACGTCGCTCTGCTACTTTTTTTTCTTCAAGGGAGGAAATAGAAAATTCACATAATTCGCATAATCCGGTTTAAATTCATGTAAATGTCTTTAAGTGCTTGATCCAATCATTTCTAAAGCATCAGCCATTAAAAACAAATGGAACGGGCGAAGTTGTCATATTAACTTTTAAGTTGTGTTGACTGATTCACGACGTCAAGTCCATGCTTTGAGTGACATGCAAGAAAATATTCCACCTTTAAAGTTGCTCGTAGCTGCTGGTGGTAGCCTTTGAGCAGCCTGGTGAATTGATTGTAAAAAAGTAAGGCAGCAAAACATCCTTTCATTATATATTTAGTTGTCTGGTGTATGTGAACTGGCTACTGCAGGAACAGTGGTTACATAACCTTCGAAACCAGCCACAGTCTCACACAGGTGTTCTCGGTACTTAAACAAACAGCATTACACCCCTGAAGAGCTCCCCGGAATATGTGATTTGTAAAACTCTCTAAAAATATTGGCAATATGCTATTTTTGCCATGCATTTTGATTTTTATGTATCTTCATCATCATGGATCATGTGTAAAAATCAGGCAGTTATAGATGTATGATTCATGGATGAGGGTGATTCATTACTAATTCACTTTAATAAAGATACCAGCATGCATGCTATATACCCGTGTGGAGATTTGATGTGGTCATTAACTGAGTATTTTATGTCAGATGTGTTGACAAAAAGCAAGTGAGCCTACATGCTCGCAGCTATGAATGTCTCTGTGCAACAGTAGTCACAGTTAGTCCACTCTTTGAGCCACAGCTCCCTCAGAAAGCCATGAAATAGTCTGCATATTTGTCATGCAACTTGTACACTTCAACTTGTGCACTTAATTTGGAAATTATTCAAATATTGGCACAGCGGCTCATGTGTATTTTCCGTCTTTATGGCTAAAATAAATAAAAGTTAAGGTGCTTTTACAGGACTGCATAAATGAAATGCTTTCCTGTCCTTTTTTTTTTTATAACAGCTGTCTTTAAGTGACGCCAAGATGTACTTTTGAATTTCAACGTTGGCACAATATGGAATACTAAAAGCTACGGACAAAATAATTATCCCCATCAGAACGGTTATACCTTTTAAAATTAAGTACCTCGTGAAAATACTTCCTGAAGGTCAACCCTGCATATGCGCAACACTAAGCTCCCAACGGACACAAACCTCCCATTAAGGTAACTCCATGTTTTATATCTGTGTTTTTTTTTTTTTTCTTCACACAAAGCTTTTGAGCTTTCATTAACCACCACGCGTTAAGTGCCTGTATCTCGCGTGCAGAATCAAACCCCCAAGTGTACACTGGCTTTAGAAATATAAGGTTTTCATCAGGCATACTGAGTGTACAGAGACAGATTCATCAAGGCCATTAACTGCTCCGCTGCTCACATTCGCCTGTTCACTTCATCCCAGAGTAAGTAGACTACATAGCCAACTGGGAAATTATCATGCAGTTTGCTTAAACACAAATAGAGACAAATAAAGCCGTCCTCATTTTCATTTTCAAAGGACACATGCTGCAGCTGTGAAGAAGTTGGTCAACAGCCTCGTGTCTGCGCGTGTATGTATCCTTGAAGGGTATTTAGAATCATCCCTAATGGTGCGCCATACATCTTGAACTCAGGGTGACAGTGTGTGTGTTTCAATTTTAGATTTGGTGTTTTAACTGGTTCCACAAATGGAAAGGAATGTGTTTAATTGGGTGTGCAGTTTAGTGGGGTAGTTACGTGGTTGGAGTGGGATGAAGTTGGGCAGTGTGTGGTGAGATAAATTGTCCTTTTTATAAAACAGCTCCCAGACTGATATCCAGTTTGTTGCATAGTAAACTGATTTATATGTGCAGAGTGCGGCTAACATGCGTAATGAAAACAGCTTGAGATGGCAGAGAATGCTAAATAGACATTGTTTGTGAAATGCATCGACTTTGTGATTGGCATTTAAGGAGAAATGAGATAATGGTCGGTTCAAGGGCAGGCTGGATGTATACACAGCTTTATGTTTGGTGCTGTATGAGAGTTATAAAATGCTATACCCTCTTTATTCCATTCCTTTTGTAATTCATTGATTGATGTCTAATGCTTCAAAATAATTAAATCCTCTCATGTTAGTATTTTGGAGGGCAAAGCTTTTAAGTAGCTCCGAAGTCAAACCATAATTCAAATGAAGACTTTTAATTGGATGTCATCAGTCATGTATTAAAAGCAGATGTCACCTTTAATGACAGTAACTGTCGTTTTAAAACAAGTCCCCTTAATTGGTGGCAGTGTCTGGTCCAAAACTACCCTTACACTCTGCACTAATCTTTGCCTACCGCAGGCAAAATGTCTGCCTGCGCTGGACAAGATGTGAATATTGAACATCAGCAGCATTTCCACAGCTCACTGCCATTGCCCATTAGACATCAATATGTGAGGCTCTATCTGTATAATGTCGAAACTGTCCTTAAAACTTTTTGTGATGGATTTTCAGAAGCCTAGCTGCGGGGAGTGTGTTGGGGAAGAGGAGAGGGAGGAAATGGGGAGCATTAGGGAGCATGGATCAGAGCAGGGAGTTAAGAGAGAAGAGCGAGTCATTTAGCAGAGAGGAGGATCTGAAAACAACATTCATGCGAGTGTTGAGGAAGGTTAGAGGAAAGTGTACAAAGTCACTGACTTCTGTTTGTCATAATGTTTCAATAAATTGTTGAAGCAACAGAATCACTTTTCAAATGAAATATGTCCCTTATTAATTGCCACATTAACGCTACACAACATTTATGCAACACCTGAATATACCGGTTAACCTCCAAGAAAGAGATTACATAAAACCTGTTAGAGGTGAATAGATGCACCTTGACATGGAACCAGCTGCATTTAACTGGATCACAAAGGAGCTTTGAGTGCTCATTGAGTTTATCTCCTCTTTTATACACTTCCCCTGCCTTTGATGTTAATAAGTGTAGATTTTTTAAGGGCATGCTCATTAGAATCTATAAAAACTGACATAGCCGAGTGTCCTAGCAGTGGCACCCTCTTTCACTTTCAAATTCAGACAGCACAGAAAACTCTTGACTTGTAATTTGGGCGGTAAAGGTAGGTCAATGTGAGGTCAACAACTGTGCAATACAAAGTTCCATTTTTTCTTGAATAACAAGCTATACAGTTGAAAAGTGAAGGTGTTGATTAACTGGACCCTATTTAAACGCTCTATAGCGCTTGGTCTTAAGTGCATGGTGCAGGTGCATTTAGTGTTTGTCCAGCTCGTTTTGCAAGTTTAACGGTGCATAATGTTGCTGCAAAGTAAGGTGCAAGGGGCAAAGGAGTTGTATTTATTCCCTTCGTTAATCACAGGTGGGTTTTGGGCATGATATGAATTCAACTAATCAGAGTGTCATCTCATCATTACCTTTAAAAGCCAGGTGCATCTACGCCTGGCGCATTGCTGTATACATGACAGATTTGGTAAGATTTGGGCAAGCGAGCAGTCTTCTGCAGTAAGAGGAAGCAGCATCCTCTAGGGCTGAAACATGAAGCCAAAATGTAAGTGCCAGTTCCTTGAATGGCCATTTGAGGCGGGCTTCAGAAGCCCCCCCCATGTTAAAATGCCCAACTTTACAGCAGAAATAAATGTGTTTACAGCCTGGTACAAAGAAAACTAGACGATTTTGGTCTCTATTACTAATTTCCACTTCATGACAACTGTACGGCGGGTGTATTTTTGTGTATTTTTATATAACTCATCTGCTTACATTTCATTAAGCCTTATAGTTAAGCATAATAAAGGCAGGATGCTTTGAGTGACAGGCTGTCTGCTGATAGTGTCCAGATCCACCCTTTGCTCCTCCACAGCACCAACTTTTCACCCTAATACGGTCACTTCTGGCACCAAAACAAGCTAGTGATGGCCGAAATGCCAAATTCAAGGCTTCAAAACAAGAGTCCACAAACCAATGGGTGATGGGTAGCTACGTCTATTATTTTACAGTCTATGAGTAAGAGCGGTTATGTCACTGCAGCAAATATCACGTGACATTTCAGCAGCAAAACTAAATACTGTAGTTATAAACTTGACAGAGGAAACAGAAATAAACGTTCAGCTTCTGAAATAATCAATAAAGTTACGCTGCTCCTTGTGCATAAACACGCAGTGCCTCTTGTATAGATGGGGGTCAGGCGGGAGCTCTGCTCTCTGCTATGCTTACATTGAAGAGAATGTAATTAATGTTCTTCTCATTAATGATGTATTATTTCACCCACCTTCAACCCTAGTGTGTGTGTAGCAAGCAGAATGTATGCACATTGTGTGAACTTGCCTTTAGGCGCATCTTACTCTCTGAATAATTCTCCCTTTAAATAATAATAATAATAATAATAATAATAATAATGTGCTATTGGATTGAGATCAGATTTTGTTGGTCACTGGTGCTAACGCCTCTGCTGCCTCACAGTAGCCACATGCCAACAGTGAGCCGGACCACACCTCATTTTAAGACCTACGCGCTCATGGGTGCGCAGATGGGTGCGAGTACATTTGCTACTTACACAACATGGGTGCTGGCTGTGAAAATGACAACTGTGCTGGTCTGAATGTTTATTTAGAATAAGAACAAAAGCTTAGAATACACTAGATCTGAAATGTAGGGGTGTTAAATCAATTGGTAAAATGATAACTGATACTTATTTAACGGTTTGAGTGACTGTTTTTAACCAGAATGTCAAATATTAACTGGTTACAGCTTCTAGAATATTAATAGCTGCTTGGTCGTCTGTGATAGCATTTTGAATACTGCTGTGTTTTGGACAAAGCAAGCAATTTAAATGTTAAATTTACAAAACTGTGGTGGCCATTTTTCAGTGTTTTCATTAGATTATATAATAGAATAAGATTAATTAATCAAAGGTGGAAATAATAATGAGTTGTAGCCCTTGCACACACATAACAGAGCGTCTTTTCTCCAGGAATAGTGCAGATTGTCAGAATGTATTTCTTGTATTTGTCCGTAATAAAATATCAGGTGTTTCAGCCAACAGGTGCTCAGGTCACAGTCCATTTACTTTCTTCCCGGATGCTTTAAATTTCTTTTATTAATGTCCTGTATCCTTCTAGAGTAAAACCACAGTCAAATGAGTAACTGCTCTTTGGCAACATAAGGACATCAAGACAAAATGTAATTTAGAAACGCTGGCAAATGATCTACAGCGATGTAAAACAGTAAGCGGATGCAGAGAAAGAGCAAATACTTGAATCATCATAGAGATGTTCAGTAATAAAGTGTAAAGTCTAATTTTCCTGTGAATACTTCAAACTGTAAAACACTTAACGTTTCTTCCTGCATGTTATTTCTTTATTTTACTTCTCCTTTTTCACACTTTGGGCAGATGACCCATTTAGTGTTGAGGTCAAAAACATTCCTGAGTGACTCTTCACTGTGCGTCTTTTCTGTTGTACTTGTTTTTTTCCCCCTGCATAACAGAGAGCAGAGGGAACGTCTCATTCCTCAGGGGGACAGAAATCACTCTGCTCTTGTGAGCCAGTCAATGACAACTGTGTAGCCGACAGGCACGCTGCAGTATGTGACTTTCACTGTGGCTTCTGTGCAGTCCAAACGCTCTCGCTGTTTTGTTTTCCTCTTTCCTTTGTGCTTTAACAATCAGATATTAGCATCTTTTTCTTTGTTTTGTGGGACAGTGGAGAAGGCTGGTGATAACAGCCGAATAAACCGAGAACAAATATAGAGAAATGTGCGAGAAGAAACATATAAAGATGACGCATATGAGCTTGAGGCTACAGGAAGCTCCAGCTTCGACATGTGTTGGGCCCTTTTCATGCAAAACATCTGCTAGAGAAAAGTGTACAGATGTGTAAAGATGTGCTATGAGCGATTCATGTTCTTACAGATTTACAGATGGAGGTAACATATGCACAGCGATATGACCAGAGCAGTTATATGTGCATTGTTGGTGGTCAACTTGTATGTTCTACAGAAGGAGGTGACATACACAGGTGTGTTTACCTGCATATGTCTTTGACATTAGGTATGGGAGCGGATGGGACAAACAAAGAGTGCACACGTGGGTGCTTTGCTGTTTTCATCAAAAATTCCCAGGAAAAATTAAATCTTTTGTTTCCCCAAATTCTCCTCCAGATGACCTCCTCACATGCATTATCGCAAATTTGAAACACTGCAGTGGGGGGCAGTGGGAAATTGACAATATCAAATCTCCATTCCCATCCACCCTTTGCTCCATCAGGCTGTTCAGAATAATTCGGAAAATGGAAAGCAAAGAAAAGTGACAGCTGTGATACTTGGCAGCGTGCTCACTCGGTGCACTGTAGGGAGCGAGGAGATAGGAAGTGAGGGAGTAGGAGCTAGGGATTAATAGTTACGGGGCTGGGGACCAAAGTCTGAGCACTTTGTAATCATGTGGCTGCCTAACCCCAGTGTTAGCGAGGTTGATGAGCATGCGTCCCTGCTGACACACACTCTCTCTACATCCACTCTGCTGAATATTAATATGGAGGAGAGAATTCCTCTGAGCCCCATTGTCAGACGGCCCTATTGTTCTCTGCTGGCCTCTGCCTTGGCGCGTGTGTACGTGTGTGTTTAGTGTTAATGCGTAAGCTGGTGTCTACATTGTGTGCTTATGCATATTATGCCCATGTCTCTATCGCGTGTGTGTGTCGGCTGCAGCAGAGCAGCAGTTAAAGCGGCAGTCAGGGAGATGAGGGGTGTGTTCGTGGCCCGCCATGGCCCATAAAGACAACTGGCCTGAGAACACTTGGACCAGCCATCAGGGCCCAACATTGGCAATTATTTCACCTAGAGGCACTATCTGTAAAATGAACACTCTCATTAAAAAGACCGTGTGTGTGCACGCGCTTATGCATGCAAATGTGTGTGCGTGTGTGCAGACGCACGTCCGCAAGTCAATTTCGAGGCAGGGCAAATATATGGCAGCACAAATGCTTGTCTTTCAATCAAAGTGTAATGTGTTGTTTATGATGTTTGACTGTGGTTGTGTGCTCGTGTATTTACACATTTCTTTGTGTTTGTGAGCACATCTGTGAGCGCGCGTGTGTGTGTTCATGTACGTGTGTGTGTATGTATCTGTATGGATTTATGTGTGTGTGTGACTGTTTAACTACCCCGCACACGTAACCTCCCCATCTCTGCCTCCCTGTTTCTCATTTACTGAGCGAGCGCCAGAGAGAAGGAGTGTGGGGGAAACGAGAAAACAAGTGATAGGGGTGGAAGGAGAAGGAGAGGAAGGGAGAAAGAGAGATGGTGATATAGAGGCGGAGTGGGAAGGAGGAGGGTGGAGGTTTATACAGGAAAAATGAAGTGAGGCTGGAGTAAAAGGGAGAGAGGAAGGAGACGGGGGGACGGCAGAGAAGAGGGGGAGATAGAGAAGCAGAGGCAGGAAGACGGGGGGGAAAGAGAAAGAGGCGGAGGAGGAGGCAGCAGATTTATGAAGCCATTGGAATGTAATTTGGAGGCAGAAATTACTGTCAGCCTGAGCAAGGTTTAAAGTCAGTGAAGCCTGAATCCAGGGCCTGCCTCTCTGTGTGTGTTTGTGTGTGTGTGTGTGTGGCAAGTATCACAGACAAATGGATAGCAAATGTGATGCAGAATAATACCACAGAAGCTCTGCAGTTACTTGTCATACACACTGATCGCCATATGTGTGTGTATATGTCCATGGACTTTTTTTTCTTACCACTCCTCCATGCATGAGTGACGTGACTACACGGCATCGGAACATAACCCTCGCATTCATATTTAACAGCTCATATTTCATCTATGCTTGAAGACACAGATACACACACACACACACTTGCGCACACACACACACAGAAGCAGGCACTGAATTCTTGTCAGGCTGTGAAGGCCGTGACTCTGGCAGACTCAGTCGAGGGTGTCGGCGTGGACAGAGCGAAGGCTGGAGGGAGCAGAGCGGGAGAGGGAAAAGAGAGGGAGAAGGAGAGAGTGTCAAGGATAGACAGAGAGAAAGGTAGAGGTGGGAAATGAAAAAGAGAGAGGGAGAGACTCCGAGAGGGGCTAAAAAGAAGAGTGAGAGGGATGTGACTGGCTTTCTAACGCGGCAATACACAGCTTCCATTTAGCATGAGAGGGAGGGGCAGCGACGGAGAGAGATGAGGGATGCAACAGACAGGGATAATCAGCAGAGATCTGAAGGGAGGCACTCGGCTGTAACACCCCCCTGGTGTGTGTTGGCTTTATTTTTGCTGCTAATTTCTACTCGGACTCCTCATCAATTAGCTGCACTGGGCAAACGATAAAAAGGACAAAGCTGGTGTCTTTCTATATTTTTCCTGTTTTTAAGAAAAGACCAAAACCAACAATGTGTTACTCCATCTTGCCAATACTTTGTGACCTCTCTAACCTCTCTGTGACTCTCAGCTCCGAGCCTATTTGTTTTTGATTACTTCCTAAAAAAGCGTGCCGTAGTTTTTAGCAAACATCGATCAAACAGACATGAGTAGTGCATTTGTTTGGGACTATTCTCAGACGTGGATTAATACAGATTTGGTGTACTCGAGCAGCAGCAGGACAGTGTAAGTGGTGCCACTGACTCAAAATAAACCAGTGTTTATCTTCATTGTAATGAGAAAGACAGTGGCTTATTTTTGGTTATTAGTAATTTTTTGACAACAATGTAGCTCGTAAAATTTTTTGACGACATCTAGCTTGTGTTCCCACCGAGGCTGAATGCACTTTTTCCAATCATTGTAGACGTAAGTGCCTGCAAAATGAATATGTCAAGGTCTGCAACACACAGGAATGTGGCTCTTACGTGTTGACAACAAAAATATTGTCATCTTTATCCTTCGAACCACAGAGGTTGTGATGATTTCTACCTATTTCTGCTCCTAACTGAGTAGGGTTGGATATTGTTTGGGTGTGATCCGATACCAGTGCTAAAAAGGTGCCTGAACTTAAAGCACAAAATGACGTTTGGCGACATTAAAGAATGGCTTTTTTTATTGCAAAGGCATATTTGAAGGTGAAATAGAACAACATATTGACTCTTAACAGTTTAAGTACACACATTAACAACTGGGACAAATCATGTCAAACATATCAAGACACTAATTCTGTTTCTGGGGTGAAACATTATTTTTGAGGGATTTATATACTTTAAATAAATATTAATTATAAATAATTTTGATCTGCTTTCTTTTTTTTAACCTCTAAACTTGCCCCGTGCCAGGAAACAGCCTTGTCCCATTTGAAATTTAGAATTTAAAACAATTAAAAAATGTTTTAAAAGCCTTCAAAATCCAAAAGTAACAGTATGTACCGACAACATCGGTGTAAAAATGTAATGATATAATCATCTTTGTTTTAAAATATATATTTTTTGTGAAAATATTGGCCCTTTAAAGATGTGTCCAACAGTTTTGATAACTCTGTCAGATTTCTTCATAAACATAATTTAATCAGGCATAAATGGGGTTAGCTTTATCAAGACTCCTTTCTCACTTCCTGGTCTCCAAGAAGGTGGGAATGCTGCTCGAGTACTGATAAGCTTTCTACCTTTTTTAATAAAGTCTCAACTAAAACAGGTCAAGTCCGTAGTCACTAAATCAAAACTAAAAAAAGAGTCATGCTTTAAAAATCAGTATTTTGATTAGCATTAAGAGAACTTTTAGTAACTCTGAAAAATAAACAGTAATGGCTCCTCATATGGCCTTTTAAATTAATAAATATTAATTTTTGTCCTCCATGAGACATCAACTGTGTCTGATCTTTCCTCTGACATCCATCATCTTTGCTATTGAGGAAAAATTAAAATTACAAAGAGGTTGGCCCATTGAAAGTTTCAATTGCCAAGACTTTGTTTTTTTTTATAATATATATAAATATGGATACATACAATAAACTATGAACTAATTTAAATAAATGATAAAACATAACCCAACTACACAGTTACAGCATTAATAACAGTGAAATACATTTTAAGTTAGGATCAATAATTATCTCTCTAACTCAAGAGAGCCAAACATTTCTGCATTGTCTGTTTAGGAGCAGCTGAGCTTGTTACCATAATGAGAAAAGCTGCTCCACCTTAACATTCCACCTTAAGTGAGGCTGGTCAGGGTCCAGTGGGAGGCTAACTTTGCTCGTTAACTTCAGGGCTAACCGGCCTCACTTTAATCAGCGGGTGACAAGCAGGACACGGGAAGTTGGCTCGGGTCTTGAGGAGTTGTAGCATTTATTCGGCGACAAATAGCCTAAACTGTTCACACGCTGCACTGTTTAACTTCATGCTGTCTGTGCCGCAGCCTCGCAAATGCTTCCTCTGCAGATAGTTCTGAAAGTCCATGAATGGCTGTATGCAAAGCAATGGCGGCTGTCCCTGATAATCTGATTGGATGAAACGTGGACGCTCACACAGCTAAACTGATGTACTTGGTACATCATTCAGATATGGAGCAGAAAATCATATATATAAAAAAACATGCCCAGCAGGCCCGACAACAGCCCTCTAGTAAGTTGAGCGATACTCCGGCCCTGACTGCAGAAATGGTACAAATATATTTAGAGAGATGTAAGTGCACTCCTTTAACACAACGGTAAAGTAGCTGATGTACTAATGTTTTTATCGCTTTTATCCCATATTTGATCCATTTGATGTGACAAAACTGTGTTTTTTCTAGGTTTTACTGTAGTTGTAAAGCGTAATCCACAGTGAAATGTCCTTTCCTTTTTTTTTGCCATTTAAAGCTAAGCACTGTACGACTGCAGGAACGTGAGGCAGTGCTCTACCAGTTATTTCTGTTGTTGTGGTTGTACACATGGAGAGGGAAAAAAATGTCACAGTGCTGATAAATGTCAAGACAAATGTGTTGAACAGAGTCAATAACGTTTTTGTATTATCAGTTCATGAGGCAGATCTGTGCCTGGGCGGCTCCAGCACCACCAACCTCCACCAGCAGCTGTTCCCTTAAAATGGAAACCTCTCTCTCAAACACATATGCAGAGTTCTCCACATCTTTGCTACACTTGCAGAAATAAACACCCTCACAGCCTCACACACTCACACACACAAACACACACTTTGTTGCTCTTTTGACCCGTGAACTTACTCTGACTTTCTCTCCTTCACACTAACACACACACCATCTCCCTGTTCTTTGTTCTTCTAGCCAGTGATAATGATAGCAACACCATTATGCACTGTGACAACACTACCTCCCACTTACTCTCTATGGCAGTTCACACCATGCCACAGTCTCTGCTTCTGTCTCTCTCTCTGCTTCCCTCCATCTCACTCCTCTCACTCAGAATAGTGTTAAGGTCAATTATCTCTGAATTTGCTTATACAGGAGAACGACGACTACTGGCTGCTGGGAGGTGTTAAGTGGCAGCTGTAGATTATTTAGAAGACGTTCTGCATGTTTCCCCCCCTGACATTCATCCTCCCTCAACACCTCTTCATGTTTGCTGTTCTTCTTTTTACATTTGGATTCAGTTTTCAGTTCTGCCGGCCTTTTTTTTTTTTTGTATTTTCCTGTATTTGCTGGCTCTTATTTTAGCTGTCTTTTTCATTCTTATTTTATTGGCATCTGTGTGTTATGTACTGTCTTTGTCCATCTTGGATTTTCTCTTTGTACTCCCTCTCTCGTTATTGCTTTTCTCCAGAGCTGAGCAAAATGGCAAAAAAAGTATTTGATTATTAGTGTAGTTTTTTTTTCTGTCTTTCTTCTTCTGAATTAGTATTTCTGTTAAGCTTAAGAATACCCAAAGATTTCCCTTGTTGGAGATTCAGAACCTTAAACTGGGCTCAGGCTGGTTTATCACCGATTCACTCCTCTGACAGTCGTAGGAGAAATCTAGTCTGGGACTTTGGTCTGCATCAATATTTCTCCCTGGTTATCTGGTAATGTGAGAGGTTTACAGATCCAGTCTTAAACTGCGCAAGTTTTAAAATCCTAACAGATTTTTAAATCAGGTTGCATCACGCATATAAAGAGGAACTTCACAGATGTTCCTCTCTCTAATCTCAAACCTGCACACACCGCAAGATTTGAAATCAATGGCTCATCACACACTACAGGCTATTATTAAGATTAATGTGCCAGGAGGACCATGAATGCATCACCTTATGTGATCTCATGGAGAAGCAGATGTAAACCCTGTGCGGCAACTTTGCAGTGAGAGAAGCCAAAAATCAAAAGGTGAAAACACAGTCTGGATGAGAAAATGGTCAGCACAGGTTGTCTATTCTTCGGCGCGAACTGGAGGTGAATTTTAACTGTCAGTTTTCATATCCGTCAACAGTTGTAAGCTAGCTAACTTTGGCCTCGAGGGCTTGAATGTTGCCGTCGCTTGGCAGTACAGTCAACTGCTCTGTACTGACATAATCACCCAGATTTTGAATCCAAAAAATCAAGCATGTTTGAAATTATCGGGGTGACCTTGATGAGTCTGTGAGGAGATTTTAGATTGGATCTGTGAACGTCTCACATCACCAGATATCCTAGGCTGAACACCTGTACAGACCAAGGTCCAAGACTTTGTTGTGAGGAGGGGCTGGAGATAAATTGTCCCAAAACTTCCTGAAATGTGAGCCGAGTGTGCCTCAGTAATTTCAGACATGTTTGATATTTAGGTTTTAAAAGGATTATTACACTTATGATTATGTCAGTACGGAGCACTGACATAATAAGCGTTCAAGTCCTCAAGGCTAACACTAGCTAGCATACAAATGTTTTATATTAAAACCGACAGTTAAAATCTCACCTCCAGTTGTCACAAGAGTAAACAACCTGTTTTGACCGTTTTCTCATTCAGACTCGTTTAGCCTTCTGCTTTGTTTTTTTTTTCCCACTGCAAAGTATTATTAACATTTCAGCAAGTTGTCGCACCGCATCAGTCTCTGTGTTGTTTACATCTGCTTCTCCATGAGATCGCCTGAGAGAGATCACGTTAATGGCACAGTTCCTCCGGCACAAAAATCTTAATAAGATCCTGTAGTGTGTGAAGTGCCATTATCTTCAGATCTCGTCATGTGTGCATGTTTGAGATTAGAGAGAAGAACATCTGGGAAGTTTTTCCTTGATGCAAGTCCTCTAGTCTGACCAAGAATTGTATGAACTGCAAACAGATAGTCTATTTAAAATAAAATAATCAGCCCTGTTAGTGGAAATGCTACGGTAACGTTAATCAGATACAATCGCTCATTTTCAATGGTGCCTTTCGACACTCATTCTCGGGGAGCCGTCTAATTAATGATGGGACTGCAAGCGTTTATTACGTGGTGATGCTTCGGGTGATTTCTGTGTTACTTCCTCTCTTTGTTGGAACAATTTTAAACTTAACTGATAGCATACATCAACAGTAAACATGTTTTGGGACTTTAAATGACGCTAACCTGGTACAATTTTGGACCGTCTCGTTCACTTCCAGTAGACAAAGTATCGTCACATCAACTTAAGGGAACACTCGCTTCTCCCTTTTAACGATCATACTTCTGATACATCAAAAGGTGATTCTGTGTTGAGATAAGATAATTAGTGCGTTGTCAAGCAATGTATCTTATCAACTCTAAGAATCTAATTTTCTTACCGAGGACATTTTCTATCACTATCTGTTCTCATCACCTTTTACATTCAGTTCATTTCAGTTCACTTCTGGTGTACTGGAGGGAACCGAAGATAAAATTTTTATATTAAATCTTTCCTGCAACCTCCATCTGTGTGTGTATGTGTGTCGTGGTGGCAATGTTCCTTGCTTTGTTTTCTTTCTTTCCCTCCACGTCTCTACCTCTCCTTTTCCTGAACAGTAAAGCCAGGACAAAACTCCAACGCTGATAAGATGAGAGCAAGCCACTGAGAGGCAAGCAGTGCAAATGGGAATTTTCAATAGATGGGTCCTGGAACCTATTGTCAAGAGGGAGAGAGAAGATGAAAAAAAAGAGTGAAAAGGAGTGAAAGAGAGAGGATAAAGAAGAGAGATGGAAGGAGGGGAGCATGGATGGAGGCGGACAGGGAGATAAAGTGAGCTGTAGAGTTTTGCCCTGGAGGAAGCTGGTTTCCAAAGAGGGAATGAGCAGCAGAGGAGGGAGTAAACGAGACTTTGAGAGAGAGCGCTGCTGGAGAGAGGGAAAGAGAGCAGAGGAGGAGGAGGAGGAGAAGGAGGTGGGCTGGGGACGGACTACAGAGTAGAGGAGAGGAGGTGAAAAGGGAGGACAGCGGTGAGAATGAGGTAGTCATGAGAAAATAATAAAAACGACAGCGGAAGAGGCAGACATGGGTGGACACACACACACACACACACACACACACACCGAGTAACACACACGACACCCAGAGTGAAGGTGTTTTGCATTGGTGCGAATAATGAAAATGCTGGCGGCTTCATTTTAAACACAGCAGCTAATAATTAAAACAGTCAGACCTCACACTGTGGGCTACAGAGACAGCATGGAGATTTTTATGCATAAGCAGTAAATAAACTGTATTATCTCTCTGGGGGCTCTCTGAGGACTGCGGCCTTGGGTGCTGACAATATATTCACAGCGCCGCGAGCCAGCTCCTTCACACGCTCGCCTCACCTCAAATAAGGGTTACACAAACATGCAGGTTTAATAATGAGTAGCCATATTTTCCGAGTGACCAAAAAATCCCGATCTTTCAATTAAAATGTGACCATTTTAATGGCGAGCAGAAACTGAGATTCAAAATGATTCACTGTTTCTCCCGGCGTGTTAATCTTGGCAAGACTGAAAAAGCCTTCTGCAACGGTAATTAGACCATGGGACACTGAAAAGCCAGTGGAGCCCTCACAGATGAAAGCTTTTAGGTGGGTTGGCAGCTCCTTAAGGCAGGGTGATGCAGGTTTCACTGCAGGTTTTACAGACTGACACCCCTGAAGCTGTGAGTAAAATCCTCCCACACCCTGCTGGAGCGATCTCTCTGCTTAGCCATCTGCGATAAAGAAATAATATTCATAAAAACATATTCAGGAGCTGCGTTGAAAAGTAGCCTCCATCACATCAGCAGTGCACCATGTGACCTGGCCAGAGCCTGAATGAAACGTAAACAGCTTTAATATCGGCCTGTGATATCGGGGTTTGCTATCAGTCCAGGAGGAATACATTAAATTTATCTGCACACAAAAAAACCCCACACACACCCATCTGCTTGGAATATTATGTGCCAGGAGATGCTATGATATACCCCATCTCTCGGCAAAACACACATTTCCACACACAGCCCAGCATGCATACACATCGTCTCATGACAGTATGTGGATAAATAATCCCATTAAATATGATTGAGGGTTTTTCCGACTCAAAGCATTTACACTCTCCCTCTCTTTCTCTCACTCTGTCTCTCGCTCAGAATGAGGTATGCACAGGAAGTATCTTCAGACAGGCAATTTACAGGCCGGACACCCTCACACACACTAATACCACACACACACACACTCACACCAAACACACACACACACAGCAGTCCACCAGAAGGCACTCTTAGATAGGTCACAATAACTCTCGGTAGGTTGAACTTGGCACTTATGCCTTTAGAGCAGAATCCCTGGAGTCCTTTGTGTGTACGCGTGTGTGCATGTGTGTGTGGGTGCTCGTGATGACAGACGAAACAAGTCATTTTAAATCCAATAAGATGTGAAGTACGCGTGGCCTCCTGGTGGCAGGCTAAGGCACGGTGCTGAAGGTTTGAATCCAGCTGACAGGCTTTGTTACCTCTCACCCACCAACACTTCATCTCTCTCTCTCTGTTATTTCCTGTCACTCTCCATTTCATTATTATTTCGGGAAGAAAAAAAAAGATTCTACAGGAGCTGAACTTTCTGAAAAGAAAGAAAGAAAAACTTCAGTGTGAAAGGTGCTGTTGCTGAGTGAAGTGAGTGAACTAAAACCGATGCATCTGCTGTCAGTTTGTCAGTCTGCCAGTCAGTCCGTCAGCCAGTCCGTCAGTCAGTCAGTCAGTCAGTCAGTCAGTCAGCAGCCGCTCTGTTTTTCGCTGTGTTTACCTCTGTTCCTCATTATAAAGAGACAATGAGCACACTCCAGAAAAGGCTATAGGGTAATTATCAAAGCTTATTCGAGCGCAGCGTCAAGCACGATCCCTGCATACCTGAGAGATCTATTGGAATTCAATACGTCAGGTCAAACATATATTCCTGCCAGTCGCTCTCAAAATCGAGCACCATCTTGACATCTTTGCAGGGGGCGTAGCACTCTCCAAACACGGCACAGTAATTGGCTTGTGTACATGTTTATTTTGTTCTCAGATCATTTCGGATAGTGAGGCAGTGTTTGCTTTTCACTCTTTGTTGCCATGGTGGGTCGGTGTCGGTGATGATTTGGCATTTGGTTCCACTTACATACTTTTAGTGGTCCAGATTTGGCAGTTTTGGTTCTTTAGCAGGTTGTAGATACGATAAAAAATCATTTTATTATACATAATTGCCGTAGTATTTATTCTAAACTTTTATTTTTTGGGATTTATATTTTTAGTTTTCTTGCCATAGTGATTAAAAGGTGTCCTATTATACCTTTGCTAATGATATTTTGTGTCCTATATATAGTGTTACAATGAAGGATGTTCATATTAAACATGGCCAGAGTTTCAAATAATGAGGTAAACATTTGTAGAAGTAAGAAGCTGTGTCCACCAAAGCTGTTTTTTTTTCCTAGGGCCAGCATATTTTTTAAAATCTTTGCAACAGGAACGTGCAAATTCACACTGCACTACAAACACCAGCAGCGTGATGAGACGCTGAGCCAAGCGCTGCTTTTTGTCTGTGCACGCCACTGACACTTCAACTGTCCATTCACAGTGAAGGAGGGACAAATACCGCAAAGACAAACTGTCACATCTTACATGTACAGTTGCTGAAAAACAACAACAGTGGAGGAGAAATATGTCAATATACTTTGTATATATATTTATATATGTTTCCTCTGATGAACCCACACAGATTGGAAAGGCCGTCATCTCTCCCTGCATGCTTCGGCCTTACCCTCATTAAGATCAAGTACTGTACCTTGTGCGGACATGTTTACCGCGGATATTCCGTATCACGGCAACCAGATGCAACCAAAGCGTCTCAGCTGAAAAAACACTGCCCCTCCAGAGTGCTCTGAATGCCTCCAGCTGGGCGTTTCCAGAGGAGCGCCTGGCGTTTTCAGCTGGGAAAAAACACTTTGGTGGAGACTAATCCTTGTAAGTGTAAACCCATGGGCTTAAAAAATGTTTTGAATACTGTTTCTAACAGTATGATGTCATAGCGTGGCAGATTTCTTTAAATGGTCACCTGCTCCAGGCACGCGACTGCAAGTTTTTACATTACGTAGCTTACACTGCCAAATAAAGCTACATGTTAACATCAGGGAAACATGTGAGCTTGGTTGCTGTTGTTGTTACTGTCTCCTTGATTTTGGATCACATCTTTGCTGGAACATGTCCGGTTGTGTTTAGATTGCTGCTGTTTTATGTTATATTCATTCCCCAGCTGCAGTGACGATGCAGAGACTCCAAAATACGGATGACCTCAAAACTCTGACCAGTCAGAGCAGATGGCTTTTTCATGAGGGGGTCATAAAGAGACAGGCGCTAATGTGGAGCAGTTCAGACAGAGGGTGAATACAGGTGTTTGAGCACAGACAGTATGAGGAAAATAAAGTGTTTTTGACCATTAAAGCATGTTAACGTGTTCTAGTAGAATCCCAAAATACAAAAATGACCCTGAAACTGAGCACAATAGGTCCCTCTTTAACTGCTTGCAAGCTATTTTAACATGCAGTTACCGGGAAGTGCAAAAAATGACAGTTGATCACACAGACGCCCTGAGATATCTAGTGTAAAACAAAGACAGCGCTTTGCAACATATACCAACAAACACGAAATTAGCCTCTATCCTACATATTAGCTTTTTAAACAGACACAAACATTATATTAGAACACCCACTGTTTGTCATTAGGCAGTGGGCTAAGTCGGGAAAACATTGCCAGCAAAGGCACACAGTTGGTGCAAGTCCCAAAATCTAAAATTGAGCTTTTTTTAAAAAAAAAACACAAGTTCCAAATGAATTACATGCACCACATGTCATCGCAGCACTAATTTTTGCTGCAGGCCAGACACTCAGACTGCTGCAACAGATGTGGACTGTGGTGCAACTGATACAAAATTGGAAAATATAGACAATCTGGAACTCGTGACACACTGTAGCCATTACTAATGCTCCATTTTGGTCTAATATGAGAGACTATGAGTCTGCATGAAGGGCTGGGCATTTATTTTCTTTTTTTTGTGTTTTGGTTCTGACTCTGAATATAAAATAAAGATTTCTGAATTCTTATTCTTTAAAGACACACAAAATCTTTCAGGTCTTTTTGTTTCTTTTCTTTTGTACAAAAAAAAAAAACATGTTCAGAAATGGGATGGTGAATGACTCTTTATTCCCAAAATAATCAGTAACCCCTGGCCATAGGTGCATAATTTATTCATTAATACTTTCATACATGTCCCTCTCCATTAGCTTTCTCAGCCTTTGATCCAACAAGGATCAAAAAGAAATCACTTTTTGCATCAAATGAACTCCTCGTCGAGATGATCACATCTTTGGTCTTTGCTTTCCTTTTATCATTGGGTTTATTCTCTTTTCAGACCCTTTTTTCAGACCTCTCTACATCTATTTGTGACATGTTCTCCACGTTAACAACCTCAATTTGTCAGAATTCTCAGCTGTCAGTGATACCCACTGATAATTTGTAATTACCTTTCATTAACCTGCAGTATCAAAGCTTAATGACGATGGTTCAGTCGTGCTTTTCATGAGTGTGAGGCGCTAGCGCTAATTGTGTCTGTTGTCTTTCTACTGGTGTTTATACACAGTAAAAAAATGTATTCTTTCTAGAGAGTTTCTTTTTTTTGCTTAAGTGAGAATAATCTCAATTTTAATGGCATCAAACAAGGTTAATTTCTTCATTTTAAAAAGATTCGGCTCAGTTTGACTCGCACTGTTTAATCAAAGGTGCCAGCATTTCTGGAGGCGCCTGGTTTAAAGCTGGGTGAGGGAACAGTGCAGGTGCTCTGAAGTCATCCCTGCTGCTCAAACAAAAGCTCATCTCTGAACTTGTCTCTGTGTGACTCCTACTCTCTCTGACCTCCCACACTATTCCTCTGCTCCAACAAATGGACCTACACACACACATGCACACACACTCATACTCGGACACACACACTCAGACACAAAGCCATAATGCAATATAACACAGCCTAATGCAAAACCATTGTGTAGTGTATGTGTGTGTGTGTGTGTTCGTGGCTGTGTGTCAAAAAGCCTTCTAAATTGTTAAAACCTTCCCTCGTGTAATGCATCTCTCTAATGTCCGTATCTGGCATCTACTGTGGGATATATTTATTTCAGGTTTGCAGGGGATTGTATTTATTAAATCTTTTCCGGACAATCTCAGCCAAAACATGGCATAACCTCAATTATATAAAAGCACAGTTTGTTTCAGAGCCATGCCGCCTCCTACATTGCATAAGGCATAAACTAAGGCATTAACTAGACCTACACAGAGTCAGGTTTGAATCGTGTCTGAACACACATGTTGGAACACTTTCTTAAACTCTACAGACTGTTTTGCTTTTCACACAAAGAGGAAAATGGATTCTACTTTTAAAACAAATTCTCTGTATTATTTATTTGTGTTAGTAAGGTTGTGGTATGCATAATGAATTAACTATATAAACTTTATGTTCAGCTATTCTTTCTGGGCCGGCTCTGAGCTGACTGTATTACCCTCATTAAATCTGAAATAAATTCGTACTTGGAAAGCGTATTTGGACAGAGAAAAATGCACGTTAATGGAAGACGTAAATGCACGCCACATTAGCATTTATTTGAAGTCATGTGTCTGTCCGCCTGACCTATGTAAGTCAGTTATTCACTCTCGTTTTGTTTTTTTTGGTCTCCACCAACTCCTGAAGGAAATATCTGGCTCTGTAGCTGCTACATGTTTTAGGTTCACCTGCTAGTCGCTATTGGCGTCACAGCTGCCTACTGTGGAAGAAAACTACGTTATGATACAGTGAGTGTGGATCAGAGCAGTAGAATTGCTTTTGGACGGCTGAACAATGAGCTGAAACTCGCTGTAAAGCTCTGCTACTACTCTGACGATGAAGGCCAAAATGTGGCCCTGAACACTCAGTAAGGCTTGTTGTGTTTAGTAGAGGCAATATCTGGGAAAACTTGCGGCCCAGTCAGTTAATTGAAGTAAGGAGTCAGCATTCATTGATGGTATAAAGCTGTCAATAAGGTTTTCCAACAATTGTGAATCAGTGCAACCACGAGAGGTCCTTGAGCATACAGTCAAACACCTGCACACAAATCATCAGACTGATTGGTCTGATAGAATTCGAGATTAGCTGCTGACAGACAGATCCACGCACTCACACACGCACACACGACCAAACACATGACCCCCTCCAGGCTTACACCTGGCAGAGATGATAAAAATATCAATTATAACCACTTAAAGGAAAAAAAATCACCCAGCTAAATTTCCTATTTACCTCAAGCAGACCCAAAAATAGGTAGTAGAAGCAGAAGCTTCAAGTCTTCCCTCGCAAAAGGTGCTTTAATGTGAATGGCGCCTGTCTGTAGCATCGCTTTTTAAAACCTGGGACACGTAATATCTGCACCACCCCACTAATTTGCATTTTGAGATCCGATCACAATGCCGGCAGACTCCAGATAACGAGAATGCTAATCAACATCAGGTGTAACTGCAAAGGCCGATATATTGAATGTAATTATCCAGATATAGATCGCATGTTAATAGCAGGTGTAAATGGGGCCTATGTCATTGAGTGAAGGAGCCTGATGTCCTTTTGCAGATAGAATTGTGTCAACCTTCCATTTTCAATTTGTTCTTTCCATTGTACGGTATATAGCGTATAGTGTTGAGAAAGGGATAAGATCAGAGAGATGAGAAAGGCTCAAATCCACAACATATTATGAGCACATGGTACATGCCGCCTGCTGACCCGCTGTTTATGTTATGATGTTCTATCAGTTGTATAAGGGACAGAGCTGCATTTTCTTATCAGATTTCCTTATAATCTGAAACAGTGTAAGTATTATCTACACACATGATTCTGCCATGACAGCAACTGGGAACTGAAAATTAAGATTAGTCTAAACTATAAATGTAAAGAGCAAGTTCAGATTGGAGCTGTTGACTGACTGTACACTATCAGTTTGACTATTTGCATCGAGCTCTGTCTTCCACTAGTATTTGTGAAGGATGAGAAAATGTGCCGTAATCCTCGGTAAATCATCTTGGGTGCTGTCTCAGTCGGAGTCTCTGTAAAGCTGTTCAGGACACGGTTATGAAATCATTGTTTCGGGGGCGGGTTAAACTCTAAATCTGGCTACAAGTGCTGTGATTCCCACACACAGGCTGTATTAGGGTGGGGTGCCTGGAAACATTAATGTGCAGGTATATTTTGAGACCTGTATTTATAGCAGGCACCCCCCTCCTACCTCTGTCCTTTTGGTTTGTTCTGCTTCGATGAGAAGATTTTTTTAAGCCAAATACACTTATATATGTTAGTTAATTATTTGATTTTGCATACTGCATTTTTTTCCTTTTGTTGATGTATGCCATGACCAAGAGGATGACAGGACAATATCCTATATTGCTGACGAATGTAGCACAGTCTGATCTGATTTAATTCATCTGACTGGTCAGTGGACTAAACCATTTAAGATTTTTTTTCATTAAAACAAAAACAAAACAGCCATGAAAAGGCCACAAGTCATCTGAGGGCAGCACGGACATCTTCCATTTGTTACTATATTGATTTGAATGGGTGCCAATTCCAATATTGAATCATTAATAAAAGGAAATGTTAACAGCGTGCCAAAGTCAACAAGCACTGATATGCCTAGAAACAGTCCAGTCCTGGTTTCATGCTGCTGAATTATTTACATTTTGCTGTGAAAAATTAATGCTGAATGTCATGACTGTAGGCATGAAAACAAAGCTGAGGACAGTCTTTGAAATGGATGTAAATCAAACCCCAATTTCTAATAGATGTGAGCCACAGTAGGAGGTTATTGAGACAATGTAAAATAATGAATGAATAGACTGACGGGATCAGAAATCATTCAGGTAGGTACATTAGATAAGAAGGTCAAATAGCCCCAGGAAAGCAGACATGCTGCTTAGATATATGAAGCGCAGAGAGTCATCTCTTCCTCTTGACACTTGTGGTTCTGCCACAGGGCACTGACCCAGTGCCTTGAAAACTGCTCACCATGACCCTTGACTGTATAAAAGAAGTGGAGGTAGCCTGCGGGTCTGAAAAGGAAAGGCAATAAGGAAGTGCCTTCAGCCTGCATTTTTCCTAATGGCCAGCAGGAGGTGCCTTCACTGGTTGCAGTAGATGTCTAATTGTGTAGAAGTCAATGAAAATATGACTCTATTTCTCATTTGATTTATTATCTCAAACATTTTCCTATTGGGTTTATGGTCTCAATTGTTAGTGCAAAGTCTTCTTCAATACAACATTATGTTTTGTAAATTATTGTCCCATGTAGAGTCATTTACGGTAGGGCGCTCTACACTTTTGATGAGTGTCACTCAATAGACATTATGTATTTTTCACGCACAAAAAAAGTTGCTAGACATGTGCCTTTCTTATCGTGCACCTCAAGAATTTTGTGTCTCAGACAACGTGATATATTGTGCGCAATGTGTTAGTGTTGCTAATGTCGCCTTGGAGATAGCAGTTTTCAATCCACACTGACTCTGCCACAGCAGCAGCTCTTGGGGATCAAAGAGGACAGCGACCAGTCGAACTGCCTTCACCAGGCTGACTGGAAGCAGACATTTACTGAACTAAAATATTTTTCACATCAGCTCCACAGGAAGAAATCAACAGTGTTTGTATTTATTGATTCATTACTTAATTTCCCAGCCTACCATAGCGAGTGATGGAAATCTGTCGCTTACAGACAGACTGGAAACTGATCAATCAATCTAGATACAGGTCATAAGTAACAGCCATCTGTGCAAGTTACACCACACTAAGCGCGACAGAAACAGAAAATGCAGGGTCTCTGTTTACCACGCAGACAACTGAAAACCTTTCGCAGAAGCATAAATTGAAAATGACGTATGACTATTTTATTTCTGCCCAGTGACACTTCTCAAAAGTGCTGTACACTCTAACAAAAATCAGGCTTTAGGGCATGGCTACCTTGTGATTGACAAGTCTCTAGAACTGTGACCTGTCAATCTGGATAAAGCCGTAGCAATGTGTATCATCCACAGCTCCACCCTCTCATCCAAATATAGTCACTTCTGCCTCCAAAACAAAAAGAATCAAACCAAAAATAAGATGCCAAAGCTAAAATACCAAACACATGGCTTCGAAACAGGAGTCCACAAACCAATGGGTGATGTTACAGTGGCAACATCCACTTCGATTATACAGTTTATGACCACTACATGCAGTCACTCACTGGTAAACTGAACAAAGCACCACCAGGAAAAAAAACAGTCACTAGGAAGAATGTGGTAGTTTTAAGGCCTCCGGTGGGAATTGATAAAATTCTATTGATACCAGTGGCACCATCGATTCTGCTTACTGGTCTGGTTCTTCATTGATTCTCTTATTGATTCCTGATAAGTTTTTTGAGTGGAAAAACAAAGCTGCCCCTTGAAAGTCAGAGACTTGAATCATTAGTTGGAGACCCCTCAGTCGACTGAGATTGCTTCAAGTCAAGCAGTCGCTTTCTGTTGTTTGTCTGTTTGTTTGCTGGTGTTTTTGTATGTGGACGTTTTGGTCCCCAGATTTTGGCTTTCATGCTACTCTTTGGTACAGACATCTGCAGAAGTGATGCAGCAGCACTGAGGAAGAGAAACTTCCCACTGTAAGGCTCCGAGATAACATTATCATGCTTCTGCTCGGAACTGGTGAAGTTACAGCTCACAGTGACTTAATACGACACAGTCCTTGGCTGTTGCTTGATATCTAGCATTAGCAAAAAGCGTTGCACATTTCCGATCTGTCTTTAGTGCTGTTAGCTTGTTTACTGTATAACATGGATGCCGCTGTCACACTGAACATACTGCTGAGCCCAGTTCAAACTTTAAAACTTTATATGAGGGAAAAACAAACAACCCATTGGTCAAGTTTTTGTATTCAGTGGCTGAATCTGATTTGACTGACATAATTCTGAACTGGGTACAGCCCTAGGAAAAAAACGTTGTGTCAATGCAACTGTTTTATTATGGGAGTCTGAACACAGTGTAGAAAGAGAGAAGAAGAAAAGCCACTGTTTTCATCTTTCTTTGCGAAACCCAGCTCTGCATTGGATCTTTTCTTCCTCTCCATCATGCCTCCCTCTTTTTACAACTATCCAGCAGATGCATGAGTTTGACTTCGTTGTTTTGACATGCACAACTGTCAAAGAAACATGCCAGCATTGACAAAGGGAGTTGACAAGCTCGGAGGCACACGATTGAGATGAATTGGACATTTCAAAACCAATTCTTAACTGGCAACAGTTCTCGAGTCCACCCCTACCCTAGGGTCATGCTACTAGAGCCTTACATTCGGAATAAATTGCCTGTATATGAACAGTTCAGCAAGAGAGGAGTGAAGGTTTCAGTCATTCATCAAGTTCTAGATGTGTTAGACTGCACTAATCAAGATTTTTATGTTAGCAATTACAAAACTACCATATATAATGTACTGACAGAAATGTATTGCATGTCTTTGCACTCCCCCTCAGCTCTACAGAGCACTCCAGCATCTTTCAGCTCCCTGTTTTGGTTTTACGATCCACAAAAAAACCTTACTGTACACTACCTGCTAAGCATCAAACCACAGGCAAAAAAAGTTAGTGACTGTTTGACGAACATAGTGGAGTATTTCCCAGCTCAAGAGCCATATTCTTTCCTTGGTGAAGAGATAAACAGAGCTGAAAAACAGAGTGAATATTGGACTTAAACTCACCAGGTTGCCAGAAACCAAATAAATGCTAATGCTGCCGCGTGTCTGCCGGGTGTGCAATAGGCGACAATAACAAATTTGATAATATGTAAATGTTGTGTTTTTAGCTCGTTGTACTGACTCCTAAGAAATCTGGAGGTGCAGATTTAGGAAATTAAAAGGATGCCAGAACAACACCACACAAGGATTATTTTGTGTTTTCTAGTAAATCTCATCCATCCATGCCACTTTTTTTACTGCCAGTACAAATTCAGTACTGAGCCTCAGTATCACAAAGTCTACACGGAGAATCAGTCCAGTCGTCCCACAGAACAGCAGAACATTTAGCTGTTGCTTTGGAAGATTACACTCTGTTGAGGAAGATCTAATACCGTATTTGTTTTGTCTAAATTAACATGCCATCCCTGAGCATCCAACACCGACATGGCGCACCGAGAGCGTCATAGATAGACTTGTTGACCAAGCGTCAGTGTATGTAGAATTAAGAGTGAGAATGTGTTGTTAAAAAAAGGCAGGCTCTTGGATCAGATTTTAATATTGTGGTGTCATTAAGTCACCTTCCTGTTAGTCTGATATTGCCCTCATATTGGGTTCAGCAAACTGATTGCACAGCCAATACAAGAGGGCTTAAAGCTGCTTACAAGACGAGATTAATCTGTCAGAAATGATTCTGTGGGGTTCAATTAAGAACTGCACACACCGAGGGTCTGCAAGTGTGTTAACAGCCGACACATGCTGTGCTAAATGCACTGGCACTAACATATCTTTTAACATATGTGCTGTGAAAAACTTAACAGAAGCTCGGTCAGCTGAGCTTCACACAGGTGCCGACGATTTCAAAACAGGCAAATTTGCTTCTGACGTGAAAGCGGGGCCTCTTGTTAGGATGAATGATGCCTGTAACAGATTTCAGGAAATTAAAAAAAACCAAACACTGCCATTCAGGCTCTGGGACGATACTGATGTCTGCAGGTTTTATTTTTTTTAATTTTGTTTGCCAATTTAACAATCTGAAAGATGCCTATTGAGGGTGTTTTTTTCCAACCCCTGCTTGGTTTATTGTGTTTCAAATGGAGAGTTATATAAGCAGTGCTCCTCTCCTGCTGTCGGATGGGTGAATAAGAGGAGATCAAAAGGGAGGCGATAGAGAAAGAGTGTCTGCTGCCTTCTCCTCTTCTTTATTCTCTCCACATTCTGCCAATGTGCAGTTCCCTCTAACTGCATGACTTGCCCTGGATTCTCTCTTTCTCTCTCCCCCTCTCTAGGACATTACACTTTAATCTCATGTTCCCTCTCTTTTTTTCCACTTGTCCCTCTTTTGGTCTCTTCGCCTCTCACGCTCTTTTCTCTTGTTCATCACTCCATCCATCCATCCATCCATCCATCTCTGCCTTTCTTCTTTAATCCCATGTTCTGTACTGCTTTGGCCCAGAGAATCTCATTCTAATCTGCTGCCTCAATATGGCCCCGTATGACTGCTAATCCTGTGCGTGTATATTCATGTGTGTGTGTGTGGTTGTATGTTTGTGTTTACATCCAGCTGAGAGATGTTAGGCAGTTTTGCAGAAATGAGTTGGATGACGCAAGATTTTGTTTGTGGTTTTTTTAGTCAAGTTGACGTCCTGCAAAACACGCAGCATCAAAGCACAGCAAAGGCCTCTGTGTATGAGGTGGTGGGGGCAGATATTGTGCCATCAACAGACAGTCCTGGCCCTTCTGACACACACACACACACACACACACACACAGAAGAGAGACCACACGCAATTATACACACATAAAAACCACACTGCTCACATGAGGGATGCAGGGAGGGAGCAGGAAAGAGCGATGGGAGAGATGAGAGAAAACATGCAAGTGGGAATTCTGTCTCTTTACAAAGTATAATCTCTCACTTTAATCTCCCTCTCTGCCTCTAACTCTCTGAAGCCCTGCTGTTTAAATCTCTGACTTTTTTTTTTCCTCTTTTTGCTCCAGCAGGTAGGTGCACAGATGAACACGTATAAAGAAGCACACATTTCCCAATAAGAGTAAATATATATAAAAAGAATCCAGCAGCATGAGCAATAGAAATGTAAAAGCCTGACAGCCTTAACCTGCATGAACCGCTCACCCTTTTTCCTCTGCGAATGCACAGTCATCAAGCCGACACAGATCATACCTTTGTTATCCATTTTCTGCCTCTCTGCTGCTCGCTTCCCCTCCTCAAGGCATCCTTGTCAAATCATCCTCTTAACTTAATAGATAGCCTATCTACACGGGGTCCGTTAAGTCCCGGTCAGCAGCCTGCACAGCCGGGAGAGGATGCTCGGTCTGCCCGCACCGTAGCTCCGCGATGTGCACTAGTTATCTCCCACCCTGTTGTTTCACTCTACTGAGGGTTAATGTGTTTGGAGCGTGTGTGTGTGTGTGTGTGTGTGTGTGTGATGGGGGTAGAGGAGGAGAGAAAGACACTAACCTCGGATAAAGTCCCGTCTTTTTTCTCCTCTCCACCGTCGCCTCTCGCTGTCACTTAGCTCCCCTCTAACCTACGTCAACTTCGCTACTTCAACTCCAAAACGTCTTGTCATAACGTTACCGCTACACACTCCTCTTCTTCTCCTCTCTGCTCCTTCAAACAGCTCCGCGTCTCTCCCCGAGCGCAAAGCAGCGGCAATAGGTGCGACTAATCTCTATTTCCACCTCGGTTTATCCCGCAAGTCTTCAGCGCGCCTCGGTCTTTTAAAATAAACCAACTGTGTTTAGTAACGGCTTGACAGGTGTCGCCTCCAGCGCACGTTCTATCCTCCTCCTCCTCCTCTTCTTCGTCTCGCGCCGAGGCTGCGCGCGGTGTTGTTTCTGTCTATGTGTGTGTGAGAGTGTGTGTGTGTGTGTGGTGGGGGTGCTCTTTACAGTGGCTCCCTGAGCTCCGTTACAGGGGTTCAGCAGGTCGCCACGGTCCAGCAATTACCGACAACTCACCAAGCATTAGACTGACAGGTGCACACACACATATAGGCCACACACACACACATGCACGCACGCACGCACGCACACAAAGCGCCATAGCTGGTGGTGCTCTGGGGCCGCCTACATGCAGCCAGTTTGGGGGCCCTTTAGATGGAAAATGAGTTGATTTCAGTCCTTGAGGGAAGGAAGGAGAGAGTTTTCTCACACTTGGCAGCAAAGTAGAAAAGAAGCTCAGCTCTATATGTCAGAGTCAGTTGGAGTTTTAATTAAAGCATACAGGCACTGACATGCTGGAAGCCTGAGAAGAGGTTCCTCCAGAGTCTGTTCTCAGCTAACGAGTGAGAGTCAACACCGGTTCAACTGATACTGATGTGTTTTAATTCAGACTTTGTGACCAATGATTTTTAATCGCCCATGGTGGCACACCTCGCAATTAATTTGCATTTATTACCTTCGGGCTGTTCTCTCACAAAAGAGTTGCCACGTCTCGGCCCTTTGGGTGCTGCGTATACAGCAATATTAAATGTAGCTTTCAGTGGCAGGACATGGGTGCAAATCACCGGTGCACCTTTATTCCATCCAGACGAGCACATGTGTGTATCAACCGTTTTATGTGCACAGCTTATCAGCACACGCAGCATCTGTAGAGAGCTCATGTGGGCCCTTTGGGACCCCAGCTCCAGGTGCAGCTGCAACACCAGCACCCTCTGGCGCTCTTCCAGAGATGGCTGAGTCTGATTCAATTGAGGCGACTCATAGTCAGACTCACAGTCTCAATCTGAATGAGACAATATTACAGTAAGATGCAGCCTGGCACATAGTGAATATTTGAATTTGGTGCTGATATCAGTCTTAACAAGTTGGAACAAATGGAGAAAATATCTCGGCTGATACTCACTTTTATACATGAACAGATAACACAAACATCACTCAGATAGTTTTTATAAGAATTGTATCCATGGTATGTGACATTTAAACAGTTTTACAGTGCTCTCTGTAGTAGCATTACTCTTTCTAAATACTCTCTATATATACCAGATATCTGTGATAAGCTAATATCTCTACCAGAAACTGCTCAAATACACTTTGCTGTATGTAGACTATTTAATATTTTAATGCAAAATAAGGGTGGACACAATAACATGCAGTCCAGTCCAGTATCTGATGTGTAAAACCATTTGTTGTGCTCATTCATCTCTACAGTGCTACACTTCTCTCACTGTGCATTGATTGTAATATTGTTAAACTGCATCACATTATATTGTAATATTTTTCCCCATCATACAAAATCTGATAGTGATGCTAATTGCACACTGTTATAATGGGGGATAATTTTCCAATCTTTTTTTTTACTTAATGAAAAATAGCAGTCATATTCCTACAGGAACTATTAGTGCGTCTGCGGTAAATTACTGTAATTTATGGTCTAGTTATCCCTCACGGTATCTGTTTAATAGCTCTGTGCAGGCAATTATTGTCTAAGTAAAAGTAGGTTGAAGCATGTTAGCTGCTCAATCCCTTCAAATTCAGAGCAAAAAAAAACATGCAAAGCACTCAAATAACCAACACCTGCAAAGGCAAATGGTCTCATGTTGCAAATCAGAGTTAGAAAAAACAGGTGGTTGGATGAACAGAGCCTGAATGGTACGACATGATTTGGACTCAGAGGATCACAACACATCGAATATTGGTTTGATTTGATGTTGATGAGGTTGCTCATGATTTCATTCTGTATTCATGACCTACTTTGTTTTATACTCAATAAGCTGCTGCAACAAACAAAGTTGGGCAAAAGAGTGAGTACTGTTTTGTTCTTTTTATTGAACAATAGAACATCTGCACTGATAATTGTAAGTTTGCAAGTGAAATACTGTGGTTATGTTCACCTGATTGCTAAACTCATCAGACCACAGGCTTTTATCACCTGCCACTGACTTACATTGTGATACTTCAAATTAGATAATCAAACTATGGTGGCGTATCTTTCGAGAAGAAATCAGACAAACACCCTGCCCTTTGTTCACAAGTGGAGGGGTGTGGCTTTATGTAAGATATGCATGCTAGATCTCCACCTATTGACGTCGCACATCTGCAGAAGCACAGTGATGTCACTTATGACTTATTCTTGCTGCATGGTTCAGCTCAACTCAAATCACTTTTGGTACCAGGTCCTTTTCTCTGTTGTCTTTTCCACAACCCTCAGTGTAGGTGGGATTCTTAACTGATCGCTATAGGGACGCCATGTGAAACTGCTATGACGTCATCTTTAACGTTTTTGTCTGTCACTGATCGTCCTGTGTCTTTTGTTTTATGTTCTTTGTTGGAGTGCATCGCTTGGGTGTCACAGCTACATTCACTGTATTCCGATGCAGTGACAAGTGTAAAGGCTTTCTATTTTATTCTATTCCATAACACTCGTTGATTGCTTTCATCAGCAACCACAGAAAGGCACATCTGCACTTCGTCAGTTGTACGGCATAGTGCACATAGTGTACGGGGTAGTTTTGTAGCCTGACATTTCTAAAAATCTCGGTCAAGTGAAACTAAAAATTGAGGTTGCTATTGATGGTTTCTTGGCTTTTTAAAAATGGCGGATTTGTGTGGGCTGGTATGTTAGTGACAAATCTCTCTGACCAATCAGAGGTCTGCAGTGTTTTAACTTAACTTTTAATATCTGCTTGGCTCGCTTTGTGTACTACACACAACTTTCTGAAAACCCAAAAAGTAGCCAAATGACTACTTGGTTTCTGTGGTCATTGAGCTACCTCCATGTTTGTGTCAAGGATTATAGAAGGTGGATGGTACAGCCTTGTCAAGCATTATAAAATCACTCCCATTGGTAGTTGAGCTAATCGACAGCTTCTGATATCTTTAAGATCAAATATGTCTTAAAGATGATCAAAACAAAGACGCAACAATTCACTAAACAGTCCTCTGGAATATACAAAATGTTAGAAAACTGAAAATATATTTGCATCCAGCTTTTGTACAACTTTAAGAGCTCTTGGGGACCTGGGCGTAAAACTACTTATTTTTATTAAAATGTTAAATTTTTAATTAACTAATGAACCATTTGGTCTTTGAAATGACCAAAAGCAACGCCCTCATTTTGTTGTTGAATCACTTGTGTGGTCTCACCAACAGCTTGAAACATGAAATGAATGGATGATCAAAACTGGAATTAGTTATTTTTTTCTTCATTGATGAATTCACCAATCATTTTAAGCACATGCGAAATAAAAACAGAGAAAAAACCTCAGTTGTCAATCAGATGTCCAAGGCTGCCTCTGTCATATTAATGATCTTATAATTAATTCATCTGGATTTATACATAGACTGACTTGTTTCTCTAATGGCAGTCATCGGTTATAGGTCTGATGACAGTTAAGCCTCCGGGGACGACAGCCAATATTTCGGGGGTTCCAGTCAGCCAGCGGATATCCGGGTCAAGTCTTCCTCTTTCGTCTGCTGGTCAATATTTACAGTCTGATTAGCTACTTGAGACGTGAGAATGGAGTTGGAGTTAAGGCATGGTGATGTCTAAAAACAGATACATTTTAAATAAGCTAATAAAAAGCTGAGTTAATGTCAGATGATACAGTAGCTGATGGGTTCCAAGATTGCATCCATGCATGTGCGTTCCGCCTCTCTTGCTCTTCACACAGACTGTTTACCTGCCACTCAAACATGATTAGTCAATTCTACCCAGACTACAAATGGAAACCAGAATGCTTCCGATACCAGTGAAAACACGGTCCCCTCAGTTGGTCATTAGTCTAACACGTCACCGCCTGTTTCCATCAAGTACAGCTCTGGTCAGCTCTCTCATGTTTCTAAGCTGCTTGAGATCTCTCCACTCTTGTCACTCTTAGCATTAATTAGAAGTGAGCTGCTTTGTGTGGTCGTGTCTGTGCATATGTGGAGGTGGGATAAGAATGTAAAGGTAATTAGCAACATTCATCACATGTCAAATAAAAATGTACTTTCGTGCCAGCTCAGCTCAAATAAATACTTTGCTGTGTGTTGTTTTGTTAAATCCTTCTAAAGCATCGTTGCAAAGTGAGACACAACGAGGTGTTTGTGTTGTTAAGATCAAAACAGTGTTTCTCTCTGTTCACCGCATTGTCTTTGTACGTCAAAGTCACAGCCTTAAGGTGAAATGCGAGTCTTTTATATCACGGCGGGTAATAAGAAAAGCACATTCACAGACAGACTCTGGAGCTACATTAGCTGAAGGGCCACGGAAAGCTGATAAAACTCAGTGCAAACAAGAACAGCTGGGCGAGAAAGTATATTTTAAAATCAGAAATTATGCATATCTACAATGATCTATCAGGGACAACCACTGGCTAGCTTTTTGACTGCTTAATAAATACAGAACTTAGTGAAAGCAAATGCTTTTATCTTGGTAATTTCTTAATTCTTGTAGGTTTCTTCTTTTAACCTATACCTTCCTGTGCAGGAAAAGTGATGTTTTATTTCATCCCAAGGATCAATTTACCCGTACTGTTAATCTCATTTAATCTCAGATGAAGATTTAGCACCGTATCTGCTTTTATCTTGTGCTGTATAAGTAGCTTTGTCCTTTTTTTCCATAAGGACTTCAGCAAATTGATTGGCATTCTCAAGTGGACCAACTAAATGATGGCTAGAAATTAAATGCCTGAAAGAGGTATAATGGTGGTTAGGACAAGTGGGTAGAGGAGAGGGAGAGAGGGGTGGAGAGGGAAGCGGGAGAGGGAGGAATACACAAACAGGTTGCACTGGGGCCTGGGGAATAAGAGGGGGGTGGGAGGGGGGGGTAGGGCGCGGAGAGCAGAGAGAAAGAAAAATAAGATGGAGGGCCACAGAAAGCAAAGACAGAAGACTGGCTTAACAAAGAGCTCCAAGTAAAGGAGAGCCTGTTGTCATCATCATCATCATCATCACTCCTGACGTCTGACACAATCCCACAGACACATTTAGACACACACACAGGTGGTTAAACATCAATTTTTACCCTGAGCCAAACAGCAAATGACTGCTCTCGTCCTCCCTTTAGTCTCACCGACCAACTTCTTCCTCCTCTGTCTGGCCAGGTTTTCAGCATTTAGCTCTTGTCCTTCACTGATGCATCAATCTATCCAGCCCTCAATCCTCCCCCCTCTCTCTCTCTGTCTCCCCTTTCTCCCCCTCAGCGTGATTACTTACCTCCCTAGAAAGAAGAAGAAGAAGTACACTCCATCTTGTTGTTTTATGTTCCCAGCAAATTTAGTCCTGCGTCTCCCTTCTCCACCCTCAACTCTCTTTCACTTTGTCTCTGTCTCTCTCACTCACTCTTCGTCACCCCTCCCTCCCTCTCTCTCTCTCTCTCCATCCCCCTCCCTCCATCCCTTGACACCTTGCACTCTCCTCCTCTACTCCCTCCCTGTCAACTTACCCCCCCCCCCCCTTCTCTCTCACTCTGTATGTAGTTGTATAACTTATCACCCTGAACCCTTCCCCACTCCGATAATTGGTGCGTCTCGGCAGAAGATGCTAGCTCGCTTTATTTAGCTGCACAGTATTAGCTACTCCAATTAGTCATCTAATACCAATAAAAAAAGAAACTGTTTGCCTCCATTTGGGCACCACGGGAGAAAGGGGAGTTTGTGTGTGTTTGTTTTTGCCTGTGCAACAACTGTGGACACACACACGCACACACACGCACAGTTACACTCAACAGGGTAGAGGGTACATGTTGGTTTTAACAGATGGTGAAACACTTTCCCTCGAGTATCGACATTACTCTCTCTCTCTATAATTAACTAGGTTTCAGTAACAAACCTTTGGGCTTTGCCGTCGCCATGGTTACTCAAACTCTGAAACGCGACTGCAATTGTATGTGTGTGTACGTGTGACTGCTGGCAAGTACGGTGTATGTGCATGCACATGTTGTAGTGCTCACACCCCCCTCCGTTCATGTGTGTGTGTGTGTGTGTGTGTCCATGTCTTTGCAACTGCATGATTGTGCATACACATGAGTATTTTGGTTGCTTTGATGCCTTTGTTCCCCCACTGAGCTCCGAGGCTGGTTCAGTCTCGAGCCCCTATGTATCTACACAGAGAACAACGGGACTACATGGGATCATTGATAATTTATCACAGGTCTATTGTACCTTACATAATACCATCTTAATAATTATATAATCCCATGAATAAAGATTACAAGCGAGATGAATTTGAAATGGGGAGATAAAATAAAAATTAATTCTGTGCCTGTAACAGGGAAGGTAAAAGTTGAACTTGAATTTGAACTTCGTGCACCTTCTCTAAAAGGTAAAATAAAATGAAAATAGGATGTGGGATTATAGCTTCTGAACTGCCTTGGCAGCCGGCAGCATTTAAATATGAACTCGAAAATTTCTTTAATGTTTGTCGTATCCAAATGCTTATTTTAACACTGAGAGAACTGCTGAAGGGATACTTTGTGGATTTTCACCCAGCTCTGTATCATAACAATGTGGGTAGTGGGTTTAAATAAACTGTGGTAAACTTCCCTCCATCTTCCCAGCGCTCAGATCTCCCTACTTGTGCTGGCTGTAGGGCTGTTGACTGTTGCTCGAACTACAGATTATACTTCTGCATTTTTGTATCCCCACTGCCACAGACACAAAGACTGTGAAAGCAAATCGAGAAAGAGATCGGTGCTTCTCCCTCCTTCTCTTCCTCTCTTTCTCTCATGCCCAGATCAAACAGTAAAACTGAGCCATGCTGATTGAATATGAACCAAGATTCTGTTACTGTGTTGCCTATCTTCCTGAGACCCTGTGTCCTCATGGGGACGTCACATTTTGGGTTTATTGCACCTATTACTTCATTCTACTTAACTTAGACCTGTTGCCCTCGCTTGTGGACACTTTTTTGTGCTAATGGTAGTAAGAGTACAGAACACTAATTAATGTAAAAATAAGATGGCAGCCATCTCCGCTAAGGCAGTCTGCAGCTGATCCCAGTGCAAAAGTGGGCAAGGTCCAGAACCTGATCACATTTTATAGTTGAAACTTAGTTAGTTATTGATGATAAGTAATGTTTGTAGTTTGATACGGCAGCAGTGACAAGATAAGACACTGTTAATTAGGAAGTACTTTGGAAGGAAGACATTTGGACTTTGTTGTTTGTCGTCTTATTTGAGGACATAGTGACTTTATTATCCTATCATTCGAGAACGTCTGGAGTTTACTGTCATCTCGTTCGTAGACATTTGGGACTTTGTGATCGTCATTTCTAGGATGAATTGAATTTAAAGTGCAAAGCAAACAAAGTTTCAGGTCTCAGGAGGCTATTTCTCACCTGAGATGTTTTCAGAAACATTTTTAACTTACCGTTAAACTGTATATGACATTGTTTGTTACCAGCTGGCTGACATATGATTTCCTGGGTCAAAACTGCTAAGCTCTTATTATGTCACCCATCAGCAGGAGCGTTTATTGGACCGGTGCAACGCAGTGAATTCTAGTAGTTGTAGGTTTTCTACCTTTTAGGCAAAAGCCAATGCGACAGCCCTTTTCTCTATTTTATCTGATCATGTAGAACCAAACTAAAAGTATCTGCCTGCTGCATAGACAGCCCAATTTGATGAAAAGACCATCCCTCCAGCATTGAAATACTTCTTTAAGAGTTCAGCATGCTTCAAACAAAATGTTGTGTGACCGAGTTTATAGGCAGGGAGGTCAGGGTTTTTTGTCTTTAGGTGTTTTCAGACCAAACAGTTCGGGGAGTCACTGAAAGCAACCGCCAACTGCGGAGCTCCCCTGAGAACTACACACCTTCAAGGGCTTTTTTTGCTGTTTGCACTCGCACCACCATTAGGAATATTGAAGAGACGTGAGCCGGCTATTGAAGATTCTTCTATTTTGCTTTGATGAGTCAAAGTCGCTTTCTACTTCCACGTCACATATATGCTTGGTAAAGCCTGGACTTTACTGTTGGTCCATTTGTCTGTGTTTTCTTCCATTTTTCCCCTCTATATGAGCATGTGTTTGTGTTTTGTGTCTGTTGTTTCGCAGCTAATGGATTGGCTCATGTGTTTCACCAATCAACACACACTCATGTGATTCAGGATTTCTCTTGTGCTGAGGGAGATCCTACTCTCAAACAGGAGCTAAAAGAATCCCTCAAAAATGGCTTCTGAGAACTTCGATTGTTTCTAGCTCTTGTGGTGTGGACACAATAAAAACGAAGGCTCATAGAACACTGGGCTTTATTCACCAATATCTTCCCAAGATTATTTGTTCTGAAGCAGAGTCTACATCAGATTTATGATGAGTTTTTAAACCGCAAAATTGTTTGCACCTGTATTTTTATCATCATGAATCCCAATGTCCTTGTAAGTTGGAAGTATATGTGCGTTGATCTTAATCAGCGTAGGTAAATGCCCTGTGGTACCCTATAAAATGGCATACGACTGCTGTGTGCACACACACAAACTGTTTAGAAGTCTAGAAATTTAAGTCAAGAGTGCCTAATCAAAAGTCTAAAGAGGGTGGAGCACTGGACTCCAAACACACACACCACAACAGTTTTCTCTTTTGAAGTAGAGGTACTTCAGCAGAAAGTAAACACTAAACAAGGCATCATATTTAATAGCTTCAGGGGAGGACATAAAATAACACCAAAAAAAACATATCTGATGCTAAAATACGTGTTTATCAACCACTCGACCCGCAACTCACAAACTTTATGCGTTAAAGTAGCACAACTGTCACAGTAAGGACAAAGACGTACAAGCTGTACGTATGTGTGTTTAGAGACAGAGAAAGGGGAAGAGAAGATTTGAAATATATCACTCAATCTTTCTATAAGATATTGTAAGATGAGATTTAATTTTGTGAGGATGTATCCAGTAGATTGTCTTGTTTTTCTCTGTTCATTATTTTGCATCTACATAATTTAATGTTAACTACATTCATATATTGTTTACATATTTTATTTTGCTCTTTATGTAAAATTTGGAACTATATAATCTCGCCCAATTTATGTGCAGGTAATGAGAGTTATGATTAAGTCTGGCAGAGTGATATATATGAGATGTGAGATGCTACTATTGTTGCCGATGTTCAGATGTTCTGCGTTCTTTATAGGACATTAAAGTGGATCAAGTTACACAGAGAAGCTGTCCCTGTGCTCTTACTTCACCCACAGCCCTTTGATAGTTATCCAGTCACTAGTAAGTTTATGGGTAAGACATGAAAGAGAAACCTGCCTTACAATATTAATAACTTGAATGCTGCTTCATCACTTTTTGACCCGCCTTCCTAAATCCCCTGTGATAATTCCTAGCATGATCAGTCACTAATTATTAGGTGACATGATTCCCATTTGGGTAACTGATGTGAATAGAAGTGTTAGTGTTTATTTCAAAAGGCTGTAATGCTTTTCATAAAATGGTAAAAATATTATAATTGACATTAAAGATGAAATATGAAACCTAAAATATTATACAACTGTAGAATTGAAGAAAATGCAGCAACCAAGTATTCTGCACAAACATGTCTACACAGCATGTGCATAAGAGTGCTCTTGAGTGTGCATCCCAAATTAGGAAAATATTAGTGAATCTCAGAATCCTTGTGAAAACTGTTTGTGGGGTTTTCAAGAAAGAAAATGTCTTTGTAAGGACGGTTGGTGAATGAGGCCCCATCTTCTTAGAAGTTTAAAAAAAAAGTTCTCCCAGTCTGAAAAAGTCTTTTGTTGTCTTGATTTGTTAGATCTCACAGCAGTGCACACTTTCAGACACTCTCTCCTCAAAGCCATTCATGGTGTTGTCCTCAGTTGCACTCCTTATAAGTGAGCATGAGAAAACGTTGAAAGAAAAAATTGCTGGACAAAATCAATCAAACGCTCTTATGTCCACATTTCTGATAGATTTCCTTGTAAGGTGAGCTGTGTTTCTACTTCCTCCCTGCTACCCAAACTGAACTTCCTGGATTGTATCTACTGTCTCACCAGTACCCAAAGCATCACCGCCCTACAACACAATTTTTTCCCATGCAAACTACTCTGCTGGCAGTGTCTAGGGGATCTGGGGCCATTTTGTTAACATTTGGTGCTGTATCGTCCTTAGTTCTGATGATAGCTGTCCAAACACAGACAGTATCACCTCTCACAGAGATACTTCCAGCAGCACAATAGAGCATGATTGCGAAAAAAGAAGATTTCGGCAATCTACAACATCAGTTACCATCAGGCTTTGGTGCCAGTCCTTCTGACAGAAAGAGAGGAACTTCTATTTGCTCACCATTTTGCAGCAAACGTTCATCAGTTTTACTGGGAGGAATCCATCGCAGAGGAGACAGAGATGCAGATTTCTAAACTGATGGCACCCTCAGTAATCCAGAAGGCAATGCAGCCATAAAACATTTTGTGTTTTGAGTGGAGGAATTTCACTATCGCTATGCCAGTGTGTTCTCGGGGCTTTATTGCGATGACATTATGGGAAATGTCGGACATCAACTGACAGACGTAGACACGGCAGGGAGCAGGAAAGCAGGCGCTTAAAATAAATTTCTGCGAGATAAGTCCTGAAATGCATTAAACATCATAAACTGGCACATAACAGTAAAAGCATCCGCGGGCATATTTTTCATTTAAAGTGCACTGAAGGAACCCCTTAGTGCTGTTTTCCTGGCCAGGATTTATCCACCTGGTCCAACTGTGACAACCTTTTAGTCTCTTTACTGAGTGCGAGGCAACCGCTGGTCCCATATGACATCTGTCATCTGCTCAGAATTTACATGAGAAAGTCAAACCGCTAAATTCAGTGCTGGAGGTAAAATTGCAACGGGTGTTAAATAAAAAACATCTCACCACCTCTCTGGTGACATGTTGAGCCGAAAGGGAAGCCAACCACTCCCAGCAAGCATCCCAGCTGTTTAGATGTCTGACTGTACGCTTGATTAAACGCTGTTTAATAATGATGTAAACTCGGAAGATTTTGAGAAACATTTCACAAAACTAACCCCAAATACCTCCAACTGCAAAATGTAGTGCTAATATCATGACACTTAAAGGACTACTTTACCCCCCAAAATGAGTGTTTGTGAATCAGGTACTTACCTGTTTGTTTTTTTTCACATGCCTGAACAAAGAATCCCCCAAAAATTCTTAATGAATTGAACTTACAGGCACCCGGGCACAATATTTTACCTCGCTGAACAAGGAAGTTGCTGGTCTACCACTGCCTCGATCAGTTACTTTGTTGTGTGCCTGCTGAATCTGATCAAACCCTTTAAAACACCTACGTCACACAATAACACAAACAAATGAACTGATCGAGGCAGCAGTAGACCAAAGCTCCTGTGTTCTGTGAGGTAAAATGACTGTTTTTTGTCTGGCTTTGAAGAGAGCGTAGATACGTTTCACTTTTTGTTCAAATGATCACTTGGGAGTGTGGGGGTAAACTGTATGAACACTTCTATCTCTGAAACATACAAGTCTCCATGAAGCAGGTATTAAGAAATAAAGTAATGCATACATTTATGTAGGTTTGACAGATGTGTTTAATGTATCATTTTGCCCCCTGGCACTTTTATTCTTGGAGGCTTTGTGATGCTGCTGTGACTTACCATTTACATGCTTCATTTCTTTAGGTTTGACAGTTGTTTCCTAGCAACTGACTCACACATTACTCAATTACTGACTCAAAGTTTTACTTAAGACATTTCTTAATGGTGTAAAATCTCATAAATAACTGGTCTAAAGGAGGGAGATAACAGATACAAACTTGCAGTAGCTGCATCCCAGTCCCACTGTCACCAGTTCACTCCACTGCCAGCTCCACTGAACACTGTGGTCTCAGTCCAGTGCCCCGTGTCAGAGCTGCATCGTTTTTTGTTTGTCTTTCTTTAAAAAAGAACCACTCAGATACAAAGCTACTTATACGGCCTTGGGCGTGTTACTCAACACGGACGCGTATTTACTCGAGCCAGTAAATGATATCACTCTTATGTACAGCCTGCAGCTAATCATCAGACGATGAATGGGAGATTTAATGGAGACATTTTATTTGTCTGTGCTTTTACATCTGAATGAGCTTTACTTCACTTCACTATGAGATCTATCAACTCTGAAACAAGCTGTGCACCTGGAATTGTCTCACACTGTCACATTATATAACTTCCCTTTTTTTATATTTCATGCTGTGTGAAGCTGCACATTTTCAAATTAGAGAGTGGAGATATTCACTTTGGGAGATGTTAGTGAGACACACAGAGAAGTATAGTGTGTTTAAAGGCTGAAATTAAGTGTGATTTAGCATCAGTGAGGCAGTGGGGGATGGTGAAAATGTTGAAGAGTATAGAGGATTCTTGAGAGAGAAAGACAGCTGTGGGATTTAGTCTCTCAGCCTCCCTCTTTAAACCTGCCTGATACACTATCTGAGCGCGTACCCAGTTGGCACAGTGCCTACTGGAAAAGAGTAACTAAAATGAGAGACGTCTCCTGTGTGTTCGTTTTGACGTAACTTTGTAACTGTCCCTCGCAGACAGATTATGTGCTTATCAGATTTTCCTAACATGGTCACAGCAACCAAAATTTGATCCACAAGCAGGGAAAGAATTGGAAAACATGATTTTTATGAGTTTATGGTCAGGTTTGAGTTTGCTGGGAGCACTGCAGATGTCTCCAGGCTAGCACTGCTGACTCCACACGTTTATGGATATGTGGGTGAGAAAAACACTTGGATATCGCATATGTCAGGAGCAGCCGCAGCCAGCCTTATCACCCTGCCAGCAATATACACTCTTTAAACATGTGCAGCGACTTGATTCAAATAGGGAAGGTAATGATTTGGGACACAGCGGTCAGCTGGGCTACTAGCATTAAATCTTTTCTTGCCGCGCTGGAAAAAAAGAGCTCATAATATTGTTATTGTATTTAAGCTACAATCACCTCCTTGTTATCCAGGTAGAAAGTCGCTGTATGATTGACTTTTTGCAGAAGTAAAAGACAAATTGAACCCTATTGGCTGCCTGTTTCTTCTCCCAGAGTTGTTTATTTTCCTTTGGACTGTAGCCTCAGCATGAGTTTATTCATTAGCTTTGCAGGCAGTGGAGCTACTCCTTCTGATTGTGCAATGCTTCTCGCTCCTCATTGACGGGACTCGGAGCCTGCTGGTTCTCATTCCACCCGTCTAATCAGGGACTGAGTTACACCTGCAATGCCAGGTGAATGCAATTAACTCGCTGGTTGGCAAACCCAGCAGCACTGCGAGCCCCGAGGACTTGGATTGAGAACCACTCTTGTTGAGAAATGCTGACACCAATAACAAATTACATTCTGAAGGACAAATGTGGAGACATTATTTTTCCCTCCAGCAAGTAAATATAAGCAAAAGTAATTTTAGTACACAAAAGTTCAACTAATTAGATGTAAAACTTGATTAAGTCTTTGGAGATCACTCTGAGCATCACGCCCACACACGGTGCAAATGAAGTAACGCTCTGAAATCAGCTGTTAATAAAAACGGTGATGAGGTGTTGTATTGTTGTTATTTTTATAACGCTTTTGTTAAAGGTCAACTTAATGCAGAGCCCAGTCGGTGTCTGCAGTGATTGACATGATTGACAGCTGCGTTAGAGACTCCTCGAGCACTGACTGGTTTGATTTAGTACTTTGTGGATACAGTGACAGTTGTACGAAAGAAGCTATTTTTTCAAATGTAACAGCATTTAACAAATCAAAAACTTGGTCAAAAAAATCCTCACCAGATGTTGTGAGAGCCCACAGCGATGTTTTCATATGTGCTGCCCTACAGATATTCAAAACACAGAAAATCCTCACATCGCAGGAGCTTGAACCAGGGAGTAGTATTTAGTATTCCTGTTTGAAAACCGACTGGATCGGTTTTTGAAACATTTGTCAATATATTTTCCTTCAATTGATTGATTTATTGATACTTTCAGCTCTGTGTTGTTGGTTTTACACACATTGGATGTAATGAAAGAGCAAATTCCCTGTTGTAAACGAGATATCAAAACTACTAGTGTAGCCTTGACTTCAGTGTTGTGTTTTGAATAATTCTCTGAGAATCCACCAGTTGATTTGTTGTTTGTTTCGGCTCTAGTCGTTTGTTTCATGAATATTCCCTCTTTCTCGTCTCTCTCTTTCAGCCAACAAGAGTCTGCTTGGCGGAGGTGGAGGTAAGTCACAACCTGTCTGATCCGTTGGTTGTGTGTGTGTTTGTGTTTGCTTGCCAAGATGCTCGTACGCCTCAGTTGTTATTAATAGTGCAGCTTTGTGGTGCAAATAGCCCTCTCTGGACACCAAATAATTTAAAATGTCCTGCTTTTAATCAGATGATGCAGTGTAACGTACCAGCCAGTGTGTGTGTGTGAATGTAAGTGTGTGTGTGTGTGAGTGTTTTTGTGTTTGTGTGCTGTCTGTATTTTTCTTTGTGTTTCGTAGCAGGTAGCTCTTTGTTGTGGCAGGTGTTCAAGGTGCGTTTGCATGCCGCGCTGTGTGTGCCTGTCTGCCTGTGTGTGTTTGTGTGTGAGTGCAGGTGCAAAGTCGATAGTTCATAATTTATGGGTGTGGAGTGCTGTGGATATAAACAGTCATTTTTCAGTGTATTGTTGACTCAGTGCTTTGCTGCGTGCGCGTGATGTCGGACGTCCACGCTTAATCGATACGTAATAAATCTGTACAGCTAATGCGGCAGTCGCATTCACTAAAACATATACACACACACGCTCCTTTTCCACCTGTGTGTGTGTGTGTGTGTGTGTGTTTGTTAATGCTTGCAAATTTGGGCCTGTGGTTGTTTTTGTTTTCTTCATTTAGGCAAACAGCTTTTGCTTTTAGACCAGCTCACTTGGACTGCCATTTTTAACCTTCTAATTTGTATGTTGGTGTGCGTGTGTGTGTGTATGTGTGCGTGCGTGCTTTTGCTTTCCAGTCTCCATGGTGACATATTTAGAGGCACACCTGTATGTGTGCATGTGTATGTGAGTTCATCGCAGTGCATTTGTCTGCTTCTGAGAGTGCATTTGCTTGCCTGAAGTGTTCTGTTGAAGCAGTAACTCCTTACCATCTACACACACACACACACACACACACACACACACACACACACACACACACACACACACACACACACACCGGCTCCACCCTTACTGATATACACCAGCTGAGCCTCAAGCCGTAAAAATGGACCGCACACTCTTGTGTCTTGTGGCTTCGCGCACAATCACACACACACACACACACACACTACATGCAGTCAAGCACTTTGAGATGTACAGCGTCTTTTGATGTTGTCCTGAAGTCTCTGATGGCTCTACAAAGACAGATGGTTTCTAGAGAGGCCGTGAACGGGTGTATGCATCAGACTATATGCATTTGTGCCTATGAAAAGCACGTTTGTATTGGTTTACCTGTTTTAATTCTAAAAATGTTCATCAACGGGCTAGAGGTGGCTAGATATCCAACAACCACAATCTGCATCAGTGTTTTTTTTTTATCTGCTTCTGTCACTCTGTAACAGCTTCTCTCTTGCTCAGTTGATTTCCCTCATCTCATTTTTTATTGTATTTATTTCCCTCTCGCCGTCTCTCTTTCCAGTTCCGTCCTTGGGGGTTTGCTAAGGCAGATAGAGGCTACAGTAGGTGTTAATTAGAGAGAGGTAAGCGTAGAGACAAGGGGTAGAATGGAACAAACAAGAAAGACGGGAGGGGAGATGATGGTGAGAGCGAGACGAAGAGAGAGATGAGAGCGATGAAGGTCCAGTAGATAATATAAAGATGCCAGAACCGAGAACACACCAAAAATCATTTGGTATACATCTGCATTCGCCGAGATCAGACTCTGCACTGAGTAACCAAGCATTCATTCATTCAGCTTGAGTGAGGAGTTTTTTTCATCAGGGCTGAGGCAACAAAAGGTCTTTACAGTGCTTTACTACTCAGTCTCAAGGGTACCTGGGTAAATGTCATTCACTGAGATCAAACGCACACCTGCCGACATTGTTTTCCTCAATCTGGAGGGGTGCTGAGCTCCGACGGATCATCAACAACAAACTCAAGGGCAGGAAATTAACATTTTTTTATGTCCACTGTCTGCAGTTGCTCATTTATTCCAGAGCTTATCTGCTATTTCAACATTTCACTGCTGTGATTGATTTTTTCTAATAGAAAAGAAATCCTAGATGATGATTGGGGGTTCAGTCAGCCAGACACTTACCACGAGCTTTCTATATATACATATATATATATATATATATATATATATATATGTAGATATAAATATATATATTTGTGTGTGTGTGTGTGCGTCTGTATAAATACATACATTTGCTTGAGCCAGGACTACTCACACTTTGAAGTTTGTATTTGGTTCTTCCTCTTGGTCACCATATGTCAGTAATGTATCTTTGGGATATGTGATGCATTGAAGTTTGAGGTTACAGGTCTGTGGCCTGCACTGCAATGTCATTAACCGTCTTAAAATATGAGCATATATAAAGATGAGAACCTGAACTTACTCACCATATTTCAAGCTACAATGAAAACATTTACTTCATTTAAGGTTTTCATTACATTTTAACAGGTTAACCTACCCCTGATCTACCTCGTTTTCATGCTTTATGTTCAGTTGCGCAGCTGTGGACTAAAAACAGATCAGTATAAAACCTCTCATGTTGAAAGGTTAAGGGACGCCTTGATATAAGACAGTGTAATCATTTCTATACTGGCCATGAACAGAGTGAGCCTTTTCTGGAGCGAGCACACTGTCAGAGGCAGAATTCTTAGTTCAAATGAAGTGGGTATCTGATGTTTGATACTCCTTTTCCCCTAACGATTACGATACCTCCAGCAGGGTATGTGAGCTGAAGCCGAGTACTGATCTGTTGCCAGTGCTCTCTTTTCCCATCTTTAAAATCTTTATACCTCACTGTGTGGAGCTCAGTGGAATAGTAATTTTATGTCTGGAAACATGAAGCTCTTAAAAACTGATGGAAGAAACACTACATTTTAAAATAACATTGACAAAGAAATAGTATTTAATGTGGACTCACACACTCAATCTGCTAAATAAAGACAGCATCAGATTGATACAGTGCATCCCTAGTTACAGAGATTTTCTCTTTATGTTTCAGCATCCATTGTTGACTTTGATTTGGCTGACTCAAACTGCTAAAGCCACACATGAGGTCTGGCTGAACTTGATTTGGAATGTATTTTGGCTTCGAATGACTGCTGTGGATTTTGTCCCCCGACCTTGTTACTGCTGTCACTAAATGAAGATGCAACGGCCAGTATGGACAGGGACATGGCCCCTATTAACCTTCTTTTCCACCCAATTTCTGTTCAATGTATACAGTTTCTGTACACATTGAACAGAAATTGGGAACACCACTGCTGGTGGGAACACCACTGCTGATCATTTGATTAAAGCAGCTGTGCGGAACTTTACGTTTTCGTTGATTATAGTGTCCCACTTTGGTCGAAGCGGTATGACACCCACAGCCTGGTGTCGTAAAATCTCGACTGCAACCGGCAATAACAGCATGCATTTGTTTTGGAGAGCGAGAGGAAAATAATAAATGTTCTGGTGTAGCTCTGAATTTCTTATAAACCGAGGACAACTGCCTGCTGTATATTTGTGTTCATGGTCACAGTCACAGATAATTTTGTGGTGTTTGTTGTAACGTAACTAGACAAAAGCGGTTCACATCAGCTAACGTTACATGTAGCTTGCTTATAACTTCCATGTCGTCATATATTGAAGTGAAACAACATCTAACACGTTGCGGTATATGCTCTAAATAAAAACAAAAATGACATACCTGTCGATTGGGAAAAGGGCCATCTCGGGATCAGTTTTATAACCTTTCAAATCTCTCAGCTCTCTCCACTTGGTGAATGCCCGACCGAGGTTTACACTCATTTGGGCTTGAGCCCTATCACTGTCCTGTTTAGCCTTCTTCTGTTCTCTTTCTTTTAGATGGTGCTCCTTCTTTATCCGCCATGACATTGAAAGTACAACCAAGTCCTTATAGATACATCTGGCAAAACTGTTATGTGTTCAGCAATGCCCGTTGTGTACCGCTTCCTCGAAGAGCACTCTCTGTAAACACGGCTCTTCTTCTTCTCTCAATTTATTGGCGGATCGCAAACAACTTCCAGGTGCATACCACCACCTACTGTACAAGAGACTACCCCCTACTACATGTCATTTAGCCTGTTTCTTAAATCCCACTTGTAAACACGGCTCCTTCTTCTTCTGTGGTTTAATGGCTGACGCTGCGGGCGTGCAGACTTACTTCCGCCTCCGGGTGCCGTATTCTGGTTTGCTGACTTCTGCTGTGTCCGACCCGAGCCAGGCTACGCTAAATAGCCATATAGAGAAAGGTTTTTTTGTCGCTGTTTTTTTGTCGCTGTTTGGACAGTTTTATGAGTGGTAAAAAGTTCCGCACAGCTGCTTTAACACAAAAACTGAGATAAGTTAAGTCTTTAAACTAGGTTTTGAATCAAGCCTGAAGACCAGGAAATAATCATCTTTACCATGTCGTTGTTGTGCTTTCGTGGTGCATCTTCATGACATATGATAGATAAATCAGTCGACACACAGTTAAGCTGGATCTTTATTAGGTTCCAGCCACAGTTTCAAATACCTCCATGGCTGGATATTCACAGAACCACTTTTTTCCACCATTTGAACCACCAAACACAAAAACAGTGTGAGCAACAACCTATCATCGAGCATAACCAAGTCCAATTCAGAGGAGTCTATTGTGTCCAAGGCAGGTTGCCATATTTAGATAAATCCCTCAGTAATGTCATGAAGATTGTAAGTCAGTTTTTCCAGAGGGATAATTCTCCATACCTTCCTATACTACTCGTCCAGTTCAGGGACGTCCTTAGAGATCCAAAATTTGAGAATAGTCCTCCTTGCTATGTGCAAGAGTATTCCAATAAGTTTAGCGTTAAGGCTGTTCCTTGCTTCGTCCACTTTGGCTGTTAGAATACAGTGAAGAGGTGATAGCTCCGAATCATATTTCAGTATCTTTACACATTTCCAAAACAACGTCTGAATTGCATTTAATACATTTAGAAGAGCTCAGACTTGGATTTATTCTTAATGCAGAGGGGTTCATTTTTCATGTAGAGCACTGACATGGATGTCTTCATGTTTATCCAATAGGTTGCAGTGTGTTAAAGTTAATGGTGCACTCATAACCAGTTTTGTCACAAATATCAATTTATGGATACATAGTGACTCTGTATATTTGAAACAGTTTCAGTATCGATATACTGGTACCAGCTGCGCTTCCTCGCTCTCTCCTATTGGTAGTGTTTACTACAGTCACTCTGCTGGTCTCTGCTACCACCCAAGAAAAGAAAATCCATTGTTGTCATGTTACACCCGGATGATTTTTATCTGTCAATAAGAATTTAAAAATGTCAATATTCCAATATCATGACAACACTATCAGTAACAACAAGTGTCCAGTGGATGAAAAGCTGCTCAACTCTGGAACCACTGAACAATAGCATATGGTGTGTGTGTGTGTGTGTGTGTGTGTGTGTGTGTGTGTGTGTGTGTGTGTGTGTGTGTGTGTGTGTGTGTGTGTTTGTATTATGTGTCTTGTCTTGCTGTCTTATTTGTTTAGTGCCGTCCTGTCACTGTGAAGATGTTTTAATTGTGACCTGTCAAGGGACTGACGATGAAGCTTAAAGCCACGTCTGAAACATCAATAGTAACATTTATGTTTAATATTCTACATGGTCCCCTCACAAATGAAATGAATAAATAAGAATAACGAGAATCTTGTCGTTGATACCTAAGGCGTGCATTTTGATTCATTGGAGTATTGTATTTTACGGCAATGTGCTGAGCTTGTATAATAACAACTTGCAGATCAAACAGAGACACGCAGTTACAGGCAGCTGGTTTCAGAGAGCCTGTTCTGGGTCTGTGGGGACAGAGTGCACAGGATGTGAACCAGCCATGAAGACAGTGCCTGCATATGATTGGTTTAGGTGTCTTAAGACATCCGGACTCAGCACACAATAGATGAGCACGATCCCAATTAAAGTTTCATCCACTTACATTTGTTAATTTGGTGGGGGGAGGAAAAAGAACAAAATCCTCTCTAGCTGTGGATTTCCTTGCAGAACTGACTTTGTGTGCTGCCTGACATCTATAATCAATCCTCCAGAACGAGGATGGGGTTTGATACCCGGCTCTGGAAGTCTCTCGGCTGTGGTCCCTGTGTGTCTGCAGCCTTCCTCTGTGCTTTCTCCTTGTCTGGATGAGGAGAATAAATGCAGGCGGAGGACAGGCTTGTCTGCTTGCCTTTCAGAACAAGAGAGCATGTATTGTGAATAAAAGAGAGAGCAGAAGATTGGTTTTGGGGCGCGGAGACGAGATGAGAGGCAAAGAGCACTTAGTGTACCTTCCACACACAGACAGTGCTGTCAGTGTCTCAGCCGCATGCATAAAAATCGCCTGTTTCACCACAACAGTCGTGTTTGTGTGTGTGTGTGTGTGTGGATAAGTTCATAGCTTTTAACAGGTTGCTGCATATTTAAGTCTGTCTGTACAACTACATATATACTAGTGTCTGTAAAGCAGTGTGCATGCATGTGCGTGCATCCACCACCAGACCCATCCTAAATGTTGCCTTGGCAACAAGCTGACTGAAGTAAATGAGTGTCCTGGCTCTGCTGAGGGATTGTGGGAAAGCAATATGCCAGCGTTCCGCCCCATTAGTTTGACGGACAGCCTGTTTGGCCTATAAGAGGTCAGCTGGCAAGGGCAGCCATATTAGTATTCCATAGGAGAGACCTCGGGATTGGTTTTACTCTAATGTCAATCTACCTGTGTGTGTGTTTGTGCTTTTTTTTGTTTGCGTGGGTGTGTTTGTAAGGGTGGGTGGTGGGGTTGAAGCTTGTCCTGGCATATAACATTGCAGGCATTGTGTGTGTGTGTCTGTGTTTGTTTGTGTGCCCTGCTGGGGGTTGCAGGCTCCTCGCCAGGTAAGCATATCGCCAATTATCACTTCCCAGTCTCCCTACTTCCCCAGCTCCCTCCCTCCCCCTCCCCCCCAGAGTCAGTCAATACAGAGCCTGTGAGGGAGGCACGATAACACCTAAACTGGTCAGCCGCCTGCTTAGCTGGCTGGTCACTGGCCTACAGAGGCCAAAACACTCATTTCTACCCATTTTCTGCATCCATCCATCCATTGCATCCCTTTTTATGCTTCCTCCTCTCTGAACCCCCGCTTACCATTCATCTCCTCCCCTTTTGTTTTTAGCCTCCCTCACTCTCCTCACCTACACACCCTCTTTTACACTTGATCCCGTTCCAAACCCATTTCTCTTTGTCCAACTGCGCTCTTCAATCCCCCGTCTCCTCTCTCGCTGTCTCTGTGTGAGTCTCTCCATCTCTCTCCATTGTTTTTTTTATATCTCCGTCCCATCTCATATTCCCTGGAAGGCTGGGCTTCAGTGGCAGGAAACGTTGATGTGATATTTTGTATGGTAATGAGGGCTAAATAATGAATGCTGTTTTTTTTAATATGGAAATGAGTTTGACACTTCCTAAAAGATTTTTTAGTGTCTAGTAATATAAATTAAATTCATGACTAATTCATTATAATCTGTTGACGTCTGTTGGTGGCAATAGGTGTAGCCAATTATGGCTGATTGTTGAGTAGTTCAGGTACTCTATTTGCATGCGATGGAGTCAGTGGAGTATGAACATGAAGTATCCTTTGACACTGCAGGGATGCTAATTTGGTTAGTGCTTTCCTTGGTCTCCACTGAGAGAAGGATACATTACAGTATCCATACACGTCGGTGTATATATACACACACAAATACACTCACAGTATATCGAGGCAGTATGAGCTTGACTTTATTATCTCCAAAGGGAAGTGATTTCAGTGACACATAAAATAAAGTCACAAGCACATCACAGATCCACCCCACAAGTGAATAGCACCCATTCAGCTCGTATAACACAGAAAACAAAACCTAAGCTGAACTGTTTTTGTAATTACAGCACTAAACAGTGGCCTAAATATTCCCACTATGAAACTAGACAATAGTGTCTGCAGTATGTTCACTGTTTTTTGCTACACCGGGGCTGTGCTTTCAACATGTACTTGCCATATCAACGCTCAATCAGTGGACCTACACTTAGGACGCTAAGTACCCTTCCATCGTCAGTTTTGGTCATTGAAATTGATTGTTAAATGCATGCAATGTTTTTCAAAATACAATTCATAGGTTAGTAAAACACTTGTTTAGGTAACAAAAGTGCGTGGTCAGGTTTGGAAAAGACGTTTGGCTAAAAATGAGTATGTTGTAACTAACCTAATGTAATGTTATCTGACGTCATGCAACATGTGTCACTAGTGTTGCACACTACTCATACTAGCACACTATGCTGTTATTGAACTAACTCGACTGACTTTTGGTTTCTTTGGTTTCATGGGACATGAACAGCGGGCTCCTGGGTGAAAGTCCAGAGTTTGTTTGACCCATCCAACTCACCTCCCACCTTCCCTATACAGACTTTCTCACTCATACTGAGATAGATGCCTGCTGTGTCAGAAACAGATGCCGCCCGGTACGTGTCATACCACCACTAAAAGTGTTGGTGTCTGCTGCTGAGGTCAACTGACAAAGTGACGGTATTTAAAAAGTTGGGAGGGAGGGAGATCGGGCTGGTACTTTTGCACAGTGGGGCTTTGAGCTACTTGCTAATGTCAGCATGCTGACATGCTCACAGCAACAATAGAAATATGCTGATGTCTAGATATAATGCACACCATATTCACCATCTTAGTTTTGTGTGTTCGCATGCTAACATTTGCCAATTAGCATTCAACATTAGTACAGCTGAGGGAATGTCATTAGTTTTGCAGCTATTAAGTCATAAACCAAAGTATTTTTTGACCTAAAGGTGGCAGAAGAAGTTAGAGATCACACCCAGATATGACCATGAAAACTTTAATGATTGTTCCCAGACCTTAACCACATGCTTAAAATTGTCAAACTGACGACGAAGGTCCTCAAACCTCAACAAAGTCCTTATCTTCATGCAAACCATGATGTTTGCCTAAACCTTGCAACCTGTTATTATGCTATAACCTAGAGGCTTAACCACATCATATTTTGTTGTTTAATGTGGAAACACACAACCTTTTAACCCCCCTGGTTTTCGGCATCAGTGCAACTGTTTATTATCTTCAGGTCTGAACACAGTGTAGATGGAATGAGAGGATTTTTGTTCAGCATTCATTTTTTCTAAGTCAAAGAAAAAAACCCCTCCTAAGCCTTCCTGTGTGTTGCTACTGCTATACCATAGGATATTTACCCTCTATAGGTGTCAAATACGCGGCGTTCCTGGAATTTATGCTCATGTTGCTGAGAAAGATGTTTCAGCACATTGCTGGCATTTCTACACTTTCTTGAAATGATCTTTTTAGAGACATCACAAACAGCACTGTAATCATCCTTTGTCATGAACGCGTTCATCCGTTTGTTTTTCTCCGCCATGACTCCTTCTTGTTGCAAGTTTCCAGCAGTGTAGATGCATGAATTTGATGTTATTGTTTTGCAAAGCACAATTGTCTGAAAAATATGCCACCATCAATAAAAGGAATTGATAAGCTCGGAAGGATGTGATTCTGATGCACTGGAAAATTTGGAGCTAGCTCTCAACTTGAACTCGATTCCCATCTCTACCTAGAGCCATGACTGTGTCGCCAACACCACAAGTCACAGGCACATTAGAGATACAGTCCACAAATGGCAATCATGACAAACATATGTGACAGTGCAGCATCAATATGAAGCAATTATTAATTTCCCCCTTTTTATTCAGATCAAAGTTAAATATTTCATGAGGAAAACTGATTTAAATTCGGTTATCTTGCTCTTCGCAGCATGACCAGATGGACTCAGTTGATATTATTTTGTAGAAGTAATAGATAATATTGCCATAGTTGAGCACTAATACACCTGCATATGTGGCTGCGATGAAGAAGTACTGCCGGAGCAGCTTTACTTCAAGCGCATCTTTCATTTTCACCCCCCTCTGCTCATGAATTCCTCCTTCATATTTCTGACTGCATTGAAGTGACAGAACAGTGTCTGAATCTACTCAGTAGCGTGCAGTGCTCACGCTGGGCTATTACACCAGCTCCCACAGAGCCAGAAGTTACCACAGTCTGAAAGAAAGCTAACATGGGCTGTCTTCAGTGAATCTAGTTAGAAGGACAGCGCTTTATATTTGAAAGGCGGGAGTCACAGGGAGACTGAATAGGTGTAAGGACATTTATTAACCCTGCTCACCATGTTCAGGCTGTGTCCAGAGAGAAAGGGGGAGGAGGTGATTTATTCAATCTCCTCTGCTCTCATCTTCATTTGACAGGGAGAAATCGAAGTTAAACATGAGAAAAACAAAGGCTTCTTCAGCTGACTGCACAAATTGTGATTTGGCAGAGTGTGTAGTCAAATCTGCAGCTGAAAGGACAGGATTTGTTGGCTGCATTTGAAGTTGAGCACCACCTGAAATGTGAAACAACATGAAGGACATTACAGTGATATGTCTTTGTATATCTGAGACTGACCTCCCAACATTAATTTCAGCAAGTGCCTCAATATTACATGTTTACAAAGCCCTCTGACAACCGAAGTAATAATAATGGGAACAAAGTAGGAAGGTCACAATGTTATAGAGCAACTAAGTCTGCATAGGGAGCAAGACCCCAGGAACAGTGCTGAAGCAGTTTTGGCTTTATTGATTATAGCTGCATATTGCAACTTCTGCGTTCATCACGTGAGGCACACTGGCCCAAAAATGCATGTTTCATGAGCAGTTTTTATGGGAGTGCTATCTTGGAACACGGCATCCAGTTCTCTTGCATGAGTCTATGTCAGGGAGGAGATCAGGTTGGATGGATGAGTCAACAAAACATCAGACTTCAACATGATAGGCTGCTTTTCATTTTCTGTTACCAACAGTGAGTCAAAGCAGCTTTTTGTAAAGCACAGCCATGATTGTTCCAGAACCTTAACCACATTTGTTATTGTTACCATGACAACAAAGGTCCACAGAGTCCTTATTTTAACCAAACCGTGATCTGTCCCTAAACCTTACCAATTCTTATTGTGCCAAGACCTGATGGTTTAACCATATGTGTATTTTATGTGTAAAGTTGAAACAGACAACCTTTCAACTCCACCCTTACTTTCCCAAGTTGTGTTATTGCTGGCGCTGCTGTCGACAACTACATTGCTTTCCGTTTTTCTCAGAGCCACACTACACTACAACAGCTTCCACAATTACTTCGGTTGTTCCACCATCTGCCATTTTCACGACAAGAGATAGTGACTGCAAGACCTTACATTGCTACCGTTTGGTAACTCTGAGTAGCTACCGATAGCTACCAGGGAAAAAAACAGCACTATCCTCTTCCTGTTTTAGGTACATTATGGTTGATGCACTTCCTTTGTGTCGTTAATCGAGCCTTCCTTTTCCTGGGAGATCGTACCCAGTGGCAGACAGAACTGCATAGTGAGAGTGAGGCTTATAGAGAACCAGTTTTATTCATTCATTCATTCATTATTGGAACCACTTATTAAGGGGTTGTTGAGGACTGGAGCCTATCCCAGCTGACACTGGGTGAGAGGCAGGATAAACCCTGGACAGGTCTCCAGACTATCACAGGGCTGACACATAGAGACAGACAACCATTCACACTCACATTCACACCTACAGCCAATTTAGAGTCACCAACTAACCTGCATGTCGTTGGACTGTGGGAGGAAGCCGGAGTACCCGAACCTTAACTGCAATTTTAACTATTTGAAATGAAAAAAAAATCTCATTTCAATGTACACCTGCACACACAGCATATCTCTCTCTGTTTATCATGTGACTACTGCTGCAGGACTGGAGCTCTCTGACAGTGACAGGGCTAACTGTTAGCATCACATGGCTAATGTTACCCAACGGTTATTAACAGGGTTAATGACACAGTTGAGCCGTTTCAGTGTGAGATTAACGGCTCTGTGCCGACTCTTAACTGCTGCTGTGAGGCTTCTGCCAAAGCCGAACAATATGACAAGTAGGTATGAGATCACGTTGTGCTGTTAGCTTGTGCTAACTGGGCAGAGAGAGCGGGGAAAGAGCAGCTCACGGCGACTTTCCCTCAGCACTGCTTTGAAAGACAGGAACAGTTTACTGTCTGCGATCAGGTGTTGTGGCTCCCTCCCACCCTCCTACCATCACAAATAGATTCAAATTCTGTGGTAAACAGTGAATGCTCATAAGAATAACCTCTGAATCTGAGAAAGCATCACAACTATTTTTGCAATTTTCGCTTGCCCCAGGAATTTCATTGCAAAAAACGTCTATAAATATTGCATTTTTTTTATGAAAGCTGCCGTGAAATCAGATATCTCAGGCCGCAACAATCCTGAAAACATTAAAATCCTGGAGGGACTGCTTAATGACTGTAGGTGTGCAGTCGTACTAAGAGAGTGAGTAACATAATGACTAAAGTGAAAGGATGGATGAACAAACAACACTTTAATCAGGTGTCTAAGTGTTATAACATCCAGGGATCAGCGACTAAATTAACTGTCTTCCCAACATCTTTTCTATACTAGGACACATGCTGCTTAATCTTAGTGTTTAGCTGTATGTACACACCTGCATATGTGCTCTTGTGTGTGTTGCTGTTGATGTGTGTGGGCTTCATTGTGTAGGTATTTCACACACATTTCAGTCCAGCTGTGTGTGGGTCTGAGCAGAGAGGTTGTCAGGTCGAGAAGCATTGCTGTAGCTTAAGGCTGTGCAATCCTCTCATAAAGACGGGGGTAAAGGCCAGTTTTCACCATTAACACACATACACATGCCCACACTCACCCTTACGAACATACCTATTGATGTATCTGCCAAACATGAAGCATGACACAAATCAAAAGGTATTGTTGGTTTAGGTTTCAGTTCAATTTCCATTTCTTTTTCTTTTGATTCTGTTTTTTGTGCCTGTTTCCTTATCTCCCTCCAGACTATTTTTACATCTGCTGCTCTCTCCCTTATTCCCCTCCCTTCCTCCCTCCTTCTCCTTTCCATCTCTCCGTCTTATCACACTTGTTCTCTATTTCAGAGTTGGGCTGCTTCAAAGTTAGTGTATGCACTGTGTGCGCGTGTCACCTCAAGGACTCTTCACACGCACCGCACGAATACACACATGGATACATCTGTACATAGGCACACACACACATTGACAAGGAAGTACACACACCAGCAATGGTTTGTGCACACACACACACGCACACATACACGCAGCGTGAGCATGGTATCTAAGCTTGTTTCTGTGCACCCTGAGGAGGTAGCCAGTGTTCAGAACTCGCCTTTCACAACCTCACACTTGTGCTTAGCTCACAGTGTGGCCCAGTTCAACATGGCACAGCATGACACGGCATACTACAGCTCAGCACGGCATGCGATATGCCAACTTAACACAATACCGTTCAGATAACACAACACAGACCCCCGCCTGGAGCTACTCAGTTTGGCGAAACACACCGCTGTAACAGCTGGCCTGTAGACAGTCAGACGGAGATAAGAGCCACAGGCCAACGCGCTGAGCTGTGACATATGGATGGGTGTTATTGTACTATTTTCACCAAGTGCTGACAAGTCTCACAGTGCTCTGACAAACTCGTTCCTGACAGATGTGTTTTATTCTGGGTTAATTATGAATTATTGACGCCAGACTCCTACCTCTGAATTATTTCAAAAGAAAAGCAGAGTCTTGAGCCAGGATCTGAGCAGGCGACAAGTGCTGGTGAGTTACTGGCAGACTGGCTGACAACACTGTGAGAAAATGACCACATTTACATGCACACTGATATTCCTCTATTACTCAGAGTCTGAATTTGGGTTGAGTTTGGATATTCCGAATTAGGCCTTTTTCCGCATGAAGCATTTTCCAATCAAGGCATGGGATAAGCCGATATTAGTCAGGTTTTAGGAGCATTCTTTGGACATGTATACAGTGCATTCAGAATACGATTGGGTTTTAATCACAGTTTGTGACACACAGCCTCTTGGTTGTTTACTATCAGCGCTGTGCGTTGTCATGGATACTTTGTACACAAACCAGCTACAGTTTGCAAGGCTGTAGTAGAGATGCAGGACCAAAAGAAAAGCCCACATCTTTGGTCAAATGAAGAAACAAACCTACTCTGAAACATTATGAAATTCTTTGATATCAACAGGCTTTTGGATATGCACAAATAACACAACACTGACCTTTTCAAGAAGCTATGTTTGCACAGTTCAAGTCTGCCAACAGTGGAAAGCTTTGAAAAAATCCTAGATGTGAAAAAGAAAAATGACATACGGCTCCAGCTGTTCCACTTTTCCATATTTTGACATGACAAATGACATGTTAGGGCAGTGGTTCCCAACTGGTGGGTCGCAGTCCGAAAGTGGGTTGTGAGTCCATTCTGAATGAACCGCACTTGCAAACATGTCAAGTTTGTAAAAAACACACTTTATTTTTACATACAGTGAATTTTCAGCAGAGAGCTTTTATTCAAAGTGCTGTTTCCTGCTGTAGAGCAAACAGCAAACTAGCTCAATGACATGGCCAAACACAAGTTTGATGCCAGTGTATTAAACTGTGTGGACCTTGAACTAATGACTAAGGAGAAATCTGGACTGTGTGGCTGGACCAGTTGGGAACCACTGTGTTAGGGCATATTAGTTGGCGCATGCATGGCTGCATGTAAACAGGAATATTAGTGGAATAATAATTTTCATTAGCCATGTAAACAGCTAAGTAGGAATATTGCCCTTTTTGAAACAAGGGCAAAACGCCCAGTATTTTGTGCATATAAACATATTCATAACATAGCATTTGAATATATACAGTGTATACTACTAAGTTGTTTTGCCAACTACATTTTGAGGGAAACAGTTGCTGCCAGGTTTATGTTGAGCAGCTATGATGTTATTGTTGCAGGGATCTTCGATGCATGTCATTCCTCGTCTTTCGTTTCCCTTGTTTCCTGTCATCTCTACTCTGATAATGTTCATATAAAGGCTTAAAATGCCTGAGATTATGCTTTTCACAAAGTTCCCTGACAAAGTGGCACAGTCTAAACTTGTGATTTTACACTGTCTAGATAATGAATTTTCCTGGGTGGGATAATAAAGCTGATCTCTCTCCTCTCTCTGTGAGATGATTAACAGACCTGATGTTTAGTCTGAATGTGACAAGCAAGGGGAGAAAGCCGAGCATTCAGATGCTCCGATGCTATCTTTTTACTTTAGTGTCTAAGCACACTTTGCTTTCTTCTCCAGATTTAATCTGAATCTTCAGTGTGCAGCCAACACTTCACTGGAATATGTGTGTGGTTTCTAGGGCTGCCCCTGACTTAAAGTTTTCCTTTATCAATAGTCGTCATTTAGGGCCATTAGTCGACTAGTCCAGTTTCAGTATAGTTTCAGATGATACGTCATGTTTGTAGTCGACCAATGAAGATGAGTTTACATATCATCTTGGGTTCGTCCTTCACCTTCTCAAAATGATCCCTGATTTCCTGCTTGACATGTTATTAACCGCAGATACTTTTATTTTGAAAAGGTGCAGCAGACCCTAATAGAGTCCCATGTTTTTTCTTTGTTTGATTTATTTTTCTGCAACTAAACAGCCAATTAAATTTTGCTGACTAATGACATTTCTGGTCGACTAATGTTTGGTGGACTCTTAGGGGGCAGCCCTGGTTGTTTCCTTCATCCTATGAAATGTAATGTCACATCATGATGTAATATAAACTAAACTTTGTATAAAATTGTTATTCTTTAAAGATTATTTTCTTTTTGTAAATTTAAGTAAAATATTTTGGCTCTGAAGAATTGTTCCTTAATTGTAAATTCTTTTGTTTTTGTTGTTGCGTTGCAGCATTTAAATCCGTTGTTCCTGTTTTATCTTAATTTGTTCCAAGTGTGATTTCATTAAAGTAAAACGCTGCTTTCTTGGGTCCATAATGCTGAGAACCACAATAATAAAGCTGTTGAGCTCAAGATGGTATAAATATTAACGTTGAGGAAATGTGTCTAACTGGGAGGGGCGCAGAGATTGTGACTGAAACTGGTAAATTGGCACAGCTGTAAAATTGCTTTTCCTGCATCATTGCCCTCCTGGAAATGAACACAGTCACGGTCTTTAGATGTGGTGTGGATCAAAGATAGATACAGATTTATGAAAATGTAATTAATAAAGACTAATTGACCAAAAAGTCAAAGTCAGCTGAGCCCTTAATAACACATTAAATGGAGTAATTAACTAAGGCAGTGGCCCTAAAATCCATTAAATAGACTGACACACAGAGAGACAGATGCTTTGACTTATTAAAAGGGGCGGAAAAAAAGCAGGATTACGGGGGAAAAGTTGGCAACCTGCAGAAGATGGGAAATTCAACTGCTCAGTACTAATACCGACATCATCCTGGTCCTTTGAGCGCTAAGCTTTGACACCTGTAAATGTGTCTGCTGGACTTCAAACATTTAGACTCCCTATAAGTAGTCAGATTGCAGAGGATTCACATAAGTAGGCCAACTCTCTGAATCTCCTGTCCTCTCCTCTCCAGTGGACGGAGCGATCCACCGCGCTGCAGGTCCACTGCTGAAAAAAGAGTGTGCTTCCCTTCACGGCTGCGAGACCGGAGAGGCCAAGATCACCTGTGGCTACGGCCTCCCAGCAAAGTGTGAGTATGAAGTGTGTGAGTGTTTGTTTAACATCCACCTACCTTAGTGTGGTTTTACTGGACTGTTTGCAGGTGTGAATGCGGAGGAAAGTGTGGCAGTGATGATGCAAGATGTTAAAAAAGAGCAAGCTGCACAGTTGACGTACAAGAGATAAATAAAGGTTAGACTACCGCTGAATAGATAATAAATAAATAACTACATAAAAGAAGGCAACACAAATATTTTATTCTTCCTCACAGAAACATACACAGTTTAATTAAATTGTTTTTCTTTCTTCTTAAAGTAGATCAGTTTCCCTCTCCAGCCCAACCAGCAGAAACTCATCTAGGTATCCACAATAATGTCACTTACTGCTTTCCTTTTATAGCTAAGTAAATGGCACTCAATTATTAAGTGGCACTCCACTGTGGCATGTATAATGTGACGAAACTGAAGATTCAACATGACGGGAAAAGCTTTTCTAGGTGTTTTAGTTCTGAAAAAAATATTCTCCTACGGCTTCCCAGACATCTGAAACGCAACATGCGACTGTGGGGAGAGCCTCAACGCTCGGTGCAGACAATAAAAGGAACTGAGCAGCAGTAACGACACTCTGAAAACTACAAAATTAAAACTACAATCTGTCTTCGAGACACTGAGGACATTCATCTTCAGTTTCATCACTCATGTAGTTACTGATACTCTATTCAATTATGCTTATTTTTAAAGCTGACTAAAATATTGTATCACCATAGTGTTTTCACTCAGCAAAATGTTCTGGTTTATTTTAAAGAAACACTGGGCAGTTAGCGTGAGCAGTGAAAGCTGCCACGACTGATCAAAAACAGTCTCCATCTGGAAACTCTGGCAAAGGAAAATTCAAGGAAAAAGCTGTTAGCTGACCTCTTGATAGCAGGGCTGCAATTAAAGGGGACCTATTATGCTCATTTTCAGGTTCATGCTTGTATTTTGGGTTTTCATGAGAACATGCTTTAATGTTCAAAAAACACTTTTTTCTCTCCTCATACTGTCTGTGCTGAAACACCTGTGATCACCTTCTGTCTGAGGCGCTGTGTTGTAGCGCTTGTTTATCTGAGTCCCTCTCCCGTCTGCTCTGACTGGTGTTTCCAGGTCTTTAGTATCTCTGCATTTCTGCACCAAAATTGCTGCCAGGAGGTGACTGTAATGGAGAATAGCTGCACTTTATATGTGACAAATCACCAAAAAAAAGCCTCTTAACATAATCGGAAACCTGTGAGAAATTAACCAAAATTACATGTTTCCTTGATGTTAGCATGTAGCTACATGTAGCAGTGTACGTACTGTAATATAAACACTGCAGTAGCGCACCAGGAGCCGATGACCATATAGAAAAATCTGTTAGGATCTGATGTCATGTCCATTGTCCTCCTATTTCCTCCAAAGACATTTGCTAGAATTTACTGCTTGCACCAAAAACACCCAATCAGAGCTCAGAAGTCTGTAACACAGCTGTCAATCATGTCAGTCACTGCTCTTGAAATGGGGCCAAACTGTCAAATTGATCAAATATGAATCAAGATTCTGTTACTGCATTGTCTATTTCTTGCCTCAAATGTTTATAGAAATACATTTTAGTGTACTGTTTAGCTGTAAAATGAGAAAGGTTTTGACCTGGCGGCCATGTTGGACATAGTCGAGTGACGCACCAACACCGCCTTCCGACTGGACCAACATTCTCATTTTACAGCTAAACAGTACACTAAAATATATCTCTGAAAACTAGTTTGACCACAATTCACAAGCAGCAATTAACATGATTGACAGCTGCATCCAAGACTCCTCGGCTTTGATGGCTGTTTTCTTTCACATGCAGTCGGACCGTCAGAAGATACCAGCTACGGCTTAGCTGACTGCATGAAAGTGCACTGCTATAACACTGCAGCAGCGCTTGCTTAATAAGTAATGTGGCAGAAAAGACAAAAAGCTATGAAGTCACCTCTCAGTTTAACATGTCAATTGATACTCAATACCAGAATTCTTCCTAAGTTGGATTTCTTAAAGAGGGTCTCCGCCGATTTTACACATTAAAATCTGTTTACAGGTCTGGTTAGTACCACTTATAAGTTGTATAAAGTATGTTGTGGCTCCAGAGTGAGCTCTGTGAAGTCTAATAAATTGCCTTAAGTGATGTCACTTGAGTCAGCGTCAGTCAAGGGTTGAAAACTACAAGTTTGAAAATGAAAAGAAAATCTGAGCGTGAGGATTTAAAAAGACGTGAGACCTCTGCAGCTCCTCATCTCTGCTTGAGGCTACATGAGCTGCTGCTAGCATGACACACCCAAATCTGTGACCTAACTGTTTGCGGTCGAGTTGCATTGTGGGTGATGTAGGTGCCAAGTTTTGACAAGGAAGACGAATGTGTGGAATGAAAAAGGTGATATCTCTGATTCTGATAAATCGATTTTCATCCTTTTTCAAAGTGTCCGTTGAGTTGGACGTTGGAACATGAAGGATTACCTATAATGAAAGCCTTTTCATCAGCTACGCCCTCACTATTACCTGTCTCATACTGTACGTAAAGAGTTACACAAAGGCCTCTGAACCTAAAACAGTTAACACCTCCTGCCTCCACATTTTAAATATGATCTTCTGTCACCAGCTAACCATGATATTGCGCACCACCGTTATGCCACACACACACACAGCATGATAGGTAATGCAACAATGCTCTCGCCAAGCTTTGTGAAATATAATGACCACCCAGGTGTGTGTGTGTGTGTGTGTTTCTGTGTGTGTGTGTGTGTGTGTGTGAGAGAGAGATTAAAGGAACACTGAGTCTGTGTGATATCAGCTTATGGTTCCACGGAGAGTTTAAGTTCACAGTGAAAGACGAAGAGGGAAAAAAGGGAAAGAGAAGCGATGATAAAGGCGAGCTCAAGGCAGAATGGAGAGCAGGAGTAGAAGAGATAGATAAGGAGGGAGTGGGAGAGTGGTAAAAGAAATAAAAATAAAACGAAGCAGCGTGGGGGAGGGGACGGATGTGAGGGAAGCTGAAGACAGGAGGGAATTAGTCAGGAGATGAGTTCTTACATTGTCTGTTCTCCTTTTGTTGGCTCGCGTGTTTAACTTTGAGGACGTTAGCTGTGATGTTTACATACGTGTGAATGGATGCTGTCTGTCACATGTGTGCATTTGTGTTTCTCTCACGGTGATACGCTTGTTTGTACAGTCTGGTAGTGTGCATACTGTGTTTACTTGTGTCTGTGTCGCATTAAGTGTATCAGTGTATACAGTGTGGGTTGCCTGTCAGGTCCAATCAATCTCTTACCTGTAACTCTCTGTCAGCAGGATATCTGTGTGACTGACTATCTTTCTGACTCACTGACTGACTAACTGTGTGTGTGGGTGTGTGCATTCATGTGTACGTGGCCGCTGCCCAGCATGTGGTATGGAGACCGGCTCTCTCCTCCCAGACAAAATATTAAGTCCCAAGAATAATTCAACATGCGTCTACTCCAATGCTTAAACACTCACAACAGGGCTTGATTACCTCTCAGCAGGAGGGAGAGAGGCGAGACAGCAACAACACAGGGAAAACCAAGGAGGGATAACAAAGCAGGGAGAGGACTGTGTGAAGGCAGCGCGCCGCCGTAGAAAAGAGAAAGAAATGAAAATGAAACTCGACAGGAGAGAGGCAGGGAGGTTGAGAGACAGGTCCAATCTCAAAGCCAACACTTTGATCTTGATTTGTATGGGCTTGCCACCAGATGTGGGATTTAAAGAGCGTCTGACTCACGAGTTGCCAAATGGTCCAGAGGACCTGCTGTCAGCCCTCCATGCAGAGTGTCCGTTGATGATCCCGCAGCCACTTAGCCAGCAGCATCCCAGTACCGTAACCTAGCAACACCCGGAGCGCATGGCACACTACCGCTGCTGTTTAGTAAGAGTCGCATGCAATTTGGGGATGTTGACAAATGACAGCTGGAAAATTTCAAGCAGGCCCTGCCTAAATTCACATATTAACCAAAACTTAAAGGCAGTTAAATCAGCAATCTGTCAACTTTGGGGCATATGAGCCACTGTAATTAGGAGGACTTGATGAGGAGTGGAACGGTTTGAGATCAGTCTGTTTGTGTGTGCATAAATTGAGCGTGTTGCTCACTTGTGAGCCAACTGCGTGCTTTAAGATGCATATGCACACATGTAGGTGTGCGCTCCTGTGTGTTTTGTGGTTGTCAGACAGGGGAGCGTGGGCAGTAAGTGTTGTCCGGACGACCCAGCGCCCCAGAGCTCACCTGTGTACCGATAAACACAGCTGTAACCCTGCTATCCTGTTCCCCAGTCGGCCCTCGCTCCCCCGCTGAACACAGCGAGATACAACAGCGTGCCTCTCTGGGGAGGGAAGGTGCCAGGGGCGGGTCTAAAGAGAGCGAGAAAGAGACAACAGGACCATAATCACTATTCACATTCAGTAAAGGCAGCGCTCTGACGTCAGTGCAGAGACCTACAACCTTGACAACCGTTAATTCTTATTCTGGTGATCAGCTGCAGCATCGCAAAAACAAATACAGTGAAAAAAGATTTGATACAAGCTGCACTGCTTGATATTTTTCCATGAAGGTTATACTGATACATTATTTGTCAGGCAGTTGCAGTTTGGCACAAACAGTAGGTCCAGGGGAGCAAAATCCATTCTCTTAGCTGTGTTTTTGTCTTTACCAGTATCTTAAAAAAATCTAAAGGCTAAATGCTTTACTATGTTCAGCAGCTGGTCCCTAACTTTGTCTGTCAGCCGTTTGGTGCTGAGCAGGTGGTGTACAGTGGGCTTTTAAAGCAGTTTTCATAACAAAAAAAAGTTGCCTGCTACAGCTGAAAACAAGTTGGATCAGAGTGGTGAGAACCAAAACAGAAAGTTTGGGGGCTGTAAAACTAAACTATTGAGTTTAAGGTCTTTTTAATACTCCTTAGAGCTGAGGGATGTAGAGAGTTGGGTGATAATAAGGGCTGCCCCTGAAAGTTGATGATTGGAGTCATGAGTCGAAGACCCTTCAGTCGACTGTGATTCTTTAAGTCAAGCTTTCATTTTTGTGTCTTGTTTTGGGCTTTTGTGGTCAGTAATTGTGCACTGAGCAGTGTAGTGGGGATGTTTCGGTCCCCAGATTTAGCTGCAGAGTAAATGCTCCCCACTTTCACGCTGCTCTTTGGTGCTGGCATCTGCGGACCCAGACCCTGGGTGAGTCTGAGTGAGATGGAGGCAGCTGCCTGGAGGAAGATAGGCTTGGCCCTGTCAGTCTCCGAGTAAATGTTAAAAAAAGGTTGTTGCGCATTTCAGTCGCAAGCATAGTTAGCATGCACTAGCTCGTAGGGCTAACTTGGCTTGTGTACTATATCACGTGAATGTCTTTTAATGTCTTGCTGAATACAATTCAGACTCTTTACGTAAAGAAGGAAATGAATAGTCAGATTATTGTATTGAACAGCCAAATCAATTTGACTGGCTTAATTCTGAGTCGGGTTTAGCAGTAGTGATAGTTGTTTGTGGGTTCATCACTACGAGCAGCCCCTTCCACATAAATGTAGTCCTCTGATCTATTGTAAATATGCAAAATATTAATTTAAGCAGATTTAAAATTAGTTGCTGTAATAAATCCAGCATGGAACAGATAAGAGGAAACCTCAAACCTAACATTATTTTCCGCAGGTTAACGTTAGGTCAAAGACCTACCACTTCTTTCATCTTTTTCTAGATTTCAGCCCCCAAAAAATCCCTAATTAACTGCATTTAATGTAGCTCAGTAAAGTGTACAAAGCTTTTTGGCGTTATTGAACACACCGCTTTAATGTTGTCCCAAATATTTTCTCTTTGCAGTGTCTTGTGTTTAGGTGGAAATTGGTAGAGAGTGAAGGATGCTGTTTGGGGAGTAAAGCGGGAGTAGCACAGTTTGAGGTGGAAAAAGATGGAGGGAAAACAAGATGGAGATGGAAAGGCCAAGATAGAAAAAGTGCTGAAGGAAATAGAGAGGTACAAAGCAAGAGAGATATCACTCTGTCAAAAACTGGCTGCTATGCTCCCCTCTCTTCCCTCTCCTGCCTCCCATCTCCCAGTTTCTGTTCCCTCGGTGGCCAATTACCGCTAATTAAAATCCTCACTGCAACTCTCCCGGACTCCCCCTCTTCCTCTCCTCCAAGACCTCCATCTCTCTGCTTCGCCTGTCGCCCTGTCGCTCTCTCTCGTCTGTTCCCCTTTCTTTGAAGACGTGGTGTTTTTGCCCCGCGTGATCAACAACTTAAACACCACGTTTCCTCCCGTTCTTCTCATCTTCTTCCTCACCTTTCCACCTCTCCACCTCCTCTCTCCTTCTCTCCTCCACACTCTTACATTTGGTCTCCCTCCCTCCTCTTCTTCCTCCTTCTCCCTTGTATCTCGCTTCCATCCTCTACCCACCTTTCCTTTCCCTCCAAGTCTCACCTCCTCCCTCCCTCCCCCTCTTTTCCTATCATCATCAGCAGTAAGGTTTCTTTAGTAGTGCCAAGAGACTTGACAAGGCTCTGGGCTAAAGACTGTAGCGCTCAGACTGTGATACCTTGCTAGTTGGGGAGTTTTTTTTTTCCTCCTCTTTTTTTTTGACAAGGTTGTCGACATCTTTGCTTCTTCCTGCCTCGGCGTCAGCAGTGTGATCCTTCTAGGTGTTAAAAAGCATCGTCAAAGCTGCTGCTGCTGATGAGGAGGAGCGTGATGATGATGATCACAGCAGCCCTGGTGTTAATTCATTCAGTTAATTCATTCCCCTTGAAGGAGAAAAAGGGGATGAAAAAGAAAATAGCTCCAATGTTGCTTGGCTTAGGGAAGGGGTGTGAGGGAGAAAAGAACGTCTTTGCCGCTGCTTTCTGATGAAGAGAATTATGTCCGCTCCTTTTAGCATCAGCATCTTGTCCCCCCCCTTCTCCATCCACTCTTGTCCTCCTGTTTAGAATAACTGCCCGTCTGTCTTTTTCAGAGAAAGGTGGAAAGAGATAGGGAGAGCCGTAGGGGCCTTTACAAGACCTGAGCCTTCCTTTTGTGCCAAAGGCCCGGGCCTGGATTTAAGAGCTGTGTCCGCTTGGCTGAGCACAAACTGAGGCCAAGCACACAAAGGACCAGCTAGCCTTTTTCCTGCCTCCTGCTTTAAAGGCAGATAAAGAAAGGCGAGGGACAGATGGAGGTATGAGAAGAGAGAGAGAGAGAGAGGGAGAGAAAGGGGAGGGGAGAGAGTATGGATGGATGGATGGCAGTTGAGTATTAAAAGCAGGAGCAGTGACTCGTGGCCTCCCAGGTAAGAATGGTGAGAGGCCGAGGGACGGAGGAGAGGGAGGGGAGGGGACGGAGGAGAGAAAGAGCCAAAAGGAGCGGTAATGACAATTGGCAGGAAAAAAGCTGGAATGGCTGACAAAAAGAAAAGCCGGGGCGGGTGTCACCGGATGGCACTCAGTCAAGTTCTCTTAAGGCTCACACCAGTGTGACGCCCACTTAGAAGAGAGAGCACACACATGCACGCACACACACGGCCTCTTTGCAGGGTAAATGTGCATAGCAAATCAGGTGTGTGATGAATATAGTTTGAGCTGCACTCAAGTACAAATTTACTTTGCTGCTCCCCTCCTTACACTTTCTCTGCCTTGTCTAACCTGTCTGGTATTTTTACCATCACTTTGTTTCCTTTGCTCAGCCTGTTTATCATTGTGTTTGGTGTGTGAGGATCATACAGTGCGATGAGGCCTTAATTAAACAAGTGTAGCCGTATGTTTTATAAAAGTGTCTAAATGCCATCTGTTAGAAACAAGCTTTTGTGTTATAATTAGGTCAGACTGTTTTCACACATTGATAAAAGAAGCCTCTCTGTATCTTAATCGATCTGATAAAAACTACAGTATTCTCTGGTGGGAAACCACAGAGGACATCAGCACTTTGTGAGGAAAGAGGACAAGTGACATAAAAGAAAAAGACTGTGGGAAGAGTTGCGGATGATGGAAATAGTCACAGTCATTACTCACCAGAGAGAAGCTTTCGCACACTCCCCGCCTTACTTTAAATGATATTTTTCCACACATATATTTATTACATTTTTATGCAAATGTTTTAATCAGGTTGGCTTCAGAGAAATATGAGAGGTATCCATGTGGACCATTTTTATTGCACCAAACATTATCTTCATTATTAGAAACACCATAAATCAAATGCCATACACACAAGCCTGTGGAAGTTATTTATTTTGTATTTAAACTTGTAACCAACTACGTTTCAGGGAGGGTCATTTGACTTTTTTTACTACATTTATTTAACAGCTCTAGTTACCTGCTACTTTCAAGATTTGAAATGAAAAATAAAGATTACTATGTTGTGAGCTCCACCTCGACAAGCTGCTACATTAAGATGCTGCTTAGATCTTATTGCATCAGTGATAGTAATCCAGAGATATAAAATATTAAAATGCAACACTGACATTCTGCCCTCGTAGTGAGTGCTTGTCAAGAGGCAAACTGCAGGACTGCAAAATAAAGCCAATGCTGAAGTGCCAAAAACTGCAGTTCCTCCAATGGCCACTTGAGGTTTGCTCCAAAACAGAGTCAATCTTGATAGACCCTCATGTTGCAGCAGAAATAAACATGTTTACAGTCTGGTACAAAAAACGATTTTGGTCTCTATAGGTAATTTCACAACTGTACAGGGTTGAATTTTAATATAACTCACCCATTAGTGTTTTATTAAAGCTTAAAGTTATGCATATTTAAGAGTGGGCTGCTTTGACTGACAGGCTGTCTACGAGACGTCACCTCAATCTGTTGCCCTTTTTACACAGAGATCTCACGATGGGGCTGCTATGAAGTCCTGTCATTATGCCACCTTTGTTTTACACAGAACCAAAGAACACAGGTGTAATGCCACCCCAGTGTGTGATTTTAGACAGCATGCCGGCATTCTGGAAGCAAAGGAGGCATGACGGGCATGATGTGTAACATAACTGCATCTTCCTCTAGTGTGACATATAACATATGCATTGACAGCACTTGCTAAACAGTCACAATGGCATAACATGGGGATAACAATCATTTACCATCTCTGGCAGCTGAGCACCTCCTTGTCTCCCCATTATACGGACATTTTTGGCTGCTGGTCTTCTTCTTTGAGTTAGCTGCTAACTGCTGCCAGCTGCTTTTTGATTCTCCTGGCGGTGTGTCACACATTTAACATGTCGCCAAAATGTCTGTGGTACTTAAACATTTTGATGAAATTTTGGTATATGTTATTTAATCTGTGACAATTGCATGTAGTATAATATGCAGTATATGGTTATTCAGTATAAACAAACTGAGAGGCATGGTAATATCAGAAATGTCACTTGTGCATTCATTTCTTTCTCTTTTTAATAAAACTTGTCTGAGACAATGTTTGCAGAGACGGAGACACACTTGAAGCATCATACAGTATAGATGTAATACACAGAATACATAGGAAGTGCAGTGTACATAGTGTAACTCGCTGTGCTGTACAAAGCGATTCCTTCATTGGGTGAAACCCCAGAAATCAACATAACATCCAAAGCTTGTTGGAGATTCATGGAACTGTTACCTTGAACAAGTCTGTAAGGAGAAGACGAGGGAAGAACAGGAGAAAGAGCTGAACATCCAGTGAGGAAACGGTTAGATTACACAAGATAATGGCTACAATCAAATCATTGCACAGAATATCTTATTACAATCCAATGAAGCTTGTTGTTCAGGCTCTTTGGAAACACGGTCTGCAGAGTAAAAATCAAAAGGCCTCACATCTGTTTAACAATAGGTGATGATTCCCTCCCCTGTGTGAAAGATCGACCTTTCCAGCCCCACAGAAGACACAGTACATCACCGAGATGCACGACCACACAGTAATGACAGCCATTAATTCATATTGCGCACTAATGTTCATCTGCAGGCAGTTTCAAATGTCTTCTTTACATATCATAAAATGACGTGTGACACACTCAACATGGGCGCATGTTAATGTAATGACAATTTGGAAATATTCAACCTCTGGCAGGATGATAAAATGTGGCCATTACATGCTTATTTTTGCACCCTATGCAACTACCACGTTGATGGCTGCTGTTAGGTCGACGGCATAAAACTGCTTGTTGGAAAAATGCTTGTGCCTGTTATGTGCAAAATCAGCATGAAGGAGCTGGTCTGTTAAGTTTCTCCCTCATTAATCAACAAACCGAGCCCGAAACTGAAAAACACCACAGTACTGATGTGATGATGTGCTAACAATCTGAGTGGTCCATGTGGGTCCACCCCCGTAACTTACATGAGGAGGTTTAGTATTTGTCTGAATAAAACCTGTTGAAGGTCTTTACTCTATAACATTAAACCTGTCACAACTGTAAGTGAAAATTACAAGATATTTTTCCTTTCAGTGGCATAACTGTACTTTTCCATAGACACCTGTGCTTGAAACATTTATGTGGGCACATTTTACACTTACATTCAGACTACAACATTTTTCTGAGGGCACAACTTGGATATAATGGTCTATGAGTCTTTCACGTTTAACTCTTTCACAGTTTTTATTCTGTCTCTGGGTAGGTGAGAGCTCTGGCCAGAAACAATGTTTGCAGGTTGTCCCTCCATCCCATCCTCGTGAACACGATATCTCAGGAACGTTTGGAGGGGATTTCTTTACATCCGGCACAAATGTCCACTTGGAATCAGCGATGAACTGACTTTGAATTTTTATACATTTTTGGCAGTAGCTCAAATATTCACATGCCAAATAGAAGGGCACATGGAGAGCGCAGACATCCGTCAAGACCAAATGTCCTGTCTCACAATGTTAATGAAAGTGAGAAATCCTTTGCGTGTTCACCTTGTGATTCTGATACACTCCAAAATTGAATGGGTCCTTCCCAGTAGTGTTGCGTCGGTCGCGAACATGTCATTCAAAAGAACGAATTTTTAAGTGAATGTACTGAACTGCATCACTTCCAGAACTGATTCGTTCCTTTCTCAGTTCAGTTGAGCTCTCAGCAGTGAGCGTACAGGCCGGGACTGGAACTGCCGATTCAGTCCGTGTAAATGATGAATCACTCACGAGGTTGGAGACAGCCAGGCTGCAGCGAGGGAGGGACTGCCTCTCAGGGATACACGTTCATGGGGACCGTTTTCTCCAAGCTAACGGCTAATGTAGCCGGGAGTCAAGCACATAAACATATACAGACACCTCCCCATTGTTTTAACAGATTTAGTTTCCAGATAAACAAACTTAAAACGTTAGGCTGGCAGCAGTAATGAGAAGAGTGAGACTCACCAGTCAGTGCAGAGCAGCAGTTGCAGCGACGGAGACTGGGGGGGTGGTGTGTTCAAGTGTAATAGGCACTTTATCGATCCCGGAGAGAAATAACTTTTTTTTTAACTTTGCTAAATTGCCACAGCAAGCAACAACTCACGTACAGTATAACACAGCATGTAACAAGTAGTGTTTAAAACCTGAAGTTTGAGAAAACGCGTGGCTGAGACTGTCAGATCCTCTCATTACGAGGTAACTGTGCAAAAGTGCGCATGCTAAGTGACTCAGTGATCCGCAGTACGTTCACTGAACGGATCACTCACTGAAAGTACTGGTACTGTAGCACAGTGAATAGTAGCATAGTGAATGCAGTGCACGTGAGCCCTCAGCCCAATTTGCCGAGTAGACCAGTTAAAAAAACCCTCATTCTAAACAGTGTTCATTTACGATAGCCTACTATATATAGGACAGGACACTTAAAACATCAACAACAAAGCAACGCAGCGCTCCCGGCCGTCTCCACTCCCGGAACTGAAACATGAATCACAGTTCAGTGAGTCGGAGTCGCAGGCTCCTCCCGCCAAGCATTGAACGATTCGGTGAATGAATCTTTTGAACTAATCTTTTTAGTGAACTGATTCTAGTGATTCAGTGACATCTGAAGAACTGTCGTGCCCAACACTACTTCCCCATGCACCACCCTCCGTCAAGTGTCATGAAATCCAGCTAGCAGTTTTTCCATTATCCTGCTGACAAACACATAAACCAAACTGAAAACATTACAACCTCGACAAAGGTAATTATGAGAAAGTGTCACATAAATGTTTAATTGGACAAAATATTAATGTGATGACGTTCTATATTCTAAAGGTCAAAGATCAACTTCACTCTGACATCATAATGTTTTCTGGCCATTATTTAGCATCATAACTCGGGACCAGAAGGGGAGCCATGTGGTCAGATACTGAATTGGTGACACTAATCTCGGGTGTCCACCTTGAAACTGTGGTGATTTCATACGTCTAAGGCTGAGCTCAGCCACCCCACAGAGGATACTCATCACCTTTTTAGAAAAAATCTTTCAAAGTTCTCACTGCATATATCATGTATATGGAACTTGACTGGTTGGCGGGGTATACAACTGCAAGGCAATTATTCTGGTTGTCTTTATGCTGCATGTTATTCTCTCTTTAGAGAGCAGTGAATTGCTGGAAAACAACGCTTCCTTTTTCTTCCACACACACACGTTTGCACTCACTCACACACACACAAAATACAGAACTTTGGTAGTTTAGCAGCTGAACCAGAAATCCTGTCACTTTTTTATTACTTGTTGCCTACATTGACCGCCAACATTTTGATTGGAGATTATGGTGTGTTATGCTAGTAGCGGCTAACAGCCTGGAGCTGCTAGCCTCAAGCAGGGATGAAGAGGCTCCTGCTGTCACTTGAGGCGATTGATCATATTTCGTGCAGCTTCCTCTGGAGCCACAAAAGGCTTTATACAACTTTTTAAACATATGCAGTAGTACTCCACAAGACCTGTTAACAGACTTTGATGTTTTAAATTGGTGGGTTTTCTCTTTAACTCTGGGCACAAAGCCAGGCTCATACAGAATTTTTTATTTTTTTTGATTTGGTGTGAAAGAACTTGACTGGCCTGCACAGAGCCCTGACCTCAGCCCCACCCAACGCCTTTGAGATGAACTGGATCGCCAACTGTGTGCTGTGTTTGCCCAACATCAGTGCAACCTCACTTAGTCACTGAATGGGAGCAAATAAATGCAGCTTGATCTCAAAATCGTGTGGAAAGCCCTGCCAAGGGGAGTGTTATAGCAGCATTTTAATGTTAATTTTTGGAATTATGTGTTCAGCAATCAGAGTGTCGAGTGTCCACATACTTTTGGCCTCATGTGTGTGTATTTTAAATTCACTGAAAGAGGTTTCAAAATCCCTCATTTGTTATCAAAACCTCACCTAATCACAGGGGACGATAGTGTATGCTTTCAGCATTTTAAGTACTCACACACATACATTTACTGTCAGTCACACACGCTTTCAGAAGACACACATCCACTCCTCTACCTTTTACACTGCTCCCCACACACTTACTCACGCATGCTCCATAACACACTGTGCAACACACTCTCTCCTTCACACATAAATCCCTCACACATCCTAACATGCTCCGCTAGCTTTCCATCTCCCCATCGAGCCCCCATCGCTTCCCCCCCACTTCTCTCCCTCCCTCTCTCCCTCTCTCCCTCTCTGTGTGTTTCAGGGTAATGTGAGCCAGCAGCCGTAACACTGGGGTGGGGAGGAGGAGGAAGGAGGACGAAGGGGTGGTGTTGATGTATGGTGGAACTAAAGCAACCCTGCCGATCGATAATGTAAACAGGAGCGAAGAGAGGCGGTAAATAAGGCCGACTCCTGACAGAACTGTCTACCTCAGGTGACGGAGAGAGAGGCAAAGAGAGGGGGAGAGAGAGAGAGAGAGAGAGGAGAAGTAGGGGAAGAGGGGGTGAGAGGAATATCTAATAGAGGAGGGGAGGAGAGGAAGTGGGAGACAAGGATGCTGGGGTAAAGAGGATAATGGAGGGATGAGAGAGACAAGGTAGGAGAGGGAGGGACAAATGGAGCAGAAAAAGAGGAAAGAGAGAAGGGATGAGGGAGGGATAAAATGGAAGAAGGGAGGAAGGGATAGGTGACGGAGGGATGGAGGAGAGGGTAATGAGGCGAAAGGAGAGGTGGGATGACTGGATGAGGTAATGGTGAAGGAGGGAGGCAGGGAGAAGAGTGACGACAAAGGACGTAGAATCAGAAGGATGGAGTAAAAGGGGAAGAAGGAGATGGAGAGACAGAGGGGAGAAAAGATGATCGAGTGAGGAAACGGCAGTAGTAAACAAAAACAGGTAGAAAAACAGATAATTGGGTTAGCAATGAGGAACTATTACCAATCATAGATTACAATCAGTTTCAGTAAGAGACAGTGTCTGTACTTGTTTACTTGTTCGTGTGTGTGTGTGTGTGTGTGTGTGTGTGTGTGTGTGTGTGTGTGTGTGTGTGTGAAGTGGAAACAGTGTAGCAGTGACATTTAACAGATAAAATGCAGATTAATGACCACCAAGTGACCCACTGTTGAACTACACCAACACAGCACCCACAGCACTGCGCGCACACACACACACATTAAAATACACACACGACCGAGTTGTGAACCTTGCCACTGCTGAGTGGTGCGTCGATGCATCGGCATGGCTGAACGACTCTTTGAGAGCACATGTTCGCTCTGCGCTACTTGACTGCAGGAGTAGTTCACACACAGAGTAAACACACATGTGACAACATAAACAATCAAACAAACACACTGTTATATTATCATGATTACACTGTTCGGTCTTTTGCCTTTTCACTCTCGCTTTTTTTGTACTCCTTCATGCGTGACTGCGCGTTTGACCATGGTTATTAAAGCTCATGTGTCTGTGAGTGTTTCATCTGCAGATTCACATGTTTTAATCTGCCTCTGCTGCTATTTAAAGAGACATCTGCAGCTTTCTCATACACTATAAATAAAACTGTTGCTGCTCACCAAGTGATGAATCACAATAGTGATTCATCCTATAGCCAGTTCTTGGGAGCTCTTAAATTTGCAGTTTTAAGCCAGTGTTTGTTTTTTTTTTACTGATGTCACACTTTGAAATAAAGTTTTCTAATGCTCTCTCAGCAGCTTTAGCAGTGTACAAAATACAACATTACGCTGTATTTAAAGGAATGTCGTTGCCCTGATCTATATGTGTCGATGATGAGCTATTAGAGTCCTGTGTTTGTTTGACCCATCCACCCCACCAACTTGCCTTCTTACACAGACTTTTGGTCTTTATACCACTTCCTTCTTTACTCCTATCAGCCTGTCTCGATTACATGAGTTATATATGAATTACTGGCTCATGATTGCGCGAGTTATGTACAAGTTGTGGTGCATTGCTTTTCATAGGTGAACGTTTCGAACAGAGCACATGAGCAGCCTGACAACAAAAAGATAAAGCTACAAAAAATTATACTGGGATGATATGAGCTACAAATTTCTGTTTTCCAAATGAACAATTCTGACCAAGCTGTGATGAAAACCTAACAAAATTCAAGTGTTTTGTAGAGCGGAAACAATTAGTTGATTAATTAGTTACTCTGTCAACAGAAAATTAATGAGCAGCTCTTTTGATAATCAGTTATGTGTTTAAAAATATAATATGCACAATTGTCACTTACTGTTTGTAAACACATTCAAATGTGAAAGTAAAGCCCACCTCAGAGTCACTATCATTTGGTGTTTCACTTCGCTATATTTGCCATTTTCAGCACTGGGTTTCTTGGGTGCCTGCTGCTTACATTTTGGCACCTGATCACCACCTTATCACCCCGGCCTTACCTTAGAGCTGTGTGGGCACACACACACACACACACACACACACACACCCATAAACGTCGCAAACACAGAAATAATAAGAAAATAAGAAACTGCAATTACTGCTTCATGGTTTACATCCATGTATGTTAAAACATAGATGCTTCACACACATCTTCCCCCCGGCAGCACAGTCAGCAGTTTCAAGATCGGCACCAAAGATTAGTAATTCAGTATCAGACCAATGTCTCCTCTTCTTTTCCTGAGTCATGATGTTGAGTAACAGCCAGAAGAGAGTTTTTGCAGAATATTATGATGACACAGTGAAGTTGACCTTTGACCTTTTGGATGTGAAATGTCATCGCTTATTTATTATATCCCATTAGACATTTGATTGAAATTTTGTCAAAATTAGCACAGAATTCTTGAGTTATGGCCGAAGTGAGACCAACGCCTTTTCTTTTTAAAGCCTCAGTGTGTAAAAATGGTGCGTAATAGTGACATCGGCGGTCAAATTCTAGATTGCAGCGCTCACTCACTCACCCCTCCTGTCGGGTAAGTGACGGTGGCCTCGTAGGACAAAAAGCCTTGCGCAGACAGCAGAGTTTTTCGAGTTTTTCAGTAGTATCTAGCGAATATTTATTTAGGAATCTAAACCATGTTACGATATGTTATATATAGCAGCCATGAGGTAGATATGGGGGTAAATGCTTCCCGTATAAGTTTGCGCGTTAAAAGTGTTGTTTTTTTTTTCGCCACTAACTGGTTCAGATCGCCAGTGCTAGTGCTCCACTGTGTCTGTAGCTCTCTCTACTCGCGGGACAGCCGTTTTCTTGAGGAAGAGGTGTTTCGGGATTGGATGTCTTCTCTTCTTTGGCTGGCAGTAGTCATCTTGGTAGAAGTGAGCACTGCAGACCCGATGGTCTGCAAGGCCCAGTGTCTGGACAGGAGTGTTAGCATCCATTTGTAGCACAACTAGCCACAACTTCAGCATCTCGCCGTCCAACAAAGGCAGCCTATGAAAGCTGTACAGGGTGTTGCGCGACATCCTGTTCTTGCAATTTGGATAAGCACAAACACGAGCCATTGTTTTCAATCGATGCAGTAAAACTCACAGCTGTACTCCGGGACAACCAGCACCACTCTGAGCGGCATTCAGCATGGCTCCTCTGTTTTCTTCCGGCAACAAGCAAAGCTCTCGCGAGATGACGTCACAGCCCAGAGCAAGTGAAGGGTCAAAGAAACGCTTAGTATGCTATCTACGGAGATAGCACTGGCGATCTGAACTGGTCAGTGGCGAAAAAAAACCCACTTTTGATGCGCAAACTTATACGGGACACATTTGCCCCCATATCTACCTTGCGGCTGCCGGCTGCATCCGCCTCCCTCAATATTGAACCGATTTTAAAACGAGTTCTACCAATGAATCATATGCACACATACACATGGGGCAATAGGGCCCAGGTTGAAAAATATCAAAGTTATCCTTTAAGGAAGCTGAATCCTTTGTCTGGTCTGCTATTGCTCATCTTAACCAGCAGTGACCACTAATTGTCCATGATTCACCCCTGACAGTGTTTGATACTGGATTCTGTGTGTTTGTGTTGTACTGTCTGTTTTGTTTTACGTATGACTATTGTCTGTATGTCAAATTGCCCCTCAGGGACATTAAAGTTTTACCTTACCATACCTTAGATTACAGTGATCTTGACCTTTGCCCTTTAGCCCTCAAATCAGTTCAAACTTGAGTCCAAGTGGATGTTTGTGTCAAATTTGAAAAAAGTTCCTCAAAGTGTTCTTGAGATATTGCATTCTCAAAAATGCAAAAGACAAGGTCACAGTGAGCTTGACATTTGACCCATGACCACCAAAATGTAATCAGTTCATAGTTCAGAGTCCAAGTGGACATTTGTGCCAAATTTGAAGAAACTCCTTCAGTGTGTTCTTGAGATATCGCGTTCACAAGAACAGACAGACGACCAGAAAGATAATGCCTCCTGCTACAACTATCACTGGTGCAGAGGCAGGGTCTCCGTGGAAAAATACATCACCACACTCTTCTAGTGGGTCATTCCTGATGACTGAGAGGGATTATTATTGGACAGGGTGGGTTGGGCATGGTGGGTGGGGGGCAGGGGTGATGAAATGCAGCGGGGGGGGGCTGGTGTCGAGCCCCTGGCCAACGCAGCAGGGACCTTGCCTTTGTACATGGGATGCCCTCTCTTCCCACTGAGCTACTCGATGCCCCTATACATTGTTTTTTAGGAAAATCTTGCACAGGACATCATTGTAATCTAGCAAAAACATCTCCCAGCTTCTCAAATGAGAACATTTGCCGTTTTTTAACCTTCTGGTTTTATAAAATGAATATCTTGGATTTTGAATTGTTAGTCAGATTTGACTTCGGGCTTTTTTTTAACAGTTTTCTGACATTTTATAAACTGAATGATGAATTGGCACAAATAATCAACAATGAAAACCAGAAGGGCACTCTGAGTGCGCAGACCTCCAGCAAGGCCAAAGCCCTCTCTTGCAAAAACTGAAACATATTTTGTGAATCTGACCCTTGATGTGGCCCGCTCCTAAAATTTAATGAGTTGTTCCTTGGTCCATGCTGCAGCCTTCAGCCAAATTTCATCAAAATTGGGGAAGACGTTTTTGATCCTGCTGACAGACAGACAGAAAAACAAACCAAACTAAGCATTCTTGGCTGAAATAATAAAGTCATAGTGTAGGAGTGTAGTAGAGTCGACAGTTGTTGGTGCAAGAGGAAAAAAAAATATTAGTAGGCTGATGTTGCGGCTCCAGACATCTAATAGGCTTGCAGCTCATTGAGAAGACTGCACACAGGGTCTGGTGGAAGATTAAGACTTAGCTGGAAAGAGTGTTTGCATAGACACTAAGCTCAGATTTTGAAGAAACGTGGACGGTGAGCAGAGCAGGTCGGGAGGGACGGAGTCATTAAGGTTATCGAGTGTTATCCTCCCATTACAGATTACAGATGTTTGTCTGAATTAGCCCCATGACACCTGCAGAAGGATCATTACTGCTGAGAAGCTGGAGTCATGATTCGTCACTCACACACACACACACACACACACACACACACACACACACACACACACACACACACACACTTTTGTTCTTACACAGAGCCTACTGTTGTATTATTGAAGCTTAAAACATATGGACAATTCATGTGGCAAATCCAAGAAAAAAATCATATCATGGATATCCACCTCCTCTTTTATGAGATATGAAGGACGTGATATATCTTAAACCTTTGATAATCTATGCTATAGGAGAATATTAGCGTCTTAATAGCCATTCGAAGTATAAACAGTCTTTGATTGCTGCACTTATTATTCTTTCTGTGTGGGTTCATGCACTCACACTAAGTGATTTCTCGGGGACCGCACTCTTTTTCATCAGCGAGCAGTTTGATGAAGGACTGTCACGTTATACAGACAAGTTTCTTTCAATTCACATCTGTGGACTCCACTGTGAGCAGCAGCAGTCTGTGGTGCACACTTTCATCCACACACTGCTGGTCTAAGGGGGACACGGAGGCATCACAGCATATAGTTTTTGATAAGTTTCCATTGGTGTAAAGCTCCCCGTCTCCCCTTTAATGATTGCAGGAGGAGTATTTTCTGCTGAAAGTGCTGCTTTATTCAGGGGAGCAGGAGAAATGCAAACATTGTGCAACAAACCCTCAGAGACTTACCAGCTGACTCCGCAGCTCCCTTCAGCTCTATGCCGTGTTTTAGTGTCTTTCAGCTCGTTGTTTTGGCTGTACAGCCTTTACTGATTTGGTTCACTCTCTTTCTGCTCTCATCAGCATCACTTTCAAACACAGCAGGTGCCTGTTTTCAGCAAATAAAGCTCTTAAAATCCACTACTACTAGCTGGTGAGCAAAGTGGAGCATTTAGCAGCTAAAGAGCAAGATATTTCCCTCAGGAGTCGATAAAGACCAAAAAACAAAAGAGCCCAAAGAGAATGAATATTGAACTTACATTCATCAGGTGGACACGGCTCCAAATAAGTACTGCATCTCCTGGGTGTGTAAACAGGCAACTATTTTCCAACATGTTTGCTGCATCAGCCTTATAAGTTGTTGAATGTTGAGTTTATACCTTGTGCTGCACAAATGGCCAAAACAAGTCAGTTAATGCAGCTTTAATTATTAAAAATGTTCTGCTTATGGTTCATTTTAATGTTTAATGTTAATGCTGGGAAAGTAGAGAATTTCTGGGAGCATGTTTTAGTCACTTGTCCTAAAAACCTTTTTAAAATAAGTAAAAAATACTCCACAAGGTTTCGTGAACCTTTTCAAATAAACAAAAGTAAACCATCTACTCTGTCCTTGTACCAACCCATCAAAACTATTAAAGCATTTCATAACAGAACATGAAAACGTGAAAAATACTAGTACAAGTACTGTATCAAAATTAGGTGAAAGTTGGTGAAGATGGATTCAGGCAGCACGATGTTATGACTGCTCTGGACATGGATGCCATGATGAGTACGATCTATGCATGGTTAGACAAACCGGTGAAGTTTGAGAAGTTTCATGGCGTCAATAACACCATGGATACTGAGATCGTCCCAAAGTCTGACCATAAGGAGGAGGAGACTCACATCCTTATCTTGGAGGGCTTTCTGCTTTACACCTACGGACCTTTGATTGATGTGCTCAACCAACGTTACATTATTTCCATCCCATATGAAGAAGGGTTTGATATGTATCATTTTTTAAAGAAATTTAGGTGTGTATATATGTGTCAAAATGTTTTCTGCCATGCCCTCCTTAAAGAAGATTTAACAAAAAGTTGTGCTATATTGAAGCTTAAACTAGGTTTCCTCTCTCCCAAGAGTTTCCTCCCTTTCAGCTTTGTCTCTCAGATACTTTGTTATTAAGAAAAAAACACAGCACAATAGGTTTTTGGCAGCCGGAGCTCTGTTCCACCGTCTGGGCGTAATGAGCAGATCCTGCATCGCTAACCAAATATCTGCCATTGATTGTGGTTAGGTGGCAGAATTTCCTTGTCAATGGATACAACTGCAACAAATTCTAACAACAAACGAGCCTGTAAAGTGTGTCTGGGAAGTGGACACCAGAACAGATTTCAAGCTTCTGTTGTGAATTTTGGGTTTTGAAATAAGATCAGCGGATCATATTTCAAAAAGTCCCAAACACTGTGTTAAATCTTTCTGCCTAATGGCCTCCAATCCTTGGAGGGTTGGATTAAAGAGGTTCTTCCGGGCTTCTTCTGCGCTGTGGAGTCTGCGGCTTGTTAAGTGTGTGTGTGTGTGTGTGTGTGTGTGTGTGTGAGAGAGAGATACAGAATGAGAGAGAGTGAGTGTGTGCTGTGTTAATGTCCATTTTAATCTAATTAATCATTATGCTCATATTGTTCTGAATTGTAAAACAGATATATCTGGCCCACGAGGCGGGCGCCAAGGGAGAGCCTGGACACAACGTGTCTCTGTGATGTGAAATGGACAACTACATACCAGTGTAACAACAGGAAGTTCGTTATTGTATTGTAGTATTGTAGTTGCTTTGCTCACCAACACGGTGAATGGTTGCCTGTCAGACATCTCACTCCTTCTTGGGGTCGTACCACCATCAAATTTGAACAGACATGGTGGACATATTTTTAGATTCACTGTGACGTGCAACTTCTGGAGGGTATCACTGTCTGAAATGTCCATTGCAACAATGATCCATAATTCTAATTAGAAAAATACATTTTTTATAACTTCAGATTTGCCTGAGAATCATCACATTTTCAAGCTTCCTTCAGCATCAAAGTAATTCAGTGATAATCATCTGTAAATCTATGGGTACATTACAAACAGCACTGCAAATAGCTAATTTGGAGTAGTTGTAATTAGGCCAATTTGCCAAAATGTAAACGAATATAGGCTGAAGAAACAGGGCTCAAGCCTACAGCATTATTCACTGAATCCATTTACTTCATGTTAACATCCCCCGAGGCATCATGGGAACTGTACTTCCAAGGTGGATTTTGTTTCTTATTCAGATTATTATTGCATCATACCTCTGTGAAACCTTGTTAAAGTTGTTACAGCTGAAATACACGGAGCGTAGACGGAAAGTGTTAAGTAGGCAGGGTGGACCGGGATTTTTTGACCTGCTACACAGACTCTGTCTTTCTAGGGTGTTACTCAGTGACAAAGTAGTTCTTAATACAGGGTTTGGAATTGGGATTTATTTAATGTGAAGTGTTTTCTCCAGGTGCTCCGGCTTCCTCCCACAGTCCAAAGACATGCAGATTTGGTCAATTGGTGACTTTAAATTGGCTGTAGGTGTGAATGTGAGACTCTATGTGTTAGCTGTGCGATAGTCTGGTGACCTGTCCAGGGTGTACCCCGCCTCTCGCCCAATGTCACCTGGGATAGGCTCCAACCCCGCGACCTGTAACAGGATAAGTGGTTAATGACAATGAATGAAGGAGGGCTGCGGAGCTGTGTGTAGAGAAAAAAAATTGAACAGCCATGTGAAATAGGATTGAGCAGCACGGTGCCTACAGGGGCAAGTGCGGCTTCTGTGGTCAGTGTAGCAGCTCCAGCTGATTATAGAGATCGTGCTTTGCTGCGGGCATGCAGCAGCAGGCGTATCTGTGCCCCATGGATTTTGGTTGTAACATTTTTTCATATCTGTTACGCCAGTTTAATGTCTTCATATAGGTTCTATTTAATTTAAACTATTAGAAGTGAATATAGAACCACACTGCAAATAAGCTCCACACATATGTTGCATTGTTAGCGATGTTACATGTTTACTGATGGAGAAAAAAAGCCTTTTTTAAATGGAGGTTAACAATCTGACTTCTTTTATGACCACCGGGCAGGTTTGAGGCTCTTTTTGGGCTGTGTGGTGTGTGTCAAATCAGTGGATATCTGTCTGGAAATACTGCAGATCATTCCAGTAGTATCACAGAGCTGACACTGGATCCAAGACTGAAGTGTCAAGATCAATCTGCAGACAAAAAACCTGAGATTTCATCCCATCAGTTCCTTAAAAGGAGAATAGTCTCAATATTAGATTAAATGTGTTGCTGTTTCAGTGTGTGTGTGTGTGTGTGTGTGTGTGTGTGTGTGTGTGTGTGTGTGTGTGTGTGTGTGTGTGTGTGTGTAGAGGTGGTGGTCTGGCTAGGTCTTATCACTGCGCTGGTATTCACGCTGAGAGCAGCATGCTGAGCCACATCAGAATGTGTGGTATCGTCGGCTTAGCCATGTAGAGGCTGGTTAAACAACATCTCGACCACGTCTCCCTCTGTTTGCACTCAGCTTCTGTTTGTGAGGTCCTCTGTTTCCTCTATCTCCCCTCTCTGCCTTCAGTTCAATACACTTCAATTCATTTACCATTTATTTAATCAATGAGTCCAATTGAAGTATGTTTTCAGAGACCTGGGAGGGAAAAAAAAACATTCATTAACTTGACAAAGAAAGCGCACACAGTATGACTCGTTCCCTCAGCTGCATGGGAGAATGAAAACATCAAAACTATTCTGTACAAAGCAATTAGAAACAGTGAAAGACATTGTTGCTGTAAACTGAGAGTAACAAAGGAAATGAAATTTGTGGACTTTTTAATTTGACAAAGGTGTGTGGCACTGGAAAGAGTCGTAGTGAAATATGTATGTGAGAATCTTTTTAAATCACCTGGTAGAAAGACATGATTCATCCTCTGGCAGCCATATTGGAGGTCATCCACTCTTGGCAGTGGCAGCAGCTTATAATACTGTTTGGTACCTTGCAGGCAAGTTGGCTAGCAAAACCAAACCAACCAGCAGACTTCTTATTTTATATCCAAATGTACTTTTTCAACTTATTGACTTCATAATTAAAGACAAACTAACCAAGGTCATTTAGCTTAGCAGAATCTTTCAGCTCTCTGGCAGGAGGGCGATCGCCGGGGAGCTGAAAGATTCCCATTCAAGGTAGCAGAGTGCTAAACTGTAAGTCAGCAGCTCAACAGCAGAAGTCCCTAGTGTGCCTGCTTTATGGGCTCACTAATTTGGAAGATGCGGGTAGTTAAATACTGGAAAGTCTAACTTTTCTTTAGTCTTATGCACCACTGAGCATCTTTATTAGAAAATGAACGTGCCCTGTCTCCAACGCTGTTTTCAGTGCAATTTATACATCATTGAGAGACTCCTGTGGTCTCTCTGCCTCTGCTAGGAGACTGATGCTGCTTGAGTTTGAGCTCCACATCAAGAACATTTGATGAGAGGCCGCCTATACACACAAACAGGGCTAAATGTTAGTTTGTTGATTCAGCGGGGAGTCGGAATGGTCTGGGATCAGACACACACACACACACACACACACACACACACACACGCACACATACACACACACACACACACACACAAGGTGACCACCTTGGCCTAACACTGCTACCACTGTGTCAGCTCATGCTCACCGGGCAGATGTTGAACTGACAGTGGTGTGTCTAACTTGTGTTATGGCAGCAACAGAAAGTCTGCTGATCCAGCAGGGAGTCGGGATGGTCTGGGATCAGGCACACACACACACACAGCGTCCACCTCGGCATGACTTTTCAGCCCTTGAATCTTCTACAGCTGACAACAACGAGCAAAAGCCAAAGCAATTTTCACCCTGCGCCTTGCTCTTCCTTTTGTCGCTGAGCACTTGGGATCCGTACAGAAGTGAAATCGGGGGCTTACCGCCGAACTCAGCCATTTTTCAGTTTATTCCACGGTAACTGGCGTCTACTAAAAGTCTTGATCACTAATGATGCAGAGATAACAAATGATACTGACGTTGTTAAACCATTGGCTCACAAGCCTTGTTAGGAAGAAAAAAAATAATTTCATACCCGTCTCTCTCTCTCTCTCTCTCTCTCTCTCTCTCTCTTTCATATGATTACTTTACAATTATAATCTGAAATACTGAGCGATACTTTTATTCCACACCTTACTTAAAGCTCTACGGATGCATTCTTTTTTTTTTATTATTATTATTCATCTACATAAAAATGTTATCAACAAGGCTTTTAAAAATTACTCGCATGCAGCATCTAAACCAGTGACAGCAGTTCCTTTATGGCCTCCCAGGTGTGCTGTTAAAATCTAACATTAAATGCGATTACTATACTGTATATGGGAGATAAGAAAGGGAGCAGTTTACTGAATGCTGAGTGAAGTTAAAACTAAATATGAATTCAGTCTGTTGTGGGGCGAAACATTGCTGACTGAAATGTGAAAAACATGGCCTACATTCTACCAAACATGCTCACAGTAACAGTTTGGCCTTTTGATGTGAGGCTTCCTGTTCATCCTCTTGTGTGTGTTCTGTTTTCCCGGCCTGAGGGGAACTGGTCCGACCCACCTGTAGCTGGGAGATCCCCTGATATTTAACACATATACAGTAAGAGTAGGGTTTATTTTTTGCCTCTAGATATGTTTATTTTCATTTTCTTCTGTTATAAAATTACATCAAGGAAACATACAGTAGCAATACAAGAGTTTAACACCAGAAATACATACACACCTACAGGCACACACTCCACATGCACAGATATTCAGATAGAAAACAAATAAAACAAAATATTCCCCTAAATTCTTTTCCCTTTTAGATAAGACCTACATTTCCCGCTTTCATAATGTTCATGTACTGTTCCCAGAGCTGAACAAAGTCTTTCCACTTGCCCTTAGCAATGTAAGTTGGTGTTTCCAGACCGGTACAATCTGAAAGCTTCTTTATCCACAGTCTCAGTGAGTCCAGAAGTTTAGTCTGTTTCAACGTCTGTATAAAGTCCTCCAGATATATTTCCAGTACATAGAGACTGACTTTTAAAAGGACTTTGGTATTAAACACCTCCGACCAACCTAATTGTCAATAAAGAAAAGTTGACTTTGTACGTATCTGCAAAGCATGGATTTGTTACATTTGCAAGCAGTTATGTAGCAGATATGTTGAAACTTTATGTTTCAACAATGCTGTGGTTAACGGGGTTAGGTTAAGGCACAAAATCCACTTTGTTATGGTGAGGAAAGGATCATGTGGAGCAAAATCACAGCATCCCCTGAAAAAACACTGATGGGTTCCTGTAAAGCATTCCCACGTAAGGCCTAAAAAGCCAGTGGAAATGCAGTGATGATTTGCTGAAACACAGCTGGTTTGTTGTTTGTTGGCCTCAAAAAATGGTCTGAAGTGGTGTGCAGTTTGACAGGCATCTTGCCTAGTTGTCCCGTCACCCACTGTCCACTCCACCTCCCGATGACAAAGTCAGCCCATGATCTACCTCACTTTAGAAAAATTGATATGATACATATGAAACATACAAATGTAACATTCATGGTTTGCAGGAAAGTACAATGCCATCATTTTCTTTCTTTGCGACTGGGCTGCTCTGTAGGGCTGTCAACGAATATTCTAAATTCGAATTTAAATTCGAATTTGAAAAAAAAAATGGACCTTCGAATGTGAAAATTGATATTCGATTGTGGAGAAAAAAACCCATCAATGCAGCTGTCCTCTTTGCGAGTGGGCATTGGCCTGGGCCACTGCACTGAACGCACTTCATAACGCCGAGGCCACACCGCACATGGAAGCGCTGTGAATAGCCTCAAAGCGAAGCCAGTTTCCTTTCAGTGCCCATGTTAACCGATTGTGTCATCCACACTGGCTGGGGCCGGCGCTGAAGCGATTGTTTCGGCCTCTGGTCTATTTTCTGCGTGAGCCACGAGCGAATGTGTCAAGCCGGGCAGGGATAGAGGCTATATTAGTCAGTGGTATCTAAACAGAGCGCGAGAGAGATGAACACACACACACACACACACACACACACGAGAGAGAGAAAGACCCATGATGGAAAAACAGCCCCAAATGTGACAACAGCTGGGAGCAGAAGCGCTTGTCGACCGGCGTGGAGAAATGCGCGTCTGATGTGAACGGGCTCACGCGAGAATTTTGGTGCGCTGCGCTTCGCAGCACGTCGTTGGCAGTGTCTACGGTCGTTTATAATGTAATGTTATAGATAATTGTTTTATGTGTTTTAATGTATGTAAATGTTTCCTTGTATTGATATGCATACAAGTATGTTTCCTCGTATTAGTTTGCCCTCTTGTCGACATAATGCAAAAAAATAAAATAAAAAATTGAATGGTTCGAACCTATGAGTTATTTTTAGAGGGAATATTCGAACATCATTTTTGAGCAATTGTGACAGCCCTGACAAACAGAAGTTTTGAATCATCAGGCATTCCCATACACAATGAACACAATTCCTTCTTTATTCAAGCATGTAGTACAAAAATCTGGATTATTACCAGACATGTGATGAAGGTTTGACTGTAGTCATCTACATTCTTATTAACAATTTACACTGAAATAATTAAAACCTTGTATTAATTGTCTGTTTTTGCACTTTTAAACAAGCCTCATTTCAATCTGTTGCATCAATATCTTCTGATATATCCATTTTCCAAATGTTTAGTTTATCTAGTATTGATTAGTATTGATTCTGTACTTTATGCCACCAATATGCTGTAATATTCAGATGGCCCTTCTATCCTTAATGAATGGATTTTGATAAAATACATATCATCTGTTCATATTTCAATGGCATGTAGTGACATGTAGCTTTTCAACTTTAGATATTAAGGGAAATGTTTTTTAGGGATTTGATACCTCTGACATAATTGATCAAAAGGAAGCAAAGCTCTGTCTACATGAAGGTCGATCATTTTCCCGAATCGTTTTATATTCCATGACCCAAATCCTCTATCTTTTTCAAGGAGTCAGGTTACTTGTCATAAAATAAATGACAGTGGCTTGTTTTAGTTTTAAGCTTTTGATTTTTCTTAAGAAAACATCACTGGGAGCAGTTTGGTGTCAGGGAACAAAAACTTAAAAATACCAGGTGTGACAGCTGATTGCATCAGTCAGGCTGACTGAGTCACAGGCCTACACAGAGGTAAAACAGAGTATCAGCACCACACGTAGTGAGCGGGACATTAGAGAGTTGTGTGACTGCAGAATTGGTGACGTAAGGGTTAAAAATAGCATGCATTAACAATGTGACATGGGGGCGCCCAGTAACTGTAAGTAAGTGGTTAGAGTGGGCATCCCATGTACAGAGGCATTGTCCCTGCTGCTACGGCCATGGGTTTTGATTCCAGCCTGTGGTCCTTGCTGCATGTCATCCCCCCACATTTGAATTTCTGCTGGGCATTTTAACATGGGAGGTCTATGGGGACTGACTCACTGTTGAAACCAGCCTCAAGTGGCCATTAGAGGAACTGCAATTTTTGGCACTTTCATGTTGGCTTCATATTTCAGACCCGAAGGTCACTGCTCAGTTCCAGTCAAGACACAAGTTTCACATTTACATGAACTGACACTATACTTGTGATTAGCAAGAACAAAGTTAAACATTTTATTGTTAATGGAACAGACAATGAGAGACGGTTCAGGATTAAATATTTCCATGAGCTTTTTATTGCAACACTAGAACCACTGATTTATATTTTTAATTAATTTTGATGAAAGTGAGACTGTATTAAACATGACTGCCATTATACACCCTGAGTAAATGTGGAATCTGACTGGGGGAGATTAAACTCAAGATATATTTTACTGCTATCTTTGTATCTGTCACACTGTGGTAAGAAGTGTTTCATCTAGTCATCTCTTGCTGTCTCTGCAGATGTGATCCACACTGTGGGGCCGATTGCACAAGGAGGAGTGGGAGAGGGAGAGAAGAAAGCCTTGAGGTCGTGCTACAAGAACAGCCTGAACACAGCGACCAAAAACGCTGCACGCACTGTGGTAAGGACGGAGGGATGAGGAGAGGGGGTGAGGGAAGCTGGGGATGGTTGTTAGGCAGAAAGTGGGAGGAAGAGAGGAAGGATGAGGAGATACTGAGCTGTTTGTGGGTGAGAGAACGAAGGTGTGCAGAAACCTGAGAGATGAGATTAAAACAGATAGGTAGAAAGAAGAGAACCACTCCAGACTGGGACACAGAAAAAAAGTGAAGAAAGCAAAAAAGACAGAGACAAGAAGTAAAAGGGTGAAGGACTGAGACGTGTAAAAAAATATTCTACCTGCAGCTAAAGTCAAAAAAGATCCTTCACAGAAAGATTTTTCAAAGAAAACTACATTCAAACTGAGATAGATGGAGGGAGAGAAACAACAGGAGCTGCAGGTTGGATTGTTGAGTTGTAAGAAGGTTTTATGAAACACACCAGGCGGGAGGTTTCACAACAGAACGATGTGTTAAAGTCAAAGAAAAACACCAAAGTGACATGAAAATAAAGTCAGAGGTACGGCAGAAGAAAGATAAATGCTGTCTGTTTGTCGTTTCACTACTCGAGAGTGATGCAGAATTTATTATTAGCAAACAGTTTGCATTTTTAATAAGTAATTACAGCATTAATTATGATTTTCTTCAGTAATTCAAAATCTGCATTTGTGTCTTTTTACCTTTACATTGTGTATATATGTGCAGGGGTTATCACAATGTGTTTATGTGACTGATGCTGTGAAATGAAGTCAAGTGCGTTTTTATTGATATAGCCCAAAATCACAGATTTGCCTCACAGGGCTTTATTGACACTGATAAAATCTCCTCCTCTTCCTCAGTACAGCCTCACTCCTATCAGGCTACAGTGTTGTGTGTTTTGGCCCTCAAAGCTTTTTGTTATTGGTTCACTTCCATTGACTTTTATGTTTACCTTTCGCCTTGAGGAACCTGTGAATCGTGTCTCCTCTCAACTCGAGTTGCCAACTCTGCAATCTGGTCAAACTAAGAGATCTGGAGACACAGAGAGCATCCTGGCATCTGCTCGTACCGCAGTATTTGACAGAAGGTTGAGAATCTGCCAGATTTGATTTACTTTGAAGTTTATTGGCTGCTCTTCTTAACTCAGGACCAGTGGTGTGCCACGAACCTGCCTGACATGGATCCCAATGACTTAATATTATAATGCATAAGATTTTTACATCATAACCCTTTTTTAACTTGACATTTTTCAGCAGTAGGGATTCAGTGTGTTTACATCCAGTAATTACTTCACTGTTTAACAGTTTGTTGTTGGCATGGTTTGTATTTCTTGGGAAGGTTTTCAAATTAGTAACTAACAAGGGATTCACAGGGAATTATGCACTTAAATGTTTACAGGTTTTTTTTAATATTAAAGGATGGGTCCATCTGCATTCTTTTTCGTGTTGTTCAAACGAGTACTCCCACTCAGCCCTTAGCAATGAGCGGATGACTGATGCCCTCCCATCCCTCAAAACCCCAACACATGCAGTTTGCTTACAGTGTAGCATGGAGAGTGAGGGAAGTTTTACACCACCTAAATTAAGAGTTCCAATATATTATGTCCATGGCCGAGGAAAGTTTAATCAATATTTGTGAATAAGAGCTACTCTCTCTCAAAGCCAGAAACCAGAGAAGTAGGTCCCAAACTTGTGATGTCATAGGGCATAAAGTCTGGAGCTGCTCCATAGACCGTCAATGGGAGCCTGATTTTGTGAATTCAAAGAATGTTTGTTTTCTTTTTTTATGCCTAAATGTGCTTTATTCTATTGTGTTGAAGCAGACAGGAGTACATTTACTGATCACACAGAAAGTGTTTTAGCAGCTTTTTGTAATTGTTTCAAATGAGATTGAAGCTTTTTGCTAGCTCGGTTTTGGTGTTACGATGCGCTTCACATTTCTATGCTCTATGCTCTAGGCACGTGGCGTTTTTGCAGGAGCACTCTGAACTCCTCAAGTTCAGAAAAATTCATCTCAAAGCTGAAAAACGCCCCACGTCATCTCTTTTTTTGTCATCTTTTTCCCCATTGTCCAATCGAATGATTTGAGAGGTGGGCCTTCTGTGGCCGTCACGACAACAAGTTTGAAGTTGGTAAACTATGGAGGAGAAACTGGTGGTTGCACAGAGCTACACGGCACTCACCGTGATCCACCCTCTTTATTAGGGTCTCATGTACCCACACAGATCTCTGTTTCCCTGTGTCCAACTAACAATTTGATGACAGCCTGTCACCCTCAATCAGAGCTACAGCCAGTATCCTCTGCCTCAAAATTTTAGGAACTAGATACTAATTGCTGTAAAACATAATAATAACATGAACTGTAAACTGATTACACAGGAAGGTTAGAGCAAAAACGCCGGCAGAAACACTAGGCGTCAAGAGCACAGAAATGCAAAAATGGCGGGCAAAAAGCTTCATTCTCATTAACAGCAATTACAAGAAGGCTCCTCCAGCTGCTAAAAACACCTTCTGTGTGATCAGGGCCTAAGGATTTGATGGCGTGGTTGCATGGCAACAATAAAAAGGCGCAGCAAGTGGGGGGTTTTGTGTTTGTTTATGTGTTTTTATTTTTTAAAAAAGCAGCAAAGTGTATTTTTGCCACCTACAAAAAAGGACCACCTAACACATTTAAATTTAAACAAAATTAAGTTTAAGTGTATGCTAAATTTGGATTTTTGTTGCTCATCTACTGCTGCTTCAATTGGTTAGTTTGTGTCACTATGTGACTGTCAAAACAAAATCAACGAGGTGTCCACAGCAGTACAGGGGTTTACATCATGCAGAAACCTACGTCAGGTCATGTGGGAAACGTTTCTCAAAGGTCTTGGGAAAATAGCATTTTGTCGCTACACTCTTTCACCAAGATTTGAATTTTGGATGAGAACACACCAGGAACACTACTGGAAAACCTTACAAAACTAAAACATACCGTAGCCCCCTGTAAGAGTTTGATCATTTGTTTTCTCCATTACACATAAATACATATTTAACAAGGAAAACTGTAAAAAAGCGCAGCATAACAAAATAACCCAGAACCCACAAGACACAGTCAGTACATTATATACATTCTTCATACAAGCCCTCTCTCAGGTGGGAGCAGCGACTGTTTGGCTGGGAGCAAGTTACTATTTACTAAATCATCAAACCTGTGGGCAGTGGTCCTCCCGGCCCTTATCAGAGTATTCTAACAGGCAGGCTGCCCATTCAGTGTTCAGCAGGTCCTGGTATTCCTCCAGCCGTGAATCCCTGGAGAAGCAGGCTGGTTTACGCTCCCTCAAAAGAATTAGTCTTTTAGTAGATAAGCAACCCAATGTCCAGAGCCAGTCAGCAGTGACTCCAACACTATTGTCTGGCTTCAGGCCCAACAGGCATGCTATGGCAGAAACTGAAAAATTAAACTTGAAAAACTCTGACATAAGGGATATCACTTCTAAACCAGAGTGTGCCAACAGCTGGACGGTCCCAGAGCAGGTGGAGCAATGAATCTCTATCGTACCACCATAAATATGTCATTTGTCATCCATCTTGGATAATGTGACAAATATGCGCCATTCAGAATCTGATATCGTAAAATCCTTAATCTCGCACATTTAGAGGAGCTCAATGCCGACCTCCTAATTGTGTTCCACTGAGGAGCAGTTAATGATGGACTGAGGTCAAACTCACAAGCCAGCTGGACAGGAGAGTATCGTACTGTAATTGTATCTGATTGATCGAAGGCTTCTCATTTACTGTTCGTTCCCCTGCAGCCGCTTCAGAGTTATGTTTAGTTACTGCTAATGCAAACAGAACATTTTGTCCTTTTTAAAAAATCTGTCCAAAAACAATACTCACATGCTCATTTGTACATTGAAAAAGTTACTGATCTTTGAAGGTGTCCCTGCTGCCTGTGCTGGTCACACAGAGGTACCTCTCTTAATGAACATCAATGTGAGTGACAAGGGACAAAATCCGCACTCCTTGTTCTGTGTACAAATGCATGCTGAGGTTTGGCTGAAGCTAATATGAGACTTTAGCTGCCTGAAATAGAAAACTCAAATGGCTATCTTCCAAAGTTTTACAGTGTTATAGCGACAAATTATCTCTCTGTGTTTCTCCATACTGTGTTCCCTGCTGAGATGCATTGGAGGGATTGTAGCAAAAGGAGGGAATTTGACACTAAAAAGACTGAAACTTTGGAACATACCCTCTTGATTTGGCTGATTCACACAGCTGAAGTCTCATATTGTATTTGGCTTGAAATAGCGATCTCTTTACAGACAGTATGTGTAGGAAGAACAATTAAACAGGGTTTCCGCTTTATTGGCATTGAATTTATTAATCAAAAAATAAGGCTGCAATTAGTATTAAAATGTCTTAAATCAGTCTTCCAAATGTCTTAAAAGTGCCAAATGGGAAGTAGGATTTTTAAACTGTTTTTTTCTGACATTGCACTGTTAAACCTCAAAATAATTGTTAACATCTTTTTTATTAAAATATAATTTACTGATTGCATCTTGCATTAATTGCACCAAATGAAGTCACATTTTATGTCAAAATAAATATTTGGTCAAAATTGTCCGTATCCCTCAGTAAATATAAGTACAGTCTTCATTTTTTGTCAATGTAACATTCGTCTTTAAGCAGTGGTTCCCAATTTGTTCAGCCACGATGTCCAGTTTTCTTTTTAGTCATTAGTTCGAGGTCCACACAGTTTAATATATTCAGAGTCATACTCACGTTCGGCCATGTTGTTGAGCTAGTTTGCTGCTTCTGTCAAGTAGCTGTCTGTTAGTCAATTACTCTACATTAGAAAACGACACTTCAAAATTAAAGCTCTGTTTTAAAAATTTACCGTACTGTTTTTTTGTCAAACATGTTTGCGAGTCACTTGCGGTCCATTCAGAGTGGGCCTGCAACCCACTTTTGGATCATGACCCACCAGTTGGGAACCACTGTCTTAAAGGAATACTTTAACCACGAAATGACCATTTGAGAAAAAAAAATGTTGTTTTTCTCCTCCACAGAACACAGTGAACATATTGATTTATGGATTGAACCATGTTCAACAACAGCAAGCTATAGCCCCTTTTACACTGCCAGATTTTCAGCAAATGTTGGGCCGTTTTGCCGGCAAGCTGCGAGCGTTTAGATAGACACACAGAGTCGGATTGGCGAGTTGATCCGAGGTGCCCAATTTCTGTATAAACAAAAGTAGGCAGGCGACATTTAGCTGCACTCCCCGATTTCGTTTTTATACTGCCAATGCTGAAAAAAGACTGATTGGGCTTTCCTGCAAATTTGCACAATTCCTATCTAAAAAGGGCTTAAATCTAAACATTCATTTCCAAACTCTCACACAACATGTACAGTACAATCAAAGTCTCATTTATCCAGTCGTATGCTCATTACTTCCCAGCCACATGCATTTATGCTAAAACCTTTCCATTTACAACTTCTCTATGTTTTCTTCAAAACCAGACTACAGGACTCATTTTTTTAGTGAAAAATGAATCTTTGGAAGGACTGAGCATACTGGATAAATGAGACTTTATACTGCACGAGTTGTGTGAGAGTTTGTAAACATGTTTTGATATAGTTTTACTGTTCTTATACATGTCACCCAATCAATCAACAAATCAATATGTTTATCGTTTTCTGTGGAGGAATGCAAGAAAAACAAAGTTCTCTTCAAGTTCAAGATTACAAGACATGACTAAATGATTTAGAAAAGGGTATTTTGTGGGTGGAAGTATTCCTTTAAATTTCATTCCGACTGGTTATTAAACTTGCCTTAAGCTGTAGGAACCCAGACCAACCACTAGTGCTGTCAAAGTACATACAGAATATGTGACCAGCATTTTTTAAAATTCTGTTTTGGTGGGCATTTTATGCTTTTATTACTCAGAGAGAGGTAAAAGATGATAGATACAGAGGGTGAGAGAGATGCAACAAAGGTCCCCAACAGGATTGAAAAAGAAAAAAACAAACAGGATTCAAATTGGACACTTTGTGTTTCATGATTGGCGTCTTAACCCCTAAGAGAATAGTTGGGAGAAAGAAAATTCCTTTAAAAGCACTCAACTGCCGAAACACAGGTGGCTATTATTGTGAAAAGGCCACAGTGAGCTGTTGAATTGCTGCTGGCGAGAGGCTCTTACTGCCATTTTTGAAAACCAGCACCTCTCCAACCCGTTGTCACTCAGTGTAACAACTCCTTTTACAAGTCTGTCCTGTTGGTGAACTGATCACGGTCGCTCACAGCATGTTGAAAAATGGCCGGTTATTTACTGTGCTTATGTGACACAATTATTCTTTTTATTCTGTTTGGCTGTTTTTCCGTACAGGCCGCAAACCTGACCAAAGTCTGAGAGAGTAGAAACTGAGCACAACCCAAAGGAAATTCAGTTTTCTATGTCAAATCCAACATGAGCTTGATGCCTTTACTGTAAGGAAATCACTCTGCTTTGGTGTTATTGCTGGGACATGCAGATGATCCTCTTTACACCACCACGTCCATTTCCTTGTGTCACTTTGACAACAAACAGAAAGGTTTGGGTTTCAAGGGAGCTACTGCCTCAAGCGATGGAGTTCAAGTGTCTCTGGGTCTTGTTCATGACTAAGTGTAGAATGGAGCATAAGATGAGTCGGCAGTTTGGTGCGGCTTCTGTGATAATGGTAGGCGCTGTGCCGGACCGTCGTGGTGAAGAGGGAGCTGATTTACTGGTCCATCTATGTCCCAGTCCTCACCTATGGTCATGAGCTCTGGGTAGTGACTGAAAGAATGAAATTGTGGATACAAGCGGCCGAAATGAGTTTCCTCCGTGGGGTGGCTGGGTTAAGCCTTAGAGATAGGGTGAGGAGCTCGGACATCTGAAGGGAGCTCAGAGTAGAGCCGCTGCTCCTTCGAGTCGAAAGGGGTCAGTTGAGATGTTTCAGGTATCTAATCAGGATGCCTCCTAGGCGCTTCCCATTGGAGGTGCTCAGGGCACGGCCCACTAGTAGGAGGCCCCGGGACAGACCCAGAACATGCTGGAGGGATTACATATCTCATCTGGATTGGGAACACCTTGGGGTCCCCCAGGAAGAGCTGGAAAGCGTTGCTGGGGACATGGACGTCTGAGGTGCTTTGCTTGGCCTGCTGCCCCCGAGACCCGGCCCCAGATAAGCAGATGAAAATGGATTGATGGGTGGGTAGAAAGTTGACTTAGCCATATTGGCAGATATTAACTGGGAAGTGAAACATTAAGGACCATGTCAAGTTGGCGGAACTTGACCTGAACCCGAAACCGAACATCATTTGTAAATATTTGTCCGAACCCGGCCCCTTGGATCCCATAAGGTTTAGGTTGTGGGTCCAAGCTCTATTACATGTCACTTTGAACGTAACTCTGCGACCTGCACTGTTAAACCACACTTCATAAGAAATCCCTGGTATTACCAAATCAACCAGGACAGAACTGTTACAGATTATAACTTTATAAATACAGAATATTAGAATATATTTGTCATATTTTCCCTAATAATGGTAACCACGCCCACCTTTATAATTACTATAATAATGTCTGGTTAATGGCTCTGGAAGGAAAGTCTTGTACACTAGACATCTGTATCAAAGGATGATCGACAGTTTGGTCTTTAAATAGAAGTGAAAGTCAGACGGAAAAGAAAAGCTGCCATAAAATACAATCAGGAGAAAGACTCCATTAAGATCCAGCAGAGAGTGTGATTTCTGTGCATTGGTGTGTGTGCGTGTGTGTGTGCGAGCGTGCGTGCCATCAGCAATAGACTGTAACCATTGTGTTTGTCATCTTCACTCCGCAGGCTTTCCCCTGCATCTCCACTGGAATTTACGGTCAGTGTCTGTGTTGATGTCTGTGTCTCCTCCTTATACCACAACAAATGCATGACATTTTCATCTGTTCAGTGTGTTTGTGTGTGTTATCATCATTTTCATAGTTTTACTTCAAGTGTTTTTGTGTTGCTCAGGGCTTCATACTCCAGCTGATGATTTTTCCTTTGAGTGAAAGAGAAAAAAACCCAACCATTTTCATCCAACAATAACAACAATATATCTTTGTTCTTGTGATTACACGCTGCACACACACCGGCTGTGTTTTTGCCATCACACGCTTGTTTCTAGTATCAGTATTTCTGTTTAACCAGAGTGCTGAGCCACCCCGGTGCCACTTGTCACATTATCTTCTGCAGCCCAGAGGTGGTTCTCAGATTAAGGCCTTGGATTAGGACCAGCAGATTAAGACAGATTAGGCCGGAGATTGTGTCAGATTGACGGTAATCCCCCTTCACACTGGCAGGAGAGAGAGTTAAGGATAGTGCTTAAACACTCCCTAGGGTGGTTTGGGTGTGAGGGCCTGTTGTCAACACTTCTCCCCTGTTGCTGTTGTTGTTGAGAGAGGAAAAGGCCAAAGTTCTGATTGACTCAGTGTGTTATCCGTGTCTTCCTCTCCCTCGCGCCGGTTTCATGATATCTCTCTGTATAGCTTGTTGTCTCCTACTTGTGAAGTTTTTTCTGTCAGCTGGGCTCATTTTAAAAGAGGAAGGAGAAACAAACTGTGGAGTATTTTATGTTACCTAACAGCTGGTAAAGCATGGCACTCCTCCTTTTATCAACCAATTTTTTGATGTGAGGAAAGTGGAATATAATGGAGAGGTTGTGCCAGCAGTGCTGCCAGCCAATGATATTAGTAGTTTTTGATAATGGCACAAACCTAGAGCTCTCAGAGAAAAGCAAATAAAATTTGATTAAAACTGAGCAACCATTAGTGGAAAAAAGTCCCCAATGTACTTAACAGACATCCCAATTTCTCACCAAATAAATATTGACTCTTTACACAGGTGTTTTCAGTCAGAGTGATTGAAAACACCTGTTCAGACCTTATTAGACCTCGTTACAGTTTAGGTAGGAAGACCTATGCTGTGTACTTAACTCAGTGTACCGAAAAAATTAGTAAATATATTTTGGAGGAAACACTAATTGCTGCCTTGATTAATTTCAGTAGCAACACTTTTCTTCCATTTCAGGAAATGTTCTTGTGCTTCACGGGAGACGTAGTGAGACATCAGAGTATCAGATCTTGAGAGTTTGCATCCTGTGTCATGCGTGTGGTTCAGCCAGGGCTACAAAAAACAAACAAATAAACAAAAAGACAATTGCATTGAGGTAAGAAAAAGATCGTGACTAAACACATCCTGTGTTTTGCCCAGGATGTATACTTGCTTCAAACTGTCTGCACGTAAACATAAAAATAAATCATAAATCATACTTTAAAGCTGTTTCTCAAGGTGCTCCAAGGCATGTGTCCTTGATACAAAAAGTTGAGTCCTTACTGCAGCGGCTTGGGTTTGATTCCGACCCATAGCCCTTAGCTGCATGTCATCGTATCCCTCTCACTCATCTTCCCTATCTGTCTCTAACTGACCTATCAAATAAGGGCCAGACAGCCAAAAAAAAATAAAAAATTGTCTCTCACAAGTGCGATGTGGAAATGCGGCCTGCATGTGAATTTTCCACATGGTAACTATGCCCACCAGGTCCAGTGCCAGTTGTCCGCATTGCTGTGTTCCATGTTCCAAACATTCGGTGAATGAGGCTGAATGAGCACTGTGTAGTGGAGGGCATACACAGGTACAGGGGTCGTACCCACCTTTTTTTTATCTGGCTGTTTACAGTATACCCACCTATCAGCCAAAAAGCCACTGGAATATTACTACACTACTGCAAATGAGTGTCCACTCCACACAACAGATGCAAGCACAGGTAAGGTCTACCTGCAGGGTATTTCCAGCTGACACACCTCCGACGGTGCCGGTAGGGTGGTTGCAGGATCATTAGCCGGGAGCCACCTTTCACTAATGTTTCACTCCATTATTACCTGAACATCTCACGGTGGTGGAGCAACGGCAGAGCTCCCTGCAGCTTCCCCTAAGACCCTTTTTTTTCACCACGCCCTATCCTTGCTTCTCAGCCAAAGCCAGAAGCTTGCTCTTTCCGCCTCCTCTGCCAAATCCTTGGATGCATTTTTCAGCTTTGGCCCGGTCACTCCCACGTTCCTCAGGAGGCGCTGGATGGAAGTTCCAATGAACCCTCTGCAGTCAACCTCCACAGGGCAGATGACAGTCCACTATCCCACCTCTTGACACTCAGCTCGCTGTATTTGTCCTTCTTCCTTTCGCAAGCTGCCTCCATTCCTCCCTCCTAAGGGACAGTGAGCTCTGCCATGATCACTGTTTGGACTTAGGGGGACAACAGGATGATATCTGGTCTCAGAGAGGTTGTAGTTGTCTCTGTGGGGACCTTGAGCTGCCGATCAAGGTCCACTCTTATGTTCCAGACACATCCAGGTGTTAGTAGTGACCTTGGTAACCTACGCATCTACATCATAGTACACCCAACTCATCAACTACTACTACACCACTGCAAATGAGTGTCCCCTCCACACAACACAAACCCATCCAGACAGAAATGACTATGGGGCTAACTAGACTAATCAGATTACAGATTTGATGCTAACGCTAGCTGTTGTGGTTAGCCACGTTAGTGGTCAAACATTTATTTCCGCAGACAGAAATCTGCTGAAATCGAGGGCCGCCCATACATTTTTTTTCTTCCTGCATGAATGTTCTACAGGACTGTACAAGCATTCATAAAACCCCACAAAATCAATTTTTATAAATTTCTGTGCAAAGTTTTTGGACAAAAATCCGTGCTTGGTGTGAGACAGCTTTGAGTATTCATGAGTGTCTAATGTAGGAAACATTTTGGCATCTTCACAAATACTTTCTTAAAAGGTAAACCATGCAAGAATTGTCAGGTATTCAGGTAAAAGCGAAAGTGAAATAAAACTCCATTTGTATGGCAGTATTTGTGTTTTTTCCTGCACTGTCCCCACAGTTTTTGTAGGATTTGTTGGATGCATTCTGCTCACAGTCTGGCACTACTTTTTTATAAAGTCCCATCCTCACCTGTGCGCTGAACCCAGGAATGTCCCGAACATAGAAAAGAAGGAGAGAATAATAAAATAAAGTCAGAGGGAAGAGTCTCTGCAGACAAATAAACCACCACAAACTGCTAGTGAGTCATAAGTGATGATTTAGAGTCAATACATTGTTTTTTAGGGAACATCTTGCACAGTGTAACATTGAAACACTTTCTCATTAGGTTGATTAAACTTAATCTGAATGGCATCATGTTTTATTCAAACACATTTGTCTGAAATAGACGTCTGTGAATGTCCTTTCTTACAAAAGAGTGTGGCAGGTGTCACTCAGTCTGCACATGCCCACACACTTCTGAGAACAGGCAAAGAAGTGAGAGAACCTGTGTAGGTGGGCCACATTTGGTGATTTTAAAGATGCTTATTCATCAGATGAACAAGACTATTTGTCTTTAACATAAGCTATAGAAAGGCAAATGTTTTTCCCATCAAGCAGTAAATAGCTTATATAGAGTAACATAATGGGCCCAGTTTGACATATTACATTACATCCCTTGCTGTGTGTGTATTTTGATGTTGAAACAATGCATTGTTCACTGCTAATTTGCGTCCCCATGTATTCCCCTTTGCTCCCATATTGAGCACTCTCTCCTGGTGTATAGAATAATTACTGTATAATCACTCAGTATGTGTTTGTTTGTGGCTGAGTTGTTTGGCCAGATGATCAGTTTTACTGCCTTTGTGCTGCGTCTCCAGCAGTGGGGATAATTTTCCAGAACTGAAAGGTCTCGGCCGCTGAATGAATATTGAAGAAGCGCCGTAGTCTTTCTCCATCTGTCTCCTCGTAACCAACAAGTGTGTTATGTCTGCACCTTGGCGGAATAGGCGAGTGGAGATGAGAGGAAGTGAGAAAACACAGAAGAGAGTGTTAGAATAGTGGAAAGAAGAAAAGATACCTGCCTCGGAAAAAAAACCTGGTGCAGAGGACAACCTGACGCAAACACAAAGATCTGTCACTGCACCTGTTCTTGCAAATTATGTGTATATTTTTGTTTGTGTAGGATATCCACCTGAGCAGGCTGTGCACGAGGCGTTAGCTACTGTGAGGGAGTATCTGGATGAGCATCACGACAAGGTGCGTATGTATGTGTGTATGTTTGTGTCTGCATGATTGGCAATTTTTCCCCACCATTTCCTCAAGGTATTATTCCTTTCACAGCTGTTGTGTTTGTTTTCTGGTGGGAGCGAGGAGAGGGGTGCGTTGAGAAAACACACAGACACACACACACACACACACACACACATATTTAAACACACACTCCCAAGTTCTGTCTCTCATGCTCATGGCCAAGTCTGCGTTTTAATTGGCTCCTTGCGGGACTAAACCCGACTAACACAAACACACATGCACGCAGACACACTTTCTCTCCGGAGGAACAGCGAGCGGAGAAAAGACAAAATGATGGAATAGATGACTGGAGGGGAGGGACGGAGGGGGGGGGGGGGGGGGGGGGGGCTGATGGGAGATTGGAACAAAGAGGAAACTTTCCAATCAGTCGTTAACACGCTCTAAACTCTCCTCCCCTCTTCCTCCTTTACTCCTCAGGTCTCCTCCCCCTCCTCTTTTCAATCTTTCTCTCTGTCTCTAACCACCATGCTGTATCACCTCCCAGAGAGGGTGTTGACGATGTTATTGTTAGCGCCAGGGTCTCCTGAGTCTCTGTAGCAATACCAGTCGACTGATGCCATCAGCCGAGCTCCACAAACCAACATGAAACATCACACGCCTCACCGTGGAGGACAACAGTCAACAAGACTTAAACGGCTGAATTCAAGACCAGAAAGCCAAATGAACGAGCCTCTTATTTAAATTCTGCACAGACAAACTTCTGCTGTGTGTTTTTTTTTCGCGAGAGGGAAAAAAAAGTTTTATTGTGAACAAATGAGATGGTGAGATGGAATTTATTTGCATACATATAAAGTGAGAATGTTCACCAGAGGAGATTTACTCTATAATTGAACCCACTCCATTTTGCATTTTTTACAGTGTTTTCTTGGGTTTACTCAGGCTTCCAGAGCTGTAATGTAGAAAATGAAATTGAAAATTACACACACACAGTCAGAAACACAAATGGACTCAAGACACAGGGCAATGTGCCAACACTCTGCATCAAGTGTAATAATAAAAAACATGAATCATTTATTTGTAAATCACCGACAAAACCGTTGCAAGAAAGTAAAACCCAAGGCAGCTCATAAGTTTCATAGTTGTTATATTTTACAAATTAAATTCACAGGCGACCAGAAAGTTCCGACAAAACTGATTTATGACATTTGAGAAAACGGCCTATCCCACAAGATCCATTAGTGGCTGTTATGGGGCTTTTGATCACACGATCTTCATCAGCAGATGTAAAGAAATAAAGATTTGGAACAAAGCCGACACTCTGTATGTCCTGCACTTTGCTTCATATGTCTAGATAAGCGTGTTTTTTGATGGTTTCAATTTCTCATAGTAAGTGCTGTGGATTCTGATTTGTCTCACAATATGGAGCGTTAACTCCAGTCCCACGCGTCATTGTTTCAGAGAGACAGATAAAAGAAATGCTGAATGAATGAGAGATTGTATTGATGCAGACGGAACAGAGGCTCTCTGTACTGTTTGCAGTTTACAAAGATAATAATGATAATGTCACCAGATTTATGGACATTCTTAGTGATTTTTGAAAAAGTGGGTGCTTCATTTAAAAGAGAGGTAGACAAAAGCAGCTTCTCATTTCCGCACCATTTTTCAGAATGAAATTACAGCTGTTGTTAGCAGATTATATCATCTGCAGCTAGCTAGTTAAGTCTAACTGGCAAGTTTTTCTAAGAGGATGGTGAAGGCATGACCCGCCCTACTCTGCCCTATTCTGCTTCTGATTGACTCACTCTGACATTCTTACCCTCACCCTAACCAGCCCAAAGGCCAAAACACACCAACGAATGCCACGTGTCAAAAATATCCCCCTATTATTTTCAATGTACAACCCCACTGGCAGTGGCTAGATGCACGTCGGTGCTCCTGGAAGCGCCATCCCACGGCACTTTACGCCACTGTCCTACTTCCAACAGTAGCAGCTCTTTTTCTCTGTTCCTTTTGGCAGCTCGACTCCTCTCCTCACCATGGGTGCCTAAAGAGAACTCTCACGCTGTTGCTGTGTCACATGTGTGACAAAGAATGGATGACGAGAGACTTGTTGTTCAAGTCGAGAAATATCCCAAGCTTAACGACCCAGTCCTGTCATTATAAAGACAGTGGCCAAAAACATATTGCCTTGCGAGTCATAGCTCTGGAGATCAGCTCTTCAGGTGAGAAGTTAGAATTTGGGCTCTCCACACATGATTTTAAGCTGATGAGTAAAAAATAAAAATTACTTTGTGGTGACAAAGCAAAGTAGGGGAGGCAGTAGCTCAGTCCTGTCTTGGGAGCCAGAGTGTTGCCGGTCAAGTCCCCGTAAAAACCAGGTAAGGAGCGTGGACTGGTAGCTGGGGAGGTACCAGTTTGCCTCCTGGGCACTGCCGAGGTGCTCTTGAGCGGGGTACTGAACCCCAGCTACTCGAGGCACCTGACCAAGGCAGCCCCCTCACTCTGACATCTCTCCCTTTAATGCATGTATAGGTCCTGTTTGTGCATGTGTGTGTACTTCAGGCCTGTGTGTTTTTGACAACAGAGTGGAAAATATTGAATTTCCCACTGGGGATTAATAAAGTATATCAATCACTGCCTGGACAGACAACAGAGATAATGTTTCTTTGAGATAATGAAACACTGTGTTGTGAGACACTATGTACCGTGCTGGATCACAGGGAGGTGGTCAGGGTGGATGGCAGACATACAAAGAGCAGAATTGCGACATCAGAATCACACATTAGCATCCAGACTGAGAATGTATAAAGAGAACTGGATTACAGCGTTGGAGGCAGGATCCTGCTCATTCCTATGACAATTGCTCAGTGGCAAATGAAGCCAAAAAACTTCAACTTCTGGGATATAAAATTACCTGTATCTTCCATATCTTTGGGCCCATAGAGCAAGCATACTAGAGATTTCCTCCAGCTGAGCAGCTAGCTTCCAGTTTAGCACTTGAATCTTGCTTGGATCTGAACATCTACATTACAGTTCCATAACTAGGCAAACTCCATCTGCTGCTAAGGATCCTGTGGTATGATAGAAATCCCCACAACAGCTACTAAATGGACCTTGCGGTGACTTTGTTTTCTCTACAACTGTTTCCATGTCATAAAAAATCATAACAAAACATTTTATTTTACCTTTACTCCGTGCAAACTAAAAGCTGGTAAATTACAGTACAACGTACATTAAGAAGCCTAATAGTTAAAGGAGTGTCAGTGAGGGGAGAGTCTGTGCCGGATGTGAAAAATAAATGTTGCTATTGTCAGATTTTGTGTTTGAGAAGAGAATATTTAGATGCTCCGTGTTTCCCTTAAAGACAGGCAGTTGTGAGAGAGCCCATTACATTCACTTGATGTTATTGTTAGCTTTAGCATCTCCAGGGTCCCTGTTGCAACAGTATCAAAACGAGCTCCCCGCTGCTCCCCTTTTCTGGAGGCCATTTTGCATCTCTCCTCACAAGCATTTGCGTTAATTTGAATGAGGGATGCTGAGAAATGGTGCAAGTGGAGGCAACTCAGTGTGGAGGTTAGAGATTTCTAACCTTCGCCCAGGGGATGTAGTTACTTACCACACATTTCCATATCTTCCCTTTTAGCTTGCATTCAAATCTTGGCTAGTGATGGTAATTGTGCAACAAGCACTGGGCTGAACAACACAGGCTGCAGGCGAGAAGGCTGCTGTCTTTGAAAGCAACAAGAGTTAAACTTCCACACCAAGCAGAGAGAGATAGAAACAGTGGGGCTATAAATTGCACTGCCTCGCCCCAAAACGGAAAAATCAAAACCTTTGTAGAGACATTAGGGAGGTAATAATGTTTGTCAGAGGCTGTGAAATAAGAGAGCACAGCGAGGCTTATATCCCTGGAAGCATCTTTTCACTGTAGCTACAGTAACTTTAATCATCGGGGTACATATAGTGCTGTGTGCTGTTCTGTACTGTACTGTACTGTGCTGTATGTCCAGCTATATGGAATATAATGTAAATATTATAGACTGCAGAGATCTAAAGAGCACGAACACAGAGCATAAAGATTGTTTATTGATGTAAAATAGCTGCACTCACTCGGCCAGTGTCTTAATATTATTTGAAAGCTATTATCTTTATGGCCTTGTGTGCTCTTTATGTGTGTGTGTGTGTGTGTAGTGGTGAGTCGGGGTTGGGCTGAATTGTGTTCCTTACACAGTAATGAGAGAAACTGAGGGCCTAATGCCAAATACACACACGCACACACTTAGTGTAATACTCTGGGGCATGCACAAAAACACACAAAGTTACTCATCACACACACACACGCACACACACAATACAATAGAAGTACTTATAGACCTACACAGGAACTTCTCCTCCCTCTAACTTCTTTCTCTTTCTTTCCTTCACTCTCTCTCTCTTTTGCACACACACACACACACACACACACACACACACACACACACACAGAGTACATTTCCAGCACTCTGTCCCCAGCACACACTGTAATATGCGCTGTGTTGTGGCATGATCATAATAGGAAGCTAATAGGGGAGTAATGGACTGATGCATTAGCTGCTTTCTCCTGATATCGCCTCCGCACAATGTCACACACTGTTACATTGTTTCCCCCCTGCTGTTGATGAATTCATGGTTATTGCATATGCTTGTAATAAAGGTCATTTTGTGTGTGTGTGTGTGTGTGTGTGTGTGTCAGCTGGACAGAGTCATCTTCTGCGTGTTCTTGCCGACGGATAGGGAGCTGTATCTGCAGAACCTCCCGCTCTACTTCCCTGCTGGTGAGTTGTCTTTCGCACACACACTTTTGTATACACACACACGCAATTGCATACACACAAACACACGCACACACACAATTGCCTATATACAGTGATGACAGCTCAGCTCAATTTAGTTTCACACACAGACAGAGACACACAGCGGTGCGATAAACACTCTGCTTCGTCCACTGTGTGTTATTTGTTCATCCAGTGCACTCGCAAATACACAAGGGCCATTAGACACATAATATTGTGTGTATATATAGCACACCTAATTGTGTTTAATTTCATCAAATAAACATATACTTTGCTCGCCACACAAACACACACACACACACATGTAGTGATATATAAAGCATTTAAATACACATAAAGATGCACAGAAGCTTAAACCCACTCAAGTTTAACAATTTATTTCAATGCATGAAGCACACACACTTACGCTGATGTCACACAGTACATGTGATGTATATATTTTGTATATTAGCATGGCCTTTAGCACAGCAGACAATCTGAGAAGCTCCCTCGTTATTTTACGCATGACTCTATTTGATTTTTTAATCGATGAAATGTATTTGCACATAAATTGACATTTGTTCTGGTGAGTTTCGACACTGTGTGAAATAATTAACACTGAGATGGGGTTACACATATATCATGTAAGTTGAGGTCTGGAATAATTACAGGAAAGGGCAAAGCAGAATAAACTACATGAGATGTACAACATATGTTTATCTCTTTAGATTTATGCACATATTTTATTAGATGTAAGAATAGTACAAAGTGTAATTTTCCAGGTTCACTTGTACCTTCACCAGTAAAGCTTGTTGATTAACACACTGTATCTCATTTGTTTAACTCAAATATAGAAATGATGATAAGTTAAATTAGGTAGATAATGGTGCAGTAACTAATCTTTTTTTATCTCCATCCATTTCAGTCAGTCATGTGTTTGTGTCTTTATGGATAATCCTAAGAGTAGATAGCTGTCTCATCTTCAATGGTTACAACTAAACTGCTAAAGTGCAGCACTCAAGTTATTCTAATGAAGTTTTTTAGTTGTCAAAAAAACACAGGTGCATTACCACCACCATCAAGACATCTACTGAATTACATGTAACCCACAAAAACCAAGGTAGATGATTAAATGTGTATACTGGCTAACAGAAACACATATACATGTGTGGGTAAGCATAAATCAGTCCGGATTTCGTCATTATATCAGACACTTGAAATGACTTTAATGTGGCCACTGTGAGGACAAGACTCAGGGCAGGTGTGTGCAGGTGTGTTTCCACCCACTGAGCAACCTAAGTGGAAACACTGAACACTTTGTAAAAACTCTAAATACTGCAAAAAAGTGTTTATGCATTCCTGGGGTGAAACATTTTGTGTATCAATAAAAGCTAAAGGTGAGAGTGCAATGGGCACAGACTTGGTGAATGAATCATGACATCCATGAAATGTGTGACTTGAACATCTACTAAAAAGATGAAAAATGATGGCATACAAAAATATCCAAGCAGTGTGACACTCTTATAGATATATTATGCACTTGTGACCCACCAAACGTGGGTATTTATCTGAGAGACTTTGCCCTCTGCCTGTATTTTCTTCTTTTCTTATTTTGCTGTGTTCAGGACGTTCCTGTGCACAGCGCACAGCTCAAGTCGTGATTTTATGAGAAGGTAGCAACCAGGTAGTAGCAGCGTTCATCCAAGAGGAAGCTACGAAAAATTGCAGACACAGTGCCAAAAAAAATCAAGTATAGTGAGAAGGGGTGTAACAAACCATCGATCTGGATCAATTCATTGGTCAACAATCCAGTATCATCGATGCAAAGTAAAAACATTGGTCCATATCATCATCTTTAGGATACGCTTTTATTTTGAAAGTCTGTGTCACTGTCAAACAGGCAGATGGTAAGCAGCCAAGAGATAGGCGATGAGGATAACGTTATTAACTCAATAATAAATCAGCTGAGAGGAAATATTTTGGATTTTAAAGAAACAGCTCAACAGATAAAGCACATGACATACTGTATGTTAACAATGCTGTTACCAGATAAAACACAACCTCATGTTACCTGCCTGGCAGGGCATCTCACTTTGCTAACTTCTCACTACAGCAACATTAACTGCTCTGTTTTAACAGTGTTCGGTTGAATAAACGTACATACAGGCTAAAATTCAGCCGTCATTTTCTGTCAGGAAATACAGTGATTTAAATGAATGAGTAAGAAAATAATAACGTTACATATTATTTGTTAAACTATAGGTAGAGGGAAAAAGTCCGCTAGCCGCTAGGCTAATTTATGCAATGTAAACATACTGAAGCTAATAATGGGTGACAAGCAAAAAACAAGTGTTTTGGTCGATGAACCTTGATAGATATTACTGAGCTGAATGTGATACTTTTGTTAAATGATGTTGTTGTTAACAAATGTTTTATGGCTGTCGGGAAAAGTTTGCCTTCAGGGCTTTAGATAGTTTAGGAAACAGATGATTTCTTCCAAAGAGGACTTTCTGACAGAAAGCCCTGAGGGTTATCTTATCTCATGTGCTGTGTAACGTGTGTCAGTTTAAAGTAAACTTTACTGCACCTAAGCAGTTACAATTATTTGCATTATTTATGTGTTTTTTCTCATGTTTTATGGCCTAAAGCAGAAAAGAAAGGGGTGGCAGCTTCTTCTGTCAACAGACTGTGATAAATGGGCAGATAATATCGTCTCATATCAATCGCAGGACCCTGAATCGCATAATCAAAATTGTATCGTTGCAGAGTTTGTAATATCGCAGAATATCATATTGTTGTCCAAAGAATCGATAAAATATCCTATTGTCATGAAAAGGGTGATTACACCCTTTTAATAGTAAGACAAAACTCCAAGTAGAAAAAGCTTGTTCCAAAACCAGAGTCAATCTGGTGTTGGCTTTCACTTTCAGTTTTGCTGGCGATAGTTTAAAAGCAAAAGCCATCAATTCCTGCATAGTATACCTTTAATAACATCATGCCTAATATTCACACAACAGTAGTGGATGAACACATGCATAAATTTGCATTTTCTTTTGCTGATTTTCTGAAAATTGGGATTTGGATGGAAACCTGGCGACTGTGCCCAGCTCTTGATTTCACTCTCACATAGTTAGCAAATAGGAATGTGTGTGTGTGTGTGTGTGTGTCTCCAAATACAGTGTTGGAAAGATGATTTTAGAACTTTTACACATTTTATAGCCAACCGCCTGTTTCATGCCCTCATCTCTGTGTCCATCCCTTTAGCCTGACCAATGACAGCAACTTATTGTTCAGGTAACCAGCATGGTGTGTATTAACATGTGTATTAAGAACCACCAGTGTGTTTGTAGATGCAGTTTTAACCCGTGTGAAATGTCAGTAGTGTGTTGTTCAGACAGGAAACCCTGACATTCCCTTGAATCAACACTTCATATTTTGGAGATAAGTTGTCGGTATTTGTCCCTCAGGTTAATGGAAATGCTTTTTTACTTTCGTTGCCTTCCTGAATGCAGCTAATGGGCGCTGCTGGCCTCAAGCTGACCAGTTTATGAACTGTTGCTGAGAGAGAAAAGCTGTTTCCTCTGTAGGTGAAAAGTGTCTGGTTGGAATGTAAAATAAAGGCTTTAAGCCTCAAAGGTTCGTCCTTCAATCTGCAGGTCCTGTCTCTCCTGCTTTTCAAAATGGACTCAATGAACGTTGTGTGCCATCATTGCAGATTGATCAGTGTGGTTAAATGAAGTTTAGTAAATACGTAAATTTTATGTTGGCTCGAGCTGTGACATGATGACTTCACCCATTTGTTTTGATTACACCCGTGATTGATAGTGTTATAATGCCAAGCAGGCTGGGCTCCTAAACATGATCAGTCATTCACTCAATTATTCAAATTAAGCATTGGTATTACAACTGCAGCCTTAACCTCTAATGTCTTGCTTTACCGCTGCAATAAATCAAACTCACCTCTCGCCTCCAAAACATTTTGAGGGAAAGCTCTCAACCATTGTGCACTCTCTGCTTTTATAAAACAGTATTCTTTTTTTGGCACACAGTTGCTGCCAAAACCAAACCCAAGACCCACAAAACAATGAGACAGACGCTACAAATGTTCACCTCCTCAAGTTTTGTCACAGCTGAACGGTCCTGCATCTAATTTGGTCAAAATCTTACCTGAATTACTCAGATGAAGCAGGGTGTTTCAAACTCTTGGGGATGTAAACAACTAAATAAGTGCCTTGACAACATGCCTCTGTGTGCTTTAAGAACTCACAAAGCAATTAGAATAATCAGCCTTTATTAATGTTCATGTTTCCACCTTTCAGAGTCGTGTGACTAAAAATAGCAGCTTTAAATTAATTGTAATAAGAAGATGTGACACCAAAGCTAAAACACAGCAATCAGACAATCCTTCAAGAACATCTTGGCAGCATAAACAACAGAACGCAACCGCAGTGAGGCAACTTTGACATTGAAGATAAAGCGAGGAGCGTTGTGTTTAATTTTAAATAAAAGGAGGATTTTCACGGTCTCAGTGGCAGCGTAGTCAAAGCAACGGAGAAGTGCCTCTGGGGTTTGAATATATCACTCTGTACATCATTAATATGCATGCTGCTTAACAGTTCAGGGCACTATGTATATACAGTATGCATGACACTTAACATTATTATCTTACCTTTACTGATGTCAGTATGTTTTAAAAGCAGCAGACATAAAAAGCGAAAAACACTTGATGAAAACACACCATAAACTGAGGATTTAAAGTGTTTCACATGTGGCCTGACAGACAAGGCGTCAAAGAAGAGGAAAAGAGAAAAGAGGAGCAGCCTATTAAAAATAAGAGCAGAATCCAATCAACTCTGCAGCCATATCTCCCACATAAGCTTTAAAGTCAGACACTGGGTTAAGAGTCTTAATTTTTTTATCTTTTTGCAGGCAGATCCGACCAGTAGTGGCCGATACCAGGACGGATTTCTCTCATTTCAATGCAGGCCTCAGGGAAGATCAATTGCTAAAAATAATGGGATCTCAAACTGAGATGCCCTTGTACTCTCTACTTCACTCAAAAAAAGAAAACTAAATATGGAGGGAGTTTACTAAGTAGTTTTTTGCTGATAAAAAATGTAACAATGACTCAGCAGAAGCAGCCACTTCACACTGACATGAAACATAAATTTGAGTATGAGCTTAAAGGATAAGGCTGGTGATATTCTATATTTTTCTTGCTATCAACAAATCCTATGAAAATGCCACATCCAACAATGTATTGATCCTACTAATGAGTACTTCCTGTGTATTAAAGCCTGATGCATCATATTCCTGCCATTGTTGTCCAAAAAATAGTAGAACCACATCAGTGAGTCTCACTGCAGTGACATTTGCCTTCATAAAAATGAACTCAGGCACTGTAGTTTATTTTGAGCCAATCCATTTTACACTTTCTCTCTGGCAGTGATGTTCAGTAGAGCATTAAGTGTATTAATCCACTGCTGAAAAAAATAGTCCCTTGTAGGCCTAGTCCACATGTACAGGGGGATTTTTTTTTAAATAGTAAATGGACCTGCACTTGCATAGCACCTTTCTAGTCATCTAACCACTCAAAGTTCTTTTTACACTACTAGTCACATTCACCCATTCACACACACATTCACACACTGGCGGCCGAGGCTACCATACAAGGTGCCACCTGCTACTCAGTAACCATTCACAAGCTCTCACACTGATGGAACAGCCATCTGGAGCAGTTTGCGGTCCAATATCTTTCTCAAGGATACTTCAGCAAGTAGACTGGAGGAGCCTTGGATCAAACCACTCATCTTCTGATTAGTAAAGGCTCTACCTCTGAGCCACAGCCGCCCCAATGTAGCTTTTTCAATGCGTTTTAGTCATTCGTCCACATGCAAAGTGCATTTTAAGATCCTGACACACCAAGTCGACGGTCAGCTGATGGTCAGTGTTGGGCTGTCAGTGAGTGTCCGTGGCTCTTTTCACTGTGGCGTGTCCCGCAGTGTTGGCCTTCGTCAGCGCTAGTTAGAGCTTAGATTCTTTGCCCGAACCTGAATCCGACCCATGGGCCAGGTCGGGCTGTAAATTTCCCGCCACTATCCTCAGGCTTGCCATGGAAAGAAAGACGAGAGTCAGCCTTCATTGTCCACATTCATATCCTTAAAAAAAATGTCGGGTTTAAACCAGGCTTTGGTTCGTAATTACAGTTAATGGGACGATGTCTGGGCCGGGCTCGGACAGAACATGCACAGGCTCGGGTGGGGTCAGGCCGGATTTTTTGGGCCCGATCTAAGCTCTAGCACTAGTCGGCTTTTCTTCTACAGATTCATATGTTGAATGCCGATTCAACATATGAATCAGCATCGGCAACTCTTTACACACTCATTACATCTGAGGACTTAATTGGCGAGACCTTGCAGCGAGAGATTTAAACGTCGCTTCAGCAACTACTGCTCTGGGCATTTTGTGTGTGCCTCTGTTATTGTGGATTTCCTCATCATGATCCATAAAAACTGATCTGATAATCAAGAGTCAGGAATGATTAGGGAGCTGACAAAGAATTCAGGCTTGGGCGGCATCTATTTTTTCATACCTTTATATCAGGATATTTCACTGGGGCTTTCAGTACATAGCGATATTTTTGTAAAAAAAAAAAACCCCAGCTATTTTGCTTATTAACTATACAACTGTTCACCTTCTGAATTCAAGTTTTTCTCTTTTACTGTCGGCCATCGGTTGATATTGGGCTGTGAATGTCTAAATGAATGCCTGTTGCCCTTGTATTGACAATGAGTCCTGCTCTAATGGCAATAGTTAGTCCTTGTCGTCTTTTGTTTTCGTGCTGATTCAGTATGTTGAATCAGCGTAGGAGACAGCAGAGCCTGTTGGTGAATGAAATCACTCTGGCAGTTCAGCTCAGCGTGTGATAAAAGAAACAGAAGTGAGGAAAGTAAACAAAGAGCTAAAGTCAAGAGGGACTGAGACCGAAACAAACGTGTGACATAAGGTAAGATTATTTTTCTTTATCCAAATTTTTAGTCTGTAGTCATCTTAACCAACCTTTCAGTTACTAATTACTGCTCACCTCGTTCTTCAGTTGGGAGTAGGGGTGGTTCATTGATAGGAGCAGTATATGAGGACACAGGGCCGCTGAGGATGAAGCTGTGTCTGTACTTTGTCCTGATACCAGGCGGGACAGGGACAACTGATTTAGTATGAACAGCTTGCTAGACGTTTGCCTGTATTGATGAAATGACGGCTTAAAGAGGAGCAAAATGGAAACACTCAGAATTTTCTGTGAAGATATTAACTAATATCAGTGGGGAATATGTAGTCTGTTTGACTGAACAGGTAAATTTCCTCCACTCACAGACTACACCCACCTTTCTTTGTGAAGAGCTAGGTGACATAAGCCGCCTGTCGCTCTTTCTTTTATCTGTCCCGCCTTTCTTTTTGTTTTTCCTGCCCAGATTTTTCCTTTTGAAGCTGAGACAACTCCAGTGACACTCACTGTTCTCTGTCAGCAATACCATTTGCACCTAGTTTGGGGGGAAGGGCCAAACCATTTTGTGTAAATAAGAGGGGGGGGGGGGGGGGGGGATTTAATTTTTGCCAAAAACAAGAAAAGGAAAAGAAACATTAACCTTTATGAGTACATTGTAAATATACTCTTCTATTATTGATTATTTATGATTATTTCTCCCTCATACAGGACCACTGTTTGGTGTGCTTTTGACAGTGTTTCAGCTGTGTTTTTGCATTTTAATTTGGAGGGAGATTTTCTATAACAGTGGTTGTGTAGATGGGACTGTTACAACCCAGTATGTGTCTAGGGGTAAGGGAAGCAACATAAAACCAAACAATTAAGTGAATAAGGCAAGCTGCCGTTTATTCATTCACAAAATAAACAATACAAGCTACGCTTTATTAAAAAAGCGGCACAGAAAAGAAAAACACGCTGGCAGGCTCTGTAACACAACCCGGAAATCGGGCTTCACGAAAGGAGCCTCGGCGGTAAATTACATTTAAATAAAACAAACTCAGGAAAGGGCGGCGGGTGACGGCAAACCATAAAACAATTAAAACAAAACTCTGACCTGTCACCAACAAAAAAAACACCCCAACTAACTTAACTAACAAAACAACACTCAAACCGACACCCATAAAGCTAGTGGAAAAAAATACCCCTGTACATGTGGACTAAATGTTGGTGTGAACTTAGCTAAAAAAAAAATAGTGTCAAGCTGTTTTAGACAGTTTTACAGTTCCAACTTGTTTTAAAGATTTATGTCTTCACTTTAGTATTCAGTGTGCTCGGAGGGCTACAGACAGGGCAGGGATGACAGAGAGTGTTGACAGTTCGTTGGGATTTCTTAACAATAAGAAAAATACACAATAACAGCAGCCTTATCCTTTAACAGTTTGTAATAAACCTCATTTCCCAATACTACAGCAAGCCCAATAATTTGAAATCAATAAGTCACAAATTAATAATTGTGAAGTAGAAATAAAAATGCAGCAGCCAACTTCAGTTTGGGGACACAGTCTATCATCAATCACAAATATTTGGTCACCAAGAATTTGACAACCAAATACATTTACAGTTTACCAAATCAGTTCTTGATCACATAAAGGTGCACTAATATACAAAAGTTCAAAGTGACTCTTGCACTGATGAACCCACAGACAATCTGAGCATCTTTCAACTTGTCTTTTTGGTTTTGGTCTGCAAACAGGCAGCTGCTATTAGCATACAAAGGAGGATAAAACAAAGACAAAGCCACTGTGTTCTACCTACTCTGCTCTAAATGTAAGAAAGATAAAAGCCCTATTCACATGGGACCAGAATTACCTGGGGACCTCTAGTAATTTGTCATAATTGCGGAGGTCGTCTCTGATCTAAATCCTGTGCTAATCTACCATGTCTGTGATTTGTCAAGTAAAGATTTCACTGCAAATTACTCACCATACTTCGACAAACAGAGGTTGTGCGATTTGTCCTGTGTGAATCGGCATCTTGTGATAAGGGGTCTTATTTCTTATATTTTGTTTTGTTTGTTTGTTGGTTTTCTCTGCGCCTTTTTTCTGCCTGTGTGTCTGAATCGCTTTGTTTGTTTAACCCACATCAGAAAAAAAAGGTTAATACTGCACATCACAGCTGGTGGTGCTGTGCGTCATATCTGGAGGATAATGGCGAAGATAGTGGAGCATGTAGCAGAGAAAGTGCAAGACAGGAGCTGGAGCAGAACAAAACAGAGCGAAAAAAAGAGTAAATATTGACCTGAATTCACCATTAACTGAACCCTGAATTAATATGAATGTTGCTGTGTGAGCAGCTGTTTAATAACATGTTTGCTAAGATGATATTGAGGTCATAATATATGAGAGCTGTGTTTACGGCTCGTTCCTCTGCCCCCAGCTGACCGGAAAAAATCAATGAACGCAGCTTTAAAGGCTTATGTGTGATATTAGCTGTGATTTCATGGTCAGATTGCTAAGTTGAGTTATTTTATATATAATGAATACTGAACCATGAATCCATCCAGCTTTGGAGTCAAGCGGCCTGTTTTTATTTTTCTGTGATGATGCAAACTCATCTTCACTCAACAAGCCATAGTTTCACACTGTGACACAGCATCAGCTCTTCACTTGGAGCATGAAATCAGCACTTTCACATCTTCACACTGGGTCGGTGGACTAAAGAGGTTATTTTGCAAAAACGCAGGTGTGTCCCTTTAAAAAAAAGTCTGCTCTAGCTGTTGGTGTCTTTCTCCTCTAATGGATGTACAGCAGGTTTTGTAGCAGCAGTGAGCGAGCAGTAGCGGTGCTTGGCTGGTAGATGGACCGGAACTGTCTGTCTGTGTGACAGAGCTGCTGCAGGCAGGCCTCCAAGTCTCCACTATAAACCTTATGTGTCTCCAACACCTGGCACTACCCACACTGGCTGTCTGTTTGATGTGTATGTGCGCGTGTTTGCATGTTTCCAGTGTGTCTCTAGCCATGTTGGACTGAGAGCGACTAATCCGTGCTAACAGATCCCTCTGAAGCAAGCAGACGCTCCGAAAGCCAAAATGCTATTTAACTGCTGCATGACCAAGGTAAAGTGCTCGCTTCCCTTGTTTTACAAGTTCATGTTTTTTTCTCTCCCAGCTCCCACAGAGGCCACAGTGAAGAGTAAACTCTGAGAGAGTGGATTTGTCAGTTGCTGTGGATACACACTGCTACGCTCAACATCCAGATGCCTCCTCCTCGCTGTTGTCGCAGATCAAGACTTGTTCAGCAGGAAGATAACTCCTGAATGAATGATTGCTGTTTTTTCAAGTGCAAACTGGCTGTTCTGCAGATGTTCATTAGTTCCTCTGTTTTCCCACAAACTGTAGCGGTGTCTTCTCTCTTTGGTGAAGGTGTCAAATGATAATTCTTGTGGAAAATGGACATTAAGCTGCACTCTAACTTGTATTGTCTGCAATCAGCTTTGCATTCAGCTTTGATTTATGTGTCTTGTGCGATTTGAATATTGGGATTCCGGTGTGTGTGAGACAATTACAAAAGCTTATTAAAACGAGTCACACAGGCTCCTGGTGTGTATGAATTGATTATTTCTCAGGATGCGATACGAGTCAGTGAGCCAAGGCGTCACGAGGGAGCACTTCACATGAATATTTGCTTCTTAGTTTTCTCACATCTGAGTGTGCAGGAGACAGGAAGAGGGACTTTATCTGTCAGCAGTGGAAGTAACTACGTAGACTTACTCAGGCACCGTACTCGGGTAGTTGTAGGTTACGTCAGTATTTCTATTTTATGTTACTTTATACGTCTTCACTATATTTCATCGTACTTTTTAATGCACTTTATTTGCCCCTTGTTGTGCTGGTTACATTTAAGACTCAAACACACAAACATATCTACATCTGTAGATTAAACTACACAGCAATTGGCAGCAGTAGCATCAGTAGATCTGGGTCATGCGGTTTATATCAATACCATGGTATTTACAGTGTGTGCAGTGTTTTTCCAATATCACACAACAGCAGTTAAAAATGAGCCTTCTGGCTAACACTGTGGATCAATGTTCATTGTCCTGAAGAATAAAACAAAAAACGATATTTGAAACAGCAAATGTGTGCAAAATCACATGGAATATTGGTATTAGTTAGTATTAGCTTATTTTAAATGTGTAAAAAAAAAAAGATATGAACAGACAAACAAGCAGACAGACAGAAAAAAAGTAATATTTACAAATGAATGAAATGAAAAGCATGTATGAAAAGCAACATTCGAAAAGGAGTCGGGTGACGTATAAACAAGTCCCACTCCTCCATAAGTCACAGCTTCCTTTTATAGATAAACCTGTACCTGAGACTTTTCTAAAAATGGTCTTTGCCTCACACACAAAAAAAACCCAACATTTATATCCTCCACACTTCCAGCATGTCTCGTCCTGTACCAATAATCAAATAATCAAATTCATTTTCAATGTAATGAACTGTGTTCCACTGTAATGATTTACATAAGGAGAAATGTTTTACAGATGTAAATCAGAAGCACACAACTTTGCCTAGATGAATTAAATCAATGTATTAAAATGATAACAGAAGTATTATCACCATATGATAATAGTGACTTATCACTGAGCCCTTTTTCATCATGAATAAGTATAAGCTGTAATAATTTGACACAACTATGATGTACAGTGATAATATATCACTCTGAAAGGAGAAATTCAGCAACACAAATATTTTAACGTTTGATCTCTGTTTTTGGTCTCTACTGACTCCTGAGGGAAATATTTGGCTCTTAAGCAGCTAAATACTGCCATTTGGTGCTGAGCAGGTAGTGTACAGTGAGTAAACAGCTGCCTGCTGCGGCTGGAAACGACACCATGAGAGCAGTGAGAGTGAACCAGAACAGTAAAGTTGCAGCTGAGCCACTTAACAATGCGCTGAAGCTCAGGATGGAGCTCCATAAAGCTGAGCTGCAGATTCAGGTGATGATTCTCTTTGGGTTCAACCCAGTCACCAGAATAAATGTTGGGATTTTGTAACCACAGATATATTAAATTTTCATATGCAGCAGATATGTTGGAACTTTAAACTTCAATTTTCAATTTTATATTATGACAACAATTTGATTAATAAGTGATTACATGTGGGCACAAAACCCACTTGGTCGGGGCTAGGAAAACATAATGTTTATGCTTAAAATACCTGATTTCTGTTGCCATAAACACAGCTGGAAATGACCTGAACTAAAAATACCCACTCTTCTTGGTCTCGCACACCAGTCTACAGCTCTCCGCTGCTTGGCAGACGTCCAGTGGCACAGTGGAAGGTAAACCCACCTCTTTTTTCTTGCCATTTACAGCATGCCCACCTATCATCCAAACAGCCACTGGAATATATAGGAGAGTGTGCCCACTCCCTCCTCTGTAACCTACCCATCTACCAAGTAGTACATGCTGACCTGCATCACTTTAGAAATGTTGATATGATACGTTTGAAATGTACAAACGTAACATATCTGTGGTTTGCAGAAAAGTACAGTGGCAACATTTTATTCTGGTGACAGGGCTGGTAGGTGGTAGACTCCTCACACATTGACACATTAGTATTAAAAAATTATTTATGACGCTTCTGTCCTTTTGTTAAAGGCACAGCACCATGGTGAGCAAGTGGTTAGCATTGTCGCCTCACAGCGAGAAGGTTCCTGAGGTGGGGGAGCCCTGATTATACTTTAATGAAAACATCATTATAAATATTACATTCCACCTCTGCCAATATATCCCCCTAAATTCTTTACACAGGCAGCTGCTGCTCAGGAGGTAGAGCGGGTAGTTCCTCTGGTTCACATGTTGAAGCATCCTTGGGCAAGATGAAACCCAAATTGCACCCACTGGCTGTGCCATCGGTGAGTGAATGCCAGACTTTTACTTGTCAGTGTTATACGGTCGTGTTTGGCTACTAATTTAACTTGAGTAAAGGATTTGAATTCCTCTTCTGGCAGCAACAGTAATTTCACAGTTTTCACATTCCTAGACTCCCCGTTTTTGGACGCCCACAGCACCTGTTCATTTTTAACAACAATCATCAATCCTCCCCCTTCTCTCCTTTTTTCTCTTTATTTCCTTTTTGTCTCCGTGCTGTCCAAATGCCATCCACCAGGCTGCCTGTCAGAACTCACCATATGTGTATTCATGCCGGCGCCATCATGCTTCTCCCTACAGCGCATCTGTACGAGTTTTTAATTGTTTGTTGCAGGATGTAGCCGTCACGTGTCGGTGGGACGCAGGCGGTGATTTGTGTGAAGCGAATTGAGTGTTTAGCGAGCCACCGTCCCGCCCCGCGACTTTCATCTGCCAACAACCATCTTTATTGATTCCAAACAATCTGCCACGGTGGCGCAGACACACGGGAAGGAGGGGGGTGCAGTGTGGGGACGAAGGGAGGAGAAGGGTTGTAGGGGGAAAATAAACTACAAAGAATATCAACAGGAAATTGGGAGAAAGCCCCCTTTTACTATAAAAGCTTCATCTGTCACAAAGGGGATTGTCTTTTCCTCTACTGAGCTCTTTGATTCCCGCTCCTTCTGGGCCTCCGTCACTTCTCCTTCCTCCTCCTCATCGCTCTGTCTCGCTGTTTCACTCTACAGGATGGTGGAAAAAATAAACAGATGGAAGAGGGAGGGATAAAGAGACGGCGAGAGGAAGGATGTAGGAGTTCAAACTGAGAGAGGGGGAGGGAAAAAAGGTGGGGATGAGAGGATGAGAGGATGCAGAGCCGGCAGGAGGATGGAGAGATGGAGGGAGAGAGAGGGATGGAGGGCCTGATGAACTCATCTAAAGGCGCTCTGGGTTTTTTAATAAGCAGCAGACTGTGAAGCTACTCTACAACCAGTCACTCTGAGTAATGAGAGGGAGAGAGGGAGAGGATGAGAGGATGAAAAGACAACGAGACTCATTATCCTCCGACCAATTTTCATCACTGTCCCGTCAGTAATCTCTCTCTCTCTTTCTTTCTCTACGGGACTCAAACAGTCCGCAGCTCTGTTTGAGATGACAGATGAAAAAACAATCACGCTAACTGTTTCGTTAACTTGAAGGCTGATTCCCTGCCATCTTCCTGAGCATACACTGATAATCCTGTTGGCCCTGAAAATTACTAGCCGCACACGGCCCGCCAGCGCACCTGCGTGTGTGTGTGTGTGTGTGTGGCCTTAATTCCTTCAACAGTTAAAGTTGTTGTTTGTACTGTGTGGAAGTGCGTGTGTGTGTGTGCTGAAAAATGTCCACTGCTTGTTCGGTTGACAGTATCCGACGGCTGTGAACTCTCAGGTGTTTGATGAAGAATTATTTCAGGCTGACGACTGCTGTTGCTGACTGTGTTGGTTGCAGTCTAATACAGCAGGTTACTGCCTTGTCAACATTTTCTTGGCACTTCAACATCTTTGCTGCTTGAGTTTCTTCCAGCAGGAAGAAGGAGAACACACTTCACATTATAAGTCTGTGTTTTTGATCATTGCTTTTGCATTGTGTTCATTTAATCTAAGTGGCTCTTATTCAGAACCTGTATTTCTTGGCTGGCTGAAGTGCTCTTATAGAGGGATGAAGAAAATGGGCGCTCTTTCAATTTTGCTTCAAGTTTTTTTTTTTCATTGCAGCTGGTTCACTTGATTTTATGATACCGAGACTTAATCTGATATTGTTGCGTCAAAAAAACAAAACAAAACAAAAAACAGTTGTTAACTATAAACCCTGTATAGATGAGTACTGATTGCTATCATTGTTGTACAGCATGGCTCTGGTTACACCCTTTGTAAAACATGATGGTACCGAAATTGGCATCACCCTTCAAAACTAAAGCCTTATGCTATCGGCCTACATGTTGCCGTCTTTTTTTACTGGTTGGACTTTCCAGTGTAAAATATTGCCAAATTGTTTTAATTTTGCTAACAGCTAATGTTACACTATTTAATTCATTCTTCTTTGCTTCTCTAAAACAGTCTTTGACAGTGGCTGCACAGCACAACTTGTTGAGTAGGATTCTGTTTTAGTGCAGCGGAGAAGAATTGATTTTCAGGAAACATAAGTCCCAACACTTTCAGTATGGTACCTTTGAAACCAAAAGTAACCCTTCAGACATGGCACCTAGACCCTAGTATTTCCACCACAAAAAGTACTTTTAAATGTGAGCAGGGTTGTTGTCACTCACTGCTCCGTCCAGCACTCACTGTATTTCCTCATTACTGGTGACGCAGATGGAAGTCTGCACCTCGTTTATCGTCCACAGAACGAGGCTGCCAACACCAACACCAACATTTTCAGAACAAAATAGAACAAGCTGCAGTGAGAGTCTCTCTCCATGGGATATTTAAAAATAGCATGTTTGTGCATTTAGTCCTTCTCAGGCAAGCTCAGGGGTTTAGTGTTGCCAGAGCCCACGGGAACGACACTCAGCGACGCTATTTTTATCTCCAAGTAAGGATGGGAATATATGCTGTCCTGGTTGAAATTAATATATATAAACACTTGAAGATCCGCTCATTACTAAAAGTGTATGTCATGTAAAAACAACAGTAATTTTCAAAGTTGTCACAGTGAAATTTAAGGTGTGCTGATGGATTCATGTCATCAACTCATGCATCAAGTAACATTTCAATTTCACGTTCCACATTAAAAGTCGCCCAGTGATTTTTTTTTTTCTCCAGCTACAACTCATTTGAGAAGCAGCAAAACATCCTTTTATTTTATGGTTACAGTTTACTAATAAAACTCTCCACGGTATGAACAGTGGTTACATGAGCTTCAAAACCAGACACAGACTCAGCCCTGAGCAGAGTGACCGTCCTCTATTGACCAATCAACAGACTGCAGTGTTCACAGCTCCACCTTTTAGCACCAGATCTGTGTGCTAGGTACCCCAACAGAGATCAGAAATGGGGACGGTATGGAGCGGGTCCATTGGTATCATCCACAACTGTTCCATTCCTAGCACAAGGCCTCGCCATTTCAAACGTCTGTAAGACATTTCCTTGGTGATGCTCCAGCTACCTGTTTCCTTGTACAGTTGAAGATTGAAGATTTTCTTTAGCCAGGAGATCTGGCATATTCATCTGAGGCATGCATTGTGAAAGGCTTCCACTCTGTCATGTCTGTTTTGACCACTCGCCAGCTCTGTGAACTGTACAGCAGGGGAAACTGCCAAGTTATCCAGGTGTGAAACTACTTAAATGCCCAATGTAGCATTTTAGCAGTATTGGAGGTATTTCTGATACTGCTATCTGTATCAAAACAACTTTAGTTGCAGGCCTGGGCAGTACAGTTAATAAAGGGTCTCTGTGAACCCAGGGTGGCTTTATCCCCTCGCCAACATTTATAGATATTTTATGCTCAGTCTAGTGCTTTTGATTAAATGTCTCTCATCCATAACATCATCTTCATATAGTTGTTTTTTTTTACCACCCCCGCTTTCCCTTTTAAAAACTTAATGTTGTAGGTTATTTACTCAGAGTACATTTTAACTGACCTACTTTTTACTTTTATCCTGTGTTATGTTGAATTTGCAAGAAAACGTTGTCTTTCTCACATGCCTCCATGGTGAACAAAGAATCCAAAAGCAGAGGATTTATCCAGTCATGTGCTCAGTACTTCCCAAACAGACAGACAGACAGAACTGACCAATCAACAGACTGCAGTGTTCACAGCTCCACCTTTTAGTACCAGATCTGTGTGCTAGGTACCCCAACAGAGGAGGGACCGAAAATGGGGACAGTACGGAACGGTTCCATTGGTACCATCCACAACTTTTCACAGGGGAAAGAAAGTGTACCGAACTGAACTGTACCGTACTGCTTGGTGGAAACAGGGCTTACTTGTTCAGTTTTTGGTGTTTGGTAAGTAGTAAGCATACAAGTAGAATTATGAGACTTGGGTTATACTGCACAAGTTGTGTGAGAGTTTGTAAACAGATGTTTTGAAATAGTTTTGCTTAACATGGTCTCCTATGACGTCTATTCATCAAGAATGTTCTCAGTTTTTTAGACTCCTTGTTCACCACGGAGGCGAGAAAAACGAACTTGTCTTTTGAATTCAGAATAACACAGGCTGAGTAGCTGATATATAAACGGTTGTTTTGGTGGTGACGTATTCCTTTACCAGGGAAACAACAACAGTTGTCAGCAGTCGTCCTCTAATCCTTCAGTCATTTGTGTGACTGACTGATTTGTTGCAGACATTTCTCTGCCTGACACCTCTGGCCTGTCGGCCTCTCTCTGCCGTCGTGGGATATTATCTCCCTGATGGGCCTCACAACCCTGCAGGCTGCCGGCAGAGGGTTATGGCTCCTGCTGTTGAGATTCAGGTCGTCGTACATTCAGCGAGCTAAGAGCTTTGAATGAACAGCTTTATAACAGTGACAAAATGAGGTATTATTCCGGAGGGATTCTTGGTAGGTAAAAGTGCACTGAACAACAAAATAAATGGTGGTTTAGGGAGCTATTAATCACAATTACTTAATCGTACTTAATCACAATCATAAACACTGTTACAAAAAGAGGCTTGTATTAGACTAAATTAGCAGTCACCACAGTGGGATGTGAGTTTTTCAAGCAACATGAGGAAACTCCAGATATTAACATTTATATGAAAAACAAACATGACAGCATTCGGCAAACAGCCAGAGTCCATTTTTCTGAGATCCCTTTAAGAACATCTTGTCAATGTTGGATTAAAATGTGAAGCTCAAAGGTCATTTCTGACATTGTAACCAACAATCTCATCACAAAGTTTCTTTAAAAGTTAACCATCCTCTCATCCCCTAAATATACTGCGTTAACATCAGTGCACACAAATGAGTGTTACTTCAATATAGACAGGCCCATCAGCTCTCAAATAAGCTACAGTATACATCACCATCTGTAAGTGTTTGAACAGTGACTCATCATTTGTTGTGCTGGATCTGTACTCTAGTTATTGGATGTGAAATGAAACAATGACTGTGAAGAGGTTTTTACACCCGTACCGAGTGAACAGTGTATAAAGTGTAACCCTGTGAATGTTGTATAAGCTTTTAGCTTCCTTTAAAGGTCCAGCCTGTAGGATTTAAGGGCATATACTGGCATGATATAATAGGTATGTTTTCTTTAGTGTATAATCACCTGAAAATAAAAATGGCTTTCTGGTTTTTGTTATTTTAGATTGAGCCGTTTAAATCTACAAAAGGAGCAGTTTCTCACCCACGAGTCCGCTGTACTGCACTGCTGCTGTGCCTCTACAGCAGCCCAGAGTGGACAAACCAACCTATGACTCTAAATAGGGCAATTTGCGATTTTGTGTTTTTTGCATCAGCCACCATAGTTAGAAGCCTCCCTGCAACGAGTGTCAGAAACACAGAGATTCTTTATTTCTTCACATTTTCTTCACAACTGCTGTATTCAGTGTTTTCACTGTTTAAATCATCTGGTTTGTTCATTTTCAAGAAGACAATTTGGCTTCTGGCAAAAACCTCCTCAACATCTGGATCTTAACTTACCGGAGAAATTGGTGACTACACATTAGCAGATGCTGAGCTAACAGGCTGTCTGGGAGGGTAGGAGAAACACTGGTTAGTAATGTGAAACTGTTTTATTCTTAGCTGTTACCGGTTTTAATGAGGCCTGTACTATGAAGCCAGTTCATCCTCTCGTTATCTGGTTTGACTAACCCTAACACTGGCTGTCTGACTGACAGGTACCACAAAGCTAGTTAGCAACTAGTTCAGTCAGCTCTGGGCTTTCCTATCCAGCTGCTGTACAGGCGCGTTCATGTGAAAGAGGCAGGGGTGTTAATTATGAGTGACATCATCAGAACCATGAAGGAAGTCGGCTGCTTCTTATGATATGAGATGAAATGGGATCAAAAGTGTCTGGGACTGCGACACAGTAAAATGTCAGTGATGCGAGATGTAAATGGAAAATGCAGAAATATTGTAAATACTATACACCATCAGCCAAGACTTAACTTATAGGTATTTCAATTTCTTGTAGGTATTTCCAGGCTATATCAATCAATCAAATCTAATTATATATCACATTAGTTTAGAGTATTTTGCGCCATTTTGTTGAAAAAAAATAACAAATCTACTCTGGATATGTCACATAAACACTTTAAAGTGCAGACTGTTTCTGCTTCCGAAGAAAAGTAGCCTAGTTAATGAATAATGAGGTCTCTCTGTCCCAAATGTTGCATTTAATGACAGCCAATTAACAATGCATGGATTATTTTTCTAATAAGATATCAGCAGTTTTATCCTAGTTCTCATCACGCAGGTGTCTCATTTTGATGGAATCAGAGAGTAAAATATGAACACTATCACTGTAGACTGAAAACAACTTGGCATAAGTTTAAATCCTGCTAAAAGCATGTGTTAGTGTTGTAAACAATCTCTGTGTTTGTTAGAAGCTCTGTTTTAAAACAGGTGGAAATAGAGCCCTGGGACAATGACATGATTCTGCTGACCTTTAACAATATATAGGCTACTACATGGATACTTGTTTTCTTCTGTGATCTGATTGGTCACAAGTCAGGATGTTGACAGCCTAAGATCTGACACTCTGAAGCAGGTTAGCTGTTTAGCACAAGTTACCATGGTGATTTATCCCGTTTAAAAGGAGAACCAGATTCGTGGTACTGAAAACACTCAGCTGACCCTGAAGTTACCTCGCTAACTTCAAATCCTGCTTCGTAATACAGGCCTCAGGTCTGTGTGTTTTGTAGAGAAAGAGACCTCTGCTGATAATTCAGCTTCCAGGAAAAACCTCCTGAACAATTAACACTGAAGGAACTCGAACCAGGTGAAGTTTCAGCTGTTTGCAATCTGCTTCCCCCTAAATCTTACACACTGTTTCTTTAATTTCTAGTTGATGTATATGTGAGTGTATGGATGTGTAAGTCTTATCTTATAAAATATCTTACAGTAATTGTAATTTTTAATGTGTGAACAAATATGTATGACACAGCCTGATTCCCTCAGTCCACCCTCAGTCACTGTTTCTCATAATATGTGCTTATACAAAAATGTGTCACTGTCTAAAAACTTACTGACTGCACTGTACACCACAGACACAACAGCAGATGCTTGAATGCAGACAGAAAGTTATCTCGCTCAGCCATATTTATAGAAACTTGCATTAAAATGTAAACATACCGCACAGACATTCCCCCAGAGTCTAGAGATAAATGTCAGTTCTCTGATGTTTGCATGATTTTTTAGCTATCTTGGAACGCAGCAGCATCTCTGGGCTGCTTTTTCTTTATAGTGTTTCCCCTGAGATTAAAATACAACCTCATAGAAATGTGGATAGAAATCATGTAGGAGGACGGAGAGACCTGCTTGAAAAGTAGTCCTACACATCTCTCCATTGTGCTGATGTCAAACAAATTATAAGGAAGTTAAATTAGTCTTGATGTTGCTGGAGTCAGACCTCTTGGAACCAATTCAGAAAACCCTGCTGAGCTCTGGACCCTGGTGGTGGAGGAGCGTTGGAAACAAGAATGAGTGTGTGCTCTGTTTGTGTGTGTGTGTGTGTATGTGTGAGTAATCAGTATGTATTAGTGAAATGTTTCAGGCGTTTCAAGGTATTTCTCTTCCACGAAAATTGTAAGTCGCCAGCAAAATGTGGGGGGAAGACAGCGGCCGGCACTCAGAGAGGATCTGGCAGTTAGGTGAGATGGGTGATGTGTATGGATGAGGCCATGATGGAGAGAGCGAGAGAAGAGGGAGGAGGGCGATGTTTACGGGTGGGGGGTAGCGAGGCCAGTAAACTGCTTGTGAAATGAAAATGGCTCTTTAGCAGAATCCAGGACACTTGGGCGCTGCGCTGGATCAATGTCTCTGATTTACTGTCTGAAAGCCTGTCAGAGGGAAAGAGAGGCAGACGGGGGAGACGGAGGCCGGTGGAGGGGGGGGAGGCCGGACAGAGAGAAGTTAGAGCTTAGAGGTAGAGGAGTCCTTTAATGGAAGGAGAAAGAGGAGAGACGGGGAGCGCTAAGGATGGAGAGGGAAATTGTCCATCAGAGTGACGAGGAGGCAGAATCAGAGGGATTGCTCCTCAAGTCCTCACGGCCGAGATACAAAATCAATCTGTCAAGACGATGGGGAAGGGCAATCTTGTTTTGTGCAGGGAATTGGTGCAGCCATTTCGGGTAAAATCAATAGGGGACACATGGCGCTTCTTAAATGCTTACTGTCCCACAGAGGCCAGCTGTACTGACTAACAGGGGAGCGTACGTAGGCAGTACACAAATCTTTAACTTGACCTGTCTGGAAGAGATCTGTATTCTGTTGGTGGCCAGCGCAAGAAGCGGTGGTTTCTGCTGTGCTCTGAGGAAATGCATGTAAATGATAAAAAGACACCTGTGAGGAAGAATAAACTGTCTTCCTCTGATAGGTCGGCCTGCTGGGGATTATTTTATTAGTTATCAGATCATGTCTTGATTAATCGTTTAGTGTATAAAATATCAAGCAGGAGTAAAAAGACCAATGCTAGTTGTTGTGTGAGTCAGGACTCAGACAATGGTGCTTTAGCTAAACGCTTATGTTCAGCAGGTTATTCTTACATCATTTTTTTCTTTGTTTTTGCCAACATAGTATATGATGACCTTTTTCAGGGTTATTGAAGACATACTATACTATGACTTTTTTTCTTTGTTTTTGGACGACATACTATACTTTGACTTTTTTTTCATGATTTTGGACGACATGCTATACTATGACTTTTTTTCTTTGTTTTTGGACGACATACTGTACTCTGACTTTTTTCATGATTTTGGACGACATACTATACTTTGACTTTTTTTTCATGATTTTGGACGACATGCTATACTATGACTTTTTTTCTTTGTTTTTGGACGACATACTGTACTCTGACTTTTTTCATGATTTTGGACGATATACTATACTATGACTTTTTTTCATGATTTTGGACGACATGCTATACTATGACTTTTTTTCTTTGTTTTTGGACGACATACTGTACTCTGACTTTTTTCATGATTTTGGACGACATACTGTACTCTGACTTTTTTCATGATTTTGGACGACATACTATACTATGACTTTTTTCATGATTTTGGACGACATACTATACTATGACTTTTTTCATGATTTTGGACGACATACTGTACTCTGACTTTTTTCATGATTTTGGACGACATACTATACTATGACTTTTTTCATGATTTTGGACGACATACTATACTATGACTTTTTTCATGATTTTGGACGACACACTATACTATGACTTTTTTTCATGATTTTGGACGACATACTATACTATGACTTTTTTCATGATTTTGGACGACACACTATACTATGACTTTTTTTCATGATTTTGGACGACACACTATACTATGACTTTTTTTCATGATTTTGAACGACACACTATACTATGACTTTTTTTCATGATTTTGGACGACATACTATACTATGACTTTTTTTCATGATTTTGGACGACATACTATACTATGACTTTTTTTCATGATTTTGGACGACACACTATACTATGACTTTTTTTCATGATTTTGAACGACACACTATACTATGACTTTTTTTCAAGATTTTGGACGACATACTATACTATGACTTTTTTTCATGATTTTGGACGACATACTCTACTATGACTTTTTTCATGATTTTGGACGAAATACTATACTATGACTTTTTTTCATGATTTTGGACGACATGCTATACTATGACTTTTTTCATGATTTTGGACGAAATACTATACTATGACTTTTTTCATGATTTTGGACGACATACTATACTTTGACTTTTTTTCATGATTTTGGACAACATACTACACTATGACTTTTTTCATGATTTTGGACGACATACTATACTATGACTTTTTTCATGATTTTGGACGACATACTATACTATGACTTTTTTTCATGATTTTGGACGACATACTATACTATGACTTTTTTTCATGATTTTGGACGACACACTATACTATGACTTTTTTCATGATTTTTTACGACATACTATACTATGACTTTTTTCATGGTTTTTGACAACATACTATACTATGACTTTTTTCATGGTTTTTGACGACACACTATACTATGACTTTTTTCATCATTTTGGACGACATACTATACTATGACTTTTTTTCAAGATTTTGGACGACATACTATACTATGACTTTTTTTCATGATTTTGGACGACATACTATACTATGACTTTTTTTTCAAGATTTTGGACGACATGCTATACTATGACTTTTTTTTCATGATTTTGGACGACATACTATACTATGACTTTTTTTTTCAAGATTTTGGACGACATACTATACTATGACTTTTTTTTCATGATTTTGGACGACATACTATACTATGACTTTTTTTTCATGATTTTGGACGACATACTATACTATGACTTTTTTTTTCAAGATTTTGGACGACATACTATACTATGACTTTTTTTTTCAAGATTTTGGACGACATACTATACTATGACTTTTTTTCATGATTTTGGACGACATACTATACTATGACTTTTTTTTCATGATTTTGGACGACATACTATACTATGACTTTTTTTTTCAAGATTTTGGACGACATACTATACTATGACTTTTTTTTCATGATTTTGGACGACATACTATACTATGACTTTTTTTTCAAGATTTTGGACGACATACTATACTATGACTTTTTTTGGATGACATACTGTGACTTTTTTCATGACTTTTTTTTATGACTTGTCGTCCAAAATCATGAAAAAAAGTCATAGTATAGTATGTTGTCCAAAATCTTGAAAAAAAAGTCATAGTATAGTATGTCTTCAAAAATCATGAAAAAAAGTCATAGTATAGTATGTCGTCCAAAATCATGAAAAAAGTCATAGTATAGTATGTCGTCCAAAATCATGATAAAAGTCATAGTATAGTATGTCGTCCAAAATCATGAAAAAGTCATAGTATGGTATGTCGTCCAAAATCATAAAAAAGTCATAGTATGGTATGTCGTCCAAAATCATGAAAAAAAGTCATAGTATAGTATGTCGTCCAAAATCATGAAAAAAAGTCATAGTATAGTATGTCGTCCAAAATCATGAAAAAAGTCATAGTATAGTATGTCGTCCAAAATCATGAAAAAAAGTCATAGTATAGTATGTCGTCCAAAATCATGAAATACTGATCTCTTTTTCATGATTTTTAATGACATGTTTTACTTTTTTTTTTCTTCATGGTAATTGTTGACATACTACACTATGACTTCTTTTAATATCTTTATTTCATGTTTTTCTTTTATGTGGTGTGGATAAAGTGGATCCAAACAGAGAAGACAGTAGACCACAGGAGCTCAAAATCATCATTCTTTATTCAAGGAAACAGCAATTGAACATCACACAACCAAATTAAGGATCCAACAACGACTGAACTGAAACCCAGGACTTAAATACAAACTAGTGTCACGATGGGATGGCGTTCAGGTGAAGAAAAGGGACGGAGAAGGTCAGATGAGGGTAATAAAGTGATGAGGCAGAAGAACAGACAGGGAGCTGATTGGCTGGGGAACATCTCAGGAGAAGAGACAGACTATTGAGGCTGTGTCTGATTTTGCAGTGTGCAAGCACATCGATTGTCAGAAGTTGCAACATTGGATGACAGCACATTCAGGAGACTGATGACCAGCAAATTAACAATCATAGGAATATTAACTGTTTAAATAATAATAATAATAATAAAGTAATCATAAATATAACCAACATCAAAATAGCATAAGTATTAATAACAATGACAGAGAAATGTATAACCTATGTAATATTACTATTGTTAGAATCTACTATGTGTGCTCATTACTTATTGCAAAACACCATCACAACTGTCTGGGTTGACCTCCATCTCTGGCGAACTCAGTGAAAGCATTTTGTTTTATCTCCATGGTAACGGATAAATGAGAAAGAGGGTCAAGGTTCATTGCCTACTCCATACAAAAGTACATTCCTTTTAAGGACAGCTGCAGGACCTACTAAATGTAAAAGGAAAAAAAATATGTGATTCAGAACGCACCCTGGGACTAATGTAGAAAAACACACAAAGACAAAGACGGGATATGAAAGCAAACATGACACGAGGATGAATCTACAAAATAAAACAGGAAAATGAAAGTATTGAAATGGACCTCAGGTGATTAAAATATGACGCATGTATTTCACGTCACATTCAGGGGCCGCACAAAATGTCTGTGCGGGCTACTGTTGGTCCACGGGCCTCACTTTGGGAGGCTATGATGTAAACTGTACCAGACTGCATGAGTGTGTGTGTGAAGAGAGGAGTGTGTTCCTGTGAGTGTCTCTATGTATGAGTCAGTGGCTCACACACACACACACGCAGGTGGAGCTCTGGGGCCCGGGACGACAAGCCGGACGTCTCGACAAGTGTTTTCCCGCACCCTCGGGACATGGGGAGTCTCGGAGGGGGGTGTGGGGGTATTTTATTTTTATTTTGAGTGTTTAATGTATTAAAAGGGGCCGGGGTAATGAATTATAATCTTTAATGCAGAAACCGATCGATACCTCCAAGAGAATAAATCAGCTTTTACTGAGAGCGTCAAAGCCCCTTAATACACTAGGGGAGAGAAAGGGAGTGCATAAGGGAGGAGGAGGAGCAGGAGGAGGGAGGGGAGCAGCAGGGACAAACTGTTAGGAGAGGAGGAGCAATCCCGAACCAAGCAGAAAGAGAGAGGAGGATAATGTAATAGGAGAGGAGGGGGGAAGTGTGGGGGTAAGGAGGAAGGGATGGAGGGATGGATGGAGGCAGAGGGAGGGAAGTTATAGATGAACAGACTCACCTTTGGGCTAACCTCATTGAGTAAAAGCCCGGTGAAAGCATGGAGATTTTGACACTTTTGTGAGGAGGCGAGGTTGCGGGGTCAGCCATTGTGTGCACACACTCCACTTACTTGTTATTTCTCCACCTAGTTGTATTGTGTTCCCTCAATGATCCCCTCCCTGACTTCTGTTGCCTGGAGCAAAATATAATTAATTGAATTACACCACCACTTCTCGATCAAAGATCACCTCACCGCTCTCTTGTCTCAGTGCCTGCCCAACCAGGCGCCTCTGCAGAGAGAAAATGCCTAACAACAATCCATGAATTACAACTTTTTATTAACCCAAAGTGAAGTTTCTGTGGTGTGCGCTGATTCTAAATCAGCCGGGCTGCAGAAACGAGCCCGCAAAGAGTCGGGGAACAGCTTGATTTGGATTCAGCTGATAGTTGCACAGATTCATCTCAGAAGCAAACACCAGGACTAAACAAAACTCTAATGCACCTCGAAGTATTTAGGATGCCCAGCCTGTTCAGTTAGTGGACTAAGTGGTTTAAGCGAGGTTTTTGGTCGCTGGAGGCTCTTTAGAAAGACAGTCATTAAAATTTGATGGCTCAGGCATGGACTGGAGGTAAATGGGTGGAGGGGGGAGATGAAGAAAGATATACGTGGGCTGCAGGGTGGGAGAGAGTTTTCTCAGCTAGAAAAAAGAAACCGTCTCTGACAAAGAGGAAATAAAGATAGAAGTCATCAGAGAGAGACGGAGAGGGAGGGGAGGTTTTCACAAGAGGAGGGCGACCAAAAACATTAAAAAGGAGGGTTGAAAAAGTGATGTTCGCTGATAGTGTTACACCCCTCAGGTGCTCAATAATTAAGCAGCTGAGCAGACTCTTGAGATCCAACCGTGATGTCAACCAAGGCAACCATCCATCATTCATCCCTTTAGGAATCACGGGTGGCACTTAATCACTCATTTTGTGCCAAGACTTTTCTCTCACTATTTTTTTTTTGTCTCCGAGGCTTTTTTTGACTGATTTTGTGTTGCTGCTGCTTGTTATGCTTTCAGGGACAAACAAAACCTGCCTTAAAAAAAATACTGGTTTATTTTAGCGAGAGATCCTGTTGAATAAAGAAGGCAAATATCCTGTTTTTTATTCATCCTCCTTTCCAAGTGCCCATCTTTAAGAATTACTTGATAGAGCACGGAGTTTTATAGATGACAAAACATAACCTGTGAGTGCTCTCCCTGTGTGCACAACCACAAGGCGCCTCCGTTAAGAATTTAAAGGCTTACCCTTCACTTTTTGTCTGTGGGCGCTGTCTGTCTGTGTGCCTGAAGGCGTGTGATTGTTGCATTGCACTCATAATAAGCCTCTGAGTGACTGGCAGAACCAATATCTTGCTATCGCTTTGCCCTGCGCTCACTCAGGCGGCTCGGTGTGCAGCCCCCGTCATGCATCTCAATTCCACAAACACAATGTTCGGAGTCGAGAGAAGGGGCCTGCTTTTTGATTAATGTCACCATGACAACTACATAATTCATGAATTGTATTAGCGACCCATTTGTCATTTGCAAATCATAATTCAGGATGTGTGTTTGGGGAGGGCTGGCTTGAGAGAATGAGCCGCGGCCTGCCATTATCCTTAGTGTTGTCTCCTGCACTCACACACACTCGAAAACAACCCCCGTACCGGAAACGCTGACGTATCCTCGTCCTAATCTGGGCGGCTGGGGCTCTTTGGAAGCTGCCCGTCTTAAATGAGGGCCCTTTTAGCTTCATGAACTCTCAGGTCTGCTCATTTGGAAAGCTGCATGCTAATTCCCTCCTCTTCATCCGTCTGTCTGTCTGTCCGTCAATTGGCAGAGGCCTGGCCGGCTCTACACTGACACCATTTGGTGCAACAGTGAAAGGAGTTAAAGAGGATTCTCATTAAAGCACTAGTGCAGATCATTTGCTATTAGATCAATGACTGGATTTACACAGGAACCCTAAAATGAAATGGGATTTTCAGCCATATGTGGGCCAGATGGCGGGGGTTTCTCCATGTTTATCCGCTGTGCACAGATCAGATCCGAGGGTTACAGGGAGATTTATCGTTAGATTTATGTATTTATTTTGCTTCCCTCTTAAATCCAACCCTCAGAGTCATGCCTCAAACTGGACTGCAGATGACTTAATCATTTTTTTTCTCAGTTCTTTACTTAAATACCAATCTTAAATCCATTTTTTATTAGGTGTGTCAATTCCAGTGATCTTTATGCTTTCAGTTCACCTTGTTCCCGCGCTAATATTCAACATTTTATGAGTATCAGGTTAACAACTTCTCCTTTTTACCTTGAAGCACATCTTACAAGATATGTGCTCAGCTCTTAAAAGTGATACTTTTTTTGACTTTGAGCGAGCCAACTTGGAGAAGAGGCGATCAGAGGGAACGGCAGGAACACAGAACATTTTTAGTTAATCCTATAAAGGTTTACGGAAGACGAGATGAGGCACTTCTAGCGCTCAACTTTAATGCTCAAGTGAAAATTTGCATATGACTTGGGTATTTCTCACACCTCTGAACTACATAGATGTTACATATATGGCGTCCCTAATGACATCTGCTTTGATAATCCTGATGTCTCTGCTAAGCATCAGTATTTGAACAACCCCATACACACTTCAGAGCTGCTGTGTGGGTCTGAGTGATTTACACGGTGTGTGTGGAGTATGGACTACACAAGTCGACTAAGTGTAGTCATACTGGAATGTACTCACACAAGCGATGGGTCTCACCCATTCTTTCACGTCTTGATTAAAACACCAGGATTCACTGGATAAAAAACATCAGGTAAGAAAACATTACATTTGTGCATGGATCACAGCTGAGTTACCTTGCTAGCTAGCTGGTGTTGTGGACGTGTATTGTGCAAGCTGAGAGATGTAGTTTACTGAGCAATAATACAAAAAACTGAAATGGTTAAAAAATGTAAAAAGAAAAATTGTGACTTTTTTAACTTGCAAAATTATCTTTTAAATCGACAAACATGCATAAGCAATTCATGGCACAATTCAAATGGGATCAATAAGTTATTTGTCTCTCTCTGTTGACTACCATGCATATTCCCTCTGAAATACAGTAAGGTCCCATAGGGGACACTGGGAGGGACTTAACTTCTCTTTAAAGCCCGAGGGAAGTATTAAAAGACCTGGACACAGCGTTAAAGGACCGCATTCATTCCTATCAAAGGTGCTTGGTGGTGAATGAAGCCGAAAAAGCTCTATTTCTGCAGTATGAAATTACCTGCATGATCGGTGCTACTTCTGCATCACTGGGCCCATAGAGCAAGCATACGAGAGATTTCCGCTAGCCAAGCCGGCTACTTTGGATTTAGCACTTTAGCACACTAAAACTATTTAATCTTGTTGCTCTTCAAGACTTTCCAAATGTTATCAGACCAAATGGATCGAATCCTGATATAAAAACAAGACTTTTCCCGGGGGTTGTATCACTCAAAATAATGAATCCACAGATTCACAAACTTGACTTGTGATGGACCCCAGAAATTGCAGTATCGCTGTTTGCCCACTATGAAAATTGGCTTCAAAGCCTGGCGCACTTCCTGAGGGTCTGGTATTACCTTGCTAACTTTTTAGCTATGTTTCAGCTACTGTTCGTTTCAGTGATCCTACAGCAGAATGTAGTTTGGTATATGGGTGATAAACATTACTGTCTGTTGCAGTTTAATGATTATAGTATAGCAAGCAGGACAGTCATCTTGACTTCAAACTACTCCTTCAAATTAAATGGCATAATGCATTTTGCTCAGGTTAGGGGATGATCGTGACTACAGTTAAAAGAAACTGATGTTGACTGTTGGTAAGAGCGACTGTCGGAGTGAACAGTGGCCTCCTGTGTTGATGCAAATGTTGTGTGTGAATAAACGATTACATTTGTGCCAAGACCAAAACAGAGGAACAAGAAGATGACAAATTATTGAATTTGAATTTTTCAATGAATTTTTAATGTAACTTACCAACTGATTTGTGGAATGAGAAATAAATAATATAATAAAGTGATGTCTTATTACTGACTCGTCTGATAGCGTTTTACAACATCTGGTCAGTTTTGGGGCTCCATACTAAAGAGGCTGTTCTTCCCCTTCACATCTCAGCAACATTGCAAATCATTGACAGAAGGATTTATTCATTCATGTATTCAAAAATACTAGGAGGATCTCACATTTAAAATAGTCATCCATACAAAACAGTTTGCCAAGAGCAAATAATATAAAAACAGATGTTTTTAATTGAGAGTCGGCTGCAGCTGTGTCTCAGGTCGTTGCGGTATCATCACTGGATTGTTGATTGTCTGGAAGGAAGAGAAGATCACAGTCTTACAGGCATATGCATGTTTTATTAAAAAGAAAATTAGCAGTATTCTGAGTGCTTGCAGACATCACGGCTACTCTGGCCAGTTTTATTTTTACAATCCAATTTTTATTCAGCTTGACATTTAATTTGTTACCCCAGCAGACCTTTCACAATGCTGAGCACATGGCATGCTTGCCAACACAAACACTTTGAAACTATCCATCAGAACAAGTCATTTTCTCAAAATAAATGTACAATTCTCATGTTTTTCCTTATTTTGTTAAATTACTTGTTTCTGAAAGTGCACAGACACGGACACACATCCTCCTCATTCCACTTTCTCCACCTCACCTCTGCCTTCATCCTCCTCGACACTCTCCTGACTGCTCAGCGGTGCGTCTGCTGCCTGGGGTGTGTTTGTTTCGCTTCTCTGTCCCTCCCAGAGGACAGTGGAGGCGTTCTGGCTGGAGCGCAGCCGCAGGCGGGGCTGTGTTTTGTGGTCACCAGGACTGAAGGATTGGGAGACTCCAGAGCCTCCTCTGGCCAACCCAAGCCCCCAGCCGTGACGGGATCCTAGCTTTCGACGGCCCCCGGAGCCGGAGCGCATGGCTGGAGTCCCTGGAGATGAGATGTCCGGCTCTGTCTGGGATGGGGCTTTTCTCGCGGGAGAGGGAGAGACTGGAGCGCTGCGGGGGTCTGAAAGAAAATGAGTTGAAGTTTATTTTTACTTAAATCACTTGGTCATACAAAGGCCTGGCCTGGCCATGATAGCATGTTATAGATTATGACATTTTGACATCAGTAAATCATAATTCATTCTGAAATATTATGATCAGTGTACACCCACAACATGATGGTTTGCTATGCTAAATCTTTCACTGCGTGCCACCAGGTGTGACATATCTGCTGATTTCTTTACAGCACAAACCAGGAAGGGACATAACTTTTCTTCCAGTGGAAATGCAGCTTCAGGGACTCTGACAATGGCAGGTGCAGAGATAAATTATGGCAATAACTGTGGCTAAGGTGATAGAGCAGATCTATCATTAATCACAAGGTTAGAGGTTCGATTCCTAGCCTCTCCTGTCCACATGTCCAAGGGTCCTTGAGCAACACATTGCACATTGCTCTTGAGTTTTTCAAGTGTATTCTTTGCGCCTTGAGCAGCACAAGCTGAGTTTCACTATATATGAGAGAAGGCAGACATCTCTACAGCCAACATCTGCAACACTCGGCAACTCACACTAAAACAATCTAGACAGATAAATAATAATAATAATAATAATAATAATAATAATACATATTTTTGATTTTGGGTGAACTGTCTCTTTAATCCCCTGAAAACTGCTCCTGATGGCCAGGAAGTTCTGCCAACCATCAGACTGTGAGTGTGTGAATGTGTGAATGAGAAGCATTGTGAAGCACTTTGTTCAGCTCAAGTAGGAAAGCACTGTAACTCAATTGCTTCATACTTTGATATAAACCCTTTTTCAACAGTTGTAAGCAGTACATAAACATCCAAATGTACATGTTTTGTAAAGTACATTAATGTAGTTAATTAAGCACGTGTTGAGTATTTATCCGTGCATTTGTAAACTGCAGTTCCTCCTGGGATGCATCAGTGTTTTGTGACATAAAGGCTATATTTTAAATGCAGTAACCTCTGCCTTACTATCATCTTGTTCATATATAATGTACTGTAGCATTTCAGTAGCTGAAAAATTATAATGGCGAAAATGCTACTTTCACACTTGGTCTACAGCATGGTCAGCAAAAAGGTTATTAGTGTTGTTAAAATTGTAATTGTAAGCATATTAATATAGCCACAAGCGGCAATTCCAGGGTTGAAGCCAGTATGGACCTTTAAAAGTTGAAAGCTGGGTTGGATCGAGACCTTTAACAGTTTACGACACACGCATTGACAAAAAACAACAACAGGTTTTATGATGATCACACAGATGCTCATTTACATCCAAATCTGTGCTGGGCCACGGTCATCTTCGGTCATCTTCTGTTGGTCAATTGCAGAAAGCTTTGGGGACATGCTTCAGTGGCTTAGCTAAAAATATCCACAGAGTTTGGGGGTGTTTGGACAAAGTGTTTATTGCTTTATGGCCAAATTTTTTGCAAACTCTTATAAACCTGTTTGAAACTGATGACATCTCCAATTGAGCGATTTCAGAATCATTTTGCACACATGGTTCATCATTATTATTTCAAATAAGAAGTTTTGGAATGATTACTGATTAAAATTTGTGATCTGATTTGTGTTATGCCACGCCCATTTTCACATTTATAGCACCAGCAAGTGGTTGATTTGGATAAAACTCTCAGGGTGTGTTTAAGGTACTTATGTGGACATATCCTACAACGCTTGTGATATATTTATGTGCTGGCCTCTTTTAAAGATCATTCATCAGTATCCTCACAACACAAAGAGATATCAACAAGATTTTAATTTTATGCCTTAGTAATAGCGCCCCCATTTGGCCAACTGCTGTCATATTTGTCTAGCAGCATTTGCTCGTAATTTTCAATCACTGGTGAAAATTTTATGTATCTACAGTAAAATGTACTTTTTTTCAAGGAATTTATGAAAACAATTCTAAGGAAAACGAGAAGCCAAAGCAAAAACTATAGGCTTCCAGTCCTTCAGGCTTCAACCCCTAAAAATACATAAATAATGTAAGAAAATACATTTTTCTAGAACATCTAAAAACACAGCTAACTACAGAGCTTAACATGGACAGAAGTCTGACCTTTATATTCAAAAAGCCAATCCTAACCTATTTAACAGTAGACTAAATTAAATTAAAATAATTTAAATTATTCATAAATTCTGACTTATCTCTAATGAGATGAAGAATTGCTGTGGCAGGACCTGCCGTGTCTCGATCTGTCCAGAGAGTTGTAACACCAGCTGCGGCCCGAAGACAGAGCTGAGACCAGTGGTTAAGGTCAAGTTAACCTGCCATAATGCGGGTTAGTTCAGGGTTAAATGCCGGTGTTGTGGGAAATGCCACATAGAAGACAGGGAGGAGTGGAGCGTGTGAGAAATGTCTTGGCTGGCTGTAACAATGTCTTTTCGCAAGATATCTAATTTATTAAGAGCAATTTAATTGAGATTGTAATTATTTTTACAGTTATATACAGTGTTTGCTGCACGCAACATTCTTAAAATACAACTAAAATGCATTTGGAGAGATTTTGTGTTTCTTCCACTTGAGCCCCTTTGCCTATGGAAAACCCCCACTAAGATCAGCTAACATCTGGCTTTGTATTTAATAGGTGAAGTTACAATTGGCATTCACGCCTGGGACAAATGTCTCAGCAACAGTCATGGGTATCTACTAGCTCCAGCTCCGACTGGCTCCCATTGGCAGTGATGGAAATACGACACCTGGATGGACATGCTAATTCTACCCCACTTGCTCGCATGATGCAATGACATGCCAAAAAGTAATATCTGTCTCTGTCCAAGCAGCCCTCGAACACTGTGCAAACTTCATTTGGCACTGAGGCTGAGACAGAAACTGAATAAGTAAGAGAAAATAAAAAAAAGAGTGACCACCGTAACATTATCACTGGCCTCCATGCTGCTTTTTACTTTTTTCACTTTCTGCTGTTACCAACCGGTTTTCCGGCTCATCTGTGACGTACAACCTGACACGCCAGAAAAAAACAAGAAAGAGAGTGAAAAGCATCCTGGACAACTATAAATCAGCTCATCGCCTATTTTTAGCTTCTTCTTTTTTTCAGTGTTTAAAAAAACCCACATACACAAGCTAACTTTGATGGAAAACAGGGTATCGGAGTGCAGCTGAGATATTGAGTCTCTCTGTGGGAAACAGGCGCAATAACAACCAGCAGCCCTCTTGTTGAGGAGCAGACAGAGCCAGGCCTCCCAGTGTTGGTCCTGCCACACAGCTTAAGAAAGCAGGGCTTTATGGAGGATAATAGAAAACACAATGTGAGGAAAAGTAAAATTAAATGGGGACAATAACAGTATGTCAAAAGGAGAGAAAAAAAAATCATAAATGCAGGATTCGGCTTAAATCTTGGCTTTGAAAATGTCTGCAGAGAGGTTTTTTTTCTCTCTCTCCACCAGTAAAATGCATTCCACAGTCAAGGTGCATAAAAAGAGGATGAAGCCTCGCGAATCTTTTCCTTTCAACATGTGGTTAGCAGAGAAAGCCGGCCTCAGTAAGTCTTGGCACTCTACAGGGAGAGATCTAAGGAGAAGAGAGTGGTATCAATGCCGACCACACTTGGTAGTCATGAGATGATTTGTATGCATGCCTGTAGCCTCGCTTGATGGGGTGAGCATGTGAGCATATCTTTGTGAAAACCAGTCTGCTGGTGTTTGTGTGTGCGAGAGAGAAAGAGAGGTAGTGTGCTGCGCCGTGGGTATGTGTGGTCTCACCAGGGTGAGGTGTGTGTGTGTCTGATGTAAATTCAGTGCTGTCGGCCAGGTTTTCCACGCTGCCCGCGGCGGTGAAGAGGGCACGTCCCTCTTTTCCTACTCCCCGGGGTTTGATTAGCTTCTTCATCCTGTCTGCAATCCAGTTAGATTTCCTACGAGGACACAGAGGACAGGGACCATTTACAAAGAGGGATGAGCTAGGGGAGTTTGTGTGTGTGTGTTTGTGTGCGCTCACACACAATGCCCTGATTTTCCAGAAAACAGTAGGAGGATGCCAAGTCTAACAAGGGCTGCATGTTTTCAAAATGAGAAAAAAGGGCTCGAGAAGGTGCCAACTGTCATTTATTATGCCACAGAAAGCACTTTGTAACATGACGTCAAGAAAATCTATTTGGAAATGCTATAATTAAAATGTCATTTCCATATTAATTTGCAGCACAGGGGACAAAATGCACTTGGGCACTTTGTACACAACAATACTAATTATTAGATTTTCAGTTAAGGTACAAAATGCTTGCCAGCTGCCCAGTGAAAGACAGGTAGAGTTCCTGTTGAACGGACAGAGTGCTGCAGGGATGATGTTTATTTGTAGGCCAGCATGGAAGTTAGCATCACCCTGGTTCCCTCGACAAAAAGCCCATTTGCTTTTTAATTTGGATTTTAGATTGCTGCAGAAAATAAACTCTGTGGCAAACAGATGTTTATTATACTAACGTGTTTTCTTCAGGTAGATAATGAACACCACTCTTGTGATGTGTAAATGAAACCACCACGCTAGGCTATTAACAAACTACATGATGGTTGCATGACTTCAGTGTCACCATCACTTAGCTAACTACAACTGGAAAATACTATAAATATTTAAGCTGGAAAGTCTGAGTTAGAAGAGTTTGGCTCGACACTCTGCAGTCGTATTTTGCCACTTGTTCACATCAGACTTTTTAAAGACACGTCAAAGCTTCAAAATTCACAAGCTGGGTATTTACAGACATACTTAATGCCACAGAACAAAACATGAAAATCCCTTAAAGCTTCTGTTTGCCACAGACCATATTTAAGCTATCTAACCAAAATCCTCTGACTTCCAGACGAGGGAACTAGGAGTGCTAAGATGCTAACTCATTTCCAGGATCTCATTCCTGCAGCACTCTATTGGGCATTCTGCTAAAGTGACCATTCATGACCTCATGAACTGAGATAGCTGCACCTCAGTTCACTAATAATGATGCATTTCTGGAAACATGTCTTCATGAGGGCACTGCAAGAGTATGGTCTTCCTTTTATAATGTGGTACTACACTAGGAGGACCAGAAAGAGACCTTTGATCATGATACAGACACAAGAAACCAGGGTTTTGACAGTCATAGAAAACAGAGAATAAACCATCATCCCCAGTTGTGTGGGGGCGGTGATAACTTCTGTAACCATAATGAACAATAATATTATTTTATCAAAAGGATTATACCTGACACGCTCAGGCCTCCATACTCAACATGTGGATCATCTGATACACAGTTTCTGTACCCCTACATTTACCTTTGAGGGTACCCCATTTATAAAGGTGTGTGTCCCGCCTTGCCTCTCCCCTGTTGCTGCTGCACTCCATGGGAGAGGTGAGCAACATTGCTGTTTGGGTAATATCCGTGTTTAATGCTGTTAAGCTGTTTATAAGTTCATTTCATGCTAACATATTCCTGTGTCACTTAATTTGTGTAGGGGCTGGAGTTTGTATGGTTGTGTATGACGGAGAATTTTGTTTTTGCCACTTGTTGTCAGGAATAAATAGAGATTGCCTCCGAAGATATCCACAGGCTGGGCCACCGGTTACATGTAGGTGATTTACAAATGTCTTTACAGAAACTACAATATTCATATAAAAACAACTTTGCATTCACATTGTAAGTACTTTGCGATCAAAATCAAGACACTTGTCTGCAGCAGGTGCACATATATATACACAGTGACCTGCTCATCAAGTGTCTCTGTCTGTATGAATGTCTGTCCTTCAATTTTCTGTTCATCCGATCAACTTCAAACTTTGCAGGTGTATTGCTCTTGAACTGAGGAAGTGCAGTGTCAAGTGCTCTTGAGATCTCAAGGACATATTTATTAAAGGTGCGTTTTGTACACATTGTGCCGTGAGTTGAGAGGTAAGTTGCACTACTGAGGTTCATAATGTCTGAGGCTTATCCCTAGAAACTCAACTGGGCTTTGACTTCATTAACCCTATGGGCCCTAGGCCTTTTGGGGTATTTTTTTTACTGCCTTTACTTTTAAGCTCATATCACAGCCATTATAAAGGCTACATACACATGCTATATCTTGTTTGTTTGAGGACAATCTGGGCTAACCTAATTTGCCATCATTACATGTCCTTCTATGTGCCTGTATTTTATATTAATTTTTATATCAATGAAAAAAACAAATCCGTATGACTAAATTCTTACTTTTTTACATGTATCTCACCATAGCAAGTTGGAAAATGACATATTCTGCCATATCTGAAGAGGGGAGACTCTCTGGAATCTGGCAATATAAAAGCCATGATGGTGGGACATTCTGTCACTTCACAGCTGTCCAAAACATGTGGTTTGTGCCAGGCGGACATGATTGCCAGTATTTTTTCATTATTGCAAGAAATTCCACTGACTCATTCACAAGTCAAAAATTTCTTTTATCTGAAAGAAACATGCAATATTTACATCTAAGATAATAGAAAAATAGTCAACCAAGTGCAATGATGTCCTCCAAGATATTTGTTTTTCAGTTTCAGTCATATATTGGGGGGACATTTAGGGCATTTGGGGGGGATGGGACATGTCTCCCTCAATGCATATGGTGACTACTGCCCTGTCAGGCATACATAATTAGGCCTCAGTTGTCTGGGTGCGCAAAGGTGAAGTGCGCTGGTTTTGTCATACAAAGTTTGACGATTGTCAACTGAACAATATGGAGATATTTGCATCTTGAAAGCCGGACTACAAATGTGGATAGACAGGGAGAAACACACGCAAGCCTAAGACATGGTAAGATACGATATTCCTCACTATATGAAGTGACTGATAACAAGATCTGTATAATGGATTGTAAAGAAAGTCGTCAGGTTTTTATTTTGTAGACACTTGATCTGTATTTATAGCGTGATGGGATGACAGCACAATGATGTGTGTGGTATCACTAGAAAGCTCTGCTCCTGCACTTTCATGTTATACGCGTGGCATTTCACATTTCGCGAGTAATCCATCCAAGAGTAATGTGTGTGCAAAGCTGTATCAAAGCTGTGTTATACATAATTTTAATGTAAATTTATCTTTTTTTTTCACTGTGAAAACATTGGACTACCGACAAGTGCTTGGCCTTGTCGGAAAGCTACGATTCCGCTGTTTCACGTGATATGCGTGGCTTCTCGCTATGAGGAACGGTTGCGGAGAAAATCCATAGAGAAGAACAGGTGTGGATTTGGACGCACTATGCGTCATTCAGGCCAATAGGGTTAAGGTCATAAATGTTAATGTGAGCTTTTACACCCTAATGATGCATATACTTCAGAACATTTCTAGGGTACGCAACTATGTCATGGTAGGTGTATTGCTCAGGACCCAAAAAAGCACAGTGTTGAGTGTGAAGTTGTTTGGATGAGCGGTTTTCGAGAAAGATGAAAGCAGCAAGTCTGTACAGCGACACAATTCAATACAAAAGCCTTGCAGTGTATCGTGTCGGTGAAGTTTAGTTTTTTGTTGGCACCCTATAAGACATTTTGACTCATTTTGGAGTTAACATTTATTTCTAATATTTGTCCATACCTTATGGGGTGGAAACCTAACATTTTAAACATGTAAACAGCATAAAATGGTCGTATTCCAGCATTTGACTTAAAAGAATTCATATCATCGTCATCATTCACCTTGCATTTACTTCCTGAACTAATTATTTATACACACTTGTTTTGTATCCATTTATGTTTTAATGCATTTAATGATATATTTCTACACCTTGTCTTCATGTTTGACTTGTTCTGTGTAAACACGGTCGCCTGCCTTTGCATGTGTAGCAATGCATAATGTCATTAACTAATTAATGGGTGTATAGGTATAATTGTATACAGTACTTGGCTTTGCTGGCTGGAGGTTGCATGCTGGGCTCGAGGACTCTATACTGATCCATAATCTTCTCCACCAGTTTCTGCTTCTCCCGACGGAGCTCGCTCAGCTTCTCCCTGAAGGAAAACACAAGAACAAAGCAGCTGAGTAGGAAGGTCTGTTTGATTCATTTCATGCATTTATTATCAGTGCGGGTAGATGGGATTAGATGGGAGTGTGTAACGTGGCTGATAGTGTATGAACCAGCCCGTTCCTGTAAACTCACTACTGAGAAACGGAGCCTGCTGTGCTGTTTGAACTGGGTTTCTTTTTAAACCAGCACATCAGAGAAGAGACTGTGTGTGTGGATGTTAATGTTCATGTGCTGCTGGTGAGCGGAAGGGTTCAGGGTTCGAGCTGTGGTGTGTGGACAAACATAAAGCAGGACATTGATGAGAAATAGCCTGCTTGCTGCATGAAAGAGAGCTCGGACTAAAAATACTGAACACAAAGTAGCTATCGGTGTGAGCTGACCTCCGGTTACTGATACACAGCTGTGAGGGGAAAAGATATGGAAGGTTATTAGAGATGAGCAATGGTCAGTATCGAGGTCTGCGTACATTTTTAGCCATGCAGCTCCAGGGATGGAAATGTCTGCTGCTTATGGTTCAGACTGAAACATCTCAATAACTACTGGATAACTATTCAAATGCTGTGGAAAAAGAAATACTGCTGTTAACGGTTACAAAGAAGATTCTGCTTTGAGGTTGACACTGATACATGTCTTTCTGTTGTAAAATAGAAGTAATGGCAGTGGTCGTAGGAATGTAGTCATGGAAAGCAGTAGGAAGTTCTGTTATATACGGGATTATCTTGCTTTTCAACAAAAAAACATCTTCATATGGTACACATGATAACACACAGGTGACACTTTGATACTGCCTCACCTTGTTTATTTTTTAAACACAGAAAATCACTTATACTTGTGTACTTGGGTATCCAGCAGATGACCCGCAAAATAGGTGATTCGCAGATCGAATTTTGCCTTGATTCTATTTCTGGGTTAGGTTCTGGGTGAATCAAAGAACATGCCGGTTGGATCCTGAGTGCTGGAGGATAAATATGAAAAAATGAAATGAAAATAATAATTTAATCTTACGTTTTAATGTTGCAAGCAGCTGACTGCTGCCTTTGTGTGTCAGCTCTGTCTCCTGTGCCAGCTGTAATGTGAGAGCCGCTTCAATCAGGTGCGTTACTAACAGACACATTAACTGTGGAGATGTGCTGCTCTTAATTATGAAAATGACTGAAAAATATTAATTTAAATCATATTTCCTGAATTGCCTTCATTTTAAAATATAATAAATTAATTTAACATGTTGGAAATGTCCCAAAATGATCATTTAAAACGTGTTGCCTAACCAAATTATGTGAATAGCACGTGGTTACAAAGAGATTTGTGGTTCCGGGTCAGGCCACGGATCTTGTGTCAATGAGTCAGGTTGGGTTGCGGAGCTGATTGGTCATATGTGCGGGTGGCGGGCTGGGTGCAGTTCTTGAAAATCATCAGTTCAATCTCATGTGCCATGAGGCTGACATTTGTGGTTTTTAGAGAAGTATCTCACCAACTACTAGATGGATCAGCATGGATTTTGATGCAGACATTCAGGCTGCTCTCAGTATATATTGTACACATTCTGACGATTCCCTGATTTTGGTTTATGACTAAATATCTGCAAAATTAACAAAATTTTCTTCAGCCTCAGCTTTACTTTGTGTTTAATGCCAATTACCAAAGGTTAGCATGCTTTCACACGACAACAGTGTTTCTCAAATGGGGGTACAGGGACCCATGGATATTTTGGAATACTGCAGGGGGCACGTGAAATTTTTCTAAAATCTAAATCTGCTAAAAATAACACTCATACATCTTAAACTGATTATACTATACGAAGATAAATTAAAAAAAATGTTAGTTAAATAAATCACATTTTATATTCAATATTCCTATTTTTAATGCAGTGGTTAACTGCCTTAAACCGTCAACAACCACAACAAACACAATCACGTTTATGTTTGTTTGCTGAGTGTTTCTACCAAAAACGTTTTGCACTGGCCAGGGAGTACTTGGCTGAAAAAATAATCCAAGGGGGGAACATTACTGAAGACGGTGATGGTGAACACGCTAAACATAATACCTGCTTGGCATTAGAATGTTAGCATTTAGCTCAAAGCACCACTGTCTCAACTCAACTCAACTCAAATGTATTTATAAAGCACATTTAAAAGCAACTCATGCTGGCCAAAGTGCTGTACAAAAGGAATAAGATGCTAAAAATGCAACTTAACTTAAACGAGTCAATGGTGGGGGCAGATCTGATTGGAAGGGGGATGCTGTTCGACAGTTTGGAGGCAGACACAGCAAAGGCACGATCACCCCTGAGCTTAAGTCTGGAGCGTGGGACAGCCAGGTCCCAGGTCCTGGGCGTAGAATAAGGGGTCAGGAGGCCTGCGATGTAGAATGGGGCCAGACCATTAAGGGCTTTGTATCTCTATGTTGAGCCTCACAGAGACGCTAGCATGGCTGCAGACTCCCACTATACTGGTCACACTACAATCTCAATATGTAAACAATCGTTCAACATAGGTTTGTGTGAATAAACAGTAACATGTATCTTTTCAGACGTACTGAGATCCTACTTGCCAGTTGGAGATGTGCAACCATGGTAACCCACGTCGACCCTGAATCTACTGGCAATTTAAAAATAATTAAAAAAATATATATATAGTATGTTACGCCTTACAAAGTGAAACCTTATACTTTGCCTAAGCGTTACTGACATTACGGAGCTGTCTGTGTTGTCTGCCAATGTCTGTTATGAGCGTTCATTTACTTCATTGCATTGTGGGATATTTATGCCAGGGTAATGTCCAGTGTTTGTGTACTTTAATATGCACTGGAAATAATATGTAATTCACTTACTACTGGTTTCACATTAAGGTTTTGGACATACTCACATACTGTTTAAGCGTACTATAAAGAACATTAGTATGGCATTTCAGCCGCAGCTTTAGTCTTGTTTTCATATTTCTGATCTGTTAGTGTGGCCATTTGGATGTTTGTCAGTGCAATAATGTGGCCATTGGCTCTGGTTATTTTTGTGTCCTTCACATCTGTTCTTTATTATCTCTTCAAAATCTTCAGTATATCTTTCAGCTACAAACCATCGCATCTAGCTGGCAACAGATCAGTATCAAATTTATTAAATAAGTTTAGAGTTTGATGAAGCACTCTTGAAGGCCAGTGCGATTCGTTTTATGAAAGCTTATGAGGCCTCCTCACTTGTTTGCTCACTGAATTCACAACATTTCCCGCAACATTAAGTTTGGAAGGGCAAAGTCATGGTATCATTTGCTCTCTGCCACTCACACAAAAAGTGCTTTGGTAAATCAAACAATCTAAACTGTCTCATGCACTTCCCAAGGTCTTTAATACATTTTCCAAACACTTCAGTCTTCAGTGAAAATGAAGGGATGAGGCATGAAGCTTAGATGTCTGTGAAGTGTGTCTTTAAATCTGCTTTCACTGAAGAAAGTTTTATGTTTATTAGGCAGTTTATCTTAAAGTTAACTTAGAACTATATTTATTAAATCTAAGCCAGACTGAACATGTGATATTTGGTGCATATTTTCATTTGGCCCGTTTACTCACACATCATGTGGACGAATATGTAGCACGATCACTCGACTGTTATGTTTCTTTTCATGAACTCGTCTTTGCTTTTCATTCCTCCAAGAAACACACAAAAAAGATGAATATGACTCAGTTTCCCTTCACCTCATTTGTGTTTCTAAGCAAGAGAGACTGCAGGCTATGAAATAATACCATCCGCCCTCCTCCCACCCTATTTGGACTCGTATCCTGGTGTTACTTTGGATTACACTCTCATTGCTAATGAACCACACCACAGTTTACTTGGATCAGGGCTGAAACCTGCATTTCCTGCTTAAATAGGCTGAACTGCAGGCATAAAACACTCCAGTTTAAATAGACTGTTCTAAAAATGCACCGCACGCCTTCACTTGAGCTTCAGACCTTGGGATGATAATACCTCAACCAACAATTCAGAGGGAAAAGGGCTGATCAGGGAATCTGGTGAGGTTTCAGCTTTTTAGAAAAAGCATGAAACCTTTTCTGTGCTCATAAGTGATTTCAAGAGCCCTACTGTTGTTGGGGTTTTTGGGTCTTTTTTGTACTAGTGCCATTACTCTACATACTAATTAATGACTACAAAACAGCCCTTTATTCAAATAATATCAGTGGCAGTAGGAGTGGAGAGGGTGATACTGGTTTAAGTCAGGTTTGCTGTGAACTCATGTAAAAGTGTCAGAAAACAGTCACATCAAAAGTGCGCAACAATTTCAGCTGTTTGACACCAGTAAGATAAGATAAGATAAGATAAGATGAGATAAGCCTTTACTAGTCCCACAGCAGGGAAATTTGCGTCATTACATGAACAAAGGGAATAGCGCAAACAAGACACACCAGTCAAAAAAGACACAAAGCAATATAACAAGTGTACATTAGTAAAAACACACATCTGTCTAATAAATAAAACTGTAAAAACACAGAGCAACTAAAATAAGTAAACACAGGGCAATATAAGTAAGAAGAAAAAAGTAAAGTATAATAAACAGACCATGATGAACATTGGAAGTATAGGTATTGCACAGTTAGGCATATACTAATACTGCACCCGAGTTTTGATTGTGAACAGCAAAAATAAAAGCAAAATATAATAAATATACAGTCTGCATGTCTAGATTCACATTACTGTACGTGTCAAGTGTAGATATTGCAAGAGAAAAAGCTCAACAGTGACCAGGAGCTGCTGCCATTAGTCAGGCGCCATCTTGAAAATACTTATTACCTGTCAACAATCATGTGTAGGGATACTCAAAAACAAATTTGTAGTACACCCCCCATCCCCCGTCTGTACATCTGGTGCTGGTTAGGTAGCACACAGCGATTTTTCAGCTGATGACGCAGATGAGAACCTCAACAGGAGAGCAGCTCGCTGTGAAACCAAAACAATGAGCTGAAAGATGCTAAAATGCTCTGTGGAGCTGAGGGGAGCTGCAGCTATACTGCAGTGTCAGGGGATGACTCTGTGTTCCTTATACAAACAACCCCTTTTACATTGACATGTAGTCATTTGATCTATTGTTGATGTAAAAATCATAACTCCTCCATCAGTGTGTCCAGTGTTCAGGTGTTATGATGTAAATTCAATCGCACATGGCCTCAGATAAAAAAAATATTGTAGTACACACTACAGTAAGGGCACAGTTACACACCAGCAAATGCAGGCAAGTGACCATCACCTGCCGAGGCAATATTTGTGCTGAATGTGGGCAGTAACTGGTGTGATGCACAAAGAGAGCTAGTTTGCTAATAAATATAGTGAAATGTGATGTTATTGGTGCATTTTCCATTTTCTGACTTTCCATGCCTCTTTCACTGCAACCAGGCAGCATCTCTCACGTGGGACAGATTGTACTATTCATGGCTAAAATCATACAATACTGACTGGTCAAACACGGCAACGATCACTGTCTCCTGCACACATTCTTCTTTGCTATATTATATATTCTCTCGTCTTAAAATCAATCTGTTTTTTGAATGGGTTTTTGGTTAGATGCCTGAAATAAGGTCTGTGGTTAACACACGCTTTAAAGATTTTCACGTTTTGTTGTCAGGCATAAAATACATCAGTAAATACCCCAATAAATAACTTTGAAGCTTCTATGTGTCTTAAAAAGGTGGCTTAATGAGTGGCTCAATGAGACTACAGGACGTCATCACAATGAGCCGCACTGGACACGGCTTTAAAGTCTTGTTATGATGGTGATGTAAGGTCACGTGACCATAGTGAAGTTCGTTTACAGCCTAACGTTAGCCTTCAACTTCTGGTGATTGCATTTAGGCTCCAATAATCGTGAAAATGGTGTTTATTTGTGAAGATTATATTGCTGAACAAAATGTCCAAAATCCAATGAAAAATCCCACAAGTTTTTTGACAGGGGAGCAAGGGCGACCTTAACTTCCACATCAGCCTACAGAAAAATGTCATCTCCAGAGCACTCTATTGGTTGAGGCTGCAACTTCAACAGTGAAAGTTTACTAAAGTTTAACTCAACGTGATTGTGATGATGCGAATTTGCGTTGCCACTGGAAGCTCCCCTTTGCTCGCACTGACTAGAAGTGAAGGGGAGGTGAATATTCACTAATTTTGCTAATGTGTGATCGTGCCAATGTTGGATCCTTGTACCCCATCCTCTTAGGGTACCTGTGGAGTTTCCCTGTAAACAAAATTATGCTTACATTTGTTTGTCACTACAACATATTGTGTGTATCCTTAAGGCCTGACAAATGAGTTAAATTCACGTCCATACTCATAAAACATTCAAAAAGCAGACTATGCTGTTATATTTTGGAACTTTAATTGTTTTAATCCATGTTTACTAGCATGCAATCTTCGTCTTGCCTTTCCTAGTGTATTGCTACATTTCTTGGTGCATTACTGCCAACAAACATGGATCAGTGAAAAAGCAAGAAATTGTTGGCAGGAATATGTATCATGACTTTGCACGCTCTTGCCCATGCATGTCTGTCCTCTGGGACATGAATAAGATACGAACACAATGTGAACCCAGCTCTACTTGTGATTAGAAACTCCACAGGGAGCTTTTAACCTTTTAACCCTGAATATGACTCTCAAATTATCCTTAACTAGATTTAAAAATCAAACCATATTATCCCATTGTATGTTAATCACATACAAGCATTACAGATACTGTTTGTCAGTTTGTTCCAACGAACATGCCACAATATATACATACATAAACTCTTATTAGTCAGACCCAAGATCTGTCCATCTTGAATTCTTTAATAACCTCGTTATCCAATTATCCCAGCATGCACTGGGGATTTTTTCTAAGAATCCACAGTTATATAAAAATCAACCCCCTGTGATTTCTTTCTTTTTATTATAACAACTGCACTCATATGGACTCAAGTTTAAAACACATTTTGGTGGGTCTGAACAATGCATGGCTGTTTAACATGCATTGGTGGCGGCGACCCACCAGTTACACAGGTTTAAGAACCTGTGGACCTCACATGACAAGGTGCCACTTTTCTCCGTAATTTAACAAAATCATCTTTTCAAGAATGAAAGCTTAAAATAAGGCTACAAAGAGATGTAATTTGTTAGAACATGGCTCATTTAACTTGAACGGTGAAGCCAGCTCTGCACGCTCACTGTGAGCTCTGGATTAATCTGTTACCTGTCTATTAGTCATTTAAAGGGACGACTGCTGAGGGCTGTTTGACTGTGAAATTGTTGTCGCGCAGTCTCAAACCTTTACATAAGTGCTTTTATGTCCTGGATGTGAACACAGACACTGTTACCACCTACAACGCTAGAAATGTTCACAAATTACGTTTGCTCTAACACAAATTACATAAAGTTTAATAGCGTTAAGATGCTTTGTGGTGAGGAAACCTGATTTCCTCTTCAATACACTTCTGTTTTTTTGTCAGTAATTCCAAACAAAACAATCTAGACTCTGTGTGTGTGTGTGTGTGTGTGTGTGTGTGTGTTTGTGTGTGTGTGTGTGTGTGTGTGTGTGTGTGTGTGTACTTACTGGTACTCCCTCTGCTGTGAGTAGTGCTGGTCACGGCGCTCCAGGCTCTGCTCCAGTAAAGCTCGGTTCTCCTTCAGTAGACTCTGGTTCTGCTCCGCTAAGTGTCGGTTCTCCTCCTCCATGTTCCCCTTCAGCTGTGTCAGCAGCTGCACACAGGCAGCCATAAACATAACTTTAAATAAATGCTCTAGTTAGATCAAAATACTATATGCAGTTTTTGTATGTGAGAGTTCACACATATAAACACTCATAGGTGGCGAAAAAAGAAGGAGACGAGAAATATAAAAGGTAAAAAACACACAATGAATCTGCAGAATTATGTAGCTTCATTCAGATGTAGTTGAAAAGCAGTCAACTGTATCGAATGTGTCAGCTGTCTAAAAGACTTCTATAGTGTGTAACAATATCAAACACAACTGAAAGAGATACAAAGAGACCCAATAGCTGGGGCACTGGTTCAAAAAATTGCAAACTCTTCTTATACTTTTTATAAAACCTGACAAAACAGTGAAGCAAGAGGTCAGACCTCAGCAGCTCTGACTGAAAGACACATCAAAACATACTGCAGCCTCACAAATGACCAAAGAATTCATTCAGCTGCTCTATGAAGCTGTCTGAATAAAACCTGTGCACTGAGAGGTTCACAAAGATGCTGTTTAAGGCAGCATCCAAGGCTAACACACAAAAACACATCATCTTGTGTATTACTGAGCAGTGGAACACATGAAAAGAGCCCATCTTTGAGTCCGTTTTGTACGTCTAAACAAATGTCTTGAAAGCTTAGTAAACTCGCCAAGAATGTCTTCAAACCACTTTATTAAGAATCTGAAAAATATCTAACTCCTATTAAATAAGATTCTAAAAGTCGTACACAACAGTACTGTATATTACTGTACAATGTAACTGTACATTAACCTCTCCCTATTTTCTATTTGTGAATCTCTTTCCAATTATTGTTGCCTTCTTAGCTGCATCCCCGTCCAGCCCATAAGTCAGTTAGCACAGCAGCTACAACAGGTTTTAATTGCAAAGCCTCACATGCTCCAAACTGAACTTCTTCTTCTGATCAAAGAGAGGAGTTGCCACCTCTCCACTTCTCTACAAAACAGTATAATGAGAAGCGTGGGTGTCTGATTCCCAGGATCTAAAGGACCTACATTATAGCATGGTAGGGGACTGAATTAGACATCCACTGAGGCTTATGGGACAATTTACCTTGAGTGGATGAAAAATGATCTGCCAAGAATTAAGGCTATAAAATGAATCTGGAAAAAATTATTAAATTATGACAAATTAGACAACAGACTCAACAAGGGACTCCAGTTCTGCATGTTTCATTTTTTAGCATTAATCTGCTACTAGTTTGTTGTTTAAAGGGATAGTTCCACATTGTGGGAAGCAAGTTCATTCGCCTTCTTGTCGAGAGTTAGATGAGAAAATCGATATCACTTTCACACCTGCCCGGTAAATATGAAGCTACCGCCAGCTGGTGATTAGCAATTAGCTTAGCACAAACACTGAGAGCAAAAACAAACAGCCTGTGTCCCTCTAACGGAAACAGAATCCACCTACCAGCACCTCTAGAGCTCACTGAATAAAGGAACACTTCACCCACAAAAAGACCATTTGTATATCAATTAGTCATGTTGCCTTGAATTTGTGAGGAAAACTTTGTTTTACTTGCATACATCCAAGGAAAATGGTGAACATTTATTGATTGATTGGGAACCACATTTGGCTGAATGGAGGGTGGAACTTATCTATGCTCTCCTGAAAGCCAGACTCTTATGGCAGTGAGTCAGTTTTTGGGGAAAATGTGTTTGGGAAGGTCTAAGCATTAAATCAGAGTGTCTTCAGATATAACCAAGTTGACTTTTAAGACCTTTTTAATACCACCTTATATGAAATGTAAGACCAAACCTGCAATGGAAATACACATTATACTCACACATATATGTATGTATATACCTTGGCTCCCCTGCCATTCATGTGTATGCCACTTGACACGCACCACCCAGACCAATACACTCCCTCATGGCAACGGCACTCCCTGATGGCAGTGCAGGACAGTTCATCATGCCATGCCACATAAACTGCTTAGGAATGACTCAGCAGACGTGATTAAGCTCAAGGCGTCAACCTGGCCTCTAAATTTCCCCAGATCCCAATCTGTTCGAACATCCTGTGGGCATGCAAGTACCTTACCTTGTAACCCACAGGACTCGTTGACAACGCCTTGGTGCCAGACAACACAGGACACCCCCAGAGGTCCTGTCTCCAAGCCTTGACAGGTCAGTCTCCACCGTAGATTGGACTTGACTCTGACCCATTGAGGCCCGCGCAAAGGACCTCTGGGGTACCGGTTTGTCCTGCAGATGCTCGATCAGATTGGGATTTAGGGAATTTGAAAGCTAGGTTGATGCCTTGAGCTCTTTGTCACGTTCCTTGGACCATTCCTGAGCAGTTTTTTTGTGGTGTGGCACAGTACATTGCTTTGCTGGGGGGGCTACTGCCATCGGGGGTACTGCTGCAATGAGTGGGGGTACTTGGTCTATCACAATGTTTCGATGGGTGGAGTGTGTAAAGAGGCATCCACATGTCAGGATGTCAGGACCAAAGGTTTCCCAGCAGAATATTGCATTGTAATGAAATGATCAATGTTATTCACTTCACCTGTCAGTGGTTTTAATGGCTGATTGGTGTACATATATATATATATCTGTATGTATATATCTATGTGTGTGTGTGTGTGTGTGTGTGTGTGTGTGTGTGTGTGTGCGTGTGTGTGTGTGTGTGTGTGTGAGAGAGAGAGAGAGAGACACGTGCAAGTACTCTTTCTTAGTAAACACACTGATGTCAGTTCAAAATGAACAGTGAGGAAAGATGACAACAATTGGGTGAGTTAAAGTTTAATGTGTTTAATGTTTAAAGAAAACAAAATCTCATCCCTGTCATAAATGCTTTTTATTATTGCAGTTCTTCAGTCTGTCCAATTACTGGAAACGGTCACTGGGTCTGTCAGGTTGCTGAATTTTTCCGGTAATATTTAAGATCCATCGAATCTGAATTTAATACAATTTAAGACTTTTAAGGACTTGTAGACACCCTATAAATGACAGTTGGCTTATACTGCACAAGTTGTGTGAGAGTTTGTTATGGACGTTTATATATAGTTTTAGTTGTTAAACGTGGTCCGCAATCTCTTTTCTCTTAAGGTAACATGGCACGACTAATTGATTCAACACACTGTGTTTCCTTACTTTGAGCCGTTCAGAATCTAAAGTAAAAATGTAAATATGTCATTTTACAGACTGTGCTGAACTATTTCTTGGCAAAGTGCAGCAACTTCCTGCAGTCCCTGCTGGTTGCCTGGCAACTGCTCAGAGCCAAAATAAAACAGTATGGCGCATAACACACCAAAAGAAAACCAACAATGAGATACAACGTGTTAATTAGTGAGCTTTAAAGCCAGAACGCACTGAAAGCGATAATTAAGGCATCTCATTTGACATGCTACAACTGATGCTCCAATGGTGCACTGCAGGCATCAGATACCAACACTGCAGAACCAGCAGGTTGCTATTTAGGCCAAAAAAAAAAAAAGTATATTAAAGTTACCCCAATTCACTTTATCACATTTCTATTTGAATAGCCTATAATTTTACATAAGAACACATTGCTTAGAACACCAGTAAAACCACTGGGGACCAGCCATCTCATTTAATCTGTAATTTATTCTTCCAAATATTGTGACTTGGGTAGAAAAGTCACAATATGCACCACTAACCATAACTCTATGCTGTGTTGATTAATTGCTATTGTTGGGATATGTAGCAAGTGAGATTTAATGACCAGTAGATGTCAGTTACAGTTGACACAGAGATGACACAGGGCAGGTCGGTTATGCTAATGTAAATACCAAGGGTCTTTCTCTTAATTTAATATCTGACGTGACAACACAATGGTTAGGATCTACAGTACTGTAGCTGTGGGCATTGGCAGTTGTTTTCATTTAGCATTGCAAAATTACAGTTTTATTGTTAATGAAGTTTTACGTTAAGCTAACACAACAAACGTCAGCTATTGGCAAAAACATTTCTGCACTCTCATTGCATGTCCATCTCTCTGTCCCTCCTAAAGTTAAAATAAATAAAAGCTCTGTGCTGGAAATTCACTGTACTCTAAAATAAAATGAGTTTGTTTTTTTTTTACAAAATTGACATGTTTGTGAATCACTTGCAGCCCATTCAGAATAGTTGGGAACAATTGGGTTAGATAATGCAACCATGGCATAACCCCAGATTCACAGAGTATAGGAGTGGCTGCAGTTGATGCCTTTTCATTGTGTTTTCAGTCCGTGAAATTTAATTATAACACTTTGGCTGCCTAAAAAATCATATTCAGCATTTGTTTGTACTAAAAGACCCTCTAAGGAGTCAGATTTTAGTTTTTCTGGTGAGTACATTAGTTGTGAATGGTTTTTAACCTGTTTTTCAATAGCGAAAATTAGCATTAGCATTAGTATTATCTTAGCTTACCTAACTAAGCTAGCAGCTAGCGTTAGGGTTATCTCCACTCTTTTGTACACACATAAGGTCTCTTCTGGCTTAAAAAAAACAAAAAACAAGATGGAAACAGCAAACCAATTGGTAACGTCATGGCGGTCCTTTATTTTATATTGTCTATGTTCATGATGCTTTTGGTGCTTGTTCCCCCATTTAAAATGACAAGTGTACTTCAGACACTGTCAGTGCATTTGGGCCTTTCGAGGTGCTAGTGGGTGGATTTTTAACTTTTGGCCAGAGCCAGGCGAGCTGTTTCCCCCTGTTTCTACATCCAAACATGATAGTGGTATCCTCCTCCTAGTCTGACCGTATTTCCAACTATTCCTTTAAAGATTGGTTTCATCCTGACTGGAAACTGTTCCAGAGAGCAAGCTGGACCCTGCAGTAATTTTGTGTATCTGCTTTTTTCTTTAAAAGGAAGCTTTTGATTCAGGATCGATTTCATTAGCAGCTGGATGAAGCAGCAGAACGTAGCATCTGCTGTTTGACTTCTTAAACTCTTTACAGGGAGTCATTTTCCACTCCTTTTGTCCCTCAAACAACTGGGGACATTCCTGCTTAGAGAACGTTTTCAATATTCAGCGCTTGTTTGACAGCATTACACGGAAGACTAAAGCTGTTCTGGAGGCCAAATGCCCCTTCTCCTTATTAGCTACTTGGTATTCATTTTCTGTTTAGACCAAGATATCGTGTTTTTTTTTTAAACGTGTCAAGCTTAAATTTGCTTTATATCAGGTATTAGAAACCAGCCTCCTACTGTTTCCCTATTGATGATACGATAGCTGTTCCTCCCTGACCTCAGCTATGCAAAATACTCTCTAAAACATGCAATGAATTCATCATAAATTTTGTTTAATTGCCTGATAATGCTTTAAATAAATTGGTTTGTTTTGTTTTTTTCTTCGAGAGGGTAATGTGTCTGAGTGTCTCCGCTGTGAAGCACTAAATCCCTTTTTTACATGTCAGTGGTCAGCTGGCAGCTTGAATACAAAACACCTGTGTGTATCTGCAGGTGTGTAGATACATTTCTGTGTGTGTCTGTGTGTGTGTGCTTAATACCTGGTACTGGCTGGTGAGGCGGGCGCTGCTGAGGTCCAGGCTCTGGTTGGTTTCCCTCAGGGCACTCAGTTCCCCCTCCAGTCGCGTCCTTTCCAGCTGGGAGGCGCTCAGCTCCCCCCTCAGCACCGAGCCCTGAGCCAGCAGCTCCGCCTGTGACGCCAACCCCTCCTTCTGCTGGGCCTGCAGCCTGCAGCACCGACACACACACACGGGCTTCACTCATCTCTGTCACAGTTATGTGTCCTGTTAAGTGCTGTGTATCATTTGTTCGGTTAAGTGCTCTTTAAATGAAGCTCATTGTTTTATTATTACACAACATGATGAGTCCTCACAAAGCCAGGAAACAACCAACAGATAAATCTGACATCATCTCCAACAAAATGGTTGAAGAACACATTATGGGGTCACTCTGGTTCTGGACCATTGATTACAAAATATACAACTAGGCAATCATCATTGTTTCATTTTGTAATGAGAAGGGCAATAAGACGAGATGAAACTCTTAATGGTCACTGTGGGGGAAATCTGATAATATTCAGTAATAAACATCAGACTTTTTATGTTTCCAGTGTGGATTCAAAGTGTTTTGGAATTAAACTTTTTATGTAAGTTAAAATTGAACCAGTGTACAGCTTGGCGCAGGATTAAACAAGTCAGCCAATTGTTCATATGTTTCCTTTAAAGCTGTAACAAAAGACTGTATCCATCATTGATTGTTTAAGCACTTGGTCTGTAAAATCTAAACTACAGTTAACTAAAATTACAGCCTCATAGTTGTAGGCCTCTGCCAACCAATCAATTTGCAATTTACATCCATCCAGACTGATGTATGAAGACTCTGAAGGAATTCAATGCAAGATTTTACTTGTATATTTTACTTCGCGAAATTGAAGGTATCACTATAATGACATGTATGATTCCACTGAATAACTTCCAGTGAAAAAAGACATGCTGCTTCATGTAGAGATTATTTTTACAGAAGAGTTCAAAGGACTGATAGAGAGCTTCGTCATGTAGTGCAATGATAATCACCTAAAGCTCAATATGAGTAAAACCAATGAGCTTGTGTTGGACTAACAGAGGAACAGAAAGGGACACAACCATGACACTTGACAATGCTTCAAATGTTGCTGAAACGAAGCTACATATTCTAAAACATGGATGCTTCACACACATCTTCAATCCAGCAGCACAGAATATCTAAACAATCACCAGTTTCAACGTGGGCACCCAGGATTAGTGTCACCAATTGAGTATCTGACCAAATGTGTTCCCCTCTCTTCCTGAGATATGTAATGGTCAGAAACAGTGAAGGTGACCTTTGACCTTTGGGATATAAAATGTCATCACTTCATCATAATATAGACATTTATGTGAAGTTTTGTCATAATCAACATATGAATTCTTGAGTTTTGGCAAAAAAAAAAAAACTTGTTGTGTGAGGTCACAGTGATCTTTGGTCACTTCATCATTGTTGAGCCCAGGTGGATGTTTGTGCCAAATTTAACACAATTCCCTGAAAGCAATCCTGAGACAACGTTCACATGAATAGACCCAACGCACAAACAACAACCTGGAAATATAATGTCTCCGGGCACAGCTGATGCCGGTGAGGAGTTCCCAACAGTTTAGTTAAGAAGCTGGAACTGAGTTCTTGAAAGTTTTTTCTAAACCCTCTTAAAGCTTATTTATTGGGCTACTTGGTAGCAGCAGACACAAGCTGTGAACACAACACTGACATATCATCACCTTTTAAGTTCATACTGCGAGCTTGTTAGCAGACTGTTGCTTATTTACACATCCAGCTGTTAGGCCCCGTGTCCACTAAAGCATTTTTCCTAGCTGAAAAATGTGTTGCTATGACACAGAATATACAAGAAAGTGTGAGTATATCCAAGTAAGAATGTTGGCGCAAGGTGAAGTACTTGCTCTAGAGGAGGGGAAGGCTGAAGCACGTAGGGAGCGAGGACGGACCTGCCAGTCTATGCTGGTTCATGAGAGAAAACATACAGTATATTAAAATATTTATCCTTCATTGTTGTTGTTTGGCAGTTGTACTGAGGGCTGGGTAAAAACAGACAGCCACAAGCACAGCGTTTTACCCAGTGTTGAACATTTTTCATTTCTCTGTGCCCAGAAAAAAAAAAAAAAACAAATGTGCAGGGCTCAGAGCAGAGTAGACAGTAAGAATTTCATCAAGCTACTAGCGTTTGTACTGCAGCGTAATTACGGGCACTCCCATTGCAAAGAATTAAAAAAACATGCTGGGCTCAAGAAACGGCCCTTTCAGGAGCAACATTATCATTCATTTGGAGTTGTGTTTTTGACCACCTGAAAAATATAATTCCAGTTTTAGCTCTCATTCAGCTCTGTTTTGGTCCCACTCAGCCTCTGAAGGAAGCTGTCACACTGTCAGTTAACAGTGTTATTGTAAAAATGCCTAAGAAAGATTTTAAATACATGGAAATGCTTATATTATATCATAATAAATATTTTCAGTCACATGTCATCTGACAACCAAGATTGGTTGTCATATCTAAATCTGTGGAGGCCATAACTGCATCCAGCTTGACAATGCATCATTTGAGACAGTAAGATTAATCAATCACATCAGTAGGAAGATGAAAATGTGGTTGATTAATTAATTATGGTACACAAGTATCATATGATGATTACCATCATCATTATATACCCACCACCGACGAGATAAAATGTAATCAGAAGCACTCCAAACTGTTTTCAACTTCAGGTCTGGACTGGTCTGTGGATTAACACACTCAGATGTGATCGGGAAAACAGAAATTGGAAGTGAACATCTACGATGAATACATTTTTTTGAGTCCAGAAACCTTAAATTGTCAGCTTTTTTGGAGCTGAGGTTGTAAGGTGTGCAAAAAAAACTACATTTTTTCCATTTCTCCCAAATCCTGATTTGTGAGGTCTTGTGCCTTATAAATCTGTGCTGCTGTTTGTGCCCAAAAACTTTTAATCAGGACCAAAAACTGCATTCTGTGCATTCCTGTGCTACATTTGCATTCAGTCCGGTTCTTGTCTTGCTTCCTTTGCTTCACATAGAGACCTGCAGCTCCCCCATAGTCATAGCAACAGGCACACAGCAGAGGAGAGGAGAGAAAGGATGAACAGATCTCATTAAAGTGATGCTGAAGAAGCTGATTGGTGAGTGTATTTGTTACCTCTCGTTTTCTTCTTTCAGTCTCTCAAGTTCTCGTTCTCTCTCCAGCCTCCTCTGTGCCTCTGTTTCCATCGCCTCTTTCTCCATCTTTATCTCGCGCTCTCTCTCCTCCAGCTGAGTCTTGCCATCCAGGAGCTCCTTGTACCTTGAGATTGCAAACACAATATTCACCACAACAAAAAACAATTATGACTCAAAATGTATAACACAAAGAGCGCGTGTGTCTTAACAGGTTGTGTTTGTGTGTGTAATTTTGTTCTTGGGAGAACTAAACGTCCTCTGCAGGATAGACAAAGACCGTGCAGTCAGGATTTCATGTTTTTCACTGTATAAAAGGGTCTAATTTAATGCAGTCAGTGTGTGTGTATACCTGGCCTCCAGCTCCCTGTGCTGGGCCTCCAGGCTGCGGTTGTTGCTCCTCAGCTGAGAGTGTTTGTCCATCAGCTCCTCCAGCTCCACCTCCTGCCGCTGCTGCAGAGCCATCATCCGCTCATGGTCCCGCCTCTGAGCCTCCATCCTGGCCACCGACTCCTCCCGCTCCCTTGCCCACACCTTGGACTCGGCCTCCAGAGCTGCACACCGGGCCTCGCTCTCACTGCAGCGCGCCAGCATTGCTGCATGCTGGGAGTTCAGGGATGCCTGCTCCACCTGTGTGTTATAAAAATGACAGATAATGTTTGTACCTACACTGAAAGCCAAAAACCAAAACAGTAAAGTTTTACTACGAATGTATTACCTCCCTCTGTCCCACCTGCAGTAAGCTAGCATTATTTAGAACTTTAACAAACGTCTAATAGTATGAAATATTTCATTAATATGAACGTAAAATATGTGTATCGATAGATTAACTAACTAACATTTGCTATTTACACAAAGAACATCTAAGGCTAATGGGAATGCTGTTAGTTTTGCAGATATTTAGTCATAAACAAAGTACTGGACAAATAAAAAATTTGACCTTAAGATGTATTCAATTACCAGAAAGATGGTCTTTTCATAAAACTGGACTGTCTATGCAATAAAAAGACACACATTTTGAAATTGGTGCTACATGACCAGAGAGAACAGATGAAAAGGACAGTGGCCTTTGCTGTCGCTCAAACGATAGAAAACCTGCAACTACTAGAATGCACTGTGCCGTACTAGAACAATAAACGCTCCCACTGGTGAGTGATGTAATCAGAGCTTGTTCCTTTTGAAACAGGAAACAATACCACAGCTGGCTGGTTTCAAACAAAGTTGAATCACAGTTTAGTGGTAAGCTAGAATTTGCTTCTGAAAACATTTAGGTAAGAAATAGACAACACAGTTACAGAATCTTATCATATTATCATATATAATATCTTATCATACCGGTTGATCTCAGGTTTTTAAGCCTCTATTTTAAAATATAGGAAACAGTGCGGTGCCTACTTCCTGTTCTCAAATTTTCATTTCACAGCCGAACAGTCAGGGTTGGAAACTAACTGTTTTGTCCACCTAACACTGTGGCTGGTGGATTCAAAAATCTACCAGCCACTCAAGAGATTACCACTGTTTTGTTGGCTGTTGAGTGACACAAATTTAGAAGCCACTTGCATATGTTATCACTAATTTCCAAGCCTGCAATCAGTACACTAATCTATGCTTCTGAAGACATTTTAAGCAAGAAATAAGTAATACAGTAACCAAATTTTGGTTTATATTTGATCAGCGCTACTCAATTTTACCATTGAATCTGAGTTTGGTCTGCATTTGAGAGAGACAGAGTGAGGGGCAGATCTCTCTCTCTCTTCTATACTCTTTGTGTACCGTGGTGGCAGGCATACAAAAAGCAGAAGTAGTTTGAGCAACAGAGCCAGTGAAAATTCACAGGATGAAGAAATTTAAGCTGGGAGAGGAGCAGGGAGATGTGGGTGCTGGTCAGATGCTGGAAAGTTTACCATAGATTATCTACACATACTAAACACATTATGGTGATACAAGGCTGGTTGAAAATCAGTGAAGTATCCCTTTAATGGCGGCACTCTATGCAAAGTTAAGGGATGAGCCAAGTCATTTCAATTCACCCTGAGGGACATGAATCTTTGGCCAAAATTTCATAAAAATATGAATCCACATTTCATGGCAAGACAACCCAACCAACAGACTGACTGTGTCAACAACAGAACCACGCCACAGGCATGGCTAACAAAATGTTGTCTCCCTATGTTAAAGATGTGTGGTAATTTATCAAATCATTAAAAGCCATGTCCAAATTCATTGCAGGGAATCAAATGATCAAAACTTGTCAATTTGCTTTAATCTATGTGGACTAATGAGCTCTTCTGTTCCTAAGTTTCACTGGTGATTTCATCCATAATCTTGCTCTCTGCATCTGTGTGTTGTCACCTGTAGCTGGGTGTTGAGTGTCTGTAGGCTGGTGCAGGAGTCCTGCAGGCTGAGGGAGTGTCGGCGCAGAGCCTCCAGCTGTTCCTTCAGGTGTTCACACACCTCCTGGGACTGAGACAACCGCGACAGCAAAGCCTCCTGTCCAGCAACCGCCACCGCTTTCTGAGGAAGAGAGATGTCATATTGAGAGAGAGTCCACAGCACACAGGCAGCTGCATCAGGGGCTGTGCTTTGGCCTCACACACACCTCAAAGCATTGATATTTTCTGAACTCTGACCTCAGCTGCAGCCCCCTGGCTTCATGTGACATTTGTATTCATCTAAAAGAGATGAAATGCATCCTGTGTGTGAGGGAGTTTGCAGAGATGTATCACATAAAGTTTCAAAATGTATAAACCAACAAAAAAAATGTGCAACTTATTTTTTTAGTCTTGACTGTAGAATCTGCTCTGATAAATAAAGCAGGGTGTTGACTGGATGTTGTGGTGGGCAGATTAAAAATGAACAAACAATGCTGTATTTTGCAAAATTGCTGAAGGTATCAAATCTGGTGGGGTTGTTTATCCGAAATTAAAATGAGCTTGCAGCACACCAAAACTCGACTCTACACCCACTGAACAATGTGAATTCATGTGAAGATCTCACAAGTGCTGGCACAACGACAACACACTTCATGTGTGAGTCATCTGGAGGGTCTGGAGCTCAGTTTTGGTGTGCAACAGCTTTTTTTTTTAATTTTAGATTCTTTTACATTTTCTACCAGAACCTGACTGAATCATGTTGCTACACGAGGGACTGCTATTTTTTTCACCGGCTCTTTTAAATTTCCTGCTTTTTCACTTCACCACCTTCTTTGCCAATGTCAGCAGTGAAAACTAACTGTGAAGATTTACTTAGAGATAGTTCAATTTTAGGGTACTTGTGCTTGAGTATTTTCATTGCTTCTACTTTGTACTTGTAATCCATGACAAGCCAAAAGGAAACAACAAAACGGGAAAGGACACAAAATTCCAAATAATATAGATTATGTATTGTAACAAAGAATATAAACAAGAAGTAAATTCCCTTGTGAGGTGTGTTAGTGACATCAGTAGTGTTGATATAATGTAGATGTATGGATAATGTAGAGTGAGATATTGTGGAGTAAAAGTTTTTTCACCGCTGGAAATATAGTCTTGTCATGAAACTGGGCTGTCTATGCAGCACAAACTGGTGCTACATGACCAGAGAAAACAGCGACATTCGGTTTTGCTCTGGAGGTAGAAAACCTAATACTACCAGAATGCACTGCGCCACACCGGACCAATAAACGCTCCCACTGGTGAGTGACATAATGTAAGATGCTTGTCCGAAAAACAATATGGCAGCCAATTGGTAACAAATGATCTCATAAAACAAATAAACATTAAGCCAAAATATGTTTCTGAAAACATTTTAGGCGAGAAATAGACAATGCAGTAACAGAATCGTGGTTCTAGTTTTGATCAACACTGCTTAGTACCGTTTGTTTACCATGTTTCATGTCATTCATTTTCACTGTCTAATGAACAGGGAGATGTGGCTGCTGGCAAGTTGGAGGTAAGTTTTCCACAGTTCTTTTACACATACTACTGGCATTTTTGATGATACAAAGCTGGTTAAAAATCTGCAAAGTATCCCTTTAAGTGTAGTGCATGAAGGCACTACAAAGAAACTTTACACATGCACACACCAAATCCCATAACCTAAAATGAAGCCAGGAAAACAGTTTTCAAATGTCCATATTTCCCATTGAAATTGACCTAAAACGCACTAAAATCACACTAATCTCAAAAACAAAGTCAAAATGTACAACTAGTCACCACATACCAGAAGGCTACAAAACACAATTCGATAACTAGACTGTGCCATATAAATGGGAACAAAATGGATGAACCCCCAGTTTGTCACAACCCAGCACGTGGGCCCTGACAAAAACAGGAACGGACAGAAAATGCCAAGCAATATGAATTATTCATTGTAACAAAGCATACAAACCTAGGAGTGAATTCTGTTGTGAGGTGTGTTAGTCAGTGACATTGGGAGTGTTCATGTAGATATGTGTGAATAATGTAGTGCGAGGTGTTGTGGAATAAAAAAAAAAATGTAAAAAGCTAAGCAAAGCAAAAAGAGATGCAGACGCTGGCAGGGAGGAGAGAGAGCCACACTGGAAACTACGGTGTTTATATCCTTTATATCCTGATCTAGCTCAGGGACTGCAATCAGGCTCCTCTGACACCTTGAAAAGAGGCAAACCAAAGGTAACTGATGCAGCACACACACAAGCAGACTAAGCAGGGGCCATCACATCTCTCATTAATCATCCCGTGACCCCTCAGCTTTATACTGTGACCTTCAGGAAGGGGGCCGAGCAGTAGGTTGAGAACCACTAGACTAAATTACCGAGCTGTATGTGAACCACTTTCACCTGGAGCAGCTACATAAGTAAGATGCTGCATCACTGTTAATAATCTAACAGAGTGTATCACTCACAGAATGGAAGTACTTATATTTTTGCTTCTCTAAAGGGATCGTTTGGATGTTTTGAAGTGGGGTTGTATAAGGTTTTTATTCATAGTCAGAGTGTTACATACAGTTAATGTCGATTGACACCCCCCCAGTTTGAGGAAACAAGCTAGAGACTAACACTGAAGCTAAGCAATGATCTCTGTGGACAGGGGCAGACACAAAATGTATTTTAGCAGCTTAAAAAAATAATTATTAGTCGGAGTGTACGCTATATTGAGTATATTTTTATTGCTTTGCCTTGCCGCAGACAGCACTTTCCAATGGGAAACTGTATTGTTTTCTTAAAGGCCAGACTCCATTGACAAAAACAGTAATTCTACCTTGCTAAAAACAGGAGCTGCTGGTCTACTGCTGCCTTGATCAGTTAGTTTATTTGTGTTATTGTGTGACTTTGGTGTTTTAAATGGTTTCTTCAGATTGACAAAAGTCCCACAATAACACCAACTAACTCACTGGTCGAGGCAGCGGTAGACCAGCAGCTCCCGTGTTGAGCAAGCTAGAATTCCTGTTTTGGTCAATGGAGTCTGGCTTTGAAAAGAGAATACATGGGGACCTGAAGCTGTGAAAGGCTCATCTGTCTAAATGGGCTGTCAACATCGAGGTAAAATGATGAAAATATTTTCAATATAGCATACATTTGAGATGATATTATTTTTTCGGTGGAGCTTTTTTACATGGCTTAAACAATATGTTTTGTTGCAGCCTCTGTCCACAGCAGTACATTGCTTAGCTTCAGTGTTAGTACTCCTAAGTGGGGTAATGCCGACAGACATCTACCGTAGATAATACACTGACCATGAGCGCCAAATACAACCCCACTTCAAAATTCCAAACTGACGTTTTGCCTATAACACTTCTGAACTTTACTTTAACTTCTAATAGAGTATTTTTTACGTTGTTGTACTGGTGCTACAGGTGCTAGTGCCTCGCTTCATCCATCCTAATCTAAAACTTTAAATCCTGACAGCTTTAATGCAGCACCATACCCACCGAGCAATGCGTTGAATGAAATTCCCGACCTTGGCGGCACTGGAACTGCCCCTTACAGCTTGATGTTAGAGTTTATGTGTGTGTGTATGTGTGTGTGTGTGTGTGTGTGTGTGTTTGAGAGAAAGAGAAAAAGTAAGAGCTGGAGCAAGAGAGCAGCAGACGAGATAAGGAAGATTAACAGTAGCCGAGGTGACATTATAAAAACTGATGAGCAGAGATAAAGCGGTAGTCCTGGAAATAAAGTGCTGCACTCGTGGAAGTGGCGGCCTACTGTGAGTTGATAGTCGTCAAGCATCCCTAGAGCAAGAGCTTCAACATAATATAGATCATCTTCATCACACAGGAGTTGCATCGAACCAGACAGAAATCCCACAAAATGAGATTCAAAGGCTGCCACACACATCAGTCACAGAAATATATTCAAACGCAGATACACACCTCTCTTTCCAGCTCTATCAACCTCTCACTCAGCTGCCTCTCCATCTCTCCTGTGGCATAATCATGGGTCACTGAAAGGTCATGACCTTTGCCAGCTGCAGGGGATTGATCCAGATGTGACGTCTCCTGGGTTTGCATCTGACAAATGTGCATTTTGCTTGAAGAGTCTGAATTTGAATTAGACATAGCGTCCAACTCTGCACTTCTCTTTTGGAGAAGAGATTCACTTTTCTTAAGGCTCTCGGAGAGCGACTCTATTCTCTCCTGTGATTGGCTGAGAGAGTCAGTTGTTGTCTTTAGTTCAGCCTCGGCTTTTTGTAGTTTCTGGTTCAGACGTTCGACTTCAGTGGACAGCTTCTGGGAATGAGCCTGCTCGTTGGATAGATCCTGATTGGAGAGAGATAAGAGGCAATGCAGCGTTCAGAGATTATAATGTGTGGATAATAAAACTGTGATCTTCATAAGACAAATCAAAAGATAAAATATGACTATAAATTAGTTAGAAAAGTTTATTGGTCTTTACTGTACATTCTCAAGTGGACCAATCTTCATATGATGGCCCAATTCTCTGCTGCATTCTAATTTCATACAGTACGTACAGTCTACTAATGTTTACAGCACACTAAGTTAGCAGTTAGCAGACAATAAATGAATGTATGCTAGCAGGAAAACATTCAGTGCCTTTTCCCCAGATTTTGGTTGTGTCAAAAATCATTCATTCATTCACTACTCACTTCTCTACTCCCTATCTATGTACAGGACCATATAGTGTGCGCATATAAAATGTTAAAAAACATTCAAACATTACTTTGGTCATTTTCTCTGTGTTATTAATGACGTGATTGGTGTCTCACAATTAAAACGTGTCACATCAATGTTGGCTGAGCGACCATCCACTCTAAATACCAGGCCACCAGGAAGTGCTCCTGGCTTTGAATCAATGGCTGAATCCAAATGTCCGCCCTCTGGACTTGCAGACTGAGCCCTCGCGTGCTTAAGTTGTACGTAGTGTGACGTATTTACTGTCATCATGTAAAGTCTGTGAGGGCAGAGACTGTAAGCATCTGATAGGCAGCCCTTGAGACTGTTTTACTCGTTGCTTTAGAAATGTTAAACTATCACTGCTGTCATATTCATGTGACATAAGTTGATGAACAGTGCCGACTCATCTGTCCCTGCAGAAAAGAAGATATAAATCCCATGTATAGCCTTTATGTGACTGAACAAAAATGTAGGCTATTAAAACATCTCTTAATCACAGGCTACACACGTTCAAAAACAGAAATGTTTGTAAATAAGGACTATAACTCAATAAATTGAGTATAACTTACATTAAAAGACCTTCTTCTGTGTGTTTCTGCCAATTTTTTAGCCTATTTCACACAATTAAATGCATTTTCACTCTCTCTACAACATAAACTTCAACATATCTCTGTGTCATGATGTGGTTGAATATTATTTTTGGCCTACACAATTCAAGTAGCATTTTAAATGGCTATTTTTTTCGGCGGGTGAAAAAACCACAACGTCACATTCATATGGCAATGACTTGTGGGTTATTAAATCAGTGAAGTCTGCTGAAGTCTGCACCCGAAGCGGACTCTCTGGAAGTCTGCATAAAGTCCACTTGAGGCGCCTTGTGGACTGGTTGAATTGTGGATTTGGACCCCTCAGCACTCCCAGACTTCACGGGAAGATGCGTGCAAAGTCCGCGAGTCTGCAAGTGCGGTGAAGTCCGGCCATTTGGATTCAGCCAATTTTATAGTGGCCAAAATGTGGAATTACAACTTCCGGGTCCATCACATGATGCCACTGGGCCCAAAAGACTTTTCCTAAAGACTTACATTGTGAAAGAGACATCTGTAAATCAGTGGATACATTTTTTGAGTGTCACAACTCCACAAAATGACTCGTTTTACTTTGGGGATTTGATGCATTAAGTCTGATAACATTTCCAAAGTCTAGAAGAGCTGTGTGACTGAATCACTTTATCCCCATTCAAGTCAGTGAAGGCTGCTTGGCTCCCAAAAGTCAGTAGTAGTAGTCTGCTCTATGGGCTGAATGATGCAGAAAATCCAGGAGGGTGAACATTTTTGGCTTCAAGCGCTACTGAGCAACTTTCATAGGGATGAATGAGGCTTCAGCTCCAATGCTGTATCCAGTTCTCTTTATGCATCTGTGATGAGTACCAATACGCATTTTGTGATAAATAGCCTACATGATATTATGCTGAGTGTATTCTCCCAAATTAATAAATATAAAGTGGTCGTTTGTGTTGTAATGCACTGCCCTGCTCACATTAAAAATATTTTCTTTGCACAACTCATAGATTTTACTTATGCCTGTCGCCATGGGGACAAACAAACTATTCTTGGATCGAAAATACTTCTTAATAAAACTTTTTATAAAGTGCCCTTATAGCTCTGTGGAAATGCCACCCAAAATCAATCTGTCATTGTTTGTTGTTTGAAACTGAATTAACAGAATTAGGGAAGACTGGGATGTGCTGTTCTTTTTACACCAGCAAGGCATCGTCTCCAGCACAAAGCATGATGGTATATATTGCTTGGTTTGTGACCATTGGTTGTACACCACTTTTGTCATTGCATTATGGGATACTTTGATTCCACTATGTAGGATAAAATAATTCTCACTTATATATGTTCACTGTATAGTGGACTATATCATGAATACAGAGTGAAATCAGACACACAGCCTTCATTGCGTTTTCTTTTTAGTTTTTTTGTGGGGTTTTTTAAGTGTGGAATGAACTGAGCTTTTGGACATTTACTATTCATCATCGTTTTGCGTCATCACTGACACACTGACAGATGTACGGTTGCACAACAGTGCACATTGCATTCTGGCACTGTTAGCAGAAACTAGTGTATTTGTTCCATTGAGGGAATTCTTGAGGACACTACACAGTGCATAAATTTCACACTCAGGGAAAGACACTTTCCAGCCTGTGAGCGAGTCTCTGCTTCCCATGTGAATTGCATTGTGGGACGGCAGTGTCCATCAACAACACATTGAAAAATCCGGCAAATTTGGTATGCAAATTGCATTCTTTGAGCATACTAAATTTTGAATCTCCTCCAGTATGAGCTCACTGAATTATTATGCAGAACAGACACAGAAACAGAATACAATGGACTATTAGTATGATGACTAAGAACAGATCTCTGCTTATAAAGGAAATTTCTGCTGTCTCGAAAGGTGAGAAAGCTGAATGTGGGTGAGTTTACCTTGTGCTACATCCCTGCAGTCAGTGACTAAACTACCACGTCTCTCTCTCTCTTACACACACACACACACACACACACACACAGAGTCATACACACACACACACACACACACCTGGGACAGTGAGCTAATCTTGGCCTGAGCATCTGCGTATTGCTCCTGCAGCTGCTGTTTACCCTCCTCCATGCTGCTTAATCGAGTGCTGAGCTCCTTCTCCAGGTCCTGCAGCCGAGTGCAGAGCTCCTTCGATTCAGACAGCTGCTGACACACACGTCTGCACATACACAGAGCAGCAGCACAGGTCAGACACAGGTTGAATGAAGATAGAGTTGTCATTAAAGATAAATGCATGGTGCAGCCAAGTAGCTCTCTCTGATGCCTTGTAAAGTTAATTGCATACCTCAGCTTGTGATCAGGGTTAAGTGTGTGAACAGGAGTGTGTGTACCTGTGTTCAGCGTCCAGAGCTCGAGCTCTCTGGTTGCTGTGCTCCAGGGCGAGGGTCGTGCTCTCCAGCTGCTGCCTCAGCCTCGCTGCCTCCCTCTCTCTCTGTCTCCCCTCCTTCCGCTGGCCGTCCAGCTCCGACTGACACACCTCCTTCTCCTGCTCCAGCCTGGACGCCTCCAGCACCGCCTGGTCTCGTGCCCGGGCCAGAGTTTCGGCCTCCACGGTGGCCTCGCGGAGCTCTGCCTCCAGCTCCTCCTCCCGGCGGCGAGAAGTCTCCAGACTCCGACCTTGTCGTTCCACCTCTGCCCTCAGAGTCTGAGTGGTGAGCTCTAACTGGTCGCTCTGGCAGAGGAGACAAGATGGATGAGTAATGCTCTTCGAGTCTTACTGGCCACTTCAGATGAGACACATCTTTTAATGCCCACAAGGAAAACAAGTTTGATTGCTAACGCACATCAGCAAATAACCAAAACACGCAAATGTAGACAGGAAACATAAGACAGCATATGAAAAACATGCCCCATTACTGTAGCTCAAGACACTTAATTAAAAGACTGTGTTTATCAAACTAAAGGCCAACAAAAAGTGATGCACCTACAAACGAGACGAATAAAACAGGCAATAAATAAGAAGCAAAACCTTAGAAATATGTTGAAAATACTTTAAACCTAACCCAAAAACATGTTATTTAAAAGTTTCCCAGCTTAGGGCACAAAAGATCTTCTAAATTGTTCTGTGGAGCATCTTGGCATCCGTAACGGCTCACTCGACACACTTTTTAAACTTTTCAAACTGCAGTATGGTTTGGACTCTCCTCCTGGTTCTTTTTTATGTAACTTGTGGAACTTCTTATCTATTTATTTGGAGCAGACCATGTTTTGCTCATCTCATGCACAGTTGTAGAGGAAATATTCAGATCGTTTCCTGAGGTAAAAGTAGCAATTCTGCTGTACAAAAATATTTCACTGTACTGTACATAGGTATTAGGTACCTCACGACAGTCAGACAGTTCACTCCAAAATCAAAAATACATATTTTTCCTCTTACCTGTAGTGTTGTTTATCAGTCTAGATTGTTTTGACGTGAGTTGCTGATTGTTAAAGAGATGAATCAAAATCACTTGCATGTTCTCATGGACGTGCTTGTGACAATGCGAGACGTAAATATTAAAGGCCTCCTCCTCGGCTAAGCTGGAATATTAGCTAGCTCAGTGGTGCTAGATGAGCTAGCGGTAGATGCACACTTCCTCCTGCGCAGTGATACGGTTGGTGGGTGTAGTTTGGTAGAAAGGAAATAGCTAATACATGAAACTGCTCACAACAAGGTCTGTGGATTATCTTGAGTAACCGGGTCATGATTCCTGGAAAGAGACATTGCTCTTGAGTTTTTAGGTGTATTTTTGGCACTTTGAGCACCACAAGAGTGCCATCGAGTTCCATTATATTGGAGAGAAGGCAGACATCTCTATGGCTGATATGTCCAACACTCTGTAACTCACACGAAAATAATCTAGACTGATAAATAGCACTACAGGTAAGAGGAAAAATATGTATTTTTGATTTGGGGTGAGCTGTCCCTTCACAGTTAATATCAGGATTAGGTTTAGATAAAGGTAAAATCATACGCAGTGGTGGACAAAATATTCAAGTAGTTTAAATGGTTACATTTTGTGATTTGGCAAAATTGTTTCAAAGACACTTTACAATTTCAGGGACAAAACAAAAAAGACAGACAAGGAAGAGAACAAATAAGATATGTTTTTAGGTTGACCTGTCTCTTGAGGTTTGCAGGTGAGATTCCAGCTATTCCACTGATCTACAGGTGTCGGAAACTCAGCAATGTGCCAAGAAAGGCAGTAAAGAAGAAGAGTGCAAGCTTGTAAATGTGGATGCAAACAATTCAGATTTCTGTATGTATATGTATAAAAATCAGCTTTACAAAAGTTATTTAAGGAAGAAAATGAATTCCTCACTGTTGTTAGAGCTGAAGGATTCACACAATGTGTTTGGTGAATGGCACTGAATGTGATCATACCTCCCCAGGGGAACCTTAAATGCTCCTCTAAGCCGTTTCCTCCTGACTTAGAATCACATCGCATTAATTAATGCAAATTAAATCAATCTTTGCACCATATTTCTGCATGAATGGATCAATGAAATGACCAAATCAATACTACATTGTTGGTTATGTTTCAAAGCAGAGTAATTCAGTAAATCCAAACAACAACAACAACAACGAGGAAGCAAAGGGTAGAAAGAGGATGCAGATGAGTTGTAATTTCCTATTTGGGTTTTATTCACCCCTACAGCTGAAAGAAGTAGAGTGCATTTCATGTTTCATTTAACACAGACTGTTATAGTCTCCATTAATCTGAGTCTTTTCTTCTCATCCTGGTGGTCAGAATACAAAGTCTAACTCAAACATGACTGGAAGCTCTTTTGTTTCAGGAATTAAATCATCGAGCATTGAAATGAACATATTTAAGTGCTGACTCTGTGGATGTACATTAATTTACACATTAATCCAAATGATAGCACAGTACTTCCTCTAGTGTAACATTCAGACAGTGGGTTGTTGTTTTGGTGTTGAGGAAATTAAAGGAATAATCCACTGTTTTTCAAAGGTATCTACATCTATATGACCTGATTTCATGAGATCATATAGGTGGATGGTGTCACAGCCGAAACACATTAATTTCTAACATGCTCATTCGCACTGAATTGGGTATTGTAGATCCTTCGAAACATGTCTGAATATTTTTTCCAGCCAACACCGAGTGTACTAAGAGATAAGTACAGCTCTATTTATGTTAGTAGATTTTTAAATACAACAAGCACAATAAAGAGTTGATCTTCTCTTTATGAAAAGAAGGCGGGTAGTACAGTCAAATATTACAACATCAGAAGGAGGATTATGTACGACTTTCTCTGAATGGGAGGTATTCATGAACCCCTTTTATGGTATTTCTTTAATGCTGACTTAGCACTGCTTTTCCACTTAGCTTGCAATTTCTGTGATGTCTTGCAATTTTACTGCAAATAGCACATTAAACACATTATTCTGAATCACTTTTTTTTCTTTCAGGAAATCTCAAAGACTTCCACACCCCCTGCGACAGAGAGTCTGAAAACAGGGATTCTTGGTTCGTTTTTTCCTTGAACCTTCTAGGGAAAAGCACCAAATAAGTTGTGTCAAAAGCTGTGATCTCTCCTCTGAGCGTGGATGAGTTCCTTGTCAATATGTGAACATCTCAGATCAAAACAGACTCACTCTCGCAATACTGGGTGTATAAAAACATGTTGTTTCGCTCTCAGCTTGTGAATCATCCGTCTCACTTCATGCTGTCAAATTCACCTCCTGCTGAACACTTTCTGCATGCAATAATGTAATTACATTTCAGATATAAATGCAAAACAAAACACATTTATTTGGCAAACAGAGCTCCTGTCTAATGTTACTATTTAATGTAACTAAGAGAAAGTATAGAGATTATTGAACAATAAAAATTGAATAATTACTGGGAGGTTGTGTTACATCACAAAACTCTTTTATATTTGGTTTGTTCATGTCTCTTCCCTGCCCCTCGTCCATCTCCCCTGAAGTAAAATGACATCTGCCATGGTTATGACAATGTTTAGTGTCACAGCTGCATCATGTGTGTGTGTGTGTGTGTGTGTGTGTGTGTGTGTGTGTGTGTGTGTGTGTGTGTGTGTGCATGTGTACTCTCTAACCTTGCGCTGGGCGGTGCGTAGGGCATCCATGGTGCTGCGTAGCGTGTCCCTGTCTCTCTCCAGTGCGGCCCGCTCTCCCTCCAGGGTGGCGATGACCGTGGTCTGCATCCTGTGGAGCTCCGCTTGGCTCCGCAGGCGGCACAGCTCCTCCTCCATGACCAAACCCTCCGACTGAAGAACCTGCAAGGACAACAGGAGGATACTGAGCTGGGAAACTATCTATCTATTCATACAGACACCTGATTATATGTACATACTGGAAATAAACACTTTCTCTAGTTATTTAGAGACAAACTTGTGTAACTTGGAGCTTATTATGGAGAAATGAGGAGTGTGTTCAGTCTATAAGCTTCAAATTTATTAACTTCAATAAACTGCGAGCAGAACCTAAAGAATCTTTTGTCAGTGAGCAGCAGGTCAGCTGAATCTTCAAACATCTAAAATCTGTCCACAGGCAGGTGTTCAGCAATCACGCAGCACCCTCAAGGGCTGAAATCTGAGGCCAACGTGGAAGTGCTAAAAACTGCAGTTCCTCAAATGGCCACTTGAGGCTGGCTCTTGAAGTCAGTCACGGACCACCATGTTAAAATGCCCAACTTAACAGAAGAAATAAACATGTTTACAGCCTGGTACAAAAGCATGGTTTAGGTCTCTACAGCTAATATAAGGCACCCGTTTACACTTTTTTAAGGCTTGAAGTTATGCATAATTAAGGGCGTGTCAACTTTGACTGACAGGCTGTCTGCCAATAGTGTCCTCAGCTCCCCTATTCACCCTTTGCTCCTCCAAAGTGCCAGCCTCTCACCCAGGTTTGATCATTTCTGGCTGCAAGAAGGTCAAGGTGGCGATGGCCAACATGCCGTACTCAAGGCTTCAAAACGGTAGTCCACAAGCCAACAGGGGATGTCACAGTTGCCACATCCATTATTTTACACTGTCTATGAGGTCAAAGATTTTTCATACCTGTCCACAGAGGCAGTTTGTACACAAGGGGTTGCACCACCTCCTAGTATTGGTTGCTTGATGGCGTGCCACTAACTACATGGGGTGTCTGCTCCCATATTTCAAACCAGACCAACATGATGGCTCGTTTGGAAATCGTGTCCTATATAAAGAAAATAGTTCACAGAAATGTGTTTCTGAAAACATTTGAGGGGAGAGTTAAGCCATGCAGTTGCTGAATCCGTCCTCATTTAACATGAACAATATTTAAGTTAGTTAAAAAGTTTTTTTGTGAGTTTCCAGAGGCGGTGAGTCATGCTGGATGCCCCTGATTCGCATACTGTAGCCTAGATTTAACGTGATGCAAATGATTAGTGGACCCCCCCCCTCTCTCTGGAAACACAACACAGGGCTACCAGAATGCATTACATGAATAGTAGGCATGGGAATGATGGATCCTGTGGACAAGTACCATTAGAGTCTACAGCTATGCTAGCAGCTCTGTGTGACTGTACCTTGGCACAGCAAGCATGCTAACATGCTCAAAATCTAGCAGGTATAATGTTCGCCATGTTCCATCTTACTTCAGCATCTTAGCAGACTAACAGTTGCTTATTTGAGCTAAACTTGGAGCACAGCTACAGTTTTTGGGTCATAAATTTTCTGCTGATGGTGCTAGATGAAAAATGAAGGGAGCACTAATGTTATTAAAGTTCATCATTTAGGAACAATGTCTGTACAAATTCTTGTTCCAATTCATTTGCTCAGTTTTGAGATATTTTAGGGAATAAGTAAAAATCCACACATCCATGATGTAGATATCACTATTAGCACATTTTCTTCCATCCATCCATCCATCCATCCATCCATACCTCTATCTGCCTGCGGGCATCTCCCAGACTCTCTGCAGCTTTCTTCAGACGCTGCAGCTCAGCCTCCAGGACCACCAGCCTCTGCTCAGCCTCCCAGGTCTTCCTACTCTGCTCCCCCAGCTTGGAGCGCAAGTCCTGGGCCACCGTTGCCTGTCTGTCAGCCTCCTCCTGGGCCTCCTGGAGCCGGTTTGTCAGAAGCTCCACATCAGGACCAGACAAGGAACAAACAACCTGGTCTACAGCTGTCATCTCCGTATTATCTTCTTCATGTTTTGGGTGATTTTGGATCTCTGTTGTTTCTGCAGTCTGTTCTTGATTTATCAGTCTTTCTTTCTCCTTCTTCTCTTTGTCTTTCTGGCCTCCCTCTGCCTCTCCTCTCCTCTTTGACTCGACCTCCTCATCACATGGTTCTCCTTTTTCCCCTTCAACATGGAGAATTTCTTCCCCAACGCCTGCTTCCCTATGGGTCCCAATGACTTCCTCTCTTCTTTCCCTCACCCCCATCACCTTCACCCTTCCTTCTCCCTCTCCCCTGCAGGATTCAGAGCCCTGGACTCCTCTCTCCACCTCCTCCTCTCTGTCTGGCTTCTTCACTAACTCCTCCTTCCTCTTTTCCTCTAGGTGTTGCAGTTTGGTCACCAGTTGTTCCAGGTGCTGCTTCAAAGTGGCATTTTCATTCTTCAAGTTTTGAAACTGAAAAGTATAATAAAGGTTAAATTTAAATTATTTTACAGCTTTGAATCTCCCGCATTTGTGCTTCTTTTGCTGTCTTTGTTTAATTTCTTTTGGTTCATGTATCGAACATGACTAATCTTGAATGGATTGTGAGGAAGATGACTGAAATCACTCTCACTCCAAATGCATCCACATACAATACAAGGAAGTAAAAAAAAGTAAGGAGAAAAAGACAGAAGAAGCATAAATGCAGACAGAACAATTAGAGATTGATTTAAATGACTTTTGTTTCGTTATAAAAATAGTACACAAAGGCACAAATAACCAAAGAAAACTCCTCCAGCCTGAAAAGAAGGACGGGCTGCAGCCATCATATATAATAGTACAATCAAGAGAATATATGAAATACAATGTAAAAAGAAAATGATTTCTACTGCATTCATACATCTGAGCCGCTGCACCGTTGCTATCAAAAGTTATCAGTGTTTCTCAGTGATGTGTAGATTCATCTGTTTTACACTTCAATGCAGCTGACACAGCTTCTATAGATGTTTGTGTGCGAGTTATATCCGATACTCACACTATTTTTATAGGAAGTAGAGTATGAACTGGTGGTTCAAACAGCCTCTGAGTTATTTTTATATTATATTCTGTGTGACAGTAATAGGGCTGCAATCATTTAATATATTGATTATTTTAATTATAATTAATCTTTATTTTATCGTTATAAAATATCAGCAAATGTGAGTAACAGACTTATCAGAGCCAAAAGAGATGTCTTCACACATGTATTCATAGAAAAATGATATGATAAAGTGACAAGTGGCAAATGTTAACATTTAAAATTGACTGATACGATAAATATTGCAAGGGTTGGTCAATAAATTACATCACATGGACATCATTTATTGCTCATTTGAAGTGGGACAATGTGGACAGCACCTGCTAAGCTATTGACAAGGACAATGAACTGAACAGAGGCTACAGACCACCACTGGGACACTTGCAGACCAACACGTGAATGGATGAAGGTATGTGTAGCGCTACCAACTGTGGCCATTTAAACACTAGGTGCACACATTATGACTGAAATTCCAATCGATTGGTTCAGGTTGACCATCATTAAATAAACTGTGGGGTGGTCTGTCTGTTAAAGTTGTTTATTGAGTGTTTCTGATTGTGTTTAATTATGGATTCTGGTAAAGTGGTAAATCAAGGTATTAATGTTGATAATGAGTCCCCCAAACTGAATGTCTGATACACTTTGATATCAGACATTTTGGTGCTGTAATTTCTGATTTGACGTAAATATGTTGTACTGGTGTGTGTCTACAGCTATGTCTGTATGCTATGTATTGACTGGCACTTTTTCCTTGATCGCTCCTTGAGAGTTGCACTTTACCAGACACTGTGTCTTACTGTCACTTTGTGCACTTTACTGGTCACTGTGCCCAGAACTCGTACCATATTTATTATTTTTAGCTTATTCTAGCCTATTTAGTGTAATTATTAATGGGAGTCAGCTGGCAGTCTTGTTGACTTGGTGTGTGCATACTGCTCGGTAACTGCTGTCTGTGTGCATGTTACTTGTATTGTCTCCATGTTATGTACTGTCTTACCATGTTTTTATGTGTGTGTTTTTGTGCCTCTATGTCGCTGCAACCTAATTTGCCCTTTGGGACATTAATAATAAAACTGAACTGAACTGAACTGTGTATGCATATACATACTGTTATGCAGTATAATATAGAGCATGTTTTTTTTTAATTGTATTTAGTTTAATTTGGTCATGTTGGTTGTAATATCAGGCTGCATATTCTGGTGTTTTTTGTCCTAATTAGGGTGGAGGAGTCGTAGAGTCATTAAGCATATGTTGACAAATCAATTAAACAGACTGATATTAAGTGAATGACTAATTATTTCAGCACTCAATTTAACTTGTTTGCAGCACAAAACGATCATATGTCTATGATTACTAAATACTTAGTGTCAAAGATGATATAAGCTTTTATTTTCTTACTCCTTAGACAATCCTACCTGCATATAGTTACTTAAAGGGACAGTTCACGCAAAATCTATCCATCCATCCATCCATCCATCTTCTGTAAATGTTTATCCCCTTAAGGCTCGCTGGGGGGCTGGAGCCAATCCCAGCTAACAGTGGGCTAGAGGCAGCGTACAACCTGGACAGGCTGCCAGACTATCATATAGACAGACATTAATGCTCACAGTCACACCTACAGGCATTTTAAAGTCACCAATTAACCGAACCAGCATGTCCTTGGACTCTGGGAGTGTGCCGGAGCACCCCGAGAAAACCTATGCTAACACAGAGAAAACACACAGGGCAGTGCCTCTTTCCAGAGGGCAGAAGCAAGGGAGCATCGACTCATCGACGAGAGGTTCGTGCTCTCGACAGCATGGGATGTAAACATTCATCCTCAGCTGAGCTGTAATGTTAGCTAGCTCAGTGGTGCTAGGTGAGCTAGCAGTAGATGCATGCTTCATTATGTTATGACTGGCGGTTGTAGTTCAGCAGAAAGAAAATAGCTCCTACATGTAACTGCTCACAACAAGGTCTGTGGATTATCTTGAGTAACTTATTTCTCGAAGGAGACATTGCTGATGAGTTTTTCAAATGTATTTTCTGGCGCTTTAAGCACCACAAGCTGAGTATTATCTAGTTCCATTATATTTAAAAGAAGGCATGCATCTCTACAGCCGATATCTCCAACACTCTGCAACTCACACCAAAACTATCTCGACTCATAAATAGCACCACAGGTAAGACGAAAAACTTCTATTTTCGACTGTGGGGTGAGCCGTCCCTTTAAGTCACTCAACAGCCTCATGTTGCTCAACGCTGTCTGACGAAGCAGGCCAATCTACAAGAAACCATTTTTATTGTTTAATTCAGGTTTACAGAAGGTCTTTATTTCACTCACAGCTCACCTCTCTGAGAGTATTCTGATGCTCCGTCTCTAGGCAAGCCAGCTCATCTTTTGCATCTGGAGAATCAGCCTGCAGCAAGAAGAGATAGATGTTTAACTCCTCCAATTGTTGCTTCCTGCTTTTCCTGTTTCATTTGCCCAGGTAGTGAGCAGCTTAAAGTTGACTTGAAAGATGGATCTGCTGATATTTTCATTAAAAATTCTTGACTGAAATGCTTCTTCCTACCAAGACATGATCATATCTGATATTAAAAGCACTACGGGCATGTGGAAGCTAATTAACATATCGTGGAGTTGGACATGTGCTTCTAAAGTGCAGACAGGCAAGAGTTATCTCTAATAATGACCTGCTTCAGTGTATGACCACAGAGAGCTAAACTGTTATTGATTATTTCTGCGAGTCATAACCCTTGAACCCCTGAACCCCGACCTCCTGCTGGGCCTGCAGCTCCTCTAGTCGTCTCCTCAGCTCTGCATTCTCCTGCTCTGCTCCCAGCAGCATCAGTGTCGAAGCCTCACCCACCTCCACACTCAGCGGCTTCTGATCTGAGACAGAGGGAGAAAGAAATAAAGAATAAAGCAGGAGAGAGACGAGGGAGAGGGAGGCAGATAGGCAGAAAAAAAGAAATAGAGGAAAGAGAAAATGATATATGAAGAGATTCACTCGGTTATTGTTGATTGATAACCCGTGGGCCAGCATTACCTCAACATATTTTCTCTTATCAGTTAATTAAAATGTCTTAAATGACAAGGTGCAGAGAGACAGGTGCTCTGACCAATCGGCTCGCCTGGCTCCTCGTCTGACTCCAGTTCTGATTGGAGGAAACGTAGGTGATCCGCAGCGACTGCAGCGGGAACGCTGCCGCTGCTGCTGCAGTGCCTCAGGTCCGCCTCGAGGCTCATGTTCATCTCCAGTAGTTCATCTACTCGCTGCCTCTCAGTGTCCCGCTCCTACACACACACACACACACACACACACACGGACATTCATTCATCATGAAATGCCACTCCTGTGCCATAAAGAGTACATGTGCAGTTATACCCAGATCTAAAGCAGGATTGAGGCAATTCCTCACTTAAACAGACACATGCATATGCATACACATATAGAAAATAACACATCCAAACATTAAACAGGACCCTTTTTATCTTACTTCCTGTCATATATAGTGTGGGATGTTCATATTAAAAGTTTTGAATAAAGAGGTAAATGTATATAAAAGTAACTCCTGTGAGGAATATCCTCAGGCTTTAGACGGTTCTAAATACCCTCTTTTCAACCCTTTTTGTCTACTTTCAAAGATGATGTCACCTCATGAGAGATTTCTATGATCATCTGCTCCAGGCACGCCACTGCAAGTGTTTACATTACGTAGCCTACACTGCTATATGTACAGTAGCTACATGCTAACATCAGGATCGGGATCATTTCTCTCCAATTTCGGATCATATTCCTGCTGGAACATGTCCAGTTATGTTTGAAAGCTGTTAGTTATGATTTTTTGGGGGGCATTTTTCATGCTTTACTGATTCATTACAAACACTGTGAACCGTCACTGCCCTCATTCTTCCATGCATCCTTTATTTTGGCATAGATACATCCACCAGATGGTACTAGAGGGCAGAATCAAAAGTTTTACACAATAGCGAACATGGAGGTCGTAATAATGTACCTGTAAATGGAAGCAGCGATGTAGATGAATGTGAGGCCACTTAATACATCGCAACATGTGGACGGGGAATTCTTTTCACTATATCACTGATTCATTCCATTTTGGTATTTTTAAAATGTCGGTGTCGTGTCCTACAGTCGTATAACGCTTTATCTACAATACACTTCCCCCGAGATCTCCAGTGGTATTGCGCCATTTTGTCCATATCGGCAAGCTTTTAGAAAACATGCATAAATACGGTTAAAGTTAACGCAGAGTATGGACAGGAGGCTCTGTCTCTGTCTCTATATGTATCTGAAGTTAAGCATAAATGAGCCAATTGTATGCGCTCTATTGGTCAGCCAATTATTTGTGATTTTTACAGTCACAGTCATTCCCCAGCTGCAATGACAGTGCAGAGAAGCTGAAATATGGAAGACCCGGATACGTTGACCAATCAGAGCAGACTAGGCTTTTTCAGCAGAATCAGGCACTAACATGGAGCATGTCAGACAGAGGGTGAACACAGGTATATTCAGGCAGACAGTATGAGGACAGCAAAGTGGGTTTTTTTGATCATTAAAGCATGTTAACATGTTCTAGAAAAAATCCAATCCTTCAATCACACCCACCGCTTCCACGTTTATGATCCTCTGACGCAGCAGAAGATTGTCCCTCTCCAGCTCTCTTAGCGAGGAGCAGCGTGCTCGTGCGTCTGCCAGCTGTTCTTCCAGAAGAACTTTGGTCTCCTGCAGCGCTGCACAAAGCTGCTGCTGCTCCTGTAGGGGGCGCCGTGCACAAACAGAGAGGAAAAAACATAGTATATGGTGTTATATACATGATATAATGTAGTGAAGTCTTCTTGTCAGTCAGGCTTCATGAGGGTGGACGTTAAGGCCAAACATTTGCTGAGAGAATCCCATTTTTTACCTGTGTGTCATGGTCCTGGGGTTTTGTGTTTTGTTTTGGAGGTCACTCTCCTCATGTGTCACGTCTTGTTTTACTTCCTGACTTTGCCTGTTTTCATACACTCCTGCTTGGTTTCCGTTTCATTAGTCCTTTCCTGTTTCAGAGTTTTCCCTGCACACCTGTCCTGTATCAGTTGTATTTGCTCCACCCTAGTGTTACCGACCACAACCTCTATGTCTTCACTGGGTCTGCTCAATGTCAATGCGCCTGTGCACTGCCTAATATGTCATGGTAAGGGCTGGGAAAGATGTTTTAATGGAGTATAATCTGTCAGCATTCAGCAGCTAACATGTAACTGTCAGCTGATAAAACAAACATCAGTGTTGGACGACAGGGCAAAAGCAATGGTAGCTTTCCTAGTTGACGAATGATTGCCTGCGTGGTCAGTAATGTTCACAATATGATGTAATGGAAGCCTAAATGACAGTCATCAGTTCTCTGTCTTATTTATCTCACTTGACTTGTTTGTGTTTGTATGAGCCGTGTGGTCCTGGTGACGTATATGCTGCTCTCAGTAATGAAATTTAATGGCAGATCTGGAATATCTGGTGGCTCCACCAACTGTTGAATGGTGTGCAGACTCCACCTACTTGGCACACCGCAGGTGTACACCGGTGTGCTAATAGTGCAGACCCATTGTTGGCCAGTCGTTGTGTTTCCCTCCTTTTGCCTGTGCCCACTTTTTTTTAGGCATGTCTTGTTCTTGTGATTAGGTCTCAGTGTATATGTAAGTCTTTCCTACGTCTGTGTTTGTGGATTCATTCCCTTGTTCGGTTTCTTTGCCTGTGTTAGCCTCTTGTGTTCCTAGTTATTACTTCCCTGTGTTCATCGTGCCATTCTAGTTTGCTCCCAGCTTCATTTTGTTGCCTGCCTGTTTTGAATGTATTTTACCAGCTGCTTTAAAGCTCCCCTTTTGTTAAATCCACCTGTCTGCCTGCTGTGCTGCATTTGGGTCTTCTTTTGAACTGAAACAATAACACGGTGTCTTTTGCTGCGGCAGACCTCAAAGCTAATTGATCTTGGATCCACATTTGTCCTCTTTAGTGGCAGCTGAGGGCAATTCCAGGCTTATTCTAATAGTTTTTACCATAATTTCTAGCAGCGATAATAACCTTTAATTGCACTCTAAGATTGGGTAATGCAGCAACATCACTACACAAACTACAGGGTGAAAAACACAAGTAATTAGATGATCAGACAGGTTGTAAAAAGGACGGAAGTTTAGCCAGTTTATCTAAAACACTTGACTTAGTCGTTAAACCAAAAGTGAGCACGCCACTAATGTCAGTAATAACCTGACTGACTGTGTTTTTTCCCATCCATCTGTCTTTTTCTTTGCGCTATCCTGTCAGATATCTGATGCCTCAGATCTCTTCAATTAACTTGGTGAGAAAATGTTATTACCGATAGAAATGATGGAAACATCTATGCAAATAACACCGAAGATGTAATAAAAACTAAATTACTCTTGAAGTGTCGTGTGGTGGATTTAATTTTTTGAAAGAGAAAACATCTCAACATGTAAACATTCAACATTTGCTCCTCTGGTTTAAACAACCACGCAAGAGCTCCCTGTGAAATTGTGAAAATTAATTATAAACCCAAACACGAGAAAGAAATCATCCTGCCAGCTAATGTGGGCTGTCACAGAGATGCAGTGTGAAGGCAGAATAAATCAAATAAGACTGAGAAGGTGACAGTGAGGACACTGTGAGGTGTTTTACAAGGATATGAGCACATTTTCTGCCTCAGAACAGTTATACTACCTCAGAATAAATCTCATTTAGGTGTAAAAGCTCCAATAACTGAAGACGTACTCCTGCTCTTTGTCAATGAAGCAGCTCCGGGCTGTAAATCCTGATGACATCACACAATATAATCTCCCTGGCTTTGTGCTTCAGAGTTGTTCATACTCGCTCTTGATTGAAATGCTCAGGGCCGTGAGAGGGAATATATGGCTTTTGAGATAAAGAGGTACTTCTTTTTAAAAAATACTTACTCAGGGCGAGGTAAAAAAGGGGGATCGTCTTCATGTGACCTTCGCTGGTTATGTTCGCATGAGGTCTTGCTTTGTCAAAAGTTCATGTTTGTGTGTACATGTGTATCAAGGCTCTGTGAGTATGTTTGATGTTATTCTGTATGCGAGACTCCAATATGCAACTTACTGCCAAAGCAATTTGAATGTATTTCATGGTGTAGAATAGATGTTTCTGTAATGCTTTTTTTCTCTCTGGTGTAAATGACTTATTCAGAAGTATGTGTGTGTGAATTGTGCATTTACATTGTGTGTTTGTGCGCGTGTGTGTGTGTGCGCGCGCGTGTGTGTGTGTGTGTGTGTGTACCTTCAGCTGAGTGCGTGTGAGCTCCAGGCTTCGCAATCTGTGTTTACAGCTCTGAAGCTCAGTCTGGAGCTGCTCGGCCCGTGCAGCTCGCTCTCGGGCACAGTCCAGCTCATCCCGCAGTGCACGCATGCCCCTCACCTCACCCTGCAGAGAGCGGTTCTGCAGACACACACGCACAGACACACACACATTCATACACTCGTGCAGATGAGGTCAAAGAAGGTTGTGAACAGATCGGGGATGTGCAGTAAAGCAAATGTTGACAAAGTCTAATACAGGAAGAGGGAAAGCTGTGTGTGTGTGTTTGTGTGTGCGTGTGCGTGTGCGTGTGTGTGTGTGTGTATGTGTGTGTGTACACAAGGATTGTAAGACGAAAAAAATAACATTTTGCTGTCTTCATTTCTCCGAGATCTCAGTCTGAAGAGACCACTGTGGTGCTGTTTATCAGCCTAGATTGTTCTGGTGTGAGTTGCCGAGTGTTGGAGATTTCGGCCGTAGAGATGTCTGCCTTCTCTCTAATATAATGGAACTAGATGGCACTCGGCTTGTGGTGCTCAAAGCGCCAAAAATACATTTGAGACACTCAACAGCACTGTCTCTATCCAGAAATCATGACCTGGTTACTCAAGGTAATCCACAGACCTTGTTGTGAGCAGTTTCATGTAGGAACTATTTTCTGTCTACCAAACTACACCCACCACCCATATTACAGCACAGAGGGAAGCATGCATCTCCTACTAGGTCACCTAGCACCACTGAGCTAGCTAACATTACAGCTCAGCCAGGAAGACGCCGTTAATATTTACATCCATGAGGAGATGCACGCAGTGATACAGTTGGCAGGTGTAATTTGGTAGAAAGAAAGTAGTTCCTACATGACACTGCTCACAACAAGTTCTGTGGATTATTCTGAGTAACCAGGTCATGATTTCTGGAGAGAGACATTGCTGTTAAGTGTCTCAAATGTTTGGGTTTTTTTTGGCAATTTGAGCACCACAAGCTGAGTGCCATCTAGTTCCATTATATTGAAGAGAAGGCAGACGGTCGATATCTCCAACACTCAGCAACTCACATCAAAACAATCTAGCCTGATAAACAGCACTACAGGTAAGATTTGGGGGTGAACTGTCCCTTTAAAGTTCATATTAAGATTAGGTTTACATAAAGTTAACACTTAGACAGCGGCTTAAATAAAGATAGCTTTTCCCCACGTTTTGTCGTAGCACCAAATAGTGTCTACACATCTCAGATTTTATGGTTTGAGAACATTGTTTGATGCTGCAACTAAATGTAGCACAGCAACAGTGGAAACATACAAGGAAATGTTTCGTCAAAGGCCTCATGTGACCCAGGATCATCCCTGTTGTTTTGTCCTGGATTCTCTAAACTGTTGAGCTCAGCTGGGAGAGAAGTTTAACAACAGTGTTCTTCTGGACAAAATTACAGTTGGCTGCAATGTGTGTTGTCTAATTGCTGCTAAATACATAACCTAAGAGGAATCGACTTATTGGCTGTTAAAAGCCACCTGTGTTTTGCGTTGTTGGCTGCGCGCACATACAGTATATTACAGCTGTTGCCAAACTAGTTAAGTTTTATGTGTGGTGAAGTCTCTCTATGTATCCAAATCATGAGTATGCCTTTCTCTTTTACAGAGGAATCACTAAAACAGAACAGCAGGTTTCAGTTTTAGATCCAGAGGCACATGTCAGGCTGCCTGTACCTCTTTTTGAAGTTTCTTGATCTGCTCCTCCATGGTTTGAATCTCCAGGTTGTAATCCAATATCTGATCACCTTTATCTTCCCTAAAAAACATTAGTTTAACATAAAAGCATCAGCACCAAAAGTACAACTACACACTTCTTTTAAAAACATATTTTGCAGGTGTTTTTTCTGTGATACATTGGCTGCTAAAACAAATAGATTAGAGCAAATTATGTTTGTGAGAAACATTTAAAGACATCCTGCAATTATAATTGGCTTACAGTGACCTTTTTGATTCAGTCACAGTGACTCCCTGATTTGTCCCTCACTCGTTGCTGAGTAACGACTCGCGGTTTTATGTGACAAAATAATTTGCACATTTTTCATGTTGACCTTTATCGTAACTTTTCTAAAGGTTTCTCTTGAGTTTCTGAATCTCTCACACACACACACACACATAAACACACAAACACTCACAGTTGTTGTTTAAGGCGGCGGAGTTTGGCCTTGCTGTCTGCCAGCTGGAGTGCCAGACCTTGGGATGGCTCCTCGCTGTGACCACCCAGGGGCGCCATGGTTGAGTCAGACTGGGCCTCCCGCTCCCGACACAGCTCTGCTATCCTCTGAGAGAGGGAGGAAGAGAGAGATGTGGCAAGGGACACAGAGGACAGAGAAAAAGAAGGATTTGGAGAGAGAATGAGAGACACGCGAGATAGTATGGGAGAGCAACTGAAGCACATATTTATATTTGGTAAGAATGTCTGTGTTGATATGACATATTATACAAGTTCTGCTATTATTTAAGTTTGCACAACCATTTCTGTATATTTTGAATAGCGTATGGTGGTGGACTATGCTATGGTTATGTTTATATTTACTTTATTTAGTCAGAATACAGGCACAAGTTTTTTATGTTTGTTCAACTTTTTCCCTGCCTCATGTGAGTAATGTGGATCTCCAGGAAAGGAACAGAAACACGAGTCAAACCAAGACATCTCACAAACTAAGTGGCCTATGAAGTTTGGTAAGTTGACACAGCCACTATAAAGAGATTAAAAACAAAAATAACAAGAGGGACACTCACATAGCGCAGACCTCCGCCAAGGCCAATAGTCCAGTCTTCTATGACATTTAAATCCGCAAGAGGAACCACTACATATGTGTGGATGTATTTTATTTATACTACGGTTGTGTCTAGCCGAAGGCTCATCATCTCAGCTGTGCAATAAATATGTACTTCTACAGTGGAAATATTTCAAACATACATTTATGAACAGCAGAAAACACTTTATCACCACTCACACATGTACAAATAACAAATGTTCAGACTGAAATAACACCATGAACATGGCAACTTGTTATCATCGCTGCGAAAAACTGCACATTGCCATGAGGAAATTTTTAGTCAAATCTGAATGAATATCTCTGGTGAAGTTTATTGCAGACAGCTGACATTTGGATCTGCATAAGAGTACAGTTCATTGCATCATATGTGTGTATTTATGTTTCCATAGCCACACTTAGTTTGAGAAAGAAGCATTGTTAAAATTGTACCAGTTCTCCCATGAAACCACTCTCCCCAAGTGCTCCATAATGACATGTGGGCTAACCAGAGGAGTCATCATATTTCTACAACTGAGTGTTTGGCTTTTGTCACTATGAACTTCACTAACATCTACTAAATGTTAAGATGTATAGCATTTATTCCGCCACGGTCAAATACATTGTCTCACAATGTTAGCAGAGGTGAAAAATAATTTGTGTATCCACCCTTGGCGGCATTGATTAGCATTGTTGCCTCACAGCGAGAGGGTTCCTGGTTTGAACCCCAAGGTGGGGGAGCCGTTCTGTACAGAGTTTGTATGTTCTCCCTGTGTCAGCGTCTGTCCAGGGTGTGCCCCGCCTATTGCTCAATGTCAGCTGTGATAGGCCCCGGCCTCCCCGCAACCCCTAGCAGGATAAGTGGTTACGAAATATTAATGAATGAATCACCCCGTGATTCTGATCCGTTCCAAAAACTAATGGGTGCTTCCTTGGACCACCCTTCTACTAATAAGTTTCATGAAAATTGGGCCTGTAGTTTTTCTGTAAAAGAAAAACAAAACAAACCCAAAACATAACCTCCCTGGCTCAAAATGTGTTTGTTATATTAAGTAATAAGATCTGTTTACTTTGAACTGACTGCAGGTACAGTGTCATTATGGTGTTTATCCACCTGTTGGGTTTTAAACAATTTGTTTCTCTGCAAAATGAATGTAAAATGCCTTTTCTCTTGTTTCCATGCAATTACACTGCTAAACTAAAGGAGATCAAAGTGGGCCCTTGTTTCATCAGGGCTTTTTTGAGTCAGTGGAAATTATTTGATCAAAATTTAATATCTTATGTTGCTCTGATCTCATATTAAAGTTGTAGCTAAAGGTTTGAATATTATTCACTGCTCCAAACAAAGAAAGTCTCTTTAATAATGCCTTTTAATCCCTCAAAAAGATGTTAAAAAATCTCAGTGGATTTGAAGATGCAGGGTGGTGTCAAACAAAGAGAACAAACTCATATATGGGGCAATTATTGTAGTCTAGGTTTTCCTGTTTTGAAAACAAAAAAAAAAAGACTTTGTAAATCTAAAATACATTTTCCTATTTTTTCAGACAGTGGACCAACACGTTTGATTTTTTCATTTACTTTTCACAAACTTGCACAGACCACAAACCTATACATATGACAGCCTCACAGTATACACACACGCAGTATATAGAATTTGAATCTATCCAACAACCTACTCATTTGAAATATAGTTTTAAAGAAGCATTTCACAGCAGGAAAGATGGTCTTTTCATTTTCCCTTTTAAAGGGTTTTTTGGGGGGAGTTTTTCCTTATCCGCTGCGAGGGTCCTAACGACAGAGGGATGTCGTATGCTGTAAAGCCCTGTGAGGCAAATTGTGATTTGTGATATTGGGCTTTATAAATAAAATTGATTGATTGATTGATTGATTGATTGATTGATTGATTGATTGATTGATTGATAAAAAAATGAACCGCCTGTGCAGTCTGGAGACACAAGTACCTCTGAAATTGATGCTACATGATCAGAGAAAACAGAGGTAAAGTTGTGTGGTGGGCCTCTTTCTCTCTCAATCCATTTCTACACTCTTTGTGTCCGTGGTGACGGCAGTATGAAAATGCAGAACTACTATCTATAGTTGGGGTGCGAAAAATGAAGCCACTGTGACGTATCAAAAACTGCAGTTTCTCAGTTTTCCCCACAAAGCCCCATGTTAAAATGCCCAACTTTACAGCAGAAAAAAACATGTTCACAGCCTGGTAGAAAAATGGTTTTGTTCTCTACAGCGTATTTCCACCTTCATGACAACTGTATGGAGGGTTAATTTTTATATATCTCACCAGTTTGCATTTTATTAAAGCTTGAAGTTATGCCATATTAAAGAGGCTGCTTTGACTAACAGGTGTGCGCTATCCATTGACAACAAGCTACTACAGCAACAACACTGGTTAGGTAAGGTAACTATAGCGTAACTCCAGATTCATATAGAATAGGTGCAGCCGTATGTATCACTATTTCAGTTCATGAGAGGTAACTGTAACTTTTCACTCACCTAAAAAAGGCTTGTTCAACATTTGGTTGCACTAAAAGGAGTCGGATGTAAAATTTTTCCAGTTAGCACATTTTGTTTAAACCTGTTTTTCTCTTGCAGATAACAACGTCAGCATCAGCATTATCACAGTTAACCACAGCTGTGAATGTAATGTGCTAACAAAGCTAGCAGCCACTGTGAGCTCCACCCTCTTGTCCAAATATGGTTACTTGTGGCTCCATAAATCCAAGATGGTGACATCTTGAGGTCAACAAACCAATGGGTAACATCACTGTCGCTACGTCCATCATTTATACAGTTGATGAGTTCAAGCAACAGCCCTTGAACCAAAAAAAAATTACCTGGGAGACAACCAGGGAGATCTGGGCACTGCTTAGATGGAGGGAAATTTACCACAATTTATTTATACATAGCACACACTAGGGATGTACTGATTTTTGAAATTCTGGACTGATACCAATGTTTAAAATAACAATTTGACAGATAGCTGATACCAGTGAAAAAGACATTTTACAAGTTCAAATCATGAAAAACTAATAATTTACCCTCACCCCATACTCATTTTTACTGAACAGAGCTTTAATGCATCATAATGTTAGTCAATGCAACCTCCATGAGCTGTTACTTGCGGTCTTCAGTTGCAGAGAGCTGACATGAGTTAACGAGTTAATCTCCTCCTGCGGATTTTAACACTGATATGTTGTCCACAAAGTAGCATTATCAGGGAACCAATACGGTGCATCCTCTGACACATCGATAGTGAGTTTACTGCATCCTTTCATCCCGAAAGTGTCCTGAGGAAGATCTCTGTTTGTCCCAAACACATTTTGGACTGTCCCCAGGATGCAGGGACGCTGGGTGCTACTAGCCATCTCGTCAAACAGCAGTGACATCACATCTGCCAAACAATCATTGTATTCGTCTTGTACATGCTCAATGGTTAAAGGTTGTAGCCGTTAGTCCTGAGCTCTGCTTTTTAGCCTGCACAAAACTGATGTGACACAACAGAAAACATCAGCCACTGACCTCAGTGAATGTCATCTTATTTTCCTGTAGGTCAATGGCAGTCAACAAAGCGAGTATCGGTCGATATCGATTTTAAGCTTATAAATGGTGCATCCCTACTAGCCACATTGTTTTGCAGCAAAGCTGGTTGAAAATTGGGAAAATATCCCTTTAATGAGAGGTTGTTTGTTGTTGTTGTTGTTGTTGTTGTTGTTGTTGGGTTGTTAAAAAGGCAGAATCACTATGACTGCGAGTGGTAAATAATAGCTACAAACTGAATATGAGATCTGAGCAGCATAAGATATAAAATGTTAATCAAATATGTGACACAATTAAGCCCTGATGAAACAAGAGCTTACTTATGCATGTCCTAATTTCCAGTTAATTTAATCTTTTAACTTCATGAAAATTAAATTTCTTATTATAAAGTCGTGAAAAATATTGTTCAGGTCTCGTACAAAAACGCCAGACACATTGTTTTATGCATCAAAGGTCCCCAGCAGGAGCCAAACCAGGGACACTGATGTTAAACTACATGTTATGTGTCTGAGTCACCAGAGGACTCATGTTTAAATCATTTTAAGGCACAAAAAAGTCTGTCTGATGTGTTGGACTCCATCTGTCTGAACAGATGCTATACATGTATAAAAAAGTGAAACAGCAGTTTAATGTCTGGTGTCCCCAGTTAAGCAATTTCCAATCAGGTGTATTATTCAACAGGCCGGGTGATGACTGCATTGCTTAAAGCTTACGCTCCCATGTTTCTCACATTGGTGTGAAAACATCATCACATGATATTTCGACATCTTGGGAAATACACTTATTCGCTTTCTTGCCGAGATTTAGATGAGAAGATCAATATGACTCATGTCAGAGAGTGGTATTGATCCTCTCATCTAACTCTCAGCAAGAAAGCGAAAAAGCACATCTGCCAAAATGTCAAACTATTTCTTTAAGCGTGTGTGTATGTATACCTCCAGGTGTGTGTCTCTCTGTGCCAGCAGGCTCTGGATCTGTTTGGCCATGGAGCTGAACGCCAGCTGTAAGTCTGCGCCCTCAGCCTCCACCAGCTCCTCCCACCTCAGCGGCAGCACCATGCGAGGATCCTGAGTCACCTGCAGCAAGGACAGTTTCTCAGGTCACATGATAAGATCAATGTGCGTCTGACACAAGATGGCAGATCTGGGGAAAAACAATCCAGGCAGTGTGAAGGCTGTGTGAATACCAAGCAGAGATGAATCTATTTAAAAAGGGGGGAGAAAAAAAACATTTCTCACGTTTGTTTGGGAATGTATCTGTTAGGAAAGCGTGTCCAAAAATGCCTGACTAATGCAGGCAAAACTAATGATTATGTAGACAGGTTTGAAATGTCCTCGGGTGGAAGGCATATGAACAGCAAGCAGGGGGTGCATCCATCCACACAGGAAGAGCACCTCTCACCTCAATGATTTATGAGGCTGAGAAACCTGGCACAAAAAAGGCTGGTAGGCAACATGCTGTTACTGTAATTCAGACACGCTGGTATGCAACATGCTGTTTTTGTAATGCTGGCAATTATTCACGGGGGGGATTTTTTAAAAAGACTACAATTTGGCATTAGGCGGTATTGGACTGGACAGCAGAATGACAGAAAAAAAAGATGAAGGCGAGAGGAGGATGTGACAGAGGTGGAGGTGGAGAGGTGGACATGAGGGGTGGAGGATCCATTCTACGGTGGCAGCAAGGGGCACCCAGAGGTCCTTAACAGGCTGCCAGCAGAATAACAAGCAGCTCATTTTCACACTTACTTGAAGCGCCAGGAGAAGGTATAATAGTTTCAGTCTCTCTGCCTGCAGGCCAGACAGTGAAGAAATTCTTTCCTAAATCATATTTCGGAACAAAACTCCTCTTAGAAGCGCATCCTCTGGATAATATCTCCCCATACTGGTGGTCAATCAGTGAAGGCCTTTCATATTCAGGGGTGTCCTTGATTTGATTAAAACATACCTGCTGGATACAGCTGGCTATGGCTGCCTGGGTCTCAATGTCCAGAGACTGGATCTGCTGAATGAATGTCTCCTTCTCCTCACACTGCAGACACAGAGGGATGAAAAGAAGTCTCAGGTGTGTGCAGTGCATGTTTAAGATCAAATTATACTCAAATTACTAGTGAAGGGACACCCTCAGCCTGGTTGGCCGATGTTCAAAACAAACTCAGCAAAACAGTTCACTTCAATGACCCAAAGGTAGAAGAAACATGATAAAGTGTCCTCTGGGATTAGGGTTGGGTATCCTTTGTTTTTCTCCCCAATACTGGTTCCTAAATGGTGCCTGAACTAGGGGCATAAATATATACAGTGCAGTCAGTTTGGCTGCACTGTATATATCGAACCCATCTCCGTCAATGTTTCTTTTGTGAAATAGTCAGTAACAACCTAGAACAAAATTAGATGTTCATTTTACATAAACTATATGAACTATAAATAAACTATTTTTAAAATCAATTTAATGAAAAATCTCTTCTCTCATTAACATTTTTGTTATATACAGATTTGCAGTGATGATTGGCAATATGTATGTTGTCCAATGTCAAGTCTATATTCGACCATGTGACAATACAATAAAATATACAGTGGCTGTTTAAATGCAAAATCTAGCACTAGGGCCCATCACGATAGTGTGCACTGAGGCCCATCCTGACTGCCGTACGCCACTGGCCTGAATCAATACTAAAACATAGAACATAAAGTATAAATGACAGGGACAAGGAAGAACACCTTTTTTATCGCAAGAGCTAATTTAAACTTAAAATCGAACAAAATATTTGGCCTAAAGTGTACTTAAATATATATGAATATGAATAAAGGGAAAACACTTTTAACAAAAAAAAAATCACCTAATAAATAAAATAAAACTTAACCCAACTAGAATACCTTAACACTAGATAACAATTACAGTACTAATCACAGCACACATAAATTTGCGGTTGGGATCAATAATAATCTCCCTAATTCAGGAGGGACTCAGCAAACAAGTATTTCTCCAGTTTGTGTTTTAGTGCAGCTGAGATTGTCACTACAATGAGAATGGCTGGTCCACCTTAACATTCCACCTTAAGTGAGACTGGTCAGGTTCCGATCGGAAGCTAACCTGGCTTGCTAACTTCAGGGCTAACAACCTTCACTTTATTTAACAGGTGGTAAGGAAGACACAGGAACTTGTCTCAGGTCTTGAGGTTTTTACATCATGTCATATCACTGTTAAACAGTCTCAACTGTTCACACATGTTGCCCCGCCACATTTAACGTCATACTCTCTGCAGCCTCATTGTCATGCCTCACCAGCACACACACACACACACACACACACACACACACACACACACACACACACACACACACACACACACACACACACACACACACACACACACACACACTTTCTCACTACTCTCACAATTTGACACCGAAATGAGACACTGAAATTTTTGTTATGATTCAGTGGGTACTGGTTGTATAGGAACTGGTGTCATGCTGGAACTGAGTTTCGGTACCCTGTACAGTACAGACTGCCCTTCATGCAAAAAAACTTTGCATGCACTGGCACCCTTTCATTTTCTTTAAGGGCAACACCACCTCAATTAAAATCCCAACATGCTTTTCCCACGGCCTAGGTAAGTTCAATCTAAGATCTAAGATCTAAGAGAAGAGTCTCAAAAGTCTCAAATTTGTGATGTCATCAGGTATAAAGTCTTCAGCTGCTCAACAGACAACGAATGGGAGCCTGATTTTGTGAACCCACAGAATGGGTCTTTTCTTTTTTTTATCCAAATGAGCTTTACTGTATTGTAGTGTTCTCTGTTGTGAAACAGAAATGTACCCATATACTAGGAACATTCCCCTGGGTGCTCTCAGTGTCATCTGTAACATCTTACTCAATTCATTGTCTATGGAGCAGCTCCAGACTTTAAATTTGAAATTTAGCCCTCTAGTTTTTGGATTTCGGTGAGAGTTGTTCATGTTTACTAATATTTGTGGACTGTCTTGGACCATAGGAATAACATGTATGAATTTAAAAATGGGCGTAGTTCACCTTTAAGTGTTGGATAAGTAGAAATCCTGTAGTGGATATAAAGTCTGGGCATCACCTACGTTATTAGTACTCATTCTTTGGGGACAGAGGATAATCCATCCAATAATTATTTTACTCTGAATCCAAGTATTGGATCAAAAGATGGACCAACTGACTGAACCGCTGGTATGGCTAAAAATGTAAAACACTGAACATCTGGTGCAAAACACTGGTTGTCCACAGGTTCAGTTAAACAACACCAGTGTCATTATCGACCTTCAGAAAGCGTGATGGTCATGTGAGTGTGTGATCACCTGCACTGCACATCCCAGTAAGAGCAGCAGCAGCCGCCTGAGCTCTTCCACGGCTGCCTCTGAGGACACAGAAATAACTGTCATCATCATCATCATTATCATCATCATCTCCACCCCCCACCACCATCCTCCCTATCATTATCACCTTAATGTGTTTCACAGATAGCAGAGATATGGACTCGTATATAAAGTATAATTACTTTCTTGCTGCTGAGAGACATGGCACTGATAGGATCATGTGGTTATCTTGTACCTGTCAGGGGGTCCTGACCCAGAATGGCGACGTTTGGTAGAGGCATCAGTATCAACTGCTGCAGGTCTTCCTGAAGAGAAATGTGAAGAGTTAAGTGAGAAAAAAACTCTCGAGTGATGGGCCTGCCTGTCCTGTCTGTCTGCCCACAGTCAGCCTGGATAAACAACAACAGAAAATCTTTCCACCAGCCTCCTGCAGTTTGTGGTGTAAACAAAGAGCTGATTTCTGATAAGAGTTTTCTTTAGTCCTTCCAGGTCAAGGAGTCTTTGTACAAGATTTAATATATTTTGGGGGAGCTCACTCTCGGTATTCTTAATAGAAACATAAATAAATGATCTGATGGATGAATAACAACCCTGTATCAACGTCCCTGATTCTGTTGGTGCCCGCGTTGTTAAAAGACATGCATAATATGGGTAATGTGACGGCAATGCAGGCACAGCACAATCACAATATACAGAGTCTGAATTGACATTATACACAACCAGAACCCATTACTAGCAACAAATTAAAGATCACTACAGCCAACATGCTGCGTACTGGTTGATACATTATCACGGACATCATTATTGGCTGACTTTAGCTTATCAGTATTGGTCTGTGGCTGACAAGTTACAAGAAACTGCAGCACACAGATGCAGATAATATGATGAAATTATGTAAGAGACTGCGTTTGCCACCAAGTTTATTTTTCAGCAGCAAAGTGTCCAGCTCAGAGTATATCTGGTTCACAGTTCTTGAATAATTCAGGGATTCTTTGCCAAAACATTTGTTTATAGAGCATTCCGACGGCCAAGGAGTTAGCAGACGCTAAATTTACACAATTGCAATATCAATATGCAATAACCAGGTTCAGGTCAGACTGGATGTTTTGATGCATGCCATCCCTCCTCTGTCTTCCCTCACTCCCTGTCACCTCTGCACCAGGGGTGGGTGGATCAATAACAGAATATCAGTGCTACAGTACAGATACTACATTTCTGCTTTGAAGATCAATATCACTGATATCAACAAAAGGGATAAGAGTCTCTTTTCTACGTCGTATCTATTTGTATTTCAAGAGCGAAACTGTCTGTGCAAACAACCTGGCACACAATGCTACGGGCTGACTACTTTAATCCGACACATACATAATTGCAATGATGGCTGAATGAAAGAGGAAAAGAACGAGGTGCTGCAACAGAAAAGAAGGCAGCAGGAGGGAAATGCCTCGGCATCCAGACCCCTGACACACAGACAGAGTTAAATGAAGAGCGAGACAAGGAATATCCAGGTATATAGTCATGAAATTAACATTTTAGTCTAATCAGATCTTCAGCATTAGTTCATGTTACGCATTCAAACTGTAATTGGCCATCATTAGCTGTTACTTTAGCAGGCTGATTACCTCATAAATCATGCTACTCTGCCCTCCCCTACATGAAAGTACATAAGCTACTTTTAATACTAAAAAGTATATCAGCAATTCTGGCCCTGTATCTCTTGGTATTTGATTGACACCAGATTTTGTGATATTGCCCACCCCTCCTTTGCACTGAAACTACCAAATTAAGACAAAAAACAGCTTTGCTGGAGCTTTCACTCCTCTTTGGACTTGGAGCATCACACAACATCATCAAAATTTTATTTATCAGAAATAGAGACAGTTTATCAAAAAATAAACATCTAATATTGGGGTCATTCAGACTTTACTGGCTTACTGTCTGAATTAAGCATGTTTTGTGTCACAACACTAACCTGTGCCTTATTTGGAGTAGGTTGTACAGAGGCCAGATTAATGGGAGGCACAGTGGTGCAGTGGTTAGCACTGTCACCGCACAGCAAAAGGGTTCTTCCAGGTTTTCTCCATGTACTCCAGCTTCCTCCCACAGTCCAAAGACATACAGGTTAATTGGTGACTCTAAATTTGCTGTGAATGTGAGTGTGAATGGTTGTCTGTCTCTATGTGTCAGCTCTGTGATAGTCTGGTGACCTGTCCAGGGTGTACCCTGCCTCTCGCCCAACGTCAGCTGGGATAGGCTCCAGCCCCCCTGTGACCCCCAACATGATAAGCAGTTATGGAAAATGAATGAATGAATGAGAGAGGTTATGTGCTGTGGCAAAGCTTCAGAGCATGGGTCAAAAAAATCCAGTACATTTTCCATAAAGTACCTATCAAGGCTTATAGTGTGACATCATTGATGATGCCAAAGCTGCTGAGCAGTTGAGAAATCATTGTTCCTGAACAAAAACGAATAAAGTCTCACCTCTACTTCATTTTCCTTGTTACTCAAGCAAATTCCCTGCCCTCTGCCTCATTAAACCATGGCCACCTTCCAGGTGTAGAACACTAATATTTCCCCTGCTGACATTATTAAATTATGTTACGATTACTGACTGAAGGATTTATTTACACACATTTGATGCATCACTTTGTTTCCACTGTTGACAGTCATTACTCAAAAGCCTTTGCTGGCCCTGGCCATGGCTGAGAACATCTGCCTTTTTATACACTCTGACCAACAGGTGGTTTTGAAGCCTTGAGATATTTTACAAACCAAATATGCTGGAAAGCTTCAACACTTCATGAAGCTTCATCTCACCATCACTACTCAACACCACTACTATCAAATAAAGACAAAAAAAAAAACACTTAAACCAGGCCAGGGTTAGACCCAGCTTTACTGGAGCTTTCACTCTTCTTTGGACCTGGAGCATCATGCATCCAAATTTTCGTTTATCAGGAACAGTCAGTCTTTTCAACAGTTTGAAAAGATAAAACATTTAATACTGAACTGGGGATCATTTAGACAATATTGGCTTACTGTCTGAATCAAGCATTAAGCAAAGTTTGTCACGTTGCTAACATGTCCTCTTTAAGAGCATGTTCCACAGTGGCCAGATACCATCTAGTCCATACTGTCATCATTCACAATCTTAATTACATAAAAACTGATTTTATTTATTAATACATCCCAGATTTATGTATTAATTACAAGCAACTTTAATCAACCAAATGTTTGTAAATGAGCTTCCATCCATGTTACCTGCTGGTTGTGGGTTTAAACTGCCAAACAGGAAGTGAGAGCTTCCAATGGGCTTTATAGTAAAGGGGGGCCTGGACTGTACCAAGTTCAGTCGTGCAGGGGGGGTTCATTGTTTCATGGAATAGACTCTTTAAAGTAGCCTGAGCTACTTATGTTGTTAAGATATGTATATGTTGGGACAAATATAACAATGAGTAGATACTGATTTGCACTAACTTAGCTTGTGTCTAGAAGAAGATTCATGTTTAAAAGCAAAATGGTAAAAGAGCTTTTCTTTTGTTGAATTCCTTGTGTTCTTTTTTATGTTTTTATAAGTTTATTTGTGTTTCTTTTTAATTTGTGTGTATAGTTTTGTTTTCACAACCTCAACAAACCAGCCTGGACTGTATGTTTGTGTTACATAAACTTCAAATAAAACATATACAAGATGACTCCACCCATTGACCGAACTTTATGTTGTGTGTCATTAAAATGGTGAGGTTTTAAACTATGTTTGTACCTGGTTTAGATGTAACTGTTTTCATCAGGGATGCACACAACTGGAGTTTTGCTGATATCCTAAATGCCAGTATTTTCTAACTTATTTTTCTCCTATGCTTTCACCTATATATGCACATATTTTTTCCACCTAATTACAGAGAACATCAGGTCTCTCCTGTAGTGGAATTAACATTATTATACTCTTATAAGGCAAATGCACTTATTAGGTTACAAGTAAAACTGTGAAAGCCATTGTACTTTAACAGGTTCGGATGACGCTCTCCATGAGATGATTCTGACAGTAACCACTACCGGGGCAAATACGACCTATTTCAACTGATTAAAGTCACTTAATTAAAGTGTCACCATATCTGTCTGTCATATTGGCAGAAATGTTCATTTCGGGTAGATGTCGATATAATTCTAAAGCCTTTATCTGATGACACTGATGACGTGCAGATATTATTGTGCATCCCTGGTTTTGATGATGGCCACAATGCATGCCCTACTTAAAACAAGTGTGAATTCACAGTAGCTGCAACCACATCCAGGAATGCATCCATGCATTCATGCGTTCACACCACAGACCGTATGTAAAGATGAACGACATGACAGTTCCCCAAAAGTAAAGCCAACAGGTCGGAAACCCCGCTCCCCCAATGTTAGCAGATGGAACATGGGCCAAACTAAAATCCAAAGTAATACAATGTACATTATTCATTTTCCTAGACTAAACAAAGTCAAGGTGGGGTCAATTTATAAGCCCTCCTGGGGTTTCCAACCTCACCTGCACATTCCCTACCCACTCTATATATAGAGTGATTTGTACTGGATCTATAATTTGTCACTTTTATATGTGCAAATGATCAATAACAATAACACAGTAAACACTGAATACATTTTCAACAAAAGATGGCTTTATGTCATGTAGGGTAGTTCTTTTTTCACTGTTGTATGTGCAAGTGTTAATTTGTCTGATATTTGGTTCTAGTCAGTTATTTGATGCTATATAAAGGGGATCTGACATCATGATTGACAGCTATGCATCGCAATTGGTGTGCTCACGTTCAGTGGTGCTGCTCACGATTGGTTGGGCAGGTGTTTGGGTGGTAACTTAATGCAGACTCTGGCTCAAATGACGTCACCAGCAGTGATATTTTGGCTTAAGTGGAGACATGTTGTCCCTCTTCATAAACAGTCTATGATTCATACACACACACTTTTCACTCATCCACTGATGCCTCGCTATAACAACAGGCTAGCGAGTATAAAAAGGGATGTGGAAAAACGGTGTGTCTGTATGTGTTAATGTGTCAGTCTGTCTATCTGTGTGTGTTTTTGTGTGTGTGTGTGTGTGTGTGTGTGTGTGTGTGTGTGTGTGTGCGCGTGTGTGTGTGTGTTTTAGTCATTTGGCATGAACACAAACACACACCTCCATACACACACACTTGAACTCCATGCCAAAGCTCAGACTCCAAGGTAAAAACTGTGCCAAAAGGTGGGGAAATTTTGGTGGACTGACCGACCAACCAATCAACCAACCTACTGAGCGTCAGGGTGACACATGGAGCTGCTTGTCGTGGCTAAAAATGCAGCTTATTACTGTCAAGTGTTGAACTTGACTGCTTACAGGCACTATAGTATCTCACCTGAAGGTTTATGTTAAACACAGAAAATATATACTCTTTTGTTTCCAAACTACAGCAGAGAGCATTTTGGAAAAACAGCACTTAAACATTAGCTAAAGCCAGTCCCCATCAGTTAAATAATCTCTTGAATATGAATGTTTCTATCATGGTCTGTGCTAGAAAGCATTTTCAATGTGCTGAGGAGTAAATGGGGTGATTCAGGACTAGCAGAAGGCCCACCAACACTGTGGTCAGCTTGTTTTATTTCCTGCTTCACGATCTTGGACAAATCTCCTGGCAGATTCTAAATGACGTTTAATCAAGCTGGATGGCAGACGCCTCAGACATCCCCCGTCCAGAAACCTGGCTTTCCTGGCAGCAAAAACAAGTATCTGTCATGTGGACCTGCAGTGCTTTGCTCCTCCTCCTCCTACATTGCCATCTAGTGCAACACCAGAGTATCAGACCGATGACTTAGCTAAAAGAACTTCAGCGAAGTCATCCGCCTGATGCTTCATTACTTTACTTGGTCTTCCGAACAATTTCCCTGTTAATTAAAAATGTTTCTGTCAAACAGCCACACTCTAATGTTGGCTAGCTCCTTTCCCAACTGCTCCGAAAGCCTGTTTACATCCTCCTGCGATCCGTTGGTGCAAAATCACCAGAAGCAAGTCACAATTACAGCTCTCTCTCTGCTGCTGCTGCTGCTGCTGCTGACGACTGTAATTAATAAACTGTACAGTGAGAAAGGCAATGTACCAAGAGGTAAGCGCTCCCTTCAGCAACTCCTTCATGTGAGTTTGGCATCAGAAGCATGTGCAGCCAACCTGAAGTTTGTGTTCCTTCAGGGCATATAGGATATTAGCCACTGCAGCTCTGTGTTGGTCATCGTGCAGCTCATGGTTCATGATGCCAAACAGACCTGAGTAGAAATTATATAGATGCTGCTTGTTACTGGCATGCTGACATCCCCCCATCATACAGCCAAAATACATACTGGGTGGTGTTTGCCAGAATCTCTCCTGCACTATATTTTATCACTTGGAACAATTATACACCCTGCTTAAGTAAGAGATTAACAGAGCCATTATCTGTGCTATGATATGATTTCCAGGCCAGTTTTTGTCAAGGTTCATTTGTTTTCTGGTGACATCATGGTAAAAAAAAGGAAGGAATTAGCCTTTATCCCTCAGTGAGCATGCCTCTGAAAATATTCTACTGTTGTAGAGAGAAGTCCTGAATTTGGAATGACATTTCTCATCAAGCTGCTGGCTGCAGTGCTGAAGAGAATTAAAATCCATCTGCAACATTATCTTTTCCAAATTCCATCTTTCTATCAATAATTCCTCTTTATGTTGTTTGGACTGGTGCTGCTGCACTCCGTTTTACCCGCAGACAGTTTTGATTTTCAATGCATTGCTGGCTGTCTTGCTTTTCCTTTATCTTTTTTTTTGCCTTTGTTCACATGTGCAAACCAGATTTCATCTGTCGATTTTTATGTTAATTCAAACATCATTTATGGGGATGTTCAGAAGCCTTAAAATATCTCGGCTTATTGAAGACAGAGATCTTTGAATGTAGAAGGTCAATAAATTAGAAAGCAGGAGAAATTAACATTTAAAATCCCATTAACAGAAAGCTGAAAACTAAGTGTCTCCATTCAGAGGCACTACAGGCTCTTAGATGAACTAGAATGCAATAGAATACAACAGAATCAAAAAAACAGGATGGAATAGGACAGACAAGATAAAATAAAAGGAGAAAAGAAAAGAACAGATCTGAATCAACAAGGATTAATAGAGTGGAACACAACAAACAGAAGAGCATACAGTACAGTAGAACCCAACAGAACAGAACGAACAGAATAAAATCGACCAATCAGGACACACTAGAATAGAACAAGCAGCATAGAACAGGATCGAGGAGACAAGAAAAACAAAATAGAATAGAGCAGAAGCAACAGAATAGAACAAACAGTATAGAATTGAACCAAATAGAGTAGGACAAACAGGGTAGGAGAGAAGAGAACAAATAAAACAGAAAAGGAATATAAGAGAGTACAAAATTCAATAGGAGAAGATAGACTAGAATAGAGCAAACAGCATAAAATAAAGAAAAGAACACAACAAAACAGGATAGAGCAGAAACAAATATAATAGCACAAAGAGGATAGCATTGAAGAGAACAAAACAAATATAATTTAATAAAACAAATAAGAAAAACAGAATAGAGTAGAACCAAAGAGAATAGAACAAATAGGATAGGATAGAAGACAAGAGGACAAACAGATGAGAATAGAACCAGATAGAACAGAAATAACGGGATAGAATAGAAGAGAGGACAACAAACAGAACAGAGAATAAAGTAGAACAAGTAGGGTAGGATAGAAGAGAAGAGAGCAAACAGATGATAATAAAACAGAATAGAGTAGAACACAACAAACAGAAGAGAATGCAACACAACAAAATGAACAAAATAGAACTGAACAATCAGGATAGACTAGAATAGAACTAGCAGCATAAAATAGAATAGAGGAGAAAAGGAAAAACAACATAGAATAAACAGAACGAATTAGAACAAAGAATAGAAGAGAGGAAAAAAACAATAGAACCAAATAAAGTAGAACAAACAGAAGAGAAGAGAAGAGAAGAGAACTAACTGATTAAAATAATATGGTAGAGAAAATAAAACATAATAGAGTCACAAAAATATAAGAGTAGCATGAAACAGTTGAAATAGAATAGAATAAAAAACAACAAACAGAACAGAGCAAAAGGGTAGCTGCAATAATACTCTACGTGTCACACAGTTGCTTTCAGATGACATTTGTGCAGAACATACTGTAGTGTATATATGTGTTTATACTGTAAACGTATTCTGCCTCCACACCTGTGTCATCTTACAAATAGCTCTGTATTATTATATATATGATATCAGAGACGCTGAGGTCACAGCACAGAAAATGAAGTCCTGCCAGGCTGCAGACTGTTGCTGTGGCTCACACTCACCTCATTCTTGTCATTGTATTTCTCACACACACACACACACACACACACACACACACACACACACACACACACACACACACACACACACAGATTCAAACAAATACACAGCAGCATAGGACGTCAGAAACGAGCAGCAGGAAGTAAAACCATGACCAAAGTGGAACTATACATCAACAGTAACAGTGGACCATTCTGAGTGCACCAGGTGAGATCCTAGTGTAACGCCGCCTGATATGAGCTTCCCAATTATCACCGGCGTCTTGTGCTGCTCTGCACTTTCAAGGGACATTAGTGATTCACTGAAAATGAGGAAGTGAAACCTTGTAGACTCGTGTTCTTGTGTTGTGTGACAAGCTAAGCAGCGCATGTTCAGTCCACCTGACAACTGTTTGGGAGGCTTTCTCTTGCTGAGAACAGAGGCCTTTGAATCATCCTCCGGGGAAAGAATTGTGTCATTTCCTCCATGGCCACAGGCGTCTACAATGCACGTTATGAAATGCATGATACTGCTATTTGATTTTTGTTCACTCTCCTTCCTCAAGCCTCTAACCACAACTGCAGCTAAAATATTCAGCTCACCACTCCTCCACTCTTTCCTCACCCTGTCCGCCTGATAATAAGCAGGGACACGTCTGCCAAGGATGGAAATTTCCTCTGTTTCATCTTCTCTTTGGTGCAAATGCTCCGTCACCCGGTGCACACACTTCAATACTTTCTACCCTTAAGCAAAACATTTGTGTGTTGAGACTGACAGTTGAGCTACATCTTGTCCTCTTGTTTCTACTACCTTACAGCTAGACAACTGCTTCTCCAGCCCTCCTCCATCACCCCGGCTCCCTCGCCATTTGGTGTGGCCCTGAGTTATGTTTTAGAAGGATATTTCAGCTTTTTTTTTTTTTTACAAGACTCCTCTATTTATTATGAACTAGGAGTCATTTCAGTTCGTCCACAAAAAAGCCATCACACTAGTGGGTTTTTTTGTGTAAATACAGTAGTAGAGAAAGCGAATAGGGCTATTCAAGACATTTTTTAAAAAAACACATCAGATGGAGCTCAATCTAGAACCAAACCATTTCCAAATGATTGTGTGGTCTGTCTCCATTTTGCCTCAGTGTTACCTCTCTGTGTGATGACTTGCCTTACTGCTGCGATATTAATTTCAAGCTTTAATACTTAATAATTAAAGTTTGACAAGGTATCAAAATATACAATTAAGCTTTGCTGGGGTTTTAATCTTACCAAAATTCAGGTCTCAGGCTCCAGGAAGTTGCCTTTACACATTGTTTTTCAAATGCAGATAAAACAAACAATACATAACATGGAAATTAGTAAGCAAGAATGGTACAGAGTCAGGCTAATTGTTCCCACCTGTTTCTAGTCTTTATGCTTTATGCTGGCTGTAGCTTCATAACTTACATAACAGAGTATATATGTAAGAGTATTATGAGTGATATCAATTGGTCACATTCACCAATATGAGTGAAGAAATGTTTTTACTTCAGGGACTACTTCATCCCTGCTTTGCATTCATGAAGCATGCACACCAGGCAGACTTTGTTCTTACCACTGTGCATATGTTAGTGAACCAGAATCACTCTAAACTGACAGGCGCCTATTTGCAATCAGCATACTGACACACCCCTATTTCTCATGTGTCATGGGGAAAGCGCTGAAGTTGTTTCCACGCACATGAATGTCATGGCAGTCAGAAATAGCTATTGAGGTGTTTGTTAATCTCTTTAAACGTCCTGAGATGTTCTCTCCCTCCTGCGGGCTGCAATGTCTTCATGCAAGGCTAGATATGCCATCTTAACACCTGCTTAGAGGTAAGTCAGAATCTTTTATATAACCTTCATAATTGTGCAATTTCATGGCACTAGAAATTGGTGGAGGTAGCCACCAAGTTGGCAAATGCTTACAGATCATGTTTCTGTCTATCTGATGAATACAAGTCCGATATACAATCTACCTTTAGCTATGTTTTTATCTTCAGCATCTCCTGAGAGAAAGATTTTCCCTTCAGTAGCTGCATGCTGTACTTTGTTCACTAGCTAGTTGCTAACATTGTCTGGAATTTGATGCTCGGCAGGTAGCATATGACGGATTTGTTAAAAGCTTTCTGCTGAAAAAAGCTGCCTGCTGCACCTGGAAACAATGTTAAACTGTAAAACTGCAGACTATAAACCAAACAGTGAGCTAAAAGACACTACAAATTTCTATAAGGCTGAGGGGAACTGTAAAGTTGGATGATAACTCTCTAGGTGTTCATCACTAAAACGAAAATACCTTGAAATATTGTCTATAAAGAAGTGCACTGAAAATGCAGTCAAGCTGAGAAAAAGAGAAACTTTTGTTACTTTCATTTTGATCAAAACCTCTTGCAAATTCTGTCTCAGTAATCAAGTGTGTAATTGGACTGGAAGTTCATTATACATTCAACAAGTTTCATGCATTTTAGAGTGGAAATGTTTAAAACTCTTGAGACTCTCTGCTAATTCTCAGGCCATCACATCTGATTTTGTCCCTGATTATCTTGATCTAACCCTCCCCACCCCCCGACCCTCCCCTACCTGGTAGAAGGCTCTGATGTGTCGATTTAAAATGGAAAAGTTTTGGACTCTCAGCATGTGATCGTCTCTCTCGCTGTTGTACAGCTGCTCCACCTTGGGATTCGGGTCTCTAGGACGAACAAAGAAAAGACACAACGGTGTATTTACTGCAGCTTGATCAAACAGCCCAGCACACGACTCTCCAGCTGAGACATTCTCATGCAACGGTGCATTTAAGCAGAGAGTGAATAAAATTTTAATGAGCTTGGGAAGTAGGCTGTGAGAATCCACATGCAATTATTTGTTGAAATAAGGAGGCTTAGGTCAGACCGAATTAATCAGCTGTTCGGCAAATACTGACTAAGATCTTGTCTGTTGAGAGAGAAAGGGTTTAATTCTGCTGAAGATAAGGAATTCAGCCGAGATGACTAGCAGGGTGGCACATACACAGAGCCTCATTTGATGTTTCCCTGGAAATTTGTAGCAAATATGAACAGGTCCTACATTTATGCCATCCTCTCACACAGGTTGCAGAACAATGTGAGGTTACAAAAGGGAATGTGATGAATGTTTTGTATTTTATTCTGTTGCAAGTACAGAAAAGAAGAATATACAGCTACGCTAGCAACTCTGTGAGGCTGTACTGAACTAAAGGATAAAGTTAGCATGCTAACAATGAAAATGCTGACTTGCTAATGTTAAGAAGGTCTAATGCTTACCATGTTCACTCTCTTAGTTTAGCATGTCAGCATAGTAACATTTGCTAATAAGCAATAAACACAAAGATAAACTACAGAACTAATTCTACGGTCATGCTAGCAGCTCTGAGGCTGTTCTGAGCTAAAGGCTAATGCTAGCACGCTAACAACTATTTTGCTAACAAGCTAATGTAAAGTAGGTCTAAAGTTTACCATGTTCACCGTCTTAGTTTAGCATGTCAGCACGGTGACATTTCCTAATGAGCAATAAACACAAAGTTAATGTCATTAGTTTTTCAGGTGTTTGATCATTAAACAAAGAATTAGACAAAAACAACACTGACCTGACAATGGTGCTAGACAAGCTACAGAACAAATTTTACAGCCATGCTAGCAGCTCTGTGAGGCTGTACTAAGCTAAAGGCTAATGTTGGCATGCTAACAATGACAATGCTAACAAGCTAATGTTAAGAAGGTCTAATGTTTACCATGTTCACTATCTTAGTTTAGCCTGTCAGCATAGTAACATTTGCTAATGATGAATAAACAAAAAGTTCATGACATTCGTTTTGCCGATATTTGGTCATAAAACAAAGAATTCGACAAAAAAAACTGACCTGATAATGGCGCTAGATTAGCTAAGGCCACACGAGCAGCTCTGTAAGGCTGTACTGAGCTAAAGGCTAATGCTAGCATGCTAACAATGACTATGCTAACAAGCTATTGTAAAGTAACATTAAGTCTAATGTTTACCATGTTCACCAGCTTAGTTAGACACATCAGCGTGCTGCTAACATTTGCTAATTAGCGATAAGTACATAGCTTATGTCGTTAGTTTTACAGGTTTTTGGTCATAAAACAAATAACTGGACAAATAACACTGACCTGATAAAAGCACTACATTAGCTACAGAGCAAATTCTACAGCCATGCTAGCAGCTCTAAGAGGCCATACTGAGCTAAAGGCTAATGCTAGCGTGCTATCAATGACAATGCTAAAATGCTTATGTTAAGAAGGTCTAATGTTTACCCTGTTCACCAGCTTAGTTAGACATACAAGCATGCTAACATTTGCTAATTAGTAATAAGCACAACATTAGTCTTGTTAGTTTTGCAGGTATTTGAATATAAAACAGAGAACTGGACAAATAAAATTGTTGACCTGATAATAATAATTGGATTGTGGCCCCCAGTATGGTGTCTATTCAGCCCAATGGAATTGGTTACCTGACACATACACCCAAAAGTTCCTAGCTTATGGGGTACGTGTCCCACTAATTACCTGTAGTAGTGTTTCTCCTGCTGGCCCCACCTGTGAGTTACCGCTTGGCTAATAGTCTTTACATTGTGATGATGTCACAGATTTTTTAATCGCTTTTCTCTGTTCGAAGAAAGTTTTACAAATATAAAACCGGGATTTTTATTTTTATTTTTTTTATTTTTTTGCTGCAATACTGCGAGTGGCCACTGGAAAATTTGGCTGCAAGACGACCTGACCGATATATATCCTGACTTCTAAAGACTGCTCCAGAGATTACATTTGTCTCTAGGTGACATGTAAGTTAGTGTCACCCTGGTTCCCTGGTCAAAAAGCCTCTGGGATTTTTCCATTGGATATGGATTATTTCCTTAAATTAGCTCTGTGGCAAGTCAATGTTTATGATACCTTCTGCTCAGCAAAATAATCTTCACAAATGAACACTACTTTCATAATTATTAAGCCTAAATGCAATCACCTGAAATAAAAAGCTGACATTAGGCTATAAACAAACTACACTGTGACTGCATGACCTCACATCAACACTATAACAAAACTGTAAAGCTATGTTTGGCGCAGCTCGGCGTGAAGACATCCTGAAGTCTCTTTTAGCCACTTGTTAGCAACTGCCTTTTTTAAGACACATAGAAGCTTTGAAGTTCACGAGTGGGGTATTTACTGACATTTTTTATGTTGTAGAAGAAAACGTAAAAGTCTTTTAAGTTTGTTTTAACCACAGACCTTAAATCAGGCATCTAACCAAAAACCTGTTGACTTTAAGACGAGGGAACCGTGAGTGGTAAAATGCAAACTAATATCTGGATTTTAGGACTAGTTCCTGGGGCACGCTAATACTGTGTGTCCCACATTTCATCGTAATCTATCCAATATTGTGGAGACAGGACATTAAAAACACAAATGTTAATACCATGGTGGAAGGAAAAGTCAAGATATCACCACAGCCAGTAGGACTCATCCTGTGGGGAACATTATTACATCCAGTAGTTGTTGAGATATTTCAACATCCCTAGAGGCACGCCGTTAGCGTGTCTAAAAGTCATACTTAGTTATTTTAATGGTTTTAAATAGTTCTTTATTCCAAAAGAAATTTTTGGTTTGATTGGAGAATGGTTTGTGGGCCCACTTTTGCATTTTTAACTTGTTAATAAAAGCCAAGGCCAATTTTTGCAACTAACTGCAAGGTCACACGAGTTCATTTTTTCTGTTTCCTGCATGAAAATGTTCCGCAAATGGCTGAAAATTAGCCCTTTATACTGTTTTTTTTTTATTATTCAAATGGACCTCTCCCACTACAGATTGACGGAGGAATGTCCCCACATGTTCATCAAATTAGTTTTTATTTTCCCTTGTCAAGTTCTCTGTTTTATGACTGCAAGGCAATAAAGCAAGAAAAGTCTTGATCAATCTTACATGACCCTCATGATCTCATTGAGGAAAATCCCATTGGTCAGCCTCATGTAACGATCCCGGGCACTCTGGGAAATTGAGTTTACTTCCATGTATTGGCTGTAGAGTGGGACGCCATCCTCCTTCTCCACCATCTTCTCAAACAGCTGAACCTGCAAGTGACAAGGAGGGATTATGTGTGTGTGTGTGTGTGTGTGTGTGTGTGTGTGTGTGTGTGTGTGTGTGTGTGTGTGTGTGTGTGTGTACAAAAGGGTGGCATGAGTGTGTAGCAGGAGGTGGACAAATAAGGAAGACAGTGACAGGAGCAGAGAGAAGGTACAGAGAGAGAGGGAGAGGAGGGAGATGGAGAGGTGCAAACATTTTCACACAGGAAGCCACTTGAGTTGGTGCACCTGTCTGGACAGGTGGGATCTGTGCTCTCACACTGGGAAGCACTTCACAGAGACAGGCAGCCAAGCAGGACGGCAGCCAAGGTCTCCCTCTCTGCTAAGAAGAGCTGTGCCAATGCAAACTGCAATATAATGAGGTTTATTCCCACCTGCACCTTCTAAAAACTGCACTGTCGGTAAACAGAGTAACAAGCTCGAGTTGGTTCGGCTGATAAGGTGAGGCAGAGCAGCTCGAGACCCCGTGCGACAGGATAAACAGGGTGGCAGGGTTACAGTGGACGTCCTTCAGCATATGTGGAGCAGGGTGGAAGCTCTCGTGTCAGTGAATAACTGCCCTGTTGCCCTTGATGCCCTTGGGCAAACACTAAACCCCTACCAGCTGCGGGCATCCTGTTGAACCTGACCTCTGACCCTCGCTTTGGAAAGGGGCAACAACACAGAGAATGTCCCTTCAAGGTTCAGAACAATATCGCTCTATAATGTAAATAATGTTTATGGACCACGATGAAGTATTCCCCTCGGCTGCCTGGCCTCCCATGTGGTAAACCCAGCTGGAAATCCAGTCTGTTACAAGTGCAACAAATCCTCCACTGATTTTAGCGAGACTCTTGAATACATAGCAGATAACTCTGTATTATTCTCAAATCAGAAACAGCCCAAGGACACGGAAGTGTCAAGGCTTTGGTAGAAAAAAAAAAGAGCCTGGTCATTAAGAGGCAAGGGAAGCTGCCAAAAAGGAGAAGTAGGGTGTTTGTTTTGCTGTACACAACAGCCAGAAAGCAGTATCTAGGTTTTTTTTTTTTTTTTTGCTGTTTATTCAACGCCTACTTTTATATTTACTCTTGTGAATAGAATTGGAAAGCAGGCTGCTCCAAAAGATACCATGTCATAACCTATTTGCGACTGGTAATAATGTTTTACTGCAGAACTGGTCATTGTCCAAGGCGGATTTCTACAGTTTCCACACGAATCGGCCTGTTTTATTCTCCTCTCTCTCTCTCTCTCTCTCTCTCTCTCTCTCTCTCTCTGCCTCTAGAAATAATGACCTTTTCTCAAACTGGTAGTGATAAATGATAAATGACGTACCCATTGCGCCAACGCACTTTCCATGAATTCCTCTATTATCTCCATGATGTTAGAGTCCATTGTTGTGTCAGGAGAGAAACACTTAACTGTGAAATACTACAGAAGACGGCTAATTAAAAAATACTATCAACAATGCAATGGATCACAGAGAGGGAGAGGGAATCCATCTTGCATCAAGTGAAGTAGTTTGACATTTCTGCGGCCCTTCCCCTCCCTCCCTCCACCTCGCTGTCTCTTCCTCTCTGACTGTGCGACAGTTTCATTGCAAAACCACACCGGAATTTTCAAAACGCACGTTGCTTTTTTTTTTTTTTTTTTTAGCCGACGTCTTTGCACGCCCTCCATACACCAACTAACACACACAAAGATCTTCAAATACACTAAATGCCGGCAAATATGCAAAATATGATCAAATTTGCATTGGGTTTTGCGTGCAGAGTTAGATAATCCTAACAGAGCGCTAATGATTTAGCCCCCATTTTCTTTAGTGCGCTCTGAACACTATGAAAACGGGCCTATTTTTTTTTAACACTCGACACAATATCAATAATGTCATCTACATGTACAAACGGCTGTGTGGAAATGACTGCCACTGTGTTATTTCTGCTTAATACCCAACAGGTTAACAACAATGACAAAGGTGTAGACTTGACAGTGATCACTTAAAAGTTGTGAGAGCTTTACTTTTGTCATTATTGCCTCATGTCCACTCAGATTCAGGCACTGTGCAACAGCGACCTCTGGTGAATTAAAGTGAAAGCTCCTAATTGCCCATTTAAAAATGATGCATTGCATCATTTCCATAACAAAATCACTGGGGGGAAGTGTAACCAAGCAGCCCTACTTTTATTTAGATGCTTCACTTCCTGCACAGTGAACACTATTTTAGGAAATTATCTGTATCTGCAGCACAACTTTTTCTCATTCTAGCTGTGGTGTGGGCTCACTGCTGTCACACAAACCTCTCTATGTCAACATCTAACCAGATGGGCTGCAGATTATTATGACTGTGGTATTTATACAGAAATCCACGTTAAGTAACTTCCTAACCTCTCAAAACACACCTTTTTTTGTGGTTTTGTGTCTTATTTAGGCAATTGTCTGTCTTTTGTTCATTTTTTGTCTTTTTGTAGTCGTTTTGCCCACTTTTGTAGTTATGTGCCTCTTTGCAGCTGCTTTGTATCTTTTTGTGGTCATTTTGAGTCTCTTCCTGGTCAGTACATGTTAACTAAAGGGATATTTTTAGAGCTGCAACCAGCGGCAACATGCTTTTAATAGCTCTTGCTCTTGTTGGTTACCACTGTCTGCACTACTTCTAGACCTCATGTTTTTGTTGTCTCAGTATGCATGTATGGATTACTGAACAGGCCCCTGCGGTCTTCACCTGCAAAAGAACTAGAGTTGCAACAATTAATCATTTAGTTGTAAACTATTAAGATTAATCACCACCCTATTTGATTATCGATTTATTGGTTTGAGTAGTTTTTTAGGTAAAAAAAAGAAAAAGAAAGAAAATTCTCAGATTCCAGCTTCTTAAATGTGAATATTTTCTGGACTCTTTACTCTTCTGTGACAGTGAACTGAATATTTTTTGGGCTGTGGACAAAACAAGACACTTGAGGAGGACATCTTGGGCTTTGGGAAACACTTGTTAATATTATTAACCATTTTCTGATGTTTTAGGGACGAAACAACTTATCAATTAGTCAAGAAAATGATCAACAGAATAATCGACAATGAAAATAATCTGTAGTTCCAGTCCTAAAATGACACTTAAATTAACATGTACCAACCAGGAGGAAACTCAAAATGACCACGAAAAGATGCAAAGGAACTGCAAAGAGACACAAAATTAACAAAAAAAAGACACAAAACCTCTAAAAATGAGGAATAACTACTTACTCCTATGTAGAGGAGATATTGGGGCCTTTGGCATGTCTGTGCCCAGTTTTTGCATAATGTTTTTGTCTTGTACTGTTTTTGTTGTTTGTTTGTTTTATTTTTGAATCGGCCCTGGTGCTTTGGGCGTCAAAAATTAATCTACAAATAAAATGTAAAGTGTATTTTCTTCCAGATCCTGTGATTTCCTTTTATTTTCTTCTTTATTTTCTGACTTATTGTCTTCCTCCATTCATTTATATTTATTTTGTTTTATTTTATTTTATTTTGTTTTCTTTATTTTATTTTGAAGTGTCTGGTGTCTTTTTCTTTTACTGTAGATGTAGGCTATACGTACACATACTAGATGTGTGTATGTGTAGGTCTTTGTTTACTGTTGTTAAAATCAATAAAGATACTGTTGGGAAAAAATGTATTTTCGTATTCTTATTCTTACTACTACTATGACTATATTGTCTCCTATTGTGCCACTGTAATAACAATAATTTAATTATTACAGGTAATATTTTTGAAGAACGTGACTAAGCCTGAAACCAAACTTTCAGCCTCACGCCTTAATCAACCTGTTAAATAATTAAGGCGCATGTCTCTGTGCAACAGCTGAAAGCATATTAACTTGCTTGTTATGGATAAAATAAAACATTCATTGACCTTATTCTGTGATAGAGTTTTATTTAAGAAGAATGAGCACACATTGAAAAGCTAGGACACATCACAATCATATACTCTTTGCAAATAAAAAGCATTTTAAGAACTGTTTTTGCTTTATAAAATAACTCCCAACATGTTGTGACAGTGTGCTGTTTCTGTCCCTGCATGACAGAGTGTGTTCCTGTGCGCTGGCAATCTGTGTGTGTGTGTGTGTGTGTGTGTGCGTGTGTGTGCATGCTGACACTGCTTGTGCAGCAGTTCTGGGATTAACCACATCAGGATTATCAGATTGTTTCAGAGCTGCCAGAATAGACAAGATGACAGCTTCATATAGGGCACCACACTCACTCATGCACACACGCACTTAATCCGACTCTCCTTGCCAAACTCAGATAACCCGCACTCAGGGAATTTGCAATGTACAAAAGGAAGCCGACACTACAAAGCAGTCAAAAACTTCTACCTTTAATATATAATTCATGTGACATTTTAACAGGTTCCTAAGCATTTCATTGCAGTTTAGTACAAACTCTACAGCCGTGAGATGAATAATATAGTGCACATGGGATGAACCTCAGCGTCATGTGATTTGCCAAAATTGAGCCAAATGTCAAAAAGCATTAAATATATGTGTCTGTGTGTGTGTGTGTGTGTGTGATCGCTACACCCCTTTAAACTGAATGTACTCTCTTCTAGTTACAACAAAAGGTACTACACATCTCCTGAACAGATTGTCTGATGGTTACACATCCGTGAGGTCCTACACAGAGGAGAAGTTTGCTTTGGTGTCTGTGCAGGGCCTGATAAGATTCCCTATTTGTTGCCCTGTTTTGGCCATGTGCGAGGGAGCTGCGGCTGCTGCTTTGGATGGAGCATAAATCAAGTCTAATGTGTCAAAACTCAACAGGTGTTGTAACCACCACCTGCTGACTCACACCACCAAGAAACCTCAAACACATCCCCCCCCTGTATCCCTTCTTCCTCAGCTCAGATTTAAAGAAATCCCCCCTCTAACTGGCAGGAGTAGGGGTCGCGGCTTTCTCTGTGTCTGCAGCCTCAGCGGTGCCTTCGGTGGTGCCGGGGTCAACCTGTATGGCCTTAAGCATGGCGAGGGCTTTGGCTTTGACATCCTCGAAGGTTTCCTTCACACCCTTCTCCAGAACATAACCCTCGCTCTCGCCCTCTGGGTCCTCCAGAGCCATGGCTGATTCCACGGCCGTCTGCAGGTACCGCAGGCTCAGGAGCACTGACAGCTGGACGGAAAGAAGCAATAAGAAGGATCACAAAAACTGACATCTGTAGAATCAACATAATCATGTTTTTCCCTGTTAAAGGGTTTTGGGGGAGTTTTCCTCTATCCACTGTGAGGGTTTAAGACAGAGGGTGACCTGCATTGCCCTGCAGGCCCTGGACTGAGCTCATACTGAGCTTTCTGCACTTGTACATCAACCTTGGGCTTCTTGATATGCTGGAGAGCTGAACTGAACTGTACATATATTTTTGTTTCTGTACATATTTTCACATTCATGTATTTCCTTTTGTGTGCACTCCTGTTTCTTTTTCTCTTATCTCTAACTTGGCACTGGAGCTGAGCCACTGTGCTGCACCAAAACAATTACCATCAACTATGTTGTGTGGCAATAATAATAAAGTGTCAAGTATCAAGTGAAGCCCCCTGAGGCAAATTGGGATTTGCGATATTGGGCTATTTAAATAGAATTGACTTGACTTGAATCATATCAGTTATTGCATTTTGTTACAGGATTGCGCTCATGAAGATGAGATAGAGAGTCAGTTTGACAAACATTCAGATGTTGCGGAGCAATGGGTTAGGGACTGTACAAAAATTATGTGTGGGTTCACTGCATAATATATTCTATTTCCTTCTTTGCAGATACTCCATCAACATATTAAGATTAAATGTTCCTGCTTCACTCAAAAATATGTTTTTCTTTTGTTTACGTATCCAAAAATGTATGAGCTTTGCTATACTGATTTGCATCGGTGCAAAGTTTGTCACTAAAAAGGCGATGTCTGTGCATTTCCCAAAAACTGAGATTCAACCATGCACCATGCAAACTACGTAATACAGGAAACACATATCGGTGGAGCAACAGACTTCAACACAACACCGTCAAAAATCTGAAATCTCCAGTGCAGAGCGGACTTGTTAGTGCAGAGAGCAAAAGTTTGCATTAGCGCAGCAGATTTGGGTTGTAGGCAGGACGAATGTGAACACACTGCAACATCATAGCAGATATTATTGTATGTTTCACAACTACTAACACTGCTCAAACACTAGTTGATGTGGTTATATCATCTTGGGCTTGCATGTGTCTGTTTCTTGCCACAAAGCATGTTGACTGAATGTCATCTGAAGTTTGTATTTGGTCAGAAATACTTCCGCATTTGTTCAATGTCTGAGCCTTTTAACATCCATTTTGCAGCACCATTGCATCCCCGTGTGAGAACACATGATTGGCTGACACTTAACCGCGTCATTTGAACCCTAAAAAAGTTGAGTCCGACTCAACGTTGAGTTGTAGCTCATCACGCCTGTCTGCAGCAACAAGTGTCTGACGTGAGTTTGTGTCCTCATGTCACCGGCTTCCATTGAAAATGAGTTGTAGCTTGTTGCTGTGTTGCTCATAGTGTGAACAAGACATGGGGCTCAACTCTATGTGTTTTCTCTAACGCTAATGTTAGCTGTCTCTCACCAGTCGACCTAGCTGCTCACACTGGAAGAGAAGCGGAAAACGAAAGCAAAACCTACTGCAAGCAGTGATGGTGGGCAGGGCGAAGGCCAGATCCATGATTTGTTGAAGGAGAAGGACCCTATTTTGTAATGTTATGTGGGAAAACTATGTTTAGCAAAGTATTAGCATTAGAAAAAGTATTTAAATGTGCCTGAAGCGGGGCTTTAAGGTTAACGTCAGGGTATGCTGTCTTAAAGTCTGCATTTTTTTCAAATAAACATTCTTTTTAAACATGAAGTCCAACTCACCCTCCCCACCTCAATAATTTTCATACAGTCCCTCACACAAAACGGGTTCACGTCTCCATATTTTTGAGAGTAAACACTGCTGCAGTCCAAATAAAGCCAAAATAAATGACTTGTGACACAGTCGGTGCTGTACAACATATTTTCAGTTTTATCTCACGCTTCCTCTCCCCTCTTTTGTTTGATCTCAGGGCTGCATGATTCAAAGCAGGTTTTTTGGCTTTTGCTTGAAAATCAGACGTTATCTACAACTCAGCTTGAGGCCTCGTTAGCTCTCTGCACGGCAGCCATCCATCCCCATCACGGTGGACTGGAAAAACAGCCACACTGAGCTGCTGTGCTTAAAAGGATAGATTGTTTGGCTAGCTGCAGGCGGAGTGTAATGATGCACTGTTAAACATGTGTATGAGTGTCCTGTTCCAGCCTGAGGTCTTGTTTGTTATATGAAGAGAACATGCCGTCAATACTGTGATTTGACAAAGGAGTGAAAGTACATGTTTGATTAAAAGACAGAAATCAATGTGTGTCAGTGAGGTTTTCTTTCTCTTGGTTGTCACGGCATCAGGAGACAACCATTATAGAAAATTCTGGAGTTGTGAATGTGTGTGTGTGTGTCTGGAATCCTGGTACCTGCAGGAGCAAACATCAGAGTTATACATATTTAGTTAGATAAACCCTGTGTGCCTTGATAAATATTGTATTTTACCAATGATTCCCACCTGTATTAGGATGACTGACAGCACGCCAGGACCAGTTGAGTTCATCAGCTCCATGTAGTAGTCAGTCAGAGCCTGCCTGCAGCCACGGCTGTACAGGTTGAGTTCCTCTGATTGGTACTCATAGTTGTAGTGGGCATTGTTGTCTGTCAGGTGGTACCGCAGGCAGGGGCGAGGGGAGGCAGGGTTACAGCAGCTGAAAGGAACGCCATCCAACAGGTAACGGCCGTCCACATTACTCCGGATACGACTGGAGACAACGAGGGGAGGAAAACAGATTAGGAAAACAAACACAGAAATGAGAGAGGAGGAGAAAGAAAGGAAGTTAAAGGCTTGACTTTCAGCTCAATACACACTTAACACTGGTGAGAAATGAGCAGTGCCTCTCTACAAGTGTCATCAAGTCATAACCTTTCAGTTTACTCATCCCTTTTCACTTATTTCATCTTTGACCAACCTTTCTCCGCCTGCTTTATGACCAACCTTTCCATCCACTCCTGTCATTCTCATCAAAAGTAAAGGCCAAATCTATTTTTAATACGCTCATCCTCCACCTTCACATCATCCTCTTTCTCCAGCCCTCCTATAACATATTGTTTGACCTTTTTGGATGTGAAGTCTACTCATCTGTCATTCATCTAGATCTCTATTTTCCTCCTCGCTTTGCTGTGTAGCGCTCATCAGTCCAGTCTCCTCACCGTCACCTTGTCTCACCTCTCTGCATCTCATAACTCGCTGTATTGCGATTCACACTCACTCCTTGACCTCCTTGGAGGTGAAGTCCAGGTATCTGTTGCTGATCCACTGAACTTCAAACCAGTCCTTGAAGTTGTTGTTTCCACAACAGCGAAACTCCATCTGCAGACGATCGATGGTCTCTTTCTGGAAACAGCGGCCCGGCACGTCTGTGTCCTTGTAGAACCGGATACCGTTCCTGAGGCCCACCTGGCAGTGGAGAGAAAAGGGTGAAGGGGAAAGATGTTTTCTGATTTTTTATCTGTTCATGATTTTCAGTCTAACGTAAAACCATTTTCTAGAGGAAATTTTAATTTGACAAAATGTTGAGTTCACACCAATCTTAGAAGTATGCGCGGATCATTTGTGGGGTGATTTTGTGGAATGGACTGGAAGAAGACGTTACACAAATATCAGACCGTTTAAAAAAGATAAACAATTTTTGCGAGGTATAGAAAAGAAGAAAGGGACTGAGAAGCAAACTAATGGTGATATCCCAGCTGTGCACCAACATCGTTACAACTTTGATTTTTGTTTGAATTTAGGTTGTGACATCAGGTGACCACAATTCAGTGTCAGGACAAGGTCTTACGCCAACATCATCTGACGTAGAATATCGACATTTAGTCGTAAAGTATGGTCAACAAAACCCACCCTCTGCAAATCAGTTAACATTGTTATGACATGAATTTCTAACATCGTTAGACATTTGAATTACATTCAACCTTATTTTCATTGCAACATCTGTCCGACATAAGAGTCCCAGACCTTTCTAACGTCATTTTGACATCTGGTGCCAGCAAGGATTGTTGGTTAATTGGTTTTATTTTTTTATTTTTCATGTTCATGATTGTGTGGTAATTGGTTTAGTTTAGGATGGACACTGTGGTGAAGAGTGAGTTTATCAGATTGATTGTGTATTGATAGATTAGTATACAATAGGGGTAGGACTGGACAGTAATCTTGCTGTTTCCTACTTCATTTTGAACGTAAAATGTGAATATAAGTTGCTTTCTAAAAGTCTGTTGCGTATGTTCACTGTTATTCATTGGTTGTTGTTGTTTTGTTTGTGTTTTTACATATATTTTGATTTTTAAAAAGTTTTTAAAGTAAATATATTCATGTCAATTTAATAAATGATGTGTAGTTTGTTGGTTAAATTCTTTTGCATTCAATCTTAATGCAACATTCAAACAAGGGTGAGAGCTGTAATCCTTCACTATTTGTTGGGTAATGAATTAATACATTTGAAGTCACCAGAAAATGGTAAATACATGCTGTTATGCTGATTAATGCGCACAGTTTTGTTTTGTTTTGTTTGTGAGATTTTTCCTTATTTTCTTTTCTTTCCTGTATTTTTTTTTATCATACTTAACTGGATTTATTGCTGAACTTGCAAGAATATGATGCCACGTTTATTTTCTCTGGCACAAAACCCCTAAACTCTTCTATTTTCATCTGTAATTGTAGACAGTTGGCTTGTCTTTCAGCCACAGCAGCTTTAGGTTTCATTTTGGGTATTCCACAAGGATCAGAAGATATCACCCTGTCACAGATCTCTCCACCACAAGGCCGTACTGGCGCCTACTCTCCCTTCTTTGACCTGTCACCCTCCAATCAGTACCAGTGACCCCACCTTTAGTGACTCCTCCAGTCTTCCCTGCAGGGCGTAGCTGAGCACCACCACAATGATGAGCAGACAACAGATCACTGCAGCTGCAGCAAACCAAGCCAGCAGGAACACTTTCCAGCGTGGGAAGCGGGCTGGGTCCAGGGAGTCTTGACACACACGGGTGGCGACCCAGTTGGTGCCGATGGAGGCCAGGCCCACCATCATCAGGATGTTGGGCACCACGTGGATCTCTGTGTTGTCCATCACCTCGAGAAAGGAAGGGAAGAGCACAGTCAGAGATAATCTCAGCCACAGGAGCAGCAGCCAACAGCAAGTCCCTTTGTCATTTCCTCTGCACACTTTAGCAGGTAATAATCCTGCATTCAATTAGCCTTATCTTTGCTAAAAATTACCTTGGCAGCCAAGAGATTCAATTAGCTGCTGATACGCTGGATGCAAAGGCTACTACGGCAGTGTGATGACAAATTTAATTCATTGCCCAGGTTTCAGCAAAAGTCAATTATAGACTGAGTTTATTATTGGCTGAGTTTTCAGAAGCCTGTCAGCCATAAAGAACCTTTGCCCCATTGTTGTTTTGGAATTACCATTAAGAGCCACAGCCCAGTGCTGCCACCTTGTAACATCATCATTATGCAGTGTCTGTTCGGCCATATGTGAGTTTAGGACAAATAATATCAGCCTCTGGTTGTGGAGTAGTCAGCTTTGTCAATGATCTGTGCAAATTAACTATGTGAAGTGTAAAACAAATTGTCTCAATGTGCATTTGTGTGTCTAACTCTTGTGGATCATCATTACTGTCACTATATTGTTGGTCACATGTTACATTTCTCTACACTCATAGGTGTGGATTTCAGGGGGGATGCAGGTGAAAATGTGCATGTGTCCCTCCCTCCTGCAAAAACATTAATGTAGCAGAGGAGTTTTAGAAAACTCCTCCCCCCTCAGCCTTTTCTACACTAAGTCAATAACACTTTGCTGCACAACTTCAGATTATGGAATCCCTCACTGGAGATCAATAACTATCTGGAGGCATGTGTTCATGGCCTGCAGCTTTCCTGTGCAGCCCACTGGATATCAATGCATGCAACCTATCCACATCAATTACCAATCAATCCAGCCCAGTGACTAGCAGATTGAATGAATGCACCAATCTCGTAGAGGTCATGACCTCCACCTGCTGCTCACTTTACCTTAAGTCAATGCACGCTGAATCCCAAAGACTATAGGGGGGAAAAAGTGTTGATTTTTATAACAGCGTTTTAACACACAACGTCCTCATGACCTAACATGCATGAGTGCGCCCGGGTGTCACTGTGTGCATGTTTACTCTGGTATTTTCTACGCTGCGTGTTTGTGTTTGTGGATTAAACTGTGGAGCTAAGTTTAAATAAAAGTCACAGATAAGCAGACTCAGTCAACAACCATGAGCAAAGGCAAAGGTCTGAGCATATAAATCTATGTTTGTGTAACTTTGAATTAATCCACGCCAGTGTTTTAAGCCCGGCCCCCTCGAGTCTTTAAGTCGACGTTGTATTAATTTGTGTGCACATGAGTGTGTTTCCCTCGCTCTACCTCAGCCCTACGGAGCAGCTCTGTCTTAAGGTAAACCCCCAGGCAGAAGATGATGGCCCCCCACATCACCGCCATCCAGGAGAGCAGCCACAGGCCCTGGGCCAGACGCACCCGCCGCTGCTGGGTGAACTTAACCTTCAGCAGCACCATGGCTCACGACTGTGCAACGCAGAGACAGAAGAGAAACGTAAGAGGCAGGAGCAGGAAAGTTCAGTGTATCTGGTCAAAACTTGACTGTCAATCCAGAGGAGGCCAGCTGCATGTAAAGAGACAAACCCGACAGAGGTCACAAGAGGGTGTTTTCACAGTGGTCAGTGCAGGCCTTGTTGTTTAGGGGGTTATTAGCAGCTTGAGCTCATCTAAGTTGTTCCAGGTGGAGGGGATAAGCAGGTAGATCCCTGTGATGGTAAAGGACACGGTCGACCTCAGGGGATAATCCAAAATGTTCCACTTGGATGCTGAAATTGTCCCAAACAGATGATTTATGATCCGAGTAAGTGCAAAAAAAACATGGGAAAATTGGAGATAATTGTCAAATAACAAAATATGTAAGAAAATAGTTATTCCTTTTTCCAGAGATGACAGTTTTCTTCTCAAGTTGACTGGTCACACCGCTGTAGCCCCCCCTTTGAGATGATTTCCTCCTCTTGACGTGATGATGTCTTTTGATGGAGCCCCTCTGGGTCTGTGCATGTGCGGCGACCCCCTAAACCGCCGTTCCCATGGTTGGAGGACACAGAGACTGGCCAAAGTCGAGAGTTTGGAGCCGTAATCCCTCCAACAGAGTCCCTGGGATCCTATTAAAGTCCAGGGGCCAATGAGAAAGCAGGCCAGTGTCTGATCAGCAAACTTGCTCTGATGGACACGTAGTATGAGAGGGGGACTATTGGAGTGTTATGACAGGTGGACTTACCTGAAACCAGCACAGGCCGGACACTATGGCCGCCCCGGAGGCAGAGTAGATATCATGGGCGCAGTTAGCTGAGGCTAAATATCATGAGATGTGAGAGTGTGGGAGCATGAGCAAGCAAATCTAATTTACTGTCAGCTGAATGGTTTTATTGTGTAATAAGGCAAAGATACACAGTGAGAGGAGAGAGGGGGGAATTTAGATGGGCCCAAAAGTCCCCTCTAAACTGACGAATGTTCAGTGTTAGAAGAAGCAGTAGACACATTTACTAAAGTGAAAGTACCAATAAGTAAAAGTCATTCTGCAGAAACTGTGACTGATATGTTTTTATTTTTACTGTTGTAGCTGGTGGAGCTAGTTTTAACTAGTTTGGCAGTTTAGTCCTGTGGTTTTCAGCCTAGGGTTCAGGCCCTCCAAAGGGTCCCAAGATAAAGCTGAGAGGTTGTGAGATAATTATTGGAAGAGGAAGTAAGAATTAACAAAATTCCCAGGGTTAGAAGAAAGATGAAATGTAGGTTAAGAATGCAAATTAGGGCAGTGTCTAGAATTGTTTAGAAGAGTTATGGATGACGGGACAAATGAGAGTTTGAAGTGATTTTTTTTGTGTCTGCTGGCTCTGTAACGTATTTTGGATGGAGGATGTGTGTTGGGTCATGGAGAATCATGTGTGCCTGTCTCAGTACTTTATCATCATAGATGGATTAAAGGGAGATGTAATCTTTCTGTCCAATTATTTCCATTGCAGTTTTCACCTGAGTTTTGTTTTTGAACAGTTAGGTACCAGGCTGTCATGCCATATCTAATAATACTTTCCAGAACTGCATAGTCGAATAAAAGCATGTTCTTCTTCTGAACTCCAAACAGTCTCAGCCTCCTGAGAAAATGAATTCTTTGATGGGAACCAGACTTGCACATCATCACTGTGCACATCCCAGTAAAGCTCAAAGCTATTTCTAAAAACCTCTTTCCATAATTTCCTTAAAGAAGCACTAATGGATGTAAAGTTCCCCAGTAGGCTTATCTGAGAGTGTGTTTTACCTCTTTGAGCTTTTAGCAGTTATTTAATACTACTTTTGGGGCATTTTTGCCTTTATTTGAAAGAGGACAGTGCAGGAAGGTAGAAGAGGGAGATATATATAGAGAGAGATGGTAAGAAATGCAACAAAGATCTTAAGGGTGGAATCAGACCCAGGACTTTGCAGTTATAGGCATACAGTGTAACCACTCAGCTACCATCAGTCATTTAGATGAAACCATCTAAGACTTGGAGGACCTGCTAACAACTCAAAGGAATCTGAAACATGACAAGCAGCCACAACGAGACACTTAAAGAGGAGCACATCCTAAATTAAGAGCTCCAATATGTTTTTTCCATTTCAGAGGACAGTTCAATCATCTGTGAACATGAGCTGTCCATAGACAATGAATAGGAGCCTGATTTTGTGAGCCCACTCAATGTTTGTTTTTATTTTTATACCCAAATGACCTTTATTCTATTGTAGTGTCCTTTGTTTTGAAACAGAAAATGTACCCATATACTCAGAACATCTCCCTGGGTACAGCATCTCCAGAGCTATGGCTCATCAGGAAGAATCTTTTTGGCCATTGCCTTTAAAATGATGGGATTGTGGGTCGTTTAGCTTGGGATGTTTCTCGACCTCAACAACGAGTCTCTCCTCATCCATTCTTTGTCACACACGAGGCACTGCAACAGCTACAGAGTTCTTTTTATGCATCAGTGATGAGGAGAGGAGTCGAGCTGCCATAGGAGCACAGAAAAAGAGCTGATACGGGAGCTTGTATGTATGAGCAAAAATCGAGTGGGGGCTGCGGGATATTGATAATTAAAAGGGCGATATTTTGATGCGCAGCATTTGCCGCCAGTGTGTTTTGGCCTTCAGTGTCATCTAGAATATCTTTACCAGTTCACTGTCTATAGAGTTATTACAGACTGTATACTTGATGACATCACAAATTTGAGTTTTAGCACTCTAGTTTTAGGGTTTGGAAGAGAGTTGTTCATGTCTTACTATATAATGACGAAAACTCTGTGTGTGTCTCTGTTCCACGTTTTTGCACATAGGCATTGAGGACTGGCATAGGTAGAAGGTGACAAAGCTACCAATGGGTATGGACTAGTTTACTTATATTTTTGGACTGTCTTAGACCACAGGAGTGACATGTATGAATTTTGAAAATGGGAGTTCTTCTTTCGTTGAATAAACGTAGTGGATTTGAAGTAGCACAAGACTGAAATGTTAAGTAAAGTAAGTGTTTCAAAACTGTACCTCAGTGAAGTACTTGAGTTAATGCATGCAGTTACTTTCTACTGCTGCAAATGTTAATGAACTAACTTTTCATCCAAACTAAACCGGTCTGTTCCGAGTCAACAGAGCTGAAAACCCACACTTACAGTATTAATGATGTGGCATTACAGCCACACAACACCCACCTGTATGTGACTGCATGAATAAATGACAAAGAAAGACAGCCCACACATCCACTGATTAATTTATTGGATGAAATCAAGTGAATATTTTCCCTAAAAAAGATCTCAGGAATATTGTGGAGGATGGCAGCAGAGGCTGTCTCATGAGAAGTGAAAGTAAGACAATAGACAGGAGACGTGTGCTTGAGTGGGATTATCTATACAGTGCAGTAGGGAGGGTGGGTAGGATAGCTGCTGGATCAATAGGATTAAAGTGTTATTAAAAGTATTTATGACAGCTTGAGCCAGTCAGGTTGCAGCCAGTCTCGTGTTACTTTACAAAACACCAAACCGAAAACTAAATTAAACTCTCATTTATATCCATGAAGTTTCCTTTTATGTTCTTTTTACCACTATTAATCACATTTACAGTGATGTCTTCAGTGAGACTGATGGAGAGGTTTGTTCATACTGACATATTCAGCACACGTGGTCAGCCCTCTAGTGGCAGAGATGTAATATCAGTCAACATGGTTAAAGAAGGATTTCTGGCAGCACTTTATGCAGCTTTCTCTCTTACATTCACACAAAAAATGAAACTATGTATACAATTCAGAAAGTTTGAACCCTCAGTTTCAACAACAGGACTCCAGACTGCTAAACTCTAAGCACAGTGTCACTGTTTTAAGTAAACTAAATCACATCCTTGCAAAACTCTATGCACAAATCCCAAAATGCTGGCCTTTAAAATGCTACACCTTTATGACCAGTTGCTCTTGCTCATGTCTCACCTGTTCAAACTCAAGTGGTAAAACAGTCCGATCGCGTGTCAGAGTATAAAAGAGGCCAGTACAGTTCACTTAACCTGTGCACTGTGATCATAAAGTGCTCCAGGTTCAATTTGCTCTTTGCCATTTTATTTAGCCCTCTAGATCACATGCTGCTGCACTGAGACGCTTGAAAAATCAGACGAAACCAGCACGAAGTGAGCATGTAACACTTGCAAGGACGCAGGATGAGGAATGTAAAATACATCAAACAGCAGCAGGCTACAGCACAGAAACACAAAGGTTTTCCTCCAATTTTAAGTTCATCTGATCCCCACTGCAGTGCTACATCAAAATAAAAAGTGTTCATATATGTGCAAAAAATGCTGAGTCACCACTCTGAGTCACTTTAGAGGGCTGTAAAGTACTATATGTGAGAACACCCTTCAGTTTCTCACACCAGCGTTTATTCAATGCTCCGTAAGAGATATTCGTATGACAGTTTTAAATCAGTTTTGAAAAGACAGAATATGGTTTTGAGAGTCAGCTTTGTGTTTAGAGTTTTGAGAACCTGAGCTATAATTTCAGGAAACGTGTAAATGTTTTCGAGAAACTGTAGCCAGCCAGCCAGAGACTATAGTTCCCAAAATTTACTTTGTAATTCCCCTTAATTTGTGGTCGTATCAACCAGCAGCCTACATACAAAGTACCACTGGTTCTTACTGGTAGCTTGCTTACTGCTAAATGTAAGTACAGTGGAACAAGGGAGTGACAGGGGATTTTAGAGCCTCAGGGCCGATATGATGTGAGTGTTATTGTAAGTACTGAGCATCTATGGGGAACATTAGAGGAAAGGAGAAGTACTGTTCTGTTTACTAGTACTGCACCCATAGGTACCCAGCATTTACAAAAACCTCCATTCATTTTCCTTTAAACTACAGTACAGAAACACTTCTTCCTTGCACCGAAATTAAGGATACATTTCACATTTTTAATACAGCGAATACAAAGTGTCTAAGAATAGCCAAGCTGTCTCTGTTAGTTATATAAAGAGAGATTACTCATTGTGATGTGTGAAGTTGACAGGAACAAGAAATGACGTCTGTAATCTGGAATGTTGCATTAATTAAGATGATTATTTTTATTGGGAGAACAGCCGTAATGACACAGATACATAATGAATTGATGCAGACTAGCAGTTTTCATAAATGCATAATGCAGAGGGGGGAGTCTACTCTGATGACAGACGGGGGCTAAAGAGTATGTTAAAATAACATTCATGTGTTTCTGCTGCACTCCATACAGTCTACACCGTCACAAACATAATTACAAGTTTCACATTTTTGTTCTGTGCCCACTACATCAGCTTTAAATATCATCCCCGTTTCAGAAAGGACGTTTAATGTGTCATATCTACACATACACAGAGTCAATATTTACAAATATATATGCATGTACAGTGGTAAATACTTTTGTTTCGCACTAATTCAACATTATATTTCACATTTATCAGGAAATAATTTAAAAACTTTGACTTAATATCAGTTTAAATGCAGTTTTCCTTCATCTGATCGAAACATCAGTTCCAAATCACCTTCCCACAGGAGTTATGCTTCACAAATATACACAACAATCGATGGTAAGGAAACACAAAAGTGATTATTTCTGCACAAATACTTAAAGAGGTATTCTCCTTGGTTGAATTATTATTGATAAAAATGAAAATAAAACATTTCTCATTAATGGTACCACGCTGTTGTTGAAAGATGACTATTTAAAGCGAAGCGGGTGCTTTTGTTTGAGAGGTAAGTGTCTCTCTCTCAGCAGGATGCTGCGTTCAAAAGGTTGCTTGCTTCATTCTTCAGGCAGCTATTATCAGCCTTTGTCACTGAGTTATATAAGTTTATACAACAGCCGACACATGTAAACTAATGAGAGGCTGCACTTGATGGATAACACTGTATGTTAACCTCTGACCTAAATGAATATTTCACACCCCAACTGATCATTTGTGTATCATTTACTCCGCCCACGTTACACTGGATTTGTGAAGAATGCTTTCTTTTCCTCGCACGCCTCCATGTTGTACAAAGAATCCAGAAACAGAGACAATTCTTGATGAATTGCATTCACCTAGGGCCGCATTTAACAACAGAAAACTACACTCACTAGCCACTTTATTAAGTACACCTGTTCAGCTACTTTTAAACGTCACGTGGCAGCAAGGCAATGTATTCAGGCATGTAGACATGGTCAAGACAACCTGCTGAAGTTCAAACCGAGCAACAGAATGGGGAAGAAAGGTGATTTAAGTGACTGTTTAAGTGAACGTGGCATAGTTGTTGGTGCCAGACGGGCTGGTCTGTCAGAAACTGCTGATCTACTGGGATTTTCACACACAACCATCTCTAGGGTTTACAGAGGATGGTCCGACAAAGAGAAAACATCCAGTGAGCAGCAGTTCTCTGGGTGAAAATGCCTTGTTGATGCCAGAGGTCAGAGGAGAATGGCCAGACTGGTTCCAGTTTAAAGAAAGGCAACAGTAACTCAAATAACCACTGGTTACAACCAAGGTCGGAAGAAGACCATCTCTGAACCACGTCTAACCTTAAAGCAGTTGGGCTACAGCAGCAGAGGACCACACCAGGTGCCACTTTTCTTGGCACACTTTGGGCCCCTTAGTACCAACTGAGCATGGTTTAAACACCACAGCCTGCCTGAGTATTGTTGCTGACCGTGTCCATCCCTTTATGACCACAGTGTACCCATCTTCTGATGGCTACTTCCAGCAGGATAACACACCATGTCACAAAGCTCAAATAATCTCAACGTGACAATGAGTTCACTGTACTCCAATGGCCTCCACAGTCACCAGATCTCAATCCAGTAGAGCACCTTTGGGATGTGGTGGGACAGGAGATTTGCATCATGGATGTGCAACTGTGTGATGCTTTCAAGTCAATATGGACCAAAATCTCTGAGGAATGTCCCCAGCACCTTGTTGAATCTATGACACCAAGGGCAGCTCTGAAGGCAAGGTGTACCTAATAAAGTGGCCGGTAAGTGTATGTCAGAACATTAGTTTACAAGCTCTCAAGCAACTCTTGCAGTATAATCCAGTCTCATTTATCCTGTCTATGCTCAGTACTTCCCAACAGACGAGTAACAACCTGCACTGGTTATGAAAAAGGGTTTTAAATGATATAGTTTAAGTATTATTAAGTATTCAGTCTTCTCCATCTTTGAATCCTTTGTTCCCCGCAGAGGCATGTAAGAAGTTTTAGTCATGAATTCAAAACGACACAAGGAGAGTCACTGAATGTTCCTTACAGAACAAAAGTCCTTGATGTGTCTGGGATTTTCTTTCATGGCGCTGATACATCATCTGTATAATTACTGAACTGAAGAGCAGCTTCTATCTAAATATATGAAGCATTTATCTTTAAAAGCTTTTAAGGTCATTCTTCAAAAGACTATAATAATAGACAACACACAGGATGAGTTGGGTTTTTTTGTCATTTCATCTCGTCATCTCCTTTCATCTTTTCTCTGTTCTGTAAATTACATGCTATTAAAATGATCACTGAAATGAAAATATATTTATAGAGAATACTTAGAAATTGTTTCCTTTGGTTGTATTTAGCTTTGTTATTACTGTGTGTTCACATTTCCTGTATTATTTTGGTGTTTAATTGGTCTGTTGTTCTCTTTTTCTGTCATTTGAGTGTAAATTGGTTTCAAAATATCGTTTTTTTGTGAGTGTGTAGAAATCTTGTACTTAAGATATTGGAAATTCTAATGTCTCAACATCATGCATATAATTTCCTTCCCCTTATTCTATGGATTCTGGGTTTCAAAATCCTTAGAAGTACACTATATACACGCTAAAAAACAGATTTTCTATTATTTAGGGGAGACAATATACAATGCATCTGACAGCAGTGACTTCGGTTTATATATAAATACATATTTCTCTCCATTACCATAAGAATCTACTGTATCATCATTGGAGGACATTTTCATTCTGCCACTTTGCCTGTCTGCTCCGCTCCTCCCGCCCACTCCTGCCCACCCTGCTGCTCCTTCCCCCCGCCCGCCTCCCCATGGGGCTGCAGCTGCTGCAGGAAATCATCCAGGATCTGCTGGGCTGACACTGAGGTCACATCCACAACGTCGTGTTCCAAAAGTGTTACCTTTACCCCGCCCTTCCCACCCCAGCTGTCAGAACCCACATGGGCCTGCTGGAGGTTTGGAGGGGTGTCAGCGTGGTTGGTGCCAAGAGGAAGCTGCTGCTGGCTATGAGGGTAGAGAGGCTGTGGTCTGGCAGCGTAGCTGGCAGCCATTTTCTTATAGATAGCAGTGCTGATGTCAGATACAGAGAAAGGTGGGCTGTGGCTGGACTCGTGCTGACCAGAGAGACTGCCTTCAGTTCCTGCTGTGAGGTCGCCCTGTTTGAATGGTATGAAGGCTGTGACTCTCTGCGCACCTGTCGCTGATTTCATCAACCAATCATGTGCTGCTTCCTCCACTTTGACAGCGTGGGATTGGCCGTCTGCTTGAGGGGAAGTGGCAGAGTGGCTGGTTGGAGCGGAAGTGGAGAGAAACTTCTGTATGGCTTCAGCTGAGTCAAAGTGCTTCTCCAATAAATCCTTTATCAGGCACGGCACCTGAGGGTGAGACACACAAACACAAACATTAACTCTGTGTTCAGTCCATGAATAATAAGCGTATTGCATTCCCTTGACAAATAAAAAATATGTGTAATATTTTCTGTTTTTCTGAGTAATATTTTCCCTGTTTATCGTGGCAATTTCTTTCTGTTTTTTTTTTTTTGTGATAATTTTTTTTGTTTTTCTGAGTAATTTATTTATTTTTCTGTTTTTCTGAGTAATTTTTTCCCTGTTTTTTGTGGCAATTTTTTCTGTTTTTTTTGTGGTCATTTCATATCATACCCTGTGTGTAACTAATTACGTGCCTTACCCTTACTGATCCCGTAGTTGAAATTGTGTAGGATTAGGAGCACGGATGCAAAATACATCTATGAGCAGGAGCAGAGTCACCATGGATGCAGGGGTCACTTGCAGGTGCCAGGTGGGAGCTTATCACGAGATTTTCAAGTATCTCGTCTCCTCGTTCAGGAAAAAAAATTACCGCGAAAAACAGAAAAAAAAATTACACCGAAAACTGAAAAAAATTACTCAATAAAAAAGGATTTTTTTAATTTGTCAAGTGAATGCAATACGCTTCCGTAATAGTGTGACTCTAGTTTACTCAAGCACTCTACTTATTTTATTCTCCAAGTACCATTGTGGTGTACTCACACTTTATTTATTTTATTATCTTTAACCTTTATTTATCCAGGGGTGTAGGACTCAGTGAGATAAAAAATATCTTTTTCAAGACCGTCCTGGATAAGACAGGCAGTTTATATTGTTATTATAATAACATGGTATTATTATATTATATTATATTATATTATATTATATTATATTATATTATATTATATTATATCTTTATATCATAAATAATATTGTAATATTATAATATAACAAATTAAAATATGAAAACAACTTACGGAAATTACAGAAAAAGATATCCAGTCAAATGAGAAAAGCTGCTGAAGATTTTGGTATGTTTGCAACTGACTCCAAGCCGAGAGAGCAGTGTTACTTAAACACCCTTTTTCCAAGGTCAGAATAGATTGTGGGATCTGTTAGCTTTACTTGAGTATTTCCATTTCATGCGACTATAAACTTCTACTTTACTTCATTTCACAGGAAAGTATTTAACTTTTTACTCCACTACATTTCACTTGCATTACACATATACAAAAATAGAACTTTGTTTTTCCTCTACCCTCAGCAGGCGGCCTGTACCCCAGATCAGGAACCACTGGACTGAACTAACTTTAAGTACTTATTCTTGCTCCAATTTAACCAGCTATAAAATGCTGCTCACACACTGATGCATCAGCATGAAGTGGGCATTTTACTGCAGAGCGAGTACATTTGCTTTGCTTTTACTTGAGCAGAATTATGAATGCAGTTTTACTTGTAATTAAGTCTTTTTTCTACATTGCTGTACTGGCATAATGCAAAATACTATAGGGTATGTCACAAGATAATATAGGAAATGGGTGAAGCATATTTTGTAAGTCAGAAAGCATACTTAATTTTTTTTAAATTAATTTCAGTGTAGGTTAATGGTGGCTTAAAAATAAAATAAAATAAATAAAATCTAATCAGACTCAGTATCAGCATTAACTCAGTATTAAAGAGTAATGAGCAAATAAGTGTGATCAGGACATCCCTACTTTCAGCTCAGCTCCTTCACTTTCCAAAGAAAAGTGGTATTAATCGTTTCTAAAAGCAGCCACTTAGTCCTCCTGACCCCCCGAGCCCCTCAACCTGTGCCCGGTACGCCTGCTCAATGATTCATAAAATTTAAAAATTGATTTCAAGGTGGCAGCTACTTTATCATCTTAACTTGAGTGTGACGAGGCTCAGGTTGAGATAAGGAGGAGCAGCAAAAGCAGGTTTGAAGAAGTGTAACTGCAAACATATCTGTGTTTGAAACTGCTTCTTGTGACAATAGGGACACAGAGTGATGTGGTTTCATAATATTACATTACAAATATTGATATGACCCATGTAACCAAGGATTAAAGAAGAATGATTCATCAAAATGAAATATTGTGTTTGCTATGTGAAGTGTGCATAGATGTCCAGTAGGTGACACTGTGCTCACATTGATGTTTTCCAGGGCTGCAATTGTCCTGTGGGCGTCCTCCAACTCTGAGCTCAGCTGTGACACACGGTTTAACAGGTACTTCCTCTCACTGCTCAGGCTCTCTGACTGCACACACGTAACAACATACACAACAGGGTGACGTTAACATGGAAGTAGGTCATGGCTTGTGAATGTGAGTCAGGTACAACATGTTTCCTCCCTAAATTCCCATGCGAGGTGTCTCACCGCTATATGCAGGTGTTCCCCCAGCAGGTTATTGGCCTGCTTGGTCCCAGTGTGAGTCTCCAGAAGGCTGCAAGACGCAGAGGACATGTTATCAGTATTATTTACACACACACACACACACACACACACACACACACACACACACACACACACACACACACACACACACACACACACCACTCTGTAATCATTATCTTTTATGTAGGGTCAAAGACAGTTGTTTGTCAGGCCAAGTGGCAATCACAAACTCTCCTAGCATATGTGTAACAACTGACACCAAACTGCAGCCCAGTGTGAGGTGACCATTCACTCCAGTTGCTCCAGTTTGCTGAGGAGCATGTGGTATGTGCCTGGCAGGCAACAGAGGCTGTTCGGCGACAGATACAGGCTTGACAGGGTCACAATAAGACTCTCACTGGTGAGTGTGAGGGGACATGACAGATGCTTTTGTCTCTGCTGGCCGGGGGAAACGTGTCACTGCAGAACCAAAACACAGCCACAGATGTACCCGAGAGAGCCTGTATGTTCCATGGATCAATGAATCTATAAAAACTGTCATGTAAAGCTATAGGTTGACTTGATGTGTTTTGGCTCTGGAGTCAGTATGAGTGCCCTCTGTCTCTCGTGGAAACATGTTGTTCTTTATGTACTGCATCATACTGCACGTGGCAGAGATGTAACCCTCCGTGCCAATGTGAGTGAACAAACAAATGCAATAAGCATGTTGAGTTTAGTTCTGTTTATGATCCCAAACCTTTTATATTTCTCCTTGACATGACTGAGCTCATCTCTGGTCCTCTGCAACTCCGCCTCCAGGCTTTCAATGCAAACCACAGTCTGCAGCAGGTTCTGGTGAAGATCTGCATTCTCCTCCTGCAACGCCCTGAACACAGAGGAATGATGGGAGATGGAGTTTTTTTAGGAGATTATGTAGAAGTGTTGCTTTTTAGGATCAATATTTTCAGCCATTTTATTTTTTAATAGGGGGCTGGAGCCTATAACAGCTGAGATTGGGTGAAAGGTGGTGTACACCCTGGACAGGTTGCTAGACTGCCACAGGGCTGACGCATAGAGACAGACAACCATTCACACTCAGTCACACCTATGCACAATGTTTTTGGACATGCAGGTTAGGGACAGAAGGACAGAAGGGCCTCAGCCCAATGCCAACCACTGCACCACCGTGCTACCACAGCTGTTCTTATATACTACATAAATATCTAGTAGGTCTGAAATCAAGTCATTTGGCAACAGCGGCCTTGAGAGTTATTCACTGATAACCAATCTCCAGAAAAATAGTTTGGCATTGTACTCTTTTGCAAACTGACAGATATGTTATATTTGCACATTATTTTGTTGAGGAAAGTTTAAGTTTCAACATCACTGTGGTTAACTTATGGTTAGGTTTAGGCATGAAAACCACTTGGTTATGGGTTAGAAAAAGATCATGTTCTGGTCTCAAATACCGGTATTTCATGCCACTACTTCAGCAGAAAAGGAATCAATCTCTTGGTGAAAAAACGATTGCTTTTCCTGCCACTATCACCGCTGGACAAACAGCGCCAGGTCGCAACAACACACCCACGTGTGGTGCCTCAAAAGGCAGCTGGAAACACAGCAAAGACTCACAACCAGTTTTGTTGTTTGTTCGTCTCAAACAGTGGTGCAGCACTTCAGGCCTCTCACCTAGATATGGTGGATATGAAACGTGCAAATGTAATACATCCATGGTTTGCAGAGACTTACCATGCCAACATTTTCTGCTGGCAACTGGGCTGACTATTCGAAATGAGGCCTTCTCTCACATGCCTCCATTTTGTGAGTCTATTTATTATTCATGGTCAGACAGTGCTTTGACATTTTAAACTATGAAAAGCTATGTTATCAAACTTCATTACTACACGTAAGGTGAAGACAAATTATATCAATGGCTCCTGAAAAGGACTTTGACCATTAAAAAAAAGATTACAAAGATGGCTGCTGCATAGCTTGCACACCAGTTGTCACTGCAGAGTTTAGAGAGGCCTGGCAATCAGCCCTTCAAGCATATGTGCCCATTTTGCAGTTACATCAGCCAAACCTACTACAAAATTTGATAGAGCAATAGTCTGGAATAACTGATTCAGTGGACATTATTTTTCCAATGAAAACCAAGATGTTAGGAGTCCTTTTTCATTTGGTGCTAACGTTCTTTTGTCCTTCCTTGCTTTGTCACATATTCTTATTTCTAACAACACAGAAATGGTTATATAAATCAGTTCTATAACTCCCACGCCTCGTCCTGTTGATGCAGGAGTGGAGGGAGAGAGGATGCTCATTAGACTGATCAATAACCACTGACCCATCACAGCAGAGACATGGAGAGAACAGAGTGAGACAGGCAGAAATTTATATAAAAAAAAAAAAAAAGCTGCCCTCAATTGTGGAGTGAGCAGACGGGAAGTGTATAACACACTTACTGGAGATGGTCGGCGTCACACAGTGTGTCCTGGAAAAGCAATAAAAGAGAGATGAGAGAAAAGTGAATATTCGCAGAATACAGGAGACATTAGGTAATTTAGGATTTAATACTGTGCTTGTCATGCAGCGCAATCATGTTTGCACAGTGGTGTTTTGGCACTGTACTGCAGCACATTGAGCTGATAATGAAACGTCTGCACTGTGTAAAAACTGAAAAACATGTTGCTTTGTTTTGTAGGCCTGCCTCCAAGTTCTGCACTGTTTACCCAGTACGAATGTAGCACTCCGTACGAGGTGAGGCAAAAGGCCAAAACAGAGACAAACATATTACACATATCAGAGGTGGAGTGATGGGGGTGTGGCTTCCTCGGCCTCCAGGCTGATGTTTTCTCAAAGCTTCGAATCTTTTAGGTTATTAAAATACCTTTAACTTTGTGTCAGCTGGATAATAATATATGCTGTTTATACTATACTATCTTATCTAATATTTGAATATTCAATTCAGGGTGTTGAAGACCACATTTACTTGGTATTGTTAGGGATCCACTTCAACACAGTAACAAAAATAGGTTCCAAGATTAGTAGAGCTGTCTACAACAAATTACTACCCTACTTGTTATGTAGCTTAAATATAGTAACATCAATTTTTGCCTATTTTTAGGTGGCAGGAGTGAAAATGAGTCATCATCAACATTTGTTGTGTTACTGTTTCAGAATGATGAAGACAGTTGGAGAATATTTAAGCCCCTTTCCCACTGCACAAAAAACACATCTGGCTTTTGTAGCCTATACAGTGGAAAAAGCAACACTCTGCATTCACTCTCAGGACAAATGACTCTGCAGTAGTTACGATCAGCTCCAATCGGCAGTGATGGCAATATAGCACCCACGTGAACGCGCTAATGTTAGCCCCTTTGCCAGGGCTTGTATATATTTTGAATTTAGTCGAGACAGAGTTTGAAAGAGAGACTGAATAAGTATAGGTATCAAAAACGGAGTAACCACTGTAACATTTTCACTGGCATCAGTTTTGCTTTCTACTGTTTACTGACCTGTTTTCTGGTGCATCCGTGAACAAAACAGAAAAGTATACCTAGTCTTTCCAACGCAAATTAGTGTGTAATGCATTATCCTGAAGAGCCTACATCCCATTTTGTATCTAATTTAGATAGAAAATAGTATGTAAGCTCTACAGAATGATTTTTTTCCTTTGCAGCTGTCATGTTTTTCCTAAATGATGACCAGATTTTTTGGCACTCTTTATCTCAAATGGCTTGAAAAATAGTGGTAAGTAAATAGTGGTAAATAGTGGTAAGAATAAGAACATCCTCACTATCCATTCATATTCATTTTATATATGTTACAGGAGCTGGAGCTTCTGTACTCTGTGTTCTCACTGTGTTGTAGTCAGGACACACCCAGCGTGGGTCACCAGTCCATTACTGGGGACATAACAGATTGAATAAAGTATTGAGTTATGGGAGATCTGCTCCCGGAAATGGACTCTACTAGAATCGATTACTTCTTCGCCCCTTTGTATGTGTGTGTGTGTGTGTGTGGTTATGTATAAGTGTGAGTATGTGTGAATTCACTGAGCTTTAACTTGACAAGACAAACTACCTCTAAACTCCTGCACAGCCAGCAGATGGAAAAAGGCAATGTTATGCAATGTTGTGTGGGTTTATCAGTATATAAGAGTGCGAGTGCCAGCCTGAGTAGATTGTTACATAACAGCAACGTGATACTTGTTCTCATCCAGCCAACACTCTCTCACATTTTACACGATGCTGGCTGCTAGTGGAAGCCAGCCTGAGAGATTTGTCTCAGTGGATGTGTAACGTGTTTGCTTTCTCTTCCCACAGAACACACAGTCGCTCAGGGCTGACGCTTGGAAACAAACCATTACACCATTTAAAGTGATAAGTCAGGTACTTTCAATGGAGCTGCCCCCAAAGCACTAAACCAGATTCTGCTGCACTGCTGAGGAATGACTCAGCGTGCAGTGCGTAGTGTTTGACACGTCCCACACAGCCTGTGACTCAGCTATACTGCCTCTGCAAGAGAAGAGCAACGCTGCATTCATTACATTCCTCCTGTTCTTTCTTTGCAGAGAGATCCTCCCCTCACTGCAGTGTTATGCCTTCGGTGGCTTCATCACTGACTCGCTTACAGACGGACTCATGATTCATCTTTCTCTATAAAAACTGACTTTATCTGACTCATGGTAACACAATTCGATTCACGTCTCTCTCAAAAAGCCATGCACGTCTTAGGGCATTTGTGGTTTAATGCCATGTTGATATTTTATTATTTGATGGACTTTGTGTGTAACTGACAACGGAGTGAAAAAATTGAATTTCCCCTCTGGGATTAATAGTGTTGATGTTAGTTGGTTCAGGAAATAAATGGATTTGTGGCAAACTTTTTAAATAACATATTTTTTAATCTTGCAGCCTTGAGGAAGGTATCAAACACTTCCAAGTCAAAGGACTGAAGTCCAAGTTAAGTCACAAGTCATTGGTGTTGAAGTCCAAGTTGAGTTGCAAGTCTTATTTGATTTTGTCAAGTCGAGTCTAAAGTCATCAAACTTACGACATGATTCAAAGCCATGTAACTTGAACCCACACCTCTGATTATGACAGTAGAGAAACAAGCTTATTAAAGAATCCAACTCTATACGTGTATATATAAACATCTTTATGAGTTTTATAGGTTTTTATAAATTATTTCTGCCCCTAAGGGAGACAAATGTCAACTGTCAGTTAATGCAACTGTGTGACACTATAATAATATCATATGCATAAGTGTTTAAAGCATTTTAACAATGATTTCATCAACCAAAACAGGTTTTCATTTATGTTTCCTAAGATGTGTGTGCTGTGTTAGTGACATTTCACTTTCAGAATTATGATCTGAGGCCTGAAATCCCCCTGCTCTGCATGTTCTTGTTCTCTTACTGCTGCTGTTTTTGTTTTGTGTCTGTTTGTCTAACTGCTTGTGTATGCTTGTCCTGTTTGTTGTAGTACCTCTCACTGATGCTTACTAACTACCTGCTAGTCTGCATGTCCTTTATGTAATGCTTGTTGTCACTGTATACACCCGCGGGTGTTTGGAAGTGCCTGGATGTGTGCTGTTGTCTCTTTCACCCTTAAACTTTATAATACATGTTTGTTGTGACATGTAATGTTTCTGTTTGTGTGTAATTAGTGAGTGTTTGGGAAATTTTCTGGATGTGTGCTGCTGTTTTTACATTTCTTTTTAGCCCTTACTCCCTTCCCTCAAGAGGCTTTGTCTTTTGCCAGGCCGTCTGTCTAAATGAGTTCTTAATGACTTGCCTGGTTAAATAAAGGTTCAATAAATTCCCTCCTGTATCTCCAGTCTCACGCATATTTAAGTAGTAAACTCACCCTGTGTTGTTTAGGGTGTCCCACATGTTGTGACTGGTGTCGACCACTCTGCTCTGAACTGGGGCTGGTAGCTGTGGAGGCCGTGTCTCTGGCCCTGGATGAATCAGATTTTGTAGATGAGGACTCAGAGCCGAGGCCCGGCCCTCCACCCTGGGCTGAGAATGGAGGGGAGCTGACGGGCCCTCGGTGCCCGGGGCTGTGGTGCACCTGTTGGGGCTGGTGCTGGGGGAAGTGCTGGGTGTGTTGACTGTGAGAGGCAGAGGGCTGCTGTTTGCGGTGGTGACGTTGTTTGGGGTGGTTAGGTTCAGGGCTGGTGCTGGTGCCATCTGTGAGGTGAGGGCCACCTCTACCATATCTGTCCCCTGACATGGAGCCCCCAGTGGGCGACGGCCTCCTTTCTTTACGGCTGTTTTCATGGGAGTAGTGATGAGGCGGGGGGCTACCGTGGTGGTTCCTAGCTGCATATGAGTTCAGTTTGTCAGGAGTGGAGCAGTCCGGGTTTTTACGAGAGCTGCTGAGAGCTGCTTTCTCCTGTCTGCTGTGCTGTTTCGGGTGCTGCTCCCTCTCCTCCCCTGAGCTCTCTCTATGCTTCTTGGGTGGGAGCTGAGGCTTGACTGGGGCAGGTGTTTGTGCTGGGGCAGGTGTCTTTGCAGGAGTTTTATCAGCGCTCACACCCAAGATGTTCAGAGCCGATGGACTTATAACCTGTTTTGTTATCTCATCTAGAAAGGCTGAGAACTGCAACTTCCCCTGCACAAAGTTTGTCCTGGCCTGTTCTATCTCGGCTTGAGTGGCCCCTTTCCCTTTCTGTCCACCAGGATCCTGTCCTTTGGAAACTCTTGGGGACAGCACCTCCATCGACTTAGCCTTGCGTATGTCAGTATTTGGCTCTTTGTTTTTGAGGATGCCTTTGCTTGGCAGCTGACTGGAGGACACCGCTCTCTTAGGGCCCCTGGAAACCCCTAACAGAAAGTCTTCCTCACTGAAAGCCAGGCTTCGGTTCAAACTAGCAGCCTTGTAGAGAGGTTGATAGTTGATGTGCTGTTCCCTGGACTGTGTTCCTCCAAGATCGCTTTCATTACCCTGCAGAAGGCCCTCTTCACTTCTGCTGTGACCTCGGTCAAGAGAAGCAAAACCACGCTTCCCCCTCTTTTGTGTGCTCCCTTGTATCTCACTACAAACACTGTCTTTCTTGCCGTGTCTGACAGTGGCAAAGACAATGGGCTCGCTGCCGTCGTCCTCCCTGAAACCTCTGCGCACATCTGAGATGTTGGAGCAGGACAGGGAGTGCTGTGGCTGTGCGGCGTGACGAAGAGAGAACGGATCATTTGCACTTTCCTCTGTGTACCACGAGGAAAAAGAGCAGGAGGAAGAGGATGAAGAGAGGGAAGAGGAAGAGGCCCTGGAGAGAGTTACAGGTGTTTCATGGTTGTACAGTATCTCGTCCTCTTCACTTTGGTGAAACTGCTGTGTTTGATGGTGATGGTGGGCGTTGCGATGAGGGCTGTCAGGGAGATAGCGACCATGTTGATGGTGACGGTGGTGCCCGAGGCTTTCATCTGTGTTCCTGTCTGTGTCATCGAACATTGTGTACCTACAACACAAAGATGCAGGATTATGAGGTAATAACGCCTCTGCACAAATGGGATGGATTAATGATCGGGCCTACTGGGGACAGGCCTAGGGGTCCAAAGTGTCACGGGCTCACCTGGCATTAACCTGCAAAAGGTCACTCAAAACACACGCCATCCAAGAAGCATCCCAAAATAACTACAAAGAAACATGTAACAACTACAAAGAGACACAAAAAGACCACAAACAGATGCACAACAACTGCAAAGAGACACAAAGACTCAGCAAATGTGAGTCCCACAGGCTCAATTTAACAGGTTGAGGAACTCATTTGTCCGTCAGTCTGACAACCTATTAAATCAGAGTATGGCTTCTAAGTAGCCTGGGTCGAACACTGAATGTAATTGGTAATGAGTAATTTGTTGTACTGCATCATTTTTTGTAGTATTCATTTGTTGTTTGGATAAATGTTGTTTTATACTTTTGTATTTATGTAAAAGAGTTGATGTCCCGGAGCCGGTTGCACAAAACAGCTTAAGTTAAGACTTTCCTTAAAGTCCTACGTAAGGTTTTCTCAAAATAACATCTATTGCACACTCTTTAGGGTTTCCTTAAAATGTTCATGTAAGTATTAATGGTTTTCTCCTTGTCTCTGTCTTATACTTAAGGAATCCTTAGACCGTTGCACAAAAGAACTTAGCAACCAAAGGTAGGTAAGGTAAAAATAAAAACAATAAAAACTAAAGGTACCTCTGACCCTATCTTAAATGCAACATGACTGAGTATATGGTGATAAATGAAAAAAAAAAAAACTAACACACCCTGAGAGGAGTGTTCTGCGGCCAGGAGGACCCCATGGATACGCTTCTGATTTTACGCTATAGATTTGACTGAATTCATTTTTCGTTGCAATTTCTTCTTATAATCATTTTCTGTTTTCTGGTTTTCTAGAGGTTTGATCTTTTTCTCTTCTGATAACTGTATTTTTTTTTTGTCCTCTTTTCTTCTGCCATTTTTTTCACTATCTAACTGTAAGCCAACTTTGTCAGATGAAAACAGGCATCACAAGCATGAGTGCAAGCAAACAAACAATCTCCAAGGAAATCTCTAGTGCTGTAAAATCTCTTTCAACACAGTAAACGAGTTAATGTTTTTCCTTAACTAAGGAAACACTTTAAGGGATTCTGTTCAACTGTGTAAGACCCTCAGCTAAAGAGGGATTAAGCCTTAAGTATGATACTTAAGAAAACTTAAGGTGTTTTGCCACAAGAAAATTTTCAGAATTCTTTCTGACATTAAAGCAAAATCAAATCACATCAAATCAAGACTGGGCAAAACAACCGCATACACAGAAAACAACAAAGAGGCAAAAAATTACCACAAAGAGACATGAAAGAACAGAAAGATGCGCAGCGACAAAAACATGCGACAGCAAAAACAGGCCAAACAACTTTAAAGTCTGTGTGTGTAGCTCCTATGTAGGAGAGGTGCTAGGGCCCTCTGCATGTCATTGCCCAGGGGCCAGTTGCCTGATAATTTGCCTATGTCTACACACACAAGACTATATTGTATGATATAGTTACACTGCACACGTGTAACTTGTAACTATTGTCTATGGTCTGTGATTTTATTTCTTCAAACATTTTCCACAAGATGTTAATGTAAGTCTGGCAGATTGGAGCGAACAGTCCTACCTGTGTGACTGAGGGTCTTGGTGATGAGGAAGGTGATGATGGTGGTGGTGCTTCCGCGGCTTTATCTCATCCGGGCCAGAGGGACTGTGAACAGGTTTAAAAAACTTCTCCATCATGTGTCTCTTCCCTGGTTGTAGGCGGTCAGTCCCGTCCTGATTGCTGATGGTGATCTCTGTTGGTACTCGGCTGTTTCTTCTATTTTTTTCTGACTTTTCTGAATGTCTTTTTCACTATGAGGTTGCAACTTGTCTGTTGATGTCACCTGCAGAGCACACAATAATAATCTACTGCTGTTTCTGACCAATGTGAAAAATAAATGATATTCTAGGTAATAAAGAGTTCAGTCCTCAAAAAAGTTTCCTTCTCAAGAGAAAATAAATCTCCAAGTGTTTTATTAAAGTCTCCAGTTGTCTGTTTGTTTCAACTTATATGAATCTGTTAGTCTCCCTCAGCGGCTGGCTGCAGAATAACGAATAATGCTTGTGAGCAGGAATGTATAAATTCCTGGATGGTGGCTTGATTCTGCATCACGCCTGATGTAACAGCTGGGCGCTCACTGAACCGGCTAAAAGAGCAGGACCTTTGTCCTTGTACAGGAGACAATCGAACCGAGCCCTGTGGGACAGGATCTCTAACATGGTTCATTTAACCCACTGATACAACCTGCAGAAGTGGGGTTTGCCCATATGTTTGTGCCATCTTGTGCTTCAACATCACATCTGTATGCTATGAACTTTTGTAACAACTTTTCTTTTCTTTGTTTTCACCACTGTTTTTATTAATTGACAAAAAGCAGGTACGAGCAGAGCTATTGAGCTGCCCTCAGCTGCCCCATTGATTTTAGAGGTTCCTGCTACCATCTGCCTGCGGCCTCTGTGATCACATTTTTGAGGGGTGGGCGATAGGACGGTACATACCATGGGATGTTTATATTCGTCAGCCATCAGAGATTATGTCATACGATCTTTACAGCAGCTGACCCTTTAGTGTCTTCGATTGTACTGAATTATTGTTGGCGATGTTGCAGATCCATAGGCAATGCTGTTATGGATTTTCATACAGTCCTGATTCCAAACCGTTGGGACACTATTAAGCAAATAAAAATACAATGCAATGATTTGTGAATCCCTTTAGACTCCCAGTGAGGGGCATAAGTATGCAGCACATCTTTTTTTTTTCATGAAATATATTTCCAGTGCAGCTATTCACATGAATTTTGTACCAGACATTGGTATTAACTCAATATAAACTACACTGATAAAGAAACTGTCACATTTCAATCCATAAAAATTCTGTGCAATAAAGTGGAAAAAGTATTGAACACACTGACTGACATTTACTTGAAGGGGAAGCACGCCCATTTTCAAATATTCACACGTTACTCCTATGGTCTAAGACAGTCCAAAAATATTAATTAATATGATCAACTCTCACTTACCCTGGGTAAGTGGATGAAAATAGATGGATAGATGGTTAAATACACGTTCTGGGTCCTACATAGAGTATAAAGTCTGGAGCCGATCCACCGACAGTGAATTATGGAAGATGTTTTAGATGACACTAGCCATTTTAGCATTCCCTGTTTAAGGAGGGAATATTGTGCTGTTATGCCATGTCGCCATCTGTATATCAGATACGATCACAGAAAGGGGGGAAAGAGTTGTCTCGTCTCTAAACCTATCACACATCCTTTGATTTTGGGATGCCGGGATGCTGTTAAAAATCTCACACTGGCGGGCATGCTGCCGCCATTGTTTGGCTCTGTGTAAAAATGCAAAAGAGTCGTAAAGAAGGGACTTAGTAGCGTCCCTATGGTGTGATCTCCGTGTAATAAGGGCTACTAAAAGCACCCAGAGGAATGTTCTGAGGATATGGATACATTTTCTGTTTCAGGGTTGAGAATGTTACAAGAGCTCAAAAGCTCATCTGGGAATAAAATAGGAAAACAAACATTGTGTTGGTCCACAGAAGCAGTCTCCCATCCATTGTCTATTGAGCAGCTCCAAACTTTGTACCCTATGACATCATAAGTTTGAGACTTACTATTCTGGTTTCTGGCTTAGAGAGAGCAGTTTGTGTGCACAAATATTGACTGACCCATCATCTGGCATGGAAATAACATTGTGAAATATTTAATTTAGGTGGTGTTCCTGTTTAACACTTGGAGAGGTCTTTACAGTGCAGTCTCAAGATGCTTCCTGTGAAGAAACTATTCTCACACAGTGTTAAGATGGGGTATGCAGTGATCAACACTTCACAACTGACAATAGCTTTTATCTCTATTCTCCAAAAACCTCCCAGTCGTTATCACAATAGAAAACGCCCCACTGCTTGGAACACAATCCCTGAGTCACTCAGTGCAAACTGAGAACAACTCCTTCGCAACGACTTTGATTAGCAAGTATCACACAGAGGTTTTGATGAGTGTATAATGGCCTTGGTGTGGCCTGGCTATCATATGAAAGAGAATGCCTGTCTGTCTAATGTGTGTGACAATTTCCTGTCGAACAACCATGAAAAAGATCAATTCATTGAATCTGGGAGGGGCTGATGCTCATCCAGAGGACGGCTCCCTACACCCTGCTGTTGCTGATCTTTGAATTCACACTTTGAGCTTTTACTCACAAACAGGAGCCTTCAGAAATATGTAGGCTACATCGTCTTCAAATCAATTTAGAATATTGAGTTATTCATTCTACATGCAATGTATTCAACAGATAAAAAGCAGCTAATCCTAACTTGGCTTTTTTTTGCCCAGTGAATTACTTGAAATAGTAATTGTTGATATATATTATTAGTTGATTGACTAATTGTTTCAGCACTATTTCAAAGGTGGACAAATTCCAAAATTTACTGTGGTCAGAGAGGAAACACCCGAGTCACAGGCCTTTATTGTATGACCCTGATATAATACCAGGAATTTAATATACAAGAAACCCAGTCTGGAAGTAGTTTTTTACTTTCTTCTTAAAATAAATTTGACATTTATGTGTTTACTGGAAACCACATCCCATTTCAATTTCTGTGGTAACAACCAGGTAAACAGAATTCAACAAAAGGGACAGTGTTTGGTTAAGTCTATGAAAGGACTCCAGGTTAAAAAGAATTTTCCAGCATACTTCATATTGGAGTTTTTCTGAATTCAGAAGAGAAAGTACTTCCTGTAACCACTGTGTGAACAATGGGGGTTTATTTGACTTCCAGTTAAAGAGGAAAAAAACAGTATAACGTCTTACTGGTTTCTAGGTGGTGGGTGAGGTAATGCAGGAAACATTTTTTTGGTAAAACTACAGATTTGGAAGAAGGCCTACCTAAAAAAGGGATCTGGGTAGCCTATGTTGAGTGCTGCATCAAATGAGGTTAACACAACATCTCTAAATAGATCACAGAAAAACATCAGTACATTTTATGCCAATATTGACATGCAGATCATCGAACACAGATGGTGGGAAGAGTTGATTTGTCACTGGGAGAAGCCTGCCTGCATGTGTTGATCCAAAATGCCTCCTAAACTGTAACCATAGGCTATGTTGAGTGAAGCTTTGACCACCTGGTTTGGTTATGACATTTAACAGCTGTGTGAGTATTGGTAGAGTAGTGGATAGAAGTTTATTATTCTCATATTTAGATGCCAAATGTAACAGTTTTCAGTATTCTCAGCCTTGTAGTAACTGATGAAATCAGACAAACCCAATACCCCTGTCTCACTGGGGAGCTCCATATGCCTTTTCTTCATCCTGGGGTTTGAATTGTTCCAGATGAACAATGAAATTACCTGTCTAGTCCATGAAAAGTAGCCTTGGGTATGAATACGGGATGATTTGGCATTTCTGAAAGGCTGAACATGCAGTACTGTAGACTACAACAGTCACTGCATCTCATCCAGTTTGAAGATGCCAAGGAAACTACTGTGGCCAATATGAGGCCTGTTTCACCATTACCGTGATACCGAAAGGAAAACTAAGGGAGGAAATTTAGGGGAAACTACCCTACTTTAATAACCCAGCCAGAATATTTGAGAGAGAGGTTGAATGCTATTTTAGTAGGCCTTGTCAATAACAATGTTATCATGAGAATAGTTGCGTAAGGGAGGTTGCCCAGACATGTCCAGGGTAGCGTAATCGATGTTAAAAACCAGATCAGCAGGGGTAAACACATGGGAGGGTTAGGGGAGTTTCATGTAGAGGATACATGACAAATGGCATGTATTTTCACTGCACCCTCTGCTGGGGAACAAACATATCTCCTATTTGGGACTTTCTGTCCTGGTAATTTTCCATCCACAGCAACACACCTTCTGGAACTGGATGTTTCTAGTTTTATCACGTACACTCTGCAACTAACAACAATGCTGTATCACTTGAATCAGATTGAATTGGACACTGAAGCCTAGACTAACATAATTAAGGCTTGTAAAAATGGCTCTACATAATACATAATGGCACACACATTTCATAAAGACTGTGCCAGCACCAGCAGCTTCAAAGCAACTATGAAATCTATCATTAAAAGGGGAACACGTTATTGAACACAGGCCATCCAAGTTAGAGGAGATGAGTTGGCTGTTTTCTATTGTTCTTCTATCACAAATAGCAAATCATTGCAGTTAAGGGAAAGCAGATCCGGCAACTCTACCACATTCTAGTTTGATCCGGTTTGTGGGACCGTGTTACACACAAGCAAAGATTAATCCGCTCTGCCCATCCCGTGACGTCAGCTGTTTTGGCTGTTTGCTGCAGTAGGTTGAAAGCGTGTCTATTTTTATCGTAAATATTTCACTATTTTGTGTCCGACACATTTCCGAATAGTAAATTAACAGATTATGTTAACACAACCACATTTTACTTGAGCACATTTGAACGGGAGCATCTCTTCCTGTATATTTGGTTTAGGAATGTCCTATTTATCATTTATCGCTTCACATTAATTCATTTTCTCATTAACTTTAATCACACTTGTTTTCTGAACTCAGATCTAAAGCTACAATTAACTTTTATCGTGTGAAAGGGGGGACTACTTTTTTCCTCGGATGAATACCTACTCTTGCCGTAGTCGGAAGACCAGGACAGTATAAATACCACCAGCGACGCCATTTCAACTCAGACTGCATTGACGCGAATCCGGCGCGGTATGAGGCGTTTCAGGTCAAACCGATCTTGTTTATTTCCTTTTAATACTTAAAACTTTGATCGCCATAGGACAAGAAATGTAGATTTACTCAACAAAACTAGATGTTTATGTTTTTCAGTGGAGATTTGTGTGTCGATCGGAGCCAGTGAGCTCTAGGCCCTGTCTCTATTGCTTAGCTTGAATATCAAGATTGAGTTTTACCTTCTGGTATCTTTCTAAGCAAGACTTTCTGTTATCAAGCTTTTTGTTTATTTAATACGATTCAGCGGCAAATGTCGATGAAGATCAGCCTTGATCCGAAGCCCCAAGCTTTATTTTTATTTTCTTTCTGACGACGTTAGTTAGCTGTGGGGCTAACGGTAGGCCAAGCGATCCAAAGATAGGCTACTTTAATGCGAACGTTAGGACGTCACGCTTTAACGAGCCTCTTATTAGCCTGACAGCAGATAAGTACTTTACTTTAAAGTCATCTGACAAGCGTTTTGTATTTTTAACGATGAATCAGAATCAGTTTATTTTTTGTTACGTGCGCAACAGTTGTTGGCACAAGATGGGAGCTGTGACGTAGCAACCTGAAACGGTTTTCTATTGGCTTATTTGAATAGCTTGTGACGCAGCTAGACCGAGATGGAAAGGGAGTGGCCAGGATTTTACCAGCTGCTGGGCTTGCAATGTCCGCAAAGGTGGACAGAGTTACCGCAAGTTTTTTACTTCATTACCCTTTGCCAATCAAAGATACGAGAAGTAGTATTGGAAAAATAAATAGCAGGTTAATGCTACGCTCTTGTATGCAACAAGATTGTTGTTTTGAATTCAACATGGCAACGAAGCCAGACGCTGACAGGGCTAAGACTGAAGTCAACTGACTTGGTCATAAAATCTCCAGAATGGAAAGTTAAGATTGTTACCTAAGTTTTAATTAAGAGATACTGAAAAGAGTTGAGGCTAGAGTTGATTGCCTTGGTCATAGAAAAATATTTCCAGGACAGAAGGGTCAAAATAGTACTGAAGTTAAAAAAAAAAAAAAAAACAACAGGAAAACTGATGAGGGTCAAGACTAGTGTATTGACTTGATCATTAAATATCTCCAGAAAAGAGAGGTCAGAATGTTGCTTTAAAATAAAGAAGAAAAGATGTACTGTATTTCTCCAGAAAAGATTTTTCAAAAGAAAAAAAGTGAGAACCAGGACAAGGATCAAGACCAGAATTGATTGACTTGGTCAATTTAAAAAAAAAAAAAAAGCATCTGAATAATTAAAAAAAAAAAAGCATCTGAATAATTAAAAAAAAAAAAAAGACAAAGTGTCTTAATTAAAAAAAAAAAAAAAAAGACAAAGAAAACATCTGAATTTAAAAAAAAAAAAAGATGAACTGAAGCAAAAAACAAGAACTGGAAGAAAGAACCAAATTTAAAAAAAAAAAAGAAAAAAAACATGAAGAACAGAACCAAAAAAACTGAAGAAAAAAGAAATTGGGGGAAAAAACCATGAAGAACTGAAGAAAAAAAAATATGAAGAACTAGAGCAAAGAAAGAACAAGACCTGAAGAAAAAAAATATGACATCTAAGAAAAATAAAAAGATGAACTAAAGCAGAATTGACAGTAAGCTGACTAAAATCCCTCCAGACAGCAGTTCAGCTATGAATAGCATAAGGAATGACGTGAGAAACGAGTTACTGCATTATTTAAAGGAGGTTGCATCTAATATCAGATAATAACTGAGAAAAAAAGGCAGCAGTCTGACACAACAAATAGAATTTTTTTTTTTATAGAAACTGAATTGAATCAAGTAACTATGTTGTTTTAAACCAAAGAAGCAATGAAGACAATCACTTTTATTTTTTTGTTTTCTTTATTTAAAATGGTGGACGAGGCCCTGGTCTCAGTCTAATCAGTTTTTGCCATTGTTATGGCAAGCATAGAATTGCAGGTTTTTTTTTTGGTTTGTTTGGTTGTTTTTTTTTTGTATTCCTGGAGTTGTACTCAAATGGCTTAGTCATTGCGCATTTCTCGTAGAAGTGTTGATGTTCTGAAGTTTTGAAGCGATGGTCTTTGACCAAAGAAACAAATCAGAAAAACTGCATTTTTGAAGCAGCTTGCAAGAAATCAAAGCATATCAAGCAGAGCTCTAGCTGTAGCTCAAGGATCAAACGCTCAGATGAATTTATGGACTTTTTTTTTTTTTTTTTTTTTTTTTTTAAGTTGCCATTTAAAAAAAAAAAAAAAAAAAAATTACATATTTAGAGAAGACAGAAGATTTTTTTTTTTTTTTCTTCGGGGGAAAATGGACTGAGTTATCAAGGGGAGGAATGGACTTAGTTATTGTGAGGAAGAATGGACTTAGTTATTAGAGGAAGATCACAGGACCAGCGCGGAGCGAGGCCACGGGACACGGGGAGGACCAGAGTGTGGAGCCAGGCAGGACAGGACCAGAGGGCGTAGGAGGACCAGAGTTGTTCCAGGCAGGACAGGACCAGAGGGCATGGAGGCAAGAGCAGAGGGGGCCTGAGAGAGCAGGGAGCAGCTGTCGGCGGGTGTACACCAGAGGGAGCCAGAGGCGCAGGGCAGGGTAGCAGCAGCAGCAGCAACAGCACAGAGTGGCCATCACTGAAGCAGATCTGCAGTTCCAGAGCAAGCCAGCCAGTGAGAGGGTGGGACAGGGCGCACAGGTGTCTTCTAGCTTCACAAGTTTAAAGCCAGGCGTTGGTTTGTATATTGGGTAGAGGTATCTCTGTAACATTCTCAGGCATAGTTTATATACTTCTTCCAGAAAAAAAAAATTTGTAGAACACAATTTCTCGCACAGTTCTCTCTTCCTCTTCACAGGCAAGCCGTGTAAAGCGTTTTGTACCGTGGTCGCCCCTCCTGTTGTGCGCTGACATAAGTGTGGTGGTGTCTGCTGTGGTGAATGCCTTGGTAGTGTGCTGGCAAGAGGAACATCATATTGGACTTCTCTACTCCCCTGCGATCACAAGTAGTTTCCACAGCCGGAGGGAGAGCCAGTCCAATGTTGTTCGATAGGTCGTCCCCAAAGAAGCTTTCAGCATTGGAGTGTGAGAGTGGATGGTCTCCCGTGCGGCCGATTGATGTGTGTATTCAGCAACCCTTCAGTGCTTCAGCTGCGCATCATTGGTACAGATCAGCTACATCTACCTCTTAACCTGAGCAGTGAGTGAATGCATGAAATGTACATGTGGGTGTAACTATCCGGTACATTAGTTCATCATTGCCAATGCTGTCTAGTATACAGTCATATTTGCCATAATAAAAAAAAAGGAACAATACATGTATTGAAATAGTTGATCCTCGTTGGTAAAATTCTGGGGGTAAGGGGGAGGGGGCATTTAAAACGTGTTTCGAGTTCTTCTTTTCACAGGCCTGGCCCCCTAAAGCTGATCATCGAAAGAATCCCCTGTGCTAACCGCTCGGTACAAGTTGAGCCCATCTTATTTACTATAGTGCTATGGATCGGGATCATGCGCATCCACTACGGTTTAAAGAGATGTAGGAAGGTATTTGGTATTCAATAAATCCATTAGATATCTTTATTTATTGATTATACACTACTTGGAATATGTTGTAAATTGGGATTTATGCACATCTTTTGGGTAATGGAGGGTGGGTTGGGGGGGGCCTTAATCAGTCTCTTCCCTAGACTTTACAGCTCCATGTTACCCATCGCAAAATGGCTTGAGTAGGAAACATCCAGGTGCTCCCAACAAGATTCAAGTGGACTCTTTGCCCCGCAGGATAGCAACTTCAAATCTAGTCTGCCGGTGTAGCGAGAAGCTCTGTTATCCGAGGGAGTGTGGTAACCAGTCTCTTTACTAGAAGTCATTGTAATTTTGTACAGGCTTCAAGTTGCTTTGTGTGGTTGGGAGGGGGTTGTGTATTTGTGACTCTTGCAGATTAAGTTATTTGGCCCGCCCTTGAAAAATCTACATCCAAGTCCCCGTCTACAGTTCATAAGGAAGGAATCCCTCGTGTTCAGGCCTGTGGTATTTAAATGTTCTTCTGGAAAATTGTCTTAAAGTTTTTTAATGTAATGTAATCATAGTCATACAGTTGTGTCTTTGCTAAGGGAGTACTGTAATGCTAGTCATGGTCTTGTAGTTCTGTATTGCATCATTGGAAGGGTATTGTGGGGAGAGAGGCTTTTTCCTTTGCATTTTTCAGTGTGCTGTGTCCTGTGCGCTTTCCAATACCCGAGACCATCAGGAACTCTCCTAACTCATTGTTTGTACAAGTTTCCTTGCGCATCGAGCATCACGTAAGATCACTAAATGTGTTCACATTACTCTTAACATTCATTGTCTGGCTAAATGCCTCCATTCCAATTCCTTACAATTAGTTACTATGCCTTGTATTGACAATACAATGAGTGAACTATCTGTAAAGGATTTTCTTATTGCATAATAAATGCATAGCTTGTTGTGATTGAATACAGTTTTGGTATGCATTTGTTCTTTTTTGGGGGCTTGTGTGGGGGAGCTTTTCTTGTGCTTTTTCAGGTATGACTAAAGCTTGGAGCTTTGTAGAGCACGGATGTGACCTGGGCTCGAATGACATCCTTTTCAAAGTGGAAATTGAAGGCAGATAAGTTGAATCCATCAAATATTGAAGTTGGAAAGCCGAAAATTCTCAGCCCTAGAGGGGTCACTTATATCTTGACTGGGCTCATCTGCCCTCATTGTTCTTGAAATGAAAGCAACTTGCTATACTTGAAGTAGAAATAGCACTGTTGTGCTTTCTTAACAAGAGTCTTGTGATAACGAGAAGATTTGATGGAGCCTCATTGATTCTGACGTTATCTGCAGTAAAGCATTTGGGTAAGGATAACAATAGTCAGTTCTACGATACTGCGAGGGGTGGGCATAGGGGTGTCTTTTTGTCTGCCTCTTTGATCTTACAGAACAGTCCAAAGGAGGAATGCAGTCTACCTAGGACAACTCAAGATTCATCAGCCCCTTGAAATCAACTAACACGCAGTTTGAACAAATGGAGTCAGGTTGTTTTCGATGTGTATAGATTCGTACAGTTAGCCCTCAGCTGCTCGCCCTCACGCAACTGTGCGAGCGGCAGGTTGTTCATATGAAATTAGTCGGAATCGCGCAACTGTGCGAAGTTTTCCAAATTGAAGCGGCTGAGGAAAGCTGTGCATTGTGCAGCTTTAATTTGGTCTGAAATGCAGCGCAAATGTGTTGCTTTAGTTTCTACTGTGCATTGGTTTTGGTTGGGTGTATCCCTACGCTTCTCTTCACAGAAAGCAGAGTGCAAGACTGTTTCAAGCACGAGTGAAGTCCTCTAACCTGGAGCATGTAGTAAGATGTTGGCTTAATTTGTCAAAATAAACTTCTGCAATGTTGTAGTTGACAAAATGACATCTTGGAACTGGCTTTATGTTAACCTCAAATCATCAGTAACAACAATGCTTTACTAGCATATTCCTCTTTGGCCACGGGGCCCTGTTGCTTTGCATCTTAAACCATAAGATGAGTAGAACTCGAATCTTTGAGTATTGTGTGGTGGGTGTGTTGTGTAGATCACTCTTTGTTTCAGATCATTCTCGTCTGTCCGCTCCGATCTCGCCTGCCTCTGAATGCAAAGCCATCTGTGGAAGCTGTCAGCGAATATGAGTGTGGCCCCTGAATGACGTACCAACCCCTTTGTGCGCTTGAGCTTAAATCTGAACCCCCCCGACGTCCTTCGCAGAAGCCCCGCTCTCTGTGTGTTTGTGTGTGTGCCCTTTTTCTTTTCCCCTTTGGTTTCTCAGGTCGAATTGCCTAAAAATTGTCTTAATTTGTCATCTGGGATGGCCTAACCTGTGATGGAACACTGAGAATCCAGTCACATTGAGATCAAGAGCTGCAAGCTTGTCTCGCTAATACTGCATCACTTCAGTCTCATGGGTGCTAAGTTAAGTAATTTCGGTTCCCTTGATTTTTCTTTAACATACCATGGCTTAAATGTGTAACTCAACATACTGCATGCACATCAGCTCTGCATAACATTTTATTCGTAACACACAACATACTGTTCATGAAGTCGTTGTCAAAACATTGCCGTAGTTTTTGGAACTGGGGTGTTTTGAGGGGGGGGGCAAACATTCTTCTCTCTTCTTCCAGATTACTCGTTCAGCTTAACTCGATACAGAGCCAGGCCATTTAAACCTCTGCGGAAAGTCACGGATGACTTGGGACAGTCAGTACAATCTTAAATACCTTGAAGAACTGAGCATCAGTGAGGAAGGATAGCCGCGGTAACCGCTAATCGTACTGCCCTGATTTGTCATATTGGATAAGAATTGGTAAAGTGTGGGGTTTCTCTGGGAGGGGAGGGGGGTGGGGAGGCTTAAATTGTCTGTCTTTTTTCCCATTACAGCTGTAATCTTTCCTGTCCGTTTGGCCCGCAAGTCCTGCTGAATTGAACAGCTTTGAGTATCGCCAGGGACGCTGGTATCGTGACTTTGTTATTGTGGATCAAAGGATATGGTGGAATCAGTCATACAGCAATGCAGTGTTGTGGGGGATGCTGGGGACGGGAAACCAGTTGTCTCTTTCTTCTAGTTTCAGCCTCGCGACCGAGAGAAATCCCCATGTGGTGACAGAAAGTTGTAGAAGCCAGGTGTTCAGAGGTTTTCTTTTCCTGGAGGAACAAAACTTTTGTTCCTCCAGGTTTTGCTTTTGCCCAAATAACAGCAACAACAAAAAAGCAAAAGACTCCGGTGGTGGCACTCCTGACTCTGTCGGGACAGGGTTCAATCCCCTGCGGTGTCTTGCTTTTTCTATAGTATGCTGTGTGGGGAAAACTGACGTAGACAATCAAGAGTCATTTCATCTATTATTGGCTGTTTGGGTTTCAAAACGGTGAAGTCACATTTTGTCTGGAAAAATATTTGTATGGAAAAAAGACAACTAAAAGGGTCTTGGTTAGTTGTTAGGGATGTTTACTATTCATCATCAGAGTACACACCAGAGAGATCATTAAACAAAGGTCTGCTCCTGTACCAATATTACCTTTTGATCAGCTCATGGTGCTTTTAGTCATCATGGTCCTGCTCTCCTCCACATGAACCACAGTCCGCTACAACAGCAAGCTTTTATTTAGGTTTTTAAGTGTATTTTCAAATGTTTTGGGAATTAGTTTTTTTATTATTGCCCCTTTTTTAATAATAATGGTACATTTTTTATTGTGTTTTATCAAGTCCCACTTGTTTTTACATATGTAATACTTTATTATATATTATGTGTCATGTATGATGTGACTTAAATGAGTTTACACTTGTATGAAATGTGCTATATAAACTATATAATTCAAGTTGACTTGACACAAGATTATTGCACAGAAACTGGTTTATTATCTGGGATGTGACAATGAATTTGACAGGAGCAGGACAGAGACAGGTGACAGGGTTATAACTTGTACATTATTGAAAATGTTCTTCAAATTCAGTGTAAATTTTATGTTCATGCGATGTTTAAAAAGAAGCATTCATTCATTTCATTGTGTGTGTGATCAATAAATCTTGAACTTGAAACCTGAATCCTGCGTTGTACTGACCTTTCATTTGATTTTTTCACACTTCTGCTTACTTTTCAGTTAAGATGTTGATTTTATGGTATCTGAGTGCAGAGGTAAAGAGGTTTGACATTTGGCAGATGAAAAGGACCCAGTAAGCCAGGCTAAAGAAAGAAAGCTAACTGTGCAGCCTCAAATTAACGTCATGGGGTGTTAGCAGGTGGTAAAAATATATAGTTCCCCCAAAGGTGTTGGAGGATATTAAGTATTGTAATTTAATCTACACAAGTCTACTAGTCTCACCTGCTGTTGAAGCTAAAATAATGTTTCATTTTTGTGGCTTCGTAGAGTATAAATGCCGTACTGACTGTGATACACGTGAAGAAATTAATATATTTAACAACTATTTGCAGACTTTATTTATATCAGTAATTACCAGTAAAGAAGCGCAAAGCACAGTGGTACACAGTGTTTAACTTCTTTAGACACTGGCCAGGGGCAATGTCACTGTGTCTGATTCACCTAGTCCACTTTGGGGAAATAACTGTGACATAATTTGAAGATTTTCACAACACTTACTAAAATGCCATCAGGCTACATTATAGACTGAGTCAACACTAAAGGGCTGTGTGGCAAAATCAAACATCTCTGCGGCCTTGTTGACCCCCTGTTCATGGCAGTTTGGTTAAACATAGAGTCCTTAGAAGATGTCAGCCTTCTATCATGTGCTTAGTTAACCAGATGTAAAAAATATTTATCTTCAGTCAGATCAGTACGACATGTACCTTTGTAACTGCAAGTTTTGTTTGTGTAACCTTTAATATATTATTTTCTTTAATATATTATTTTCTTTTCTCTTTTTGCAAACAGGAATATAGTGATTACTCTGTTGAAAATAAATAAACTGGTTAAAAAAAATTACCATTATTATTATTTTATTTTTTTATTTTTTATTATTATTTTGTGTTCAGAAATATCCATGTTTTTTGTTGTTCTTGATGTTGTCTCATTTGTTTTTAATAATATGATACACAGTTCAGCAACCTTTACTATCAAAAGAGACATTTTTGGCCAAAAAAGTAAAAAATAAATAAATAAATAAAATAAAATAAAAATGGCGCTGCAATACCTATTTGTGCCTTATAGTGTCAGCAAAACAGCCTTTTTAATCTGAGTTAGCCTATAAATGTTCCTAATAGGTCTAAATGAGCATTCATGAATATGTTTTACAATAAATTAGCTCCTTTGCAGAGGCAGATTTGTTTGGTGAAAGCAAACAAATCTGCCCACTCACTATGAAATTCTCTATTTTCCTCCGAGGTGTTTTCTTTTTTGGATTTGGAATCAATAGCCCGCCTCACTAAGAAGACTGAAGACTAGCCATTACTACTAAGATAGGGCAAATTTTAGGAAAAGGCGGCAGGCTGTAAACATATGACACACATAGATATCCCTTTTCATTCAGTGTATAGGCGACACTTTTATACAACTGAAAAATGTAAGAATCACTTTAGGGCCACAACAATGATAAATAAAGATCGTAAATGTTAAAAATTCGTTTTCCTATATATTTTTTGTCAAAGCCACAGGGAGCCACTGGAGAAGGGCTTAAGAGCCACATGTGGCTCCTCAGCTGCAGGTTGCCTACCCTTGGCCTAGGGACAAGGTTGCTTGATATCCTATCCTTTTTTTTTTTTTTACTTTGATAACTTACTGGATTGTCTCTCAACATGTTAACGTATGTCTCTGTTACTATACATCTATCTTTATTTGAAACATTTACAGCAAGAATATTGGATAATGATAAGAGAATGCTGCTCATCTGTTGCAGACTTTTATCTATCCTATGACTAAAGAAAGAAGGAAACATCCCTGTTCATTGCTACAAAGACAAAAACAATAATTCTCTAAAAGAAACATTTGCAACAAGATGATGCACAATTTTCACAATTTCCTTTTACTTCCTTTTTACGCTTCACACTGCTGTAACTCTTTTAAAATCTTACTTGACTTTATGAGTTATAGTTTTACTATGCTGTGATTTTATGAATGAGTTCTGTTTTATGTTTTATGTTCATTCTTTCTATGTTCTTGTGAAGCATTCGGTGCTTATTGTGCTCTTATTGTAAAACACTTTGTATGCTGCTTTACTTGTATGAAAGGTGCTGTATAAATAAAGATTATAATTAGTAGTATTTCAGATTGTGACTGTATGTAGGCACTGACAGGTTACATTTGATCTACATGCAGTACACGTACGTCGCCATTAGAGGCCTGATGAATTTGTTGACGGTCTATCCTGCTGTAGCGGAACCAACGTGCAGACACAGAGCTTACACGGACCCATTTCGGTTCCGTTCCATTTGCTAGCTAGCATCTCCCAGCTAGCAGTCCGTGCAGTTCAGCTGTGTGTTGGATGAGGTGTGGTGGACAGAGGAGATGTGGTCCTTTTTTGCCAGGGATCCTGTCAAAGACTTTGCTTATGAAATTCTCCCAGACACCCAGGAGAAGTCTGGAATATGGACTCTCCACCGCGGGAAGCGAAAGGTAAAGACCCGCCGATGGTCCTCCGCTAACGGTCACAGTTAGCTTCGGTACGGAGGCCTCTTAGCCGGCTAGCGTTAGCATCAGTATCTGTTCGCTCCTTTCATGTAGCTTTTAGACAAGATGCTCGGTGTTGTATTGACGTGGCTACATGTCAGGCCTGTCAGCACCTTACTCGTCTTTCTAGCTGAATGAATGTCACGGTGTATTTAATATTGTTCGGCCTCTTTTATGTACCGATAGTTTTCGCTGACGAAGTGAGCTCAGGCTTTGTTTACTCCGAGAGGCAGACACGTATTTCTCGCCACGTCACCTGGTTTTGGCGGAGTTAATAACTGTTACCGCAACTGTTTTCACACTAATGTTTTATCATATCAATAAAGGCACCGTCCCCCACCACTGACAGCACCTCACATTAATAACTGTCCTGATTATAATCGCTGAGCAGCCCAGTCTGTACTGTCAGTGTCATCATCATCACTGCAGGGCCGAATACACACAGCAAAGCACCTGCTTCCGGTTTCCCATCATGTTTAATGACATTTATTTGAATATGATGTGGTGATGTGATGCACTGTATGTGTGTTTTTATTTTCTCCACTCCTGTTTGGTGTTATTACACAGCATAAATAAGGTAACGTGTTTAATAATAGCACAGGTAACTGTGTTAGTGACTCATTTTACCCCAACCTGTGTGTGTGTGTGTGTGTCCTCAGACCAATGGGGAGCCAGTGTCTGTGTTCCTGTACGAGGTAGCACAGGGGACAGAGCAGCAGACACAGCTAGCCAAGGCTGCCTTCAAGCGTATGAAGACCCTGCGGCACCCAAACATCCTGGCTTATGTGGACGGATTGGAGGTACGTGTTTATGTGTGTGTGTGTTTTGCACCTATATTTAGCTCTGCACCCTGTCACATTGTTTCTCATGTTCAGAGGGAAATGTTGTTCACCTTGTGTAGTGACATTACCCAATATAGTGAGTGGCTTTGTTTTGTCATATAATTACTGTCTCATTTCCACCATCTTGCTTTTCTCTGCATGTTCACGTTCAGACAGAGGTGAGTGTGAATATGCCGCTGTAGGTCTTTAATGCGTGTGCAGTAGTTATAGTGAGTAGTGTGCTACTCATATAAGCAGATTCTGTTTTATCAGTTTTGTGTGCTCAACAAGAGAAATAGATACCCCAACACATAAGAGCATCTATTGCATGTCTTGCCAACAACAATTAATTGAAAATGTAATATATTAAGGGAAATGTGACAGTTGATTGTCCATGTTTGTTGGTTGCATACTCATCGTGCTGATGATGCTTCCTGTCTGAAACTCAGCAGCAACTGAGTTGCCAAACTAATTAGCTTAGTAGAATTCCACCCATTAATTCACTCTAAATGCTACGGTGTGCAGGGTTGCAGCGATATACAGGTTTCAGGGTATACTGTGATATACAAGTTGACAGTTACCGTGTACTTTTACGCATCTGCGATATTGGGGGGTCAGAAATGCAACTGAACATTGAAACTCCCCTTTATTTGAGTTATTTTCTAAGGGGTGACTTTTTACACATACTTGCATCAACAAAATGGTTTCAGCTTTCAGTTATCGTAATAAAATGTTTGTTCAACCAACAATCACCCCTCTATTTTTTCATTCCTTTCAGGACCAGTCTGACTGATAATACTATAAACTCTGTAATATCATGATACCGTGACACTGCAAAATGTTCTGAGACTGTTATCACTCTGTGAAAATCTCATACCATTGCAACCCTAACGGTGTGTTTTTATTGCTGTGCTGTAGTGTAGTAGGTTTGGGTAATAATTCAGCATTAAAGGGACAGTTTTAATTTTTTGAAGTAGGCTTGTATGAAGCACTTATTCCTAGTAAGTGTATTACCTACGGTAGATGGCGGTCAGCACACCCCTAGTGTGAATAAGCAGGTAAGAGTTCTGCCACAGAAGCTAAGTGACGCTGCTGTGAATGGGGGCAGCAGGAAATCAAATTTTAACCACCTAGAAGAAAGGGCCCACCCAAAATTACACTTATTTAGAATATTTCCACCACTCTAACTTGCTGTCAGACAGCCCTTTCCTGTGAAACTACATTTTTTCATCTGTAAAACATTTGTTTTCCTACACATAAGACCAGCTGTGCTGCGCACTGTATGGTGCCACAACATAAATCAGCGTCTCCATGTTGTTGCTGTTTCAGTCACTCATTTTTATCTTCTTGTATTTGTTGTCTATTCTATAATAAAGTCTGACCCAATCAGCTGATCTGTAGATATACACTGACTGTGGCTTATAAGTAGCTTATATAGCCTACTTTACAAAATCAAAACTATGCCTTTAACATTTACCGCCTTTTATAGAATCTGTGGTGAAGAAACGATAACGTTTACCATGAAGTATTGTTGTATAACATATAGCACTGGTTCATATCTATCTTTTAGTGTATGTATATATAAGTTTTTATCATAGTGGTATTAGTTTTAAGACCGCCATTTAGCCGTTGAGTATTTTTGCAGTGAAGCACAATAGTAAGATGATAATTGATTTTGCTCATCTGTTTCACAGACAGAGAAGAGCCTGTACCTGGTCACGGAGCAGGTGACCCCCCTGGCAGTCCACCTGAAGACCCAGGCAGAGAAGGGTGGATCTGGGGAGCTGGAGGTCTCCTGGGGACTGCACCAGATAGTGGTAAGGACAGGAGAGAGCGCTATCTGATACTGTCAGGGGAGCCATTTCTCTGTAAGCCTGTACTCCACTTCTGCCGTGTGCTTCCTCCCACAGAAAGCTCTGAGTTTCCTGGTCAACGACTGCCACCTGCTCCATAACAACTTGGGTGTTTGGGCTGTTTTTGTGGATCGAGCTGGAGAGTGGAAGCTCGGGGCTCTCGACCATGTGGTCACTGAGCAGGGTGACCCAAGCGGGGTCTCACTCCCTGCCCCCAAGACTGTTTACCCAGACATGGAGAAATATGACCCACCCGAGATGTCCAACAGCAGTGGAGAGAAATGGTAAGAGAGGGTTGTAAATGTCAAATTGAGAGTAGTGAGTTGGAATAAGAATAATATGTTACACAGGAAGAATCAGGGAGGAGCAATAAAATATTTGGAGAAATTGCAGAAATTACAGAATGAAGAGGTTCATAATATGACTTTTTAGACACCCAAGTAAAGTGCGGGTGGAATAGTTTTCATAAGAAACTTGTGTATTAAACTGTGTGCCTGTTGGTTGCAGGGCAGGGGAGGTGTGGCGGCTCGGCTGCCTGATCTGGGAGGTGTTCAATGGGCCACTACCTCGCACATCCTCCCTGCGTTCACTAGGAAAGGTACGACACCTTGACCGTTCCTTTGTGTAATCATTGCACCATTGTCATTTATTCCATGGCGTATTTCCACTTCAATATGCTACAGATACTTCCTGTTGTGCTGATAACAGTTAATCAGTTAATAATTAGACGTACGTTATGCTCATGTAAAGAAGAAGTATTGTCAAATTGAACTTGAGAAGAGTTATCAGAGACCGTGAATGAGCACATGTTGCTGCTAAGTTGCCTTCAAGCAAGAAATTGAATATCCAGTTGCGTCATGGTTTCAGTGACTGCTAAAAGGAATCTTTTGTTTGTGACATGAAGCAGTGTTGTTCACAAAGTTGTGTTCTCTCTCGTGTTTCCTCTTTGTGCTCACAGATCCCAAAGGTCCTGGTCCCTCATTACTGCGAGCTGGTGGGGGCTAATCCCCGAGCTCGACCAAACCCAGCACGCTTTCTCCAGAACTGTCGAGCCCCCGGAGGATTCCTCAGCAACAGCTTTGTGGAGAGCAACCTTTTCCTGGAGGAGATACAGGTCTGCAGAGTTTCATAAAGATATGCATAACTGTGGTGTTTATATTTGTGCCGCAATCAAATCGAAATAACAGTATAATAGATTTTAATTCTAGTGGAGTTTAAACTTTGTCTGTCTCCAGATCAAGGAGCCAGCTGAGAAGCAGCAGTTCTTTCAGGATCTGAGTGAAAATCTGGACTCCTTCCCTGAAGACTTCTGTAAACACAAGGTCCTGCCTCAGCTGCTCACTGCCTTCGAGTTTGGCAATGCAGGGGCTGTCGTCCTCACGCCGCTCTTCAAGGTGAATCCTTACCCATTACAATGACTGTTAGACCTTGATGGGTATCAGATGGTGTATTACAGCATCTCCAAACATCTCTGATTATTTCCGAAGGAAAACATAAAGAAAACACAGTACAACATGATTATACTGGCCCATTTGGAAGTCACACCTATACGCACTTTTTCCCTGACTTCATCTCCCTCCCTCCCTCCCTGTTTGATCTGTCAGGTGGGCAAGTTCCTCTCAGCAGAAGAGTACCAACAGAAGATCATCCCCGTTATCGTGAAGATGTTTTCCTCCACGGACAGAGCCATGAGGATACGACTGTTGCAGCAGGTATTTAAGGCTTATCCATTGTCTCCCTAAGGTCTCTCTCCAGCAGCAGTGAAGTGTGTGGGTTTCATTTTGCGCCACTGGAATATTTTAGCACTTTTGGCGACACAAGAAGGGCTTAAGATATGCATTTGTACACAACTGTAGGTGACGATTTACATGGAGTGAAATGCTTCCCGCACCCATATCCTGTTTTGTGTCATCTGATCAGCTCTTCTGATTGACCTTCAAACTATCTAGAACAAATATTGGCCAACAACGATCGCTGGCCGATTGATTAGAGCATCCTTATTTGGGGGTGTTCGATTTATACTCCTTGCATCTCCCATACTCTGACTGGACCGGAGATAGCAAGTTAATTGCTAATTGTTAATTGGAGATATCTATTCAACAGTGGTGCTCATCATTTAAATACATACGAAGAAACACTGCTTACTTCATCTGGCCAGTGAGAATCTCCGGAGGTCATTCAGCAGACATGTTGGTTGTGATTGTGTGTAGGATGAAATATAAATAGAGCAAAAAATTATATCTGTTGTTTTTAAGTGTGTGTTAAAGGGTAAAAAAAAAGCATTTATTTGTTTAACATTGTTTTCTCTCTGTCTCAGATGGAGCAGTTCATTCAGTATCTGAACGAGGCGGCAGTCAACTCCCAGATTTTCCCTCACGTTGTTCACGGCTTCACAGACACCAACCCTGCCATCAGAGAACAGACCGTAAAGGTAGTGTGCAGCTTTAAACTCAACCACAATCCAGGAGGTGTTATCACAATTAAGTTGTGCACCACATGTTGTCAGCCTGCTGTAGCCGTGACTCTTCTCTGTTTCTCCCCCTCACCCTCTCAACAGTCCATGTTGCTGTTGGCGCCCAAGCTGAATGAGACCAACCTGAACCAGGAGCTGATGCGTCACTTTGCACGGCTGCAGGCCAGAGACGAACAAGGCCCGATCCGGTGCAACACCACCGTCTGCCTGGGCAAGATCGCCTCCTACCTCAATGCAGGGGTAAAGTATACCCACTCCCACACTGTGGAACTCTTAGTTTATTTATTGGGAAAAACAGAATCTGTTTGAATGAAATATTTTTGTTATCCCTCTCTTCACAGACTCGACAACGTGTTCTGATTTCTGCCTTCTCACGAGCCACTAAAGACCCCTTCCCAGCTTCACGCTCCGCTGGTGTGCTCGGCTTTGCTGCCACACACAACTTCTACAGCATAACAGAGATCGCTGGCCGCATCCTGCCCACCCTGTGTGCCATTACTGTTGACCCTGATAAGGGCGTCAGGGACCAGGTACATTTAACTGATGCATATTTGTGACCACATGGTGTTTCTTATCTTGTGTATTTTACACTTGACTGCAATCATTGCTGTGAAGATAAGAAAACAGTTTGCCTCTGCCTAGATATATATCCACTCAATCTCTATATCAGTAATGTTTAGCTTGTTATTTATCAACATAATGCCCCATTCCTGTTTAGTCCTGATTCCTCTTGCAGTGAGACAAGCAGCGGGTGCTGCAGTCACACTTCAGAATGAGGAAGCAAAGCAGTATCTGTTCACTTGTTTACAGCTAGTAGAGAGAATGTAGTCAGTATTATTTAATAACAAAATAATTTCAGCTTCTTTGCACAAAAAGGCACAAACATGTCAGCAAAATGGCAGCATCGTAGCTCGTGACTCCAGCAGCTTGGCAAAGTTTAGACACTTCACAACCCACACTGAATCGACTATTTTAAAACACGGTGATCTGAGGTGAAATTGTTGGATTAGACAGAGAGGTTATAAGTTTCACATCCAAGGATCAGCTTTAGAGTTTAGATTGCTTCTGATACCATTTGTTTTTACCACCTCTGTCAAGCTAGGAATTTCTGATGAAATTCTACTTAAGATGTCATCTCCTGCCTTTCTCTTTCTGTCAGGCGTTCAAAGCCATCAAGAGTTTCCTTTCCAAGCTGGAGACTGTTTCGGAAGACCCCACTAAGCTGGCTGATATAGGTGTGCAAACTCTGCTTTCTACTTTAATTTCTCGTTCAGCAAGGAAACCAGTGACTGCATGCAATATATTTGTTTTTTTGTTGCTCAATTTCCAGGGGAAACAAAAAAAAAACTTTCACAACTGGTTCAAATATCAGGAGCAGAATAAATAGACACATTTCTTTTAGTTATATCTCTGAAATTCCAAAACTAAAATCTTGAAATCATCTCTTCTGTCGGCCCCACAGAAAAGGACGTAGCGTCAGGCGCTCAGGCTGCTGGTGCATCTTCTAGCTGGGCTGGCTGGGCCGTCACTGGCATGTCTACAATAACTTCTAAGCTGATCCGAAACGCTCCAGGGACAGAGGGGGGAGCGGCAGCTGAGGTCAGCGAGCAAGCCAACGCCACCAGCCCTACCAGTGCCACTGATGGAGCACCTGCACCCGGTAGGGTTATCACATTTGTTTTGCTTGACTCTTATCACATTGTTGGACTCACGATGAACACACATTCTCCTCTCTTGTGAAAACTTTGTGCCTACATAACCCATGATGCAACTTGGCTGCAAACAGTTCAGTCAGGGATTCAGTTGTGTTCTGCTGGTCAGCTAATGTAGCCTCGAGCTGTTACCTTCAAGCAGAAATGAAGAGCAGGCTACAGAGGTCTGATAAGCTCGCTTTCTGATGCCTCACCTCCAGATTTCTTTCATTTTCAAACTTGTAGTCTTCAGCCTCAACCGACGATGACTCAAAAGACATCACCTGAGCTTATGTATGAAATTTCGTGCCACATAAGGCCTCATATAACCATTTTCACATGTGCAAGACACACTTTGATTTGTAGAATCGGTAAAGTTCCCCTTAAAGAAGTCCTATATATGCCATCTGAAACCGTATCTCTTGTTTTCTTTCTGTCTGTTGTTCAGAAGATAAAACTCCAGAAGCCTCTGTGACTCACCATGCTGCCTCTCGTCGTGCCAACCAACCACAGACTCATGAAGCGACAGACAATGATGATGAGCCAATAGGAGATCGCTGGGATGACGAGGAGGACTGGGGAAGTTTAGAGGTAAGAATGCACCACTTTTAACTGAAAGAAAAGAATATGAATTATGATACACATGTGTATTTGAGATTATGTGTAATAATATTTGTATCTGTAATTTATAGGAGCCAGAGAAAGCTCACACTGAGACGGATGACTGGAACACTGACTGGTCAGGAATGTCATCATCCAAAAAGAAGGCCAGTGACAGAGGGGTATGAGCCCTTTAAGTTGGATCTCTCATACAATACTGCCATTTGTACTGTTAACACTATGACTAATGCTGCTAACACTATTGATACAGTTGTCACTACTACTGGGAGTAATCTTTTATCATCCCTCTAATGTCTAGGTGGGCAAGTCGTCGTCCTCCGTGGCTGTGAAAAAGCAAAGCGCTGACTGGAGCAGCTCAGGCTGGGACGCTGACGACAGCTGGTCCAACGAGAAGGAGGGACAGGGTCAGAGCTCTGCGGGCGAGGAGGGCTGGGGCAATGACTGGGGGGACGAGGACACGGACACAACCTTGGCCGGTACGACGCTCCCCCTGCCCGAAGGAGTGCGGTTAGCCAGCGAGTACAACTGGGACAGCAGCAGCTCAGGCAAGGGGGCCAATCAGAATGACCTGTTCGCCAGCTTGTCCCAGAGAAACACAGCCGGAACTGCTGCCACCACGGTGAGAAAGACTGACACATTACTATAGTGTTGATTAGATTGTAAATTTTGAATCCTTTAAGTCATGAAACAGAAAAGAATTCAACAAAAATCTTCAGAAAATAGGAGTAAAAATTCAGCATCATAACTGATTCATTTTATAAGTTTAAAGTGCTCTAGCTTTATACTATACAAGTGCACAGACATGAGAGTGGTGTCGATCTTCTCATTTAACTCTCAAGAAGAAAGCAAAAAAGCTTATTTCCCAAAATGTAAGACTCGCCTGTTAAATGAGGTTAAAATACTGCTCTCTCTTATGAGAAGTTTATCTTCAGGTCAAGGAAACATGGTGATGAAATTAGACAGTACAAGCATGTGCATGTCCAGTGATGTGTGTGTTGTGTTTTCTCTTTGTCAGACTGGAGATGGTTGGGCTGCAGAGACAACAGGAGACTGGGGAGCTGAGGAGAGCTGGGAGTCAGTGGACGGGAACCAGGGTAAGAAAACCTTCATTCTAAAGCCAAACCCTGTTCTTTTTTCCTGAACCTAACCACGTGTTTTTGTTGACCAAGCTAACCGACTAACCAAATAATGTGCGTTATTTGTTGAAGGAAAAAAACGTCAATGTTGCAGTGTTTATTTTGAAAAAGATGTTACATTTCTCGCACACGGTATGTGGAAGTCGATGACCAAATGCCAATATATGATGAGGTTGGAGCGAGAATCTGTTGCCTAATGGCACATTTATTTTCTTTAGCATACCACACCTCTAATTATCTCCCTGTATTCCCTCTCTCTCTTCATGTATGCCAGCTAGTCAAAATTCAGTTTGAATAGAGTTGAAAAACGTTCAGCAAGTGGGACAAGGAAAAACATTTTATTATGGGTTCTTGGAAAGTCATGGGAAAGTTTTGAAATTTTTAGTAACCCTGGAAACAGTTTTATTGGTACCATTCACAACTTTTGACAAGTGAAGCGCAAAAATAACCCTTCTAATGTGTAACAAACTGAACTGCTTGGTGGATATGAGGCTAAACTGAACACCTGTTCATTGAACTGTCTTTATTGTCAAGCAGGTCTCAGCAAAGCAGAACTGTCCAAGAAGAAACGGGAAGAGAGAAGGAAAGAGCTGGAGGCAAAACGGGCGGACCGCAAAGCTGCTAAAGGTCCTCTCAAACTGGGCGCACGCAAGCTGGACTGACGGGGATGCGGAGAAAGGTTTGAGGGTGGGGATGGAGGACAGCGGGGAATGGACCCAGAGTGGCTGATGGAGGCTTGACATTCCACAGAGGACCAGACAGAAGTGTCAGCAGTGAGGAAAATATTGTGAACAGTCAGAGGGAAACGTTCCTGTTGGACAGAAGACGACTCCCAGCTTTGGGATTCTCTGTCTGTCCTTATTCAGGAACCGACAAGGATGAAAAAGCAACAGTCCAGTGCTTTACGAGTGGAGCTGAGACAAACACAGAGACAGAGCAGTGATGAAGCAGCACAGAGTGGCGCTCCTCGCAGCCCGAGCTGATCAAAATGTCCCTTTTTTTAAAACACATAATTCATAAACCTGCAGCTGTAAAGTAAATGTATATAAAAGTGCATCTTGTCTTAAAATGACACAAAGAAATGACTTTTTTTAAAGAACTGAGAATATATATATAACAGGATATCCAACATGTATGAGTATACTGAATGTTTTTCAGTACACACACACACACACACACACACACACACACACACACACACAGTGGATATGAATGTTTTAGTTCAGCTGTCACTAACTAACAGACTTTAAAGCGACCCATGCATGCCCTGTTGTATTTGTGTGGCCTAACAAAAGGTTTCATGGCACAGAGTTTACTTACTTTGCACATTCAACACTGTATTTTACTGAACTGACCCGACAGATGAAACGTTTGGTTTCAAATCTGTAAATGTGTGGCATGCACTGCAGACACATGATGGAAACAAGAAGTTAAATTGATGCTGGTGAACTGGTTTCAAGGGAAAATCAATTTATGTGTTTACATGCCTTTTTCCTGTGTGTGTCCTCGTAGTGCTGTGGTGGAGGGGTGATGAAATCAAAGGAGTTTTATTTTGAAATCTGAAGGAGCCTGTAAGGTCCTGCAGATCTCACTGAAACCTTTATGGGAAGTCAGTTGACAGTGCTGGGTGTAATCAGGGTAAAGGAGTCCCCGAAAAAGTTCCTTTAAATCTTTTATTTGTGCCTTTATTTAATAAACAGATCTGCTCCGTGGGATCACGTCCAACAACTTCAGTTTCATTAGAACATGTCAGTCTGATCTGTCTCTCTCCTTTCAGTGTAACCCCCAGATCTCCTGTCTGTGTTGGATGTGCTGTTGTTAGGTTTGGTGTTGCTCACCGTACATGATGCTGTACAGACACAATCAGCAGTCATCACCATTGGAGCTAATGTCCAGGTGAGGGGGGGGGTCAGGTAGAGCTGTGTGGACCGAGGAAGACTGGATGCAACCTTTTGACAAGAATCCAAATGATGTAGCATGTGAGCTGTTCTAAAAATAAATATAAGTTAAAAAAAAAGTATGTTTCGTCTTTGAATTAAAAGGTTGGAGTTGTCTTTCTCCTCAGCAAAGGTGTGAGCTAAGACTAGTGAGTTGTCGTCAGGAGGCAGGAGGAGTATCCATCTGTGAGATTTCTGCCTCCACCACAAAAACCCACCTTCATCATAGGGATGGATTAATAAATATGTTGGTTACAGATTATCATTTCTCTATTAACTCATCAAGACTGAGTAATTTATTACCACATCAACCACAGTTGATATGGAATTTGTTTCGATATGCTCAACAGCAACAAAACAATCATATACTATTAAGTATTTTGCCCAAGGATACTTTGACATGTGGGCTGGAGGAGCCATGATTGATCCACCGGTCTTGCAATTGGTGGACATCCCACTCTATCTCTGAGCCACAGCCGCCGGTATTTACTATGCCCCAATTACAGTACCATAAGAGCAATAGCACAACCATTTGGCTCGTGCTCTTACAGTTAAGGTTGAAGTGCATGTGATTATTTTACAACCAGTGAGACTTTAAAGATAAGGATAAGTGCTATTGTGGAAGTGAGATGTTGTAGTCTTAAAGGTCCCACGTGTGGAATTTAGGGGGACATACTGGCAGAAATGCTATATGATATTCAAAACTATGTTTGCGTCAGTGTATAATCACCTAAAACTAAGAATCCTTGTGTTTTCATGACCTTAGAAGGGGCCGTTTATAGCTACATATGGAGCAGGTTCTCTTGCACAAGGTCCACCATGTTGTGGATTTTTTTTGGGAAGTTTCAGTTGTTGAAATGTTGCAGCCTCACCACTATATGCCACTGAATCCTACACACCAGACCTGTAGGGCGACAGGTTAAAGTGCACATGCTTGTTTATAAAATAAGTGAAGCATTTGGGACATGGATTGCTTCAACATAGGAAAGCAAGATGTCTAGTCTAGTCTAGTCTTTTTTCCCCAAAGGAGAAGACGGGTTTGCGGGGTGTGAATAGTCCTTTACATTTTTTTTAACAGTTTTGTTTCAAGGGAATTAAAGGCCTGTCCCATACATGAGCCTGGTAAATTCAGTGATTTAAGCAAATAGTAGCCTGGAACAGATTTATGTGAGGGGACACTATGACATCACACAGGATCACACAAATTATTCTTTATTCAAAACAATTACAAACAGTTAAATGCCAGAGGAAGACAAAGTGTTAGAAACCCACTTAACTTGTGAACCGTCTGTGATGACATGAAAACTGCATGAGTGTCGAATAAGTTCAGTCTTCATGATCCACACTGTAAACTTTAAACAGCAGGCTGAAGTGCATTAGACTTTACAGAGCTTTACTGTTGGGTGCAACCACAAAGTCATCATATTAGCTTATGTTAATTTTTTTTACATTTTTAATTAAAGAAAAGTCCCCCCCACCCTGTCACACCCCTCACAGTCCAAAAAATATCTACATGTCATCAAATCTTATTAAAAAGTTTAAACACATTTCATCTTGGCAGCTTCATTAGTGGAAACACTGTTTGTTGTGCTAATGTGTTTTTTGTTAGTACAAATTTTAAAAAGTTTGAGAACTACAGAGCCTTGATCCCGAACCAACCAGCTTCACATTGTTATTCAAACAAAAGACGGCATAAAGGACACATGGAGGTAAAGTCGATTAGGCGAGACACAAATCAAATTTCTGGCTAAATCTCAGATGTGAATTAAGGAGTTTTCTGTAAGCAATCGTATTAACTATCAGTTTGGCGTTGCTGGTGATCTGTTCATCAAGCCCCTATAACAGGCGAGCTGGGACGTCCATCACTGCGTGTTCTTGTTTTCTTTCTTGCTGCCTCCAAACAGAGCTCCTGCCAGAGCCACGATACCCAGACCCACCACTGCGGCCATGCCCGCCACCATGACGGTTTCTCCTGCTTTACGCACCTGCGGGGGGAAACAGATGCTTTTAGTTAGTGAGCAGAGATAGTCTTCTTCATGTTCAAAACTCCATTGGGATGACTGTTTTCTATATATTCCATTATATTATGGGGGGAAAAAAACAATCCCATCCATGTGCCTGAGGACTACAACTAGCGGTTGTACGTCTGCACCAACCAGGCAAGTTGCAGTTTACATCCATGTCTGTCCAGACTCACAAGTAGCCAGACAGAAGACAAAGGGTGCTTTCCAAATTGCATATGTTTTATTTTTACTTTTAGTAGGCACTACAGCTGCCCTTAAAAAGCACTTCAAATATGGATGTTGCTACAAAGAAGCTACATCTTCTAAAACATGGAGGCTTCACACAAGTCTTGAACCCGGCAGCACACGAAATCTATGCAATCAGCAGTTTCAAGGTGGACACCCAAGATTAGTGTCTGCAATTCAGTTTCAGACAAAATGTCTCCCCTTCTGTTCCTGAGATATGATATCAAATAACAGTCATTATGATGTCATAGTGACCTTTGACCTTTTGGAGATAAATGTCATCACTTCATCATTTTATCCTGTTAGACATTGTGAGAAATTCTGTCATAATTATTGTTTGTATTCTTGAATTACGGCCACAAACATGTTACAGTGACCTTAACTTTTGACCACCAACTCCTAAGCAGTTTATCCTTGAGTCCAAGTGGATGCTTGTGCCAAATTTGAAGATATTCCCTCAAGGTCTTCCTGGGATATCACATTCACAAGAATGAGATGGACAACACAGGGGAGGAGGCATAGAACTGTCTGTATCTCAGAAACTACAAAGAGCATAATCAGGTATTTGGTATCTATTAACTCACAACAAGTTGAATATCACAAGATTTACACACACATGCAGTGTAAAAAATCAGATGGAAGACAATAAATAAAGACAATGCGAACTTCTTTCCTAATTTAAAAAAAGAAAAATCCTGACTTTGACGTACGAGATTTCAAAACTTTCGACCAATCATAACAAATGTGGCATTTTTCCTCATCATACTAAATATAGTCTCTGGGCACAGCTGGGTTGTTTCATGTTTTTTGTGTTTAGCTACTTGTGCAAATGAACTTGACTCATGACAGACATCCACAAAAGGCTACAAAAGACTAACTTGGGCCCACTGACCTGCCGTGACTCTGCTTTTCCGTAGCGCAGCTCGTTTGCAAAGTGCTCACAGTTCCCCCTGAAGACGCAGTACGGCAGCTCACTGCCCACCAGCGCACAGGCCTCCCTCACAATGACGCGAGCAGGGCGGGGCCGGTACTCCTTGTCCAAGCCGTTGTTGATTTTCCACTGGTTGGTTCCCACCACATCCCACAGCTCCTCTTTCTTCACCATGGCCTTCTCAGTCAGGACAGACATCATACTGTTGGCGCCTGCGCCCGGGGTCTCAGCTATGAATAAGACAGAAACGGACATGACGTGTGGGTTTATGCTCTACACACTGCAACACATTTTATGTTCTGTGAGTGGATTATGAATCAGTTCAACCAAACAAATAATCTGAACTGATACAGTGCTCTGAAAAACTACTCGGACAGTCCATGTGAGCTGTTTTTGTTCCCGACTGAGACGGGTTAGTATTTGGGGACAGCTGTGTGTGTGTGTGGACTTACAGGGTGGTGCCAAGTGGACAATGCAGCCATCACCAACATACACAGCCCAGTGCTGATAGGAGCCCCGGAAGATCTCAATCAAGTCCCCGAGCTCTGGTTTCTCATCATACTTGGATTAGAGCAGACAGAATAAAATGTTTGACATTGCAACAAACTGTTTGGCAACAACTGCAGCACATCTGACCTGACTGCACTCTCTAGGTTAAACATAAGACAAGACTTTACTTGTATTGGGCGATATAAATAAAACAGACTTGAATTAAAATCAATGAAATGCTACATTCAATAATACCTTTGACACTTCATATAAAAATTGCATAATGACACATAATTGCTGTAAAAGAACACAAAACATAAAAAATAACAACCACAAAAAAACTAATTTTCTATGTCTGTATTCTGATTAAAGGAACACTTCACCCACAAAACTATGCTATGCCATGTTAAAATTATTACTGACTTCACGGTGGTTCCAGAAAGAGGAGCAGCTTCAGTAGTGTGGAATAAACTGTGATGTCCTGAATGTTTTATGAACAGCCCCGGACTTCTCAGACTCTTTTAGCCAGTTACCGCTCAGAGGGAACTCATTCAGCGGCTCCTCTGGCAGCAGCACAGCGTCTCTCCCTCTCCTCTCTCGCCGTGCGCACATGGGAATCTGTGTCGTTAAGTGATTTTGTCCTTAACCTTTGGTAATGTCAACCAACGCGACGCTTGCGGCTCGACAAAGAACTACTACTGTGTGAATGTGTGATAGTTGTGGTATCATAACAGCCTGTCACAGGTTACAGTGTGATGATTAGAAGAGAAACGGCAGAGCATAAAGGTCCAGCTCAGTCATTTAGGATTTTGCTAAAAGAAGAAAATCACCTGTTGATTTATATATATAGATCACAGGGAACAGTTTTTGTATTGGGGAGCTGTTTAAATGTGTAATTTGTGGTAGATTTTATTTTGTTGAACTATTAATATTGTAACAGAATCTGAATCTCACTCTGAGTTACTGTTGTTGTTCACAAACTAAAGAAATGAGAGATCATTTTTGTGAACGAGTTTTACATGTCGTCCTATGTTCTTAAATTAATAATTTAGTTTTTTACTGATTTATCATATTGTCAAGAGTATCATTATCGCAAAAATACCCTGAAATATCATGATGTTATTTTAGGGCCATATCATCCTCCCCTATTCCAGAACACGTGTATTTTTGCACAAGCTTTACATTTGAAAACTGAACTGTAAGTGAAACATGCTCTGTTCAAAGCCGGACTCCAGTGATTGATGCATAATTTTGGGAAGTACTGAGCGCACGACTAGATAAACGAAACTTGGATTATACTGCACCAGTTGTGCAAGTTTGTTATCAGATGTTTTGATAATGCAGTTGTTAAACATGGTCCCCAGTCAATAAATCAGTATGAATGTTTTCCACAAAGGTATGCAAGACAAACAGATTTTTCTTCACAAATTCATGGTAAAACAACATTTTGTGAGTGAAGTGTTCCTTTAAAGCGATAATTTCCTTACCAGTGTCGGGGCCATGTCGGTGTTTCGTCTGTAGCTTTGGACTGGTTTGACTTTCAGGGTGACTTCACTGCCTGCAGGAAAAAATCATTTTATAGACCAAATATTAGCAGACAGTAAAAGTAAAAAATACATTCCCCTTGGTCATATTGTATCTATGTGTTTAGATAGAAAGGTAGGTAGCTAAGCTCAAAAAACAAACACAGGGCAGCATTTAAGAAAAGATTTTATACTGTACTTAATATAATGACATTAAGAGTTATTCACAGAGCATCTTAGACCTTAAAGAGCTCCTAAAGTGAAAAACTGTTAGGAGCAGGGAGGAGGAATTTTAAGAGGTTTAAGCGTTTCTTAATCAGAGGAGAAAATGGTGGAAACACAAAGAGGTCAGAGGAATATTCTTCAAACACTGGATGACAGTGAGTAAATGAAATGCTACAGATAAGATCCTGCCGGGATAATGTTTGTAGTTGATCTCATTAAAGATGTGCACACATTTCCAACCTAATGCAAAGACATTTAACACCAGAAATAAAATGATCACAGCACTAAGATATTTGGAAAACTGGAAAAATGCATCAGTGCAGCAGTGATGACTTGAGTCCGTCCATCAGCAGAGTGATCACACTAACAATGACAACACTTTCACAGTCAGCAGTTCATTTTATTTCCACTGGGTGTCTCACAAAAGGGCATGTCAGTGACAACCAATCACATCTGTTAAAAGAATGTGTCATAGGTCAAGGTAAAAGTTTCTATCCCTTCCTGCTCAGAGTTACCAAGAACTTTCCTAAATCACTCCAAAGCTACGACTCCTTACTAAAATTATTTCGACTAAGTTAGGAGGTCTCTGAGACTGATCCTGTGGCCCTAGGTCTTACATGTAGATCATCTGTTACCCACATGATGTGTGTGACCCGTCATTACAGCTCATCTGTACATAGAAGAAAATAATACAAGTAGTCCAGTGTACTACAATTTAATAGCACCACAAACTACAGACTCCAAAATGATTATAAAATTCAACACTACCTCTGTAAATTGATATTGTTACTTAGCCTATAATATTCATGGGGGGAACATTAAGGCTGGACTGCTGTAGTATATGCAATAGTTGTAACTAGGTGTAGCCTACCTAATAAACTGAGTATCTATAGAGCATTTATCGTCCATGCAATCAGAGACATTAAAATTAGTGTGCAACTGGTAACCAGCAGGGAAGACTCTCTAGATGTGCGCATGCTTTGATAACTATCAGCTAGCTTTAACAAACAAATAAATAGTTTTTAAAAAGGCTTATTCATATTACACTATTAGCCGACAGTTATGCGGACAAAGTGCGTCATTTCATCCCCAAAAACAAGGAGTGCAGGGGTTTTAAAGCTACATAAATCGAAACCGAAACAATGTGTTAGCTTGAAGCTAATGATTAGCTTGAACTGGTCCTTGTTTACATCGTTAAAATGCCTTGAACAGCTGTTAGTTTGAAGCTGACGTCACAGCAGCTAAATAAACACTGCAGCGTCACGAGCACACGAAGCCTCAGCTCACATCACGGTTCAGTTTATATTAACGTCTAAACACTGAGTCTTACCTGTAAATGTGAAGTCCACAGGTGGAGCCGGTGCGAGAGGAGGTCACACCAAAGATCCCGACACCGGAGCTCAGCTGTGAGCGCTCAGCTGATTGCTGCTCTGTGGAGCCGGAGCTCGCGACCTTCAGAATAAGAGCCTCAACCAGACGTCATCTAACTACACACCTACTACACAGTTTAACTAACAATAAATAAATCAATTTTGAAAATGCTATTATTATTATTATTATTATTATTATTATTATTATTATTATCACAAGTAATAGTGGTAGTAGTAGTAGTTCGTGACCTTCAGAATAAAAGCCTCAACATAACATCAAAATCTACCGTTATCTAACTACAGACCTACTACACAGTTAAATACAAATAAATAAATAGATATATAATAAGAATAAAAATGTATTATTGATAATATTAATAATCATAATAATTGTTATTATTATGAGTAGTAGTAGAAGTAGTAGTACTAGGCAAGTCATAAATAACAATAATAGTTATAAATATTATCAGTAATAATGACAACATAAAATAACCTTCATGAAGGTAGAATTTATTGCATGGCTGTTGTGTCACGCAGTATTAGTTTCAGCTATCTTCCATCCTTCCATCCGCTTATCCAGGGCCAGTTCATGGGTGCAGCAGGCCAAGCAAAGCACGCCAGACCTCCCTCTCCCCATCAACGCTTCCAGCTCCTCCTGGGGGACCCCAAGGTGTTCCTGGGCTAGATGAGATATGTAATCAGCTATTTTTACACAACACAAGTGGCAACTGAGGACAGATAGTCATTTTGAAATCCATTTGATGCAACTCCCTCTTTTGGACTATGCTGCCCTGGTGACCTTCAGTTATGTGTTACAAAATCCCATTGTGTCACCATGATAATATCTCTCCAGAATGATAGCATCACTGTGTGTGAAATGTAAAACGTTGCCAGTGACTTTTTCTGCTGTGGCATAAAATATATGATAAAACACACTAAGTGTTTAATCACAGTGACACAATCAGATCTTAATGTTGATTAAAATTCAATGTAATTTAAAATCAGCTCATAATTTGAGAGATTTTCTGTTGTGTACAGTCACACAAAACAGGCTGTGTTATACTGTAATGTCCTTCAAGAGTGATAGACTTGTCTCGTGTTTGAATACTGTAATATGCTGAAAAAACAGTACCAGCTACACAGAGGTCCCATTGTTGGCACTGCTCAGAGAGCTTTTACATCTTCAAACATTTACTGGCAAAAAGAACACATTTTATGTCTCTAGTTTTAAACTGCAACCTCACACCCAGTTCTGAGTCGAACTCCACCCACTGAAAAATGCTTTAAAAAGTGGGTAAAAGGCTGCAGAGTGATGTGTGATGCAAAGTGTGATAAGAGGGCATTAACATTCATTCCATGACAGATCAGTCCCGGCTCTATAAGCAGTGACCTTGAAGGATTCAGGGCTGATTTAAAACGGCGGATGACGCGTTGGGTGATTTTAAACCCATTAAATGCTTTTTCTTCTAGCAATTTGGTGTGTCAGTGTGAATCACCAGCATGAATGTGTTTCATTACAGTGTAATAATATTCAATTTACAGCTCTAAAGATATGTTAAAGTGTGCAGTGCCTCTTTGAAGAGATGTCTGTCTTTATACTGTTTGTCCCCAAACACAGTAATATAATGTAATGAAAGTGATAATGAAATGAAAGCTGTAAATGTTACAGCAGGGAAAACATGAATTGTGGGATAGAATGTAAAAGGCAGACGCATAATGTAAAGGAAAAGACAAAGTAAAATTTAATAGCCTTATCAAATGTTATGCTGCAATTCCATTTTTAAAATTACATATTAGTTGTCAAATTAAAAAATGGTTTTATTTTTTGTTTTACATGGTGTTCATCACTGCATCACTTACAGGAAAAATATATACTCAAAAAGCTTTCATCATGTTTTTAATTCATATTGACCATTATGTACCATGACAACACCAAGGTAAATTCCGCATATGAAAAAAGACTTGGCAATACACTACCTGTTTCTGATTTTTGAATAATTTAATGTCAGGGTGATCAGTAATGTGTTTTCTATTGTTATGTTATCCTAATTTTTAGTTGACTGTATTGTAATAGTGTTTCAGTCCATACCAAGGTGACAGGACTTTGACACCAGCTAACTAAATAAACAGATAAATACATAAATGAATGAATGCCATGGATAAATAAATAGACAAATGAATAAATTCATTAATCAGTTTATGTTTTTTTCTCTAATGACAAAAAGATAATATACAAAAATTCAGGTAAATAATAGCGTCACATATGATACAAATACACATGAAGAAGAACACAAGAACAGAAAATGATAATATTAAGACAAAATATTAAAATGAAAACAGGAGATCATATATACACAACTATATATATACTTTGATGTTTAATAAACTAAGTGACTTTATATAGCATTCGTTAGAAAAACTTAAGCATTAATTTAGAAAATTTCCGTTTGTGAATAAAAAAAATTGCGAATAAAATAATGAAATATATCAAATAATTAAAAAAAATAAATAAATAAATGAATAATTCCAGTCAGTGCCGCTAGGTGTCGCCAGTGACGTCAGCTGTCAGTGTCGCTTTTCGTTTTACCAACCACAAAGAAGTCTGTACTTCCGGCTTTGGAGCGCCCTTTCTGTGTGTTTTACTCCTGATATTGGACAGAGAAACCCACTAAAAGCTGTCACAGCCGCTCCCGTCGAAGCCCCGCGGCCGAGAGGAGGATTTAATGTGACGCTCTAATGTTAAAGGACCAAACGATGTCTGTGGTGTTTGACGGGAGTCCGCTGAAAGCGATGCAGAGCTCACACACTCACACACCGCAGACTGCCCTGAGGTGAGTGCTGCTGCTGCCGCCGCCGCTGCTGCTGCTGGAGGAGGAGGAGAGGAAGCGGCTGCTCTCACACTACAGATACACTTCACACTATTAACTCAGCTTAATACACTTTATATTTGAGTTAACTTTACAGAGCTCAGCGGGTCAGACCTTTATATGTTCCTACACTGTTCTGTAGAGGCAGCTCGTGTTTAAAGACGTCAGAGAGACGTTACTTTTCAGTTAGTGGATTATTCATGTAACGTTACTCTGTGAAGGATCTGAAAGATGCACATGACAAGTTGTTAGAGCCCAAACTTCCCTCTTTTATCGATGTTATTATTTATTAATCTATTTTTATTACACTTTGTTTTATCTGGCCTTAACCTGTGTTCATTTTTATTATTATTTTTACTTTGTTGCTGTTTTTATCTTGATGGTGTTAACTATTTTATCTGTCCCATAAAGCACTTTTAAATTGCTTTACAAATTACAATTATATTTAATTTTTGTGTTAGAAGTAGTAGTATTTGCACAGTCGTGTTTAGCATTTTTATTTTTTGTTTTGTTTGTTTTAATGTATACAAGAGTTATGTCAGGGCTGCTATGTTGATGATAAATATTTTTTGTAGAGTCTGAGTTGATTAATCAGTTAGTTGTGTCACCTTTTTAGTAATTGATTTTTTTTTCAATTGAGAAATGGCAACTTTACAGAGTAACACCTTCTTAATTATAAGGATTTGGTGTGTTTGTCTTATGTGATAAACACGACAACATCTTAAAGACATTTGTTTGGACTGAGCAATTAATCGATACATGAAGAGAAATGATTTTTAAGTTGCTGCTTTTTTCTGTTGATTTTTTTTTTCCCCCATTAATCAGTCAGTCATCTAGTTTTTCAGATGTCGGACATTGTGAAAAATCGCTTCTGCAACTTCCCAGAGCTCAAAGTAACTTCCTTAAATTGCTTGCTTTGTCTGACTTCATAGTCAGAACTTAAACATACTCAGTTTCCAAAGATAAAAAACAGAGAAACAATGTTTGTCAAGTTGGACATGTTTCGTCATATTTGCTTGATAAATGATTTAAATTATTAATCGGTTACCAAATTGTTCAAGCATTAATTTTTCTCTTGATAAACTCATTAATTAACGGACTATAATTTTAGCACAGGTACAGAAATATTTTAGAGCTACAGTGTCTGGTCAGTCAACATAGTAATTGATAAATAAATATATTTTTAGTTGCAGCCCTAAAATATATCTTTCTCTTTCTTGTTAGTAGAGGTGTATAAATTAATCTTTATAGGTAAAGAACCTCTCTCACACACACAGGCACACACTTTTTTTTCATTCCTTCCCCTCATCATTTTCTGCTTGTGTTTCTAAAATGTCGTCATGTCTCTTCTTCCCCTGTAGCGCCCAGGAACTCTCCCAAGAGATCAAGTCCTTCATCAGTGGCGTTGACGCCGTCCAGGGCCGAAAGCTCAGTGTCAGGGAACATGCCCGCTGCGCTGTACGCCTGCTGCGCTCGGTCCCGGCTTGTCGGGGGGCGGTGCTGGAGCATCTGAGGGGCGTTTATGATGAGCATGTCTCTGCCTTCCTGCACAACCTGGAGACAGAGGGTGATGCCAGCTCCAGTGCCAACCTGGAGGACATCATACAGGTGCGCTGACACGAGGACACACAGAGCACTTCTAATAAAACTGGTGCCTTATCTTGAAGGGATAAAAATAATTAAAGGTTTATTGGCCCACCAGAGTACCAGGTCCAAACCCTGTCCAGTCTTGCCATCCTAAATGTTTTCCTTTATCCATAATAACATAATGGTTGGGAAATTCCCCAGAAAATTGTTTTAAGTATTCCTGTTTCTGTCTCTAGGAGGTCCATGGTGTGCTGTCAGAGTTCATCCGTCTCAACCCTCGGGCCTGGGCCCCCCTGGTATCCGCCTGGGCTGTGGACTTGTTGGGCCAGCTGAGCAGCAAGCATGCCGGCCGCAGGGTGGCCCCCCACTCCTCCAGCCTCAACGAGCTGCTCCAACTCTGGATGTCCTGCGCCGCCACCCGATCCCTCATGGAGGCCTACTCCCAGTGTCTGGCTGCTATGCTGGCCTGGTGTCCTGATGCCTGTGTGGATGCACTTTTGGACACTTCAGTCCAGCACTCTCCGCATTTTGACTGGGTGGTGGCTCACATCGGCTCCGCCTTCCCCGGTACTATAATCAGCCGAGTGTTGGCATGTGGACTCAAGGACTTCTGCTCTCACGGCGCTAAGGACCAAGGGCTAATGGTGATGGGAGCAGACAAAGGCAGCAGGGTGCCAAAGATTGGCTCAGTGGTGGGAATCCTCGGACACCTCGCAGCGCACCACTCAGACAGCATCAGGAAGGAGCTGCTCAGGATGTTTCAGGAAAGCCTGTGTCCATCAAGCCCTCTGTCTCCCACCTCATCCTCAACATCTTGGGAGGGTTCCCCTCAACTCCGCCGTGCTGCAGTACCATTTCTGCTACAGCTGGCTGCAATGTCTCCCAACCTCTTTGGTGCGGTGTCTGCAGAGCTGGTGGAGCTGCTGCGTCCTCCTGTCCTGCTCCAGCTGCAGGCCTTGCTGCAGGGCCTCCCCAGAGAGGAACTGGATAACATGCTGGGGCTTGCTGTCCACCTTATTAGCCAGAGCCCATCAGGAGGGTCCAGGGTCCTCCGTTTTTTGGCAGACACAGCGACCCCGGCTTCAGTCATCATCTCTGGCCCTACACCCTCCCCTCATGAGGGAGTCAGAGAAGGTTGCGATCGCCTCCTCCAGATGCTGCTTCTGCATCTCCACAAGCTGGTCTTCAACCGCTCAGACGGAGCTGAAGTCAACCCACATCACTCTGCTTCCTTTCAGCCCCAGAGGGTCATCCCCTTCTTGGAGGAGCTGCAGTCTCACGTAGGAGAGCTCTGTGCTGAGACACTGAGACTAGAAAGGAAGCGTCACCTCTGGCTGCACCAGTTACTGTGTCTGCTGTCGGTGTATGGGGGTCCCAGTGTGGCCACTGAGGCCCTCTGCCAGCTGCTCACCCAGGCCCACAACCCAGAGGAGTTGGCTCTGGCCTGGCAGCTCCACATCACGCTCTCCTCTTGCATGGCGGGACTCATTCCTGCTGCTGTAGCTCGCTGTGTGGCCCAGATCCACACACACACTCTGGGCCCCCGGCAGCTAAGGCAGCTGTTGCTCAATCTGGCCGCAGCCATCCAGAGTCAGGATGAGGAAAGAAGAGGAGCAGCCGGCGCTCAGTCCTCCATGGCCATCCAGGTGGGCTCAGCAGTCTCAGGACACCTCCATGATTTCGGCCCACTCCTTCTCCACGGTGACCCAGCTGTATCTCACGCTGCCGTGCGCCTCCTGTCCTGCAGCCCGCTCCCTCGCACCTCCTCCCCAGCACACCTGCTCCTGCTCTCACGCGCAGCCGTTACTCATTTCTTTCTGGCGCTGCGGAGACGAGGGGAAACAGGGAAAGTGGGGAGAGATGGGGGACAGGCAGGCGAGGCGGTGAACTGCTCAGTCCTGCTCCTGTCCCGTTTCGCGGCCTATTCTTCGCTCACCCTCAAAGCGGTGCTTCAGCAGCTGGTTGAAGGAGCGCTGCACAAAGGCAACGCTGGCCTGTTTGGAGGGCAGATCGCAGACATGTCGGGTGCACCTTTGCCTCTGCCATCTGTGTCTCCTGACATCGGAGCGTCTCTGCTGGACATCAACTGTCGGTTCGGTACCACCGTCAACTTTTCTGGGAGCGTTTGGTCTGTGTTTCATGCCGGGGTGATTGGCAAGGGGCTGAAGGTCCGCACTGAGACACAGATGCCTGATCCATCGGGGGTCATGCAAGTGAGTTGCACAATTTAAGAAATATAGTTTATCACACTTTTGCACCCTGTATCTAACTGTTATCTCAACTGCACCTGAAAATGATTTAAGGTATCAGCATTTGTGTAAAAAGTGTAATTATATGTAGTTTGTGTTTGATGATCACCATCATCTTCTTTTCTCTGCAGAACATCCAGACTCTGCTGGCTGTCGTAGTCCAGTGCTGCAGCTCCTCTGGTCTAAACGGCTCTATCAACGGCTCACGACCACCATCTGATCCTGATGAGCCACTGCCCATCAACGCCGAGGCAGCTAAAGTTGTTGCCGTTACGTTGGTAGAGAACGTCTGTCCAGATGTGGCCAACGGTGAGCTGTCCTGGCCCCCAGAGGAGCACGCCCGCACCACGGTGGAGCGAGACATCCACATTCGTCGTTGCTTCGAGGCCCACCCAGTGCTCTTCCCCCTCCTGCAGGTGGTGGCAGCTGGACGCCCGGCTCTCTGCTACTGCTCAGCCGTGCTCAGAGGCCTTCTGGCCACTCTGCTGGCCCACTGGGAGGCGTCCCGTGAGATGCTGTCCACAGACTCCCCGTGGCACCTCCAGGCCTCCTGCCTCCTGGTGTCCTGCATGGGAGAGGGTCAGCTCCTGCCTCCTGTGCTAGCCAATGTCCACGAAGCTTTCCCCCACCTCACTCCTTTCGAGGTGAGGCTGCTGCTCCTGGCTGTGTGGGAGTACGTCAGAGGCAACGGGCCCATGCCCCAGAAGTTTGTGTTTAACCCAGAGAAGGGGCTGTTCTGCAGGGACTTCTCACGGGACGGTGACGTGGCAAGATACGTGGCACCGATTCACAGCGTCCTGCATAAAAACATTGACAGACTGGGACACCTGTGCTGGCGGTTCCAGCTCTAATGGATAGTGGAGAGCAAACAGTGTAGAGCAGGTGACAAGGAATAAATAGAGACTGTAAAACAGAGGGAATACTGTGTTACATTGCTCAAAGAGTGGACTGCAAAGTTACTGTCACTGTACTTCAATTTCAAGTATAGCTGTGTGCGTGTGTGTGTGTACCTTTTGTACCATATTTTTAGACTTGATTTGATTCTGTGACAAAGACGAGGGGACAGTTGAAATGGCACACATGTATATTGTGTTAATACAGAATTTGCTCCACACAGTATGCAGCCTTAATGTGTCATTTTCTTTGGAAAATACGACATAAATAATTTATAGATTGTTTTGTATCATTTTCAGATTTGCTCACATTCAAAAATTGTGGCTACAAACAGCTGTGTATCTCGTATTTCGCCAAAACTGTTGTTTCAACCACTTTTACAAAATAAATCATTTTGGTCTTAGAGTGTGTTTTGAATTGAGCATCCTTTGATAATGCTGAAATGTTTTATCAGTGATCACCCAAAGTCGTATTACTATGTTCTTTATACCCTTTAGATTCTCTATGCCAGTGGTTTCCAACCTTGTTGTTTGTGACTGCCTAATACGAAGCCTCAAATCACAGGAAGTGGTTCTTCTGTCTAAGAGACTGTTTCAATTGAATAAAAAACTATGTTTCACAAGAAAAAGCAAACACTGGAGAAATTTTGAAAAATAAACATAGCTGTGTCGCAGAATGTAGTTAGTTCTTATTTTATACCTCATTAATAATCTTGTGACCTCCAGCTTGTGAACTGAACAGGGGTTGTACTTTCGGAGAACAAAATAACATTGTATAACATTATGTAACACCATAAACTGTGGCCTTGAAAATCCCCATAGAGTTAAATCAACATTCTCTTTTCACAATTTTTTTTGTGACCCCTTAAAATAAGTTTATCCAAAGGAAAATTGCCATGTAGCAATTACAGAAAAAATGCAACTGTAAACAATTAGGAGCAAATCCAAAAATATATACAGTGCCAAAAACTGGTGAACAGTATGGATCCATAGTGTGACGGATGTGTGCTTTTAACACTGTTAATGGCGTCAAACTGAAGTGACTGAGTGAAAGTTAATGCTCAGTTCCACCCAAAAAAAAAAAGTGTCTTTCCTAATATGGTCTCAGTGGAACTGTGGTCTTTTGTAGGGCGTAAAACCATAAAAATATTACCTAACAGGCTGGAAGATGACTCAAAGTCATGAGTACATATATAGTCAGAGAGAGTTTAAAGGTCCAGTGTGTGGGATTTAGGGGCATCTGAATATTCATAACTATATTTGTCATTTGTCAATAATCACCTGAAAATAAGAATTATGTTTTGTTACCTTTGAATAAGCTGTTTATATCTACAGAGTGGGTCCTCTTCCTCTCCTGGACGTGGCTCACGCATTTGGTCTGCACCAGAGTTCAAAAGAGCTCCAAACAAAGTGAACTATCCAAAGCAGACCAGGGTTGTGAATGCGTCCTTACACACATCTCATTTTACTGTGGAATGGGCAATTTTAATTTGATTTTTAATTTCTATTTATGCACTTATTTTAACTTATTTTATTATATGTCTATTTTAATACTGCTGTGTTGTTGATGAGGGGAAGTGTGGTTGTTAGTTTTTTTTATAAGCTGCTGGACAGTTGAATTTCCCTGTGGTTCTCTTCTCCTATCCTATTCAATTCACTGCTAGATGCCTCTAAATCCTACACACTGGACCTTTAACATTGCCTATGAAACAATTAAAATATTTTGAGTGTTTCATATTTCTTGTAGAGGTTGATAACCTGCTTTGGGGACATGGTAAAATGGAGCACATGTACCAAAGAAAATAGCTCAGCAAGCTTGAAAATATATATATTTTTAATGCGCATTATTCTGTGTTTATATAATAAAGAAGATCTCAATCCAAAATTAAAGCCATTTCAAATATCAGGAAGTAATTCACTGGGACAGATGTATTGCCACATCATTTTTTTGACTGTACACGTGTTTCCACCGCTTGTTCATTGCACTGGTTGGAAATCAATCCAGTTCAAGCAGTGGGACAAATCCTGAACCCATGTGTGCACTTCACTGAGTGGAGCCTGAAGGTGACGTGTCCGCGCCTGAGAGGAGGAATATGCAAACGAGGCCCACGTACATCCTCCTTTTATCACCAATATCATAAAAACATAATTTCCACAAAGTCAATGTTGTAATATAACAATTCAATTCACGTTAAATTCACTAGTTGGAAGAAAATAAACATAAATATTTCGACAGGTTGTTGAGAATCTTACTTTTTAACGATCTTTGTTGCGGACTGAAAGGGGCGGATCCAAGCGGAAGCAAAACCAAGATGGCCACCTTCACTGAAAGGTAAGACAAAGCAGCTCCGCCGTTTCATCGCGAATTTATCGGTACTTTGATATGTTATCAGCACGTCCCATGCCGGGGTTTATCGCTGTGGGTACACACTAACCACACGTGTGAGCATTACTCACATTTCTGGGGTTTAGCGGCCGTGAGGGGAAGCCATAGTGGAAAAGTCTCGAACCCCCGCAATTGAATTAACGGATTGACAGGCTGACTGTGCCGCTGTTAGCAAGGTTAGCACGATATCATGACCCGGAGAGGTGATTAACAGCAACACTGCTGTCAGACAATCAGGTGTTAGTCTGTTTGTAAAACCCTGGTGCATTATCCTTCTCCAATTATTAACTTGAGCCTGTTTGCTGATGTATTTTATTCAGATATCCGAGTGGGTGCTAGCTAACGTTAGCACACATTAGCCGATACGTTCGCTAATACTGTCAGTTGGCATTATTTCAAGTACATCACATAACCCGGCTATGACAGGAGGGTGACGACTGGAAATGAGTCTCTACATGCAGGCCCCGGGGTCTGACATGAAAAACTAGATTTTGGTTAACGGTGTAGGTGTTAATATATGCAGACTGTGCAGCTGCAGCAGGATGAGGAAACGGGAAATGGGTTAGCTGCTTGTGACATTTTCAGGCGCTGTTTTTCACGTGAACACACATTTACCATCATAGAGATCAAAGTCTGTGTGTGTGTGTGTGTGTGTGTGTGTGTGTCTGGTTGTCTTCTGTACACACTTAGCTTCTGTATACGTGCTACAGTTTAGCTCTTACCCTCTTGCCACTTGAGCATTGTTTAACCAAAGCTGATCATCTTAAGTTTAAGTTGCCTTCTTGATTGTCTCTGAAGGATGGCGCCTGTCTTGGTGCTGTGGCTGGCCGTGTGCTTCAGTGGGACGTGGGCTGTGGACAGGGGCAACTTCAAGACCTGTGACCAGAGTGCCTTTTGCAAGTGAGTGCAAGACAGAAGAATAACCCATTTATTCAATTAAAGACAGAAAAGCCCTCAGTTGCTGATTTATCACCGGTGTCCGCTGTCTTTTTTATTAAATTTCAAACAGACGTCAACGAGCATTGAAGCCTGGTGAGTCTCCCTATCGAGCCCTGCTGGAGACCATGGAGCTGACCAACACCAGACTCACGCTGCAGCTCATCAATGACAACAATAAGGTAAATCACACATATAGAAGCTGCTCACAAAGTGAAAATTACAGTTGCAAGAGGCATATGGCAATAACTGCGTAACACCAGGATTTGCAGGTGCATTTAAAGTACCACAATCAAACCTCTGACTAAATGCCAAACATAGCCGAATGTTAAGCCCGATCAGGAACTTGGCATACTATTATAAAGGCACAGGTTACAAGTTCCCCTTCTTTGTAGTATCAAAACCAAATGCCTAATAAGGCAAACCAAGTGTAGTGCTGAAATAAACCGTCCCTTGGCTGAACCCATTTGCAGACCTCTGCTGCAGTGCTCATGAGATAATAATACCCCCTTTTGCTGTTCCTCTATATCACCCCTTTCCTTCTCATTCATCTCCCTCTCTCAGGTGCGTCTGCTGCTCGAGCTCTACCGTCTCCAGGGAAACATAACAAGGGTGAAGATTAACGAGCTGAAGCCGCTGAAGCCTCGCTATGAGGTCCCAGACGTGCTCGTCAGGGAGCCGCCTACTGAGCCGTAAGTCTCCAGAGGGGGTTACTCACTGTGTGGCGTGGAGTGGGTGCGTGTATGGAGGCTTTGATTTAAGATCATCAAAGTGAAAAGGCAAAATTAACACTTCCCCAAATCCCAAAACTGCTGACAGGATGCCTCTTCCAGGATCGATCGATTAACAAAAGATAAAGATTAAAATATGCAGAGTAACAGAAGATTTGAAAAGAGAATATAGGCCTCTTTTCCAGAGGACATTTTGACATGTCATTAGTAGGGAAAGCACAGATAAAAATAATGATGTTTGAATTCCATTGAGCTGCTTCAGTGTCAGGGTCCTGGGGTTGTGCTTGTTGGCTCACTGTCATGGCGTACCGGGACATGTGAGTAGAACAGAGCCATCACTAATGTAATTAAAACCCATGCTTTTCAAAGTCAAACTGACTGCTATGAAAAATAATGTTTAAGTTAGTAACTTCGTGTTTCCAAAGAAGTAACTCATAGGTGTGCCTGAATTGGGTAACCTCTCATGACGTAAAAAAAAAAATATCAAGAACATTTTGTATGACTTTGAAGATTTCATGAAAACAAAACATCCTGTTGTTCAGCAGGTTGAGGCCTGTACCCACGGTGCATAATCTGATTGAAATTCTTCCAGTGACACAAAAGAGCCAGTCATTTCAGATAATTGCCTTCGGGCTTTAGTTTAGTTTTGAATCACCAGGATCTAATAGGTCACACCTACAGCATGTAGACAGACACACTTTTTCACACAGTTTTTTTTTTCCTCAACCAAATCCTCTCTAACTTAACTTCCTCTCTCCCTTTCTCTTTCTTGCTGCCTCAGCTTGTCCCTCTTGTCCCAGGACGAGAACGGGGTAGTGCTCTCCCTGGGGGCGGAGTCTCAGAGGGTCATCGTCAGCGTCCGGCCCTTCCGATTGGACATCATGGAAGGGCGAGACGTGCTGATGTCGCTGAATTCGCGCGGCCTGCTGGCGTTTGAGCACCTGAGGATGCGCAAGGACACGTGAGAAAACCACGCATGCACACACATTGACAAATGCCAGCCCTTTCTTTTAATCCACGTCCTCACTGAGTGGATGATTTCTATTTTTGTTCCCATGAAATGGTTTGTTTTTTGAGTATTGTCTCTGACTCGTTGTTCTGTCCTCTTCTCCCTATCATCCTAGTTTCTCCTATAAAGTAACTAGCACAGTGGCTAGCGTGTGGGATAATATCAAGAGGGTATTCTCTAGGTAAAGACCCTTAAGATTTGTGAGTGTGTATTCTGTTCCTTGTGCTAATGCTGCCAATAGTGACAAAAATCGTAGGGACTCCCATCACACCAAGTACAGTGTGTACTCTCCAATAATTGTGACTGAGAGTGAGAAAGGGGTGTGGGTGAGCGTGTGTATGTCGGTGTTTAATTTGATCCAGAATTAAGGGGTCAGCTCAGCCCCCTGTTACCATCCTCATATATTAAAGGATAATTTAAACTAATAAGAAAAAGAAATGCCACTTAGGAAGTTGATTTTTTTTGTCTTATTTCATGAAACAAAGAAAAAATCATCCTGATCATGAAAAAACACATTCACCTGAATGATGTAGGCTCTGCTCTGCCAACCAGTAATTTTACTGTTTTGTCTGTTTAACAAAATTGTCCAATGTAGTGTCACCCCAGCAGATCTAACACTGCAACTGCATGACTGACTGTGTTTCCAGTTATGTTGCCTGAAACTAGTTTTCACGCTTGCTCAGCTCATGGTGAGAGCTAACTGCGATAGATGGAAACTAATGCTAATGGTAGCAGGCATGGAAGGCACATAGAGCAAAGCTTCTCTATCGTCACACACACATAGCCTGAATCCCACCATAGTTAGTGTCTTATTTTCAGGTACTGCAGCCCAGTTCCCAAACCCAGCAGCAACCTCTCTCTTTGTGGTTATACCTCATTTTAAGGGGTCAGTTTTTTCTACACTGGGACATTTTCTGCAGTTTTTCTGGGGCAGCGCTGCTTTAGAGCTCTAAAGCCATTTTCTCATTGCTGCAGAAAACAGCTCTTTGTAGGCGCCTTCATCATTGTTGTGTTTGTGGTGTGACAGCCCCGTACTTATGTATGCAGCGTGGCTGCAATTTAAGATGGAGGCTTCATTCGTGAGGAGTGTTACAGAGCGTGATCATCAAATTGAGATCAAACTGAAAACGTTTGAGGAAATATCAACCTTCAGATTTTGTTATCACGTTTGATACAAAAATGCAGTTTGAGTCTGAGCACTACCAAGTTGTAGCAGGAGTTACTACTGAGTAGGACGAGTATTATTGCATATGTGAAAAGGTTATATAAAGCCTTATGTGGCTTCAGAGGGAGCTGTGCAAAGACTGAGACATTGAGCCAACTGGGGTTAATGTCTTTGAAAATGAATTTGAAAATGAAAAATGAATACAGGGCTGTGTAGTTAAAAGAAGGGAAAGCTCTGTAGCCCCTTATCTCTACTAGACCTTTGAATCTGCCCACTCCACTGAGTTGACTGACACTTCTGGCATCGTGACATGCAGCAGTGGTTTCTTGGTTGACATTCCATCAATCCAGTGAGCGCCATGGGGGGATTAATGTGTTGTCAAGCTGTTGTAGAGCAGTGCGCTGGAATCAAAGAGGAGTAATAACGACAAAGGTTACTGCTATATACAAGGTAGACGCTAGTGTTGTCCAAAATATTGATTAATCGATACATCTAGATCCTGTATATTTGAAACTGTTTCAGTACTTATATTCCACAGTATCAATACATTACTTATTGTCAGTGTTCACTACAGTCATTCAGATGTTTTCTGCTACTGACCAAGAAAAGAAAAGAAAAGTTGGCGATGTCATGTAATAGCCTTGTTATATTTATCTTTTAATAAAAAATCTAATCTGTATACCCCCAAAGTCAATATTTCATTTGGTATTGCATATTTGTCTTTCAAGGTATTGTGTCAAAGTTAGAATCGTCATATCTTCTCAGTATTGCCCAACATCATTGTTTGTTTTACTTTGGTTTGCTCCAACCTGAAAACCCAGGCAAAATGATTATGTTGGCATGGCTACACATAAGTGATTGTGATTGGTTCAGGAAAATCGAATCCCTCTCCTCAGCTGAAATAGATTACAGTGGATGTCAAACTGAAGATGGAAATAGACTTAACGACTTGCCAGTTCTTCCTGATATCATGCAAACATTAGCTGCTACTAGCATAAAACACCCAAAACTTCGGCTGAACTGTTGTCAAGTTGCATTGTGGGTAGGCACCAGGTTTGTTCGTCAAGAGCCTTGTTTTCCGCTGCAGTGTGAACATGGCGTAAGACTTTTCAAAGCACATTTTGGCACCAGTGCTTCTTGCATGTGCTGCCGATCATGCACCTTTGCAGCGACTGCCTTGTTTGATGGGTCTTTGGTGCGATGCCTTGACCTCAATCACACCCTGTTATACGGGGGATCCACTGGGTACTAGCTGGTTCTGCAAGGAGCCTTGTGGGTGTTACATGCAGCAGCCTCTAGAGGTCCTGTCCCATAGTGCCAAGCTTAAATAGCCACAAGGTAGGGAGTTGCTCAGTCCCCTTTGTCATTAAAGTTAAGTCAATGAAGACCTTGTAGAGTATCTGTTAGATGTCATCATTGTGGAGTCAGGGAGTATTCACCAACCTCCCTGTTTGTATGTCCTTCTCCTTTTTAACAAAGTATAATTAAACTGCCATATATTGTCACTTGTCTCAAGATAGCATGGCTTTACTTATGTGGTACATCTTTCTTCTTCCCATATCCCCTTCCTCACCCCTCCCTGCACTCTTTGTACCGTGAAGCAGTCAGGCAGACCCAGAGGCCGAGAAGAAAGACGAGGCTGATCCGGCAAACCAGGCCGAGGTACTACTCTCTAAAATGGGTTTACTCTCCCTCTCATTATTTTAAACACAGCACTTAAATGCTGTATCTCAGCCTGGATCTTCTCTTGTAAATGACATTACTGTGTCTCTGTTCACCTGCCAGACAGCTAAAGAAGAGGACGAGAAAGCAGAAGACGGGATGTGGGAGGAAACATTTAAATCGCATTCAGACAGCAAACCTAGTGGTAAGTCCTGCTTATATGTTCACGTTTTCCTATTTTATCTGAAATAAATCTTGCTTGTAAAAGATGATGATGATGTCTCCTCTAACTGATAATTGGTTGCTCTCGCCTCACAGGTCCATCCTCTATTAGTTTAGACTTTTCGTTGCCAGGTGTGGAGCACGTCTACGGTATCCCAGAACACGCAGATACGCTCAGACTTAAAACAACAGAGTGAGCATCATCAACAAGTCATATTACACATACAAGATTGAGGTTGAGTTGCCTTTGTGTTCTGCGTAGTCTTCGCAGGATTGGATCAAGCCCGAGTGTGTGTTTTTCTGTTTCAGTAATGGAGATCCGTATCGGCTCTATAACCTGGATGTGTTCCAGTACGAGCTGTATAACCCTATGGCCCTTTACGGCGCTGTCCCGGTCATGTTGGCCCACAACGCCCAGCGGACCACGGGTATCTTCTGGCTCAATGCTGCTGAGACATGGGTAGATATCAGCTCCAACACAGCTGGAAAGGTATGTCCCTTTTTTCCTTTCTCTGTAGTTCCTGGAAATGTTGTGGTCAAAAATAGCCAGTGGTAAATGTCTGCTGCACCAAAGCCCAGAGCTTCACTCACTCACTTTGGTCTCTTTCCAGACCGTGTTTGGAAAAATGCTGGATTATGTTCAAGGCTCCAGTGAGACTCCACAGACAGACGTGCGCTGGATCTCTGAAAGCGGCATCATCGATGTCTTCATTATGCTTGGACCAACACCCAAAGACGTCTTCTCTCAGTATGCCTCCCTCACAGGTAGGAAGATGGATGACCAGCCATTTGCACAAACACTTAAAGGAGTATTTCACTGCTGGCAAGATGGTCTTTTTTTTAATCAAACTGGGCTGTCTATGTGGTAGACAGATCCAAGTACTTTTGAAATTGATGCTACATGACCAGAGAAAAAAGGCTGTGGTGTTTGCTTTGCTTAAAAGGTAGAAAAGCTACAACTATCAGAATGCAGTGTGCTACACTGAACCAATAAACGCTCCAGCTGGTTGGTGACATAATGCAAGCTTGTTCATTTTGACAAAGGGCAATGTCGCCTTCATGTAGGGTTAGGAGATATGTTAAAAATGTTTAATTGGCAGCCCAACAACTGACAGTATATTTGTGCAAGTAGGTGTGTTCAAGCAGCGAGTTTGCTGTGTTCCAGAAGCTCTGTTAGCTTTTTTTTAATCTAATAAATCATTTTAAAAACTCACAAAATGTCAAAGGAAATTTCTTTTTTAATTATTTTCCTTATTAAACTGATGACCTTGTTGACTGACTGTAAAGCACACTACATTCAAACTTGACAGTCTTTGGTTTGTCTTTCTATTGCTCCAACAGTCACCAGTCTGGTTAGGTTGAAATAAAACCTTGATTCACTGAGTTAGATATGAAAGTATGCTGGCTTTTTACGATGTCTCTCTCTGCCATTGCTGGCCTCTTTGTGCTTATTGAACGAGAGTCTGTTGCTGTGTCATCCTCCATAGCCAGACCTATCTCCATGAGTGATTTGAGCAGTGACTCTCAATCATTCTTTGGAGGCAGACCATTAAATTAGCAAAATAAAATCATTAACAATTGCTCAAAATACAAAAAAAACCTATCAATTTACTCTGCCTTTTGCTAATACTCTATATATTCATCAAATTGCCCAACACTAATTTACTACTTGATACCATTTGAATGATCTCCTCTCGTCTTCTTACCTCCTCCTGCTGTGGTCCATCAGGCACCCAGTCCTTTCCTCCCCTGTCTGCTGTGGGTTACCACCAGTGCCGCTGGAACTACAATGACCAGGAAGACGTGCAGGCGGTGGATGCCGGCTTTGATGAGCACGACATCCCCTATGACTTTATCTGGCTTGACATTGAGCACACGGACGGCAAGCGCTACTTCACCTGGGATCCTCACAAGTTTGCAACACCAAAGGAAATGCTGCAGGGTCTCTCAGACAAGAAACGCCAGGTACATGCGACAAATAATCCAACATTACTGAAAGTTGTTATGAATGTGAGGATTCATCGTTTTGTGGGTTTTCTGGCCAAAAATTCTCTCAGTATCTATTTCCCTCTAACTTTACCTGAAATCTCAGTAAAGTAAATCACCTGCAGGCACCTTCTTGACATCACTTACACTTTCAAGACCTTCTGCTTATTCCTCTTCTTCTGTTTTATTCTAGATGGTGGCCATTGTGGACCCTCATATCAAAGTAGACAGCAACTACAAGATCCACAATGAAATCCGCAATCGAGGTTTCTATATCAAGAATAAAGATGGTGGAGACTACGAGGGCTGGTGCTGGCCTGGTAAGAGACTGACAACCTCATAACAGTCACCAGCAAATGTATAGAAAACACATTTGTAAATGAACTTCACGAACTGGATTGTTACCGAGAAACATGACAGTCATAGTGACGTGTTTCTCAGAGATTATTACAATGAATATTTTTCTCACAAGCCTCTCTGTTCTTCCTCTTTCTCCTTGGGACGGTTAATGTCCTTCAGGTAGTGCTGGCTATCCAGACTTCACCCGTAAGGACATGAGGGAGTGGTGGGCCAGCATGTTCGCTTACGATCAGTATGAGGTGAGGACATTTGTCAGTTACGAATCTGCAACTACATGCATGAGTGAGATACTAAAGATTTGTCATGTTGGCTGTTGCTATGTGACAACCTGCTATAAGAAAGGAAAGTAATTCTCACGTTAATACAGCACGACACTAGATCCTTTTTGCATTTTGTTTTTTGGAAACCTTTGTTTAACCGTCACAGGCTCGTTTTCCGCAACACCCAGTGTCATTAGCAGACTTTCCCATTAACGTATAAATCTCAAAGATTTAATGTTTTTCATAAGTCTCTATCACCAGATAAGGTAACACAATGATGATCAAGCCTTTGGCCCACTGATGAAAGCATTGCAATATTTACATATTCATTCACAGGAAATGCAGTTGTTTTTTCAGTGAGCGTAGCACTTACCGCTATCATTCATCAAAAATGGGTCTACAGAACAAAACAACAATCATATTCAGCATTACAGTGAATCAGTTTGAAATACTGCAGGGAGTAATGGAACAAAAAGGAGCAGCCACACTGAGCTGATAGATGAAGAGCTGCAGGCGACAGGCTGCACACCTCTAGCTCAGCAAGGTAGCCACCTCCTTCCACTGTGTCCTGCTGTTTGTAGACTCACACTGTGTGCAGCATAAAATCAGATCACTGTTGCTCACAGAAAGTTGGAGAAAGGCCAGTTATTGCTGGACTTGTTTATTAAAACAACAGTAGTCTGTTTTGCTGCACCCAGAGCTCTGTAACCTGTAGTGTTAAATCATATTTATCATCTCTAGTAATGGGAGGTGTCGCTAAATCAACCAGGACTGAAATCCTCAAGACTGCCACTTAAAGATGGCACTTTTTTTAAGGGTTATCTGTCCTGAAAACGTATATCCACAACTTCTGTCCACCCTCCAGGGTTCAATGGAGAACCTGTATACATGGAACGACATGAATGAGCCGTCAGTCTTCAACGGACCAGAGGTCACCATGCACAAGGACGCGATGCATGGAGTCTGGGAGCACCGTGACGTGCACAACTTGTATGGCTTCTATGTGGTGAGTGCACAAGATCTGACTATGGCTTTGAGTGAAAGACTGAACCTTTCTCTTAATTATGTCTTTGCATTTCATCCTCTTTATGTTTCTTAGTCTGGTTGAGTATTCATGCATGAAAGTAACTATTAGTTACTATTAGGCTGCTGTAGTTGATTTAATTGAGAATTGACTATCCAAGCATGTAGAAAATGTTGAATGAGACACAGTTTAAAGTTTTAGCAAAATAAAACCTAAGACCTATAGCCATCAGACGTGGGCAGCTTTGAACAGGGGAAAATATCTTCATACTTTTGATGACGTTTATTTTCCAGCAGTAGGAATGAAATGAGTGAATTGTGATTTTAAAACAATCCTGCAGCAAATGGCCACAGCGGAGGGACAGATCCAGAGGTCAGGCGGAGTTGAGCGACCATTTGTGCTGACCAGAGCCTTCTTTGCTGGGTCGCAGCGCTACGGTAAGCCCCTTACTGCGTTTACTTCTTATTCCACCAGCTAGAAAACCTTTTGTCAAGTTATTTTATCACAGGGCCCTAAGTGTTAATTGTGTTTTTGTCTGTAGGTGCTGTATGGACCGGAGATAATGCTGCTGAATGGGACCATCTGAAGATCTCTATCCCCATGTGTCTGAGCCTGGGCCTGGTTGGAATCTCTTTCTGTGGTGGTGAGTATCATCAAGCTTCACTGTCACCTGTTACTCTGGTGGTTTGTCCCTGAGGTCAGCAGAAACATGCTAGATGAACACAATATTCAGAGGACTGCTGAAAGGTTTTGTGGCTGGCTTTTGAAAGAGCTTGTCAGTGTTTGTGTTTATTGCATGTGGAGTTTAACTAAAGTTGCTGTAGAAAAATCAGCACAAGCACTACAACTTAATTTAATTAATTTATTTTCTAAGGAAAGAAATTAATCCATTGAAATCAATATTCTGAAAATAATTTGACTTAGATCTCCCAACAGTGTTTTTTTAATTTTGTCATGGAAACATGGCCACTTAATTTGCATGAGGTGTCACCATGGTGAGAGCGCAGGTTCCCTGGGCAATCTAACTGCAGTTAGATGAGTCAGTCATGCTGGCTGTGTGTATGAAGCTAGTGTTCATGGTTTTTATGTCATCACACCCGCGTTAAATAAAGATAAATTGGTACAAGAAAAGTACAAACTCATTTGTGTCAGCCATATGCTGCTAAAACTAGAAGCTCTTAGGAGGATGTTGTGTCTGCCTGTTTTGTTTTCCCAAGACATTTTATTTATACCATCCTGTGAACAGCTTAGACCTGACACTAACATTGACCCCCATCTGTCTCACAGCTGACGTTGGTGGTTTCTTCAAGTCTCCCAGCACTGAGCTGCTGGTGCGTTGGTACCAGACGGGGGCGTACCAGCCGTTCTTCAGGGCCCACGCCCACCTGGACACCCCCCGCCGCGAGCCCTGGCTGTTTGGTCCTGAAAACACAGCGCTGATCCGGGAAGCGGTGCGCCAGCGCTACACCCTCCTGCCCTACTGGTACCAGCAGTTCTACCAAGCACATCGCACTGGAGAGCCCATCATGAGGTGAGGGCGGAGCAGCAAGCATTGTTGGTGTTTGTGTCTTTGTTATGTCATCTTCGCTGTAATGGTGAGCTCATATATCAGTACCTGCTTGTCTTTGGTGTCCAACTAGAGATCATATCGCTCTGGCTTTTTGAAGTAACAATACACAAGTAAACTACTTCCTGTTAGACAATAATTAAGTCTTTGCCAGCAAGTCCTAAGGCTCCGTTGTATTATTTGCAAATGAAAAGTAATGATTCACAATCTAATAACCAGTATCATTTACATAAATTAATTTGCTTTATACTACTTTATAACTTTGTGCCAGACAACACACAGATCTCTTCAGTGATTTAAATCTGACAGAACAGAGTGTAAATACCAGTGTGTTAATATGTCACACATTACTGCAGTGTACTTCGTAATGGAGTTGTGCATTTATTATTTATTTCAGTGTTATATTTGCAGGGATAGTGCACTATCAAAAATAATTGCAACAGAGTTAGCCAATTTCCATCTGTCACCCTGGGCAAGTGGACAAAATAATACCCCATATAATATCCCAGTGCACAAAATCCAGTGTGTTGTTGGTTTGAATTCTCTGCAGATTTCAGTCATTTGCTTTGATGCAGCTGAAAATCTTTTGAAGTTGTGTTACTCATCTCTGCCCACCTGTGTCTCTGTTGCAGACCTCTGTGGGTGGAGTATCCTCAGGATCCTGCTACCTTCGCTCTGGATGACGAGTTCTTGATCGGTGAGACACAGAACACCTAAACTTTAATGTTTCCTGTTTTAACAGAGCCATACAAGAGATCTGTTTATAATTTTAGTTACAAATTTCCCCCAAAAAATCATGTCTGATCATCTAAGTTGCTTTCAGTAATGGGTCAAATTAAATACCAAGTCTGTTCTGCTCAGTTGCACAAACCTTTGTGGTGTTGTAACATCGTGATAGCATGTGTTGGGTGTGGATCACTTCTGTGAAGTGTGCAAACAGCCGAGGTACAAGATGTTTCTGCACAGTATATTGTTATTTTATCATCATTGCAATATCAACTTACAAGATAAGCACAGCACATTGTGAAAGACAGCGACATTTTTTGAGTTAGTTTCAGTAGAAAACTGCAATTTAAAATCTCACTATCATTCTTTTTTTCTTGGTGCCTTTGTGTTCAGATCAGTGTTCAAATTTTTCAGTAATATATGTTGGGAATAATTTCCTTTCAATTTTTTTTATTCAACAACCAATTTGTAAATGTGTCTGTTTATTTGCAAGTCACATCATATTTTCCTCATATTGCGCAGCCCTAATACTAGAGGACAAACTACGATAGAATGAAAACTTGCGTATCAGTTATTACAGTAAGGCAGACGAGGTTTGACATGTTTATCAGATCCACTGATGTCACTTAACTCTGCTGCAGGAAGAGATCTGTTGGTGCACCCAGTCACTGAGGAGGGAGCCAGGGGAGTCACCGCCTACCTGCCTGGCAAAGACGAGGTGAGACGAAGATGCACAGAGGCATCAAAGGGGAACACCACCTAAATTATGAATTTCAACATGTTATTTCCATGGCCTACTGATCAATCAGTATTTGTGAGCATGAGCTGCTCTCTCTCAAAGCTGGAGACAAGAGAAGTAAAGCAGGATTTATACTAGTGCATCAGCTCTATGCAGAGCCTACGCATGTGGCCTGCGCCGTTATGAGCGTTTATACTTGTTTGGTGGTATGTCTGTGTCACTCTGCAGTTACAACTCCAAACCACTAGTTGGCGCCAGGGCTTCTGTGAAGTGCTGTAAATTTTAGTTGATTCAAAACACACCCAAAACTCACTTTAAACACACATTAAACATGACTTGATAGAGACAGCATTCACAGATAAAGCATTTGTCTTTTATCACTAAATTGAGTTTTGGCACTCTAACCTTGTACTTTGGAAAGAGTTGTTCATTTTTACTAATTGGCCTGTCGTAGACTGTAGGAATAACATGTATGAAAATGGGTGCAGTTCCCTTTTAACACATCTTGCTGAATCTTTCTGATGTCAGAGTGAACATCAGTGTTGAACTTGAATGATTCTGCCTTAAAGGTGACTCATATTCAGGTCTCCTTGTCTTAATTTGTGTGTGTGTGTGTGTGTGTGTGTGTGTTCCTCAGGTTTGGTTTGACGTCCACACCTTCCAGAAGCACAACGGGGCCCAGAACCTTTACATCCCTGTCACTATAAGCTCCGTAAGATGCACACAATTTCTACTTTTCGACATCTTTCAGAGTTTATATTTTCCTAATTTTTCTCTGGTTTTAATCCTGAGCTTTCTGTCTTCTTCTCAGATTCCTGTGTTCCAGCGTGGTGGCTCCATTATTCCCAGGAAGAACCGAGTTCGCAGGTCCTCCTCCTGCATGACGCATGATCCCTACACTCTATATGTGGCTCTTAACCCCCAGGTAACTCAATGGTACACCCCACGATGACATCTGCACAATACAGCTGTCAGTCACTGCTGTTTTGACATACTGCATTGTCACACTTATGACCTTCTGTCCGACAGAGAACTGCAGAGGGTGAGCTCTACATTGACGATGGCCACACCTTCAACTATGACAAGAAGGAGTTCATTCACAGGAGGCTTTCCTTCGCCAACAACATCCTCTCCTCTGTGTGAGTAGTCAACATTTTCTACCTGCTTCTCTTTAAGTGAAAACACACCCTCAGATGGGCTCTTAGATATTTCATTACCCTTCAGATCTTTATTGTGTCACAAACCTAAAAGTAGAAACCATTTATGATCTGTATTACAGCTGTTACTTTCTTATATTTGTATTGTAGTATTGTATTAAGTATTAAATCCATGTCTCTGCTTGGCTCACAGTGACCTGGTTCCAGACGCCCAGTTTTCCACCCGCTCCTGGATTGAACGTATTGTCATACTGGGGGCCAGTAAGCCCAGTAAGGTTACTCTGAAGACTGCAGGTGAGTGCCATATCCCTCATTTCTAAGTGCAACATGACTCATTCACAGTGGTCTCATTTTCCCCCTGAAGGTCTTCTTTCTCTAACACCGTCTCTTTTCTTCTGTTTTGCAGATGGTCAGGAGAGCCAGCTAGAGTTCGACTTTGACGCCTCCATGTCGGTGCTGACGCTTCGCAAGCCCGGCATGAACGCAGGGTTAGACTGGAACGTGGTGCTCCAGTAACCATGGAGACGGGAGAGGAGGAGCAGGAGGAGAAACTGACTGAAATGGACTGAACATGTGGAGAAAGAGAGGGAGAGGAGGGAACAGACACATGGCGCTGATGCCCATGACTAACTACAGGGAGACAGCAGGATAGCCATAATGGGAAATAAAGGACATAAATGCACACAACACATAAATACACACAGTTTACATCCCTACACACACACACACACACAAACTCATGTAGACCTGTCAGTTGAACTGAGCCATGTAACGTCTCTGCCATGTCCCTCTTGTGTTCAGTCACGCTGTAATACCTAACAAAAAGAGGCTACTACTAGATAGATAATTCTGTTTGTCACATTTTTCAAATAGAGAAACAACTGAGAAAAATCATGTCATTGAAATGAATCTCTGGGGTAAAGAAAGAAAACATTCAGGCACTCTTCTTTTTTCTTTTTTCTTCTTTCTTTTTTTTTTTAATATCGTCCACTTGGTTTATCCATCCAGTCTGCCTCGGAAGAAAGGTCACTGCTCTGGAGGATCGTTAGCCGTTTCAAATGAAGGTTCGCATTCAAAGCACATGCTCCACCTGCTGGTGATTCCCTCATACCTGTTTCTGACTTGATGCTCTTCTAAAAAAAATTCATTCCAGCCCTTGTTTAAGCCAAGCGTTCAGATCAGCTCAGAGCTCAGCCTTCTGCACTCGTGCCACATTTCATATGTCTTGGGGAGGGCTTGCCAACAATCAGCTGTATGGCTCCACTCTTAAAGGGATAGGTTGGATATTTTAAGGTACTTATCCATAGTCGTGGTATCACATAGAGTAGATGGTGGTCGGCATGCTCTCATGAGTGGATAAGCAGACAGGAATACCGCCGCAGAACCTCATTAGTGTGCAGTGGCAGCAAAGCATATTTTAGCCACTTAAACAGAATCAATAACAGTTAAATGTATGCTATATTTAGAATATTTCACCACTTTAACTCGCCATTAGACAGCCTTTTAAGACAGGGAACTACAGCTATTAATTGCTCTCTTCAAAGCCACCAGACTCCATTGACAAAAACCGTTATTTTAGCTGTAAGGACACAGGAGCTGCTGGTTGACTGATGCCTCTATTTATTAGTTTCTTTGGGTTATTGTGTGACTTTGGGGAGTCGGAACTAAAACTTTAAACACGAAGGTCACACAAAAAAACAACATAAAAGCTGATTGAGGCAGCGGTAGACCAGCAACTGTTATCCATTGAGCTTAAATTACTGTTTTTGTCAATGGAGCCTGGTGGCTTTAAAGAGACACAATATGTAGATGTAACGGCTTGAGTTTCCCGCCAAAAAGAGGTGTCTGACAGCAAGGTATGGAAATATTTTTAATTTAGCTAACACTTATTCTGAAACTGAGTTGTTTTTTTACAAGGTGGCTTAAATACATTTTGTTGCTTGTATCTGCTTAATCCTGCCTGTTTCTCCAAACTGGGGGTGTGCCGAGAGACGTACTGTAGCTAATAGGCTAACTATGCATAAATACCTCATACAACCTTACTTAAAAACCAATCCTGTCCACTCTCTCGTTTAGCCTCTCCCCGAGCTCGTCTGATGAACTTGTGTGCATGGAAATGATTCAGTATCTAGTGAAGCGAGCAGGTCAGGTCGTTTTCGGCTTTTCTCTTGAACAAGCTTGGCAGCGGGAATCGCTTCAGGGGACTGAACCACTGATGTTTGCGGATCATCCCGTTGACGTGCTTTATTTGTTTTATCAACTTCTTTTCCCAACGTTGTTTACTAGATTATTTTTAATGCACTTGACGAAGAGTGAGAACTTAAAAAGTTGTTTAGATTTTCTTGTGTTACTAGGTGTCGGGACCGTCCAGGATTTCCAGTGTGTCACTTAGATGATAATGAACGGGTCATATTTTAACTTTCAAAGGTGTCTCACTGGTAAATGTTCATTTACAGCCTGTTGATTTACACAACAATCTTGAATGCACACTGAGTACTAAATATTCAAGTGACTCTCTGGAGACTCTGGACAGTGTCCCGTCTAGTCAAATCATTGGACCTTTTTTTTAGGGACTTTGTTGTTCTGAGTTTGTCTCCTTGATTGTTTTTATGATCATTAATGTACATGTTGCTACAATTTTGTTGGTGATGGCTTGAACTGGTGGAAATGGAAGTGAAGGAACAGACTGTCAATCAAAGTTGTCAGATGTAATCTAAAAGATAAGACCAAGTGAAAATAAAGTTGACCAAATGTAAAAGAAGTTCCTTTTCAAAAGGGTTTTTTTGGGGGGAGTTTCTCCTTATCTGCTGTGAGGGTCCTAAGGACAGAGGGGTGTGATATGCTGTAAAGCCCTCTGAGGCAAACTGTGATTTGTGATAATGGGCTTTATAAATTTTAATTAAAATTAAATTAAAAATTGAAAGTTGACAACTTATTTTAAGATACTTAAGATTTTGACATTTTAGAGTAGGGTGGAATCAAAATAAAAAAGCTGGAATATCTTTAATAATGTGACCACTGAATATCACTACAGCTTCTGGGGAAATATTAAGTTAGTTCATCTTAACTGAGCTTTTTGAGGTCAAAGCAGATCATGGGGGTCAATGGTCCCCCTTTTATAAGATTTGTTCTTGAAATTAGGCCCTGTGTTCCCACATTTCCCATATTTCTAAGATTTTTCTCAAAATGAAACCCTATGTTCCCACATTTCTAGGACATTTTCAAAATTAGGTCTTGTGTTCCTATATTTCCAAAAACACTCACCAAGAGAGTAGCGCACCTTAATTTTTTTAAGTTGAACCAGTGGATTTTTTTACAGTGCATTTTAGCTTTTTATTGTGTTTAAGTGATGTATATTTTCACACCCACATAAACCAAATGACCACAAACTAACAGCCAAACAGTGACCTTGAGTTATCCATGTATAAATGATGTAATAAACATATCTAATTGACCATAAATCAATCACACAGTCCAATTCATATTTATAGCTCCCTTCATCTTGTCGCGCGCATTAACTGTACACACAGGCCGCGCGCGTCGATGACGTCAGCGAGTCGTTTCCCATCATGGCGGCGGAAGGCTGTGAGGAGGAGATGAGCGGCAACGGGGAGCTCGAGGAGTCTTCAGGTAGTTTAATTAACGTTAATGAATGTGAAATAAAGAGCTGCGTAGTTTCAGAGATCTTAACGAGCTTTAGTTTCAGCTGCAGGTTTTTAAATTAAAGGCTCAGACCGGAGCTCTTTTACGCACAGGCATGACAAGCTAGGCTAGGCTAACGTAACACACACCGCGACAGAGCACAGTGTTCTGTACACCAACTTTCACTTGCTCACCTTCCCGTGTTTAACAAGGTGCTCTGCGGATGCTTGTAACCTTTTGTCACAGATTAGTTAAATGATGTCCACAACAACCTAACGGTACCAGAGTCAGCACTGTAGCGGAGAACAAACCGGTTTAAAGTCAGAGCTTGAAATGAATGAAACATCCCTCTGCAGGAGCAACCTGGGGGCGTTTCAGGAATAATAGCCTGAAACTACTCATTTAGGTTTTGCTTTGTTGATTTTTTTGTCATGTGTTCATCAGAAGCTGCTGGAAATAGTTAGCCGTATAACTGGTTTAGCTGCCCAATGTAATCTTATAAAATATTTAGCTTTCACGAAATTAGTCGCACCGCACCATGTTTGGATTTGACCACAATCTTATATCTGCTTAAAATATGTTTCCCTGATTTCCTTCTAGTTTGTAATAATTATTGTAGCATGTACTCATGCATTGGTCATTCTCACCAGGAGCACCTGTTGGCCCCTTGTCACAAAACTATGCAGGAAACAGACGAAACTTAATGAATTACATCACATTTCATTCAGAAATTGTGAGAGTATGTTCAGTGCTTCTTCTCTTTTACCAAGTAACAGAGGAAAAAAAACAGAAGCACTCACAGGTTTTTGTTTCTGAAGCCACTGCACCTTAAACAAACAAACAAGTAAGGAGAATGGGAAGACAAGGTGTTGAAAGATTGAAGATGTTTCATTGTGCAGTGAGAGTACAACCCAGGAGCATAAATATAGACAGTGCAGACAGGTGTGTTGCAGTGGGGCCTGTGGGGGTGTGAATGATTCAGATAGCCACCTTGGAACTGCCCCTGTGTTTATACAGAAACACACATTACGTTAAAAATGGTGCCATTTGGTATAAAATGCAAACCCATCTCCGTCATAATTTTCTTTTCTTTTTGAGTAAAATAGTCAGTAGCAATCTATAACTATATTTAATGCTTATTCTTCAAAAATATAAAAACTCTGAGTAGACTATAAATACCGACAAAAAAACTACTCACTTTAATGAAAAATGTCTTATTCTCTTTGATATTTTTGTCATAAACAGGTATGCAATGAGGATTGTTGGGTAACGTATATTAATGTTGTCCAAGGTCAAGTCTGTATTTGATCATCTGACAAGACGATACGATACACTAGCTAGTTTAGGTGCAAAATCTGTCAAGACTTGACAAGCTGAGCACATCTGCAAGCCCCAGTGTGCAGTCATGCCTTTTGAATATAAAAGCAGCAGTAAGAAAGGACAAGAGAGAAACTAATAGAAGGACAAAGTAGCAACGCTCGCTAAATTAGACTCCTTTGCCATTAGTTTGTGTTTGCGCCTTATAACTAGTAACTAGCGTGCAGAAGGGTCCGTCACAACCAACTTGAGCCCCTAAAGTCTTGAAAGGGGATTTTTTTTTAAATGACATTTTTCTCTTTTGGGAACAACTTATTTATCTTGTGCACACAAACTAATTTTAACTTTTTCCCTCAGTATAATTTACCTTGTGTGCACAAGCTGAAAAAAAACTTGACAGGTTGTTGAAATGGCTGGCTAACACACTAGATATCCATGGTCAGTGGTGAAAACTTCAACTTAGTAGTGTGTGACTGATCAGTTCAAAGGACATTCTGGAGCCAAATTCAGGGCCATGCTTGTCCAGTAAAAAGTAGCCTATGTTCTTACTGTAAAAGCTTCACGAAAGATGTTTGGAGTTATGAAATAAATGAACAAGAGGGGCTCATCTGTAAAAGCCTTTAATTATGTAAATAAAGACTGACTGATTTATTACTCTTTCATCCTCACCCCCTCATTAGCCATGGAGGCTTCTGACGATCCTGTCTTGTCTCCGACTGAGATGGCAGTAAATTCAGAAGAGAACGGCACTCTTGCCGTGGCCCCTGAGGCCCCCGTAGGCCCTGACCCTGCGACCTTCACCATGCCCCAAGCTGCAGAAGACGAGGAGGGAGAACTACCTGCGGACTTTGAGCGCCTGTGGAAGGCTGCCCACGACAATCCTCAAGACTTCACCAGCTGGACCGACCTGCTGCAGTACTGCGAGCAAGAGGTGTGTGTTTGTTATTTTGACCCAAGAGAGACGGAGGAAAACTGATGGGCTCAGATAAAAAATGTAGGACACCATCATCTTGTCTCTCAGTAATGATGAGGTTGAAATATTGACCTTCAGTGTCCCCATGAGGCTACAAAACATGTTTGGTGTGAAGGCTTGTTGCAGCCTCATTTGGATAAAGTTTTCTCATCTTTTCAGAGTCACGTCACGGCGTCACGCAGAGCGCTAGAGGCTTTCCTCGTTCGCTACCCACTCTGCTACGGCTACTGGAAGAAATTTGCTGATCTGGAGCGCCGTGCTGGATACAACAACAAGGCAGAGGAGGTAAGGAGGTGTTTCTTCTTTCCCATACCATGAATAAATTCAAGGGCATTTAGACAGTGTTTTTCACTAAATGGTTGTGGTGTGTTTTGTCAGGTGTGTGTTCAGGGTCTCCAGTCGATCCCCCTGAGTGTAGATCTGTGGATCCACTACATCAATCTGCTGCTGGGAACACTGGACATGAACCTGCCTGAGTCGCCCACACGGATTCGCAGGTACTCTCACATACATACACATAAGACTCGTTGGGTCTCATTCATGAAACGTTAGTAAATCTGTGAATAGATTTCCACAGAAACTACTAAAAACCCACTCCGGATTCATGAATGCCGCAGAAAGCTTAATGTTTTCATGTTTTATTGTTCTCTGACCTCAACACTCAGTGTGTTTGAGGACGCGGTTGTGGCAGCAGGTCTGGACTTCCACTCAGACCGGCTTTGGGATCTTTATGTGGAGTGGGAGAAGGAGCAGGGGAACATGAAGAACGCAGCAGCTGTTCTGGACAGAGTCCTCAAAGTCCCCACACAGCTTTACAACACCCACTACGACAAGTAAGACCACACAGACATGAGCCAAGCCAAACTTCATGGAAATATATATTTTTAAAATAAACATAATGATGCATTATAGTCTGTGCCAGGTTTACTATTGTAATGATAAATGGTATATATGATTCAGTCACCATAGGCTTTTTTAGGGAACATACTATAATGATCTGGTAAATACTCTCCTCTAACTTCAGCACCATTAATCAAATTTGCATCCTGCTCTGTTTTTTCCCCTCCTGCCCTCCGTCAGGTTCAAGGAGCACCTGAACGGCCACGAGCCCAAGGAGGTGCTCTCCCCAGAGGAGTACGAGGAGCTGAGGGCGTTGTGTCGTCAGAGTCAGAAGGCAGAGCGTGCAGAACGGGCACAGGAGGAGGAAGAGGAGGAGAGGCCGCCGGGGGAGGAAGAGCCCGCCACACCTGAGGGCACAGACTCTGTGAGTAACCTCTGACTGCCTCACACTTGGTTTCAAACATGTCCGCTAGTGAGACGTGAGTGAAAGAGATGGTCACATAGGTGATTGGTTCTGTGTGTGTGTTTAGGAGGAGTTAATGCAGAAGATAAGGGAACAAGTGCTGATTCGAAGGGACAAAGTTTACCAGGACAACGAGGGAGAGGTCCGCAAGAGATGGCACTATGAAGACGCTGTGAGTTTTTTCATACTTTCTTCTTCACTCCTTCACTCTGTTATTTTATTATTTTCCTCATCTTCCCTCCTTTGTCATTCAGTCACCTTTTCTATTTTTTTGAAACCCAAAACCAAGAAAACAGAATTAATTTACAGGCACTTTGTTCTGAATCGTTATGAATCTAGGGATGAGCATTATTATAGTTTTACAGCAAAGTATTTTGATTTCATTTATTTCTTTCTGGTTAATATTCTATTATCTTTATTTACACACTTTGTTGTGAAATATTTAGTTACACACTTTGATTACATGCTGATTTATTCTTCTGCGGCCCCTAGATCAAACGTCCCTACTTCCACGTCAAGCCTCTCGATCGCCACCAGCTGCGGAGCTGGCACTCCTACCTGGACTGGGAAATCGCTCAGCTGAGCAACGACACCAAAGACCCCCAAGACCCCCAACAAGGTGACTACATGATAAACATACTGTCACATGTAGGAACAGTCCGAGCGATTCTACAAGTTTCTGTTAACATCTGAAAGTGTTTTCATGCCACTAGATCCAAACCAGGCAGCCACAGAGGGGTCAGAGGTCACAGCTCCGCCTCAGGAACAATCAGAGGATGCTGCAGTTGCCACTGATGATCACAGGGTTCGCATCCTCTTCGAGCGCTGCCTCATCGCCTGCGCTCTGTATGAGGAGTTCTGGACCAGGGTAAGGAGGAAAAGCGTGTTGAAGAATGCACAAGAGGGCATACACAGATTAAAACAGTGTGTGATCAATGGTGTGTGTAAAGCTGTGATCTCTGTTTAACGTGTTCCTGTACATGTCGTCCAGTATACTCAGTACCTGGAGCCGCAAAGTGTTGACGAGGCGCGGGCTGTTTTCAAACGAGCCTGTGAGATCCACCTGATATACAAACCAAACATCCACATGCAGTGGGCCACCTTCGAGGAGAGACACGGTACGAGAAAACATGAACGCACACCAACACACGCTGTATAGACACAGCAGCAAACAGTGTAGACAGTAAACATGGAGGGGACTCCAGAGAGGCGCAAGAATGTGAACAAGTCTCAGTTCTCTTGTTCTGGGGAAAAGAAGGAGAAACTGGTGGAGTGAAAGAGAGTCTTTGTTTGCAGTGTTTCCCACAGAATTGTAATTTCTGTGTGATGGTAGCTGAGGAGTGGTGTGGATAATTGATCGGTCGATCTGTTCAGAGCTGATCAGAACAGATCGATGAATGAGAGGAGCAGCTGTTTGTGAATGAAAGCAGACTTTTAGCCCCAGCGCAATGCATTGTCAATATTCACTTTTACAGCATGTGACATTCTACTGCTCAGACTGTGCCTAGAGTTGTAGTTGTCAGCTGGTGCAGCCGCAGGGATTCCTCCTTAGTCATTAGTTGAAGATCCACACAGTTAAATATATTCAGCGTCATACTTGTGTTTAGCCATGTCATCAAGCTAGTTTGCTGTCTCTGTCAAGTAGCTGCCCATTAGTCACTAACTTTACAGCCAGAAAAGGCACAAAATAAAAGCTCTATGCTGGCAATTCACTGTACTTAAAAAAATGTGTTTTTTACACATTTGACACATTTATGAGTAACTTGCGATCCATTCAGAATGGACCTACTACCCACTTTTGGACCATGACCCACCAATTGGGAACCACTGGCCCAGAGAATGCTCTGTGGTGTGGGAGTGTGGAGCAATCAAAGCGTATTTATATTCCAACAGCACACCTTATAAACGATCCGGCTCCAAAAATGTTTTAATGTGGAGGGCCACCACAAATAAATGAATGTGTGAGAAACTCTGGCATTATTCAAGTGAGAAAATCCTAAATTTTGAAATGTCTCGCTTCTCATTCCCATGGTCTTCTCCCACTAAAATAGCGCAGCTAACCAATTGAGGCAACAAAATCCAAAATGTAACGCTTATACACAAATGCAGTTTATCTTAATGGATTGTATTGATGCCAAATTAATAAGAGAACTGTCGACATATGTCGCCTTTTAGCTTGTGTTATTAAAGTAATGTGTTTTTGCAGATACATAAGGAATTGTTAATATGTTATTTCTTTAAGGGGGTTTGGTGTAATGTGTAATATTTTCTACCAAACTCCACAGGGTGCCTACAACAGTCAACACTTGTGCATTATCCTAATATTTAAATGAGTAGAAACACCTCTTTTGAATATAATATAATTTCTTCATTGTCATTGTACTGGTGCATATTATAAAATTAAGAGACATCAGTATTACACAGAGTTAGGCATTGTACATTATAAACATTGTCCATGGTGAGGTTTACTTTCGGCCCAAAGATCAGTGTGGTGATGGCCTTAGGGTACAGAGTGTTGGTTAATCTCCTTAAGAGGGTAAATGTATGTCAGGCTGCTGGCCCTGACTCCATCTGTGGTCACACTTTGCGTCACTGTGCTGACCAGCTTAGTGAAGCGTTCACACTATTGTTTCAGATGTGTGTTGGGAGTGGCCAGATACCGACCATGTGGAAGACATCCACCATAACTGTTCCTAAAACTAGTAATCCAAGAGAACCCAATGAATTCAGGCCAGTCGCTCTAACGTCTCTTGTGATGAAGGTTTTTGAGAAAATATTGATGGATGAAATTGTCTCGCTTATAAATGGCAAACTTGATCCACTACAATGTGCGTATCAGTCTGAGAAAGGTGTGGATGATGCTAAGATTTTTATCTTAGACAGGTTATATAAGCACCTTGGAAAAACCCAGTGCACATGCAAGGCTTTTATTTGCTGATTTTTCCTCAGCTTTGAATAAGATGCAGCCTCACATTTTAATTGAACGTCTTGCTTCTTACTTTTATCTACCTGATCAGATTTTACTGTTGCTCTTAAATTTTTTAACAGACAGAATTCGGGTATAGAGTATTTGTGAATGGTCATATGTCCACCTCCATCACTTCAAACACAGGCTCTCCATAGGGCTGTGTCCTTTCTCCCTTGTTATTTATTATGTATTATGACAGCTGCAGGTCTTCCCAAATGGGCAGCCATCTTGTTAAATTTTCTGATGACACAGCCCTACTGTCACTCCTCCAGGGGGCCCAATCAGATCATGGCTGTGCATTACCTTCAATTGTGGAATGGTGCGATGATAACTACCTGGACTTAAACGTGACAAAAAGGAGTATATCATTGATTTTAGGAAGAACTGTCCTGATCCTGTTGCATGCACTATTCATGGAGAAAATGTGGAAATTGTGGAGACATACAAGTACTTAGTTGTTGTTGTTGTTGTTGTTGTTTTTTTTATCTTGTGGTCTTTTTGTTGTTGTTCTATGTGACTGAGGCTGCAAACTGAATTGCCCTGCGGGAATAAATAAAGTTGGTTAAAGTTGAAGTTAATCTTATGCTGTGCGGTTTGATGAACCTGTAGCGCTCTCCTGAGGGCAGAGACAAACAAGTAAAGGGCGGGGTGAGATGGATTCTTTAAAATGCCGGATGCTTTCTGCAAACATCAGGAGCTATAGATATCTTCCAGGGCAGGCAGATATATGTTGGTGATCTTCTAAGCCGTGTTACTGACCTCCCTGTCAGCTGCAGAGCTGTTGCCATACTACATTAGGATCCCGTGTGTCAGGACACTCAGTGGGTAGCAGTAGAAAGACACCAGCAGCTGTTTTGGCAGGTTGACTTCCTGAGTGTTCCTGGGGAAGTTGAACCATTGTTGTCCCTTCTTAAGCAGAGAGTTTATGTTGGTGCCCAGGAATAAAGCCGTCTGATGCAAAGTGATGATGAAGTGATAATGGAGCTCTTATAGACAATCGTATCATGAAAACGCCCTCATTTTCCCCATCAGGTGACCTAACTGAGGCCCGGCGGGTGCTGGAGGCCCTGGAGAAAACCTTACCAGGGTTGGCGGTGGTCCGTCTTCGCAGGGCGGCTTTAGAGAGGCGAGCGGGCCAGCTGGACCAATCAGAGGCCCTGCTGCAGGAGGCGGTGGCCGAATCCAAAGAGAAGCCCACGTTACACGCTTTTTATTCCATCAAGCTGGCTCGTCTGCTGCTGAAGCTGGGCAGGAACCCCAGCAGAGCCCGCGCGGTTTTACAGGAGGCGCTGGAGATCAGTCCGGTGAGATATCAACACCCACTAATATTCAGCCAGTAGCACTATCGCAGGATTTTGACCAGTCTCCTCTCAGAATTTTGTTGTTGTACAGAGATCTTTTTATTTTAAAGCGGAGTTTAAATTTAAGGAAGTTTTAGTGTGGATGTAGCCTAAGACACATATAGTAGTAACTGAAGCTTTTAATTGCTGTCGTCTTCCTCCTCATGACCGTGTGTCCCTCCTCAGGATAACGATAAGCTGCACCTGAACCTGTTGGAGCTGGAGGTGTCAGGGGATCCCTGGGCGTCTGCTGAGGCGGTGCAGGAATGTGTGACACGAGCCCTGGCAGCTCCCCTCGCCCCACACACCAAGATCCTCTTCTCACAGAGAGGCCTGCAGTTCGCCGAGGACTACAGCAACTCTATCCAGAGGTCAGAGTTCGACATAGGTCTGATGTAAACCCTGATGGTAACTAACAAGCTATCGTCTTTAACTTGATTGTTGTTCATTATTGTTTCTGTGTCGTCTGCAGTGTGCTGTCCGTCTATGAGGAACACCAGAAGCTGCTGAAGGAGCTCGGTGGAACGAAGAGAGAAGCAGAGAACGGGTAAATGTTGCAGCTGGCAGTAAATAGTGTCATAAATAGTTGCTTGTTTGGCTGGTTTCAAGTTGCCAAATGAATGCATTACATATAAAACTGAAGTTTGTTAATATGTTGGCTTTGTAACTTCAGTACTGACTTGGAAAATCATGCATGTTTTAGAATTTAAGTGTCATAATTACCCAGTTTAGGGCTTTATCTAAAGAAAATCTCAGTCTTAAGAAGACTTTGTCTTATTATTGAGTCCTTGATATTTTTTCTTTATAAAAAGCAAAACTAAATCTCACAGCAGTGTCTTATGAGTTTACTTTTTCTGATGCGCATCGACTTGTTGCACAAATTGTCTCGACTCAAGAGTAATTGTATTGATTTGTTCCAGCTGCTCTTTTGATGATTTATCTCAACCAACTGGGAGAATCAGTTTAAGGCAAATAAGATTTGAATTCTGCATATGAGATTGATAGTGATTGGATTTTTTTTGTGTGTATAAATAAGATCTTTCTTTATTGTTACTAATAATTAGATCATTTGTAATAATTTTAATACTTTTTAGGGATGAGGACCCGGAGAAGCTGAGCAAAAGTGACGACGGCACCGCTGTTGCCGTGTCTGCACCCACCATGCCGCATGTCCCCATCACCACACCCCCTCCTCCTGTGATGGGCACAGACGCCACCTCACAGGCCGCCTACGGGGGATACGGCAGCTGGTACCAGGTAGGATTTAGATTGTATCACAGTCAGAGACAAAAATAGCAGATGATTGTTTGGGTGAAAAACTATTAGGTAAATCTAAAGAAACATTTGCACAGTGAGCTTTATTGAGGTGCGGGACAATAAAGCCCATGAAATACATATATCACATGTAGGGGTGGGCAATATATTGAATGTACTCTATGTATTGTGAGATGTAGTCAGTGACTATATTGCGAACATCAAGTACAAATGTCGCGCAATTTTTTTTAAGCCACTGGCATGACCTTTCCTTCAGCGTTTTGCTTCTCTTGCGCTTTCCTACGGCTCTCTCCTTTTTATAGACAAAAAGAAAAACTCACATAGTCTAGACGTAGTTGCCTGTTTTGTATATGGGGGAAGCAGGAAACAGAAAAGGAGCCTAGGGAGAGGAAAAGAAATTAAAGTGTTGAAAATGGAGGTGGATGAACTGGTTCTGATAAGAAACAGCACTGGATCCATTCACTTGCAGTGGTTTGGATATCATAGGGAAGATGTTGAACAAACAATCGTTATCTCCAGTAATGCAGCAAAAACCGGTGCCACAAAAGGTAGCAGCACCACAATTACCTTCACCGTTTGAAATGCCACCCACTAAACACCAAGAATGCCTAAAACTCTGCACGTCCACTTCTCCGCCAACACAAAGTAAAATGTGGTCAAAGTAACCAGAAACAGGAGCAAATGACTCAGAGGTATTTGTTTTTCCAAATGAACCCTATATGACATAAAAGGGTCCAACCAGCTGTTAAAGCCCACGTGGGTGCAACTGCCCAGTTTGGATAAACACTGTGTTGTTAAGTGTAAACTTATTTTGTGGTTGTGATTCTCACTTTTGCATGCAAGTTTAAGTTTGTTCCAGTAGAATCCACCAATGAAAATGAACAAGAATGTTACAGACATACAGTATGCTGCAGGGACTAATAAAATCATCATGCTGGTGTGACTGTATGCATCAAAGGGTTCAATAAGTGCTTTAGAGAGTTCAAAATATTGAGATATATATTGTGTATTTATAGGCTGTATCACCGAGCCCTGATCATGTGTTTAAAAATGGTTTAAGTTGAAGTAAAAAGACTTCATAGAAGGGTTTAGCCACAGTTAGACAGAGCGCAGTTTGTAGCTTGCTGCATTTTTTTTTAATCGTTCCTAAGCAACCGCTGAATCCCCTGTTGTTAGCTTAACTGCTATTTAGCTGTTAAGTAAGCTAACAGAGCTGTACCTTATAATCTGCATGAAAATTGGACAGTTGGAGGGCGGAGGGAAGCTGAGATCTGTGTGGGTACATTAGAACCTCAGAAATAAGAGAAATCACAGAGTACCACCAGCTGGTCAAAGAGCTTCGTCTGGATGAGCGTTGGTTCAAGGCCTATTTTAGGATGAGCTGGTGACAGTTTGACAATCTGCTGTCAATCATCAGGCCTAATTATTATTGGTGAAATGTTAAAAAGTAGCTGAGGCAACAGTTTGTCCAGATATGTCTTGCAGCAGATGAAAGTGAGATAACGTTATCTTAACACAAACCATGTACGCTACGAAGATTTGCCCCTTACAAGGTGTCCACAGGTACCAGACGGTTAAATTTAATGCCTTTTAAGACCCGATCAAGACACCTTTCAGCCAAATTTAGGACAGTTTTGGACAAATCATGTTTTACGTATTCAAACATCGCAGATAAGCATTGCAGGAAAGTAGTATGTGGTCTTGTGCAGAGGTAAGTGTTATGTAGGAATATGGTTATTAGTGTGAGTTGAGTTAATCTACATTTTACCAACAGAAAAGTGCAAGTATGAAGTATTGAATATTAAGATTTGTAACATTAGAAATTTGGACTTTTACATAGAAAGGCTTCACTCGTTATCACATAAGGAAATTATGACTTTTGCAGTAGTTATGACCTCACAAATTAAAATTTAAGACTATTAAGTGACGTTAAAGGCCTTATTGTTGTTGTGACATTGAGTTTAAGACACTTTAAGACTTTTTAAGGACCTGTAGACACCCTGCTCTCAGTTTAAGCTCCGATGAAAATGGGCAAGGTTTTTCCCCAGTTTGCTGCTACAGAATTGTGAGACACATAGAGTGGAAAGATGCAAAGCCCATAGCAGCACAAAAGCAGCGAGCCAAATGCTTCACTGTTATTGAGAACAATTGTAAACGGCTGTCCCAGGCTGCTAAAACACACTCTGGCTGATGGGGGACCTCAAGGTACAGTTTAAGATGTTCACGTGTTTACCTTATGACCTGTTTGTTGTGTTTGTTTTCCAGCAACCGCAGTACGGCAGCTACGGCTACCAGAACACCTGGAACTACAACCAAGGCTACTATCCCCCCAGCTAAAGTGACTATGACACCAAAAGAGCCACAGGAAATGGTTTAACCCAGGATGATGACTCTCCAACTGAACAACAAACTGAACCACCCGGTCCGGCCGGTCCACCTGCTAAAACAACATCCCAGCATCCTTTCCTCTCCGTCCTTCCTCAGAGTGTCCTGGATTGGTTGAAATAAGGGACAGGAGTCGAGCTCTTTTAGCATGTCGTGTTATGTCAGTGTTAAATCTGAGGGACAGGTGCAAAGGTGATGAAAGGAAACAGTGACGCTCCCATGCTCAGTACATCAGTGTCTCTCCATTTTAATCAGAACTATTTTTATATTTGTTTGACAGCCTTCGCTCCTGTTTTAGCGTCATCCAGTTTATCCAACTCTACAGGTGATGTATTATTGACATTTTGTACCATTCCAGAGTAGGCTATATGTTGTTTTTTCTAATGTATATAAAGGTGTTTTATAGTGCGTCACAACTGAAATGCTTTGTGTCTGTGTTTCTGTTTGCGCACATTTCCCATAACGGGTGAAAAATCAGCGTCACACTCATCAATAGAGAAATTAAAACACCTAGCCTGAGTCTTAATCACTACTACAGTAACTTTTTCTAATAGGTCGCGAAAGAGTTTTCTCAAGAGCCACTCCTGAATTAAAACCACGAAATGCAAAACTGCACCCACCCCACCGCCTGCACATATGACCAATAAGCTCTGCAGCATAACCCTGAAACTGGCTGCAACCTGAAACCGCAAATCCTAATATAACCATACGCCATTCAAGTAATTTGGTTAGGCAGCAGGTTTAAAGTGATTATTTTCATGCATGTGAAACCAACATATATATCATACATTTTATAATTAAGTTAACTCAGGAAATACATTTTAAATGAATATTTTTTGGGACATGCTCATGATGTTGAGCAGCACATCTCTATAGGTGACATGCCTGATAGCAACGCACCTGAATGAAGCAGCTATAATATTAAGTATCATTTTCAGTTTTTATCAGTTAGATATTCAAACAGCCAGCAGGTATAAGAGGCTTTAATCTTCACCTTAGTGGTCTGGAAACAAAGGAAGAAACCGGTTTTACTTGTTCCCTTTATATTAAGTCTCTTGAGGTCCTTTTAGGGCGCTACAGCCAAAAAGCAAAAGTTAAATGTAAGCAGGGCAAACACTCACATTTTCTTCCTCCAGGATCATTGGCAACAGTCCACTTATAGACTGTTTCAAACTTGACAACATAAACAATCTTAATGCGTTTGTTCATGCCATGGGTTAATGCAGTATCTGACCGGAAGTAAACCGTGACCAAAGCCATTGCCATAGCAGCAGAACAGCAGTGACACAGTCTGTCCACACGGATGTTTCAGGCTCAGGTGAAAGGAAATTAGTGAGAGCTCACCTTAATTACTTGTGAATGTAAACACCTTTTACTCCAGGCTGTCAGCATGCTAAGCCCATTTTCACACACACATACACACACTGTTAACCAATGGTTATCCTCAGCCGGAGGCCATACGATTCACACTGCTCCTCTTCTAACTCCGGGTTAACTGTCAGTTGGGACGTATACCTTATGTTAACAGTCTGAAATTTGTTTGTTTACTTGGTCCTGTCTCACGCTTGCAACTTGTAGCCCCAGGCTAAGTTAAAAATAAACCTGCAAAGTCGAGGCTGACCCTGCTGCAGAGCAGGGCCAGAAAGCCTATGGGAAATTTTATAAAATTGGACGTTAATACATATTTTTTCATATATTTTTGAACTGTCAATATTTAGATTGGTTTGGTCACCAATCGTTCCACTGCTGCTTGGAGTGAGGCTGAATGTGCAGCCTTTTTTTTTTTAAGTAACTACTCAAACCATTTATCATTTGAACTGCTCGGTCCATTTATGCATTTCTTACTCATAAAACTATTGTGCTCGCTTGTTAACTAGCTTTCACGCACTCTTACTCGTGCAACTCCAACATGAGGTATTCAGGTGTTACAGCTGACATGATTTGTGGCTGTATTTTTTAATCAGATCATAACTTCTAATTCCCAAACTAGTTGAGCTACTCTACAATCTTCCCATGTCCCCCTGGGAGTCACTGCTCTAAAGGACAGCAAAAAAGTCAGTGTATTTTGCCCATCAATTTGATTATCTGACTTTTATGGAGAAGACTTCAGCCTCTGGGGCCCACCGGCTGAATACACCAGCATGTCTTTTATAACAGCAGACATTTAGACTTGTCATGGCTGACAAAAACTCAGGTGTCACTAACATTAAAAGTGGCTCTGCTCTATTCAAGTGTCCCAGTGAGTCAGCGTGCACAACACCGGGATCTTGAAACTGAAGCAGCCATCACTCATTTAATTATTTAAACCTGTGTTCTTCCTCCTGTCTCGTCAAACGGTCCTCTGGGAAAAACACCTATTAATATTTCACTTCTTTTGTGTGTCATGAGATTCCATATGTTTTTAAATCCAGTGGGCAATCCTACACAAGTATACTGTAGATGCCTGTTGGTCTGTGACCTATTTTAGTTATACATGGTTCTTTTCATCAATGAATCACATGAAAGACAAGCGGCACAATAATCTGTCCAGAAGTTTCTGATTTCCCTCCCTTAACCCCAAGCCCATTTGTACCCGGAGAAAACACATGTAATTGTTAAAAACACAACACTCCATCCTCCTGATTCTCCGTCTCAGCTTTATTTTAAGTAGATTCTTGGTGATTATGCAGACATAACTGTCGATAAATTTTAACTTATAAAAAAACTGGCAAAGTAGAACGTCACAAAAAACAGGAAGATCGTGGGGATTAAATTTAAGGCCCTTTCAGAACCAATCAAGTAGGTCTCGTGCGGTACTTTGCCATGAAAAGATCGGTTTAAAATTAACGACTCTGTTCTGTATCGTTTTTATAAATGTGTTGTTGAAGAAGTATCCGTCAGAAACCAGCTATCTTCACTCTTTGAAAAGTAAAAGTCAATGTCAGTCTCACTGCACACAAACCAATTCACATCAAGTGCAATCAGTCAGCCCAGAATGGCATCAGGCGTCATTCAGTGAGTTAGCCAAACCGCTTGTCGCTGTAAACTTCTTAAATGTAGTTACACACAATCTGAACGCAGCCTCGAGTGACGTCCCTCTGCTTTAGTTCAGTTAGCTGGCTTATAGAGTGATACTAAGAAGGTGGTGGTGGTGGTGGTGGTGGTGGCTCTGTTCCGGGTTCAATCTGTTTGTGGTGTCTCTTGTGTTGATGATGAAGTGGAAGTGGTGAGGTAGGCTCACAGAGCAGATCCTCCTGATCTCACTTTTTGGTAACAACCAGCACAGCTGAAGGCACCAAACCTAAAAAGACATGAAAAGAAATGTCAGATTAGTCTGTAAAGCCCAGTTTCTACCAAGCTCAGTACACTTTTTTTTCTGTCTCCACTGTGAAAAGTTGTTGATGGTACCAATGGAACCGTTCTGTACTGTCCCCATTTCTGATCACCCCTCTGTTGGGGTACCTAGCACACAGATCTGGTGCTAAAAGGTGGAGCTGTGAACACTGCAGTCTGTTGATTGGTCAATAGCAGACGGTCATTCTGCTCAGGGCTGAGTTGCGGCTGGTTTTGAAGCTCATGTAACCACTGTTCATACCGTGGAGTTTTATACATATAGTAAACTGTAACTATAACATGAAAGGATGTTTTGCTGCCTCTCAAAGGAGCTGTAGTTGGAGAAAAAATAATTTAATTCACTGCGCCGACTGCCGGCGACTTTTAAGGTGGAACGTTAACTTGTAATGTTACTCAGTGCATGAGTTGAGGACAGGAATCAATCAGCAGGGTTACTTTTGGTTCCAAAGGAACCATACGGAAAGTATTTGGTGGAAACGGGGCTTTGGTGTCTGAGCACAGCAGGTCCAGGTACAAAGACACATACACTGACAATTATTTAAAGATGGAGTGCAGGACTTTTTTACTTCTAAATAAACATTTGTTACGTTTAAGCCCTTGCCAAACGAGTTTACAAAATACTGATTAAGCCTCTCGCTACAGGGAAAGCTCTCTGTTTTTCCTCCATATACTAGAGTTGACTGGTGTCTGTCGCGACTTTTCAGCGCAGGCGCAAGGGAAGTGATGCATTTTACATCACTGAGCCAGAGCTAAAGGGGCAGGAAGGGAGGAGAGACCACAGTGACGGAGCAGCAGTTTGAGTATGGCAGAAGCTACGCCGGAAAATCCGAACAAGCATCCAAGAGAAGTTTCTGAAGTGAAAGTTTGAAATTAAAAACAGAAAGTGACTGATGGTGCGGACAAACACAGCTCACCATTGCTATAGCTTTTCCTTGTTAAAGAGCGCTTAAAGCTGAGATGGAACTACGAGCAGACACAGATGCTGCATTACTGCTTGCTCTTATTTGCATGGGAAGACCTGAAGAGAGCGCTCCTGGCATTAGGGGGGATGTAACAAGTTAACCTGCAGGCATACGTCATGAGCACACGTCAACAGTGCACGTGTAAATACTCTTACTGCCAGAGGGGGGAAGACAAAAGTTCAGCACTCCAGCTTTAAAATATGTGTCTTAGAGTAAATGTGCTCTGTATTCAAGTGTAGTTCCCAGCCCGGCGCTCACCCAGTTCTTTAAGGGGCTTCTCCATGTCCAGTTCAGTGTAGACGTGACGGGGGTAGGGCGACAGCAGCGTGAAGTCCTGACCCTCAGGTGTGTTGCCGTTCACCTGCACGTAGACGCGCACTGCCGCCAGCGGCTCCTGGGCCTTAAAGACTGCCGTGATGGTCGAGCCGTCCAACAGACGTACCTTTAACAAAACAATGGATTAACACGGGAGCAGCAGAAAAAAACGATCATTTAAATTCAGATCTGATGTCTTGTATCAAAAAATAAGTCAAAACTAATGATGAGTCCTAAACGTCTGTTCTGTGTTTAGTCTATTCATGTGTGCTGAGGTGGTGTGAGGAGCAGCATGTGGGTGTATAAGTGTGACTGAAGCTTGTACCTGTATCCTGGACTCATCATACTCCTTCTTAGTGGGTGGAGGGCCGTGACTGGTGGGTGACGAGGGGCTGGGCTGGGCAGGTGCAGTCGTGCTCGGGGGTCCACCGCCTCCAAACTGAACGGGTAAAAAACAGAAACAAACAAACAATCATCTTATTTGTTAATGGTTCCAACAGAAGTGGTAACAGAGAGAAATATGAAGTGGACAGGGAAAACTGAAATTGGACAAGTAGCGAGATAAACAGTTGGGTTACCTTTTGTGCTCTCTCCTCTCTGTCTCGTGCAATCTTCTCTTTGACCCTTTGCCTGACAGGAAGAGAAGCAACACAATAAGAGGCATGACGAACGTACAGTAGTTAAAATAATTTGCAAATTTTGACCGTCTGATGTGAAGTTGTAAGTGCTGTAGTGTGGGATCACCACTGTGCTACAGGCTTAAACTGAAAAGGGAACATGTCAGGGCTGAACGGTTAATCGAATTTTATTTCAATTATGATTCTAGCTTCCAACGATTATGACATAACAAGATAATCAAGATGTGCAGCATTCCGTTCCACAATGGCGCTCTCGTTTTGTCTTGTGTTATAAATCCAGCACACCTCTTTCCTTTACCCAGGGTGTTTACAGTAATCAGACACTTACTTGAATGCTTTTTAACACCTTTTCAAGATTTTTTTCCCACCAAATATAAGTCTGATTTTTGGACAAATACCTTGTTTTTCTCTTATTCAAGCATTTCAGGGGAGTATTAAGTAGTATATGTGTGGTCCTGTGCAGTTGGACGGTTTTATATAGATAAGTGGTTATTAGAGTGAATTTAATTTACATTTTGCCAGCAAATAAGCGCAAATAAAAGGTGAGGATTAGTGGTAGGTTTAAAGATTTGTAGCATCAGAAATGTGGACTTTCATACAGAAGAGTTTGACTCATTTTGAAGAAAAGAATCTAAAAGACGGATTCATTACTTTACATAAAATGTTTGTCGTGATTAAGACCCAACAAATTCAAAATCTGAGACTATTTAATGACTTTTAAGGCCTGCTATTTATAAAACTGAAGATATTTTAAGACTTTTTAAGAACCTGCAAAAAAACGTGTTTACCACAGTGTGCTCAATGCTGCCAACCTGCCGTCTTTCCTGCTAAATTAGAACCCTCTTTGTGACTTCCTAATAAGCAACTAGTGACAAATTTTGCAGCCTGTTTACCAGAGAAAAAGCGAGGATTATATTTGAATATATGAGATTGTAATTTGTTTCCATGAATGCTGCTCAGAGTAATTACAGTCCACGGCTCACGGAGTCTTTAGTAATCGAAGTTGTTTCTTTAGGGAACAGAAAATATAAAGAGTGGAAATGTCTTTGGATCTTTAGGTACGTTATTATTTCAGCCCTGGTCAAACATGACAATGTGGTCCATGAAAGCCCCAGTGTCACAGACATCATTATCTGGATAACTGTGTTATAGTGAATACTTTACCTTGCCAGTTTGTCCTCCATCTTCTCTCTCCTGCGCTGATCAGCAAGTTTTTTCATGTCATCATCCTGCATCTTCTGGCGAATCTGCTGCAGCTCTTGGCCCTGTTTCCTCCGCTGCTTCTCCCTCTCCAACTCCTCTGCCCGCTCTCGCTCTCGTCTCTCCGCCTGCTTCACCCGCATCAGCTCCTCTAGCCTGAAAAAACACACACACACATTTGCCTTTTTTACACGCTGCAGATCTTCCAACAGGAGGAGGAGGCATGAATGAACAGAAACGTATTTCCACATTATGATTAGCAAACTGATGATGGCAGATTATATTTTCAGTGATTTTTAGGTGAAGTAAAGTGACGTTATGTCAGGAGAAGAGGCTGTGAGTTGGGCATTCAGCACAGGAAGGATTTTGTCAATGGTGTGTGCAATCCAACCTTTTAACTTGCTCAAGTTTCTCCTCCTCCGTCATCGGCCTCCTTGCACTCTGGTCGCCCTCCAAGTCTTCACCTGCTGTCCCTGCAGCCACAAAGAAATGCACATGAGAAAGTGAAAGAGGAAAAAAGAGAGACAGAGAGACATACTGTGTGGTGTTAACACATCTTACTGTCAACCACAATTCAAAGCAAAAGTTGCATGCTGACAGAATAAGGTTACCTAACCTACACACCTGACACCCCAAACCTTACACCTTCAGTGTGGAGTGGACTCAGAAAACCTCGACAACAAAACACTAACGGAAACAAACACAGTGAGCCGACCACTTCAAGCACCACAGTGGAGGTGATGAGAATAGAAAGCAAAAACTGAAGGATGTATCGTGTTCAGAGCAAATTAACAGTAATGCCCACCTCATTTACTCAAACTAATTTAGAATTTATGCCTCGTTTATAGATATAAAATACATGCTATTGAACATGTGACTATAAGAGTGGGCAATATGGAAAAATTCCTGTCACATTGTGTGCAATTTTTTTTTACTATTATAAAAATATATATCCTGTTATAGTTTTGTTTTTTCCCTTCTAATTTTGTAGAAGATTCCTGTACACTTTAAGTAAAGTAAGTAATACTTTGCAATATATCGCGATCAGTTTCACCACAATACTCAGCATATCACAACATATTAAAAAAAATCACAATAATATACATATTGCCCTACAGTATGTATAGTATATATGTTAATACTGCACATCCCTAGATGGCTTTTATGTTGGTGTCTGATGTGCTTCCATCGCCCTGACCTTCAGCTGTGTCTGCAAGTGACGGCTGCTCTGTAGTCGACTGGCTGTCTGCTTCTCCTCCCAGGACATTCCCCACAGGAGGCACATAGGGCTCATCAATGTCTGGGTCGTTCTCATGTTCCATTAACCTGAAGAGAGCACATCACAGGGGAAAGATGAGAGCTGCAGCTTTGTTGATTACGAGACAAATATGCAGGTGAATCAGCAGCACAGGTAAGTGATGACAGAGGAGCTCACAGGTGGTTCAACACTAGCATGGTGACTTCTTTTTTTTTTTTCAATTTATTTCATTTTTAACACTTATTACGTTCAATACGTATTGGAACAAAAGAAAAAGAAAAATGAAAAGCAGTACACCAGGGAAAAAAGAGAAATATGAGGTCATGGGATGTTTGATACAATAATCATGTGGAGTCTGTGTCATTGGCTCAATAAACACATCATTTTCTCGACTGTTTCTCTCCCAATTTTTTTCGATGTCGTATGGAGTATGTCATCTGTTCCACAAAATGTAGGTGTTTAACAGTATTAATAAAGAGACTGGCAGTGGGCGGTTTTTCTGGAGCCAGTATTTTGTAATGGTCTTTTTATTTGCTGCCGGCAGGATCTTTAGTAGATAGATATCATCTTTACTTAGTCTGTTAAGGATGTGTCCAAGATAAAGGGACATGAATGTTTTTAAGATGATTGTTGCTACTTCCTTCCAGAACATCTGAATAAAAGATCAAGACCAAAAACTATGGGCATGGTCAACCAGGATTTCTCCAGCGGAAGTTTGTCTGGGAGTTAGTGGAGGTCAGCTGTGTTTCCCAGGCATTCAGCTCAGGTATTTCAATGCCTAGCTCTTTTCCCCCATCATCGTTTCACTTCCTTACTCAGTGATGTGATGCCATGGTAGTAGCATGTTCACTTCTATGTATGTGTGACAGACTCACCAGTCCATGGCTTGCTCTATCCCCTGGTTTCCTGTGTTGGCCACAGCCTTTTCCCTGAAAACACGCGACAAAGGACAGTCAGGTCCACTCCAGTGTTACGCAGGTTTACTTTCACTTCTCAGGAAGCAATCTCAGTTCTATGAACTACATTAACCAGGATGAATGTTTGGATATGGTGTCACTCACGCTCTGTTTCTGTCAAAGCCCATCTCCAGCAGGCTCTCTAGTGTTGTTAGCTCTGCCATTTTGACCTGTAACAGATTGTATTCATACCTTTACATTAACAAGTCATTCAAGTTTCATTTGGAGGTATTGTCACTCTGCTGTTAGCTCCTGATAACAGAGGGTAAGTCACAATAATGTACCCAGCACGCTTCTGTAAACTTATAACACTATCTAAAAATCAATATAACAGCTCATGACTTTACTTTAGCTCAGTCCTGTCTAAAGGAGCTATATCACCACTGTTGTCTGAATATAACGCTGTATGAACACATATCATACAACCTCGCAACACACTTGTTTACCCCAGCTCGCTAGTTGCAGCCATTTAATATCATAACTGTCGTTATGCTGAGTGCTAAAATTAGCATTAATGTGGCTAACGTTCAAATTGCGAAAGCTAGCTGAGAAGCCTCGTTAGCTAGCAGGATTAAAAACGACCCGGAACTCTCGCGAGCTCTCCGTCACTACATCTGTTAATGTCTGTTCATATGTTACATGTAAAGGCACACATGTGTGTTGTTTTATTTCCTAAAGAGGCAATATCAGCTTATATATTCATGGAGACAACGTTAGTTAGCTACTCACACATCAGGCAGCACCGCTTCAACAGTACGGGAACACGCATGGGTCAAACAGAACCGCACGAGAATAGCGATTTTTTTTTCGGGCTCTCTGTGGGGTTATGACTGAAATCTGTTTCTTAACTCTCCCTATGATGTTCTTATAATGTTTGTGCATTAATATATCTGCATCCATCATACCAGTTATTAATGACACTTGACAGTAGTCAGATATTCTCAGGCAAAACATAGTTTCCCACTCTACCATTTTGTCATATATTGATATGTATTGTTACAGTCACTTTATCTTTACTTAGGTCACTGTTTTATAAACGTTTACACCTCTTTGTACATATATAAATGAGGCAATGGCCCCCAGAGCACAGATATGCAGAGGGCCCCACCACCTTCGCAACATATGAGCAAGGCAGGTGTTGGTTTTGTCTTGTTCCTGCATCTCTTTGTAGTCATGCATCTCTTTGTGGTTTTGTGTCTCTTTTTGTTGTTGTTTCACATTTGCCATCATTATGTGTCTCATAGCAGTTCTTTTGCGGCCCTTGGTGGTGTTTTTGAGTCTTTTCCTGGCTGGTATGAGTTCATTTGTCATTTTATTTATTTATTCATGTTTATTACACACTCTGATTTGCCTGTACTTCACTAAACTTCAATGTTTGTGTTGCTGTTTTTGCCTCGATGGTGCCTACTATTATATTTGTCTCATGAAGCACTTTGTGACTGTGAATAAAGTTTATTATTATTGTTAGTATTTTGCAGGTAAAGGCCAGAGGGGCCCCTGACACTTTGGGCCCTGGGCCTGTGCCCATTCAGTAAACTATCCATAGGTTTACTACATTCATGTTTACAATCACTTTATTAATTTGTAATTACTGTCTAATTTATGTATATATTACTTTATTCTATATTTAATTTATCTTATATGTAATCCCTTATCTTAAAATCCAATATGTTATGTTTAGATTCTCATTTTGGTTTTACTTGCGTGATCTTCTTCTTCTTCTATATATATTTAATTTGCATTCTTCTAGGGAGCCTGAGCTTTTCATTCCCAGCGGTTGCCCAATTTTTGCGCATAGAGAACTTTAACTTTAACTCTGACAATAAACTTGACAAATATGAAGATAGATTATCACCTGTGGTGGAAGAAGTCTGCAGATCCTTTGAAAGGTAAATGTGAAACCACAGTACAAAAATACTCTTATAGGTTAAGTAAAAAAATCCTGAATTTAATATATTTTTTAAGTGCCATGTCATTATATATTTGATATCTAGGAGTATTATTGATGCAAGAATGTGAGCAGCTAGCTATTAAGAGATGGTAATGACTTTATGTCCTGCTGAGCAGCCAAACCTGTAAAAATGTGCAGCAATATAAAGTATAAAGTTCAACACCTGCCTCTGAAATGTATGAGATGTAGAAGTGTAAAACACCATAAAATGGAAGCATTCTGGAAAAGTACAAACACCTTGCCTGTGGCATTGTTTGAAAGACCAGTGCAGCTACCTCTGGACTTTATCTGAACAAACTGGGACACCCTTTCAGGGTCTTCCACATAGGTTGGGTATAGATGTTTTCAATGTACTCTCTCGGGCTGAGTTATATATAGATAGGTGACGAGAGGGGATCAAAAGAGCAGAAGTCCCCTCTCTTTGTTAACTGTTTTATGATTTTTTTTATTATAAAGTCACTAAACACCAGTTAAAGCCACACGAAGTGATGCAGGAATTCTTCTCTTTATGTGTAGCGTCTTCTTCACAGTAGACTTAATACAAATATATAAAGTTATATGTGTCTCTACATGTGTTATACAACAATTGTGACAAATGAAGCTGCGGGCTCAAATTCAACCACCGCTGTAACATAAATATTTTGATATCTGATCCTGAGGGACAGTTAGTTTAAATTATGTAAACAACGTAAAACAAGTTCAACAGGTACTTTGTTTACTCTCAAGAGACAAAGAAGGAAGGAAGGAAGGAAAGAAAAGGAACTAAACTGACTTGTGTGTCTTGGGTGCATCAACTGCAATAAACTCTCCACTTGGTTGTTTAAACAGTTAATTATAATTAGGTCGTCCCCATATGAGGTATGTCTCTGTATGGTGTTGAGAGAATGTGACAGCCGAGGCAGGAAGCAGTGACACAGTGAATGAAGAGGCCTAAGTGCGAGGAGGCTGATTTTGAAGTGCTTTGGGGCCCGCTGGTGTCCCTTGTTGGCTGCTCTCCATCTTGTGTGATTTTTATCCCATCTTCGTGTGTCTGTGGGTGTTCAAACAGAATGCAATTTGCTGACTTTTATGGGAAGGTTGGGTCTGTTACATATTTACAGTGAGTGTAATGATTAATTTTTTCGCTCTCCCCCACGCAGTCTTAAGCAGCCATCATTCACAAGTCTGCCATTTCTCAGGGAAAGACTCCTTCCTCAGCCTGCTCACTCCTATCTGACTACTGTCTCCTCTCATCGCTGTTTTTCTCTCCTGTTTGCCATTTATTTCTTTGACTTGCTTTTCCCCTCGCACTCAGTCTGTCTTTTTATTCTGTTTAGCACTTTTCTCTCAGCATTAATGACTGAAATGAGCCTCATTTGCAGTATTTTCTTGGTGAGTATGAACTTTTTATATACATTTAAATGTGAATTGTAACATAGTAATCAAAGACACTGTTTTATTTTATCATATATCAGCCACTTTACACATACATAGGTAACATCTAGTTGCTTTTACACTAAGATTATTGTGTAATTTTGTATTGATTAGATATCAACTGTGCATCTACTCTGTAAGCAACCTGTCACTGGAAGATCTGTGATTGGAAATGTCAACCACAGATCATCCTTTGAGCAATATCGCCATCAAAATGGAATGAAATGCAATCTTTATCTTTAAGGTGAGGTAACTCCTATCAAAAAGGTCAGGAAGGGAAGAGTGAAGGTGTCTACTATTGTTGAGTTAAGCCTTATTCAAATATGATACTTCTTCTCAAACTGACCAGATCAGACTCTTCACCACAAATACATCCATGCTAATTTGAATGCTTAGATTCACGATATCTCTGAATGCACTACTAACACATTCACAGTGGAATAATCTAGTAAAATGTGTGGCAGGATGTGCAAAGTCGAAGGAATCAACAGGGGTGAAGGTCTCTTTAGTCCACCCTTAAATTACTTTATGGCCCTGTTTTTCACCGAAACACAGGGTTAAAGGTCAAAGCTCAGTCGGCATAACTTAATTAGGAAATGATGCACGTGCGTGTTTACTGCTTGTGCTCAAAGTCATATCAGTGTCTGTTTGTAAAAGATTAATTTCAATGGTCTAAAGGCTAAAATTCATGTGCTGGGATGACACTCCCTCCTGACTCCTATCACACTTTCATTGAGTGGATGACCCTGATCTTTATTGGCATCATAAGGGTAACAAGTTTCTTTGAAGCAGTAAAGAGCAAGATCAGAGGACTGTGATGGGTGATATCTTAGTAACCTTTTATTAGGTTAGGTGTGGCTGGTTTTATCACATGAGGGTGCAGATAATAAAAATGCAGTGAAATGATTTGATTTCATGTGGGCAACGCAGCCAAAAGAGGGCAGCATTATTACACATGTACTTTATAACTAGTACCATGCAGCTCAATGTGTAGCATTGTGACATTCTTATCTTTGAATCATTGCAGGGATCTGTAACTTTATGGGTATTGAAACAATAATCCTTTAATATAATCCGTCAAAGGCCTGAAGAGTGTCTTTAATGTGTATTTTAATTGTCAAACAGGCATAATCACATAAAGGAACAACTTTCACTCCTCATAAATATTTCCAAACACTTGAAGTAACCACCATCTATTTGTCTAAGTGAAATGTTAGATGTCAGCAGAAGGATGTAAAGCCAATATTGTGGTGAAATGAATATCACCACCACCACCACCACCACGTTCTCATGGTGCTGTCAGCTGTGCTATGCCTGTGGGTCTCACCAGCTGTAACAGCATCTCCATATGGAAAAAACTTTGGCTTCCAGTGGAGCTGCTGTTATCTGTGGAGGGACACCTCTTGTCATCGAGAAGCTGCTGGGACACTCTGAAGCTTACAATTCACACATTTCAAAAGTCAGTGGGTTGTGTGCAATAACATCTTTTTACACACAGACAATATGTGTTATTTTATCCTTATTTCTGTACAGGTTGCTGGACGAAATAAAATTAAACCGATCCTTTAAATCATGTGTAACTGTCTTTCTGTTTCGTTATTGTGTTTTATGCACACAGAAAACAAAAAATGACATTGAATGACACCACACTCTATCATTGGCCTACATATTATGTGTGTGTATGATATGAAAACAAAAACGAAAACTACATAAGCAACACTTAAATTGTAAAAATGTACCAGATGTTTTAGTGAAAGTAGAAAATTACTGTTCTTTAGACACTACTGATTTTACACATAGAGGCAAAAGAAAACAAAAAGGAGAGCAAGCAAAACATATTTGCACTATTAGTTGTTATTTAAATAATACAGTATCACATATGACTTTAACAGATTTCAAACTGACTTAACGGCAACCCATAGTGTAAATACTGGTAATATGATCAGTTTCAATGTGGAAAGTACATAGAGAGTGCAATACTTTTATTCAAGAGTAACGCAGGAGGCTTTCAAGATGCATTACATACAGAGGCAAGAGAAAAACATAGTATATCACATGTAAGCCTGACAAACATTACAAGACTTTCATGTTGATATAATGACACCACAAAGGACTGAAATAGAAGACTCTTTTCAGCTTCTGGTTGAGAGTGAAATTATGTTTTGGTTGAATTTAAATAAATTGTACGACTGTGTTAACAGGTCAGTTCAAGTGTTTTATTCTACCGATGTCTTCAAAACAAAAGGACACATCAAAGTCTGACTAAAAATCTTCCCGAGGCACAGAATTCAAACAACAAAGGATGCACATCACCCAGTCTGAGACATAAACAATATCAACATAAAGTCAAAGCGAAACAGAAAGTAACCATGGTTATTACCGACCACATCTGTGTGCAATTAGATACAGCTGTTTGAAATTAAAACTAAAACCATGTATAAACATGAAACTAAGAATTCCTATCAGAGGCAAAGGATTACTGGAAGTTTCACTGACAGGAATAAATGAATGAATGCATTTGTGTCCAAAGGCTAAAGGTCAACACATAGCACATCATAATGGCACCATAGAACAGAGCAATACAATTATCTTCTCAGTTTCAAGGTAGGAAAAAAAGTATTTTTGGGTTAAAAGTAAAGATTGATACATATTTTTTATGCTACTATACTAAGAGGTTTTAGTTGTATTTAGGATCCCCATTAGCTGCAGCTGTTCCTCAATTCCCAAATCAAAGAATATGATAGTAATTATAATAATTAATAGTAATCTGACAAAAAAATAAAGCAAATTATTGGTAAATCAAAGTGCATCTGCTTCATTATATTTTACAGGCACATCAGTCAACCAAACACAATTTATTTTGTCAAAAACCTAAATGGTTGCTACTTTTTCTTGTATGTATTTAGGAGATGTTGTTTTTTTTTTTTTTTTTACAAACAATGTGAATAGCATATTCGTGATTATAGACGACAAACTTCCCATTGTGGCCCTTTTTATGTGACTGAGGGTTATAACAAACATGCACTATGCTGGCACCTATGCGGCTCTTATTGTGAAAAATATGTGTGCCATTTCCGGCTCCCGCGTGCCAAGCAGCTATCTCCGGAGGGGTTCACTAACTGACAGCCGGTTCGAATGCTAACCGAGTTAGCTCCCTGCTAACAGGAGTTGTAGCGGTTATACAGTCACAGGTCTGTAGTATTAGACGGTACCCAGCTGCCAGGAGCTAATAAGTGCTTGTGGTGGACTTTAGTTGGCTCTCGTACATTAGGCAACGTCAGCTGAAGAGGGAGTCCTCCCTGAATGAGTGACTCGTAGTGTGTGTGGCTAGCTAGCGAAGAGGAGGGTGGGGACAAAAAACTTCCCCAGACCTCGCCCAGCCGTTGCTTCATTCCAGCAGGCAGCTACTCTCTTGACGGTGGGAGAGATCTACACCACCTAAACCAGGCAGTTATTCAAGGGGAGACCCACGCAGTGGTGTCAGCTAAGGGCAAAACATCAGTAACCATGTTCAGGAAAAACTTGAAGAAGGACCCCGAGCTGTTTCAGAACGTGTCGGAGGGTCTGCGGCGGCTTTACCGGACCAAACTGTTCCCGCTGGAGGACACGTATCGATTCCACGACTTCCACTCCCCTGCACTCGAAGATGCCGACTTCGACAACAAGCCCATGGTGCTCCTGGTGGGCCAGTACTCCACCGGGAAGACCACCTTCATCCGGCACCTCATGGAGCAGGACTTCCCCGGTATGCGGATTGGCCCCGAGCCCACTACGGACTCTTTCATCGCGGTGATGCACGGCGAGCAGGAGGGGCAGATACCGGGTAACGCTCTGGTTGTCGACCCCAAGAAGCCCTTCCGCAAACTCAACGCTTTTGGCAACGCGTTTCTTAACAGGTAAAGCCAGGTCCTCAGACCACATTAAAGAGCTTACACTGAGCTATGTGAAAAATGTAATACACTAGGATTATGGGAACTGAGCGGTTAGAGCCCTACAGCTATTTATTAATGGGTGACTTAAATGAATATGTTAGGTAAATGTCATGGCTGCCTTGAGATGTCATTAGATAACACAGCTGTTTGTTAAGAACCGTATCATGACAACACATCACCGATGGCTATGATTTAAATGCCCTCCCTGCATGTCCTTACACGTACCACTCAGGTAACTTCACAGTATGCTGTTGCACAATGTTCCCAGTAGTCTCAGCGCCAAGACTTTCCCCCTTTCATCATCCTGAGAAAATGTTTTGTGTCAATAGCAATGTGGACTCTGCCACTCTGTGTATGGCAAAGCAGGAAGGAAGGAAGGTGCTTTCCAACACCTGACCCCACTGCCTCCTTTTTGTCCTTTCACTTTGGATCAAACCCTGCCAGTTACCTTGCTTCTCAGAGCCAATGGCGGTGACAGATCGCTTTGTCCCAATGTCGCATGGCCCCAGCATTGAAATAGTTGTAAGTGTTGCTCGGCAACAAGCTGACCTTGCCCTGCCCTCAGATGGAGGTGCCACAAGTTTCATACCTCATGGTCACATAAGTGTTGCCTCATCGTTAGAAGCCCACAAGCCAATTCCCCTACCTGTGTGTAGGCCTTATGAAATCTTATCGCAGAGGGTTAAAGGTTTTTGGTGTGACAGTCAATCTTCTTGTAGTTTTGTTTCACCGAGTCAGCAGGTGGTTCACTAAGACATTCAACTCATCCGAGTTTGTTCCACATGACTGATGAACCAGAGATTATGAAGAAACGTCTAGAGCACAGTGACATTTAGGCCTGGTATTCAGCAGGATGTCAAAGTGTTCTCATGGCAAGAACTCAAATGACTCATAAGTGTTGCACAGGTGGGGCTTTCACTGACTAATGCAAGATGAGAAGGCAAAACTTTTGAAATTGTAGAAAACAGCAAAATAAAAGCAGAAGAGAAAGTGAAAGAAACAAAAATAGTACTGAGAGAGAACTCAGAGTCCAAGGTGAGACCACACAAACCAGGTACTATGAGTCAGAACCAGCGTGACGTTTGTTGAAAACATCTTAATCCAATCTGTTGTCTGTGGATTTATGATGACATCAGATGGCTGACATGCATTTGTTGATGGTGTCACTTCCTGTAGAGGATGTGGGTATATCCCCTCTCTTCCTGGTGGCCAGTGGTGTCACCCTGCACAGGAATCACAAGCCAAACAGATGGACAAATAATACACAAATGACTGACTTGTGGACAGGCGTAATCTTAATCTGTTATTATGTTGTATTAGCACAAACAAAATCTCAAGTTGACACTTCCCCTGTTAGCCCTATTTCCTGTAATCCACTGAAGTCCTTACCCTGAATTATGTGGCGTATGCTTTATCTTGCACGAGTGTAAGCCTCTGTCAAACTGCATCAGTCAAACTGGGAAAAGTGAAGTCATGCATTTCAGATAAAACATTTAGAAGAGTGGGGAGGTGTTAGACCTCAGGGGCCTCGATTCACCCCTCTGGAGTTTATTACAGACGTGAGGGGAAACCAGATAAGATTGTGTATAAACAAAGGCTATTGTCCATTGTAGCATCATTTGTCAAACTGTTGGATGCAGTCCTATAATATCACGGGACTTGTGATTTGAATTCAGGCTCGAGTGGTTTTTCATTGGCTCAGGGAAAGCTCACATGATCATATATGTAACAGAATATGTGTGTATGATGATAGCAGGTGCATGACCTGAATGAACAGCTTTGTGTGTGTAGACCTTATAAAGAATGAATCAGTTGTGATGGCACATACGCCAGAGCCGTCCGACAGTTGATTAAAAGTCTGTCAAGAACCAGATCCAGACACACATTTGGAACTGGGCTGCATGTGGCTCTGACTGGGCCAGTTTTCCACTTTCCTTTTGAGGAGGCCAAAAGTATTTGGATTGGCCTTCAGCTGCTGGTTGACTGAATGTGTTTGTACTCATAGATGTAGATATGAATGATCAGACTGTTAAATATTGACAGATTTAAATTGCAGGAGAAAATACCACGTCAGAGGAGTGCACAAGGTCTTGCTCAGCGTGATGGTAGCTCCACGGTGTAGCTCTTTAACCACAGTCATTCAACTTGCAGATTAGCCTTTAACTACCGGCTTCAGATAGGACTTAGTCTCTACATAATCAGTTATTTATGAAGAGAGTAAACAGGAATCAGTTATGTGATTCACACACCTACAGTTTGCTCTTGGATTTGGTAAAACCAGAAGTACCAGTGGCTGCTGTACTCTGCCAGCTTGCCAATTTTTATAGCTTTATCATTATTTTTATTTTGAAGCAGCCTTGTTTCAGATTGTGTCTCATAGCACGTGCACTGATTTGTTAATCCTAAATGCTTCCTTAAAAGTGATTCCAGATAGACAGGCATATTTCGTAGCTCCTGCTTCCTTTTGGTTAAAATACCCCCGCAGTCAGAGGCCCTCGGTGTGTTTGTGCTCTCTGTAAGCCATTAGTCAGTAAAACCTGAGTCAGCAGAGTTTAAGTTCCGCACTGGCCCGCCCTGGCCTACGCTGTCCCGCTCCGTCCTGTCCTGCTCATGGCCTTTCAGTCCAGGGCACTGACTCTGCACTTTACTCAGATAGGGGCTGACACATGCACAGCCTTACAGAGCACATAAACAAATACATGAGCACATGTGTGTAGATATAGATGTATATGATACGTAGATCATTTATTCACACACACAACATTTTAGTGGAAGCAAACATGGAAAAGTGACTAAGTTGTAACCTCCCTGTCCACATCCCTAGTCCCAGCCACAGCCACCCTGTTTCCTCTTCTCCACAGGAAGTTAAGGTTATGATGTGAGGGAAGGTCATAGGTCAGGCGGTGCGGCAAGAGCGGAAGGCCCTCTTTCATGAGCTGGAGTCAGACCCCCAATCACATGATGTGAAGTATTAACCCATGCCTTCCTGCCAGGATCGCAGCCTCACAGAGAAGATGGGTTTCTCACTTTCTAGAAACATGATCAAGCAGCGATTGATCTCAGATAGCCGAGGGCTCTTGGGGCCCCCTTGCCTGTCAGGGTCCTCTGTTTCTAAGAATTCCAGCTCCAGTTCATCGGAGCATTTTTTCCTACAAGCTCTCTGTGGAAAATGTCAAGATAGATAGTTAAATGGAAAAGTGGTGCCAAAATTCCAACTAGATATCATACGCCACCAGCTATGAGAGGGAGCGGAAAAAAGCCTGTGTGTTTGTTATCTTTGGCAGTCAGTGTTATTGTAATGTAATAGTGTGCATAGGATCACTACGCAAGGAGGCCATCTCTCAAATATCTTTGACTTGTTCATTGTCCTTGGATTTTCCTTTTTCCTCCCTACATGTGGTAAGGGGTCTCTGTTAGGGTTTGTGGTGTGTATGTGTGCGCATGTGTGTGTGTGTCTGCCCTCAGTGTGGTTGCAGCAGGAATGTAAAAGCACGGTTCTCCCGGTCTTATGACCCTGTGTCTCTGAGCTCATGTTGTGAGTATCGGTTCAGATTGAGTGAAAGAGCAACAGAGCGAGAAGCAGTACTCTAAGCTGTGGGGTGTCTTAACAATCCCCTTCTTTGTCCTGAGTGGGACATCGTGGGTTTATGCAAAGCCACTCATCCTCCCACGCTTCATGGTGTGTATGTCTGTCTGTGTTTGCGTGAGCATGTGTGCCTTGGCTGGATTTCTCTTGGAGAGCGGCACTCCCCTTTAAAGTTTAAACCTGTGTGTCCCGGCCTTACAGGAAAGCATTGTGTAGTGAATCATGTTACGCTGTGAATGACTCAGGCCTACAGTTCATAACTTATAATGTATTGTCCCAGTGTTTCTCGAACATTCCTACATCAATGGTAACCTCCTACAAGCACGCCACGCACCACCCCACGATGTTTGGAAAATTTGACTGAATCATCATGTAGTGTCACTGTTGTTGCAGACCAATAAATGTGTGTGCCATATTTGATAGCATATTGAATATCTTACATTTTTCTATTCTTAGTCAGAGAAACAAGCAATTTAAAGACGTCACCCTTGACTTAGGAAACTGTGACTGGAATCTTTCACTCTTTGGAAATTAAAGAAACACTACATAGGATTTAGCAGCATTTAACGGTGAGGATTGCTGATGGCAACCAGCTTTAACTTCTCCCATGTGCCAAACGTGAGCTCCTACTTAGGATTCCTTCAGTGTTTATTGTTCAGGAGGTTTTTACCAGACTCTGAATTATCCACAGAGTTCCTGTCCTCTCCAAAACAAGCAGACCAGGTGATTTAAACTGGTAAAAACACTGAATAAAGCAGTTTCTAGTTCCAAATCAGTTTTTTCGATGCTGTTAGTCTTGTAGCAGAAGGGCTGCTAGCCCAGCAGCTGGTAATGGGTGCTCCCCTTTTTTCCCTGATATCTTAAGACTCAGATGTTCAGGAGGTTTTAACCAAGAGCTTAATTATCTGCAGAGGACTCTTTCTCTTCTAAACAAACAGACCTGGTGGTCAAACTGGTTAAAACACCGAAGAAAGCAGTATAACATTAAATAATCTGTGTTTTTCTGACATTGCCAGGCATGAAGGAGTTACTAACTTTGGCGGTTGATGCAAAAACGTGAACAGCCCTTTCTAGAGCCAGGGTTTGGTTTGTCTGTTCTGGACCCCTGTAGAAACATGGCGTACTCTGTGGATGAGGAGCCGTATCCAGTGTAGATATAAAGGGCTCATTAGGTGAAACATACTTATCATATTACATTTCTGCCAGTATGTCTCCCTAATTTCTCCCCACTGGACCTTTTAATAGGCAGATGAATCAGTAATTAGAATTCTTGTTAGCTGAAGCCTTCATGTCAAGGTCAAATTATTCACCAGATGTCAAATGTACAATGTGGGAGAATCCTGATACTTTGGCATTATTATTTTGAAGTCTAAGTGGAAATTGTTTTACGGGAAGGACTTCTGAAAATGGGGTAGCAGCAGCACCCTGAACCCAAACCTTCCTTTACCTCTACTGCTACTTTGTGTTTTAGCTGTGTGTCTTATCCAGGAAGGGCACTCCACTTAATGCATGAGAGCATGAAGGTTGTTACTGAAAAGCTCCAGAATAATGTCTGTTTAATGCTAAGCTTATGTATAAACACTCTCACCTGACTGGTTTTTGGCGTCTCTCCCACCCCTCCCTCTCTACCTCTGTGTCTCATACTCTTGGTCCTCTCTTTCTTTCCACTTGCTTTTACTTTCTTTTTCTCCCCCGCCCTGCACTGCCATCTCTCATCATTGTATTTTCTTGGCAGGTTCATGTGTGCCCAGATGCCTAACCCCGTCCTGGAGAGCATCAGTATCATCGATACTCCTGGAATCCTGTCCGGAGAGAAACAGAGGATAAGCAGAGGTCAGCCTAACATAAACATCTACACTTTATCCATCTACTCTCTAGTACTACTACTGTTACATAGAGCCACACCCTCTCTGCTCGGAAACTCTGAAATACTGAGCTTGCATGCACACAAAATGATCACAGGAAGTCACAACTTCAGATATGGAAAGGAAGCATGCTAAGACAACTTACACGCTCTTTATTTGCCCAAGTCTCTCTGGTATTTTTGTTTGGCATGTACTCTACAAAGTCAACTGTAGCAGTCTAGGTCACAGTGTTGTCAAACCCGTATTTAACTCCTAAGGCTCGCAGTTCAGAGCCCAGCCTATCAGGTCATGTGAATCTGATGGAGGCCTTCACAGCTTGACGATGGCACAGAGGGTGCAAACCACACTGAAGTTAATTTCCTTTCACTGTACCTGTGGTTTTCTATGACACCATTCTCTTTCACATCCTTCTTTTTTGTTTTTCTTTCTGTTTTCAGATCAGCCTGTACCCAGGTTTACAATACAAGATAGAATTAACAACAATAATCAAAAACATTTCCTCCATGTAGCTGTGTAACCTCTATTTGTTTGGTGCGGTATCATTTATCACTTTATATCTGAGTCATTTCCCTGTGGTAATAAACCAATTCACATTTTTATCCATTTGTCCACATGCTGCAACAATTCTCTGCCCTACAGGGTCACTTCAAAATTGCCACATACACAGTTTTTCTTTTACTTTTGATGATGCTACATAACTCAGGCAGAAGATAATGCAGCTGAACACAACTTCTGCTTTTTCTACCTGATCTGAGCCCCTCTAAGAGGAAGCACACACACAAGTTTTTTGTGTACTCTAGAGAAAGGATGTGGAGTAAAATGGCAAACATAGGAGAGAGTTTCCCAAGACTGCACCCCTCCCACCACCTCCTCCACCACTGCCTCACACAGCTAATACAGTCGGTAAATCTGCTCTTTATTACAGAGTTGGATTTCCCACGGCACACAGCAAGAAGGGGGAGAAAGAAAAAATATTAAGACATAGAGCTTAAGTGAAAGTCAGTCAATAGAAAATTAATTGACAGCTGTTCACATAATTATCATCTTTTCAGGCATTTTTAAGCAGGAATGACAAACTTTCCCTTTTTTTATATCACTATTAACTAAATATCTTTGGGGAGTTTGGGGTGTTTAAAGCACACAGCAAAGCATTTGAAGACATTACTTTGGGCATTTGTCTCGTTTTCTGACCTTTCATAGATTTAACAAATAATCAGTTAATGGAGAAAACAGTCGTCAGGTTAACTTGGACTGAAAAAAGTTAGTTGCAGCCCTCATAAGAAGCAGAAGACGAGACGGAAATAGTACGGGTTGGCTGGCAGAGACACTGAAAAGGCCACAAAAGCGTCTGTAAACATACAAGCGTAAATTACCATCTGATAAGAAGCTCAAGGAAGTGTGTATGAATGAAAAGACTGTCATGTGGAGACCCATTCAAAAAGAGGAGCAGGTGATATCTTATACCTCATACCTCATTATTGTGTCTATACATACATACTTTAATATTCATACTCTCCAGAACAGAGAGACATGCACTTCCTGTCTTTCTCAATCCTGCACACACTCATATACACGTTATCCTTTTAACTGTTTCTATATAAACACATACACACTACTGTACTACCCAGACATACTGTACTCACTGTGTCATATTTAAACAAGACAGGTTGGATTGCAGCTGAGGTGTGACGGGCATGTGTGTGTATGTGTGTGTGTGTGTGTGTGTGTGTGTGTGTGTGTGTGTGTGTGTGTGTGTGTCAGTGCAGACAGCTTCACAATCAAAGACAATGAAACAGTGTTGTTCATTCATGGACGGTTTGTGATTGCATAACACTTTGATTTTGGATTCATTTTTTGATGAGGTCAGCAAGTGTGGCTCGGTGCTTGTTCCTTTGTGAAACATCAAGTGTTGAAAACTATAACGAAACTGAATTTGCAGAACTGGTTTGCACCTTCCCATAGCGGCTGTTGCTGATACAGTTAATGCCATTCAGCAAATTTAGCCTATAGAGAAAATGCTGCCAGAAGCTAAGTTGCAACTTTTAGACCTCGAGGCTGTAACGTATCCCTGTCGCATTGTTTTATGGAGTAGTTAGACATTTTGGCATCATGTCTGTACACTAAATAGACAGATGTTTAGCTTAGCATATCTTAGCTTAGTTTAGCTTAGCGTAGACTGTAAATAGGGAAACAGCTGGCTGGGCTGTGTCTAAAAGTAAATAAATCAAGTAAACATGAAGATCACTAATTAACATGTTACATCCTGTTGGTTTACCATGAATAAAAACCGAAATATGTATACAACAAGTTGCGTGTTATGCGCCAATCTATTCCTTTCAGAGCTGAAGCTATTGGTCAATTATTCGATTAGCTGATCGACAGAAAATTAATCCACAAATATTTGGTAATTGTTTGTCATTTTTCAAGCACATGTGCCAAAACTAGCTCTTTTCCCCTTTCTCCAGTCTTAATGCTAAGCTAACTATATAACCTGGATGTATAAAGGAGGCAGGGCCCTGTTCATTCCTCTGAAAGTTGCTCAGTTGCATTTGCAGCCAGAAATGATCAACTGCTGCATATAAAATTACCCAGATGATCGGCTCTGCCTCTACGCTGTCGGGCCCATAGAGCAGGCACACCAGAGACTTCTGCCGGCTGAGCGACTAACTTCTGGTTAAGCACTCTGCTAACTTGAATGGGGATTCAATCATGCAGCTCTTCTAGACATTCAAAATGTTATCGAATCGAATGGATCAAATACTGACAGTGAAACAAGTCATTTCGTGGCGGTTGTGACGCACAAAATAACTGATCCATTGATTTCAAGACATCTGTTTCACAATGTAAGTCTTTTCGGGCCACATGGCATCAAGAAAAGGGTGTAATTCCACTGTTTGGCCACTATAAAAATTGGCTACAATGCTTGGTGCACCTCTCAGGGGACTGACTCATATTTATGGTGCTTAAATGAGATGACATGGTATTGATCCTCTCGTCTTACTCTCACCAAGGAAGTGAATGAGTGTATACGCTAAATTATTTAAAAGAAAATGTGTCTTCTAAAATTACCAGATTTTAGATTTCTCAACAAGACAAGTAACTTTACAGCCTGGTATTTCATCTTCTCTGCTGTCCGTCAGTGATTGGCACATTATTATGAGGCCTGTCCAAATTTGTCATGAGTCCTCGGCTGTATCCCTACATGTCTGTGCACATGGTAGAGACACAGCAGTTGTTGATGCTATGTGCTATAAGTAATCCTCAGCCTGAGCAGCTGTCTCTCTGTCTGATTCCCTGACGTGTGTTTAAAACAGACTTGAGAGAGAACGACTCAGCTGGCTCCCACAGGGATCTTGGACTTTAAGTATTCCCCCTTTATCCCCCTCTACTTTCACATTTTGTCATGCACACAAACAGGCTCAAACTCCTGTTTGTCTAAGGTGTTTTCCTGTGTTGGTGTTTGTTTTTGTTCTTTCACTTTTACTCAACCCCCGTCATCCTCTCGCTCTCAGTTCTTGTTTTATCTATTTATATATGACAGTCGGATTCTGTCCATGTACTGTATCTCTCTGTATCTCTCTTTTGTATACATGTGCTCAGACACAGACAAAAGCCAGCTATGTTGGAATGCATGTGCAGCAGATCTGCCGCTGATTGTGCGACAGCCGAGATGAGCTCTCAGAGCAACTGCATTCTTCTCTGATCAGATGACACACAGATGTTAATCAGAACCATAATTCTCTCTTCCCTCCTCAGTTCCTTGAGGAAAAGGGAAGCTTAGTCATTTGAATTTGTCCTGTTGTTTCTCAAATGACCAAAGGAAGTGAGTAGTGGGCTGAGTTTCTGCACTCCAGCTCAGGCATGACACATTTTGGAGTAATCGTCATCTGTGTGACACTGCATAGAATTTGCGTAGAATTCTCTCTGTTGGTTCCTTTTCTGTCCATTGTTAAAATCGAGCTTGTTTCTTATCAGGCACATTGCTGGAATATGAGGTCATTTCATTCTTGATGCATGCTGTAAATAGACGAGATTTTCCAAAAAGGACTTGAAACTGTTCAAACTGTCTTAACCTTTATACAGCTCTCATGCTGTCCCAGTAAAGCTAGTTAATAGGTAACCTGGGGGGAAACAGTCCTGCCTCTTAAAAGCTCTTATCTAAACATCAATGGATCAACATGACTTGGAATATGGACATAGAACCCACAATTAAAACCTGCCTACACACAATTATTGACTGATTAGAGCCATTTAACTCTTTGTAGGTTGAACTCTTGTATTTTTCCATTTAGTGTAGTATTTGTAAAAGCAGCACCAATGCAAAATATGGGACATGCTTTCAGACTGACAAGAAAGGGGAAATCTAAATGATACAAATAATCAATTTTTTTCCACTTAAATCTTTATTAAAGCATTTTTTATGACATTGCCATGTCAGTTACAACAGCATAATAAAATAATTAAATACTTGAAAGATATTAAGAGCTAAGGAAACTAAAACTGCCTGTATAAATACACATTTTGACAGCCTTAAAGATCAGTGCATCTATTGATTATTATTCCAGTCCAGTGTCGATGACAATCAATTTTAAGTTACTGCACATGCTGGTTACATTGACAAATAATTCTTACAAGTACTTTGGAGTATTGGCCCAAGATATCAGTGAACACTGTGCAGTCACATGTGTTAGGTAAGACAGCATTAAAACAAGTAAAGACAGTGTTACCGCTAAAAGAAATGTCCGACTCAGACAACAAAGAAACAGAGTGGTTGACACGATAGGGCATGTTAAATCTGAATACTCCCTGCCCTCAATCACGTTGTGTAACAGTAATGCAGCATCCTTTTATTTTATTTATTTTATTTTATTCTTATTTCTTAAAGTAATTTACTTTCCTCATTACTTAAATGTCCAGTGTTTAGAATTTAGGGGCATCTAGTGGGAGTACTGGTGTATAATATTCTTAATAAATCTTAATTTTTATTAGTTTGTACTCACCTGAAAATACCTGATTTTATTTGCATACAGAGCGGCTTCTCTACCACGAGGTCCACCATGCTGTTCAACAGTAACCCAGAATGGACAAAACCAACATTGTCTCTTGATAGGGCCATTTACGTTTTCGTGTCTGACACTGTAATTCTCCTACCGGCTTGGCACACGGGAGAAGTTTCAGTTCTGCAACATCACTGCTAGATGCCACTTAATCCTACACACCGGACCTTTAGTTTGCCGGATTTTATTTGCATGAATCCTAAAATGCTTTGATCCTGGTTCAGTCATGTAAAGCAAGTTTTTCATTATTATTATTTTGTAAAGCTAATGTCAGGTAGTTGTTTCCCAATACATACAAGATTAAATGTTATTCTGACCTGATGTCAGTCAGTCATTCAGCTCAGAGAGGGGAAAAATGCAGTGATTCATCTGTAAACAAAGCCAGTAACAGAGCAGTGGTGCAGGTCATTGGGGCACAACAATGTCTGTACTGTTCCCATTTTTAAACACATGGTCTCTTTCCCTTTTCTCTCTGCAGGTTATGACTTCGCTGCTGTATTGGAGTGGTTTGCAGAGCGTGTGGACCGCATCATCCTCCTGTTTGACGCCCACAAGCTGGACATCTCAGATGAGTTCTCAGAGGTGATCCGAGCTCTGAAGAACCACGAGGACAAAATGCGCGTGGTGCTGAACAAGGCGGACCAGATCAGCACCCAGCAGCTGATGAGGGTCTATGGAGCGCTGATGTGGTCTTTGGGAAAAATCATTAACACGCCTGAGGTAAAAACCATTTTCACATTTGTGCCTCTGTGGGATCCACAATGTTAACTAAATGGACAAATTTTCAATCTCAGTCGGATCATGGACTGAAATCTTAATGTTTTAGGAAAATGAGGCTTGTAGGTGAGCCTGAACAGAGGTCAGTTGACTTTTCCCAGGATGCCGTCATTGAATAGTGACAGATTTTAAGATTATTCTTTCTAATGTTCTCAGTTTGTCTTGTAACAAAAGACAGTGGAAACCTGATATCGTGTGACCCACCTTGTCTTATGATTTTCCCCTGACTGTTTGGTTAATGTTTGATCTGCAATATTCATAAACCGATCCTAGAGAAACCTTTGGATCATGCAGAAAATTATTCATTGACTTTGAAAGTGCATTGTATTGTGAAGGCTCCCTACAGGATGTGAAGCAACGAACACGTTTTAAATTTATGTTGTTGCTTCACTGTCAACCTCACAGACCTGTTTTGCATTGTCACACATCCTGTTTGTCTATTTTTAAGTGTGAAAATGTATTTTTGTATCTGTTTTAACATTCTTGTCATTTTACTTGTGAAAGAATTTCCTCTGTTGTGGGTGTGGGCAGTAAAGTGTAACCTGATGAACAGCGATGATTAAAGGAGGTTAACTTGTGCAAACTTTATTCCAGGTGGTACGCGTGTACATCGGGTCGTTCTGGGCCCAGCCCCTATTGGTGCCAGACAACAGGAAGTTGTTCGAGGCAGAGGAGCAGGACCTGTTCTTAGACATCCAGTCGTTGCCACGTAACGCAGCTCTACGCAAACTCAATGACCTCATCAAGCGAGCGCGCCTTGCCAAGGTAGGCATTAATAAGACTGAGTCTACAGGCAAGCTAGCAGCTCTGTGAACCACGGTGGTGCTTTGAGCTTAATGCTAACACCGGCATGCTAACAGTGACAATGCTAACATGCTTATTTTCACAGATATAATGTTGACCATCTTACTTTAGAGTCTTAGCATGCTCACATGTGCTAATTAGCATTAAACACCAAGCACAACTGATGAGGATGTTATTAGTTTTGCAAGTATTTGGTTAAGTATTGGACTAATAAACATTTTGACCTGATGAAGGCATTAGGTGAAAGGTCATTGCAATTTATCCTGAGGGGGACATGAATGTCTGAGCCAAATGTCTCAGCAATCTATTCTGTATTTTTTTGAAGGATTCCACTTAAAACCACAAAGGTCAGTTGCTAAAAAAACACCTGATTAAAAAGCTGCATCAACGCATCTTATTTTCACTCTCATTCTCTCAGCACTACCCCGTCCTTCAGCGCCACATGAAGGGGATGACACAAAAGTGTCCAGTTTTATGCAGCTTTGTTTGCAATTAATATTCTAAATAACTAAAGGTGGAAGTGAGTACAATCAAGTCTGAAGATTAGAGAAATGTGATGAACCGATAACCTCGTAACACTTACAAGAAGGGAAGAGGGATGATCTGTTATTTCTGCTACCAGGCTGTTTCTGGGTATTTCGTAAGTTCCCAACTTTAAAAATCCCCGCCACACATGTTCGAAGACACTGTTTGAAGTACAAGTTATGTCCGATAGGTTTTTTCCATTAACAAAACAATCTTGTGATGCATCTACTCCTTCTTCCTCATTGAAAAATCATTCCTTTTTAACTGCTGGACACAAGATGTCTCCCAGTTAACTGAGAGGTCCTCACTCTCACTGTTTGTGTCCTGGAGGCTTCATGTTTCCACATCACGCTTGTGTTAGCGACATATTGGACCATGAACACGTGTTGTTTCTAACTTCAACAGTGCCTTGAAAATACTGATATTCAATACCATTTTAATACAACGGGTGAAAAACTGACAACAGTTAGGTTATAAAACTTTTGATTTTTATTAAAAGATAAATATAACAAGGCTTTAATATGACGATGGCGACTCTTCTTGGCTCGTAGCAGAGAAGAGCAGAGTGACTGAAGGGAACATTAACAGTAATTAAAACATTTACATTAATGACAGCAGTACTCTTAAGTGCACATGTTCATAAGCCTCTGAGGCATTCAAAAGGCAACAATAAGTGCAAGTAAATAAACCAAACAAAAATCAAATGTAGGTAAATTACTTTCCATATAGGCTTTAAAACAAAGCCTCACTGTAAGTAAGTGAGAGACAAAGTTAATATAATTATGTATTTTCCATTTGTTTTTAGTTTTAATTTCATTATTATTTTTTGTTTTCGATTCATTTTAGTTTCTGTTAGTTTTTAGAGTGGGTTTGCTCATTTAGTTTAGCTTTTATTGTTTAAAAATGTTTAGTTTTAATTTTTATTAAGTCTTAGTATTAGCTTACTTAAAAAGTTCAAAATGGTTGTAACAATACAAACATGACAATTTATGAAGGCAGTTGGCTCCCAGTCAGAAAGACATCCCGGTCTCACTAAACATGTACACTAGGGCCTGACCGATTTTTTTTGGGGGGCCGATGCCGATCCTGATATTATGGGATAAAAAAATCCGATAACCGATACACCGGCCAGTTAAATTTTTACATTTTTCAATTTGAAACCCCCCAAAATACCTGCTTTTGATGGCTTAAATATAGTTTAAACACTCGTTACAAAGATATAAATTGAAGGAAGAACATTTTACTATTTTCAATTACTTTTATTATCAGAAATTGTGTGGAACAAGCAGCATATGAACAATTTGAACACAAAATAAATCAAAAAATATGATGAGCAAAAAGGCAGTAAACCTCTGGGAAATAAAATAATCGTGCAAAGTCTATATATTAATTAAGACATTCACATGTATGTTCACAGTACCAGAGTTCTTCTTATTATTGCCAATTTAACAGAGGTAGGTTATAGTGCAGAAACTAACACAAGGACATCATCTCTAAGTAAAACACCATATTCCCTGCATTTTATTAGTGATGAAAATATAAGTGTTAACATCAGCATCAATCAGCCAACTTTTGGCCGATTGCCGATTATTCTCTAATGGCTATAATCGGCCGATATACACCAATGCCTTCTTGTGCTTGATGTGACTTCAGATATTTTCTGTATCTTTTTATTTTATTTTCGTTAGTTTTTAAGTACACAATATTATTTCAGTTATTTTTTGTTTTTTCTTGGGTCTAGTAAATTTCAATTATTGATTTTTTTGTTTAGTTTAGATAGACATTTATAAGTGCTATGTGGCACTGCAGCGCTGTGTGTCATCTCCGTGTTGATGACGAGAGAGCGAGAGAGCAAGTGTATCGATGCTGCGGAAAATGAGTATTGAAACCGTAAAAATACTCAGAATCATTGTTTTTGACAGCAATACAGTGAAGCTCCAGCATCCAAGTGAAGTAACAATTTTTGACTGGAGGGATACTTTTAGCGTATTCTTGGAAGCACCAGAAAGCCTCTGATTCAGATGATGAGGACGTATGGATTGTTTTTGGGGGACTTAAGTCAGGTCTCTCCTCCTGTATTTTACTACAGCATTAAATCCATCGAGGATATGTGCCTTCGAACACCAAACTCAGTTTATAAACTCAGTTTATTCAATCAGTTCATGAAGTAGTTTCCACAGAAGCCCAGTTCAGTAATGACTCATAATACATCTGTCCTGTTTCCTTTATGGTGTCCAGGTGCAGGCCTACATCATCAGCTCTCTAAAGAAGGAAATGCCGAGTATGTTTGGAAAGGATTCCAAGAAGAAGGAGCTGATAGCCAACCTGGGAGAGATCTATCACAGGATCGAGAAGGAGCAGCAGATCTCTCCTGGCGACTTCCCCAACATGGCCAGGATGCAGGTAGAGATAAATTAAAAAAAAAAGATTAATCGAGTGATAAATGGAGCCACATACACAGCAGACTATGAGCGCGAGTGAATGAAATAACAGCTTTAACTCTATTTTTGGGGTGTTATATAAAGTGTTAGATACAGGTTCAGAATAGTATGACCTTCTGACCTTTACTCTCTTCACATCTTTGCCCTTCTTTCCTGCCCTTGCCCTCCAGGGTGGGCCAGGACGGGGATGAGATTTATTTTTCCTGGTTTGTCAGGAAATCCTGCTTCTTGTACGCTACACCCATCAGTAGCCATTGACTGATCTATTTCTATCACCAATTCCTGTTTTCTCTCCACTTTCAGGAGCAGCTGAATGGTCAGGACTTCTCTAAGTTCGCATCGCTGAAGCCCAAGCTGCTGGAGGCTGTGGAGGACATGCTCGCCAACGACATCGCCCGCCTCATGGCCATGGTACGCCAGGAAGAGGCCGCCATGCCCAGCCAGTCCGTCAAGGGCGGAGCCTTTGAGGGAACCATGAGCGGCCCCTTCGGTCACGGCTACGGAGAGGGCGCCAGCGAAGGCATCGACGAGCTGGAGTGGGTGGTGGGTCGCGACAAGCCTACATACGATGAGATCTTCTACACCCTCTCTCCCATCCACGGCAAAGTGTCCGGCGCCGCAGCCAAGAAGGAGATGCTTAAATCCAAGCTGCCCAACACGGTCCTGGGAAAGATCTGGAAGCTAGCAGACGTGGATAAAGACGGCCTCCTCGACGAGGAGGAGTTCGCCCTGGCCAACCACCTCATCAAGGTGAAGCTGGAGGGCCACGAGCTGCCGTCAGCGCTGCCTGATCATCTTGTGCCCCCGTCAAAACGCGGGACAATCATGGAGGCCTAAAGGAGGAGGAGGAATGGGAGCAACAAGGAGACGAGCCATGCCAACGCTTAACATCACCTTCAGGACTCGCCAGACAAAAGTCCGACTGCAAGCATGAACAGCGTCATCCTACATCAAGCTGTGAGTCTCCAGGGTTCCTGACACATCAGGAGGAGGTGTCGCTGTGATCTTTTTCACCAGAGAGAGACTGGAGGGGTTCGGGGGGGAGGGAAGGTGAGGGGAGGGGAGGTCCATCTTTGTGCAGTAGGGGAGAATATTTAGGTATCTATTACAAATAAATGGAGGGAGGGAGGGAGGGGGGGTTGATTTGCAAACCGCTGAAAGGACATTACCGTATTATGAACTGACGGATAGATGGAGGTTGCATGACGGGGCCGAACATGGATTTGTGCATCCTGTGTAAAAGATGTCTTCTAAGTATACAGTCCATATTATTATATGTTGATCCAAAGAAATATAGTTTTTTTTTCCATTTGGAGAGAGAAAGAGGAAATAAATCGAAACAGCTGTTAGAATTGTTTTATCTATATTTTTGTATTTCCTGACTGTTAACTTTGACTCTTTCCAAATGCTTCCCTTTTTATTATTTTGCCAGATAATTAAAAAGGAGTACTCTACCATCTGACTCATTTGGTATGTGGATGTTTATTGATCTTTTTCCGATGATACATGACATTAATTGGAGTGACATGTTGACGCACAAAGAAAAGACACATTAATTAAAGTTGGGACACTCAGAGCTTTTGTGGCTTTAATTTGTAGTCACAGTCTGTCAGTGAGGGTCACGCCAAGGACTGTGTCACACTGAGGTCATCCCTTTTATTCCTTTTTTTTAAAAATACCCTCATTTGTGATAGTTTCATTGAAGTGTGACGCCCTCTGTAGGACACAAAGAGTCACTGTCAGCCCTGCCACGGGACATATAAGGCCATTTGCCCATGACACGAGTCGCCTCTGCATATTTCTGAGGGCAAATTGAAAACAGCAGTGGAGGGAGACACTTGTGACTTTCTCTGGAGCTTTTTTAAGAACACATGGAGACAATTTACAGAGCCAGAAACTCACTCCAGGCTCAAGCAGACGAGCACAAATCATAAACAGAAAGACAGGAAGCTGTAGCTTTATTAAAGTCACATCTGGAGTCTGAATAGAGATGAAGCTGGCTGCTTATAATGTCACTCTGCATTCACCTTGTTAACCTGCACGATTATATAACCTGAGCAAGTCGAAGTCTGCTCTGAAGTCTGTTTGCATAATTCAAATGTACGTAGGTGCAAGAAACTGAAATGCAAATCGGATGCACCTCAACGTTAGATAGTGAACCTTGCAGCAGCCAGGTGATTGATGCAAGGCCAAGAATTATGTAAACACATTCCCATACTGTATCTTAAACTACATGTATGTTTACATTTTTCCCACGTGTGCCTCTGTCTCAACATCACCTGGTTGTTTTCAGCGCCAGTCGTCCGCTGTAAAACACATTTGACCCTCCACACTGCAGCAGCACACTCAGCCCTGTGTGGAGACTCATTAAAATTCTGCACACTGACTCACTGGGTTATCAGTCAGCGTCAGACACACATGATGCTCACCAGCTGGTTTTTTTTTCCCACAGTGGCGGCAGATTTCATCTTTGATAAAGTCCAGAGGCGCTCTCTTGTGTCTTGATCAGTTATTACAGGTACTGTGTTTCGACTGACTCCTGTTAGGACCAGTTCTAACACTATGCACTGTATGGGTATGGACTGTTTTTTGCCAAAACAGCAACAGCACTTATAACAGCATTTCCAAACCTTTCTCAGTTGTGATACTTTGTGATCCCCTTGTGTCACAGGTTGTGGCCTCAATGTCGACTTAAGTTGTGAATCAAAGTGTCATTTCTCTTCTTGGATTGTTTCATTTGAAGGATTCATGAAGCCTCAAGAGGTGAAATTATCCAGCATTTTGATACACACACACACATAAAAGTTGCAAAAACTATTTGTGTGAATCTGGTGACTTATTAATTTTTCCCTAGGTGGCCCCTGAGCAGTGTCATAGTGGACCGTACACGTAGGTATAACGGGTATACCCACCTCTTATTCTGCCCATTTACACCTACCTCATCAACCACCACTACACCACTGCCCCTAACTACACCATAGATCGGTGATGCTCAATTTATGGCTCTCAGAATAAATTGATTCTCACTGGGGTATTTTGAAAACTTTGAATAAGCATCAAAATAGTATTTATCAATGAAACAAAGTGCCAGGGTGCGTTTCCCAGACCCCCCAGCAGAGGTCTTGGCTGAGCTCCTCAAATAGAAACACCTCTGGTCTCATGTTGTTTTGCACAGCTGTCCACTGTGCAAAACAACATGAGTGTCCCTGCTGCAGAGCATAGATTACAAAAGATGTAGGACAGACTTCTATGAAGAGAGTGGTTAAGAATCATAAAGGACGTATGAACAGAGGGATAAAATGGATCAAATAACAGCAATAAGTATTTCATAATAAGTTGTGTAAAAACAGATACACAGTAGATGAAAAATCATCCATAATAAATCATTATATTAATAATTATTATATAAAATCCAAAGAAATAAATCCATTCAGAAGACTTTCCCCCAAATCAGAGAGAAGAGGTCCAGACTAAAGCATCGGTCCTGAGCCAACAAACAAATCCTGGAGGGCGATACCTTACCACAGCAGGCTGGGTTTGAGTCTGACCCAGGGTCCTCCCCTCTCTCTCCCCTTGCATGTTAGTTTCTAACAATCAATAAAGCATGAAAATGCCCAATGAAATCTTGTAAAACGTTGTAAAGCACTGACTGTCTGTTGCATGTTATATGGTTTGCAGCATTTCTGTAGTTTACTGTAGTTTATGTGACCTTATAATTGGTTGAAATATCAATATATATGTTTGGTATCTTAAAGAAAAACAATAGGTAAACTAATGCATTGAACTGTAGTCAAAATCATCGTGTTTTACTTTTTACAAAAATATATTTTCTTCAATAGAATTTCAAGAAACACAACAGATACACAACTATATCAATATACAAACACACACACAACAAATAAAAAAAAAACATTAAAATACTTAGAAAATATAAATAGAACCTAAAATGAAATACATTTTAAAACTAATAATAATAATAATAATATATGGCACTTTTCTGGATACTCAAAGACACTTTACAGATAACAAGAGCAACAACAAAAAACAAACAAAAGAAAAACAAACAAAAATGAAATAAGCCATAAGGAGGGAAACAATGCAGAGAGCCAGAAGAAGAAGAAGAACACAGTGTTTTAGAGATTATAAGCGATTTACAGTCCAGCAGGGGTGGCAATGTGTCTCTGGCTCACCAGACACAAAAGACAACTGTGCAACAAGCAAACAAATGGCCAGTTAAACAAACGTACAAAGTCATTAAAAAACACTTAACACATTAAGTCAGCTCATTGTCTGCCTATGGTTTAAAACTCAGTCACAATTTTTCTACTTTAGTGAAAGATTCTTGACCATGTGATCTACACTTTCATCATAATTCAACATCTTTCTCTGCATCATTTCAAACAGTGACTTCTGTATTTTCCCCTTTTTGTCTAATCTTGTGGAAATAAGCGCTGCGGCCTCATTTTGTGACGAGCATTACTACTGACAGCATTAGATAATTTACAGCTGGCAGCAGCTTCGGGGTTCCTCTTGTTCCGCTCTGATAATACATTGACAGAAAGCTGCTTGAATCCCCACGGTGGTGTGAAGTGACTGTACGTCCCTGTGTGTTTGGATAGCTGTGTCACTCCCCCACTGCATGTATATCTCTCCTATACAGTGTTTCCTTTTTCCTGTCGTCCTCTGTTAGGACGTCACTGTCTTTTTCCCTCTTCCCTCCGTTTCTCCCACATGTTTACAGCAAGCAGCTTTTCCCCTGTTTTTCTGTGTCTTTGTTCTTCCTCTGTATCCCCGTCGCTCCCCCCCTGACTCTTTCTCTTTACCCCCTTCTCTCTCACACACACTTCTACGTCTAAAAATAACCCCACCCAGCCCCCCTGACACACTGACCCCTGCAGGTAGTTGACTGGGTCAGGCTTATATAACACAGTCATGTGGAGGGAGTGCAAACTCTCAGAGGCAGGTGAGGAATGAGGCACCTGTGTGTGTGAGTACAAGTTCATACATATGAGTAAAAGTACACTGTGAAATCATTGCACTTCAAGTGTAACACACCCATAGCTGCAACTGTGGTTAATACAGTGGAGCTTTAACCGCCCAGAAACCCCTAAAGGATCATTAAAAACAGTGTCTAATGTTAAAGTTTTAACTAAAGATGCGGGATTAAACAGTTTGTCTGTGGTTTGACAAACTTCTCAACTGTTCAAGCTGCATTCAGTGACCCTAAAAACATCTGGAGATCAAATTAAAAAAACGCAGCAGTCACATGAGAGGGCGACATTTTCATCTTTTTCGAGCAGCAACATAATATCACAGAGAGTCAATAAATTAAAAGGACGAGAGTTTATTTTTTGGATACAGAACAAATCAGAGCAACAATCAATTGACATTCATTCTTTTTAAATAACTGCCTCAAGAGCCTGAAGCACAGATTCACATTTTTAGGGAAAGACGAGGATGAAGACACAATCAAAGACAAGAGAGGAGGACGAGGGAGATAAGTGCTAAAAAGGAGTCTGATTACCAGCAAGACATTGACCCCGTTTATGTGGCGTGGAGAAGAGTTGCTGTGGTTTCATACTAAACTGGCATTACAGCAATGTGACAACAAGTGTGTTTGCATTGAAGCTCTATGTTTCGGAGGTAACCGTGGGGCAGATATGGATATGTTTGATCAGTGAGGACATAAATAAACAGAAAAACATCACATTTTCTTTAAGGTTTTGGAGCAACAGCCAATAACTTGCCAATCGAACAATCAATCTGTCTTAAAAACAGCATCATTGGGGCGAGTCTTGTCCATCCCAGTCTGGTTCAAGGTTTGAACGTCCAGGAAGTCTCATGAGGTAGACTGACATGCAGTTTGGGGCTCAAAAAACTGGACAAAAAGTCTCTGTCATGTGGTGTCTCCACTGGTGTTAAAGTTTATTTCATGTGCTTCAGGCTCAGCAGGGCGGCCTGGCTGCTGGTCGAGGTGCTCCGAACATCTCCTGGGAGGCGTAGGTGATGTAGAGGAAGCCGTCGGTGTCCCTGTGGCGGGAGTAAACCTCCCCCATGCTGGAGGACATGCAGGACATGCTCTTCTCTGCCACCAGGAGGAACAGAGCCTGGGTGGACTCCAAGGCAATCTTATTCCTGAAAGAAAGACAAAGACAGTTGGAGAGGTGGATGGAAAACAGCAGATGATTTTAGGACAAAGGAGTACGAGGGAGGCAGAGAGAGAACAATAGCAGGGCTGACAGCTTCGAGGGAGAACGTGGAGATAAGGGAGGGTTGGAGCGAGAAGGAAAGAGCGAGAAAACTCAAGCTGGCTGAGAGAAAGTCTGTTGATTCTACGAGCACACGGTGTCACAAATCATTTACCTGAGCAGGCAGAGGAACTGACCCAAGGTGAGCTCGAAGGGAACCAGGAACTTTGTTTTGTCCAACAGGGGGAGAGTCTTTTCACGGATGTAACGCTCAACAATCACCTGAACACAGAAACACTCATCAGGGGTCAGCTGGTGGCACCTTCACATGCCATAGAAAGTTTAAAATGTGTGCATGGAAACTTACCGGCAATTTGTTGGGGAATTTAGTCAGAATGCTGCACACTTCATCTTTTCTTGTTTCTGAAAAGAAGTAAAGTATTTAATACACTTTGTAAAATCAGCATCAGCGCATTATGAGGTCATGCAAGTTACAAAATTCGACTTACCAAGGCATTTCCTTTGCTTAAAGGGCATCATTTCCATTGATTTCTCATAAGGAGCCATGTTTAGTTTGAAGCTTTGGGCGGTGTGCAGAGACCAGCAGTGATGGAGGCGGTGCGGCGGTCTTGCCCGGGCTGACAGTGAAGTCCCCTCGGGTGGAAATCAGCAAACCCCACTGAGCTGCTGAGACCGCTGGTGTTTTATAGGAGACAGGAGCAGGGAGGAGTCAACATGTGACACCAACACACACTGACACACTCCTCGTCCTGGTGGGCAATGTGTGTGGATGCAGACTCACACATACTGGTTATCTCACAGGGCATTCTCACACATACTGGTGATATTGGGCGCCGCTGTCACGTACACATTCATAATGGGGGGTACAAATATGAAGAGAGGAGTGTAATGAGGGCAGCCCACCATGTGAGGAACATAAACACCACATGATGTTCAGACAAACAGGGACTCCAGACGGACCTGCTGCCACCTTTATCATGAGACGTGACCTTTGACCTCACTGCCACATTACAGTTGTCACACTATTGTCTCATCAAATTTGAGAACAATCATAATCAGTAGTTACACTCACTGGAGTGATGATGTGAGTCATTATTCCACACTGCAGTGGTGGACCAAGAATTCTGCTCCTCTGCTTATGTAAAAGCACCAATACCACCCTGTGAAAACACTCTGCTGCATTTGAAATGTTACTTACGTAAAAGTATGTGTATGATCAGGAAAATGATACAAGATTACAAAATCAGTACAGATCTGATTAATAATACAAAATATAATCTACAAAATGTAGATTAAGTTAAAACTTTATTGATCCTCAGGGGCATGGATGGATTACTCAATGGTCAAAACAACCACAAAGAGAGAGAAAACTACTACAAAGTGACACAAAAAGACTCAGAATTACTCCAATAAGATAGAAAATTACGTAAAAGAGACCCAAATACCTACAAAAAGACACAAATTGACCTCAAAGAGACACAAAACGACTTCAGAAAGACACAAAATGATCTGAAGGAGACACAAAATGACCTCAAAAAGACATGAAGTTACCTCAGAGAGACACAAAAATACTACAAAAAGACACAAAACAACCACAAGGGTGCATAAAATGACTTAAAAAAGATACAAAATTACCTTAAAGAGACACAAAATTACTACAAAAAGACACAAAACAACCACAAGGACGCACAAAATGACTTCTAAAAGACACAAAATTATCTTAAGGAGACATAAAACAACCACAAGGAGACATAAAATGGCCGCAAAAGGACACAAAACAACAAAAAGATGCATAACAACTATTAAGATGTGCAAAACCACAGAAAACTGTGTGTCTTGCTCCTGTGTCGATTCAAAAGCTACCCAGTAGTGTATGAAGTAATAAAAATGAACTTCATCTTTACCATCTGCAGCATTTAAGTGGTGAACACATTAATGCACGAGTACAGTAGTTATAATCAGTAATAAAATAAATAGTTTGCGGTGGGCCTTTCTGCATAATTAGTACCTTTACTTTTTGTACTTTTATGTGAATGCAATTTTGGACACAAAACTTTTACTTGCATTGGAGCATTTCTACATGGTGGCATTACAGCTTACAAGATGTGAGTGCTTCCTCCACTACTGCATGTCCCACTATGCACCCAGCTGTCAGTTTAAGAAGTGCATGTAGTTAAACTAAAGCAGTCTGATACAACAACTCTGCTGTGGATCCGACCTTCAAACAAGTTACAATCATCAGGTTTGTTGAAACTATTTGAAATAAGTTTTGTTTTAACAGTGTGATGGTCTTGGAGACTTCTGTTGAACTATGCAGCATTGTGCTTTTTCTCATATGTTGTTCTCTCCACTGTAAATAAACCCACAGCTGTTTGTGCACGTAATTTAACCCAAATATGTAAAAACCTTTTTCCTGTTACAGTTCAGGATCCAGCAGCCTGCAGAGCAGATGGTTGTGGATGAAGATCACCCTCTGCTGGCTGAAAGGTGGCACTAGGGCAAAGTGCACTGCACCTGTCAAACACACAGAATACACATACAGTACATAAGTGACAAATCATTATCATATTAGATGTTTTCTTTCCCAGCAGCTTCACCATGAATAAGTCTAGCTGATAAAACCTGAATAATCATCCTTTTTTTTACTTTGATATCCATAAATGGCATGACTTGTATGAAGTGTTTAAAGGAATGTAAATGCAGCTGAGGATTATGCACCATTTGAACTCAACGTAAACTCAAATAATACAATAAAATATAAAAAAATAAAATGAAACATAGCCTATAACTGCAGATACCTGACAGCCATTACACCCAGAATTTGAGCTGCCATCATATCTCCTTCGATTTAGTGTCCCAACAACCAGCGGGAACATAAGAAGTCCTTTATTCCCTTTGCCATATAGGCACTGCACACAGATTAACTGCATATGTTGATTTATAACATGTGCTCTCTTTATCATTTATATAGCATATCCTACTGAGATCATGCAACCTCGTATGAGGACATCTTATTTTGGGTTGACTTGACCTTATGCTTCATTCTACTGAACTTAGACCTGCTGTCCTCATTTGTGGATGATTTTTGTGCCGTCTAGTGGTAGTAAGAGCACAATACACTAATCAATCTAAAAACAAGATGGCAGCCTTCTCTGCCAGGTCAAGCTGCAGCTGACCCCGACACAAAAATGGACAAGGTCCAAAACCTGACCACATTTACTGGTTGAGATGTATTAATTTAATGTTTGTAGTTTGATATGGCAACAAATTTGACCAATTTTAGCAACAATAACAAGATAAGATGCTGTTAATCAGGAAGCACTGGTGTGAGGACACTGGGACTTAATAATCGTTGACAATGTTGAGTTTTCTTCCCCCACTTTATTTATTAGTTTCCACATTGAAGAAAACATGTATACAAAAAAAAATATATCTTTTCTAGCTGCAAAAATTGTAACTTATTTCTGGGGGGTGACATTAGCACTGCAAGTTGACTGTACCGTAGAAGATGACTGTCTTCACACTGAAAACCAAAAATTGCAGTGAGAGGATTTGGATCAATTGTTTTTCCAAGTATTTTGGTAAGGACTTCAAAAATGGAGAACCAGTAAACAGAGATCTGGGCAAGACCAGAATGAGCTAGTGTTGCAGGAGAACTTTTACATCTGTTACAAGAGTCATTGACTGAGGGGTACATCTGTGAGATTTTGACTTCAGCGAGATGAAGTCTGTGTACCACCTTGAACTGAATCGAGGTGTGTATTCTCTGACCCCAAATAGCCAGGAAGAATTAAAAATACACACCAAACAAAAGTTCAGGTCTCAGGTGGATGTTGCTGCTACCTGCCTATTTGCACTATTGCACCTTGCAAAAGTGTTTTTCTGTACAGTTGCTGTGTTTGAGAGAAGCCAAAGACAACTATCCCCCTGAGATGGACAATAAAGTCTTTCTAATCTAATAAAACTACATTTGACGCATTGTTTGTGTTGCAACTGGCCTTTTTCGGAGCAGCCATTTTAACCTGTTATAGCAGGACAAGTACAGGTGTTACTGATAACACTGACGATATTCATGCGCAACACCATTATTTTTACACCTGTTTTCTTTCCTACTGTGACAAAATGTCCTGAAGATGGTGAATCCCCTTCTCAAAGGTTGAAGTTCTGCATTTTACAATAGTTTCCTGTTCAAGATGACACCACGGATCATGATGAGGTCACCTTTTGACCTCACTATCTCCATGGGAACACTGTAGGAATGTGTGTCTGTCCTTTGGCATCCTGCACAGTGAAGTTGGACAGTCTGGGGGATTTTTCCATGCGTCTATTCGAAAAACTTCCCCGTCCAATGGGTGCGCAGCTCTGGTGCAGCGGCTCCTCCTCTCCGCTGCCTGCTCCCACATGTAACGTTATCACCCTCCGTCTGTCTGTTGCATTGTCTCATTGGGGACGCAGCGTACAGGAGCACAGCACCATGGTAACTCCACCGGACCGGGAAGCTCATAAGTGACATTTAAGAGAGAAAAAGGATCGAGTCAACAGGAAATGGAGACATGGCTGGTTGATGTTTCCTCGGTGTGCCGGTGGACTCATTAATTCAGTGCCAGTGCGCAGGGCCGCCTGAAGCTGTGGCTGCATGGCACGTTAGAGATGGTGATTATATTTTCTTTATCGCGTTAATTCAAGCGGGTACTATGCTGCTGTCGCTCCCCCGGACCTGTGTTGCTCTACTTGGAGCTGCACCTTAAGCCCGCTCGTTCCTCTCACCCGTTGCGCAGAGACTGAGCGGTGGTCAGCGGTGCGCCCCGGTTCCGCCTGCCCGGCACCCCGACGAGGATGGCCGGCCGCCGCGGCTGCGTGAACTCGCTGTGGTCGGGCACCGAGCGCGTCCGCATCGGAGAGCGCCTCAAAGCGACCCTCGCCGGGGTGATGGAGCTGGAGCTGCTCAGGTGCAAACACCTGGAGATGGTGGACGCCGCTCTGGAGGACCGAGCCGCTGAGGAGCCGCGGGCGGCGGAGGAGGAAGGGAGCGGGACCCCGGAGAGCGCCGCCTCGGAAGCGGAGCATGGCTCTGCGACATCCCGCAGGCAACAGGTCAGTCAGTGCGTCTGTCACCGAGCTCTACATGACGAGGTTATTAAATATGGATGCGGGGATGATGGTGATCTGCCAACAAGCCAGTCCCTCTGCGGCTCAGTGGGCAGATTTTATCGCTGCCTGGCGGCGCATGGCTGTGCCGAGGGCTGAGCACCCAACTGATTGAGGTGGTGCCAGGGACCATCCAAGCATGCAGCCCGAGCATTTTCCACAGCAGCAGTGTGTGGCCGTCACATGGAGCAAATGTCATTGAGGTCAGGGAGTCAGGACCAGCTCCTGTCTGGCTGGCTCTGTGCCCTGCCTCAAGGTTAGACAGGAGGATGTGGTGGGATACACACAGGCGCTAAAATCAGGTGCAGGTATTAACGCACGAGCCAGTAACCACACACTGCTGCAGATATTTTTTTTTTGGCTCTTGCCGGTAAGCTCATCAGCTTTAAAGGTCACTTTGGCACCCAGTTTGCATTCAGATCACAATATGTGATGACAATATGAAGGTAGTCTCCATCACTGCCTGTCTACCTGAGCTAAAAGTGCAGGTTTGATCCTTCACTGTGAAACCCTGAATGCTCCAATGGAGTGTGACTGAAAGGTTATGGATGTGTGATCTTCAAACACACCCACATATAAAGTAACCCATTCACCAGCCCTGTCCTGAAATGCACACACAGGTCTTTTTGTGTTGAGAGTGAGGGGAATGTGACATGTAATACAGGAGGACAGGAAATGAGCAGGTCCCGTCCTGAGGCTGTAGGTGCTTTGGACTGTTGTTTGTGAGCATGAACTATATTTGAGCCTGGGAAGTTATCAAAATGCAAAAATCTGTTGGAAAGGAGAGGATAGAGGTGACTGTGAGTGCAGGATTTTTTTTGGTTAGAGATGGGAGACGTGTCAAATGTTCTAAAATTGGCACTGGCAAGAAAACACTGAATCGAGAGCTGGAAATGTAGTCGACTGGTCAGTGGGAGGACTGACAGCTTAAAAGGAAATGTAGGTGATGTTCAACCTGTTTTTGTGTCTAAGTTACTAAGAACAGTTTTTAAAATTGTTCCTGTAATGAGAGAGACTGTGAAACTGCAGTGTAACCATGGGTGGATTATGAGACAATGGGTCCCTGGGCACAGGTATGCAAAAGGCCCCACCACCTCTCCAAGACAGGAGCAAGACACACAGACTTTGTGGTGGTTTTGCCTTTCTGTGTGTGTGTGTCTTAAGGTTGCAGTGATATATGATCCCAGTCTCACTCCGAAGTTGGCAGTGACTTGCGGCGTCAGAAACCAACGAAAAAAGGCGTCCTTTGACGTCTGCATGATAGTTTAACGGTGCGCGGCGATGTCAGAGGAAAAGGCATCTCTTTGTAGTCGTTATGCATCTTTTTGTGGCTTTTGTGTTTCTTTGAGGCTATTTTGTGTCTTGTTTTGGTTGTTATGTTTTGCCACTGACAGGCTCAGATTGTCATTACAAGTGCCTGACAATATTATGGAAAAGACTCTACAGAGAAATTAAACATTTTTCCTCACCCTCACTGGTCAATTTATTATCGTGACCAAGTTTTGCTCAAGGACAAGTCTGGTTCTGAAATGTCAAGAGAGATGGCTGTTTGCATGAAAAACAACGTTGGAAGTGTTTATAAGATTTGGAGAGAGGAGTGCTGGGAAGAGTTTGTTGTGTTGGAGTACAGACAGTGTAGCTTAGTGTTATCTGAAAGGTTTTCAATGTTATGGCTGAGTATTTCGGCAATGTGGAGTCTGCAAGATGTCAGGATAAGACTTCCCCTTGAGCAAGACTTGGTTACACACATTATAAAACACACAGATGGTGTATTGAAGTCTGTTCTCCTGTTGAATAGTTAGTGCCCCCCTTCAGAGGTCAGGGTTAGGGATCGGGTTTGGTGCAGGTTTAGGTACGGGGAAACATACAGTATATTGAATGGGAGACAGTCTTTGACACAAGTAAAATGTTTCATATGTAAGAAATCTAAAGCAAATAGTCGTAAAATCCTCCTAATATGTCGCAGAGACTAAGGAATAATGTTCATATAACATACTGATCTCACGGACAACAATAGTACAGCCAGAATATTCACATTTAAAAAATGTGACAGACACGACTTGCGGCAGTATTTTGAATTTAAGTGCAGTAACCGTTTTGGCCACATTCTGACATACAGCGCCTTTAAGTGGACGTACATTGACAGTGCACAGTTGCCCGTAGGGATTACGTTGCAGCCTGTTTCGCTGCTGCCAGCTGCAGCGGTTTGTCTCAATATTGGATCATTTCCAAAAATGATTTGGTAATTTGTCATTTTCATTGATCATTTAGAAACAGACACATCTGGAAATAGGGTCCAGGTTGAAAAATACATTTTGCAAAATGCAGAAACAGATGAAATTGACAGCAGTTTCGCACATCAAAAATTGACAGACTGTCTTTTTTTCTTAAAGTAAACTGAATATGTTTTAGTTTTGGACTATTAGTTGGACAAGACGAGCAATCTGTCAAAATGTCCCCTTAGGCACCGGGAAACTGTGATGGACATTTCCCCCCATTCTTTTAAACCATAGGGCACAATTGACAGCAATAATTACACCTTTCTTCACACAGATATCCTTATTTTTATGACACAATCCCCTTTCCAGCAGTGAAATTCCTCTTTAAGACTAAAACATCATTAAAAAACAACTGACACTTTTTCCCATGGACCTAATTCTCTGCCTTGTACAGAGAGCACAGGGATGTGCGTGTTATTCTGTCTGTCACGGATTATCTCGAGATCATTTCCAGATCTGACAAAGCGGTGACATGACAGGTTTGTGTTGTGTTCAGCGTCTGCTGGTGTTGGGAGCTTTTCAGATATTAAATCCTCGACTGAGTTATTAACATTTGATTGTTATTCTGAGAAAGTAACAGGCACTCCATCCTGGTCACTTTGCACAGAGTGTTGTTACACTGTGAATATGTGTGCCTGATACTAATGAGCCGTATTAGTCAGCAGCCTGCAGCACATTAGTACATGTTCTGTGTAAATCAGGCCACAGCTGAGGTCACCTTTCGCAGAATGGCGTATTTATTTGACAAAATAATATTAAATCACATCCCTTACAGGCTGCACCGAAGGGAGGAGGATAACTCTAATAATAAAATGTGTTTTCATCAGTGCAGGGACAGAAATGGCAGTCCCATCTGAGGGCATCTGCATGGAAGTGCGGATCGTAATGTGCCGCCTTCCTCGCCGCCCACCTCTCAACATCTCCTCTGTAGTTCCCCCGCGGTGCTGAGAGATCCTGCGGAGAGGCCGAGCAGCATTGCTCATTCTCACCTCTGAAGGGAGCTGCCAGTGTAGCAGAGCAGGCTGGCTCTCTGCCCTCTGCCCAGGCCGACCTCTGCCAACACACACACAGCCGACATTTGCATAAATGGAGACAAATAGTTGTTGTAAAAGTGACCAGCTTTATTTAGACAGTGCAGCAGCTGGGCAGAGATAAAGGAAGAGAGAGTGGATGTTTATTTACCATCATATATGTGGAAAAATAATGCTTAGTGTGAAGGTCTCATCCCCAAACACATTATATTCATTTCACCTGGAACTCATTACTTATGGCTTTGACAATCGCAGGTTGTTCCACTTTTAAAAATAAAGCTATTCTGTAAGCCGAGGATTAGATGACTCACAACATAATGCGCTCTACTTTAACACCAGCTTTGTTGTTTTTTTTCCATTTTGGAATTAAACTCTTGAAATGTGATTCACCTTTTCTCTCTCTAACAGCACAGAGTGGGCCGGAGTTATCACTGTGCAAATCCTTATTTGGCAGGTTGGGATTATGGCTGTGTGGTGTCATCTGTGATGGAAAAATGCAATTCAAAATGACATCTTTACGACCATGTGATGTGCTATAGCATCTGCCACACACACAGGTTTTTGAAAGAAGTGATAACACTTCAAAAACAAATGCTGCTTCAATATTTTTATGGAACGGAAACATTTCATTTGCATGAACATGTTTTAGCATCATGAATAATTCAGCTCCGGGGTTTCAGTCTGTTTGTGAATGGATCCAGCTTTGATTTCCAAATGTAATATTCTGCATGTTGTGTAAACTAGAGGAGAACTTTTTGTAGCGTTTTCTTTTCACACTTTGCTGCAACTCTTCTGTCCTTCAGCATGGGTGTCGAGGCCAAGTTGTTGAAACACTGATTCAGTGTTCAAAAATAAAATTGTCCTCGCTGAAAAAAGCAGGACATGAGTGGGGGAAGTAGTCCTTAAGCTGCAGAGCTTCCGTTGGTTCACATAAACAGTGGAGCTGCAGCAATAATTTGATTAACTGATAGAAAATGAATCGGCATCTCTTTAATTTAAAGCCAAAATGCTGAAACCCAGTTGCCTTTTCTTGCCTTGAAGGGACAGTTCACCACAACATCAGGCATACATATTATTCCTCTTACCTGTAGCGCTATAGATTGTGTGAGGTGTGAGTTGCTTAGTGTTGGAGATATCAGCTGTAGAGATGTCTGCTTTCTCTCCAATATAATGGAACTAGATGGCACTCAGCTTGTGGTGCTCAAAGTGCCAAAAAAATACATTTTAAAAAACTCAACAGCAATGTGTCTTTACAGAAATCATGACCTGGTTACTCAAGATAATCCACAGACCTTGTTGTGAGCAGTTTCATGTAGGAACTATTTTCTTTCTACTGAACTACACCCGCCAACCGTATCACCACGCAGAAGGAAGTGTGCATCTACTCATGAGCAAGAGGCTTGTGCTCATGATAGAGCGAGACGTAAACATTAATGGGTCAAGAGGTAGGTACCAAACTTAGTACTTTTAAGGGTACCAACCGAATTACATTTGCACTGAGTCAATAACTGAGAGTGTATTTGGGTGAGAGCCCTGGGTTTAGACGACAGGCGAAAGTACTGCCCCATAATATTTTTCAATTTATTAACATTGCATACTCACAAAACGAGGCCTGAAAGAGTTGTGATGTATAAAAACATGATGGGACAAACTCTGACCCATGCTCACGAACATTTTGGAGATGGAAAATTGGCGATGCAGACGCTTAGGTGGAGGCCTGATTCTAGGAATTGTCGAATATTTTGGGGCTTTTATTCGTACATATATTTTTAGTACAGATCCTACGCATTGTTTTATAAATGAGACCCCAGGTCATGATTTTAGGAAAGAGACTTTGCTGCTGAGTTTTTCAAATGTATTTCTTTGGCACCATCTCATTATATTCTATTATATTCAAGAGAAGGCAGACATCTCTATAGCCGATATCTCCAACACTCAGCAACTCACACCAAAGCCATCTATACTGATAGATATGACTACAGGTTTGATTTTGGGGTGAACTGTCCCCTTAACAGTGAAGTAAACTGAATGTCTTTAGGTTCTGGGCTGTTGGTTGGACAGTAAAAGCACTTGATGACATTATGTTCAGTTTTTTAGACCAAATAACTCATCAGTCAATCGAGATAATCATCAGATGTTGTTGCAGCCATAATACAAAGTATGTGTCTGTAAACCGTCTGCAGCGCTGTGTGCACGCTGACTGAAGGCAGCCTGTCTGGAAATTAGGTTTAGTTTTGGAAAGCATCATCTTACATGGAGAGCCATTACCCCGACTCGTGGAGTGAGACAGCTTTTGTCTCTTTGCTTCTTGCCTCAGGATCCTTCTAAGCTCACCGAAACAAAAAAAAAAAGTAAAGCTGATACTTTTATGTGCACTGAAAAATTCACCTGAATGTTTCAGAAAAAAAAAAAAAAAGCCGGAGCGCATCTCACTCTGCTCGGCTGGTGGAGATGAAGATGCACAGCGTGGGCTGTCTTTAAATTTCAATAGCACATTAATAATGCATGAAACAATAAACACTGCACCGTGTAGAACAAGCGAGCACTTCTCACCAAACGCTCGCTGCTGTCTGACCAAATTATTCTGCCTCAACGTGGCAACCGCTGCCATTTGTCTCACAGTGAAGCACTTATTAAAGAAGAGGTGTGTGTGTGTGTTGCTTTGTGCAGCTGCGATCACTGTGGCATTACAGTCCAGCTGACCTGTACATGTGCTTCATATTGTTTCAGACGGGCTGTGCTGCTCCCTCACATGCAGGAATATCATGTTACACAGCTCTGAGCAGACCCCCACCCACATGTCTGTCAGCCTCCTATGATTTGATCATGCACTGGTCTCTGTGTAACGTTATATCCTGTAATGTGCAGTGCATTATAATGTTGGGGGATGATATGGAGGAGATTTCTGCACACATTCAAGGGCGTTTTAAACATAGCAGAGAAGGGAAGGGACGAAACTTAAGTTGAGGCCTTTACAAGTGCAGAAAGCTCCATCATGGCAGTGAGGAGAATTTGCAGTGAGTGGGATTGTGCAGCACAACAGAGAATAGTTCATACATGCGAGCGAGAGTCACAACAACGCTGGATTGTGTGCGTGCTCAGGCTGAGGATGAGTTAAATCTTTCGCCGGGCCTGTTGTGCTGTTGTGGTTCTGTGTGGGAGGAGAAGCGAGTGAGAGTTAGAGAGCGAGCAGCTGTAGCTATGGTGAGCACGGGGCGACTGGCTCGAAGGATATTACAGAAGTGGGTGGGGGCGGGTGGGGAGGGGGGATTATTTGTCAAGGGGAGTGTGGGGGAGGTGGGGGTCCTTCAAGATGCCCTTCTCTCTCACCCGGCAACCACTCAGCCCCCCCTCCCCACCTCACCCTCCCTACACCGCCTTCACTCACTCAGTGACTCACTCTTCCTCTGTCTCTGTCTCTTTTTTGGTCCCTCTCACTCATTTTTTTTTTTTTATTGGTCACCCACTCAGCCTCGACTCATTTTAGATTCACTGGAAATGAAAAAACAACAACAAAAAAACAGGGGACAGGAGTGAGTCAAAGCTCCTAATCTCACACAGGAGGAGGGGAGATAAGCCCAAGACAGGTCAAAGTCTGTAACTCCTTCTCCCACTTCTTTTCCTCCCCTTCCCTTTTCCTCCTCCCCCCTTCCCTTCTGCCACTCCGGCTGCTCTTTGTTACGTCATCTGTCTTCTCCCATTATTTTCTGAGCCCCCCACCCTCGCTCTCTCCCTCCTGTCGCCCCAGCAGTGAGTCACTACCTGTATTGTTTCCTCAGTAACTGGAGGATTGATCAGTGCCACTCACAGTGTTCCTGTTGTCTGGGCTCGATCAGGCTAATGCAGGGGCTCCTCTTGGCTGCTGTCCTGCAGGGGTAAAAGATTTGGAGGATAATTGGAGGAGGAGGGGGTTACTCCACCAAGTGCTCACTAATCTAGGAAATGGAGGCTCTTTGCTTTTCTTGACAGGGTGATTGTTGTTGTTGCTGTTGTTGCTTTGTGTGTGTGTGTGTGTGTGTGTGTGTGTGTGTGTGTGTGTGTGTGTGTGTGTGTGTGTGTGTGGCCTCATTCCTGGCTGTTCCGGTAAGCGGTGTGACGTGTGTCTGGTAAATGATATCATGGATGTGAATCCCTACATGTCTTTCACATGAGTCTAACCATGTCTCTAGTCTGACAAAGACCTGCAGTGCCAGGCAGTTGTGTGGTTGAAGCAGTGGCCTTATTGAGAGTGGTGCAAAGTAAGTTGGTACATTTACTCAGACACTACTTGAAGGGACAGTTCACCCAAGAATCAAAAATACATTGCTCTGTGCAGAAGGAAGTGTGCATCTACTCATGGACGAGAGGCTCTTGCTTATGACAGCATGAGATGTGAACATTAATCAGCTCCTCCAGGATGTCGCGATAAGAACAATTAAAGCAAATTCAACCAATCATCTTGGATTCTGTGTGACCCTGCAGTTTTGTCCAATCACTGCAATTTGGAGTCATCAAACTCCCTACACTGTGAAGACGCAGACATATGAAACATAACGTCTATCATTTAGCAACAAAAATAACTGTTTTGCACTGTGTGCAATGTTGTGGTGGAACAGATACATCGACTGACGAACACTTTCCTAACATTGACTCAAAACACAGCCGGAGAATGAAACACATTAACAACAACAGGACAAATGACCATGACAAAGGCTGTTGCATCCAAATCTATTACATGTGCTTAAAGAATCAGAGTTGGATTCGATATACATGGACAGTGGTACCATTAGTGTAGTATAAATAATTTTATTCTTACTGAAACAAGTGAATTACACCCAAATACCAGAACGACTTTTTCAGTTTTCACGTTCCCACAATTTTGTTGCTAAAACAACAAAAACATAGCAACTACTTCACTACATTTCAGTGGGAAATACTGCACTTTTCACTCCACTGCTTTTATCTATCAACTATATAGACAGCAGCTAAGATTTTACATAAAAAACACATGATACATTCATAAAATGTAATAATTTGTTAAACATTAAATCGATGCTTCCTGACTTTTTTGTCTTGTGACCCCTGTAGTTTCTATAGTCAGGGCACCCTTGATCCACCTCATAATGTATAAGTTGATATGCAATAAGAGGTGAGAGGTACCAGCACATGAAAACAATGCTTCCTCAATACTGTTTGTGGAAAGACAACTCATTTAATTTGCATAAATATGTATAAATATCATAAATAATTCAGTTTTGGGGTTGCAGTCTGGTTTTATAAATAGAACCAGCTTTAATTTCCACATTAAATATTCTGCATGTTGTATAAACTAGAAGAAAACTTGTTTGTAACATTTTTAGTCTTTTCACACTTTTCTGCAACTCTTCTGTCCTTCAGAATGGGTGTCGAGGCCGAGCTGTTGAAACACTGATTCAGTGTTCAAGAAATAATTGTCCTCGCTGAAGAAGGCAGGACATGAGAGGGGGAAGCAGTTTTGAGGCTGCAGAGCTTCCCTTACTTGCAGCAATAGCTGATTAATTTATAGACAGAAAATGATCAGGAACTGTTGGATTAAAATCTTTTCATTTCATTTTAAAGCAAAAAATGTCCCAAATCCTCGTTTCAGCTTTTCAAATGTGAAACTAAAGTGCTTTGGCTTCATTTTTATTTCTTCCAGATATGTTATTGTGTGTTTACTGTTATGCACCAAACATCAAGGGAAATTCCTTGTAAGAGAGTCACATGTTTTCTTTTTCTCAGGCTCCGTCCCCCTCAGACATTGCGGTGTTGCCCTGTCAGAGCAGCCCAGAGGACTGTGGCAGTAATTCAGGGGACGGGACGGTCCACTCCTCATCCGGCAGGGGGAGTAACTCACGCTGGTCCACTCTGTCCTGGGACGCCCCCTCTGACCTGCTCTCTCCCCCAACACCAGACCCCAGTGGTATGGTCCATCTGGACACTGACTCCCGACCTAGTTCAGGTAAACACACACACACACCTACACACTCCTGTTCAGTGTGTGGTCCGCAGCACTGACCCGAACAGTGACCAACACACTGGTTTGTCACCTTCTGGTATCACTACAGCTCACCTTGTGTACGAGAAGTCTCATTAAACATTAACTGAACTCTTGTTACGTTTGTTGACCTGCACTTTGGGACTGGGCTCTGACTCATTTGTTTCTGTCTCGCTGTCAACTTTTCAACCTCTGTTGCTAAACTCTTATCCACTCTCATTGTGACTGCGGTCTCTGTGTCACTACACCCAGCGCTGACATTCCTCTCCCTGCTGTGCACTCACACACACCTTCTTTTAGACTGTTCTTTACTGTCTGAAAACTTGGCAAGTGATTGAACTCAAACCTAAAGACCTAAAGAAGTTAGGTCAACTTTTTATTCTTCCAAATCTTAAATTCTTCTTCACTGTGTTTTGTTAGGTTATGTTTATTGGCCTTTTTGTTCATTTTGAATAAACAGAACAAAAATTCACAAACGTCATCTCTTCCATCCCAAATAACAAAACGTTCTCGAAAATGAGAAATTTTGACAAACAATCATCAAATATAAGTAAGCAGATACTTAGACATAAGCAGGGCAGCAGTAGCTCAGTCAATAGAGACTTGGGTTGGGAACCAGAGGGCTGCCAGCTCAAGTACCTGTCAGGACCAAGCATGGAGTGTCGACTGACAGCTGGAGAGGTGCCAGGTCACCTCCTGGGCACCACCAAGGCACCAAACTGTTCAGGCTGCCTGTGTATATATGACAACAGGGTGTAAAAATTGACTCACCCTTAAGGGTTTAATCATGTTCTTCTCTTCTTCACAATTGAAAAAACAAAAATAAATATATAAAAATTAAAAAGAAAGAAAAAAAAGAATAAAAAAACAACATAGACCAACATGTGGTAAGTTTGATGAACGATTTAAAGGCATAAAAAAGGGGGATGGAGGGGTTTATGTCCCAAATATTAGTTTGTAGTGAAGATTTTTCTGACATTTTTGGAGCTACAGTCAGCGTTTACAGCTGTTGTGTTTTTGCACTGTGGTACCTTCATGTTAGTCAAACAGTGAGTCCAGCACTGTGACGTCTTTCTCCGGGAATTTATAGTGCTGAAGTTTGAGTTTCTGTCACTGAAGTCATTGTTGAGCTAGTTTTTACTGACCTTTTGACTACCAATGTCTCTTTATGTACATCCAAACTACATAAGACATAATTTCCTTCCCAGGAAATACCTACCACACAGAATATAAGGAGCAGTGAGCAACATGTATGATATTGTTGGATGTACTTTTGTCACCGTTGTTTTTTTGTAAAGACAATAGTTTAGCATCACAGAGAAGGTTTTATGTATTGAACCAGTTAGACTCAAACATCCATTACCAACCCCACTCCATCATTATCCCCCTGTGAGCTCACCACAGTTTATAGTGCTGTAGGGTGTGGCTTGCATTTTCAGATACAGAGCTCAAAATATTCAGATCTGTACTATTCCATGTAAAAAAAAAAAAAACATCGCTCATGAAATAAAATGAAATCAAATGAAACAAATTAATAGATAAAAGGCAGAATATGTCATGTTTTACAAGATTTTAAGTGCTGTTCATCCTTTAAGTGATTATTAGGCTTGATGATTTTAACCAACTAGTCGAAGAAGAGACAGAATAAATTCTTAAAGAAGGAAATAAGGGCTTGCCAGTGACTGAATAACTTTGCAGTGAGGTCTAAAAGACATTGTATCGCGTAACCAAGAGGCGCTAGATCAGGGCCGTCAAAGTCATTCTGCTTCACTCTGCCAGCATACAGCCCAATTTGATCTCACGTGGGCTGCACCTCTAAAACCACTGCAGAACAACCTATACATTACAACACCTCCAATTGTCTCCTGTTCTTTTAGTGTAAAGAAGTACTTTCTGAAAACATTAATCCATTTACAAGACAGATGATGGAACAGCCTGAGATACCTTAAGAAAATAAAACAGCGATATGTCTCAGTTTTTCCACAGTCGACTCATATGTGCATACATTTCCACTCCTTTGTGGTAATGCTGACATCATCACAGCAGTTATACCCTGACGTAGAGAACATTTACAAATCAAAGTTTTGGCAGTGCCTTATCAACGGGGTTTCACCAACATTGTTTTAAGATAGAAGTCTGGTACAGCTGCTGATTCACAATATTTTACAGTGTTTAATATCTTTAAATATATCCACAATAAATATTTATTCTTTTCTCAGAGAGCTGTATTCTGGTTAGGATTAAAAGTCTCTGAAGCAGCATTTCACCTGAAGTATTTACTCACTGTTGAACTTTCTCCTGAAACCTGGCACCTCTTAGCCTTCACTAGTGCATTAATACTAGGTGTGCAAAGTCACCCAGTGGGCTGTACGTTTGACACCCCTGGACTAGATGGTGATGTTTACAGATGTTTAAATTTTGTTAACATGAAATTAAGCCTGTGAGCAGGCCAACAAAGAATAAGAAGAAAACCAAAGCAGCAACAGCACGAAATATGAATTAATAATGGGCAGTGTATCACATCACAACCAGAGAGGACAAAGGACTCTAGGTGGCATCATCACATCAAATTAATTGTTGGATATTGTTTCCTAGATGTCAGCACGAGACTGAACTTCTTCTCCTCACTCTTGTTAAGGTTTCTATTCAGTGAGCGGGAGCTCTCTGTCGGACTCATGCTACTCTGTGTCCAGTGATGCTGCTCAGGGAGGATCAGCGCCACCGGCCAGACCTCTGAAGCTGTGGGAGCAGCTTCCTGTGTCGACTGACAACACTGACATCCTGTGGTCAGAGGCTGCAGTGCAGCAGCAGCAGCAGCAGCAGCAGCCTGCACTGCAGAGCAGCCAGGAAGACGCTGAACCAACAGAAGAGACACCAGCTTCAGGTGAGCTGGTGCAGACAGCAGAGCCATGTCTTGTTAGTCCATCCGTGTCATTATTAATTTGCAGTAGTTGGCTGAAGCTGGTTCAGAAAGGTCAACTGAAGATGGTTCATAGTAGTGCTCTGGCTATAAAAAGATTAATATATAAATATTTAAGGAATGATGATCTATAATAATTAACCATGTTTTGTCTGAAGTTTCTTCTTCTCTTGTCTCTTACAGTCCAAAGTGACATCGAAGTGACTGGTCTGAGCTTCCTGACAGACCTCTGCTCAGGACTTGGTGACTCCCTGATTGCTTCCCTCCTCCAGCTTCTCGACGCCACCTCCTCTTCCTCCACCTCCACCTCCACTTCCACCTCAACCCTCCCTCAAAACCCCCAGCTGGACCCTCGCTACTGCACGGACCTGGTGTCCCGTCGGACCAAAGAGGTGTACCCCTTCCCCAGCCCCCTGCATGCTGTTGCCCTCCAGAGCCCCCTCTTCACCTCCCAGAGCCAGGAGCAATCAGCGTCTCCGAGCCCTGAGGGTCTCCAACTAGATGAACCACAAGAATCCAGCACTGACCCAACTCTGCCGCTCCACCCTCACCAGCCCCCTGCCCAAGCTTCTCTCACCCAGCTGGAGCAGTACATCTCTCGACTGGCTCGCCAGTACCACAGTCGGGTAAACTCCTCCATCTCCGATCTCCCTTCAGCTGCCACCCCTGGTCAAGTCAGGCACAGAGGCCTTTGTACCCCTGGCAAAAGCCATGGTTCCACCCAGTCCCTTTCTGCCTTCGAGAGCCGCAGTACACCCTCCACCCTGCCGGGGGGCAGCATCACTCCCTGTAAGTCACTGCTGGGAAACTCTGCCAGAATCAGCCTCAGCACCACCGGGAAAAAAGCCACTAGGAATTCAATCAACCTGGGTAACCTTCCTTCAGCAACCGGAGAGGACTTGAACATAAACCTGCATCTCAACCTCAACTTAAACCTGACTCCAGGTTTGAATTCTAGCCAGGGACTGGTGGACACTCCCAAAAATGGCAGCTGTGGAGCTCTGAGGAGCGACTTCACTTCAGCTTCCACTGCTTCTGCTACATCACTCTCCACCGCTACACCCACCCCAGCACTTAGGGCTCGCCCTCGCATTTCAACATGTCCAAGCAGCCTGAGCCACCGCAGCTCCCTGGAGGTCACTTCAGCGTCTGGACCCAGTCCTGGATTCGGGTCCTCTAATTTCTGTCGTTCATTAGACTGGAGCAGTGGTGCTCCACCTGAGACTGGACCGTCAGCGTTTGGTACAAATTCTGGATCGGCTCCTGGGTCTCAGCGCAGTAGCTTGATCCAAGAGTCCAGCTCCAGTCCCAAGCTAAGCGAAGATTCCCCCATGGTGGGGGAGATCTCCCGCCTCTCTGGCCTCTCTCGGGCTGTTGTGGTGGGACTGATGGAACAAGGTGTGGAGCTGGATATTGACTGCTTCCAAACAGATACTGCAGGCGAGGTGAGGGGTCACAGTAAAACTCACCTGACACCCCAGATAGATCAGTCGCATGACTATACCAGACTGACTGACCTGAATCCCCAGAGACCAATACAGCTGTCTCTTAGCGTCACCCATTCTCCGCAGTCTCAGTCCAGCCTCACCCCTCCTCTCTCACACTCCAGCAGCCCCATACACCCTTATCAGTCCATCCATGTTGCCCCTTCTCACTACTCCTCACACTGCCACTACCAGCAGACCCCTTCCCCATCCGATCTACCCTCTTCTACAGCCTCCTCCCCTGCCTCCCGCCCAACTGTCAGGGGTCGCTCCCCTCCCCGACCTCTCCAGCCATCTCCTCTGGGTGCCACACCGCTTACTGTTTTCCGACGGGATGCGCCCTTCCAGTGCTCCCTGCCTCGCACCAATACAAGGAGCTCTCCTTTGGAGCACGGCGGCATCCAACACAGGGGTGGATCGCTTCGGCAGAGTGGGGGAGGAAGTGGGGGTAGCGGTGGTTGGAAGAGGGCAGAGGGGGAGGGGCTTTATAGAGGAAAGCACGCCTCCCACAAGTTGATCCGGGCAGCCACAGTTAGCAGCTACGCCAAGAGAGAGGACTATAGCTCCGTCTGGGCCGAGGAGCAGGAGAGGGAGCGGTCAGCAGCCCACACGCCCAAGAAGAACTCCAACAAGCTCTGGAGGGGCTTTGAGGGACGCCTTTGGAGCAAAGAGTCCGAAAGCGAAAGGGAGGAGATGGACAGAGCAGAGTATGGTTACGGATGGAGGAGGAACAGTGTTGGAAGCTGGAGGAGAGAGCACAGAAGGATGAAGGCTTCAACCAGCAGTAACGACAAGAGGCCGAAAGTAGAGAACTCCCCCATCTTCTCGAAGAAGAGGGGGAAGGAAGACGGGGAGAGACGCAGCACGAGCCTCAGGCTTTCCAGGAGGGCTTTGTTCAGGAGCGAGTCTCAAGGCCTGCTGGTGCCTCGTAACCACGGCGAGGAGCCCACAAGGCGGGCACACTGGGTCTCCTCGTTAGACGTGGGGCAAGGTGGCCTCAGCAAAGACGAAGGCCTCAGACTGCTGAGAGCAAAGGAGGAAGACAAACGCCTGTCCTCCACTGCCAGCCTCTTTAACCTCTCTCGCTCTCAGAGCCTGGAGGGCAGCTGCCACTCCCTCTCCCCTCTCTCCTCCCCTTCCTTCTCTCCATCCCCTCCTCCGCGGGCACCCCTCCAGCGCTCTCGATCACTGAGGGACTTGGGGAGGAGAGTGTTTGGCTCCATGAGGTCCCTGAGTCTCAAACGGAAGCCATCCAAGAAGTGACGCTTGTACAATAAATAAATGCATCTTCCATGTGTTACGTTCAAAGCACCAGTGACGGTTGGTATTATATTTCACGTAAAGGGAAGTGCCATCATTTTAATGCAATACTTCCTCCCCCAAATGACCATGTGTGTATCAATTACTCACCCAGTGTTACACTAAATTTGTGAAGCTTTTCTTTTCACATGCCTACAGTGAATAAAGAATCCAAAAACATTTAACAGCACAGCTATAGATAGGTTTCCATCAAACTTTAACCCATTTTTTTTTTAAAATCGGCAAAACAAAATGCGAATTTTTGCGTTTTTCAATCCACTACTAAATACTGGAAGCTGGTTCGTTGAGGTTAGCAGAAGGTGGCACTAATTGTCTGATCAAGTGTCAAGTGCCAGTCGAACTTAAGACGAAAGAAAACAGTTGATATGCAGTATATATAATAAAGGAGAGCACATTGGACAATTGAAATAGAGTTTTGAACAGCTCATAGTACAGCTATGTGCTCCTGGAAGAGTTCTGGTAACTGTCCTGAGTACATAAGGGTGTTAAAAGCCTCCAGCAATAACAAGGACAGCTTGCAGAGGCCTATGCCATGATAGTACGTCATGACTGTGCATCATCATTTATTCACTTGGTCTGTTTCCACTGCACTTAGTTGCCTTTTCCTTTTATCGACACACAAACTTTTCACCTCATCCAAGCTTTTTGTGAGATTTTTTAAATATTTGCTTTTTCCACTCATGTCGCAAATTTAAAATGCGCATAAAAAGAAGCGGATGGAAACACACCTTATATCAAAACATCCATTTATAAACTGTCACACACGTTGTGCAGTATAACCCAAGTGTCATTTATGCAGTCGTATGCTCAGTACTCCCTAAACAGACAGCCCTTCCTGATGGGGAACTGAACTGAGAGTGAGACATGCCTGTACTCTACAAAGCCAGACTCCATTGACAAAAACAGTGATTTTACCTCGCTGAACACAGGAGCTGCTGCCTCCATTAGTAATGTTTGTGTTATTATGTGACCTTGGTGTTTGAAAGGGTTAGTTGGGATTCAGCAAAGTCACACAACAACACAAACAAACTACCATTTAAGGCGACAGTAGACCAGCAGCTCCTGTGGTCAGCGAGGTAAAATTACTGTTGTAGCGAGGTGCTGATCAGTGGCAGTTTGTTGAAGGCCTCTCGATTGTTTTTTGCTCACACTAAAGGTGCAGCATGATTGTCTAATCACTTTCAGCTGTGTGACGAGGGTGTGTCCTATTCAGATCAGTGTGCCTCTGTATGACTGCTGATTTTGGAGAAGGACTGAGGGCCCAAATATTATCTGAATAAAAGAGAAATGCACATGGAGCCAAAAACGTGTTTCCTTCTTTTAAAATTACCGTTTTTGTCAAAGGAGTCTGGCTTTAAAGAGAGCACTGCTACATTTCACAACTGGATAAATGAGACTTGGATTATACTCCACAAGTTGTGTCAGAGTTTATTAACAGATGTTTTTACATATATGTTTTGCGGTTGTTAAACATGGACCCCTATAACTTTAATTCATCAAGAATTTTCTCCTTTTTTGGATTCTTCGTTCATCGGCGGCGAAGTTTTCTTCACGTATTGAACGTAACACAGGGTGAGTACTTGTTACACTAATAGACATTTGGGGAAGTGAAGTATTCCTTTAAAGCTTCTGATTGATCAGACAGATACACTGGTTTAATAATACTGGCCATAAGATATCTGCCAGTTCTTTCATCCACTACTAATACGATGGAAGCTCCTCTCAGGCACATAGTCTGTAAAACCTGCTATTAATTTTGCTCTTGGCTCACGTCATTCATCTTAGTAATGTTTTTGTAAATTTTTAAAGGCATAGACACTTTTTATAGCCTCCCCAAAAAAGGTTCTGCAGTGTAATCACAATGCTTTGCAGCCAATTGGTCTCACTGTCTCCCAGAGTCATTCCTCACTGACAATGTTTTCTTGCAAATTGTACGCTGGGGATGTCACAAAACCAGAATTTTACACTTGGATGGAATACTAGCATAACAACAACAATATTCAATACTACGGCTTTTCTTTCCTGTTGTTTCATCTGTGCAGGCTTGTGTTGAAAATCTGATTGTAGATCTGTTTTAATTTTATAGCTTTGTGCTTCAGTTACTATTGAATATAATAATCAACAAAGATCATATCGTTTCAAACGTCATCTTGAAAAAGTCTATGTATCGATACCTTCGACAACCTTACTGTTCACCCTACAATAGCAGGCAACAGCACTGAAGGGTGCAGCGTGACCCACGGAGAAATGTCAGTGAAGGAAACATGGGTGACAACTTAATTTAAGGGTGAATCATTCCTTTTAGGGGCTGCAAAGAACTACAAACCTTTAAAAAAAAAAAACGTAGTGTGGGTTTAAGTGGAGTTTTTCATGGTGTGAATGCCGTTTTAAAGGATTTAATATCTAAACAGAACACTATTCTGGGCTGAGGAGCAGCCAAATATAAAGATATTGAATATGAACTCATGATATTGGCTCTGAGCAGAATCCTCCTGTAACCATGAGTATGAATGTGAATGTGTATACTCCCCCCTCTGCATGCTGCTCTGTGACTTGTTCAGTGATTATAGCTATTGTGAGAATGTGATATTCCTCTTTGTTTATGGGCGACAGTGCCTCTGAAGTACAATCACATTGGCCAGATAATGACCAAAACCAAGCAAATACTCTTTAACTTGATATTGTGCTCAGGATTTTCAAATAAATATTGAATGATTAAAAAATATTGATGAGTTATTTGAGACAAAATGTGGCTTCTCATGGCTTATGATTAATAAAAGGAACCTATGACTCAACTTGTGCTGTGCCTGAAATACCCACATTTATATATACACATGTATCTGTGACAATCAAATGCGTTTGTGAAAGAGACATCAGAGCTCAGGGGTTATTTATAAAAAAATATTTTACTTGAAAACTCATGAAATCAACATTCACAGACCAGACACCTGCAATCATGAAGGCATAACCAGAACTTTGAGTAGTGCATGGAGAGTGTCACTTTAGCTTTAAGAGGCATTTCTGTGAGATACCCAAACTGAATTACAGCTTTGCTTCCATGTTGCTAGGAAACTAACTTTCCCGTCTTCTCGTTTCTATTTTCAGCAGCGACATCTTTAGTACCCTATTGACCGCTTCCCGGTATTCTGGATAAATTACAATTCTTATTTCCTATGCTCACCTCCTAAACACCCAAAGGAGACAAAATAAAATGATTAAAGATGTGAGAACATTCTTCAGTTGGTTCGTGATCAGCTGATTTGAACACAGTCTCTGTCAGTTTGAGGCTTCATTTGGCACGTTGAGCCGAAGAGCTCAGACTCCCTCACTGGCTCTGTTGGTTTGGTTAATCTCTTCTCCGGAGCCGCTCTTCAGGCTGAGGGAAAACATGCCTCGGTACATGGCCCGCTCTTTCTGCAAGTCCCGACTGAGTTTCTCCTCAGCTCGCTGCAGGTGCTTCCTCACGTTGGCATCTGAGACAGAAAAATGAGGAAGTTTAATTTTGGAAAGTCATACCTTCCTTTATCCCACAGGTGTTCAAATATGGAGAGAATCTGCTGAATTATCCTAGAGACATTACACGTATGGATTTATCCAGCAACTCTGTGAAAGAGCCAAATGTCCTTGAGTGAAAATCAGCATAGTGCAAACAAAAAGTCACACTGTTGGTCTTTTAAAAAGGAACAGAAAGTAATGAAGTAACGGGTAAATCAGTCCATAAAATAGAAACACAGATTGCAATCTGGTCTTTTTACAGAGCATCAAATATTTTATCTTAAAGACCTTAAACACAGGATGCATTCAAAGTTGCGTCTTTGGGACGCCCTCTGACTCAGCCTTAATTGTACCAATTAGGCTGCCTTCCCTGTCTTTCTCTCTCACTGTCAAATAAAGCAGAAATGCCAAAACGCATGTTACTTACACGCTTTTTCCCACCAATATTAGCGGGTATATGCGTGTTTTTTAAACGTAGAAAACCCTTATAAAACAGACGATAGACTCCTGTCCCACTGCCAGTACACAAGTATGCTATGATTCTTTTTCTTTTCTTTTTTTTTTTTTTACTTGTGTGTCATGTTCAGAGCCATGAATGCCTGGAAACAGGGTGGCAAACAGTAGAAAGCAGCATGGAGGCCAGTGAAGATGTTAACAGTGGTTATTTCCTCTCTTTCTCACTCATTCATGTTTGAGCATTGCTTGGACTGAGATGGATGGAATTTGTGGCAACAAATCATTGCATCATGGAAAGGATTGAAAATTTGCGCCTCCACCTTGGTGTCGTATTTCCTTTGCTGCCAATCACAGCTACAGCTGATAAATACCTGTTACTACTGCAGTAATCTGCCTAGGAGTGAATGCTGACTGTAGTCTCTCCAATTACACAGAAAGCCAGATGTTAGTGGGTGTTAGTATGTTTTCTGGCCAGTGAGAACGGAACTCTGTCATCGACCAACAGCTGTGCTCTCTCCAGCACCAAACAGGAAGCAGCAAACATTGAGGAAAATCAGGGGAGGAATCTTTCAGTACTCATTTGATTTAAATATCCGTCTAAAATGATCTATGAAAGCACAACATAACAGATGATAGCCTAAGCTTTCTGCGGATGACCCCTGTGTTCTTCTCTTACCATTGGGCTGCTCTCTGCAGGCCTCAGCAAGGTACTGTTTGGCAGTCTCTGCATCTCCCATCTCCAGAGTAGCTACTCCTGCCCTGTACAGTGCTTTGACATCACCTGGTCGCCACTGCAGCACCCGCAGGCTGTAGTCCCGCACACGAGAATAGTCAACACTCTGTCTCTGCAGCAAACAGGCTGAAAGAGATATATTTGTGCATATATATGACTGTACGTACTTTACCCAGCTGTCAGTTACCCTCATAAGCCAATTAATGAAAAAGCTCTCTCTTGAGGAAAGTCACCTCTTTGGAGCGTCACTGAATTGTAGAGGTATTTGTTGGTTGGGCATTTTCTTATTGAAATGATTAAACTAGCATGAAGCAACTTTACTGATACTCAAAATAGTTTAGATAGTAGATTCAACAGATATATTTATCTTGCATGACTTTGCATAGTACCAGCTAAGTTGTTGTAGCAGTCCACTTGTGTGTTTCTCAGTACAGCCTCCTGTTCAGGTGTGAGAGCAGGTCTCTCAGGTCCAAACCCTTTCACTGGCTTCATCACATCAGAGTCGAGGCCTCTGAGGACCAGCAGAGCTCGGTGGTATCGCCCGATGGCTGAGCGAATGTTCTTCTCTCGGTAGAAAGCATTTCCTTCTGTTTTCAGCTGGGCTGCTTCCTCCAGTGAAGTCCACACCGGCTTTGCAGGAGTCCATCGGCATCCAGAAAAGCTCGGCTCTGGTGCTGCCGCTGCCCCCTGCACGTCCATACTGTCATCTCCTCCTCCAGCCTCCATGTCTGCAGTGGAGCTAGTTAGCTGTTGAAATTGATAAGTACACACGTTTAAGTTTAAGTGACCTTGTCAAATGTACACTAGGCCTGTCACAATAATTATGTTATCGACTCACTGAGGTCAGCAAAAATGATCAAGGCCATGTCCACGCTGCCAATTGTGTTACATAAGAATGTCACCAAAATTTAAGCCATCATGACGCCAGAAAATTCACTCCAGAAACATCACTTGTGTAATGTCAGATGAGGCTAAGGACTCTGAATCTTACTCAGAAAGATAGTGTTAAAAAATGGAGACTAATATATGTCTCGACGTGATTCTTGATTACAATCTAAGCTTCAAGTCCCACATTAACAAGGTGACGAAAACATAATTTTCAGGTTTTAGGTTCTGAAACATAGTTCAGGTACGACCATTTCTAAATGAAGGAGATGCCAAGAAATTGATTCATGCCTTTATTTCAAGCTGACTCGACTTCTGTAAGGCACTTTTTACCGGCCTCTTAAAATACACCACAGAGAGACTTCAGCTCGTTCAAAACTCTGCAGCTCAGCTACTGACCAGAGCCAAGAGGTCTGAGCTGCTCTGCACTGACTTCCTGTTACATTTAGAATTGATTTTAAGCTCCTCTACCTTTTATACAAAGCTCTAAAGAGCTATTGCTAACTCCCTTGTTCACTATTTGCCTCCAAGAACACTGCGATTATCTGCTGCTGGTTTATTGGAGGTTCCCAGCAACAGCCGGAAGCAGATCAGGGATGCAGCCTTTGTCGATTACACTCCAAAGATATGGAACACACTACCTGCAGATATTTGGGCGGCCAGCTTGCTAAATGTTTTTTAAAAGAAATCTAAAAACGTATCTGTTCACTTTGGCATTTAACTAGCTCTGAACGCTTCACGCTGCTGCAACTCTTTAAAAACATACTTTATTTTATGATTTATAGTTTTACAATTCTAGGATTTTATGCATCAGTTATTGTTTTATGTTCATTCTATTTTCAGTGCTTATAATGCCCTCACTGCCCTTTTGTATGAAAGGTACTATATAAATAAAGATTATTACTATTGTAAGTGATTGAACCAGTCTTTGAGATCTATCCAGAATAATTGTATACACAGTCATTCATAAAACAAATGGCAAATAGTTTCAATTTCATAATTACAAAACACATTTCTCGTCGCTTTCATCTCTAAATCTGGTTTTCAGGATAAATCAGATGTATAATTTCAAATGAGACCTCTCTGATTTTGTTGGTGACACAATATTTCTTGTCAAAGTTTCAGACTGACTTCCATTTAATATTTACAAGTCTAGAGTACCAAAATATCTTGGCAGGGGGAATCGTGGACATCTGGCAAAGTCTCCTAAGATGACTACTGGTACATTTTTTGTCTGTGATGCATCCACCATCTTACATAAACATGTATGTGGAGGAAAATGTGTTTACAATTTATCAACCAGTATAATAATACTTGTGTAGGGTGGATAGCTTTGCAGGAATCCTATTAATCCTATTAATAAACTGCAGATGGTGGAAAGTTATCTTCCGTCGCCATGTTGGAGTCCAGAGCAGAGTCAGGCTGTGACAGTACGCAAAACTCATTTGTAACGTTCATTTAACGGACTTTACCGACATTTATTTGACGTTACAGCAGCGTTAACGCTTTTTTTTTAGCTAACGTTACAGCTAACCGAGCTAGCAAAGCTACCATGCTAACTTCACCTGCTCACACAGCAGCTAAGGCTCATACTGTTTGATTCAGTATGTCTAGACATTTTAACGGTGTGGTATGTTACAGTGTGATGGATGAACTGCTCACCTGATCCATCAGTGGAAGATAATCACAGGGAAGCTACTTCTTCTTAAGGTTGACAGCCATGCTGCTGCTGCTGCTGCTGCTGCACCACAGTGCTGTACGGACACTTCCTTGTTTTCTTTAGAAGAGGTCAAAACTTCAACTTCATGCAGCGCTACTGCCCCCACAAGGCCCAACCAGGAACTACACCAACACAAATACCATAACACAGCAACAGTTTGGTGAGTAGAAGATGAACTGATCTCCAAAAGACATGAAGTTAAAGAGGAAACAGTCTCCTTTTAAAACATTTTATGCAAGATTAATGATTTTATTTAAAAATAAAAGGGGCACCATGCAAACGCTCTCAGCTTTTACCACAGACCTTAATAAATGGTAAATAAACTGCTCTTATATAGCGTCTGTCTAGTCTTTCGACCACTCAAAGCGCTCACTGTGTCACATTAACTCATTCACACACTGGTGGCTGAGGCTACGATACATGGTGCCACCTGCTATTCAGTAAACTTTTCACAAGTTCTCACACACCAATGGAGCTGCAATTCTGTGGTTCAGTGTCTTGCCCAAGGATACTTCTACATGCGGACTGGGGCTATGGCTTGTTCATAATCAACATTAGAAAAGACCAGATGATGCAAGTGGCAAAGCTTTATAAATACTCTGACTCTTGAAACCTTGTCCCAACAATCAGCAGCCATGGGCTCACCTAAACAGCTGAACAGCACTCTGAAAACTAAGATAACCGATGCACAATGCAGGAGAAGGTTATAAGAAGATAGCAAAGCTTTAGCTGTTTCCTTAGTCTGTAATAGTTACAGCTAGAAGTGGCAGTTAACAGGAACTGTAGAGATCAAGTTGAGGTCTGCAAAAGACCTGCAGAAAGATTTATCAGACTGTGGAGTGGTGGTGCACTGTTCTATTGTGCAGCAACACCTGAACAAATATGACCTTCATGGAAGACTCATCAGAAGAAAAAACCTTTCCTGTGTCCTCATCATAAAATTCAGAGTCAGATGTTTTCAAAGGATCATCCAAACAAGCCTGATGCTTTTCTGAAACAAGTCATTTGGACTGATGCGTTAAAATATAACTCTCTGGCCGCAATAAGCAAAGGTGTGTTTGGAGAAAAAAAATTTCGCCCAGGAGAATTTTTTTTTTAATTGGACCACACAGAGAACAGTTTGTTTGTTTTTTATGACAAATTTTTATGACACAATGTATGCCATTAAAATAAATGGTATGCTGGAGGGCAAATACCTGTGCATCCATCCACCTGTCTATCCACATTTTCATTTATTCACCTCCAGGCTTATTTGGGCTTTTATTTATAGTTCAACACAAAAATTCATCAGTACCAGAAACAAAGTCAATGGACTCTGTTTATTCAACCCACATCAGACAGAATAAAAGAAATTAGATTGAAGCACAGTGGTCTTAGAAAGTAAAATACTGCACCTTTAAGAAATACTCTGTTACAAGTAAAATTAAAAAAAAGTAATTGCAGAAAAAGTACAAAAGTATTACCATCAAAATATCCCTCAAATACCAAAAGGAAAAGTTGTCATGCAGACTGACCATTTTAGAGGAATGCATTTCTATCTATTATAATTACTGATGCATTAATGTGTTCATCACTTTAATGTTGCAGCTGGTAAACAATGGTAAGTTTAATTACTTTGCATACTGCTGGGATGCTTGTGAATTTCCCCTTGGGATCAATAAAGTCTCATCTTAATCGTTAATGATACATAATAATGCACCTCAAACTACCTAAGTAAATAAAATTAGGGTACTTTCAGACATTGAGTTCGCTTGCTTTGGTCCGAATCAGTGACTCATTTTCTTACAAAGTTGCATAATTGCCTAGAGTTGGTTTGTGTTCTCACGGCAGCATTTACAAGCGGACCAGATAAAATGCCTTGTGTGAGAAAGCTGCTCTTGATTTTTCAGAATTTCCATGTGGGCAAAAATCTAGGAAGTGAACAAAAAGTTGAAGAAGAGTACACTTGCAAGATAAATGTGACACTTTCTAACGTCACAATGGAGGGACAACTACGCAGGTTGATTTTAGCGCTGCTCATCGTGGACTATATTGCTGTCATTGTTCATTTTAGTCAAACCATACAGTTTGAAAACGAGGCGCGGCTCCAACTAGAAAACAATGATTTGATGCTTTGGATGTGCTGAATGTGCATATTAAGGCAGTACAGGAGGAGGCGCACATTAATAATCCTCCAGGACTGTAACATGCTCATGTTTAACCCAAACAATGTGTCATGTGACTGCAGTTGGTTCAGATCGAGGTCGGAACACGTTCTGACCGCAAACAAACCGTGCAAGAGTTCGTTTGTAACTGGTCTCGGTCCAGTTGTTTTGTTGTGAATCCAAGTGCGACTGCTGTGTTCTCACCTGCCCAAATGAACCACACTTAGGGAGCAAACGAACTTGAGTTTGATTGAAACGAACCAAACAGGGCAGGTGTAAAAACACCCGTTACTTTCCATCACTGCCAAAGCAGTTATTATAAATTCACTGAAACATCCACTTTTTAAAAGTGATGAACACTTAAGATTAAATATTTGGTATAAAAATAGAGATATGATAATAAAGCAACATACAAAACATGTTAGCATCCCATTAAATCGTGTCTTTCAAGCCCGCTGATTTGTGTTCAGCATTAATTCAGACTCATTCTGAACCTCAGGTTTATCCTCCTCATCTGTTCTGGTGATGCCATTGCTCATTAGCGTTAGGTTCTGTGATGGTTTGTGGGTTTTCACTTTAAATACATCCCATCTCTCAGGAATCAGTCCTTTGTTGAAGAGCTGTGAAGCCAGGTAGGAGAACAACAAAATGGCAAACAGGTTGAACAACATGCAGATAGTCTGAACCGGAGCGTGCTGTACATATATGCCATCCTCGAGAGTGCAACCTGGGAAGTGGAGAACAATAGGCAACCCTATTGATGGCTCACCGCTCAGCACTCTCAACAACACGACAACAAGCAAGCCCATGATGGAGCCGTAGCCATTGGAGATGTCAAAGTAGAGGACACAGATGAGTTGAGGGAACATGATGGTGTAGGTTATGCCTGAGCCCAGGATCCAGAAAGTCATAATGCTGTTGTGTAGGATGGTGAGCGCTGTGCCAGCTACGCCCACTACCACCACAGTGACACGGATTACCCACTGGAGCTCCCTATCTGAAGCCTGCAGCGGAAAAAAAGTCTGTAAGCTTAAACATCAAAGAAAGGTCAAGACAAGTCTACTCTTCCTCTTGGGTCCCCTCTTACCTTGGTCCTTAGCATGCTCTTGTAGATGTTGGAAGTGAAGATGGAGGCGGCTGACAACAGAGCAGAGTCTGTTGATGACATCACGGCAGCAGCGATAGCTCCGATACCGATAATGGAGATGTATTGTGGGGTGAGGTACTGCAGAGCAATGGGCAGAACTTGGCCAGCCTCTCCACGCTCATAAGGGGACAGGGAGCCGTACCCGGTCATGTTCCAGTCTGCCACCAAAAATGTGACATGAAATGGCATAGTCTCTCTATGGTTTTCTGTTTAATTCTACTGGTGTACCTGTTGATGCTGCGGCTGCTCCAATCAGTGCAGATGGGATTCCGAGTATGAACACGATGGGAGCTGCAATAAAACAGGTGATCCTGGCAGTGGCTGACGAAGCAGCTGACAGGGTCCTTTGGTGGAAGTCCTGATATCCAAGGTTACCCAGAGACTTAGGAAAAATAAATAAAAGCCACTGTTACACTCTGTACTTTCTGGACAACAATGGAAATAAGTCCTGTGTGCAGCATCCTGACCTCAAGCAGATGTGTATCTTTCACGATGTATCATCAAGTGAAGTTATGCAGGTTAGGTTTTGGGAGGTATGGTTACGTAGGTTAGGATTGGGCAAGTGAAGTTATGTGGGTTAGGATTAGGGAAGTAAAGTGACGTAGGTTAGGTTTGGGCAAGTAAAGTTATGTGGGTTAGGATTAGGGAAGTAAAGTGACGTAGGTTAGGTTTTGCGAAGTAAAGTTACGTAGGTTAGGTTTTGCAAAGTAAAGTTATGTAGGTTAGGTTTAGGCAAATAAAGTTGTGCATGTTAGGTTTGGGCAAGTAAAGTTACGTAGGTTAGGTTTTGCGAAGTAACGTTACGTAGGTTAGGTGTGGGCAAGGAAAGTTACGTAGGTTAGGTTTAGGCAAGTAAAGTTACGTAGGTTAGGTTTTGCGAAGTAAAGCTACGTAGGTTTAGATGTGGGCAAGTAAAGTTACGTAGGTTAGGTTTGGGCAAGTAAAGTTACGTAGGTTAGGTTTTGCGAAGTAAAGTTATGTAGGTTAGGTTTTGCGAAGTAAAGTTACGTAGGTTACGTTTGGGCAAGTAAAGTTACGTAGGTTAGGTTTACTTTTGTATAAACTTTCGCATGACAGTCAGAGTTCCCTTAATTGATTTGTTACTATTGTGTATTCTCATTTAAGACATTTTTCATTTATGCTTATCTTGCCTTAGCTTAGAGTGTGGTATAAGGGATTTTTGCCTCATCATATAGAGGTTTTTCCCTTATTAGGTAGTGTAGCTAGATGGTCAAGTCTTTTACCTTCTCCTTCGTTAACAGGGAGGGGGATGTTTGGCTTGTCCATGCTTATGGCCTGTGACTTCTGCCTGGGTTTTCATCTCCCATGTTGGAGGCTGGTGATACTGGCGTTTGGTTGGAGGCTGGTGATACTGGCGTTTGGCTGGTACGGGTGGAACTCGTAAGACATAAGGTAGTAAGATAATTTTCCGTGCTTATGGTTTAGCATGGGAATGCTAAAAAGGGTGGAATGTGATGGAAAATTCTGGTATTTGGTAATGCTATGATGTACGATGTGTGTTGCTCATTTAACCCCTACTGTGACAGCAGTGAGAGACACCAAGGTCACGAGCCAGGGAGGCTCAGACACCAAGATTATGAGCCAGGGAGGACACCAAGTGTCCTTGTTAGGCGCCACATATTTTGACTGTTGATGTGCATGTGTTTTGGGGAACTATAAAGATAGCAGGGCGAGAGGACTTGCTAGGCACTCGTTCACTGACTGACTGTTCATGCGGTTGTATGTGTGAGTGTCTCCATTCATGAATGCTTATTAAAACTCAAGAAAGACAGCCGACATGTGAAGACTTTTTCTTTAAACTGTTAATTAAATAGTAGTTTTGCCACCACAAGTTACATAGGCTAGGTGTGGGCAAGTAAAGGTATGTAGGTTACGTTTGGGCAAGTAAAGTTAGGTAGGTTAGGTTTAAGGATGTAAAGTTACATAGGTTAAGTGTGGGCAAGTAAAGATACGTAGGTTAGGTTTTGGGAAGTAAAGTTATGTAGGTTAGATTAGGTAAGTGAGGTTATGTAGGTTAGGTTTAAGGAAGTAAAGTTTCGTAAATTAGGTTTAGGCATAGAAAGGTATGTAGGTTAGGTTTAGGCAAATGTAGGTTTACACAGGTGCATTGTATTCTCTATTCTTGGTCACCTTTGTGCATTTCAAATGTAAAAATAAAAATAAAAAGAATTTTAAAAAAATCAGGCACACATGCTTTTTTTAAAGGTATGGTCACATCACACTTTTGTCCTAAAAATTTTGGCTCATGTCCTCTGTCAGCCAATAGAAATGCTGATGCGCATGTTTGAAAGTGTGACATATCAAAATGTAGTCCTTACCAGTATTAAGAAATTATCAATCCACCTCCATGCTCTTTCCCCGTCCACTGAACCAATCCAGGGGGCCTGGTAGGTGAAGTTGAAGGCAGTCTTGGTGATGTCGGTTAAATGGGGGTTCACAAGGACGAAGGGGACGCATAACCACTGCAGAAAAGACAGTGAACCACTGACTTTAACATTTCAAACATGTGCGTTCATCTGATGAAGTAAGTTTGCGTGTCAGACTATCCATTCTGGTATGTTCTGTTTGTTTATAAAGCACTGAATGGTTTAGGGCTAAAATACATGCCCGATCTTCTGCTGCATAGAGTGGTGCAGGATAAGTCCTAAAACCTGGAAATGGGTTAGCATTTTAGCGCTCCTGGTTCCCTCGTTTTGAAGTCAATGTTGTTGTTGTTTTAAACGTCTGTGGTTAAGATATTGTCATGTTTTTCTTCTATGACATAAAATATATTAGCAAATACCCCACTCGTGAATTTTTTAAGGTTTTGATTGTTTTAAAAAAGGCAGCTGCTAACAAGTGGCTGAACAGATAAAGTAAAGTCATACAGTTATGTACTTGTTGTGGTGCTGAGATTGAAGTCATGTGACTGTGGTGTACTTCTTTATAACGTTAACGTTTTACTTCTTATGACTGCATTTATGCTTCAGTAATCATAAAACTGGTGTTCTTTGGTGTTCTCTTTACTTTCTGCAATCGTCTGTCCCCAAAGTCAAAACTAAACATGGGGTAGCAGCGCACAGTTTTATGGAGAAGAGATCTGAAACAAAAGCAAACAATTATTTGTTTCTCACACTGCACTGCACTGTACTGTAGTGCTTTAGTCACTTTTTTCCATGGCAATTTAATACAATTTGGCAAAATATAAAATAGCCACAGTTGTTAAGCTACAAAATATCACGCTGTTCTGCACTGACATGTGACTTCAAGGTATTCATTAACCCACCACCCTATTAACCAATTCTCTCTTTAAAGGAATACTTCACCCAAAAAACGACCATCTATACATCAACCACTCCCCCATGTTCGGTTGAATTCCCCAAGAAAGTTTTTCTCGTACACCAAATCCAAAGAATTGAGAAAATTCTTGACGAACTGAGGCTTTCTACTTCTTGCGATTGCATTTGCACTTCAGAAATCAAAAGTGATGTTCAAAGGGCCTTTTGTTGACTCAGTCAGTCAGTCATTTCTTACACTGCACTGTACTGTTTTATTGTTGTATTTTACACCTGTCTTGTTTTATTTCAGCTCATTTTTATTGTGTATTCTCTTGGCGCTTTAACGCTTCCGCGCTTTTAAACTGTATTTAAATGCCCTTTGTATCTGGAGCACTTTGAATTGCCCTGTTGCTCTCATTTATTATAAACCTGCCTTGTCTTGAAGGTGTGATGAGCAGATGTTTATGGGACTGGCTGGATACCTTGGCGAGGCACCACAGAGAAATTCAATAAGATATAAGAACAAAGGTTACGATACTGTATCCCTAGGCTCCACCCTCTACTGGACTCCATGGTGATGTTTTCCTCTAATCAGAAGCACTTGTACGCCCCCTGATTCGTGTTGTCAATGGAGGAAAAGTTTTCTTGAATCATGTGCAGTTCGGGTACACAGCAGGGCATTCTATAACAAGCTTCACGATGCTTTAGCTGAATGTCGGAAGAAATTATCTTTAATGTGAGGAAGGAACACACCAAACTGAAGAATATGAGGGTTAGCTGTATGATGTCTGTGTAGGCGACCGAGTAGAGGCCTCCCAGAAGTGTGTAGATGATGGCTACTGCGGCAGAGATCCAAATGCAAACCGTATAGGGCAAATCCAGGATTACACTCATTGTTGCACCTATAAAAGATAACACAACCACATACATGCAGACTTACATACACATTTTATACATTTCTAAATAATTGCTCATTCTGTTTAACTTAATTTATTGATTGGTTACTCGTATTGTAGTACTTCATGACAGAGATCAGTGTGTAACTGTGAAATCTTTTTATCCTATCATGAAACATGTTTCAGCATCTCTGCCCCAAACACAAGACGCTTGTTTCTTTCCTGTAAGTGCGTAACACCAGGTGTGTCAGTTTTCTGGTAGTGATTAAATGCAGGTTTGTTACATGTTTCAGATTAATCATAATTATGATTTAATGGATCGTGAATGTTTGTCATGGTGCAATAAGCATAGAACGGTTCCATTGGTACCATCCACAACTTTTCACTGTGTAAAGAGAAAAAAAGCGTACCGAACTGAACTGTGCCGTACTGCTCGGTGGAAACAGGGCTTTAGAGAAAACCAACGTCAGTGTGACTTACCTAATCCAATCAGAGTTCCCGTAACCCAGATGATGTCAGAGATCAGCAGTGCCACAGACAGAACTCCACTTATACTGTTTCCATACTTGATCTGGAACGGGTCCATCATTGTCACATATCTTTTGTCTCTCATCTTCTTAGCGAAGAAAAGTCCACCTAAAGAATTTCATCACGAACAATGACCTTCTATTTCACTTGCCATACAGAACTGTTTAACAACGAAACCTAAATATCTACAAGGTCATCTCGTAGTATCTTAATCTTTAGACACCTGGAGCCTCCTCATGTGTGTACATACAGACCCTGAAGGACTCTGACGCCTTTAAAAACTTTTTAAAAATCCTAGCACGAGCAACAGCCATCCCACTTTACTGCATCTTTACATGATAAAGGACAAATTACTGCACTTTACGCCCCCAGGTTTCTTTTTCATTGCCAAATTTGTAGTCTTCTCTCTTGTTTGAATTTATCAGACTTTACACAGGAGCCACAAAAGGATTAACTTTCCTTATAGCATATACAGTAGTGTGTAAATTCATGTGTAACTTGGTGAAGTTCCTCTTTAACATACATTCAAATGGTGCTCATAGCCTCAAGTAGATGTCTTACACAGACCTGTCCGACCATCACCAGTCAAACCATTAACTGTTTAAGTGAACCAAAATAATCATAAAGATTAACAACAAGGAAAGGACATAATTATAACAATAACAATGGAGAAAAATGCATATGTAATTTTGCTGTCATGGATATAACATGTTAGGATCTATAATCTATAACTTAAAAGTTAAAACTACATGCATTTCAAGTAACAACAGAAGAGCCCGTATCTGACAAGCTCAGCAAATGGTGTTTTATTTTTATCTCCATGGTAAGTGATGTATATGCAAGAGGGGCAAAGTCCAGGACACGCTGTAACAAAGTCCTAGCAAACTGCCTGCAGCAGTACATACTTTGAAAGGGCAGCTGCAGTACCTTCTGACAGTAAAAAGAAGCATGTGATTCAGAGCACAGCTTTAATCTCTGCTACAAACTCTGACTGAGAAAAGTTCAATATTTCAGATTTTTACATATTTGTTCAACTGTGACATCATACTGAAGGACAGTGTGGTATCACAAATGCCCCTCAATACGTCTCAAATTGGAAAAAATAATTATATCAATTTGAGTAAACAAACTAAACACATGACGCTTATTATGATACCTGGAAATACTGTCTTACCAATGATGAAAGACGAGGCTGCTGTCACAGGTATGACAGCCCACGTCAGTCCCATGGTTGGAGTGTACACTGCCTCTGTCATACCGACGATGTAGCCTCCTCCAACAAATGTAGCTGTAGGAAGCACGCACAAACATAAACACAAACACACCTACTGTATATATATATACTGTGTATATATACATATTGCAACAGGAAACAGACCAGGCAATGCTACAATAATCACACATGTCAAATACTTTTTGATTAATTAATTTTGTATATGTAATGAATTCAGAGGTATTTTTGTAGGTGTATGACAGTTTAAATTTAAATATTGGTGTTTGTTATTGTTTATGATATTATTTAGGCTTTTTGTGATCATGTTGATGAGGGAAGTAGGTCACATGGATATGGGCGGGGATATTAGGTTAACATAGGCACCTGCTCACCTCTCATTTAAAATTTAAATTTGGCAAAAATATAAAACAATTGCATAGACTTTTTTCAACTCCAGGATTTCATCCTCAACTTTTGTGGTCATTTCCGCCATTTTCTGCAAGTCACTCAGGTTGGACTGACTGGTGGAAGGAGGAACGCCCCCAGGTGTTTTTTCATCTTCAAAGGGAGTGGAGGAAAAATATTTGTATAGCTGTTTTAGTGTTTTATGTCTTATGTTTGTATGTTTATGTTCAGCACTTTGTTGTTTTTAAAGTGCTCTATAAATAAAGCTGAGTTGAGTTGAGATTTGAGATTGAGAAGGGTCAAAAACAAACAAAAAAACGAGGCACATCCCGCCCACCCCCTCCTCTGACAAGTAAAGAACAGTCCCTTATAATTAATAACTTATTGTACCTTTCAAACACCACATAAAACTAAAGAATATGAAGTCTAATCTTTTACACTGGAGGGCTCTGCTTTTCAGATTTATATTTTATTTCAGCTTGGGATGCACGATAACATATCGGCACGTTATCAGTGTTGACAGCTTTAAAATGAACTATCAAAATTGGCCACCATGCTTTTTCTTAATTTGCACAAAGAATTAGGCTAATATTAAACACACTGAACAAAAGTTGTATTTCATGTCTCCATCTACGGAGGCGCATTGCATTCACTGGATAAAAAAATTAGACACCTTATCTGGTAATTATGAGATCAGGAAAGGTGCCACATCAGCCACTGCCTCGCTCAGAACCACATGCTGCACATCCACGAAGGGGCGTCGGAACTGTGACTTAATCGTGGGAAATTATGAGAAAATATCTCATAATTACGAGATAAGGTGACTATTTTTTTTATCCAGTGAATGCAATGCGCTTCCGTACTTAAAAACTTCTTGAGTCATCATAGATTTAATGATCCATAAAATTGAACTTTCACAAATAGCCATAATTCACTTCATGTATTTGTTTTCCTCTATGCAGCCCTCCGACAGGTTAAACTACACGGGACTGTGTGGAAATGAAAGTAAATTCATTCAGTACCAGTTGATCAGTCAATCAGTTAGTATAATATAGCCTATAGGTTTCCAAACCCTTCATAACCAGCCGCATTATCACTTTGCAAAACCGAATAAACAACACACAGTAAGCTGGAGGCAACCACGCGCTCCCAGCCGGTCCGCGCGCAACGTGTCCCATATTTCTGCTGTAACTTCAATCATGGCTTTGATCCTAAAAAAAAAAAAAAGTCCATGAAGATGTTACCCCGAAACTCTTTATTCTACTTACTCTAATTTACATGTGATTCCTTAGCCCCTCGCGCCCACACTCACCTGTCATGGTGAAGACTCCCACCGCCAGGCTGATCCCTCTGTTGCCAAGCAGAGCCACCTCTGTCCGGTCCGCCTGGCTCCTCTTCTGCAGCTGCTTGGACTTCACAGACGCCCAGATGCCGATGCCCAGCACCAGCAGGTAGAAGAACACCATCACCACCAGACCTGGCACATTGAGGCTCATCTTGCCTTGACTGACAGACACTGACTGACTGACTGACTGATGGGCTGTGCCTCCCACTGCCTCACTCAAACTCACTGTTAAGGAGTGGAAACAAGCAGGACTGGATTCCAGTTGGAGGACTGTGGCTGTGACTGTGTGGCTCAATAAAACCAGCTGAGGGGGGGCAAACCTATCAGGAGAAGTGGAGAAGGTCGATTTAGTTTATTTGAAGATCAACCACACCGTAGAAAGTACTTATAATTTGCATTTTTGAAAAAAAAAATCCTTTCATTCATTAGTGACATTGTGACACAGCAGAGCAAACTGAAGCCAGTCTGGCCATTCTCCTCTGACCTCTGGCATCAACGAGACATTTTCACCCAGAGAACTGAAACCCTAGAGATGGTTGTGTGTGAAAATCACAGTAGATCAGCAGTTCCTGACAGTATGGCAAGCCGTTTTAACATTTAATCACTAGACTGGATATTCATTACTGATATCTGCAACATAATTTTGCCTAGTCAAAACTCTTATTCAAGATATCTGTAATTAGATTTTGCCTAGTCAAAACTCTAATTACAGATATCTGTAATTCAGTTTTGACTAGTAAGATTCAAACTATTTTTGCCATTCATGTGTATGGGGTTTGTCATTATAGATATCTCCAATGTAGATATCTGCAATTGTTATTGCGGATATCTGCAAATGTATTGTGGATATCTGTAATTCCAGTTTGAGATATCTACAATTCAATTTTGACTAGTCATAATTCAAGATATCTTTAATTATCATCAATTGAAGATATCTGCATGGTCCTTTCTAGATATCTTGAATTGAGTTTCAGATAGCCAGAATGACATTATAGATATCTCAAACTGGAATTATAGATAGTCATAATGTAATTGTAGATATCTATAATGACGAACCCCATACACATGAATGGCAAAAATAGTTTGAATCTTAATAGTCAAAACTGAATTACAGATATCTGTAACTGTAGTTTTGACTAGTCAAAATGATGTTGTAGATATCCGCAACTGAATTATGACTAGTCAAAATGACGTTAGAGATATCTTAAATTAAAATTCATAGTCACAATGACATTACTACTAGTCAAAATGACGTTATAGATATCTATGATGGTAATTCCGGATAGTCAAACTTAGCGATTAAATGTTAAAACGGCTTGCCGTAGTAGTGCAGTTGCAGTGAGGAGGTGTTCTTGGTCTGTGACAGTGTTTCGGTGGATAGTACATGTCAAGTGGCATCCACAGGAATACCAAGGGTGTGTGTGTGGACTGACTGTACTCTATGCTACATGTTATGGAGACAAACTTTGTACTACGTCTTCTACTTGTACATGTACTAGTCTGACTGGTCTGGTCATGAACAGATGAAGCCTCTTGGATAAGAGGTGAAACGTCTTCTAAGACAAAACTAAGTCCAGTTACGTTCAATTTAATTGCCTTGAGATAACTATGACCTGGATAAATGAGAATATCCACAGGGACATTTGTGACAGCTTACCATACTTAGGATTATCTGACCACTCTCACATTTGACTTTAAGATGGCAGCTGCCAAAAATGTGTTTATTGCCTTTGGTGAAAACTTTAATATTTTATCTGGCAACCAGCTCTCTCTTGCCCAGACCGGATGAGATTGGCAACAACGGCAAGGTCAACAAATGTGTTGGCCTTCTCACCATATTCCCCTGATAGCATGGGGATCCACTGAGCTGGGCTCCCACATGACATTCATCAGCTGTTAAAACATCACAGAGTGAAATCTGTTGGAAACAACACAGGCAGGAGCACAGATGCTTTGATCCAGTTCATTCTCCAGCCTCGTGACCCCAGTATACCCAGTGATGGCAGATGTATTTAGACTCCTTGCTGAAGTAAAATGACCAATACCACACTGTTAAAATCCTTCATTACAAGAAAAAGTCCTGTATCAAACCCTCACTTCAGTAAAAGCATGTACATATTATCAGAAAGGTGTATTTAAAGTATAAAGGTTAAAAGTACTCAAGTGATTTCGGATCATTTTTCCATCTGGAACATGTCCGTTTGTGTTTAGAAGCTTTCATAGGTGATTTTTTTCTAATGGTAGAAAGTTTGTTAGGGTTTACCACGTGTCTCCATGGTAAACCAAGGCACTTTAAAATCACCTTCTTCTTCTTAGTTTGTTTTGAGAGGCAGTTTGCATCCAAAATGTTGCGTTACTGCCCTCTGCTGGGTTGAAAATAAAGCCCCATTAACATAGAACTAAACAACTGCAGCATCATGCCACAATTGTGTGTGATTTTAGACAGCATGTCTATTACATAAGCAAAAAAGGCGCAATGGGTGTGATGTGTAACACAACAGCATCTGCCTCTGTAGTGTGACATAAAACATATGCATCAACTTGTAAACAATAGAATGCTGCAGGGGTGACATTTTTTGTTGGATGACTCACAGGTTAATGTTGTCCTGGTTCCCTCGACTAAAAAGCCAGTCATATTTTTCCACTGGACTTTGGATTATTGCAGAATAAAGTCTCTGTGTTCTGTCCAGCAAGATAATCTTCAGAAATGAACACCACACCACCACACCATAAGGGCTTCAAAATTTCCAAATGGATTACTTACTGGCATACATTATGTCATAGAACAAAATGTGAAAGTCTCTTGTGTTAACCACAGACCTTATTTCAGGCATCTAAAAACCCATTGACTTTGAGACGAGGTAAGAGGCAAAAAATGCTAACTCGTTTTCAGGTTTTAAGACTAATTCCTGCACCATTCTATAACAATGGCATAACATGGCAATAACAATCTTTTACTGCTCCTGTTATGGTGGTTAATTTCGTCCTCTGCTCAAAATATTATCATATTTTTGAGAGAAGCAGACAGAGGGGTCTACAGTCTGTGTTTGAAGGATATATCCAGGATGTCAAACTGACTCAGCAGCAACAACAGGTTCAAAAGACAAAGATAGTTAGAAGCTAAAGCCAAACTACAGGCTACAGATCACAGTGTAAAAGTGAACCACCACATCAGCCAGCCACAGGCCAGCAACTTTGATATCACATTCCACATGAGTCAAAGATGATGTAAAACAGCTACATGTTTCCAGCGGGGCGTTCATACAGACCTTCACAGACACTCAAATGACTTTAATTATTTGAATACCCGAATAACCAGTAGTTGTTAGTTGTCGGTGGCAGGACATTTCCACAGTATCTAGCTTCAGTATCATGGCATATTAGCGAGTGAAACAGGACAGGAATCTGATTTGATTTGAGCAGATGATCTAACATGCTTTAAACTACGTCACTGAGTTTATAAAGCGATTTATTATTGGACACATTTTAAATGAGACGTAGAATAAAGTTATTTTTGATTAAACGTTACTATTTTAAGCTCAGATTGGGTTATGTTCTTTTTCTGACGGAAACGTTTGTTGCACATGATGTGTCCAAAGAAACCCAACCCTGATTTCTGTTCTTGGAGTTTCTGACTGAGAAATGGTGTAATTTTGGAGAATTTTTAAAAGAAGTCCTAACACGCTTTTTTTTGGGGTCAAATATGTGAAATTGGGGTCTACTGGAAAAGATTTAGGTGCTTTAATGTTCAAAAAACACTTTATTTTTGCAGCGCCTCTGTGTGAAATACCCTTTTTTTTAAATGATCCTCCCAAACCAACACATTCTCACTCCGACCTCGTGACATATCAACGTTTGGTCATGGACCTTCCACTTCAAGACACGACGCTAGGTTCTTTTTTTCAAGGAAAGTTTGGGGTTGAGGTTTTTTATCTGGGTTTTATCTGGGTTTTGGTGGAAACGGAAATGAGAAACATTCCTGCGGTGGAAAAGGGGTTATTGTCTTCTTTCAAAATACACTTCTGTTTTCAACGGAAATTTAACGTTTACATACAGTCTCTTTCAAAATAAAAGCACTTTTTTGCACCACCCCCTTCCCTCTCACAAGTATAAACAGTCCCTAAAATGTGGGTCGAGGTGGCACCACCTGCCCTTACAGGCTAGTGTTGGGTAATTTAATGAAAAAACAAGTCACCGTATTTTATTATATCACTATAAAGTTTTAAAATTTTGCAAATTAGTAACCAAGTTAAAGCCTAGCTGTCCAATAAAATAGACTATGAGGAAAAAGTAACGCCACCTGAAAAGTAGTTTCAGTAAAAAGTAACACAAAATGGATCCAAGTAATAAACTTTGCAGTAAAATTGCTTCAAAATTATTGGGACTATATAGGTGAGCTGTCATTCCACTACTGCTGACTGGGTCATCCCCCTGAGGTTGTACTGAACTGAACTCAGTGTTTGCTGTATGACAGCCAGATAATGTTGGCAAACACAAGCTGGCAAGTTCAATTCACGGTCAACGGCTACAACTTTAGCTGTAAGTATATAAAAGTAGAATTAGGCTGACGGTTCACTGAGACAGGTTTTAACAAATGAGACAACGGAATGAATGTCGCTCTCTGTTTAACTCACCAGTCTGCTGAGCGTCTGGTTGGCTGTCTGTGGGAATGAACAGTGAATCATCCAGTGGTGTTTGTCTGAATGTTTGTCTGTCTGTCTGTCTGACGTTTGTCCATCTGTCTGTCTGTCACTATAACCCCTTAAACAGGCAGGCAGCCTGTTTACTTCATTAAAGTTAACTGGGGGGGGGGGGGGGACACATTTTTATGTTGCTGCTTATTCATTAACTCATGCCTTGGTTCAGGACGTTAAGTAAAAACAAAGACACCACAGTTCAGGTATTTTTATTCAGCTCATCTCCTTATCTGTGACCAGTCTCCTGTTTGGTTATTTCCTTGAGAGAAAACAGCTGTCTGTTTCATACTACTGCTCTTTACTGTCATAGAACACTGATCCGCATTTGCAGATGTGCAATGTAATGAAGTAAAGTGTTTGTTGTTGTTGTTGTTTGAGTATTTGCACTTTACTTGAGTTTTAATATTTCAACTTTCATTTTTACTCATCTTCATTTCCTGCATAAAATGTTGGAAAAGGCCTGCCTTTACTCAGATACATTCCCCATAAGCATTTTTGTAACTTAAGACAAGATAGGGAGGGAAAGGAGGAAGGAAAGAGGGACCAATGGAGGAATGGGGGAGAGGAGCTGGTTTTTCCTCTTAAAATCTTTTATGCTGTGAAGAACTCATTTTTCTTCAACTGTAATGTAAACTCCATTTCTAATGTCATGTAGGCCTACGTATTAAGAAGAAATAAACTTCATAATCCTCAGAATTCCAATGGCTAGCTTTTTAATTAGACCACCAGCACTTACTTGAACTTTTACTTTCAATACTTGAGTACGTTTAAGATCATGAAATTACTTATGATACATAAGTACAGCAAATATCAGATACTTTGACTTTTTCTCAAGTAATATTCTAATAGGTGACTCTGCCAAAGTTATTTTCCAGTAAGATATCTGTACTTTCGCTCAAGTGTGGCTCCCTGGTACTTCCATGATTGCAAACTTGTCCTCAAAAGTGCATCTTAACTTAAACATAAAGCCACCTTTCTTCACAAATATAATATTATTACACCCTAAGTTGAAGAATTAGAAAGAAAAGGGCAGCTGTAATTTTGATGTGCACAACAGCTTTAATGTACATGGTGAAGCAAGGTAATTAGGTTTAGCATCTTAACAGTAACAGTTATTGCATTGTTACTTCAGATGTGCTTTACATTAAAAAACAATCATTTTGATTGGTCCATGATGACTAGTATGGGCAAGGGTTAAAAAAATCACTGGTTCCAGAAGTTGCAAGGTAAGCCATAGCATTTTGGTTTTCTCCTTCTCATAATAAAGACACAGCAGCTAAAACAATAATAGTATAACAAAATGCTCGTTGTAGGATGTTGTATTTTATTAACTGTCTGACTTATAATCAAAATATCACACAGAACACTACTTCTCAAGGGGAAGGGTTTTGAGTGAGTACTTAAGTGAAACTAGCATGTATTTGGGCTTCCAGGTGCCCTAAAATTATGAGCTGTGCTTTTGTGTGTCACTCTGTAATATATGAAAAAGACGTTTTTTTTATATTTTTCTTATGTAAAAGATATTAAAGATGATGCAGTGAGTCCATGTCTGCAGGGCCGGCTCTAGCCCATTGGCTGCCCTAGGCGATATTGAGAATAAATAAAGCTATAGAGACCAAAACTGTCTTTTCTATCAGGCTGTTAACATGTTCACTGGACCCATTAAAACCCCAGACAATATGCTAGCTGTGTGTGACTCTTGTAATAAATTATTAAGACCATATCACAGAAGCTCATGTGAAGTGCAATGAATCAGCACATTTGTGAAGTCACTGTCACTGGCTCATGCTGCCAGAGTTTAAAGATGTGGCAAATCGGCTCAGATTGGCTGTGTTAGAACGTTGGGCATGAGAGTCCTGCGAGATAAAGTCTGGACTTATCGGAGGTGCATTCACAAGTTGTTTATTTGAAGTAGACTGAAAGAACAAAGCAGACATGCATCATTGCAAAATCCAAATCTACGACAAAAGCTGCCATTGTCAGCGTGTAACTTGGTAGCTGGGAGGACGTTGTTGTTCCCCGTAACAAAGGGGATTTGGAAACGGTAACACGCAGATAGCAGAGGGAAGGGAGAATGCTGGCTGAAATCAATGGCCCAGTGACAGGCTTATAGCTACAGTCTACACCTGGTCAGACAACACGCAAGAATAAAAGTGTGTAAATATAAAGCAATAAATAAAATGAAATAGAAATGAAATGTGCATTATGCTACTACTTACACTACAACTTAAGATATAAAAATCAAAACCTTGAAATGAAATTGAATGAAATGTAATTGTGAAACTATAATATATGCATTAGTAGAATAAAACAACAATAGAATCAGAGTAAACATAAGAATATGTGCAGTCGTGCAGTGTTCGTTGACATAATATGTACATTCAAGAAGTGAAAAACATTGCAAGTTGCAAAGTTGAATAATTGCACTCAACAGATAATTATGAATTATAAATGCAGTAGGTTTAAAAAAGTCCAAATGCCAGTCCACTGACTCAGAGCGGCTGACACTCTGAGGGAGGAGTTGTACATGTTGATGGCAACCGGCAGGAATGACTTCCTGTGGCGCTCTGGGGTGCATCTTGGGAGGGTTCGTCCCCCAAGAAGGAGTTCTTGACGTGTTTCAGTGTCCAAGGTTTTTAAAGCGTTGTATTTGACAACATATTTTCTTTATAAAAATACACATAATACGTTCTAAAAGTAACTCTCGAGGTGGTCTGAAGAGTTTTAGGTGGTTTTCTCAGTGATCTCCCAAAAAGTGCCCCAGTTACTTGACTTTTTTATGATTAAAATAACAATGTCAAAGACATTTTGTCAATTGTAAATCCAATTGTGGAGATGCCTTTACATTTTAAAAACAAACCAGATGCTTCAGAATGCTTCAAATCAGATGTCTTTTTAAAATCTGATTATAACATGGTCTCAAACAAAAGATCATTTTCAATGCTCACCTAAATCCAAAAACTAGATTACTCAAAACTCAACTTTGTGATGTCATCAGGTATAAAGTCTGGAGCTGCTTCACAGACAATAAATTAGAGCACCCAGGGAATTGTTCTGAGTATATGGGTACATTTTCTGTTTCACAACTGAGAACACTTCAATAGAAGAAAGCTTATATATAATCTATAAATCTAAACACCTCTTATGGATGGTCAGTCAGCTAAACATTATCAACTTATAACAGACAGTGATACCTCTTGGAAAGTTTTTGTGGCACTTTTCTTTCAAAATCTGTGCAGGAAGGTCAGACACACCAGTGTTTAAAGATTAATTAATCTATTATGCAGTGGCTTAAATTGAAATCTGAACATCATGGAAAAAGCTAAAAAAAAAAAAAAAAAAAAAAAAAGAATAACTCAAGATTTAATTTGGACTTGGGACATTCAGAGGTTTTTAAGGACCTGCAGACATCTTGATCATTTTCAACACATCACAGTCTGCCTCAGTGTTTAAAGATGAACTCAGAATGTCCAGACATTAATTTATGTATTTTGACCACTGCATTCTGTGTATGTTGGCTGATTAAATGAGGAGCAAGGTAATAGAAAATCTGGACTTCACTTCACTGCCTCACGCTGCCAGGTTACATCTCGCAAGCTCAGTTTTTGCCACAAGATTAAAGTCTGGAAAAACATCCACTCGAGAGTCAATTCAGCCCTGTCAGACACACACTGGACCAATCAGTAATCATATTTCCCTCTCCAAAGCCAGATTAGGCAATGTTGATTTTAAACGAAACACAGTCATACAACTGCAGGTTTTCTGAGGATACTTTTGACAGCTGCCATATTTTTCCAGTCGTGGAAACTGGAAGCAAAGTTGACAGCCCAAGTCAACAGTGGTGTGTTTGTCCAGTCAGCAGAGGCTCATGATTATGTCTGGGTGAGAGACAGAACTGTACAGAAACTCTATTGTCCAGCCTACTTGAAATGGCATCTGTGTCCAGATAATTTATCCGTGGCTGGAGGATTTGGTTTGCTATTTTTAAATAATGGAGGTGGTGGGGAGAACACATAGAAATAAGGACAAAGTAAATGTCTTACGGGTTTTTGGGCTGGTGATGAACACTGCACCTGAACCCTGCCTCTTAACAGGGTCAGGGTGTAATAATTACAATAGGTTTGGTCACATACAGTTGTTTGGGGTCCCTGGGGCAAAGAAATCTTCTAATGTTTTTTGTGATTGGTTGTTTATTGATGTGTGCTGCTGTTTATATATTCCTGCTGCGTTCTTGTTGCCTTGGGTTCTGCTCTGTGCTGTGTTGGTAATTAATTGTGGAGCTGCAGCGCCAAATGAAACTCCCAAAGAGGTCAAATAAAGTAGATCTTGATTTCGATCTTATCTTATATTTTCAGTCCAATATAAACTTAAATAATAAAGGTGTAATTGGACTATTGGTGGGCTGATTGATACCTAAAATTTCCAATACTAGGTAGTACTAAGAAGCTTCTCTAACTAGGCTACTAGTAGCACTATTACTAGTTATTGAAGCTACTAGTAGCTTCAGTATTAGTCATAATAGGTTCAATAACTTGTAGTAGCAACTACAGTAGATAATCAGTATCACAACTTGCCACAGTAGAATTGATGCCAAATAGTGGGCCATCGTCATGGGTTATGTCTGCGACACATGAACACCCTGGCAAATCATTGAGTAGTAATGAAAATGTATTCAGAAGTCACCTATGATGCTTTCACCCATATGTAATGACTCACTGCCCTCTCCTAAGTTAAAATAGAGTGCCCGAGGAATGAATCGAAAAACATTGAAATGACTTTTGCCAGCATTTTGCCACTCCTGCTTCGCAAATTTGCGAATCCAAGGATCGTAAAGGGATGACCTGCCCGACTCCTCTCAAGATGGGTGGTATTCATCGTCATTGTTGATCAGATTGGTTAGGTTAAGGCAAGAGGAGTGATACTGGTTAAGGTTAGGGTCACAGTGTCAGGGTAAGCCAAGCAGAGGCAGAGATCCTATCCTAAGATTAGCAAATTCACTCCTGGTTCCTTTGCCTTAAAGTCATTGTGTCTTTTTGAATTGTGTTTTTGGTCAGACGCCAGCTGAGAAGACTAGAATGGTGCAGGACTGAGTCCTAAAACCTGGAAAGGAGTTACCTTTTTTGCTGGTCACCTCATGTGGAGGTCAATGAGTTCTTGGTTAGATGCTTGAAATAAGGTCAGGGGTTAACACAAGCTGCTTAACAGAGTGTCACATCTTGTGCTACAACATTAACTATGCCAGTAAATAATCCACTTCTTATTTTGACGCTTTTATGTGTCTTTAAATGGGCAGTTGCTAACAAGTAGCTAAACGAGACACCAGAGTGGTCAGGGAACAGCTGGGCTGTGGACACTGATGGAGTATGACTGTGGAAAGGAGTTGAGAGGGATTTTAGTGAAAACCAGGAGATAATTAAGGAAAAGTTAAGAATGATAATATAGTTTGACTCATCAAAATAATAATCTAATTACCTGTAAAGCGCCTCTCTACACGCAGCACTGATCCAACAGGCTCATGTAGCAGCTGACAAACTGCACTTCGTGTTTTTCACCCTGGGAGGCAGTCACGGTCACTAACGTCTCTGCGCAGGCGCAGTGGCACTTCACACAACCGCAATAAGCAAACATGGCGGCGGCCGTCGACAGTGTTGTGAAAGTGTAAGTTTACCTTTATTTATTGTAAGAGTAAAACGAGCTTTCATAGAGAGGTGAATGTATGATTGATTAAACATCATGTTAGTGCAGAGTACTGAAAACTGTGAACAGCGCATCCTCTATATTCAGCACAATATTTGTCCCAAGAGAATAACGTTATCCACTGAGCTAATGCTAGCTTGTTAGCTTTGGGCAAATCTAAATGAGGCGAGCCCATTATGGAGCTGTATTTTAGCCACAACTTATCCCTAACTTAACCACTCAGGGTATGTTTAAGATGGTGTCACACACATTATATTCACGCTGTTATTAGCCAGCTGCCTGTAGGTGAAGAAGGTAGTTAATTTAGTAGTAACCTGTCAGCTTGGCGGGTGCTTTGTTGTGACGACAGGCTTGCTAACAATCAACCTTTTGTTCTGACATCCCTCCATCGTTACTGTCGGTGTTAGGCATTGTAATGAAGTCAGGCTCGGCTATGTGTGTGCTGCTAATAAAAGCAGGGATAGTACAGTCAGAGCAACAGTGTGTGAGCACTCTGAGAGAGCAATGCGACAAATTGGTTTCAAGAGAAGCCGAGAATTAATGAATACTGTGTTGGTGAGGAAGGGCACTTACTCGTGTACCATGGCGATTATCCATTCATTCGTTCCTTTGGTTACACCGAAAATGGTTGCCATATGATTAAGATAATATTTTTGAAATGTCAGAGGGGGAGTGGGATTTATGAATTACGGTGCAGTATGTAAGCAATTTAGCAGTAAGTTGTCCATTAAAACCATCTACAGTAATTCCACTGCTCCTATTGTAGGTCAGGTTTTGTCTATCACATGCACAGCAGTTACAGAGAAGCAAGTTTTAGGCTCCCCCCAACAATTCTGACTAAAGTTATATTTAAAAAAAAAAAAAAAAAAAAAGAATATAAGACAAGTAAAAGTAAAAAAGTAAAAGCATGACAAGTATAAATATATGTACGCACAGATGTGTAATCAGTTGTAACAGTATATCAAGTGGTAAGTGAAGTGAAGTGCGGATCATTAGATGCCAATTTATGTGGTTAGTTATCACGTAATCAACCTTTAGATTACTGTGACACATAACCATTCAAGAAAATGTGTTGAATGGGATTTTTTTTAATTCATTTGGCAGATCAGTATCGAGACTTTAGTTTGAAATAAACAGATTTGTTTGTATATGAAATGTGCTTATGTTAAAAAAAAAAACAATACAATGAAATCTGTGCCAGAGGTTGCAGAGATAAATGTTGCCAACAAGTTCAGCGCAACTCGCCATTGAAAGAGTAAAAAGTATGGCAATAGGGAGTGGAATACATAATGCATATATTTTACAGATACTACTTGGATACATTACAGTAATAGCTTAGTAGTGTTTGCGGCACACACTTTTTTATTATTTTAAAGCTTAATTTGCAATATTTACTTGTCACTGATTATTAGTAGTCTACCCTGAGCTTTTTAATTTGACTTGTCTGTTTCCAACTTTCACATTTCAGGCTGGGAGAGCAGTATTACAGAGATGCAATGGAGCAGTGTCATAGTTACAATGCTCGTTTGTGCGCTGAGCGCAGCATCCTCATGCCTTTCCTGGACTCTCAGACTGGTGTAGCACAGTCCAACTGTTACATTTGGATGGAGAAGAGACACCGGAGTGCAGGTATATAACTAGTGCAGAATGATAATTCAGCATGGTCATTAATTGACTTTCAAGTCAGTGATATAAAGATGATTCAATCAAAGTCATGTCATCATGTTGCAAATACTACTTTGTGATATAATACTCCATGTTTGTACTGTACTTTGAAGCATGCCATCTACACAAAAAACACAAGACACAAGAAGATCCAGCTATTTTATAGTTGTAGTAGTTGACATTACACCAAAACTTACTTCACCTGCTGGTTCCACTACATGTTCTGTGTCTCATCAGGTGTTGCTCCGGGGCAGCTGTACACCTACCCAGCCCGTCGCTGGAGGAAGAAACGCCGTTCTCACCCTCCTGAGGACCCCCGCTTGGCTTTCCCCCCTCTTAAAGCAGGTATCGCCTCTGATGGAACAACCTGTCTCCCATCACATAACCAGTCAAGTTGGGTTCATTCATCCTGCTATTACCTTTCCAGTAAAATGTTATGAATATATTTACTATCTGTTCATATTTAACGGTTGGATGTGTGCCCTGTCCTGTTAATTAATTTGGGTTTGTTTGTGTGTCTGTTTCTGTGGTCATGTCATGTCATGCATGCATTACATTTTTAATTGGTGTGTGTAGCAGATTTGGAAATGGGTCTGAAGCGTGATGCATTGGGGGCAGTGGATGGCAGCAGCCTGGAGGCCCTGCTGAAGGGGGAGCCCCTCGACAGGAGGAGTGGAGTTTCTGACATCCGTGGCCCTGAGGATGACTCAGCAACCGTGGAGCCACCTGCTACCTCGACGACTACTCACACGTCTTCTGGGCGTGTCCGCAAGGTATGGCTCAAAGCTGGCTGAACACTCTTGTTTTCTGTCAATGCAACTGATGTCGAGAGCTTCAAAGTACCACTAATGACATGTGAAAAATGTTAAAAAAAAAAGCAAATACCACCTAACAATTGGTGTCAACGGGTAAAAGAAACTTCCAGTCGGTCTAAAAGGATTTCATTTAAGGGCAGAGGACAAATAATCGGGATGGATTTAGGTTGTAATACAACTGTCTTGTGTTAGATGGACAACCTGTGAAATCCTGGTGTGATTAAACAACTTGGAGTTCCTCCCAAGCAGTGTAATTTTTAAGGAAATTTTAACTTTAAGGAAATTAAAGGAAAGTTAAGTCAGTGGGACTCAATCCACACCCTCTAACTACAGAGAGTCCTGGACCATGATGACTACTTGGACGATCTGGACGATGAGGACTTTGAGGACGAGACCCCCAAGAGACGAGGCAAGAGCAAGTCCAAGGTGAGTGCCGCATAATTTTGTGCAGTCACTTCCCTGTGTATTTGATGTTTCAGTGGTGTACAATGCGTCAACTGTTCAATGGGTTCCTTAGGGCCGCAGTGACAAGAACGGCAAGAAAAAGCAGGAGGCTGCAGCTGCAGCGCTGGAGGAGAGGGACAAACCTTACGCCTGCGACAGTGAGTAGGAGTTTCCTTTGCAACGGCTGTGTGTGTCATGCATGTCAGCAAGAGAGGCTTTTGCTTTTTCCCCTGACAGACAAAAACAAGCCTTCTGCCATGCATGGTGTGATCTGAAAGACCCCATCTGGAACTTAAGTTTGTTAGCTTAGAAATGTGAAAAGTTGCCCGTTCAAATGCGTTTTCTATTTTTATTTTTTTTCTTGATGCCGCTCCGTGTGCTCTGTAACTTCCTGCTGGCCCTCACTGTGCAAATGCTCACCTCCGCTGTATGAGATTGCTGCTACCGCGTCAGCCAAATATTAACCATGTGAAAATAAGTTAAATACTAAAAAAAATGAAGCCGGTTGTGGATTGATGAACAGCGAAGTTTTGTGGTTCCACCTTGGGCCTTTTTTGACGGTAGAAGTAGCCGCCATCACTATAACACTTTTGTATGACCGTGTGTGTGTGTGTCAGTCTGTGGGAAGCGCTACAAGAACCGTCCTGGCCTGAGCTACCACTATACACACTCTCACCTGGCCGAGGAGGAGGGCGAGGACCGCGAGGAGATCGAGGCACCACCCACTCCTCGCCAGCCTGAGGAGCAGAAGAGTGAGTCACTCTCTAGTGCTGAGAGAGAGACAGAGAGAGAGGGGAGGGAGGTTTGGTTGCATGCCATGTAGCATGTGTGTGTTTGTACAAGGGAAGTCTCTCTCTCATTCTTTTTTTTTTTTTTTGTTCTGCTCTTTTCATTTTTTGTTTTTAATCATTTTGAATCCCATGTTTGGGATCAGACTCAATGTTCCTGACTGAAACATGCTTGCACAGTTGGGATCCCTGACTTTTTTTTTTTTAAAGCATATCATCCATCTTTTTTTTTTCCTTCCCCCCCAACACATCCATCGCATTGCTGTTGTTTTCTTCTGTGCACGCGACACCGTGTTAGAAAATCCATTCAACAAGTGCGTTTTGTCAGTTGTCACTCATTCATTAGTTTGGATCATCAGTAAGTTACATCATCAGCCAAGTATTGAGATTAAAAAAAAAGGTGGTGTTGGCTGATGCGCCATGAAAAGGGGTGTAAAACTGCTTCAGAGTTTAAAATATTTGAGTCATGAACTGTATTTTAATGCACTTAGACAGATAACATGGATGATAATAGTTGTATTTAACTCGTCCTCCTTTATAACTCGTTTTAAGTGACATTTTTTATGTGCACTGAACTATTTCTTCACTCATTCTCCTGCTCAGCAACTAAGAAGGGTCCCAACGGGCTGGCAATGCCTAATGATTACTGTGACTTCTGTCTGGGAGACTCCACTTTAAACCAGAAGACTGGCCAGTCAGAAGAGCTGGTGTCCTGCTCAGATTGTGGACGCTCAGGTATGTCCTTGTCATATTAATTGACTCCCCCCCCCCCCCCCCCCCCCCCTTAGTTACTGTTGCTATGCCTGTCGAGCTTTCTGTTCTCGCATGGCACAGAGTGCAATTTTCATAGTTATTTTTATCCCACTTGACAACATCTCTCCCGTGTCGTCTCCCTCCTGCAGGCCACCCAACATGCCTGCAGTTCACGCCAGTGATGATGGCTGCAGTGAAGACATACCGCTGGCAGTGCATTGAGTGCAAGTGCTGCAATGTTTGTGGCACCTCAGAGAATGACGTGAGCCTTTTTGATATAATGTCACTGTCTATATGTTGAATATACCCTATAGACTTTTTCATTACTATTCTGTTGCTAGAGCAACAGCTTTGGTTCCTGTTTACTTCCTGTCAGCCACTGCATAAAGAAACATTACCACAGGAAATATAAAAGCTGCATCGGAACTTACATACTAACATGCTGTTAAGCAGGTTGAAACAGCAGGTGATGTATTTTAGTTTATCCGAAACCGTAGTATGAAAACCATTAGGACGTGAATTGCATACTATTTCCAGAGAAACATTACAATATGCAAACACTAGACACTACACTGGCATAAATATCCCAAACTGTAATGCGGTAGTGAAAATAACACTTATAACAATGGACAGTTACTGGGGCATTTCTGTAACGTCAGTAAGTAATAAATACCTCTTTAGAGGTGAATGACTTTGGACATAGTCTGCTGCTGGATGTGGAATTTAGGGAAAACCATTGACGGACATACTTGTTAGATTACGTGGAACAACCTGTTTGCTGGTGGTTTACATTTTCTAACAGCTGAAGTAAAGTTACTCTTACAGACGTGATAAAAAACCAAAAGGTTAATCAGGTCTGCAGGTGCTGTAGAGCTGAGGTTGCCACAGGTTACCGTGGTTATGTGTCTCCCTCAGTTAAGGAGGCTCTCAGGATGTGCTGTGGTAATTACAGCTCAGTGCATGTTGTTTCATATTGAACATACGCACATTGGCTATGTAGTGCATAGTATGTGATTAAAGATGCAGTCATAGGGACCCATTGAGAATGGTTATGTTGTCAAGTTTGAAAAGGTCTAGATTGATACATTTATATCATTATTTCCTCCCCAAATTATGTCAGTGATGGGCGCCTGATAAAGAAATACATCTCAGCTCAGTTTACATGATGGAAACACATTATTTAACCACAGTTCAGTCCTCTGTCTGCTCTCTGTGATCACCTGAGCTGTGTTTTGAGCAGCCTTAGTGAGGACAGAGGGCTGAAATAGAGAGAGAAAGGTGCTTGTTCTAAATTGGGTTAACATATTTTTGTTATTGGTCTTTTGCCTGGTTTATCTATTTAGTTGTCGACAGTTGCAGATGTAGCTTTGATAAATGTTCAGCCAAATATATAGCTGTCCTTATTGAACACAAGTTAGTTTTTACAGCAGCTCATCAAACCAAGTGACAAATGGTTTCACCTACTGTGTTTTTGTTTGCCATTATCCATCCAAAATATGCCCCCGAGAATGTGACCTCCAAACGTAAAGCCAAGGTGGAAGCGAGATGGTAAAAAGTTAGTTGCCACCACTTAAACATGTGTCAGACAAATTGGATCCCTTCACTGCTGTCTCCTCTTATTATAAAACAGCACCCACAATTTTTAAACTCACTTCTCAAATGTACTGAATCAAGTTGATGGTAATGCTTCATTTGAATAAATGGCTTCCAGTGATATCTACATGTAGCAGTCACTCTTTTGTCCTCTTGTCTAATCAGTAGCCTGACCATGATGTTTTGTTTTTGTAGGACCAGCTGCTGTTTTGTGATGACTGTGACCGAGGCTACCACATGTACTGTCTAAGTCCTCCCATGACTGAACCACCAGAGGGTAAGCTGACACTGAACACTTTGCTGCAGAAGTTAACAGAATGGAAGGACATGCTTGTTGTTACACATCCTTCATGATATCGCCATGATGCACCCCTATATCCAGTACATCCAAGGTTACTTTCATGGTACCTGCAACCCATCTGATCTCATCTGCTCTTTTACCCTTTGGAAGTGAATGTTACACATTCCTGATATCATATCGTCACTTTGTACTGGTTTAAAGGCTTTTATTGTCATTGTATTATCAAAAAACACAAAAGAAATTAGGAGTGCTACCCCTACACTCAGTATATCACCTTGTTTATCGCGCACAGAACGAGGCTGCATGCCGACATTTTCAGAACAAAATAGAACAAGCTGCAGTGAGAGTCTCTCTCCATGGGATATTTAAAAATAGTGTGTTTGTGCATTAAGTCCTTCTCAGGCAAGCTCAGGGGTTTAGTGTTGCCGTAGCCCACAGGAATGACGCTCCACGGCACTTCTTTTTTTCTGCGAGTGAGGATTAGAATATATGCAGTTCACATAACCCGGCTGAAATTAATCTATATAAATGCTTGTAGATCCGCTCATTACTAAAAGTGTCTCGTGTAAAAACTACAGTAATGGTCAAAGATGTGACAGTGAAATTTAAGGTGTGCTGATGGATTCATGTCATCAACTCATGCATTGAGTAACATTACAAGGAAACGTTCCACCTTAAAAGTTGCCAGCAGTCGGCCCAGTGAATTAAGTAAATTTTTTCTCAATCTACAGCTGCTGCGAGAGGCAGCAAAACATCCTTTCATTTTATAGTTACAGTCTTCGAGTAAAAGTCCACGGTATGAACAGTGGTTACATGAGCCTCAAAGCAGAGTGGCTGCCTGCTACTGACCAATCAGCAGACTGCAGTGTTCACAGCTCCACCTTTAAGCACTAGATATGTGTACAAGTGGTACAAAACGGTTCCATTGGTACCACCCACAACTTTTCACAATGGAAAGGGGAAAAAAGCGTACCAACCTGAATTGAACTGCACTGCTTGGTGGAAATGGGGCTTAAATAAGCAAGTCTTTCCTCACAGTGATGTCAGACTTGCTGATGGTGGATTCCTTTGTGTTTGTGTGTTTACAGGGAGCTGGAGCTGCCACCTGTGCCTGGCTCTGCTGAAGGATAAGGCCTCCATATACCAGCAGAACCAGAGCTCTGCCCCTGAGTGACATCATAGCAGCAAGTCCCACCCCCTCAGCAAAGGGACCCCGCCCCCAAATGGAAACGTCAGACCTCCTCTCAGTCCGGAGCTCCAGGCTCTGTCCAGATGTAGCTGAGCCAGATCGCAGATCAGCTTTAGAAGTCTTAATATCTACAGCGTCAGTGGGGGGATCAGTCAACACGGGGATCAAACTATCACTACCAACCTGCCTGCAAAGCCCCCACAGGCTTGCCGTCAAACACATACACATCGTGCGTATAAACAGTATCGACACACACACACTCTCTCCTGGACTGTTACACACACTAGATACAGAGACAGAGAGCATGCAGTAACCATAGTAACTGCTGTCTCCTTGGGAGCTCCCAGGAGCAAACGGATTAGCATTACAGCTAATTATCTGCACCCTTTCACACTCAAAGACAGCGCGGACTGTCGAGACAACACAGTTTTTTTTTCTGCCAAATAATCTATTTTTACTCCCTGAGTGTGGGAGAACGAAAAAAATCACCACATACACAGTGGAGGAATATTATTATTATTATTATTACTGTTGTTATTGTTCTGGTTACTAGTGGACTTTTGTAGTGGCATTTGTCTGTGTACTTTTGTCTGATCCATCGGAGCGTTAATCTTTTAAAGAGGTTTCCACGAGGGGAGCCGGTCAGTGCCAAGGTCCACCATCATATGACATACACACAGCAGTGACCCATGGAGCTTATCATAATCATCGTTTTATATCTGTGGGACAAAGATGGTTAAAAAAAAGTCTTAATTTTTTGTCAACAAAAAACTTTGGCTTTGACTCGTTAAGCAGTTGGCACAAAATCTTTGGCTTGTTTTAGGACTGCACCAAAACCAACTTTCCATCTCTGATTCTGTTACTGGATTGATCAGTAAACAAAACATTATACAACGGAGCATTTACTGTTAGTCGGACTCAAGAGACAAAAACATTTAGTGTGACGCCAGTCTTCAATATTATGATTTCATCAGACTGCTAACATTCTCTTATTTTGAAAAACCTGACTATAAGTCCGATAATGCCGTATTTATTGGAGGAAACTGACCAATACATGAAATTAGTAACAGAGGTGCATCCTTTACTCCAAGAGGTTTTGTGCTGGCCTTTTACAAACAGTTTGGCAGTGACATCACCCTTTTAAACAGCCGCTGTCAAACCAATCACACAGGATCATTCACAAACTGTAGCTGCTTTTATCATTTGTCACACGGAGGCAGATTTGCATGCAGATTGCACCTGTATGAATGCACACACACACTCACACCACAAGTGTTGTTTTTTTTTTTTGGTTGGTTTTTTTTGGTTTTTTACATTTTATATTACCTGATATTCCATTGGTACTGGGAGTTTTTTCTAGTAGAGTTTTGTAAAGTCTATGGTATAGCAAACACTTCAAGTATATAGCTCCTAATGCATTCTATGTACTGTATTGACTTTTTCTATTTTTGTTATGACTGTGACATGTTTGAATTTATTTGATTATTCTTATATGTCAGACCTCCATTATGAGTATTTGTAAAATGATGTACTTTGTTGTACTATTTTTATTTTTACATTTCTTTGGTATCAAAGCCGATTTAGCCTGACTGAAATAAAAAATCACTTTGAATTATGCGTCCATTGCAGTTTCTTTAAATGTATCATTTCTGAATGCACAAGTCTAAGGGCCAATTCCAATTCCTATCTTAACCCTCAATCTTAACCCTCAAGCTCAACCCTCAATCTTAGTAGCCCTCAAAACCAAGTGTTAAGGGCTATGTTGTGACTTAGAAATGGGACACCCCTCAAAGGCAAATACGTCTTAAGACTGTGGGGGGCCAAAATTCTGTCCAGTCTGTCAGTTCAAAGAATAAGAAATATACATCATCAGTAGTCATCAATAAAAAGATGCAATGATTTTTTTCTCCCAACACTTTATTTCAATTCTTGTACAAAACAAGCAGTGACAGACATGAACAGAACAAATATGCCAGGGTTAAGAGAAAAGAAAGAGAAATAAGATAAACAAATAAATAAATAAAAAGTTCAAACCATTAAATTGTTTACATATTTTCAGAGTCTTTATAGCTTTGGAGTTTGTGGAGTGCTGAATGGTTTCTAAGTATTGCTGCATTTCATTCATAAAATTTACTCTTATGAATATAGAATTTCGCTATAGATAATAAATAGATTAATGAAATAGAATTGTTTTTGTTTAGAAATGCTGACATCATAAAATCCAAACAGCACATCTTTGTACAGTAGTGAAAATAAAACATAATGTTACAATGAATATACTCGACAAAATCTTTCCAAAAAGTGACAGTATAGGGGCAGCAAAACAAATGTGCAGTTACCAAACAATAATCTGCTGCCGTCTGCAGCTGTGTTGATTTCATATTGTAACAGAATGTTTGATCACTCGGGGAACAGTTGTCGTTGTGACTGAGAATTATGTTATGAATATGAACAGTTCACAAGTTACAAATTACTCACTCCCATAGTTTTTTTGCAGCCTGCGTGCTTTTTGTAAACTTGTCTTCATTGGTGCCCTGAAATGAATCAGGGCTTGTGTTTTGTCTGGTGGCCCTGAAATGGAACAGAGATAACAACATTACTTTCTTTTATTTTTTTTGGCTACCTGTCAGATATTCGTTAAGTTATTAGTTTAGTTTCATGCAGTATTGCAAGTATTATCACAATGAATACTGTAGTCAACATCCAGCAGAGCTAGTGAGGCTGTTTATACGGTCACACAAGTGTTATCTGGTGACTTTCATCCACGTTAACGTTTCACTCTTTGGGTTATAAATTGATATTCAACCAAATAATCTGTACCACAACAACCGACTGAACTTATTCAGCAGAAAGTCACCAGATAACACGATCACTATCGTTAACCTGCAGCTGTAACGTTACCAGCTGCAGACTCTACGGCTACAGGAGATGACACCGTCCGGTCATCTTACAAAAATGTCAATGCAAACATTTCACGTATATTAAAACAACTTAACAACTACATTATCACTGAGAAACATGACTTCTTGTAACTGAATGACAGCATACTCGGTTATCAGAGAACCGGGGTTACGTGCAGGGGCAAGCGCCCGCGCCGGCTTCGTTAGCTAGCCAAAAGATATGTGTGTCACACTACATAGAGGTCTATAGTCCATAAAATGACGTTAAACTAAGATAATGCAACGGTTATCATAATTTTAAAACAACTATTAACGAGGAAAATACTCACATTGATAACTCCGCTTCCTTACGCTTGTCGCCGCCATCTTGCATTGACTGAATCGTCTGTACTCGGCCGGGCTCGGCTGGGCTCGGCGGATGATGCGCAAAGGATTCTGGGATAGCACTCACTACCAAGGGTGGTCCTGGAAAATCTTAAAAGTGAGGGACATACAGCCCTCAAACTTGCCCCTCAGCTTAACGTTCTGAGAATCGGGACAGCACTAGCACTTCGCGGGAGTGCGCATTTTTGAGATTGAGGGTTAAGATTGAGGGTTAAGACAGGAATTGGAATTCACCCTAAAACTTAATGACATCTCTGTGAAACTTAACACTGACACATATTGTACCATTTCCTTTTCATACGGAACAAAGTAAGCAAATTCTTTCTAGGCTAAGGGTAGGGTGGTGTACAATGACAAGTAGATCACATTACATACTGAATACAATCTATATGAAGTGTGTAATGACACCCCATTATGTGTTAACAAGCTGGATCATCCATAATGTGGACTTAATGTGTCCCAGCTTCAGCACTTGGACAGCTCCTCTCCCAGCCTGCTGAAGGCTGTAGAGCTATCCCTGGTGCTGACGTGCTGCTCTATGTGACTCCAGCTCCAGCTCGAGCTGTTGCACAGCGATGGGTCAGGTCCGGGCATTTTAGGCAATTCTGAGCAACAAGCTGAAGAATTGGAAGACATTTAGGAATTTAGCAACACAATCTGCCTTTTGCATCAGTTCAGGCTCAAACCCACAACCTCTGGAACCTAAGGCAAGGCAAGGCAAGTTTATTTGTAGAGCACAATTCGTACACAAAGTAATTCAAAGTGCTTTACAGAAGAAGAAAATGCATTAAAATCACAATACAAAATAAAAACATAAATAATCATTATAAAATGAACTTTAAAAGAGAAGAGTGCAGATAAGATCCTTTCAGTCATATGCACAGTGAAATAGAGCTGTTTTGAGCCTAGATTTGAACATTGTCAGAGTAGAGGCCTGTCTCACATCTTCAGAAAGACTGTTCCAGATTTTAGCTGCATAAAACTGGAACCCTGATTCCCCATGTTTAGTCCTGACTCTGGGCACCAGCAGGAGGCCGGTCCCTGAGGTCCTCAGAGTCCGAGATGGTTCATATGGCACTAACATGTCAGAGATGTACTTTGGTGCTAGGCCGTGGAGAGACTTGTACACAAGCAGAGCTGCTTTAAAGTCTATTCTCTGAGCCACAGGAAGCCAGTGTAGAGACCTGAGCACAGGACTAATGTGCTCGTACTTCCTGGTTCTGGTCAGGACCCGAGCAGCAGCATTCTGGATGTACTGCAGCTGTCTTACGGCCCGTTTGGAGAGGCCAGTGAGCAGGCCGTTACAGTAGTCTAACCTACTAGAGACAAATGCATGGATAAGTCTCTCCAAGTCAGGTTTAGACACTATACCTTTGATTTTGGCAATGTTTTTTAGATGGTAAAAGGCTGTTGATGTTATTGATTTGATGTGGCTGTTAAAGTTCATCAAAGACGGTCATCTACTGCTCTGAGCTAATTGGCAAGTAGCAACTCAACAGTGGCTTCACAAATTGAGTAAGCCATTCACTGTTGTGTAGGAAAGCAGCCATCCATGCATGGAAAGGCAGATTTGAAACCACTGTAAAAAATTCAGTTATTAAGACAAACATCTGAAAATACACATATTGCATCTAGACAGCATGGAGATGTTAGTTATTTGCTAGTAACAATGACTGATTGGCTCCATAAGTGAAAAACTGATGTTTAAAATTGCCATTTTTTACATTGACTCCAATTGTTCACATTAGAGCAAAATTCAAAATGCTGTCCAAAATTCAGTTTTTGAGATAAAATACTGAAATTTGCCACACATCATCTACCATGACTCTAGAATTTTGTCATTTTTTCATGAACACTGAAGATTTATTTAGCAAGAATTTGCATGTATATGTTTATAGGACCGTTTACAGTCAAACATTTTGATGCACTATAGGCTCAATTTTTAATAAATCAAAAATCTGAGAAACATTATTTTTGTAGGACAGTCTGAAGATGCTCTGTAGCAAGTTTGGTGTCAATTGAGCAAAAATTGTGGGAGGAGATAGGTTTAAGTAGTTTTACAGTTTTTTTTTTAAAGTGATGAACTTCATAATTTAATAGGTTTAAGTGTACAAAAGTTTCTTCAGTATTGGGGCTACGGTTTGGTGAAAGTTGTGAAGTTGTGGCAAGTATCGTTGATTTGTTATGAATTTTCAAAGTTTTGAACTTTAGACGCTTGCTGTAGCGCCACCATCAGGACTATTGGCTTGAGTTTACAGCTGAGGATATCTGGCATGAGACTGGACCTTTGTGCAAACTTTGGTGAGTTTTCACCCATGGGAAGTATGATTTCCTAAGAAGAAGAAGAAGAAGAAGAATACCGAGGATTACAATAGTGTCCTGGCAGCTTAGCTGCCCGGACCCTAAAAACGTCATACTGTAGTATGACATAACAACTAAAAAAGATTAAGGTTGTAGTATAGTATGTCATCAAAAACTATGAAAACAAGTCCAAGTATTTTTTTTCATGGTTTTTGACGACATACTATACTATGACTTTTTTTCATGTTTTTTTACGACATACTACACGATGACTTTTTTTCATGTTTTTTTACGACATACTATGCTATGACTTTTTTCATGTTTTTTTTTACAGCACGCTATACTATGACTGTTTTTCATGGTTTTTTACAACATACTATGCTATGACTTTTTTTCATGGTTTTGGAGGACATACTATAGTATGATTTTTTTCACGATTTTTGACGACATACTATACTATGACTTTTTTTCATGTTGTTTTACGGCATACTATACTATGACTTTTTTCATGTTTTTTTGACGACATACTACTATACGATGACTTTTTTTCATGTTTTTTTATGACATACTATACTATGACTTTTTTCATGGTTTTTTATGACATACTAAACTATGACTTTTTTCATGGTTTTTTGACGACATACTATACTATGACTTTTTTCATGGTTTTTGACGACATACTATACTATGACTTTTTTCATGGTTTTTTATGACATACTATACTATGACTTTTTTTCATGGTTTTTTATGACATACTATACTATGACTTTTTTCATGGTTTTTTGACGACATACTATACTATGACTTTTTTCATGGTTTTTTATGACATACTATACTATGACTTTTTTTCATGGTTTTTTATGACATACTAAACTATGACTTTTTTCATGGTTTTTTGACGACATACTATACTATGACTTTTTTCATGGTTTTTTGACGACATACTATACTATGACTTTTTTCATGGTTTTTTATGACATACTATACGATGACTTTTTTCATGGTTTTTTGACGACATACTATACTATGACTTTTTTCATGGTTTTTTATGACATACTATACGATGACTTTTTTTCATGGTTTTTTATGACATACTATACTATGACTTTTTTCATGGTTTTTTATGACATACTATACGATGACTTTTTTCATGGTTTTTTATGACATACTATACTATGACTTTTTTCATGGTTTTTTATGACATACTATACGATGACTTTTTTCATGGTTTTTTATGACATACTATACGATGACTTTTTTTCATGGTTTTTTATGACATACTATACTATGACTTTTTTCATGGTTTTTTATGACATACTATACGATGACTTTTTTCATGGTTTTTTGACGACATACTATACTATGACTTTTTTCATGGTTTTTTATGACATACTATACGATGACTTTTTTTCATGGTTTTTGACGACATACTACACTATGACTTTTTTCATGATTTTTTACGACATACTATACAATGACTTTTTTTCATGTTTTTTTATGACATACTATACTATGACTTTTTTCATGGTTTTTTATGACATACTAAACTATGACTTTTTTCATGGTTTTTTATGACATACTATACTATGACTTTTTTCATGGTTTTTTGACGACATACTGTACTATGACTTTTTTCATGGTTTTTTATGACATACTATACGATGACTTTTTTTCATGGTTTTTTATGACATACTATACTATGACTTTTTTCATGGTTTTTGACGACATACTACACTATGACTTTTTTCATGATTTTTTACGACATACTATACAATGACTTTTTTTCATGGTTTTTTATGACATACTATACAATGACTTTTTTTCATGTTTTTTTATGCCATACTATACTATGACTTTTTTTCATGTTTTTTTATGACATACTATACTATGACTTTTTTTTCATGGTTTTTGACGACATACTATACTATGACTTTTTTTTCATGGTTTTTTACAACATACTATACTATGACTTTTTTTTCATGGTTTTTGACGACATACTATACTAGGATTTTTTTCACGGTTTTTGACGACATACTATACTATGATTTTACAAAAACATGAAAAAGTCATCGTATAATGTGTCGTAAAAAAAAAAACCATGAAAAAAGTCATAGTATAATGTGTCGTCAAAAATCATAAAAAAAGTCATAGTATCATATGTCATCAAAAATATTGAAAAAATGTTATAGTACAGTTTTTTGTCAAAAACCATGAAAACAGTCATAGCATAGTGCATCACAAATGTAATTAAAATATTGTGAGTAGGAAAGGTCCTTTTTTTAATGTAAATTACGAAAAGAGAAACCTCACAGAACAAAACATTTTATTTCACTCAACAACACACACACTCAAAGACTCTCTCCAAACACATTCAAAAACACCTTGTAGCATACAGTGGCTTTTGTTTCAGCACATTAACACCACCCCTGTGCTGAGAAGCTTTGAGGAAAGAAGGGGCGGGGCCTACGTCATGTACAAGGTCAAAGACAACAGTGGCTTAGTGCAATTATCTGGAGCGTGATATTCAGCCATGCTATGCTGTGTACAACTACAGACACAAAGGCATGATGAAAACTCGACATTAAACTTTACAAAAAAAATAACATCACGCACTGAGAAGCAACTATATAAACTTACACGTGTATTCATCTGGTCATTGAGGTTACCTGTGGCAGTCATTAAGTATTAATAAGTAAACTAACACACTTTGGGGTTCCTTATACAATAGTCTTGGTTTCAGAACACATATTCAATACTTTATAAATTTGTTGTGAGACAGTGCATTATCAGTTGGGTTTGATTTCACAAAGTCTGGGCTGGAGGTGCTCGGTACAAAACTATGTAAAATACTCGTTTATCAAAGGTAAACAATGCAGCTTTCAGACAGCTGGTGTCACACGCTGCTTAAACACGTACAGCCACCGTGGAGTGAAATGAAAAGTCATCTGTCCATACGTCTGATGAATAATGGCAGCCGTGAGGGTGGAAAACAAGTCGCACCACTTGTTTGTGCATCCTTTTGTGTGACTCTGTGCGTTGGTGTGGTACATGGGAAGTGTGCGTGTCCTCTATAACCTCTCGAAGCCGACGGAGCAGAGGAGGAAGATGGCGTAGAGCAGTATGAGACAGAGTCCCAGCTTGCGGTCCAACCTCCAGCAGTTCAGATGCACACACAGGACCTGAGGAGGGAAAGGTGGAGAGATTAATTTCCTGTTGCACTGCCCTTAATATGATTCACTCGGCCTGAAAACAGACGAGGGCTCTCAGGCCAGACTTTAATGATCAGATAGGACGGAAATCTAACTCACAGTGAGTGTGACTGAGGCCAGCAGCAGGATCACTGAGTACACCAGGCCTTTGCTGTTGATTGTCACCTGAAAACCAGACATGATAAAGCATTAATATGTTGTAAAATCATGAGGGCTGCTCCGTAATGGTCGACCAGAAAAGTCATCAGTCGGCAAGATTTGGCTTAGTCGCATAAATAAAAAATGTGAAACTCTATTAGGAGCTGCGCCTTGTCAAAATAAATCAAACCTATATGACTGGACCATGTGGGAATTTAATTTGAAAGGACGGACACAGGAAGTGTGTTTCCAGCTGCACCTTAATTTTCAAACTGAATGGAGGAACAACTACCCAGACTGTAACATGGTCATGTTTAAGCTAAACAATGCGTAATGTGACTGCAGTTGGTTCAGATCGAGGTCGGAAACGCACCAGATTTTATTTGTAACCGGACCGAGACCACTTCTTCAAGAAGGTCTCTGTCCAGTTGTTTTGGTGCAAAAAAAAACAAAACAGAGAGAGACAGGGGACAACCAATAGGATGTCGCTATGTTTTAGGATATTGGGTCGAGTCAGCTGTACAAGAGATAGAAAACAGTTGGTGTTACCACTGATCCGTAGCTGACGATGAGTGTCCTCAGCGCCCAGGGGAAGCCCAGACCGAGCAGTACATCAAAGATATTACTGCCAATGGAGTTGGACACAGCCATGTCACCCATCCCTGCAACATGTGAAACACACATAATGACATGCATGTGAAAACAGGAAATGTGAAGGCATTCAGATGACATCGGACATCCAGTCAGACAGCTTGAGTTTCTTGCATAGTTTCTGACAGAGAATTAATTCGATTTAATTTTGTAACACAGCAAAATGTGCAACAAAAGCTTTGTGGTACAAATCATTCATCTGCTACCGTAAAAAAAAATCATTAAAAAAATCATCATATAGTGTGCCGAGAATAACCTTTTAGTTTTAGTTTTTGTAACACAGCAAAATGTGCAAAAAAAGCTGGTTGGTATAAATGATTCAACGATATAAGGATGTGTTGAGACACTTAAAGTCCCCCTTGTGATTATGTTTATGCCCCCTGAAATGTCTAAACTTGACTAAATTGACTTGTATCTGTGCAAATAAATAAATAAATAAATAAATAAAACATGCTAACTACACCGATCATTCTGATAAGCCTACTGATTTTGGTGCACAATAGACTCCTCATCTGGGTCTGATTGAAAAATATTTGTGTAAGTATTTTCTTTAAAATGTGTCTGTAGAGGAACTTTACACACACACACACACATACAAAAGACACACACCTTGCCGGGCAACGATGAGGCTGGCCATGCAGTCGGGGACACTGGTGCCGGCTGCCAGAAAAGTGATGCCCATGATGACTTCTGGGATTCCAAGTGTGTAGCTGATTATGGTCACCTAGACAGACACACAAAGGGAAGAAGCTGTGTATTGTGTGTGTGTGTGTGTGTGTGTGTGTGTGTGTGTGTGTGCGCGTGTGTGCGGGGGGGGGTGCATTAGTGCGTCTCGTACCATCCAGACCATGAGGTAGGAGAAGAGGGCTATCCAAAGCGTGGAGGACAGGAAGGTGAGCAGATACCAGCGCTCCCACCGCGGCAGGTTACAGTCGGGGATGGTGCAGTGAAGCAGGATGCTCACGGGCCAAGAGAGCAGCCACTTCAGACGCACACACCAACCATCTGAGGAAAATATGCAAAACACACGCACACACACACACACACAGACACAAACACGTGTGCACACAAGTTTCCCCACAGGGATCATTACAGATTCATCTAAACTTGTAAATTATTCATGCAGCACGGCCTGTGAATCTTAGCATCATCCCTTTTTAATTAGCTCCATTAGCGATGAGCCCATCTATAACACTGGGAAACATTAGAAGTGTGTGTGAGAAAAGCCAAAGAGGAAGCTGTTATGTTTGTAGCAGCATCAGTGATGACAGTCTGAGTTATGAGTTACACAAATCTGCTTGTTGTTAACGTAAAAGGTCCAAAGATTTTGTAGCTTTAACATCTGACACATGACGAGTGTCTGCTCTCATTCACCACTCACCTGGCAGGATGAAGGGTTTGAAAGGAGCGCTCTCCTCCTCTCCATCCTCCTGCTCTTCCTCTTCCTCCTCTTCCTCTTTCGGCTGCACTCCCCCACCTGTCTCTCCGCCCGCCTCTTTACCTCTCTCCCCTTCTCCCTCCAGCGGCTGCCTGTCTCCCTCGGCCATCATCCCGTTCTCCCTCCCCCACTGCCCGTTAGCACCCAAACCGTCCTCCCCTGAAGCTCCCCCCTCCTCTGAGCCGCCCCGGGCCCGAATCAGCCTCTGTCTCTGTGAGCGCGGAGGGAGCGAGAGAGGAAGGGAATGGAAAAAGGAGAAAACAACACGACATGAGAAACGACTTCATCTGACGGCAGCTGACAATATGAGCACCGGCAGGAGGAGTGGAGCATCCACCAGAGGGGAAAACACTGATCGGGGGGCATGGCGCAGAGCAGGGGCAGCAGCGGCGGTCGCACTTTCATTTGGCACTGGAGATGACAAGCACACATGCAGGAGAGCCGAGAGTGAGGAAGCCGATTTGGAGATTGAGTTCTTGTCTGCTTTAGTGTCTGGGATAATGTTATGCACTAGGCAGCAGTCTGTGTGTGTGTTTGTTTGCGGGGAGCAAACAGGATGTTGTTTGATACGACATCAAAAAACTATCTCTCCGTCTTTCTGCCTACCTGCAAACCTCCTGCACAAAAACTGCACTGTGAGGAAAATGTTGCTATAGCAAATCTGAAATATCAATACAGAAACTGAGAACACAATTACCTTAAACAAATAACACCACCGCCAAGCTGAAATGGCAGCCTCTAAATTCAAAGGGACTTTTCTTCAGGCACAAACGGAGCTTAAAGATTTCTCATGATGGCAGATTGTGGGAGGACTGAAAGAAAATAACCTCTTCAGTTCTGTTCAGCAAAGAGAACAACAAACAAGTCTCACTGAGGCCTGCTGTTTTTCTCAACATCCCTTCGTCTATATATATATCTATATACGCACTTTTTCTTTGTTTTCTGACATGACTGAATGACTAAAGGGCGTCACTTCAGCATAATCAGATATTACCCAGTCACTGTAAACCTTTCACCTCTTCCTAGCTGGAAGCAATGCGAACAAGTGAGCCAGCCGAAATCAGAGTTGTTTCAATGTTTCCCAAGGAAGATGTCCTCACCTGCTCCATGTGTAAGCGAACAGGCTAGGCAACACGACGCTTGTTTGAGAAAATGTTCACCCTGGCCATATATTGGTGTCGCTTTGTAACGACCAACCTATTTTCAGAGCAACAGCGAGGCGTTGTGGAAGCTCACTCAGAGCTCAATAAGCTCCCTGATGCTCATCGTACAGCTGGATACTTGTTCACGTTACATCCACCAGAGTTTGCTGGCTCGCTGTATGTTAGGAAGTGGTGTACGTTATTGCTCTGATCTGATTTTTTTGTATCTTCACATAGTTTTTTTAAAATGTGGCCAATATCAGATTCCAGTGTGAACTAGTCGCTGTCCTGAACTGACCGGCTTGCGCAAATCGACAATAACAAAGACGTCATGCACAGCCAATGGGAGAAATTTGGGGTTCAGTATCTTGCTCAAGGATACTTCAGCATGCAGATTGGACTGATATTTCCATTAGTGAACAACCCGCTCTACCTCCTGAGCCACAGCTGCTATTTGTACTCAGGTGTGTGAGGATGCGGAGTCAGAGGCAGGAGTGGTGGGATTGTGATGTGAATGGCTTCACTGAAACTGATTTCATCCAAAGTATCAGGAGGTAAAGTGCGACTTTAAACGACATCTCTCCATCGCAGCTGTGTTTCATGTCTGTGTTCATCGAGTGACTCTAACCGGGGCAGAGCAGAGACGACTGTTGCTCTTTAGTGAATAAAAGTCACATGAATTCTGCTATGACTGTTCAGAGTAAGGTCAAACAAGGTTGCAAGAAATCAGACCTGTATCTGTTTTTGGATTGCAAATGAAAGTGGCCCCAATCAAAATTGAAAAGATCAGATTCCATGTGATCCACTTTTGACAGCAGTCTGAACGTAGCCATAGTAAAAGCCCCTAAAACTCTGCAGTGATGTCATTTTTAATGGTGCAACACAATTTAGTAAAGCAGCAAGTTAGCAGTTACTGAGAACTTAGAGACGACTTTACAACACAAACTTGCAGGTAGCTGGTGTGCTCCAGGTCAGGAGCACAAGGGTGAGCGCAGTGATCCTTCACCATATTTAACTTTTAATATGACCCTGCTCATCTGACAGTGACATATTAAAGTGCTGCACATGCACATTTAAATACCCACCGACCCAGCCGAAAAAACCAGGGGAACTTGATGTTACATGAAGGGTGTGAGGAGCGCGTGCAGTGTACCTCGTTGATGACCATGCGTCCTGCCATGCGCAGGCGGGTGAAGGGGGGGAAATGCGGGGTGATGAGAAGGCGGAGGCTTGCCTCTGAAAAAGAGAGCTGGTGGGGGTGCAGGTTCAGCAGCTCATCCACCATCACCACCCCTGAGTCCTGGCCGGCCACCACAGACGAATCTGGGGGAAGTGTGGGGAGATGGAGGGAGGTTAGAAGAAGACATCAAGAGTTTAAAGTTATGCTAGGCAGGATTTTCCTAAATCATCATTTATGACTCACTGTAAGTGTGTGATGGTGTATTTATCCGCAGAGACTTTGCCCTCTGCCTCTATTTTCTTATTATTTTGCTGTGTTTGAGCCATGCAGGTGAGGTTGGGACATTACAAAGAGGTAGCAACCAGGTAGCAAAAGGTAGCAGCGTGCATTCAAAAGGAAGCTATGAAGCTCAGTTAGCATGTTTAAGTATTGGCTTTCCATTGCAACAAATGTAACAGTCTTGCAATGGAAAAGTAGCTTGCAGTGTACACACAAGCAGTTTAGGTAAGAGGGCCAAGATTGTTGCGTTTACAACCAGTAACCAACACTTCCTGCACTGTGAACCTTTAATAACACAGTGAGCGACAGGCAGCAGACAAACACGGAGACAAAGAGGACAGAGTGACAGAGTGGAAAAAAGATTTGTCCATCAAAGTGGTCTAGTTCTATTTCAGCCTGTTGGAAATCCACAGGGGAACAGAAATGGGTTTGACTGGCAGCCGTAACTGTGTCACTGGGTCTGCTGAATACTGGAGCTTCTTTGATATTTTGGATGTACACATGCCAACGTACAAACACGAGCTCCAGCACCTGGCTTCAGCGGCACCATGTCGTTGTCACAGTCTCCGATGTTTCCGACAGCAGTGGTCCGCCGCAGGCTGCTGAGACACGGCTGACCTGCCCTGCTGCAGTGTCTCTCTACCAGGCTGCACAGAGATCTGTTGAACCTACACACACACACACACACAGATGTTCTGACTTCAGTGGGCATGGAGCACATGTTGATACCAACAGGACGGAAAGGTGAGAGGAAGAGGGAGACTCACTTCATGATGATTATGTAGATTCCGTACATAGAGATCAGGATGATGGTCTCCCACCTGAAACACGCACACAAACACAAATTCATAACCTCAACATTCATCACAGTGACAGTCAGAATACCTTGCAAACTGATTTTCAAGCAGTGTAATAAAGTTTCGTTACAGTCTTACCACATGACTTTCTCATCATAGATCACCTGCAGACACAATGAAAATACACTTTAATTACACCTCAAAGAAAATCACTTTTTACACACCTTATCATATTTGAAAACATACATTTGTAACAAGTTTTGATTTAGACCCTGTGTACACATACACAGAAAATCAAAAAAAATCTGTAAAAAAAAAGAAAAAATTAAATGAATAAAAATCTGTCCACACGACCTTCATTTAAAAAAAAAATAAAAAAAATGAACATACTCAAATGCAAAAATGACTCTATATGCTCGCCGGTGTTAGCGGTCTACTGCAGTCTGCCCTCATTGCAAAGGTAGTGTTCAGGTTAATGTTATCTTTTTTCAAAACATCCACTGGAGATCTAATCACCGTTGCCCTTCGATATAAGAACAGAGGAGCTCACTCAAAAATACAAGAGATGCTCTGGACATGTAAAAGTTTTCCTTTGTGATGTCAAGCTCAGCTCACATCCCAGCTACATCAGCTGATCTCAAACAGCCCAAGCAACTGATGGAGCAGCTGATTGATCACATGCTTCCTTTCTTTGCAACCAACTGGCGAATCTTATTCAGGGCGCCATATTTAAACTGCTCTGGCCTGCCTACTGTTGCTGCTTCCTCTGCAAGCCGCTATGCAAGCCGCCTCCACCCCGGCTCCTCCTTTTCATTCTGTGTCTGACTTATCAATGTCATTTCTGTTTGTCATTCATGTTGCTCTGTTCTTTTCCAGGGAAGTCTTTGCTGCTGCTCTCCCTGCCTTAGGCTTTCCTTGTGTGCACGTGGAAGGGCAGGGAGGTTTGCTCTCTCTGTCCCAGGCTTTCCACATAAGCACGAGGGAGAGGCTTTCTGCATAGACCCAAGAAAAGGCAGAGAGGCTCCAGTACAGAGCCATACCACCAAATATGGTGGTAAAAAAATGTTCCTGACTGAATTATCATTCTAGGCAGACTTTAAACTGTAGACACTGAGGTAAACCAAGTAACACCATAGCAGAGCAGACGTGGTGCAGCAGTGCTAATAATACGTCATTTCAGGCGCAAGTTGATTACACAAAGTAATAGCTAACGTGCTCGAATTGAGATTACATCATTAATTCCCAAACATTTTGTGTTCATGTTCACATGGTTAGGCAGTAAGTGTGGTTTTTAAAAATCAGCACTTAAAAAAGAAAGTGTTTTTAAAAGTCTTCATTTTAGTGACCTGAAACTCTGTTTACGTGGTGACAAGAGGCAAAAATGTAGAGAAAAATATCTGTTTAAAAAATCTTGTTTACAATTCTAAAAAACAAACACATTTAAGTGATCCTAATTAAAGTTTTTTTGTGTGTGTTTTATGTTAAAAAAAGATTACTGACTGACAGGAAAATAAAAGAATACAGCCCTCTAAAATCCTTGTGGTCTTGTGAACGTACTGTAGGTGTTAAAGTAAGTAACAGTGATTTCTGGAGGCTTTCTCACCAGGATAAGCACCACTATGGACAGGATGTAGAAGACAGCATCACGAAACAAAGGCCACCAGCTCAGAGAGATGGGCTGGAGAGAGAGAGGATACACATATATTAATACATTTTCATTAATGAAATCATGCAAAAAGTGTAAGATTTGTAATGATGTGATCATTTTCTGCACCAGAGACTTTTACACTGGCAAAAACTGCTTTTATGTTTGAGATTCTATTTGGTCATTTGTCCTCTTTTAGTTACTAAAATAAGATCCTGGGGCTCCTTCTAGCTTCTCGTATGAAGACAGTGTGTGTACCTGTCCAGCAAAGATGCCACAGAGCCCGATGATGACCAGGATGTTAAAGACAGCTGATCCCACGATAGTTCCCACACCCACATCTCCTTTTGTGATAAACACACCTAAAAACAAGGAACATGAAAGAACAAGCTGTAAAACATCAACAGAAACAAACTTGATGTGACAGTCTGTGAGAAATGGTGGATTGTATCTCCATCCCATACATTAAATTACACAAAAATGGACATTATCTCTCACTCCTCTGAACAGGAATATTGCATCTTTGTTCATATCCGCAGGGGCTGGGCAGATATCTTTTATCTTGTGTGGAATATTCACTGCAATATTGCCTAAAGTCCCTACAACCAGCCTTTTTTTTCTGTGGAGAATAAAACAGATTATTTCTGAGGCAATATATGAGGAAATGTCCGTTCTTACAAATTACAGCCATACATCTGTTTCTAGGCCATTTTAATAAGCTGCATGTTATTTCTTCTGTGAACAGCAGCAGTATCCAGGATCAGTCCCCTGTGGTGTTCCAGTTTCTCTCAGTGTGTGATGGTTTCTGTCTCTGCTTTATATCTGGGCCACAGTTTCCACAGACTGTGAACAACAAGACGTCTTTTTAATTTTTCACACAGGAAACTTTGATCTCATCGATGCCGGTGCCTGGATTTTAATATTTCAAATTTCTTTGGTCGTTTCCACTGAGATTGTACTTTTTCATCTCAGTCCACATTTACTGAAACCCTAACTTGCAGTGTTAGGAGTAACTGTGATTCGGCTACTTTTGGAGGTAACTAATTGTATCTGATTACTTGTTCAAATTAAATAGCTTAATCATTACTCATCACTTTTGTCTCGATCTCATGATCTATGATCTATGATCTCACGTCACCTGTGGTGTTGTGTGGCTCAGTCAGAGTGGAGGGTCTGTCAAGGCTACGATAAATGTGCCTATCAAAACATATCCATGTGTCTTATTATTCCACTACTTCCTTTTCATTTGACAGCTGTCTTGTTCCACACTGTGCCACATCAACATTAGATAATATAGCCATGTGTGCATTAGTAAGAGCAGTGGTTCCCAACTGGTGGGTGACTTGGGAACATGTCAAGTTTATAAAAAACACACTATATTTTGAAGCAAAGAAATGCCCCTGCATACACCTCACCTTTGCAGGGCTGCTGTGACTGCACTTGCCTCTTATCCAAGAAGAGTGAGAACAGCTTACCAACAGGCAATTGAGAAATATTATTAATGTGTGTATATTAACCGGCCCCTGATCTCATGTCATTTTGCAAAAGTGGCCCTTGGGCAAAGCATGTTGAGTATCTCTGTCCTAACTACTTTGTGAACCGACAAACAAACAACTCTAGCGAGAACATCTGAAACAATTCACAGGTGGACTGTCAAACCATCCAATGAAAATGAAGCACGCTCCTCTGGCTGTCTTTCTTCATGTCTACTTTACGCTTGAAATCGGTTCCTCTGCCTGCAGACACTTGAAGTCTCTCAGTCTTAATCAACTGAAGATGCATCTGATTGCAGGTAATTGCAGCGCTGATGAACAATCCACGTGCTAACTCATTAGAGCCAGTTACTGATTAGACGAGTGTCATACTGACCAATTAGAGAGGTGAAGAGCTCGGGGGCGGAGCTCCCGGCTGCCATGAAGGTTGCCCCGGCAACATCTTGACTGAGCTGAAGGTTCTGGAGGAAAAACAAATCCTGAATCAACTGATTGATCAGACGAATAACTGTGTATCCAAAGTTTAACTATTAAAAACACATAAGTGAGCCACATTGTTGCACTGGCTGATATGTTCCTTCTGTACTATGAACATGGGCACTGCAGTTTAATTTGAGTCAATCTCACATGCAGGAAATAATCACTAGTGCGCCAAATGTGTATTAATCCGCGATTGAAAATGCACTTTACTCCTGTTTGAGTAATGTTTGCTAAAAATTATAGTGCCCATCTGTTTGGGGAATTTTTTGAGCCTTTAAAACAAGCAAATAAACAAAAAACTAAACAATACATCTGTAAATTTTCATTTGAGATTTGCATGTTCAGCTGAAACAAATTTAAAAAAGGGCTTGTTGCTGAATTACACAGATGGGGAAGACAGAAAGTGGTGATAGATGGACTAATGCCCTGTTGGTTTACGTCTTTTTGAAGGAAATATAGTAACAGTAACAAGATTAACCATCTAATTGTAGACCCAGATTGTTTTCGAGCTCAGATGCATTATTTGATGTATCTATTATGGTGTTGTTAGTTCATACCTCTGACACTTTCTCCAGCGATGGCACAAAGTAAACATCGCACACGATGGCCAGCGCATGAAACATGTAGATAGCCTGTGAAATATGGGACACACGTGGCCACATATGAGTCTGTTTGTAAGTTTAATGCAACAAAATGTAGCTTCCTTCATTTCACAGAGTAAACCCAAGTATCAAAAAGGGGCGGGGCTGGGAGGTCTCCATCGTGCCAAAGCGCACGCACACAAAATAAAATAAATCCAATCTATAGTCTGTGCTTTAGGTTGTATAGCTCAGCAACACTTAGAGAAAAACAGTTCCCCGCACTCAAGGTGATGTTTTTCTTTTGACAAAGTGTAAAATGACAGACCTTCTCTGTAATGTTTTCGGCCTTGTCACTGTCTCGAGGGGTTTCTCTGTCTCTTTAAGAGTGTATTCTCCAGGGTTTGTTGCCTCCATGCAGCCTTGCATGAATTCACCTACATGAATGAACTGTATTCCACCGAGTGTTTATTTTAGTTGTCTGTACATCTTTTGCACCACTTAGGCTACACAAATATATCTTCTTATTGGCCATGTGCTCTCTGCCTTTTGTTGCATTCACAGTGGCGTGGTGAGTGTGACAGCCCACTCAAGAGACTCTCTCAATGAGCTGAAATGACATGAGTGCTTGTAACTTCAATAAATAACATAAATAAACACTCTCACACTGCCTTTTTCGTTTATGGTGTGTGGTTTTCATCGTGGGCGGGGTTCACACACACACACACACACACACACACACACACACACACACACACACACACACACACACACACAAGAGCTCAGTGGAGTGGAGGAGAGACAGCTGACAGTTGGAGAGTTGATAATGGCTGCACTCTGTGTTGCTGTGAACAAAAGCTTTGTGAGTATAAAGTCCCTTTTACTAGCGGAGTTTGGCAACTCAATTTCATAAATAAAAACCGTTCTCGATAAGACGCCAGGTCTGGTCGCAATTGACGCAGCGAAGCCATTCATTTTTATAGAAGTTCTTTGGATTTAAAGCTCTTAAAGCCCAACAAATCGGCGGCTACCTGCTTGAGCCAATGTTAGTTAGCCTCTTTGATCACACTTACAAATATGAATGTTAAAACTGTTGTCAGTACGGATGGATGCTACACACATCTTTAGTTTGCTTAGATACTTCACAATTAAATTGTTCAGTTCATTTTACTGAGCATCAAAGAAGACCATAATTTATTCAGATGTACTGGCGTGGTAGAAGTTTTATGGTAACTCACTGACGGACTGCTCGTCTCAGTCTGCCACAGTTTGAGTGGGTGGTGACAAAAGCTGGCTCCGTATACCTCACTTGGTACCAGATTAGTCAGTAGCAAAATTCAACTCCAAGAGCCAGGTTTCAACCTGTCGAGGGTAGTCACGATCATGTAGAAGTTAAATACTTTGCACTCAAATGTCAAGATTTGGACCTGAATCAATCAGCAACACTACTACATACCCACATATTGGTTTTCAGCTAACAAATGGTTTGGGGGTTTAGTTACTCTTTGTATAATGGTTTTCAGGCAGAGCTGATACTCACACAGAGCACATGAAGGAGTACGGCTCCCTGTCTCCTCTGCTCCATGGTGAAGATGTCTTCAGGAAAATCACTGATAGCTGGAGAAGAGATGGGAAGAGGCAGAAAGACATCTAATGATGTATAAAATGAGGGAAATCCCACAACTAAAGATGAAACGATGAGTGAATGAACTGATTATTCGATCCAAAGAAGAATCAGTCGGCAAGTAGAATCGATTAAAGGGGACCTGTTACGCTCATTTTGACATTCATACATGTATATAAAGTTTCTACTAGAACATGTTAACATGCTTTAATGTTCAAACTCTCTATGCTACAGCCACTGTATTCGCCCATCTGTCTGAAACACTCCATTGTAGCACCTCTCTTGAAAGCCCAGTCCTCTCTAATTGATGAGTGTTTCTGGTTCTTCAGTATCTCGCCAGCTGGGGAATGACTGCATCAAATTATACCGTGAAAAACACCAACTCAAGCCTCATGAGCGGACATGTTCCTGCAGGAATATGATCCGAAATCGTGGAGGAATTAGCACCTGCAACCAAGATTACATGTTTCCCTGACGTTAGCATGTAGCTACATTTAGCAGTGTAAGCTATGTAATGTAAACACTTGACAGGCACAATTTTTTCCCCAAGAAACTAAAGGTGACTTTGCTGTACTTTGTCTTCTGTGATTGCACACTGAGTGTCTCTGGGTTTGGGAGTGTCGGTTAGATAAAGCAAGCAATTAGATTTCACAGCCTCGGGCTCTTATTTCCTCAGGAGATTATAGCTGGCATTTTTTTTTATTGATTAATGAAGAAAAATAATGAGCACATTAATCAGCCATGAAAATGACAGTAATTTGCAGCTCAGCCCTGCACCTCCAGTCACTTGTGTGTACATGTGAGATATGTGTGTATGACTTGGTGTCACGTGTGTCCGGTTGTATCCCCGAGCAACAAGTGCCGGGACAGCTTGAGGTCATGTGACTACACAGGTTCAGTTGCATTCAGTTTCTCGTGCAGTTTCGTTTAAATAGCTCATCCTGTAACACTGTGTGCCACACTGTCCCTCGTGCCATCTGCACCCAGGTTCATTCATATCGACTTTCTTCTCCGACTCCAGCAATTCCTATAAAGTCACCCTCCAGAGGCATCTAATTTGGCTGAGTTAAGACGATGCATCACAACCACCCTCTGTCCAAATGAGAGGCTGTGTTTGCCAGACTGCACTGTCTTGCACATAAGCTCAAACAAATGCCACGGCTCACTGCGCCATAAACAAAGCTTTTATTGCGAGGCAGTTCACAACAACAATAATCTGGAGCGTCGCCTCCCAAGTGACTTTCTGATTTATAGAGGAGTCTGGATTTATAAAACCTCCACTGAAGATGAAGCTACCAAAACATGTGAGTGAAACAAGTGTGACTGAAGTGGATGAGATCCTGCACAGAGGCGACATTGTGCAGCGAGAGGCTAACATGCATCACGTGCAGGGATGGAGACACAGATATGGTGTGATATTATGACAACCTGTCACATGATTTTGTTTGGACACAGATCAAACAGTATATTTTTATCACCAAGAACAAGACGTGCTCTTGAAAACAGCAATATGGTAATTTGAAGAAAATGTCTTCGAGGCCTTGAAGTTAATCTGTACTGTATTTCCCCAAGGCAGTTTCTCTAGCCTGATATATGCAGATCAGTGTATTCTCTGTAATTGGCTCCAAAATCTCTTCATCTCACACCAGACCATGAGACAATATCACTGTTTTTCTTCGTCTCTCGAGAACAGCCAAACACACCCGAGCACACACACACACACAAGTGATGAGAGAACTGCTGATGAGAGGCCACTAATCAGCAGGTCACCACGACAGGGCAGGCACTTTGAACAGCTCCAGATGTACACACGCCATCCAACCACAAATTCAGCATTCAGTTTCCTAGCAACCGGGTCCCCTCAAAGGCCTAACTGTGTTTAAACATCTAGATGAGCAGAGTTTGAAGAAATGAAGGATGAGCTGGAGCGGAGAGGTAGATCGATGCACGGAGGAGATAGACTTGGATTATACACCTTAATAGAGATGAGACGTGCTGCCTCGACACACAACACACACACTGGCGTTACTAAGATCATCACAGTGATTATACATTCATTATGTCATGAATATCCAAACCTGAACTCAAATCTGGGCCTGTTAATGATTAAAAAGGCTCAGTCCAACTCATCAGCCTCAGAAGTGACTGTATATTTTACATTTTTAAGGTATATTGGAAGATATTCTCTTGTTTGTATATAAACACACACATGGTAAATGCCTCACCAGATCTCCTGCCGTCAGTCTGGTTGTCAGCTTGCTGGATGAGCCCTCTCTTGGAAAAGGAGATGCTGTGATCCATAGTGGGTCCATGTGAGCCTGAGGAGAGGCGTTGATATATAAATGCATACACTGATAAAACATACAGGAGTTCTGACACTGGATATGTGAGTGGCTGTCAAATACAGTAAACTTACCTAACTTTACGGTATTTATTTTGTCTACTGTGCTGCTAAAACACTCTTTGAGGTTTTAATTAGCCTTTAATGTTATGTATAACATTTTAATAATGTGCTTTACATGGTTGTAAAGAACATATGTAACAGCAGATAAAAAAAAATCAGGACAGCTTTATGTATTTTTTCCTTGAGAAGCACCTGCAACATCACTGAAGTTGAAGATCCAGGCGGCTGCGAGCAGACCGACTCCACAAACGCAGAACCGGGGGAGGAGCCGCGTCTGCCTCGGTCTCCTCGGCGCCTTCATCCCGCCAGCCGCCGCCGCTCGCCGGCTCTCCGCTCAGAACATGTCGCCTCCTCCTCCACCTCCTTCTCACACAGCCGGTCCCGTCTCCCCTCTGTTTGCAGACCGGATCCAACTGGCCTGTTGCTCTCTATTCCCAAATTTATCCTCTTTCAGCTGTTTTTAGCTTCTGGATCCATCCACGGTGCGGGAGGAGGTTGGAGAGGTCCGGCCTGCCATCATCAGCATCTCAGCACCGACGCAGCATCCGCATCCACCGGCTCAAACTCCAGCAAACACACAATGAATCATCGGCCAGCTCCTACATACAATCATCTCTCGATTCAGAGCATCCCCCTGTCCCTCCTGCCCTACATCTGATCCCCCCCTTTATGATGCTGTGTGTGAGAGGGAGGGGGTGTTTTCCTCAAGTCACAGACGAGACCACCAGGGAGCGCCTTGAGCTGGGAGGGGCGACTGTGGAGAGACTGGGAGGCATGGGAGCCCACATACATGTTTACTGCATGTAATCCAAAATGTGAAGAGTAATTAGTTACATGAATGATGTTGGTGGGTTTCCAAAGGTAAAGAGAAGAACTCATCTCTTTGTGAAAGGACAGGTTCACTTCATTTAGGTCTATCTTGACAATACAATATTCACTTAACAATAGGTACAACCCCAATTCCAAAAAAAAGTTGACAGTGTATAAAATAAAAGCCTAAATAAAAACAGAATGCAATGATGTGTTAAACCATTTCGACCTATATTCAATTGAATACAGCACAAAGACGAGACATTTAATGGTTGTCTTTGGTAAATATGCGCTCATTTTGAATTTGATGCACACACGTTTCAAAAAAGTCTGTAGAGGGGCAACAAAAGACTGGGAAAGTTGTGGGATGCTCAAAAAACACCTGTTTGAAACACCCAGCAGGTGAACAGGTTAACTGTTTAAAGTAAAGTATCATGATTGGGTATGAAAGGTGCTTCCTCAAATGGCTTATTTGTTCACAAGAAAGGTTCATCACAATTGCAAGGACTGTAGGGATTTCACCATTTACAATGTGAGTGCCTGTGACCTTTGACCTCCTATGGCAGTAGTTTCCAACTGGTCCAGCCACAGGGTCAAGATTTCTCCTCAGTTATTAGTTCAAGGTCTACACATTTTAATTCATTTAGTGTCATACTTGCTTTTGGCCATGTCGTTGAGCTAGTTTGCTGTCTCTGTTAAACAGCCGTCCGTTACTCATTCATTCTACAGCAGGGAATGGCACACGTTCCTGAGTCACTTGTGGTCCATTCAGAATGGACCCGCAACCCACCAGATGGGAACCAGTGCCTTGGGCGACACTGCATTAAAATCCGACATGACTGTAAATTTCATGGGCTCAGCAACACTTTGTCCAGAGACACTGCAGACTTCTCTGGGCTGCAGCTCATTTGAGACGGACTGACACAAAATGGAAAAGTGTGCTGTGGTCTGAGGAGTTCACATTTCAATTGTTTTTGGAAATCATGGACGTCGTGTCTTCAGGGCTAAAGAGGAAAAGGTCCATCCAGATCACTGCAAAGTTCAAAGCCAACATCTGTGATGGTATGAGGGAGTGTTAGTGCCACTCTCACATCTGCGAGGGCTCCATAAATGCTGAATGGTACATACAAGTTTTGGAGCAACATATGCTGCCATAGATGTTTCAGACCCTATTTGACATCAGAGTACAAATAGCTAGATGTTTATATATGTAAATAAATGGTTTTAAAACCCAACTGTTAATAGGTATGTTAGATTCTATGTATGCTTCAGTGTTGCCAAATAATTGCCAGAAGATTGTAGCCAAGTACTGTAGCTCACACAAATCAATTAACATCAAACCAAGAAAAGTTCATGTCTGCACAAAGAGAAAGTAAACTAACCAGTTCTACCTACAGCCATATTATTTTCCTTTAAATGGTCCCTATAATTGTGACTATGTCAGCTGCTTGTTCCAAACGCCATGAAAACACTCCGCTTGTACATCAATTAATTTAGATATACTGAATTTTATATTTTAGAAAACAGAAAAGGTGCAATAGTCACAAATATTTTTTCAGTCTCTTTTCTTTTTTTAACACTTATCCAGACCTAAACATTACTAAAATCAAATTCCATACTTTTCCATACAGCGTAGAAACCCTATGTCAGTGAAAACTTACAAAACAAAACAAAACAAAAACAGACAAAACCTGAGTTTTTAAAAAAAAACAAGTGTTTCCCCCCCAAACGTAGTCTTTTTAGCAGAAGAAACAGTTGGAAAACTGGATGGTGCAAGATTTTTTTGCTCAGTTTAAATAAAAATATTTCTGCACATTATTTCATTAAAGGTATAAATAAGCCATGCTGATAGATATCTGATATTCCAGCCCACACCTTCAAATCCTGTTAAATCAGACTGAGTGGTATGATTTAATCTAAAAAGAGAAGCTTCTCAGAGCAGATGGTTTCAAATCAAATTGGCCTTTTTTCCAGCTTTGATTCAGCCCTGCATCTACTGGGTAGAAAACATATTTAACTACCATAAGCAACAACAACAAAACACATTCAAGCAGAAAAATGGAGGTAATGGGTTTATAAGAGAGAGCGTTCAGATCAAACAGGAGGTAAGGCTCGATAATGCACACTGCAGTAGGGCTGTAACATCAGGCGTGCACCACTCCACATGTTGTTGATGGGACAAAAGTTTCCTGAACAGCTTCCTGAAGCTACGAAGGCTAAAACAGTGAGAACGACGACAGACAGCAGAAATACTTCTGCTGTCTGGAGGGCTGTTTCCAAGATACCTGCACACCTTCTGCAACACAGAAACCAGAGGGACGATAATATATGAGCAAATGTAAAGAGAAAGAAATACAAAATGTATTCCTATGCAGAATAATGCTGTTAGTTTAGTTTAGTGCAAGTACCTTCTGGTCTGAGGTTCTACTGTGAGACTTTGAGGTTTCCGCAGCTTCTCAGCCTCCTCAGCCTCCTCCTGTAAACACAGTACCAGACATCACTGATCTCCACATCTCTACAGCTACAGTCACACAGCTGCTGTCAGACTGTGTTAATCTGTGTGTTGTAGTTGCACACTCTAGTGGTCATTTGTAGAAGTACAGGATACTGAAACAGAAATTTACTTTCAGTTGGCTCACGTGTGCACTTGCGCGAGACTGTGAGACATGGGCACCGCGTTTATGTGTGTTCACATGCTTTTGCTGGTCTCGCGCACAAGTGCACACACATGACAGAGGCAGAAAGAGCTACAGGCTACAATGAGGCTAAAAGCAGAGTTCAAATGACGTTTTTTCAAACAACTTTTTACGTCGGGGCTTCAGGACACTTGAATCAGTACAGACGAGCAGCATGGAGATATTTTGTGGACATTTGAATCTGGGGCACCGTAAGCCTCCATTAGGTGGAGTTGAAGGTGGAGAAATAAAATGTATCATTATTATTTATTATTGTGTTGCTACCCCCCCTATCCCTTTAAAGTTACAGTAAGATGTGAGGTCTCCTGTAGGTTTAATCTTGAAGGCAAAGATTGGGTTAAAAAATGTTTCAGGTTACGGTTCTGTTAGGTTATCCAAAAAGTGATGAGACAACCCAGTTCTGTCTCTAATAAAACAAGTTGGCGGTGGCAAATTATTCAAACTTAAGGCTTCAAAATGGTATCTATAAACCAATGGGTGACGTCACACTGGCTACATCCACTTCTTTACAGTCTAAAATCTATTTACAGGAGGGAGGTGTCATACATTTCTGAGATCTGTGGAGTCTGACATGCTGGTTTTCACTTCAGCTGACGAGGCCAGCAGCTTCATCTCCAGTGCAAAGGACAGAGGGGGACTGAGTGGTCCTTCCTCTCCTCCCATCAGGTCATTCTCAGTAGCACTGGAAAAAAACAGCAGACACACACTGTAGTGTGGTGCATACAGATGGCTCAGTGTACGTCATGATATTCATTCAAAGCAAGAGGATATTGTCTGTCATGGTTACAGTAAGGCCTCATCCAGTCTGTCCTCCAACTGCTCTTTCAGCGCCCAGTTGGTCAGCCTGAGATCCTGGAGTACAGAAACGTGACCAGACAACAAAACACACTTCAACATCTCATAGCATGAAGACTTCATCTGACCGTGGTCAGCAGCTGAGTGAATATTGTTCTGTCTACCCTCTCTGAATGAGAACATCTTTACCTCTATGATGTTGGAGCACTCTTCTACTGTTTCCTTCATGTATTTTAACTGCAAGTCTCTCTGTAACAAACACACACAAGAAAAAAAGTGGTGTTTAAATAATAAAAGACAAAAAATTGTCAGGATATTCATGGTGACCTCCAAAAAGACAGATCAATATTTATGACTTTTTGGTCCGTGGCTACTGACGTCTCTGTTCCTACCTGATGAATAACCTCATCCCTAGCCTGCAGCCCTAACTCAGCCTCTACCATTTCCCTCTGAAGAAACACACAACATGACAAATCACAATGTATAATGACTGACTGTAGAATGAATGTAGAGAGAGAAAAATGGTTCTCCAAGTTGAATCCATGGTTTTACCTCAAGGGCTTTAAGTGCAGCCTTGGACTCTTTCAAGGTGATCTTGTCTTGGTTTCTCTCCTGCTGAAGGCTCTTGAGCTGAAAAAGTCAGAATGACATTTAAATGTAAAAAACTGTTTTGAAATTTCTGTACCACTTCTTAGTGTAGTACATGACAGATTAAAGTTGCTGACTGAAAAGTAACAGGTGGTTACCTCTGCAGTTAGCTGCTTATTCTGCTCCTTCAAAGTGTTGGATTCCTTCTCCTGCAATAAACACAACATGAAGGGACGCCGGGAGATATTTTTTTCATCCATATGACTGGATGAGTTTTAACTGTTCTAAGGAAATTTGACATGTGATTTACATTACCAACTGTGACTGCATTAACGTTTAGATACACTCACTATGATATTGCTCTGTTTGACAAATAGGGGTAGTGTAGATGAATGTTGATAAGTCCCAGAACAAGTCTGATATGGTTTATAACATAGTTGGCTTTATGACGTCAGGATTACATATTCACATTTAAACAGACACCAGTACAGGTTCCAGTGCCTAGAATTTGGTAATGGTACCCAATTGTACCTTTAGTCAGTAGTTTACTTTCTCTATAATGATGAAAATGTAATTTTTTGACAAGCTGCAGGGGTGAAGTATTGGACAAAAATCACAATTCTGCTCCTCTGCACTTTTCTAATCATGCATGGAGTGGATCTTCTCTTTTTGTCTGAGGGTCTACGTATATGTGTGCTCAACTAGCAGAAATGCTAGGCTAAACTAAAACAATATAAAAAGTAAACAGACTAGACACCAAAACTATCCTAAAGGATCAGTATTTTGGCTAGCTGGGAAGCTGACAGAGTGGCGGTGGATCTCCGTGCCCGGCTTCCAGACTTCAGGGCGCTATCTATCTGACACTGAACCCAGCACCTCTGCAAAGCTCTGTTGCTGGCCTTGGAGCTACGTGACTGGCTTCCAGGTTTAGGGGAGCCAAGTACAAGTAGTTCTTTACCCAACACTTGCTGACATTACTCTATGCTATGACTGTAATCAACAAACTTGCAATCAATGTTTTCCAGTGAAATACATAATGAAAAATACAAAAATCTGAAACATACAAATTTTCTTCACAAATGTTGCCTTAAAAGTAAAATTTTTGACATGAACATACATATGTCTACTATCTGGATTGGACTACAGTACAAGACACAATTACAATTGCACTAAAAATCTTGAGGAAATTGAGGGTGACAATATAGAGGTTCGTGAAAGATTACAAAAATATTCAAATGTCAAACTCTGCCTGTGAAGCAACACTGAAATAGAGCTGAGCACTGCAGTTTAAGACTAGATTTCATCAAGGATTCTGCTGTGTGTGTCTGATGTCATGATTTAGTGTGGTCTTAAAGATAGCATAACATTTTTAAAATAAAAAATAAAAATAAAATAAATATATTATACACTGTAACACAGTTACACATCTGGTTACCAATTCCTGAATCTTTTTTTCGAGGCATTTCTTTGCTCCCAGGTCGTCAGCCAGGAGACCTCTGCAAGGCTCTGCTTCAACCTGCTGTGCTTCCCTGATGATCTCCTCCTGGCTGCAGACACACAGCGTGAAAGCATTGGTTCAAAAGCACTAAATAAAGCAGAAATCAGGGCAGGCGCATACCAAAAACACTGAATTATTAAATTAAAAGAAAAAACAAAACATGCTTTAACATATTCTGTGTTGGAGGTAAGCCAACAGCATGTCTGTATGCAGCAGCAAGATCAAACAGATGACTGATACGCTTAAAGATGATTGCAGTGTTAACTTTGCTTATCAGATGGTTCGGGGCCCTTCTGCTGATGAATATAGAATATCATGGGTGACTACTTACTCTTTCACTTGTTTCCTGAGGATGGCATTGTCTGAACGCAGCATTGCCATTTCATCATCTGAGGCATCCAGCCATTGCCTCATCTTAGCATTCATGTCCTTCTGCTGGTTTAGGCTGAAATTCAGCTCTGCTATTTCCTCACACATCTCCTTCAGTGCCCTATACACACACAAACAGACACACACACACACACACACACACACACACACCAGAGAATAAGTAACTAAACCAAAGATTTTTTTGTTTTGTTTTGGAGGGTTCGTTCAGTGAACATCACTTACACATCTTCCTCTGTGACGTCCATCCTGCTGGCTTACTCCTCCCTGGTGCTTGTGTTTGACAAAAGGTCCAGCAAAAAACATACATAGGCAACACAGCTTTAATGATATATCTTTTCTCCAACCTTTTTTTCTTTAAAATGACACATTGTGACTGGGCCCAGTGGACAGTAATGGCAGTGTGAATCTCCACTATTACAAAAGGGTTACATCTGAATTAATTCTTTTAGGCAGAAGTTTATATGTCGAGAAAAAAAAAACTGTTGCATGAAGACAAAGGAGTAGAAGCGCTGCTAAGTCTTGGTAGTAGTCACACACAGGTGCTCTTGCACTATATGTTTTGATTGAGAGTATATTTTGCTCATGCAATGAGCCCTTCACAAGATGAAATATTCGTTCTGTTGCTTTGCATCTTTTCACTGTGCAGGAAAACCGTCTTTTAGCATAGCCTGTTTCTGGACATTTTTCAGCTTTATCGCACAGTTTAAAAATAATCAAAAAGTTATCAAATGAAATGACTACCATTTTGAAGTAATCAAAGACAAATATTTATTAAAGATACTTTTGGCAAGTAGCAGAAGAGCCATAACTGGTCGCAAATGGTTGCAAGTTGATCCTCCAACATTGGCCCATGGCTGGGGATTATAAATGAAATAAACTGTATGGTAAGACTTACTTTTATTCTAAGACTTGAGATGGAAAAATATACAAAATATTGGGAGAAATGGACCCTGCGGTAGTCTGGCGACCTGTCCAGGGTGTACCCTGCCTCTCGACTAATGTCAGCTGGAATAGGCTCCAGCTCCCTGCGACCCTCAAGAGGATAAGCAGTTACGAAAATGGATGGATGGATGGGAGAAATGGATTGTGTATGAATACTGCTGAGAAAAATGTGACACTGTATGCCAGGATGTACGTGAAAAATGCATTGTCATTTGACCTTGTAACACCCATGACGACCTTATGTTCTTTTTTCCCCCCTCATATAAAACAAGTAATCAGATGTTAAAAGTTACACTACTTTAACGAAATAACACATGTAGTAACAACAGTCACATTATTTTTAACAGGGTAATAGTAATCTGTAACCTATCACATTTTAAATGTAACCTTCCCAACACTGCTAGTATACTGTACAATTATTCTTACAACACTGTGTAAAGCTGAAATACTTGCAGGAAGACCATAATATCCATTTTCCAACCTTTCAAGGCTGATTTCATGTGTCATTTTGGAAAAATTATCATTATCTGCCCCCTGCTGAAATACTTCCATCTTTTAAAGTCACCCAATCTGGCATGAATAACTCAACATTGGCCCATAAGCACAATTTCATCAGCAAGTTGTAGTAACCAGGCTGTTTCAAATGTAACGTTAGCTAACATTAGCTCAACACAGCAAGCGTTGTCAAGTTAACATTTAAAACAAGTAACACGAGCTAATCTCATCATTAATTCTTTAACTGGCTAAAATACTAACATTTCACATACGTTTAGAAGTGTAAAATATGCCTAAATTACTGTAATTTAAAAAAAAAGTCGTTTCATTTTGAACACCCTTCATTAACCTTTCCAGACTTTGCTAACGTTAGCTACAGTTACTGTTAGCTAACATGTAGCTAGCAAGACAAACCCCAAAATTCCAAGTTAACCAAAAAAAGCATAAACTGCAAAACATTTATAGTGATATTCACTATAAAGTGTGCAACAAAAGTGTCTTACCGGCGCCTAACTCCAAACCACTTTAACCTAAATTAAAGAAACTAACTGAAGTCCTGCCTGAAAGGAAGGAGGCGTTGCCAGGTGCGCCGTGTGCTTCGTAGCAACCGAGCGGTTACCACAGCGTCATTTGACGTCACACCCGGTAGAGCTACGTTTAATTAATTATTTAATTAATTAATTCAAGCATTCATTTAAGGAAACACTCAGGCAAATAAATAAGGAGCACAAAGAGCAATGTTTTTAGAGTTACTCTTCAATTTGTCCATGTATTTTAGTGACTTTAAGTTATTTATGAACACAGTGAAAGAGGAAGTACATCCTTTCCACTCACAAGTATGAATGTAATATTTACCCAAAATAATCACAAGATTAACATATCATAAGTGTTTGCATCCAAGCTGTCCATTAAACAAACTGTACCAATGTAACTAAGTGATGGTATGTTATCAAATTTTAATGGCAGCCAGTTGTGAATATCAGAACAAAACAAATTTACATATGTGCAAGGGTCTGCTTCAAATTTAAATCTTTAAGAAAATCATTAACATGGTATATTGTACACAGCGCATGATAAGTGAATTGAAAAGGACTTTTTGCTTAAATGGACCTCTTTCTTATCCTAATCATATCTACTTTTTATTCGCCAATCAACATCACCACCTTCTAAACAGGGCAGGCAAGATGCAATCAGAGAAAACTGCATGGTGCTTTGTATCATACGGAGTAAGAGAATGGGAACTGCTTTGTAGATTTGGTTGTATCTTTTTGTTGAAACAGTAATGTTAAATTTTATGGAAAAATCTTCAAGGGGTGACAAGTTTCCTGCTGAACTTAATAAATCATACATAAATATTGAACCCATGTCATACCAATCAGCTTTAAAATCAATTTCTATTAATGGTAATAACCCTGTTGTTCCATAATAAAGAATTACATGGTAAAAAGTAAATGTTATGCTTGTTTGTTTGTGGAAGTCAGAGAGCTTTACAGGAAGTTTAGACAAGTCAAAATCACATTTAAGGAAGAATTAAACCTTCTTTTTTTTTCTACAGCTGATTATTATAATTGATCTATGAACTTAAACAACTACAAGTACAAAAGACAAAACAATCAAATTGAAAAAATGTTCAACGGACATGAACTTCCCTTGAAACAATTTATTCAAACACTGTCAAATGGCAAAACTGAACATCAAATGGTGCGACTCATATGAAAGAGCACAAAAAAGAAAGAGGCAGACGTACTGTATATATTCAGCAAACAATTAACAATATTTACAAACAATATTTTTGGCTGTAATGTAAATTTAGTGTTGGTCAAATAAGAGCACCTGTCGAAACAAATGCTTGTAATGTTGCACTGTGTTTTAAGGCTCGGAGGATAAAAAAAAAAATTACAAAAGCAAAAGTGCAAAAGAGGAGAAACAAAACGATTGTACTGAGGTAATAGATGCCCAGTTGACATGTGAGACATGTTGGCTGTGTCCTCAATCTATACTACAGACTAAACCAAAGCAGGGTTTGAGCATGTGTGTGTTCGACATACTCTAAACAGTCAAGTGAAACAGCTACAGCAGCAGGAAACAACGAAATATATATATATATATATATTTTTTGTTGTTGTTGGAAAATCACTGTCAAGTGTATTGTATCAAACATATTGTATAAAACAGCAATGTGTGGTGACTTCCTGTGTACTCGCTGCAAAAACAGGATGCTGTGAAGGTTATTTACAGTGTACACTGTGTAGTAGGGAGTGGGGACACAGCAGCTGCGTGAGTCAGTACACCTCATGCTGTAACACTGTCGGTCTGTGTTCCCTGACTGACTGAAACGTGGACAATGTGATGTGAAACTGTTCACATGACGTCCATAGGCAGATTTAAAACGCTGTAGTCACTAAATGACTTTACATTAGGCTGCAACTGGAACACTGGATATCACACCATGTACAGTCTCTATCAACTGATAGAGATCATACACACATGCTGAACCCTTCGCATTCTCATTGAGCGTGTTTACATGGACATGAATAACCCCTTTATGGTCGTGTTTTTAGCGTATACCTTTTATGTGTTTGCGCATGTAAACACCACATCCTGTTTTCAGACACCTGATTATGCTACGTGGAGTTCTCCAAAGGAAATCAGGATGCTGTTGCATGTATACACCTTATCCCAGTTATGAAGAGGTGCCGACTACCTGCACAGGTGTCGCTTTAACCAAGTGGCATAACAGAAATACAGACAATGGTGGCATCCACTGAACCCCTGGGCTGCACAATATATACAAACAAATCATATTGCACTTATTTTGACACATATTGCGATTGTGATATAAGTCACATTAGTAGAAGTGGTCATTTTGAGTGAAATGTTCCCCGATGTCTGGAGTATGATTTGTGGTCCGAGGCATCTTTGTACCAACATGTTGCTTTATTTTTAATGGTAGTGACATATTTTACCTTTATCAAAAATTGCAGCTCCTAGGATTTGGATATTGCACTTGGTCATACTGCAATTTTGATAATACTTTCATTCACTGTGCAGCCCTAGTGATGACGGCTACGGGCTGGCACCAGTGTGGAGGACGGCGTTAAGCTGCTTTAAGGAGTAACATCAGGTGACTAGCTACTTTAAGTTAGTGTGTGGTTGAGACAGAGAAAAAGTGACGGTCAGTGCTGCTGGTAGGGGTGGGGGAAAGAAATCCATGCAGCATAGTATCGCGATATTTTGCGTGGCGATATTGTATCAATACACGGAGAGTTAGTGTCGCTCTTTTTATTCTACACATTATCATCATTCATTTCATTTCTCCGTGACTGCTTATCGTGTTAGAGGTTTTACGGGTGCTGGAGACTATCCCAGGTGACACTGGGTGAGAGGCAGGGTACACCCTGGACAGGTCACCAGACTATCACAGGGCTGACACATGGAGACAGACAACCATTCACACTCACATTCACACCTACGGACAATTTAGAGTCACCAATTAACCTGCATGTCTTTGGACTGTGGGAGGAAGCCGGAGTATCGGAGAAAACCCACACTGACACTGGGAGAACATGCAAACTCTCTCTTCTCTCATGGAAGGGCTCCCCCACCCTGGGTTTGAACCAGGAACCCTCTTGCTGTGAGGCAACAACGCTAATCACTGTATATATATATATACAGTATATATATATATATTTTTTAAAACTGCTAGAATAATAAAATCAATTGCTTTTTTGGGCTACAAGATGTTGCTGGTGTTTTTTTTCCTGGTGAGGTCAGCATTGGTCTCAGTCAGCGGCATTTGGCAGGAAAAAACAAAGATGGAAGCACCGGAGAAATAAATCAGAAGTGCGCCGTTGGTGTTTAAATCAAACGTCTGGACTTAAATAACAATATATTGTATCGCAATACTCAGCACATCGCAATAATATCGTATCGTGACCTAAGTATCGTGATAATATCGTATTGTGGGTCCCACCCGTAGTTTTTAAGCAGTGAAGTGGTAAATATACAGTGTAGTATCAAACATTTCCAGTTGCTCTCACCTCCCAGTTACTCTCACCTTCCATTGCTGGTTTGTCTATGTAAGCATCACAGTGCCCGCGCAAATATACTGCAATGATCAGTGTCCAGGTTACTATGATTTTTTTCGTATATGGGGAATATGAAAGACCCAATTTCTCTGTGCTCTTGTTAGCACCAAACCATGAATATGATCATAACTGGGATAAGCCTCATAAACGGCATATTTATGTCCATGTAAACGCACTCAGTGTCTCATTTGGTGCAACAAGTGCAGCAGTAGTTAACTCAGCTAGAGCTCAGGAGTGGATGCAGACAAGTGGAAAGCAAAAGCACGTCATGATGCTAGCAGCCAGTGCACAACAGCAGATTTATAATCCTATGGACTATTCAGGAACAGTGCCAGCCAAATGTGTAAAACCTTCAGATTTAGGCAAAATAAACATTACTAGAAATTCCCATTTAAGTAGTATACCCCAGAGGGCGACTACCCAGGAGTCTGGATCAGTAGCTGCGACTGCTTGTTTATGAAGACTTCAAATTATAATTTCTGTCATGATCAATAAAATACATTCTTATTTCAGTGCTGTTTTACATAGATTTTCAGTGCTCAGTATTCCAGAAGAACTCTGCTAATTTCCGTGTTAATATCCTGAGGCCAGCCTCAATGAGCGTTACTTTAAGGTCGAGGTCTCTCAGAGTAGACCCATAATTTCTTTGTCTCAGCACAGGTGAAGGCTACAGAGAAGATACTGGTAAACATTTATACCCAGCGACACCTTAAGCAACCACACACTTCTTCCCATCACAAGCTACCTCTTCACGAACCGAGGCGATCTTCCCTGTTTCTGCTGCTCCTGATTACATTAACCATCACCACAAAGCAAAGACACACAGTCTGTTAACATTCAGACTCTCAGCTGTTACCGGGTGGGCTCCAGGGACCCTGTGACCTGGAACGTTATCCCGTCTCCGGGCAGGGGTGATGGGATGAGCGGGCAGAGCCAGCAGACATACCAGCGAATGCCCAGAGAGTGACGCAGGTTATCCAGGAGCCCCAGGCTGTAGGGTCGCCGGGTCGAGTACCACTCCCTGGTGGTCTGTCCCCGAAACATCAGGAAGAGATGGAAGAAGAAGAAGGCGGAGACCAGCAGGAAGCCCACCACGCATGTGTCGGCGATGAAGGCGAAGGCAAAGGCACGTGCTGAGACTTGGCCTGGAGAGAGAAGGGACAGCAGGTTGCATTTGTATGCGTAATAGATTTGGTTACATTTCTGGGATTCAGCTCGACACAAATATGAGCATAAATACATCATCATGCTGCTATAAAATTTAAAGAGAGCTGTGGGGAGAGTAAGTAAAATTAAAGACATAAAATATGAAGTTAGCCTCCACCATCTTCCACACGTTGGTTCTTAACATGTCGTCCACATGTATTTATTAATGCATCTTTCCCTGGAGACCACTGTGGGTGATTAATGGGACGTTCTGACCGGAGCTTTCTCTCTAGTGAGTTCTAGCAGATAAAAATAGAGCAGACAAGAAACTAATGAAGCAGGCAGCACACGACATCTATTGCATGACTGTCCGTTGCTCTTACTTAAGTTGTAGAGATTATTTTCCCTTGACTTGAGGGTCTAAGGATAGAGTTGCATGCTGAGCAGCTGTGCAGAGGCAAATTTGTGATCTGTGAAATAAGGCTTTACAATTACTATTCATTAATTTATGATGATTACTTTAATCGATTAAAGTACCATATCTGGATCTCCAGGAAGGGAAAGAGTTACTGCCTCGAGTTCAAGTATCTCGGGGTCTTGTTCAAAAATGAGGGTAGAATAGAGCGTGAGATGGATCGGCGGTTTGGTGTGGCGTCTGCAGTGATGTGAGACATGCGTCGGAAGGCAAAGCTTTAGATTTACTGGTCCATCTCCGTCCCAACCCTCACCTGAAACCAGCATGATCCAGGGTATGAGCAGCAGCAGGACGCTGTGCATGGTCACACCCTCCTTCAGTATGACGATGAAGACCTCTGCGTTCATCAGAGTGGCGTACAGGAGCCCCGACCACATAAATAACAAGCAGCTCAGGAAGTAGCGGTAGTTACGGAAGCCCACGCACTGGCCAAAAAAGACGCAGTGGTGATCCCGCCGCAGCACACACACTTTGCAGTCGTAGCAGTGGGAGCAGCGAGGAGGAGTGTGTGTCTCGCATGTATAGCAGAACCTGTGTGGAAAGATAAGAGTGGAAATACTGTTATCTATAGCCGGAGATGCTCCCAAACATTTTATGGATGAAACTGGCCTGTTTCTTTAATCTAACTGAAACATGAAGACTGTGACCATCAGTTGGGGCACACATTAATGGATCCAACAAAGTCTATTCTGGGAACAAGTAAATCTGACTTAACAGATTTGAAAAAGCAGAGGACTGTCCAACTGTTGGGGTTACACAATCTCTTTTCTCTTCTATTGAACATAGAAAAAAAGGAGCTGTAACTAAGGATTATGATCGTTCACAATTAATCTGTTGATTATACTCTACAACAGTGGTTTTCAAACTTTTTGGGCTAGTCAAAATCTCAAGGCACAAATGTATTTACACCTCTGCACAAAAGCTTCAATAGCGTGTTATCACTCTTATCACAACATAAGACAATAAAAACAAGATAAGACAGGTAGCTTTCATGATACTGTCTACTGTGAGTTCTTTGTGCTCTTTTCTTTCAGTGTCAGGTTGTCTTCGCTGCTGCTTTGGTGTAATTTGCCCTGTACAATAAAGCGATCCATTGTCTCACTCAAAGCTTCTCCTTTTAAATGTCATCATCCCTAACACTGGCTGCCAATCAGGGCGTTTGATGTGTCACACACTTCTAATTCCCACATGCAAACGGCGACAAATAGGTTCCCGTGGAGTTTTTTTTTGGTAATCAAATTAAATTAAATTACATTTTTTAGGTAGAGTTTGCCTCTTTATCGGGAAATGGGTGCACACAACCTACTGATACAGTCAATTAAAAACTTTTTTATGGTTTAACATTGCAATAATAATGTGTAGTTATCACAAAATCCCACGGCACACCTTTTGAGGACCACTGACCTACAATATATTAGCAGAAAACTGTGAGAAAAGCCTGTTAAAAAAGGCAAATCCTAAATCTGAAACCTGGAATTGTCACATTATTGCTTGAAAAATTACTATAATGATTAACTGATTATCAAAATAGTGTTTGATTCATTTCTGTTGATCCAATATTTGATTCATTGATTAGTCGCTGCAGCTCTTAAGACCACTATTGTCTAGAATGTTATTTCAAGCTGTAGTATAACACTTTAAATTAACTGGAAATAAGTGACCTGGCACACACTATATAAAACAGACCAGAAGAAGGATGTTCACACACTATATATTCACACACCAAACCACACCTACACTAAAATATAAATGATATTTCCTAATCTGCAATAACGCCTCCTGCCTCACCTCCAGCCCTGACCCATGCCCTCTCCTCCCAGGAACACCCCCTTGATGCTGGGGTTGGTCCTGAGGAACAGCAGGGAGTTCCAGCAGATGTTCCCCAGCATGAAGTACTGGGCCAGCAGGTGGACCGCCTTCCACCAGCTGGACCACACCGTCTTCTTCTGGTCCGCCTCCAGCGGAGCCTCGACCAGCACCAGGTAGCTCACCTCCCCGGTGATGGAGAAGACCAGGAAGGTGTTGAGGACCACGGGGAGGTGGCGACACACCCTGTCGACTTTAAAAAACACTTTGCTGGCAAAACTCGTCATGTTTCCTGTCCGTCCACTTCGTCTCCGTGATGTGACAGCTGAGAGGGCGAGGACCGATTTAACAGACGCACTGTGGGAACCGCTGGTTAGCTTAGTTAGCTAGATATAACTCTGTTAGCTCTTTGCCCGAGCTTAAATGAACCGCATCATATTTACTACACTTTATATAACTTCCGGAAAAATTAACGTCATGTCAGAGCTGAAATAAGACGCCTTCACTCTCCCTTAACTCTCTCCTTACCACGATGTCTGCTGCTGGACGGAATCAGGTTTCTGCTACCAGGTGTTACATGAAAATACAGCCGGAGTGCAACAGCACACTGGTTCCGCTTGTAACTTAAATACGAGTGTGTGTATGAGCCACTTTAAAAAAAGTATAAATCAAAAATAAACTCAGATTTTATTGTGGGTTTGCGTTACATATTATTAGTAAGTCTTCTTTTTCATATTTGTGCCGAAAAAAAGGTTGGTCCAAACTCACATCTATCTTTCTGTCCCCTGTATTGGTCCAAAAAAATGATTAAATATTAGTATTCAGTCTTTTTATATGTACAGATTTGTGCCTACAAAAAGTTAATGCAGATATGTCCCCTGAAATAATGTAATTATTGACTATTGAATTATTGAATTATTAATGTAATGTAATTGACATGTTCCCGTTCCCTGTATTGGTGCCAAGAACAATTAAATATTAGTATTAAGTCTTATATTTTATTTCATTTTATCTTTACATATTTTGCTGAAAAAGGTTGGTCCAAACACACCTCATAAACACTTCTCATTTTTGGCCTGTTCCTGTATTGGTCCCAAAATAATTAAATATTAGTATTAAGTCTTTTTATTTTATTCGCCTTAACATTTTGTGCCTAAAAAAATTGTTGCAAACACATCCCCTGAAAACATGATTCCTGGCTTGTTCCTGGTCCCTGTATTGGTCCCAAGAATAATTAAATATTAGTATGAAGTCTTTTTATTTTATTTTATGGCTTGTTTCCATCTGTCTTGTTTCTATTTTATTTTATTTTAATACATATTTGTGCTGAAAAAAAAGTTGGTCCGAACATACCTCCCGAAAACGTCCAATTTCTGTCATGTTCCTGCTCCCTGTATTGGTGCCAAGAATAATTAAATATTAGTATTAAGTTATTTTATTTATTTATTTATTACATATTTGTGCTTAAAAAGGTTGCTGCAAACATATTCCCTGAAAACATGTTATGATTGGCATGATCCTGTTCCCTGTATTGGTGCCAAGAATAATAAAAAAATAGAATTAAGTCTTTTTTTAAATTTTTTTTAAAATTAATTCTAGAGCACATCCTCAGCTGCTGTTCGAAAGCCCTGGGTGAAGGGCACTACTGCTGGCGCCATGACCAAGTCCTGAAGGCCATAGCGGATACCATCTGCAGTGGTATCAGCCACTGCAAGTGCCTCCGCCCAGTGAAAAACACCATCACTTTCGCCAGAGTTGGGGAGAAGCCTACAGCAGCTGCCCGGACCACCTCCTCTGGCCTGTTAGCAATGGCACAAGACTGGGAGCTGAAAGTTGATCTGGGGAGGCAGCTGAAGTTCCCAGAAACTGTCATATAACATTGCTAAGGCCAGACATAGTGCTGATTTCTGAAGCCTCTGAGCAGGTCATCCTCTTGGAACTCACTGTGCCTTGGGAGGACCGCATTGAGGAGGCCAATGAAAGGAAGAGGGCCAAGTACACCGAGTGGGTGGAGGAATGCCGAAGCAATGGGTGGCGAGCAAGGTGTGAGCCCATGAAGGTGGGATGCAGAGGGTTCATAGGCCAGTCCCTCTATTGCCTACAAGATGCTGGGCATCACAGGAGCCAGTAGGAGCCATCAAGTTGGCCACCGAGGCAGCAGAGGTGGCATTGAGGTGGCTGTGGATCAGGAGAGGAGAGCCGTGAGTGGGGTAGAGCTACGAGGACACAAGTCGGGGCTTGATCAAACCCGGCTAGGCCGCATGGGAGAGGGTGTCTGATTGTTCAAAGACCCGAAAAACCCAATGACCCCAGGTTACATCACTGAAGATGTGTCCAGGAGCACCAAGGTGGTGTGTGTTAAAGATTTTTTTTTTTTTCCACTTTGTGCCTAAAGAAATGGTTCAAACATATCCCCTGAAAACATATAATTTCTGGCTTGTTTCTGACCCCGGTTTTGGTGCCAAGAATAATTAAATATTTTTTTAATATGTGAGTTGTCTGTCTAAACTCTTGTAAATTCTCATGTGAAGGTGAATACAATTTTCAAACTGGCAGAGGTGTCCACTTCAGGTCCTTCATAGCCCCTCGAACTGTCCATCTCCCACAACACTGCCCACACCGAATTATTACCAACACTCACATGAGTATATGATTCATCAGTATGTGCAGTTGAAGAGCAGCTTGCTAAGGTGGATACATATGATTAAAACAGGACACATGTTTCATTATAAAAATGTGTTGACACTTAATAGCATAGAGATGAGAGAGATAAGTATGTAAAGTGCATATCTGTGTTTTGCGTGTTTTATCCTGAGGTGACAGTTTGTTGCTGCACATCTCTGAATATCAGAACTTCTTTTTCAATATATTGCAAGTAGCATATTAAAGGTTTTCAGACCCATATGTAAGTGGATGTTTCATTTGGTTATCCATGTGGTATAAAACAACTCTCACTACTTATTAACCCCATCACTGAGCCCATGTGTGACCTCGCAGCATGTCTTTTGTCCCTCCCCCAAAGCTCAGACCTTAATCCCTGATAATCTCTGCAGTCAGTGAACGCCTGCAGTCATGGCTGCCCCGATGGAGAATTTGCTGTCTCTTGGACATCTGACCGGCACAGAGAGGAACACTTTGACGAGACAAAGAGAGCACCGGATAAAAAAGAGGTAAGACCTTTGAGTGCTGCTATGAGGTCAGGGAGAGGAAGTCATGGGGGTTTGGCTTTTTTTTCTTCTTCAAAATGCATTTAGTTAATATCGTTCCAAACAAAAATACTATTGGACTGCTACAAAGACTTGTACAGTAAGGTAATAAAGAGAGAGCCCATAGTGTTGTCCTATAACATTTATAGATTTTTTAAAATAGTCTAGTTTATTGTAGTCTATATAGATCCATGTATCCTGGCATCGCTGACAGGATGCAGAGGGAGATCACAGCCCTGGCCCCATCTGCCATAAAGGTAAAAATTGTTGCCCCAAGCGTATAAATGCTCTGTCGGGATCGGAGGCTCCATCCTGGCCTCTCTCCAGCTTACAGCAGATGTGGATCAGCAAGCAGGAGTACGATACACACTTTACTATGATGCTGTATCATCATGTGCTGTCTCTTCCTGTCACAGCGTCAACAGGCCGATGATGTTGCAAGCTGACCTTTCAACTCCTCGCAGTCATCAACAGCTGTAAGTGCACAGACAAAAGGCGCTGTCCCTCATGTGCATATGTTGGTGTATATATTTTAAATCTGACTCTGTGTTTCCTGCAGCAGGGCGATGCAACTGCAGCAGCGCTGGCAGGAGCTGAAGGAGCGAGAGCTGACAGCCAAACAACACAACAGGCAGCTGCTGCAGCAGTTTGAAGAGGCACAGGACACTCTGAGAGAGATGATAACCCTCACTGCGGCCATGAAAACTATTCGGGTGCTCAAACACAGACACTCACTCACTTCTGTATTTTACCTCTGCCTCTGAAGCTCTGGTGCTGATCCTTCTTCTTGACCTTTGGCCCCCTGCAGATGGAATATGAAAGGTACCTGGAGGAGAGCGCCCCCCGCTGGAAGCAGCAACTCAAGGAGAAAACACAGGCTGCTCAGAAGAAGGTAAGAGCGGTTTGTGGCCAACACATACAGCAGGTTATGCCCTTTTAGTAGAGCTTTCAAAGTTTAAAAATTGACACTGAAAAGATATTTATATAAATTCAACCCTAACAACAGTTGCAAATTAGATGATGTGCAAATGTTTCTTTGACAGATGATGGAGGATTATCTGCAGTCATGTCTAAAGAGCACAGAGGAACGAGCGACCGAGTCCTCTGCAGATCGACCTTTACCTTCACAAGGTTTGTCCTCCTCCTTTAGTTTTAATGGCGGGTTAAAGACGTTCCAGACTATCTAATATGCATCTTTGATTGCAGGCATGACCACAATGCCACAAAGAATGTCTGCACCTCCGCAGCACTACAGTCAAAACAGCCACTCAGACTACACCCCTCCTCACCTCCCGGACATGCAGCCCTCCTGGCTGATCCCCCCTCAAACTCAGACAGCTAGGTTTCCTATCAGGGCACCATATCAACCTCAGAGCTCCTTTCATGTCCCTCCATCTTTTCTCCCACCACCTCACCCATTCCAGCCCTACCCTCTCACCTCCACACCCAGTCATCATCACCCCAAACCAATGCAGGATCCACCATGTTGGGCTTCCCTGCAGCCCGACTACCCTTGGTCCTGGACTGTTGGTGCAGCTGCTGCCGGTGGTGGTGCAGCTGGGATCCCTTCAGGCTCCGAGGCTCTGTGGGGTCAGCTCTACATGGAGGAGCCCCCTCCTGAGATGAGGGGGGCGCTGGTGGTGGGGGAGGAGGCTGACACAAGCAGGGCACCGAGCTCAAAGAGGGAGAGAAGAGGCGGCAGCAGCAGGAGCAGTCATCTGTCCCAGGAGCTGGACATCAAACCAGGTGGGGAAGAGAATACGACAAGTTTAACGTCAGTGTGTGTTAGTTTATTTTCCCTCAGTCAATATGTCTTCACCTCTGATGTGGGTTATAATTTTTGGTGTTGTGTATGTGTGTATGGTGCCCAGTTCGTCTGTCAGGTGGCCATGCAGAGAGCAGTGAGAGCAGCAGGGAGCCCAGTCAGGCGAGCAGAGAGAAGAGGAAGAAAGGGGAGAAGAGAGGAAGCTCACAGTGCTCCTCCTCAGACGTAGAAAGGTGCAGCTCTAAGGAGTAAGTGATATTCAACAGATCCATCTGGTATTTGTTACAAATAATTTGCCTACCAATCTTTACATACCGCACCAGCCTTTCACTATTCAATAAGGTTCTCACCTAACCTGCTTTATTTACCTACATACCTTCTGTCTTTATAAGATGTAAATCTGTGTTGGTGGCTCCTAACTCTTCTGGCTTGTCACAAGCGGAACATTTGAGTTGTTAGCAGTTTGATTTAATCATAATCTGGGACGACATGGTGAGGAAAAGTGGGACCTTTTGATCCAAAAGCCTGGAATTAAAAGTTTGATTTCATTTGCAGTTTTTTTTGTTATTTCTAAATAATTAGTGCCATAAATAAATGAAAATTGGCTGAATAAATAAGCTTCAAGACTGGGCTGTGTATAAAAAAAATAGTGAAAGCTCTCTGAGGCCCTTCTCACCCCTTAACAGTGTAAAATGGTTTAGTCCGCCCTGTACTACGATTCATCCTTAAACTCAGCTATAGCCGAGTGGGTGACTGCTTATGCTGCTCATATCTTATCCAAAGGAAGTAAAATCGAGAAAAGAGGGAAAGACAGCAAACAGACTTTGTAAAATAAATTTCATAAGGTGTTTGTGAGAGACATGAATCAAAGGACGAAGGGTGAGGGGCCCACAGAGACTGTTTAGGCCCAGAATTTGATGCTACGCCCTGATTACAATACACCAAAGACCAGCTGGACAACAACTACCTCCAAAGTGATTTTGAAACAAGTTAATTTAACCATAATTACAAAACTTTAAAGGGACAGTTCACCCCAAATCAAAAACCCGTTAGAGGAACCTTTACCTTACCTTTGGGGTGGCAGTGGTTCAGCCCATTGGAATTTGGCTTGGGAACTGAATGGTCACTTTAGTCCCTCTATGGGGCATGGACTGGTAGCTGGAGAGGTGCCAGCTCACCTCCTGGGCACTGCCAATGTGCCCTTAAGCAAAGCACTGAACCCCCAACTGCTTGGGGCACCTGTCCAAGGCAGCACTCCCTCAACTCTGACATCTCTCCATTTAATGCATGTGTAAGTCCTGTTTGTGTGTGTGTATTTCAGGCCTGTGTGTATATGACAACAAGAGTAGAAAAAAAAAGTTTCCCCTCAGGGATTAATAAAGTGTATCTTCTTCTTTAGTGCTATTTATTAGTCTAGATTGTTCTGGTATGAGTTGCTGAGTGTTGGAGATATCAGCTGTAGAGATGTCTGCCTTCTCTCCAATATAATGGAACTAGATGGCACTCAGCTTGTGGTGCTCAAAGCGTCAAATGAATACCTCAATTTCCTCATTTCAGATCATCTGGGACTTCCAGTGTTGTCATCGTTGCTGCAGTCACAGTGGCCCAAAGCTCAGAAAGTGACGACTCTTCAGTGAAAAGTAGAACCAGCTCAAGTAGGAGGACGAGAAGAAGTGGGGGGCTTGCTGTGGGATCACCGAGTGCTGAGAAGGTGATGAAGGAAAGGACCAAGAGCAAGGGAGATGACTCAAGTAGTCCATCAACTAATGAGGAGCTGGGGAGTCCAGTGGAGGAATCCAAGAGTAAAAAAGTGGGGGATCAAAGTCCTGATGACAAATCAGAGAGCTGTGGAGAGGAGTCTGGATCCCAGAGGGAGGACGACTCAGGAAGTGTTAGTATAAAGATTGAACATGGAAATGAAATGGAAAAGCAGGAGAGTAGCAGCTCTGAGCAAGGCAGTGTGGGGGAAAAGGACGAGGAAGAAGAGGGGCATGAGGAAGATCTGGAGGATGGAAAAGATGATGACTGTGAAGAAAAAGAGAACAATCAAACAGATGAACAGCAAGAGGAGAGAGGAGTAGAGGATGATGATGAGGCTTCTGAGGGAAAGAATACAACAGAGGAAGAAGACGAGGAGCATGAGAAAGATCTGGGGGATGGATGTGATGATGGTGACGCTGAAGAGAAAGAGAACAGTCACACAGATGAAGAGCAAGAGGAGAGAGGAGGAGTGGAGGATGATGATGAAGCATCTGAAGCAAAGAGTACATCAGAGGAAGACAAGGAGGCCGGAGCAGACGATGAGGCGGAGGAGTCGTCGTCGTCAGAGAAGGATGATGGTGAAGAAGATCAGTCAGACAGATTGAAGAATGAAGACAGTGAGAACGGAAAGAACGGTTCAGCATCTTCTCAGGATGAAGAGGAGGACGAGGACGAGAGTGAAGGAGATGAAGACAAGATGGAGGAAGGAGAGTCAGATGAAGGAGAGGAAGGAGCAGGGGAGGAGAAAGAGGAGCAGAGAGATGGAGCAGAACCAGAGGATGAAGATTCAGACGACAGTATAATTTTACCACAGAACAAGTAAGTAATAATTAAAGACTTAAAAGATCTAAATCACAAAAGCAGCACCTGACCTTCATTCAATCTGTTGTTTCTAGATCTAAAAAGATGCACATCATCCAAGAGGAGGCACGTGAAGATGATGAAGAGGATGAGGAGAGTAAAACAGGATCCTCTGACAATGACTCAAACGAGGGCAGTGATGAGGATGATGTCGAGCATCTCCTCGCACCTCAAGAACAATCACAGAGAAAAGAGTGAGTTCTGCTTTTACTTTTCTGACAGAAAAATACATCATGAAATACAAATCTAACTTTTTTTTTTTTTTACACATTTTCAGAGAAAAGGACCTGAAAGCCAACGACGAATCCAAAGGTACAGTATCGTCAGTCTTTACTGTTAAAGGATGGATAGATACAAACAAAAAGAAGTTCTTGAAGCTGCTCTCTGCTTAATTTGTTTTCCAGCCATCTGTGACAACGTGATGGCTTTTCAAGTGAAGCCAGATAAATCGGAGTCTGACCACCAAAGTGACTCTGATGAGTTTGACGACTTCTATGGCTAAATGTGTTTGTCTCAGCTGCTGAAACTGAAAGGACAAAACCCTACCTCAGAATTATATGTATATATATATTAAAAACTACTTATGTTAAGTCAATGGTAGAGCGGATTGTTTTCTAAATGTTGAATAATTTCCATCCAAACATTAAAAATCTTATTATATTTATTTGGACTACAAGTTAAACTACAAAGCTTTTAATCAGAACCACAGACACAGATACAATCCTGAGACAGACTGCACTCTAGAAGTACAAAGTGTGACGGTTTATTGAGGATATTGTTATTGCTGGTGTTTTATATTCCACCACAGACATGTCTGTCATATAAAAATAAACCAAAGGGCACGACAGTTGAAACATTACAGTGAATTGTTGTGTTTGTGTTTTTATTTTAACATATTTTACATCAGCGTGCCTGAAGAGCACAGCACAGCACACTGTTCCTGTTCATCTGGCTCATTTCTGGTGATGAGCATTCAAAGTCTTAATTTCCTCTCAGATTTTCACCACCTGAGCAGCCAAACAGGGGCTCACTCTCTGTCCGTCCTCTGATGCAGTGCTACGCTGAATGAGCATCCTGCCGTAGGTCCCGCCCACCTGGCCTTTGGTAAGCCGTCCAGGATTGACGCATACACAGCCGACCACGTCCTGACGACAGGGAGAGAGGTTTTAAAATACATAATGTGTAAAATAATTTAAAAGCAGCGTCCCCAAAGTGTTTTTTTTTTCCAGACAAATGAAAGTAAAACTTGAGCCACGTCTCTAGTGCGCTCGCTCTATGAGCCTAGGGCTGGGCGATATGACCAAAATCTCATATCACGATATAGCACATTTTAATCCAATGAATAAAAAGTTATATAATATATATATAAACTCATTATGTTACTGTAAGTGCCATAAAGGCTTTGTGAATTAAAAAGCCAAGAAGAGTAACTTATCAATGAGATCTGTGCAAAAGATGGACAGACTCCAAATGACGAAAAATAATGCAGTAAAAAGTGTAATTTGCGTCACAACAATATAAACGATAGAGCAACATACGAAAGGATAGACATTTTTCTCTCATCACATGATATATATCGTCATATCGCACAGCCCTATATGAGCCCTACAATGGGGAAGATCCTGGAAGCAAAGCAAACATTTATAGAGATGAACAGGGCCCCGTCTTTGATGCTCTTGCTCTCTTTAATGATCCATTGACTGAACTCAAAGCTGCACTTCTTTGCATATTGACAACACATTAAATGACTGCTGAGCCCGTAATCTTAAATGCTTGTATAGAGGATGTGAACAGAAACAGGAGGTACTGTACCTTAACAAAGTAGCGCAGCTCGGAGGGAACAATGAGGACGTCGGGGGTCAGCGGCATCTGACCGAAGCTCTGGAACTTCTCATAATCCATGTTCACCTCCTCCACAGGCGGATACAGCGGGTAGTAGCTGGAGGTGAAAACACAAATATGGCAGTCTGTTAATAGAAGGGCATCTTCAAAATAGGGAGAACAACAGAGCTCTATCAGGACTCCTACCTCCTCTGGGTCAGTATGTGTTTCAGTATGCGGGAAAATCTGTCTGATCCAGTGCCGCTGCAACACAATACATTTTCAATTTCAACACTGTACAGTGATGCCATTCATTGAAATATACAATAATAACAACAATAGTGCAATCACTGCTTCTGAACTTTAAATTAACTCCCATAGAAATTCAAGTGTGGCTGAGAAGACGGTCATGTGAGCAATGTCACAAAACTACGTAAAAGTTTTCAGTTCGACACAGTTGAACATGTTTTCCAGTCATTTCTAACTGAACACAATTGCTAGATGAAGACATGTGAAAATTAGAAATCTTCCTCACTAGCTGATCTCCTCTGCGCCCATGTGGAACAAGATGTCAGTGGACGTCACGCCAAAGGTCACACCGTCAATCAGCAGGGTGCAGGGGTCAGGGACCAGGGTGACACGCTGCAGAGTTTGAAGAGAAACGCTATGTAAGACTAATAAGTTGACATTAATTTTGCCATCATTGGGCGAGTTCTCTGAGTCCCTCTGCTTTAATCTTGTTCATTAGACGCCTGTAAAAGGGGGGTGCTACTTGACCTACTTTAAGACTAACAACTCCCTAAATCTGAACTTTAAAATCATCCTATTAAAATGAGGTTTGCCATGATTGTCCACAAGCCTGTTGCATGTGCTCATCAGCAAGCAATTAACATTTATATAATGAATATGTACAATTTTATAGTCAGGTCATCCTATTAAAATGAGGTTTGCCATGATTGTCCACGAGCCTGTTGCATGTGCTCATCAGCAAGCAATTAACATTTATATAATGAATATGTACAATTTTATAGTCAGGTCTTTGTGTCTGACCTGGGCCTGGTCTTTGCCGAGGTTTGGCAGCGTGAAGGGAGGCTGTGGGTAGATGAAATGATGGTGGATGTCTCTCTGGGAGGGCACAAACACCAAGCGGCAGCCAACACTGGATAATGAAAACATTAGGCTTCATTATGGTAAAGGCTTCTACTTACAAGGTGCCATGACAAAAATGCCAGTATTGATGATCCACAGAAGATTAAATAGCAGTAACAGTTCAGCGAGATATGAGACAAACCTTCTGGTGCCATCCACAATGCTCTCGATGCATCTTGAGAAAATGGCCTCAAACGTCTCGGTCACCTGGGCTTTCTATTTTAGACAACAGGCGGAGATTAATAAAGTCACATACATCAACTAACATGAGTGGAAGAGCTGGACACAGGTAATGATGGTACTGAACAAAAGGAAATTCACACTGCCATGTATTGATGTCAAAAATTCAAATTACACTGTTTTACAATGCAAAACATTAGATCTAGGAGCAGTGGGTATTTTAGGATAAACACACAAAATAAACACTGCTAAACATACCTCAATTTGTTCATGTTTGGAATCCACAAACGGGCCCAGCTGAAGAAGAGAGAGTAGAATTAGAAAACCCACACATAACACGCAGTCATGTGACAACTGTGTTTGTGTGAGCTACTAAACTGTGAAGAGGAACAGATATGAGCATTTTGTGCATCTTGTAAGATGTGTTTATCCACCTGTATGTGGAATAACTGCTGTCTGTGATACAGCATAGATAAATAAATAAAAGACAGTGAATATACCAGCAGGCAGACATCAGGACGATCTCTGACAATGACACTGATTAGGTCCAGCAGAGGGTCAAAGTTCAGGCTGTCAGAGGGAGTGTACGGCCCGCATGCCACCAGTACATTCATCGGCTCTGCAATCACATTATATGATGAGTGTGGATGCAGTTTACATGACAGAGAGAAACTAACTTTAACACTAGCAGACTGCAGTCACTTCTGATATCAAAGTTGAAAGCTGAAAATGAAAAGTTTGCCACCTTCTATGTGGATGTTCAGTTATTGTTGATGGTAAATGTAGATAATTGAAGCAATAAATTCCTCAGTGTGTGCTATACTGACATAGAAAGCTAAGTTCTCTCGAATATCCATGTCATGCCTACATGTACCAGGATGCATTGCATGTTCTGGACGGTCCCCACCAGCCATATCCTCAGTTGCTCTCTGCTGCATTTCTTCAGCTGTCTATTCTAGCTTGAATAAATACGACTGAATATCGAGGTCAGCCACAACATCCTGTGCACTCAAAATTTGGCATGTCATTGTCCCAGAGCACACAGTGAGGAATTTATCGGTTCAACAGACTACCACTAACACTGGCTGGCTGGACGTCCACATAAAAGATGGCAGATTTTTCCTTAAAGGATGTACATTTATTAATCTAATCATTAGATTTACAGAAAATGTTACAGATTGTATCAACAAACATCACTTACCTTCATCCGTTTCCATTTTCACCTCAGAAGTGTAGAAAGGAAGAGGAACTCCCTAAAAAAAGAAGACTTTTAACAGAAGATACAAACAGGCCCCAGTTCTAAAAGTTAAAGTAATCAGAAGTGCTACATTTGTGGACAATATTTCAAGTTAATATTGCTTTGTAAAGGTATAGCTGACCTCATACAGTTTCGACGCCACCATTTTTCTTCCGGTCGTGTTCATCCCCTCCATCACCACCACCTGAGAGAAGACAACAGAGTTTCATACACTGCAGGCAGACAGTTTTTTTTATTCTTATGTGGCGACTGGTTGTCAGAGTTCTCGGTCAGACACTGGGTGAGTCTGCTACCCAGGTCCTTGGCATGCTCTGTTACTCTTGGTGGCCATGTATCCTGCTGCACACGCCTCAGTGCACAGGAAAAGGAGTGACCACCGCTCTGTGTGTGCTCATTTATACTGCGATCATAAGGCACACTGTAGTGAATTACAGTGGCAGAATACAAAGCAGAAAGTAGCAGAAAGCTGCACAGTTGGATGTAATTTTTTTTTATTAAATAATGTCACAAATATTTCTTAATACAGTTAAAAAGACAAACAAAGCAGATCCATCTGTAGCTTGATATGCCAAAATGAGAAGTTTCCTTTGGCTTACCTGACCAGGAAACAGGGAGTAGTCTTTAAGCTCTGATAGGTCAACAGGTACTTGCTGACCGCCCTGCTCCGGTCCTGCCTCCAGCAGAACTGACTGTGCATTAAGTTTGCCATTACTGTCACAGCAAACCTGACCCAGCACTGTTATACTGTCCTAAAGGTGGAGAGATATAAAACACACCAAACTGAGCAGTCAGGCAACAATTATACACGTACATTTAATATTTACAAATTGTATCTAGTTTAAATTAGCTCATATAAAATGTGGAGCACATGGTGAAGTTATTTTGTTTCCTAGTAGCACCTACTCAAGAGTAACATGTATAATATTGCATATATTGCAATACAGCAAGTTACAACTCATCATGTGAATCTTTGGTCTGAACTCAGATTAAGATATCCATAATATTACTATTTGCAAATCACATTTTTTGGCTTCTATGATTTTACAGGTTTTTCACAGCAGTAACACACTTCTGTACCTGAGCAGGCAGAGAGACGGGGGAGAACTCTTCGATACTGAAGTGAGACCTGAGGCTGTCGCCAAGCTCCTCTATCTTGTCCGTCAACACTGAGGAAAACAGGCGCAAACTGTTCAACTTCAAACAATATGTAGTCATATAAACTGTTTCTATTTATCTGAGCAGGGTGTGCACAGTTTCATTTATAATTTCAGGGAAATGTATGAATGTCAGCGTTATGCCATGTGGAGATTTAAAACTAAAGGAATCTTCCCTCCAAAGTAGTTTTATGAATTTACAGCTCTTTTACGTTTTTGTCTCTCACCATTTCGAACATCACGTAGCCTCTGAAACATGTACTTGTAGCTGCACTGGAGAGAGTCTTCAGGGCCTTCCAGCAACTCCAGCTGGACACCTGCGCCCTTCCTGCCTGCCCAGCGGGTGCCCTGCACGGCTCCGAATGTAACCACCACCTCCCCTTTTCCCCCTCGCTGGCTGTACTTCTGGGACGGCGTTGCACTTCCAAAGAGAGAAGGGAACAGTCGTGTCACAGTGCAGCTAATGTCCATCGTAACAAGTGATTCAGTCTGTTGATAAAAAGTTCAAGTGCCTTGGTGTGTTTACAGGACATTGGCTCATTTAATATCTGGAACATCCCAGGTTTAATTCCAGCCTTGGGACCTTTGCTGCAGGTCATAAAATAAAGGTGAAAATGCCCCAAAAGTTATGTTAAAAATTTCTTTAAAAAAGTATAGACTTCATCCAGCATTTTTTCGCTTCTTGCCACGACTATGCAACATATGCTTGGTTAAGTTGAGTATTTGTAATTTTGTAACTCAACTAATCAAAAAAAAAAAACACACTTTGAAACACAATACATCATCATACAAGCTTTGTGATTTTAAGATAAACTGAGATTAAATAATCCTGTATATTGCTTGTTAACACTAGCCAAACACCTAGTGCAGGAGCACTATGAGCTTGTGTGGATTCAACTGACTGTTTGTCTGTGTTGTTGTTGAGTACCTGGGAGAGAAGCTGGCAGGTGACAGCAGCAGGCCCGGGCTGGTCAGCAGAGCTGCTGTTCTTTTTGAATGAGGGTGTTCAGGAGTGGTCAGTGCTCGCTTCTGAGAGCCCTACACACGCACACAAACGCACACATTCAGCACACAAGTGAGTCTCACATAGTTTATTTAGCTTTAAAGGTATATACCTCTACATAAACACTATATGAAGTTACTAATGTTGGCTTACCTTAGCAGGAGTAGAGTAAGCGTCCAGTAGATTCTCCTCCTCTTCCTCTACTTTCATTCTGAACAAATAATGTCAAGGACTGTGACACAATAGCATTACCGCACACTCATTAAAGAAAACAGATAAATCCAGATAGACGAGCATGAAGACTTCACTGTGAAGGATACAGATCCTCTAAAGTGTGCATGTCTCTGGTTCTGTTATGAGTCTCTTCTTTTCTGAAGCTTTGTTTGGATTTATTCTTCTTATTTAACACCTGCAAAGACAATGAACTCACTGTGAATACAAAATTGGTGCCGTGTCTGACAGTGAGGACAGCTTTCAACTAACAAAGACCCAGGTTCGCAGCAGCAACATCAGTAACACAATCCATATATGACACGTGACAAAACATCAGTTTAGTTTCTTGTTACCTCATGTTCAAATTGTTCCAGGGTGTCCATAGAGAGTTTTAGTCCATTTTTTGTGGTGCTGTAGGCCACCCACTCCAGCACCATCTCATCCACCTGGATCCTGTTACAAATACACTGCTCCACCACTGAGGGACAGAGGAGGTATAAAGGAAAAGAAGAAGAGCTTTTATAAATGGGATGCAGTATGTGGACTGAGTAGTTTGTAGTTGCTGTTAAGTTCGCTGTTTTCTGTTCCATAATGCAAATGTCATCTTTTTGTTATTGTCTATGGTTTGTCTGCTCAGCACATGATGGTTTATGCCAGTTATTGTCATTGTTATTGTTGGCTATCCCTTTTTACGTCTTTAATCTGTTGTCTGCTACATGTCATTAAAGGGCTGACAGAGCTATAAGGTATTCTCTGTTAAGCAGGAGCTGTCACTTAGTAATAAGATGACAATAAATACTGTCAAACCAAATACATGAATGATGATTACAAATGCTTATGATGCACATAAAATAGTTTGAATCAAATAAATATAATCCTTTTGCTTAACTTATTTCATTTATCACAAACAACACACACTAATGAACATCGGTGTTATATAAATGTGGCAGATGTGTCCACCTGCAGTGGCTGTCAAGATCGCTGATAGGCAAATGAGCCAGACAAAAGAACACAAATGCCTACTTAATAACATGAAACCTCATCAACAGCGTTATAAACCAGACACTATACATAGCATGTAACAGTACAGTAGTGTCACGTTACTTACTGGGTAGTTGTTGTTGCTCTTAATTTGCAGACATTAGCGGGTGTTAGCTACTTACTCTTGTCGAGGATGGAGTCATCTTGGCAGGGTATGTCGAACATTTCCAGCTCTGATTTTAGGCTTTCTCCGTTTACTTGAGTCATTGTTTTGAGTTGTCTTTTATTCAATGCAAAAATGTATATGATAAAACTTCAGTAGGTCTCGATGCTAACGTTAGCTTTGCTTTCACTTCATGGCAATGCTGACAAGCTAATCCTCTTCACAAAGCGAGTGCTAAATGCTAGCTACAGCTGTTAGCTACACGTTAGCTTGCAGAGTAGGTCCAATCTACACCAGATGCACATTTCAGTTTATGATTTTACCGCGAAAAAGTGCTGCCGGTGTTGGCGGCCGGACATACGTCACATCTCAAAACAATAGTAAGCGGAAGTGAGCAGCGCTACAGTAATAAAAGCCTTTACCGCCATCTTGTGGTCACCATGAGAATGTTTATTTAGTGTCAGCCCTCAGACCTGTCGAAAATATGCTAAACCAGACAGGTTATCCTTGCTTAACTTGTTGTACAGCCACAAACAATAGCATGAACTATTACTAAATGATGCAGTATTTAATATTAAATAATAAAGGTGTTTATTTGTTTTTATTCAAGCGTTTAAGGCAAATTTAACTAATATAAATCGCTTTTTAAACTTTTTTCTATTTTAGAACTGTGTTAAGGAAACATCTGGTGTCACACCCAAACATTGATAAGAACTATGTATTTGTTAAATTAAAGGTTAAATAGCTATCTTTATCACCAGCACATTTACAACACGCACTGCTGCCCCACTTTAAACTGCAAAAATATTCTACTTCCACAGCCGTCCATAAACTCTTCCAAGACGAACAAGGACACGCTCAGATTTCTGTTCTTGTGGGCTCATTGTCGCTCTCAGGATGTTCTTCCACCTGTGAAGGTAATGATGCAGTGTAAGATTGAGGATTATTGAGGTGCTGCTATAGTAACCAGTTGGTGTCAGTGAAAAACAAACATCCCACTCACCTGGGCTGAGTAGCACCTGCCCCTGGGAGTGAATTTCCATGATGTCACCCTCCTCAGTGATTCACGGAGGGAGGCTGACAGGTCGTAAGTGTCACGCACCTGACAAACACATACATTATGGATGCACATCTGACTACTGTCACACGATCAACACGCATACATGTATATAAGTGTGTTTACAGTGTAGCACATAACATCTTTGCCAGTGTTAAATTATGAGAGTTGTTGATTCTTTTATTTTAGAATGAACTGTATCTGCAGAGACTATAACTATATCTTTTCACACCTTCATCCTGTTCAGACAGGCGTTTCTGAAGTCCATGTTACTGCTGCAGCTCACAATACTGATGGACGAACTGAGAATCACCTCAGCAGCTGAACGCAGCTTCTCCTGGTCCTTAACAGCCAAACATACACTATTAGGCCCATTCAGATATTTTCATTAACATACTGATTATTTTTTCCAATTAACTGATTACTTGTTTGATTTATAAAATGTCAGAAAATAATGGACAATGACCATTAAAATCTCCCAGAGCCCAGAGGTGACATCTTCAAATTCAACAACAGCCCAACGTGCAAATGTGTAACATCTTTAGGGCTGCAGCTAATAATTATTTTCACTGTTGATAATTTTCTTGTTCTATCATTTCATTGTTTGGTCTATAAAATGTCAGAAAATGGTGAAAAATGTCAATCAGTGTTTCCCAAAGCTCAATATGACGTCCTCAAATGTCTTGTTTTGTCCATGACCCAAAGATATTTAGTTACATTTACTGTACTATTCTATATAAATCAACTTTTAAAATTGTTAAATTAAATTAAAATAAATTAATAATTCATTATATTCTTTGGTATTTATTTGTCATATACAGCAATGTAATGATGATTGTTGGGTAATATGTGTGTTGATGTTATCCAGTGTCAAGTCTCTGAGCCTGTGACGATATGATATGTGCATGATAACGTGCACTAGGGCCCATCATAATAGCGTGCACTGGGGCCCACTGTAACTACCTAATGCTACTAACACCAATAATATAAAAATGCAAATTATAAAATTAACATTAAAGAGTCAGTGTGTATGTGTGTGTCAGACTTGCCTTTTTTCTGTGATTTTGGACTTTCAGCGTGTTCTGCAGCTCAGTCTGCACGGCTGATGTGACTGCCTGCCTGTTGTTGCTCAGAACATCCTCCAGGTGGCGCTCTATCAGCACCTCTGTGGCTGTGGGAGGATCAAAGAGACAGAAAAAAAAATGAGAAAGACCAACTTCAGTGCAGTGCATTGTAATTAGACATGCAGCCATCTCTCACCCATCATATCAGAGAGCTGGCAGGTGAAGGGGTCACTGTGCTGCAGGGACAGGAAAAGCAGGACACCCTGCTGCACTGTTTCTTGCTCTGGATCCTCACTGTTGTCTTGCTCTACTGTGTACACAGTGCCTCCGCTGTGCACAAGATCTGCAGAGAGGATGTTACAACATGTTTTGCGGAGTAAAAAAATGAGAGGAAAGGGGAGGAAAACATGATCATTAGTGACGATATTCACTCCAAATGATAAACACACTGCTACAAGTCTACACTGGTACAGCTGTGAGGATCAACAATCCCAACATGTGCGTAATATCAAGGTAATGGAAGACGCACCTTGGGGTTGAGCAAGTAATTGTTATAACATTTGGTTTTACAGTTCTAGCTTTAAAACCTGAGTTCCCTTTAGTTTAACAAGCTAACAGATGTTTACAAAATCTTTTCTTGGGTGTAAAACAACAACAATTCTGAGGTATGGGTCCTCTTCTCTCCAAATACCAGCGCAGACTGTGTTATGGCTCCTTTTTCTGTTTACATTCTGTATTGTGAATGAGTAAGCTGCTTGTGATTTCCGATGCCTGTGGTTTTACTCGTGGCTGTGATTCATTGTGTAATCTACAAAGACAAGAAACGCTTATTATGCAAGGGCAGTTTCTGAGAAATCAGCCATTTTTTAAGTAATACCAAGATTATTAACGTATGATTAAGCTAAATTCCAGACAAAGTGTCCCTTCCCACTGAACCAATTTAGACCTAATCAGCTCACTCACACGTGTTTTAGAATAATCCTAGCTTTAGCCTCGTCTTTAATTAACTTCACTGCCTTCCTGACAGAAAATCTCTAGTTACTTCAGGACTAAATTTAGGTCTTAATTAAACACCGAAGAAGGCAGAATTACATTTAGAAAGGCTGACTGTCTGGACACACAAGGAGTAGATGGTGTTTTTCAATGAAGACAATGAAGACCAACCACCTGGTTGTCAAGTATATTCAATCATTTTCACGAGAACCATTTCCATTTTGATCATTCATCTTCTAACCGCTTCATCCTCGTGAGGGTCGCGGGGGGGGCTGGAGCCTATCCCAGCTGACATCGGGCGAGAGGCAGGGTACACCCTGGACAGTTCGCCAGACCATCGCAGGGCTGACACATAGAGACAGACAACCCTTCACACTCACATTCACACCTAAGGACAATTTAGAGTAATCAATCAACCTAGTCCCCAAATTGTGGGAGGAAGCGGGACTACCCGGAGAGAACCCACACTGACACGGGGAGAACATGCAAACTCCACACAGAAGGGCTCCCACACCCGGGATCGAACCGGCAACCCTCTTGCTGTGAGGCGACAGTGCTAAAGTGGTAAAAAGTCATCCACAGCAGTACACACATAAAGTATTTCTTTATAAGGCATGATAAAATGTTGGCAGCTACACCCACTTAGTTAAGGTCAGAGTGACATCACAGTCTAAGGAAAATATGACAAATATTAACACTCATTTCTAGTAAAAGAGAGGAGTGTCCAGTGTCAGACTTTAACACATTGTAAACCCTTTCTCCACCCCCAAATTTCTGTGAGAATGTTTTGCACAGTGACTGCACAATGCCTCTTGCATCATAACTAACTGTACGCAATAACAATAAGACACTAAAGAAGATTAGTTGCATGTGAATGAATTCACAGGAGACAGATTTATGTCATGCAATGACAATCATTTCACTGTTGGAGCCCAGAATTGCAGCGTTGGAGCCTTTTCTCCGTGTCATTCTGAGGTTTTTGTATTGTATCCTGTGTGTGTGTTCTTCTTCTACTTGTATTGTTCGGTGTGGTTTCATTCATATGATTCAAATCAGGGGCCTTTGTGATCCATTAAAGTTTTTATAGGCAGCTGCAGGACAGGCCTGTGTGCTCATTCTCTAACAAATAAACCCAGGTGGTTGAAATTAGTCTGCTTCATTTCAGGCCTTATAAATGTTTCAGAAGATCTGTCTCTTTTTAAGACAGGATTAACTGTCCGGAAATTTTATTTTTACCCTGTTCAGGAAAACAGGTTCTCACAGTTCCTCTAGGAAATGACCTAAACTGGCCATCAGTATGTTTTGTTCTTATCAGTGACTGTTTTCTACCTTTGGAGGACGAGCAGTGAAGACCGTGCAGGCCCAGTTCCTGACAGTCCAAATGAGAAGGGAGGTTCTGGAAGAAGGTGGAGGGCCCTGTGAAAGGGACATTACTGGGGCCACATACCAACACCTAGACACGTGTGAAGTCAAGGAAGACTAATCCAAATCAGATGCCCGAGCAACTAAGTCAACACAAAGGAGTAGCAGTTATCATGATTTCCGCCAAAGATGTCTGATTTCGTTATTTTGATCATTAAAGTTTACGACCTTGGGGTTTGGGTTTGTAGATTGAGGTTTGGTTTGTAACTTTCTGAACCAACAGTCACACCCATTTTATGTCATGATTGGCTGGCTGTGTGGAGTACGAAAGTAAGGTGGGTTTGAACCGTAGCTCCCTTTTTTACTTACAACTATTTTAGTTTTATGTGAACAACCAAGTGCAACCCTATGAACGCCTTCCAGGAGAGACTGAGAATGTGCACCGTCATCCCCATATCTAAACAATACTGCATCTCCGCCCTCTCTATGACAAACAGCTTTTCCCTGGGCATTCGTGTTTGGCTGTTTGGAACAACTATAAACACTGTTGATTACAAATGTGGTCGGACAACATGTCTTTCAAGCTAGTTGTTTTCAACACAACACAACCCTGGTAAGACTGCTGACGATGTATTGTTGACGACAATACTCTCTTCTGTGTACTGTGAAATTGTATTATAATATTTATATTGTTAATTATAAATGTATTATTCTAAATGTACTTTTTATGGCCTCTCATGTGGAGTTGTGTTTTACAAATTTCAGTTGTTAAAAGCACTTGAACTCCTTCATGTGGAGCAGTGACTCACTTCCAATGTAAAGGGAGCAATGCACCATTTTCCAGCACAGCGCCATGGCCTCAGATTGGAGGTGCTGACCTTCCCATCTGCCTCCATAATACAAACCATCCCAGTGCGTACTGGAAATGAAGTCTGATGAGGACAACTGAACCAAGCCATCTATAAAAATAACTTGGCCACGCCTAGAGATCCTGCCCATGAAAACCACACACAAACTTAAAATAAAACAAAAAATCAGCAAAGGATATTTGAATGTGAGTAAGTTGTGTTGCCAGATTAGGGTACTGCAGCACACAGGGGCTCAGGAGCGTGACAAGCTGGATGCTGAGCTCCCCGAACAGGCCCTGATCCATGACTTCAGGTGGGATGCTGAGTGGTAATCTGCCTCCGAGGACAGGGTGTCCTCCCTGACACCAGCATCCCTTCTTCACACACTCTGGAGGCCTTTAAACCCAAGAAGACAAAATCACTTTCTATAAACAACAGTGAACATACCTCCATCCATCCATCTGTTTTCATCTGCTTATCCGGGGCCGGGTCGTGGGGGCAGCAGGCTGAGCAAAACACCATGTCCCTCTCCCCAGCAACGCTTTCCCCTTCCTCCTTGGGGATCCTGAGGCGTTCCCAGGCCAGATGAGATATGTAATCCCTCCAGTGTGTTCTGGGTCTGCCCCGGGGCCTCCTACCAGTGGGACATGCCCGAAACACCTCCAGCTGGAGGCGCCCAGGACGCATCCTGATCACATGCCCAACTACCACAACAGATTTGGAGGTGCTAAACACGCCTGTATATTTATTTTCAACATCTTTGTGTTACATTAATAGATGAGGAAAAGATTATTTTGTTTACACATCTGCTACTAAGAGAACCCAGGAATGTTTTTAGACCTAACCATGTTTTTAACATCCATTTGAAAAGACATGAAGAGCGCACGTTCAGCAGAAACATTAAAATAGCAGTGCTGAACGTGCGCTCCCTTTTAAACAAATGTTTTATCATAAATGATTTAATTTTAGACAATAACCTTGACAGTTTTCTCCTTACAGAGACATGGCTTGGCACCGACACACCTGTTGTTCTCACTGAGGCTTCCCCACCAAATTTTAACTTTTTATATTCTGTTAGGGGGGGCAGTTACACGTCATTTGAGCATCATGCCTTTGTTTTTAGCGGCCCTCCTATCCTTTGCATAACGGTTTACAGACCACCCCAGTACTCCACTTCTTTTATCAGTGATTTCTCTGAATTATTATCAATCATTCACTCCACCTACAACAGGATTTTAATAACTGATTTTTATCTACATGTTGAAAATAAAAACAACATTCCTGACCTTGCACTAGAGGTGACATCCAAGATCAGTGCTGGCTGGTTTGCCCATGAAACTTTACTCATCATCTTCACTCTGCAGGAATATGAACGATGATGTTAGCACATCATAAAAACAGAAGGCAGAAGAGGCCTGGCTAGAGTATTAAGTTTTTGTGTTTGTTATTATGTTGTAACTCATAAAGCCAAAAACCGCCACTAGTAAAATCAGATCTACTGCTGTGAGGGAAATGATCACTTTTTATTTTTAAGTACATTTATAATACACACTTTACGAGACAAAATAGATCAATTCTGTGTAATACAGAGTGAATGAATTAACCAATACATTGAGTGTGTCAAATGTATACCGAAGATAAACATAATCCAAAAACACAATTTAGTTAAGCAAAAGAGTTTCATCATGAAATAAGATGAGAAATGTGCTTGACCTCCAAGAAAGTAAATCTTTGAGTTTAAACTGGAAAGCTGGTAGTCATACCTAAAGTCTCGCTGAAAGATCTGCTGACTGAATTTGAATTTGAGGTGGATTTTGATCTGTGGAAATAAAGGGCTGTGAAATTTTGCTACTTAATTTAACACTATACTGTAGGCACATGTCAGAGGGAAACAGATCCTACCTTAGCGTTAGCCAAACTGAACGCGTGTAGGAACGTTTCTATACGAGCGCACCACTCTGGACTGAAAAGTCTCTCATCTTTCATCTGTGAAATGCAAAGATATAGACAGAGATTATATGTCATCCACAGGCTCACCGTGATCATCTATCAGTAACCACATTGGAAGTAGAAGGAAATATACTAAACTAAAAGTGTAGCATTAATCGTTGACATCTGGGTAAGCTTCGTCCAGCTACTACAATCAGTAAAGTGATTCCACCCAAATATCTTGTGCTTAATAAAAAGAAAATACTCAGGCTCTAATATCAGTCCTTATAGTGAAGGACACTATTGTTTGTACCTGAAAAGACAGGAGTATTCTGAGGGAACCATACAGGTCAGTGAAGGCACCCAGCTCTTCAGGGTCAGGCAAAGGACACGGCCATGAAGAGGGGAACATGCTCTCCTTCAAGTCTCTGAGGACTAATGTAGTAAAACACGGTGATGAAGTGTACAAAACCTTAAGAGTTGTGTGCATATCAAGTGTATGTGTGTGTAAATACCAGGTTGGAGTGCTTTCATTTTAATCCCTGTACACCAGGGACCAGCAGCTGCAACTGCACCACAAATGTGAACACTGTTACGACACTTTCTGTACATTGCATGCTATATATATATCCTAGAAATCACAGCTGCTGTCACTTCCCTTTTTATCTATAACCAAGGTTTTTCAAGCAATCAAGTGCGAGCTGAAATCAGTCAAAATAAATGCCTATGACAGTTGCAACTACCTAGAAACTGGTAGTATACAGGTGCTTGTGAATAAGACAGCTCAATGTATCAGTGTTTTAATGGCTTTTTTCCCACTAAACAGTTATTCAACTATATTTTACAAGTACATTTAAATACTGGAAATCAAATGTATACTATTTCCCTGTTAGAATTGCTGCTCAAGCACTTGGCCTCGAATTTGATATTGCTATTTGACAAAATGAGATACTCCCCCTTGAGCCACAGGTAGTTCATCCTCATGAGGCAGTTTAGACTATGACACCATGATGTGGTGGTATTAAACTTACCAGTGCAGTTTATACTTGGAAGAGATGCTTTTGTTTCAGTCCACAAAAGCACCAAAAGTCCTCCTGTAGTCTTAAAGTAAGGGTGTTGTCTGTGCTTACCAAGAAGCATGACCAACCGCAACACCTGCAGTCGTAATTAAAAACACGAGCTTACTTTAGCTTAGCTTAAACTAACACCTGTTAGCTAGCTAGCTTCAAACCTTTGATAACCAGTTCTTACTTTATCAATAATGACGCGTAGAGACAAACTGTCAGTGAGACATTATTTTAACCATATAAACTTTACGTTTCTAAGTAGAACAACTGTAATTTACATTAACTTACCTGCTGTATTTCTCTGAGCATCTTCAGCTAACTGAAGCAGTTGAACTGCCGCGCATGCGCTGAGTAGCACGCGCTGGTGGTCAGATTGCGCGCGTGCCTGGCCCACCATTGTAGTCACAGAACATCTTCCTGTTAAATAATACAACAGCCAGCTAACATGTTAAATCTGTGAAACAACAGGTGGTACCTTACAAATGACATGAGGACAATATAGTGGATACATCAATGACAAGTTTGTAGAATTTACATTGACCTTTCCCATTGTTATAGAGCTCCTGAAAGCAGCACAGGACCATAGTCAGGAATTTACAAGTAGCCTACTGAGGTCATAAACTTAAATTAGCCAAACTTTGTTAATGTTTCCTGCACAGCTTCTACCCTTCCAACATAACGGTGCCAGGATTTGCTGACTAAGATGAACAATACACATTTTGCAACAATGAACCTGAAACATTTAGTACATTTGTTTCATAGTTGTTCAGTCTGTTCAGTTCTGGACACATTGGGAACATATTTTTTTATTTTGTTTTGAAAGTTGTTTTAACAAACATCATGATCCTATTAGGTGGATTTCATATCGGCGTACACAAACCTAAATTTGCATAATCATCCTCCAGAGTTTTTTTGATAGCTTTTATTTTAGTTTAATGATGTCTACGTCAATAACAAGAAAAGTATATCGACCACCTCTCATTGTAACCTGCTTTCTTGTTGCTATTTGTCTCCTACTTAAATGCTGTCTGCTTGTTTGTTTTATCTTGCTTATTCATCCATTTCAGTCTGTCAATTCTTTTTTTAACAATTGCTATGATGTCTGACTCTGCTCTTAGCTACACTTTTGAAATATATTTACACATTAACAAAGTGACAAGAACAAAATAAACATCAACTATGATCATCTGTGAGCTCAGATCAAACATTTTACAGCACATAAATCGTACATATGTCAATAATTACATGAGTTTATTTCTATATATAAACACTCTAAAATACATAGCTGTTGACCTTTTCCCACTATACAAACATTATCTGAAAAAAAAATCAACTCAACAATATTATTTTACTGAACAGATTTTAAAAGAAAAACCCCACACTTATAGATTCTGTTCATCTGATATTTAAGTTATATACATATATGCTTGATATACATATACCCACGCTGTTTGAGTGACTGTTCAGTGCAGAACCATCACAGCACAGAGAGCTGAACAACAAAGATGGAGAGTAAATTTCCTACCTAAAAGTAGATTCTCAGCCTTTGTCTTGTGTATAACACCTGTCTACTTGAGATCACACAATTTAGCAGAGCAATAATAATCATAAACACCAAGTCCAGCATAGAGAGGCTGAGTGAATGTGGTCTGGACTCTGTGGATGAGATTCATGGTGTCAGAGACGCTGTAGAAGGACAAAATACCTGCAGGGTGATCCAGGTACACTCCCACTCTGGAGGACCGAGGGCCGGAGATGGGAGTGATGATATTGTTATGTCTGAATTCATAACGAGTTATCAAATGATAAAGTGCCCAAGATGTATTATTGTTCCCAAATGCAGTTTCATATAGTGGTCTTCTCCTATGTGCAGATGTGACTGCTACTGAAACTGTACCACCACTCCACTCCACCTCCCAGTAACATCGTCCAGTCAGACTCTCTCTGCTCAGGATCTGACAACTACTGTGTAGAGGTTGCATTAAAAATGTTGATGGTATCACTGTTGCTTTTCTGTTCCCTTCAGATAATTCGACCCAGCTGCCTGCTGTGTTTGGATCCAGTGTGATCTGACGTGAATACTGTAAGAATTCAGCTCTGGTCTTGGGCTGAGGTTGCGCCAGCAAAACATCCACTTCAGTCTTTGTCAGTGAGATCTTGGTCCACACATCACTAACAAAGTCCTGTAGTTTATTTCTGGCCTCTGACACAGCTGCAGTCACATCCTCAAAGTGTCGCACAGGGCGGATATTGATCCTGGATGAGTCTTTAGAGTCAGTGAGATGTGACAGTGAGGGGTAGCTCTGTAGAAAGTGGGTGTGGTCCTCTGTGTGTGAGAGCTTCTCCAGCTCAGTGTCTTTCCTCCTCAGATCAGTGATCTCCTGCTGCAGCTTCTCCTGAAGCTCTTTGACTTGTCTAACTTTAGTTTTCTGCTGAGATCTGATGTGCTGCTTCACATCAGAGCTTCTTTTCTCAATGAGACGGATCAGCTCTGTGAAGATCTCCTCACTGTCCCTCACTGCTTTATCAGCAGAGCGATTGATAGCCTCCACCTCCTGCTGAAGCACCGTCACATGCTTCTCTCTGTTCTGGATTCTGCGCTGGATCTTTTGTCGACTCACCCCGAGCTCTTTCTGCCTCTTAGTCCATTCTGCTGCAGCTGAAATTGTGTCGTGGCCTTTATGTTCATCCATGGAGCACAGATAACAGATACACTGCTGATCAGTGCGGCAGAAAATCTCAATGACCTTGCTGTGACGAGTACAGATGTTTTCCTGAAGCTTCTTGGAGGGGTCGACCAGCTTGTGTTTTTCAAAAGCAGGGGATTCATAGTGAGGCTGGAGGTGCTGCTCACAGTAAGACACCAGACACTGCAGACAGGACATGACAGCTTTCAGCTTTCTCCCAGTGCAGGCATCACAGGCCACATCTTCAGGTCCGGCATAGCAGTGATCAGCTGGAGCGGCTTGGAGTCCTGTCTTCTTCAGTTCCTCCACTAAATCTGCTAACATGGTGTTTTTTACCAGAGCAGGCCTCGGCATGAAGGTGTGTCTGCACTGAGGACAGCTGTGGATTTGCCTCTGATCTTCTACATCCCAGTGGCTTTTAATACACCTCACACAGTAGCTGTGTCCACAGGCAATAGTCACGGGGTCCTTCAGTAGATCCAGACATATCGAACAACAGAATTTTTCCTGGTCCATCAGTATTCCTCGGTGCGTCATTTCACATCTCAGAGACAGTGAATGTCAAATAGTTTCACTTTGTCAAACAAGAAAGAAGCTGGGAACTGCTTATCGCAGCATCTTGGTTTCACCCATCAATAAACTTGCATACCTGCTAAGGGAGGACGCAAAAAACACGTGGACTGAACAGGACTGGCTGCACTTGAGAACGGGGAGAGGAAAGAAGGTGTGATCACAGGTGCAGCACTTAACTGGTAGGGTCGTACATTACAGACATCAGTTAAAAAGAGATGTTCAAAGTTGGAAAAAAACTTGGTAAATAAAATTAAATAAAAACTGTATAAAAAACTGGGCAAAAAAACCATTAGGTCCAAAAACCCTTGATTGTCTGATGACATAGTTTCTCTAGATGGCATTGCTCTGGCCTCTAGCACTACCGTAAGAAACCTCGGAGTAACACTCGATCAAGATCTGTCTTTCAATTCTCATTTAAAACAAACCTCACGGACTGCATTTTTTCATCTGCGTAATATTGCAAAAAATTAGGCCTATCCTGACCCGAAAAGATGCAGAAAACTTGGTCTACGCCTTTGTTACCTCAAGGCTGGATTACTGTAACTCTCTACTATCAGGTAGCTCTAGTAAGTCCTTAAAAACCCTCCAGCTAATTCAGAATGCAGCAGCATTGTGTACTAACAGGAACTAAGAAACGAGATCATATTTCTCCTGTTTTAGCTTCTCTGCACTGCGTCCTGGAAGAGGGATCCCTCCTCAGTTGCTCTTCCTGAGGTTTCTACCGTTATTTTTCTCCCCATTAAAGGTTTTTTTGGGGGGAGTTTTTCCTTATCTGCTGTGAGGGTCCAAAGGACAGAGGGATGTCGTATGCTGTAAAACCCTGTGAGGCAAATTGTGATTCGTGATATTGGGCTTTATAAATAAAATTGATTGAATTGATTGATTGATTGTGAAAGAATAAAAACAACCCTGCACACCTGCTACTGCTTTATACTTTCATATTCAATCAGATGTATCCATATTTATTATATTTTAGTTCTTCCTTGATATGGTCTAAAAAATGCTGTGAGTGCTGAGAATCTTTCCTATACTGAGTATGTGTAATCGCAAAATTATGCACCTCTTCATGTCATTAAACCAAACCAAATTTTAGCAGGACAAAAGGACAAAATCTTATGAGAACATCCACTCACAAGCATTTTCTTGAGCTTTAAACCACGTCTCACAGTCTTCCTCAGCTGACTTTTTGGTGCTCTATCCTGCCTGTACTACATTTGATCACTGACCACTGTGTAAATCTTTGTAGCATGCAAAAAGGAGTTTTTTTCTCCAGTTATTGCATGTTTAGACATTCATCTCACGGAAAGGATCCCCACAAACACATGTCAATCTGAGTAGATAGCATAATTTACTTTATTTGTATCTATTCAAACATGTTAGTATGTATGAAAACAAAGTATGAAAACAAAACAGTATAAAAAATTTTGTCTGTCGAGCTTTCACAGTGTCTATTTGTATAAATATATGAGAGGCTTCCTTTCGTGGGAATCATTTTCCCTCTTTCGCAGACCACTCCTGGTATCCCCCTGCATAGTTACGTGCACTGAAACACAAAACAGAGACAACAATAAGAAGAAGTAATACATGTAGAGCCAACGCTTGAAGGCAATATTTCTGTGAGTGAACAGAGTATACAAAATTGTTCTCAAGTGTACACAAGTTGTTGATTTGGGCTGTCTGTTTAAAAACAGGATGGGCTGTGTGTGTATATGTGTGTAGCCTATATAATGTATAGTAACCAATAACTTATTCACTTCACGTATCCAAGTTCGGAGGCCTTGTTTGTGGCCGTTCCCCCTCGCCTGCCCATGTGGCAGTGAAACACCAGCTCTGGCGCGTCTAACGGTGGCTTGGTTACTCCGTACTTGGCCTTGAATTCTTCTGGCGTCAGTGCAAGAGCAGTCTCTACTGTATCAACTGGATGAATAAAGGCAGGGGGAGGGGAAAACAGAAAAACATTCCAAGATGAAATTAATGACAGATGATGAACAGATCTTTTCCCCTCTGTGAAAAGGCATTTAAATGAAGCTCACCTGGCATGTGAATGGATCCTGGAATTTGTCCTTTATCAACCTCCTCTTTAGTGCGAACATCAATGAGGAGGAGATTCTGACTCTTTCCCAGAAGAGCTTTCAGATCCTCATAGGAGATCTCCTTGGTGACTGGCAAGGAGAGAGAAAACACATTAAAGGCTCTGCTAAGTCTGATAAGCCTTTGTTGAACTCCCAGAAAACTGCAGCACTCACTTATTTTTATTACCACAGGTCAGTAAGATACCAGTCTGACATAAGATTTCATTACTAACCATTCTTTCTCTGGTTTGTGCACCTGCACACTGTGGCAAAAGAGTGCATACAGCCTGATAATAATCACACCCATGATGTGGCACAATCAACACTGATGGAACAATATGTAAGTTTCTGCCACTATGGGGTCTCAGTGCTGTCATTGCGGTCAGTTTCTCCTGGTTAGGATTCCTTGAGTGTTCATCATATTTACTGGGAGCTGAATTATCAGTAGATGTCTCAAAATCAAATGGATGAGGCGATTTAAACTGCTAGAAACAATGAATAAAGAAGTTTCACATTAAAAATCAGTGTTTCTTCTACGCTGTTCGGCACAGCAGGGGCTGAAGCCAAATTACCACTAAGGGTTACTCAGCTTGTTTCTCTGATAAATTATGATTTAAATGTTCGATGACTAAAATCCTTCATCCGGTTAAAACATATAGTTAAAAAACGAACAAGATTTTGAAAGTAAATTGTAACAATGAGGCTTAAAACTCCATTAAAAGTCAATTTATGACAGATGTCGGCAGATCAACCACAACCCTGGTGCATGTGCAAAGGGGACATGACGCTACCGACAGGTGACCAAATCAATAAATTTACAGATTTCTCTGATGTTTGAACATTGTTGAAAATGTTTGGAACCTTGTAAGTACACACCTACACAAAATATATAACAGTGGTCTAGTTGTTTTCAGACTTTTTTATGCAAAAAAAGTTACATAATATATCTTTAAATAGCCTACAGTTTGTTAGTCAGTGTTATTAAATGTCATCATACTTGGTCCCCCCATCAGTACCTCACATAAAAAGTATCCTAATAGGTTCCACACAATGGGGTATACAGGTTTTGAATTTAGGGAAAAAGTGAGCACAAGTATTAAGCCTTGTACTTGGAAAATACCTTGAGGTATCAGAATCGGTATCAGGAGAACAAAACAGATTAAAGTGCCATTTGGTTTTAATTAGCTGAGAATGGTTTAGGTGATGAATAAGGAGATTTTTAAAACTCATGTCCACCTCCACCTTCAGGGTACATTCCTCTCCAGAAGATTGCTCCCTCATGTTGGCACACAAACTTTCTCCTATCAGACCGTGTGTGTGTGCGTGTTTAAAAATAGGGAGTAAAGGCACAATAACCCCACTGGCCTTTGATGTAACAGGTCATGGTATGAATACACTCAAACTGTTTATTAAATCAGTTTGTTGGGTGCTGCTTGGGTTACAAACTGCCATTCCATGAAGGGACATGTAACTTCCGGTTTGAGCACAATAACACTTTAATTGTGTGCTGAGTCATTCTGATGAAGCATATTAAGAAATAATTCAGTAAACATTCACACAGTAATAAATTTGTTTCCTCATTTAGTATTTATCAGCTAGATAATCTGTGCGCGTGGCAGTTACCTTAATGCAACTAAGCACCACCGTCAACATTAATCGTTAATATAGCTCCTGTTAATAACACTTAACCTGAGACAGGTACTCACTAACTAGCGAAACGAGTATTAGCTAACTCTTTAGCGCTAACTAACCAACATTAAGGATGTTCTATATCGTTATTAGAGTACAGATAAGCTGCAGTTGGTTAAATGAGTCTTGTTTCAGCGAGAGAGGTAGAAAGAAGACTCACCCGGACTCGCCATCCTGCTTGTTTATGAATGATAACGTGTAACGAGTTGTTAAAATGAAAGACACCTTCTTCCTCATATTGTTTAGTGACACGTCATTGGCTAAGACGCCGAGGAGAGGCGGGACTTAGCTTGAAATTCTCCAGCCGTCAGCCAATCAACGCCCCATAAGCAGAGCTAGTAGACTTTCAAAATAAAAGTCCAAGTTGGACTGTTGTAGGATTGAGATGAAAATACAGACAGCAGACTGTTAAAATGTTACAGTTAAAAGTCCTGCATTCAAATTTTCACGAAAAGTATTATAAACATAATATAGTTTAAGTATAAAAAGTACTATACATCAACTGAATTAGTATTGATCCAGCACCATGTCATTTTAATGTTGTAGCTGGTCGAGGTTGAGCTAATTTTAGCAACTTTATATCCCACTAAAGAGCTCAATCTATAAAAAATGCATCATATTCTATAATATATCTAATTGATGATTAGTTTAATAAGTGAAGTAGGCTACAGTTAAAAGTATTAATAACCTTGTATGTCAAGATTATACTTTCAGTTCCTTAGGATTTCCTTATTTCCTTGAGAGAGAATCTAAAGTGTGAATGAGGTGGAATAAAGGAACTGAAATCAAGAAGCTAAAGTCATCTTAGTAGTAGTTACTGCGTCAAAACACAGAAACCAAAATAAAGAACTTGGTTACAATACCAGACAAAAATAAGCATGGGAACAAGGATCCATAGTGGTATTAAGGATAAGATATAAGACATTTAAGTATTTTTTTACTCATTTGACAGAAGACAAAAAAGGTTCATTGAGACTGGTATGATGTAAAACAAATTTCTCTCTACACTAAACTACTTACATAATGATAAACCTTGATACTTTCCACCACCACATACAGATGGATAACAGAGTTAAAACATGAATAAATGAGAACGCTGATGTCTCCATATGGCCTACAAAGATCAGTGACTGGTTTAATAACTAACCCAAATCAGCATATATGGGACATTTTGGGCCAACTGTTCAATTGTCCCTCCAATGAAGCTGCTGATCCTAAGGGACATTAAAGCTGTTCTTTTTCATTAAATTGTCACCCTGCTGTAGGTTATAAAATGTATGCCTGTGCAAAACCTTTCAGATAAAAGCAAACATTCAACCAAGCCATTTTACAAATGTTTTTATTAAAAATATCTTTTAGTTTATTACAAAAGTCAGTACCTATATCCTAGAAATTAATATTTACAATGAAATTCAGCCATGATAAGATTAAAAAACACTACAACAGACCCAAAAAGGTTAAATTTGCCAGCAAATAAACCTGTAGTTCTACCACAAAATCACAGAATGAATTATTTGTTAGTGTTATTCAATGAACACCAATCCTCTTTCCCCAAGTATGTTTACATATTCCTTTAAACAGAAGTGTAAACAAGTTCTTAGTTCTGTAATCAATGACAACACCACCCCAGAACTGTTTGTCTCTTGGTCATGATTACACCGTTGCTGTGCCCCCTGTGTCCACGGGCCTGTTCAGTGTAAGTGGGATGGATTGTCTGTGCTGATGTGGATCACAGAGTCCCCTCTGTGCTGTAAGAAGGGTTCCCAAGTCCATCAGCAGAGTCTCTTTTTGCCTTTTTACGCATTTGATGCATCCAGATGATCACAGCTCCGATGATGAGGAGCAGAAGGAGGGCGACTCCTCCTCCGATGATCCCAGCCAGCAGTTTATGGTCAGAAGATTCAGGAGCGTCATAGCGTTTACAGGAGAATTCTGATGGGAGGCTCTGTCCTGCATCGTTCACCGCCTCCACACACACCTTGGTCCCAGCTTCCAAAGATTCCAGCAAACCTCGTCGTGAAACGTCCATAAACTGCAGGGGTTCACGTCCGTCTATCACCACTCTGTACGCGGTCACCACAGAAGATGGAGCACACCACTGGACCTCTATCTTCCCTCTGTTATCCCCTTCACTGACTGGCAGCAGCCCTTGAATACGTGGTGCATGAGGAGGCTCATCGGCTCTGCTGACCCCGGGACAGAGGCACTTAGTCCTTTCTGAAATCTGCTGGCAGGGCTCTTGATTCTCTGAGCAGGGGTTGACTTGGCAGAGCCGGGGTGCCTGAAGAAGGACAGTGTTCTTCACGGCGTTCACCACCTCAGTAGAGGGGGTGCGTGTGTTAAAGAAGTCATCACCATCGTCACCATCGTCATCATAGTCATCGTCTGAGCCCATAGCAGTGTATTTGATCTGCCGGTGAGTGTCAGGAGGGGAAGTAGAGGCGGCATGAGTGGAGAGGTGGGAGTGGAGGAGAGGTGAGGCTCCCAGGAAAAGGAGAAGCACAGCAAGGTTTCTGAACAGTGACGTCATCTCTATGGACAGAAATGACAAAGGATGAGAATGAATTCTAAAGAATATTAGTCATTGCAAACTAACACAGAGAAGAGATATAGACTGATCACTGGCACAGTATGTGTATCCATGCAGTTGTCGAGAGGAGATACATCTTCAGTGGTCTTTTAATTTCTATTAACCTCAGATCTTAAAGGCCCAGTGTGCAGGATCTAAGGGGATATATTGGCAGGAATGGAATATAATATTATAAGTAACTTTTTTTAGTGTATAATCACCTGAAAATTAGAATAGTCGCATTTTTGTCTTCTTAGAATGATGTTTATATCTACATAAAGAGCAGTCCACAGCCAAGGAGTCAGCTATGTTGGATTGTCATGTTTCTACAGTAGCCCAGAACGGACACACCAAACACTGGCTCCAGATAGGGCCCTTCTCGTGTTTGTGTCGGCCACTCTAGCTGGCAGCCCTTCTGTGACAAGCAAAACGGCATCGAAAAAACCCTGACTTTGGACATGAAACTGCCTCATTCAGTCTTTTTACCAGTTTAAATCACCAGATCCACTTGTTTTGGAGAGGAGACCTTTGCAAATAATTCTGATCCCTGTAAAAACCTCCTGAATGTCTGGATCTTAAGTTATCAGAGAACAAAAGTGAGCACAAATTAGCAGGTGCCGGTGACCTGCAAAACAAGTTGACTGCTTCGTGGACAACACACAGACTATCTGTTCAAGGGCCTGAATCATGAGTTACGTTCAACAGAGTTAGTCTCTATGAGTTATCAGGCTCCACTGAACCTGACACACAGCTGCTGACATAAGACGATTAGAAGAAACATGTAATTTTGATATAAAACTGCTTAATTCAGTGTTTTTACCAGTTTTAATCACCTGGTCTGTTTGTTTTGGAGAGGAAGAGATCTCTGCGGGTTATTTGGCTTCTGATTAAAAACCTCCAAAACAATGAGCACTGAAGATATCATAATGGGGAGGGCACCCTTGGCACCTTGGAGAAGGTTCAGCTGTTTGTAATCTGCATTCCTCACTGCTAGATGCCACTCAATCCTACACACTGCTCCCTTAACATAAAACCTTCAGTTTCTCTTAATTTCCTTATTCGCTTCAGAGGAAATCTAAATTGTGAATGAGGTGGAATAAAGGAACTGAAATCAAGACGCTAAAGTCATAGTAGTCGACGTAATAACTGCGTCAAAACACAGAAATGGAAATGCAGAACTTGGTTACAATAGCAGACAAAAATAAACAAGGCAACAGGGATCCACAGTTGTACTAAAGATAAGAGATATGAGACTTTAAGATATTTTCCCCTTGTGACACAAGACAAAAAAGGTTTGTTGAGCCTGACGTATATCAAACTTCTTTGTCTTGTTGACTGAGAGGCTATTTGACCAAAGTTTACGGCTTGGAAATGGATCTGTGTAAAATCAAACATTTTTTGCGGTGTTCTAGTTTCCATCCTGTAAACAGCCTTAGATAAATAAATGCTGAGTGCTGGAAGAAAGAAATACAACTATTGGGGTGACCCAATCAGCACTTCCACTGTCTCCTGGCGCCAAGAGTTCTGTGGGAACCCAGAGCTGGAGCACATATGGATTTTCAGTTGACACAGCAGTACTGTTCGAACATCTGTTCTCATGACTTAAATGACTAAAACTCTAAAATTAAACACCAAAACAATCCAGTGTTTAGCATGTAGCACACATCACAATAGTCATAATAGTGACTGGAAGTGAAGTGTAAGAAATGGTTTACTGTACCTGCTTGATGGTGGTGGATACTTAAAGTCTTCTGTACTCTGTCTCTCTTGTTCTGTCTCTGTCTTCTCTCACAGCGTACTCACTACAGCCCTCAGCTCTCACACTGTCTTAAGCTGTTCCTCTCAGACTCTCCCCTCCTCCTCAACACCCCCTCATTTTCTCCCCTCGGTGCCTCTCCCTGCCCCTGTACTTTTTCATACTCTGCCTCTCTCCTCTGTCTTCTTTCACATCTCGGCTCTCTCTCTTTCCCAACTTCCAACCAGTTGCTCTTTTATAGTTCTTTGTTTGGAATTTTTGAGAGAATGCGTGTCGGCACAGTGAATGTGGGGTGAGGGGGTGCAGAGCCACCAGTATGTGCCCGGGTGTTGTTGCTGCATATTAATTTGCTGGGCAGCAGCAGGAGGCAGGCTTGTGCTTGTTGCAGTATGTGTTTGCGTAACAATCTGTAGGTGCAGCAGCCTGTTTTTGATTACCTTTAAAACTTCCTGCATACTCTGCAGGTGTCCTCGTGGAAACCAACAGGACATAAGGTCACTTCAGTGTGTTTATGCGTGCCTGTCAGAGTGGGGGGTGAAGAATGCATGCATGTGTATTTATAATAGACCCCCTCCACATCTTCTGTGGTCCCCGTTGTGACAGGCTGGCTGCAGGGGAACGATAAAAGCTCTCTCCGCTCTCCTCCTTTTATGGGGTAGAGCTGGCAAAGAGGCTGAGTTCTTTCTTCTTCCAAATGCCCGCAACGTACTGATGAGGGGAAATCTACCCAGGCAGGAGTCTCCTTATTTCCCAACCTCAAAGTTCCAAAGATTTACTCAAGCTACGCCAGTAAACATCCTGTTGACATCTGCTTTGCCTTGCAATCAATGGTTTCATTTAAATTTGAGTCTGTTTATTATTAAGTGCGTTGTGCATTTAAAAGGAATTTCTGGAGGAGCAAAACCAACAACGTAAAGCAAACCGCAGTTAAGAGAGGTTGTGAGAGTATGCACTTGCATGTACAAATCAACTTTTCATGTTCATATGAAGACAAAGTTATTTAATAAAATGTTCACAAGAAAAGGGATGAAATAATAAATCCCTGGGAGATGAATAAACACTGTAGACAGATTTAAATGTATGGCCACTTTAATTGTACAGCAGGGAATAGAGTATAGAGTTATGTATTATTTTTTCTGCATTAAATATTTGGGAAGAGAATGATGTATGAATATTGTGTGTTCAGTTCTATGCATGACTTAGTAATACGTGTACAAGCTAAAGATTAATAGAAGTGGGACAAAGTCACTAGTAAGTTTTTGTACTCCTAAACTTTGAATTTCAAGTCCTAAACAAGTCAAATGCGCTCTTCACTAAATGTAACAGCATTTCAACAACAAAGTAATAGAATATTACATTTACTAACACTGTGAATGCTTTTTAATATTTGTTAAAACACGTTTGTTATAATAAGTTTGACTGAACTTAATCATAAAAAAGTAGTGCTGACATGACACTTTCATCACACATAGCACTGTTAACCAGCACCACAACAGAATTTGAGTTTGTGTGTTTCTGTCCATAAAATGTCTATAACTTTCTCTTCCCAAACTTGAAAGACATTTTCTGTCTATTTTCCCCTTAGTGTGTTATTGTATGTTGTTGCATGTTTTATGTGTAAATGAAATTAAAAGAGTTGATTTAAGAAATAAAGGGAAATGAATTGAGTTGCAGCACACTGTCTTAATAATGTACTTTTAGTCTTTGAACATGTTGGAAATTATCAAGTATTTTCAAGTCACAAGGCTCGAGTTCATGTGACGTCAGGAGTCATTAGTGGTATTGAGTTGCAAGTCTTTTTTGCTACTGTAAAGTCAAATCTAAAGCCACAAAGTTGTGAGTCATGTGTCTCCATATGTTTGCAGATTAAGACTGAAAGTGAAAGAATCCAAAACCTACTTAACTTAAGAATAAAATAAGCTGTAGCCTTAACAGTGGTGGGTGAAGTCTTCATATGTTGTGCTATAGTAAAAATAGTAATACCATACTGCCATAGCGGGTAAACTCCCTTCATACATTTTACTTTGACTGAACAGAGATCTGACTGCAGCTATAGTCTGAGATCTCAAGACTTAGTTTTGTTGTCTGCTCCCAGTGCACGGACTGAGCTGGGAAAGGAAGCTTTCATGTGCTCACTGGAATTCTCTTACACATAAACATAAACAACATAAACGACATAAACGCAAACTGAAAACGTCTCTTTTTTCACAAGCTTTTAGTCAGACTTTTAAGTGTATTTTTTGTTTTAGGAATTAGTATTATCATTGTCATTATCTACCCTTTTTAAGAATAATGATAATAATACCTTCTTATTTTTTTTTTATCATGTCCTGATTGTTTTTATATGTGTAATACTCTATTATCTTCTATATTTTACGTTTGTCATGTATGATGTATCTTAAGCACATTGAGTTTACGCTTGTGATATGCAATGTGTGATATAAATCAAAATTGACTTGCCTTGACTCTGCTCCTCTTTCTTGGAATAAGAGTTCAAACTACGTGACCTGGTCTCTCTGCCTGACTTTAAAGCTCTCATAAGTACAAGAGTGAATGGATCGGTTGGTTCTTGTCTTTGTGGAGACAATATTTCTACATGTTACTGTATATCTTTTAGGATTTTTATTGTGTTGTTGTTTGGCTATAACTTTTTTTGTAATGCTGCTGTCTTGACCAGTTCTCCTTTGTAAAACAGATTGTTGATCTCAGTGGGATAAACCTGATTAAATATGGGTTAAATGAATAAAAAAATAAAACAAAAAAATAACACCACTGTGTACAAGTACTCTTTTATAAGTAAAAGTTTTGCGTTGAAAAATATACTTCAGTACAAATGTATTCGCATTAAAATATACTTAAAAGTTAAAAATGCTGATAATGCAGAATGGCCAATTTCAGAATAACATACATCATATATTGGGCTGTAAATATTGATTCATTCATGCATCATCACTTTAAAGTTACAGCTGGTAAAGGTGAAGCTTGTCTTATTATTTTATACTGCTGTGTAGCCTGTGAAGCACCCCGCCTGAGGAACAATAAAGTTTCTTAATCTTCAATATTACATCATTGTTAATTCGCTGAATGTATTTTGTATTATTATTCTGAAAAGTAACTAAAACTGTCCGACAAATGTAGTGGGAATGACAATATTACCCTCTGAAATGTAGTGAAGTAGAAGTGTTAAGTAACAGAAAACTGTAATACTCAAGTTAAGTACAACTATTTAAAGTTTGTATGAAAGTAACATACTTAAATACATTCCACCACTGAGTCTAATTTTTCATTCAAGTAATCTGTCTCCTAATTGCGGAGTGAGCTTGATGCAGCACATTGTTTGCTCATTCCAAACTGGCAAAGGGGCTGAATTAAATAAATTATGACATTACATTTCTAGTGGGTCTAGAGCTGAATTACAGTATGTGCCAATCATTGTTAATTGTATCATCATGTGCTGGCTCAAAGAGAATGAGGGTGAGTCATGAACGAAGGCGTGACAAGTCCTCTTCGACAAGTATCTTGTAAAATTTATTGTTTGTTGCAGAGATTCTAGGGAATGAGCTGAAGTTCTGAAATCTACTACATGGGACTGATTGGAAAAGGCAGTGCTTGGGAGGCGAGAGACGTCAGTGATACTGTAGCTTTGCACCTCCTGGTTCTTGTTGTCACATGGAGTGCATGTTGCATCCAAATGATCTTTTGTCTCTGGGCTAGATGACACGCCCAGCTGTGTTTTGCAGCGGCGGGTGGCTGCTTCCAGCTAGATATTTCTATAGAAGGAAAAAGAAAACATGCAATGGAAAAGAAAATTGGCCCTTCTTGGAAGAGACTGAAATGTTCAGCTAATCATACGTCTGTTTTAGATCTTGGGGAATCATACAGTTCCCAAGACATTTTTTTACATTATTTACTGTTTAACTATGAGTATCTGTTGGTTCTTGTGATCTCTTTCCAGCCTGAAATATCTCATCAGCTGCATCAAATACCATGGAATTTGGTATTTATTGTAAGTTATTACGGAACACAATTTAGTGGAAAATTCAGACGTACATGTGTTGTAAGCCATCGTAGATGTTGATCAAAGAGGAGGGCTTCTCCTTGAGCTTATCCTCACATCTACAGTTTTTCCAGCTTCACGCGTCAGGTTGTTTTGGCTGCATGAGACAACCATCTCTTCCACCCCCCTGTCTGTCCCCTGTCCACAATGTCTGATAACTTCCAACAACCTGCCCGAAACTGCATGGTACAGGTTGCTGTGACTTATCAGAGGTCGAAGTGATTCATTTCAACATTCATTCCTGAGCAAGACAATGCAGGAACTTTGAGCTCCAAGTCTTTTCTCAGATTTCCAGTACAGTGGTTGTTATCAAGTATTTCACCAGCCAACTGCATAAGGTCATGTCAGAATCAGAATGCTGTTTATTGGGTTTCACATAGGAGGACTTTGCTTTGGTGTATTGGTGCATATCATATGTATACTTTAAAGCAGCAGTGAGCAAGATTTAGGGTGATTTAGTGGCGTCTAGCACTGAGGATTGCAGATTGCAACCAGCCGCAACTTCTCCCGGTTAGGATTCCTTCAGTGTTGTCCAGGTGGTTTTCTACTGGGAGCTGAATTATCCACAGAGGTCTCTTCCTCTGCGTCCATCAACTTCGGTAGTGACAGAAAGAATGAGATCCGGATACAAGTGGCTGAAATGAGTTTCCCCCATGGGATGGCTCGGCTCAGCCTTAGAGATAGGGTGAGGAGCTCGGACATCCGGAGGGAGTGTAGAGGTACAGTGGAGCCATTTCTCCTTCATGTCGAAAGGGGTCAGTTGAGGTGGTTCAGGCAAGTGATCAGGATGCCTTCTGGGCACCTCCTGCTGGAGGTGTTTCAGGCACGTCCCATTGGTAGGATGGTAGGGCACATCCCATTGGTAGGTCCTGGGGCAGACCCAGAACATGTTGGAGGGATTACATATCTTGTCTGGCCAAGGGGAGCTGTAAAGCGTTGTTGGGGAGAGCGACGTCTGGGGTGCTTTGCTCGAACTGCTGCCCCTACAACCTGGCTTTGGATAAGTGGATGAAAATGGGAAAACAAACGGACCTGATGGTTTAAGCCAGTGGTTCCCAACTGGTGGGTCCCGGTTCCATTCTGAATGGACCGCAAGTGACTCACAAACGTGTCAAGTTTGTAAAAAGCACTCTTTGAAGTGCCATTTCCTGCTGTGGAATGAGGGAGTGAACAGACAGCTACTTGTCAGAGACAGCAAACTAAGTCGATGACATGGCCAACCGCAAGTATAATGCTGAATATATTAAACTTTGTGGACCTTTAACCATGACTAAGGAAGAATCTGGATCCTGTGGCTGGACCGGTTGGGAAGCACTGATTTAAACTGAATAAAAAAACTTGAATAAAGCAGTTTTTATTTTAAGAATCAGTGTCTTCAATGCTGTTCAGCTCATCACAGACAGGCTGCTAGCCAAAGCCCCTGCTAATGTGTGCTCATCCATCTGCTCTGGTAACTAAATGTGTGCTCGTCTTTTTTATGATCCAGATATTCAGGGAGTTTTTTAGCTCTGAGCCGAATTATCCACAGAGGTCTCTTCTTCTCCAACACAAATGGCCCTGCACATGGACTCCTGGCCTAGCAAACACTAATGTGTGCCCATCTTTTTCCGCTCATAACTTAAGCTCAAGACGTTCAGCAGGTTTTTACTAGAAGTCAAATTATCTGCAGAGGTCTCTTCCTCTCCAGAACAAACAGACCAGCTGAAAAAATAGTAAAACCACTAAATAAATCAGCTTCATATTTAAAAAAAATCTGTGTTTCTCCAACACCGCTTGTCACAGAGGGGCTGCTAAGTACAGTGGCCAACACAAAAACGTGAATGGCCCTATCTATAGCCAGTATTTGATTGTCCCTTCTGGGCCACTGAAGAAATATGGCAGTGGATTTATGTACAATATATCTGAACTAACATATAAGCATACAGCAGTTTAACTGCTAATTGTAATGGGCATACAACACTGTTAAAGCATCTCACCCTGTTCTTGAACCAACACAGTTTCAAATATAACGTGACATGCCACTGTATGTGTGTCATTGTTTCTTATGGGGATCATAGAACTAGCCTGTGATCAATACAGCTATTAATATTGTATGAGTGAGCCACTGGAGGAGGCATTAGAAACACTTTGACCAGCTCGTGTGCTATTTGTACGAGTGAACTCATACTTGTGTACGGGTTGGATTACATAGTAAAACCAAAGAGCTTCTCTCTTGTTCAAATAAGGGAAAAGGACAAGAAACAAGAATGTGAAGTTTTCACAGCGACCTCAAACCATCTGTGTTTTTTAGATCAACTTATTCTGTCTTGTGTACTTTGCCTCTGACTATTATATCCTTTATCACATATCAGGGAGAAAACAAAAGGACTCTGCATGTTCGTGCTGAGTAACACTCATGGTCATGGGCAGGTTGGTCAATCCCTGATGAATGTCTAGACTTATCTTTTGGGTGAAACCAGACCATGACAATGCTCAGATTGCACCACTGATTTGACTTCACTGGTAGTGAGTTAAATTGTCCTGGTATTCAACTTTGACCCTTCAGTAGTTTTCTTCAAAGTGGGCGACATCACAAAGGAGACTGAGTTCACTGTATACATTTTCCGCTGCCACTGACAGGCCAGCATGCTGAAGTTCTTTTTAAAACTGTTGCTTTGAGGGCCCCGAGGAATAAAGGAAGCCATAAAGTGAGTCATCCAACTCGAGAAAATGACTGACCGCCAGTGCATGCGTGTTGGAGCATGCTGCTGAACATGTCAGACAACCTGCACGTATCCGCACTGCCATCATGTGATCAAAGATAGCGACACAATTTCACCAGAGCATTGTAGAGTCTTACAGAAACTTAATGCTTTCATTTCTTAAGTCAATAAAGTAATAGACGATTAAGGCAGGAATTCCCCTCCGTTTGGCAAGTTAAAACAAAACCCTCTCCTTTCACATGCACTCACTAAGTCAGTCAGCCTCCATCCTTTAGAGCATGACTTAATCAAACTCAAAAATGTGTGGGCCTCTCTCACAGATGCTCATCCCCTCTCCTACCCACACCTCTCTGAGGAGTTGAAGTATTCTAATTTAAACAGGAAGCACTACTGATGGCTATGTCCCCATCACCTTTGACCTTTACTTCATTCAAAAGGAATCCCAGGGTAGTCTTGCAATCGGACCCTCTGAAGTTGTGTGAATTGCTATTTTTAGCTTGAAAACACTGAAGCCAGAGTGAGCTATGCAGTCTAACTGATCCTCAATGGGCTAATTTGAAACAGACGTGTGATGATGAAGCAGCTCCATCTGATGACGAGGTCCCGCATTCCTGCCTCCACTGCATGTTTGTGTGATTATAAACTATGTGGAATCAAAAGAGTGGGCTGCTTATCACAGAAAACATCCTGCAGCAGACAGAGTTCAGCTTAAATCCACACAGCTTAACTGAATATCCATGGATGTTGATAGATATTAACCTCTGTATGGGGAGGAAAACCGGCTAAATGCCCATTTATGCCTGTCATATTATTTTTACACGAGACAATTCAAGACAAGATTTACCTGGATTAAGTGCTGATACTATGGCAACATCACATGCTGACATGTCTCGAGGTGTTTCCTGATGACACGCCTCAAATAGATTACACAATATAACATATACAGAGTGTGAGTGGAAAGTTGGCATGGTGGCCACACTGCACTGGTGGTCATGGGTCATTACCTACCAGTGTGACGGCAGGACTAGATTAAAATCAATATTTACAGAGGGCCTTTGTACTGCAGCATGTTTGTAGTGGTCTAAAACACATCTCACCTATTCCAGATCAGCCTGCTCTCACTCTCAAGGCGTCAAAATACACTGTTTAGGCATGTGGCACCGTTTAACGTCTGTGTGAGATGCATCTGGTTTTCCACCAACTCCAATGTAGACCCATCTGTGTTGTTATTGGACGTTCAGAACAACGGATGCAGTTTAATGAGTGTGAAAGTGCACTCAGGGTGACCCAGGAGACTGGTGATTTAGACTGACAAACAACAGTGGTGGCAGCGTTTGTGCCACGCAAAGTAGGGTGTTTTGTAGTGACACTGCATTTTGAGCCGCATTTGTGCTACTTGAAGTTGGATGTTTTTTAGCAACCTCTGCTGTCTTTTCCTAACCATAACCAAATACTTTTGCCACCTAAACCCTCTCTTACTACCATGTTGGTGCCAATCAAACCCAGGTGGTTTTTTGCGACATTCGGGATCTTTACCTAACCAAAAGAAAGTAGTTCCAGGGCTTTTGTTCCAGTTGCAAAATATGAGTAGGGATGAGATCATGTTGTCTACGTGCAGTGGTGGGAAAACTACATTAAAGGGATAGTGCACGCAAAAATGAAAATTCAGCCATTCAATTTTGTGTTCTTGGATGTTAGTCTGGGGCACTGTATGCCATTAGGTGTGCTGGCTGCTTCCAACGCCGATCTCCGCAAGGGATGTGAGGACTCTAAAACTTCACCAGGGCCTCCATCGGCATATAGATGAGTAGATAATGGCTGAATTTTCATTTTTGGGTGCACTATCCCTTTAAAACTGTAGTTCACCAGACTACTAGCTACTTCACAGTGAAAAGTATTAAAGCTATAAAGTAGTCCCCAAAAATTTTTAGCTTGTAAAACTAGATTCAAAAAGTAGTTTCACTACATCCAAACTACTGTACTACTGAGTAAAGTGTATGTGTGTTGGATTTAGGGACCAGGGGTCTCATGTTGCGTACGGCCTGAAAAAGCCGTACGCAACTTCCCATGCAAAAGTTGTGATGTTCAAAAACAGATGTGATGGGAGAAGCTTTGGCCCGTGCTTAGGAACATTTTGGAGATGAAAACTGGTGACGCACTGCATGATATGAAACAATTTGAATCACTTTGGGATTATTCTCTGAGTGTAATAATTTCGTTGACATTATATTAAACATGAATTATGGTTAAAGTCAGCTGCCTACAACCTGTTGCACTATAAGGATAATATGTTAATATTTATATGTCTAGCACTTATCTAAACAAGGTTGCAAAGTGCTTCACAAAGTGCAAAGACGTAAGAGAACAAAACAGTATAAAGGAAATAAAACCTATAAAAATATGTTTTAAGCACTTAAGCAAAAAGGGGTAGTGTACTTGACAGCCTAATCTCCTTCAGGCAGGGAATTCCAGAGCCTCAGGGCCTTGATGGCAAAAGCCTGGTCACGTTTAGTTACAGCAGCCTCGAACTAGGGACGACTAGCGATGACTTGGAGCATAGGCAGTCAAAAGCTCAGCTATGTAATTAAAAAAACAAAAACAAAGACAAATAAATGGGCTAAGTTAAGATCTACTGAACTGTAACATAGTAGGAAAATCAACTCCACTGAGAGTCAAACCCCGGTTAACTTCTGCCCTGAACAACTCCTTACACAGAGTTTTAGCGCCACTTAGTGGTGAAAACCTTTATTTCTCAGCTGTATCACATGAATCCAAAAAACACACAAATCCCCCTGGAGTATCTCTGGGAAAAAAATGACAGTGGTTGTTGCCTGTTTGAGGTTATCTAATTGAATCTAATGGACTGGTAAATAGGTTTTGATTAGATTTAGTCTTTGTGCCGGGGGGGGCCACACAAGACAAACACACAGGATCAAAAGGGCACAGTGTGGCTAAAAGCATTTCATATTCTGCACCCTTATATTGCATAGTTGACATATCCAAAAAGATTATTATACGATCTCAGCTAGAGCTGGTGTTTTTGTTGCTCACTCACTTAAAAACTCTGCTCAAGTGTGAAATTTTTGCCTCTTTAATTATCTCTGCCCGAGGAGCCTCTCTTTCTCTCTGGCTTTCTTTCACTCACTTCATAAAGATGAATCAGAAGAGGCAGAACATCTTGTGTTTGGGAACGTTACGCTTCACCTACATGTCTAGAAACAAAATATAATTATCATCCCAGCCTGACTGCAGACTATAAATTGTTGTTTTTGGCAGTGATGTAAGGAGTATTCAGATGTTTTACTTGATTAAAAGATAACAGTGAGACATGACGACATCTGTACATTCACTCCATCACTATACTTTGTGAAGCATGTATATTTAACTTGAGCATGTCAATTTTATACTTTATTTCTCTGTTCAGTGGAACAGTTCAGATGACACAATGTACTTTCTACTCACTTACAAGGATCGCCTGTTGCAGTGACAGATACTTGATCATTTGTAGATTCATATTTTACATACATTACATAACATTACAACTGTTTAGCTGAAGCTTTTATCCAAAGTGACTTACAATAAGTGCATAAACCATGTGGACACAACCCAAAAAAATGGATGAATTTTATTGTTCTTTTATTGGTAATCAGTCTTATTAACTATGTATCATTTATTCATGAATTCATTTATTCCCCTGAACTCCTTGGTACATTTTGTGTTTGTTTTCATTTATTTTTACTCATCTATTTATGTGTCTACATGTTATAGTATGTGTGAAAGGCAAGCTGTTAAAACTAATTGCCCCCTGGTCTGATTTATAAAGTTGTCTTAATTAGGTCTGGACACTATTGTAATCCTAGGTATTCTTCTTCTTTCTTCTTCGAGGAAATCATACTTCTCATGGGTGAAAATTCACCAAACTTTGCACAAAGGTCCAGTCTCATGCCAGATATCCTCAGCTGTAAACTCAAGCCAATAGTCCTGATGGTGGCGCTACAACAAGCGTCTAAAGTTCAAAACTTTGAAAATTCTTAACAAATCAACCACACGTGCTACAACTTCACAACTTTCATCAAACTGCAGCCCCAATACTGGAGAAACTTTTGTACATTTAAACCTATTAAAAATTATGAAGTTCATTACTCTGTTTTTTTTTTTTTTTCCAAAAACTGTAAAACCTATCTCCTCCCACAATTTTTGCTCAATTGGCACCAAACTTGCTACAGAGCATCTTCAGACTGTCCTACAAAAACTACGTTTCTCAGATTTGTGATTTATCAAAAATTGAGCCTACAGTGCATCAAAATGTTTGACTGTAAACGGTACTATAAACATATACATGCAAATTCTTGCTAAATAAATCTTCAGTGTTCATGAAAAAATGACAAAATTCTAGAGTCATGGTAGATGACACATGATGATGATACAGATGAAATTTCAGAATTTTATCTCAAAAACTGAATTTTGGACTGCATTTTGAATTTTGCTCTAATGTGAACAATTGGAGTCAATGTAAAAAGTCAATTACCAACATCTCCATGCTGTCTAGATGCAATATGTGTATTTTCAGATTTTTGTTTTGATAACTATATTTATTTTTTTTTTTTTTTACAGTGGTTTGAAATCTGCTTTTCCATGTCTGGCTTAGTCAATATGTGAAGCTACACACGAATTGACATTGACTAATTATCTCAGTGAGATACAGGTTGATCCTTAGTCTTAGAGGTTGTGAGTTCAAGCCTCAGCTGATACACAAGGCAGATTTTGTTGCTAAATTCCTAAATGTCTTCCAGTTCTTCTGCTTGTTGCTCAGAATTGCCTAAAAATGCCCGGACATCGCTGTGCAGCAGCTATAATCTGAAACCAGTTGTTGATGGATATCCTGTAGGCCTAACTGAGGCACTGAGGAGTAGACAGGACACCCACCTTAGCTGGAGTCAGCCCAGAAATAGGCGGGAACACGGAGATAGCCTTTTACTCCTGGGACAGTATGTACAGGAAGTGTTATGTAGGCTACTGTACATGAGGTAGGAAACCATTAAACACATACGGCAACGCAAACTTCTGTGGTTAAAGCACCATATTGTTTCTGGTGTCAAAGGAGCACCGGCTGAACTTGTTTGTTTGTTCCCAACAGTCAACACCTACTTTATAACACACTTAACACGTTGATAAATAGTAAACTCACCAGTACTGTAACGTTACATAGTCTGGCTGCTAACCGTCACTGCGTGTGGTTTGACCAAAGAAGCCTTCAGAGGATTTTCGACGTTAAGTTAGGAGACATTTTAACGGCAACATAACAAATAAGCAACCCATTTCCCTCTTCGATGAAATTATATTAATTTATGCGCAAAAATCAGGCATTTGATAACCTCAGATACGCTTGGACCGGATGTAACCGTCGACGGTAAACTAAGTGTAGGACGTCGCGTCCAGTCTGAGGAGGAAGAAAGTGAGCAAGCTCGTGTCAGACCAACTGAAGCTGAAACACTCGGCTATTTCCGTGAACCCGAAAAAACCCGAAATGGAAACTCGTCCCACAACTGTACCGTAACTGTACCGAAGCTCCGCCATTGGTTGCAACCGTCCATCCGCCGGGGAAGGGAGGCGGGGGCGAGCTGTTGAATGACGGCCGTAGCTCTGTTGACACTTTTAAGAGCCGAGACAGCCTCCGGGACCCACACAGGCCTACCTATTTTACATTTACACCGTATAAAGATAGCAGATGAAAGAGGAGGAGCGCCAAGTCGTTTCTTTAATCACCGGGGGGGATGTTGCGGGCAGCGCGCGGACTGCGTGACGGGACGACACGGTGTCGAGGCGGAGCGGACGTTTTCACAGGTTGATGATCCTTTTTGGCACCGAGCGGGGGAAGCCAGCAAAAGTAAATATATGGTTTTAGTCTATAGGCTGTGTGTGGTGACACGGGCTCGCTGTTAAAGGAGAGAAAGGCGGTGCCTGCTAGTTCCTGGAAAAATACAGAACTCCGACCAGAATGACACATTTAACGTCTGCAGGTTTGGGTTTATTCGCTGAAGTTGACGCTCAGACTTGGGCTCCGAGCAGCGTGTAGGAGGCTCGTCTCTCAGCCAGGGACCGTCTGTCTCGCACATTTTGACAGATAGCCAATCAAATTTGTTATTCAAATCGGTGCTCTTATGTCAGTGACCTATATCTCATGCATGTGCGCCAAGAGCCCACAGTAACCTCTCCACCACCACACCAGACAGCATGGGGATCAACGGGCTAGACAATCAGGCGCAGCCGTCCAGCGGAGTGTCCCAGGCTGAGGATCCAGCTGCAGACTCTCAGACGGAGCAAAGAGATGCTTCCCAAGAAGCAGACAGAGGCAAGGATGATCAGGCGGCGGGCAGCGAGGGGAAAATAGTGCAGGAGGACAGCACCGTGCAGCTGTACAAGCCGCCCCCATCCCCAGCTTCTGAATCGGAGGTTGTTGTCCAGGTGGAGGAGCACGGCCACAGACCCGCATTCGTCCCACCCGAGGGAGGCTTCGGCTGGCTGGTGGTTTTTGCGGCAACCTGGTGCAATGGGTCGATCTTCGGCATTCAAAACTCTTTCGGCATCCTGCACATGATGCTGGTGAAGGAGCACGCAGTCCCAGACGACCAGACGGCGCAGTTCAAAGTGGGTGAGTATCAGACAGTCGGCTGAGGAGAGTCTGATGATGACGATGAAACAAAACAAGTGGTGCACCGAACTACATTTGCATGCGTGCTTTATTACAACAACTCATTTGGATATTACACCTGCGGTGGGTATTTATTAGATGATGAGAACAACACCAGCTCAATAGCAGTTAACACAGTATAGTTTGCATGCCACACACATGCATCCATGCCTCTGAAGATGTGGGACAGCTCAGAGTTCAAGTGGGTTTACCCTGCACTTTAAGTAGCACACTATAGTGTCATATTACATATGTGCCTGGCACTGCATTTGAAGTCTGTACATTGTTTTTGCACCATGCTGATGTTCAGTCATTACCAGGCATTTAACTGACCCACTGTGATATGGGAATTTTAACTCCAATGACTCACTGCTGCAAATCCATTTACCTCAGTCACAAACAGCCCTTTGATAAAGTTTGTTCCCCTGAAGGCTGAAACTTATAGAAACACCACAGACATTTGAAGTACACTTGAAAAGTGTGACCAGGCAACCTTTCGAGCTTGTACATCCCCTAAATACGCCCCTATTGCTGCATTTTGAGTTTTGGTTTTCCCCTGTTATGGCTATTAAAGACATGGGAGAGACTGAGGAGTATATGAAAAGCTAAAAGACCTCGTGATCATTTCATTTCAGGAATTTATATTCATTGTGTCACAATAAAGCTGCTGTTGAACACTTATTCTGGCATTCGTGACCGGAATAAGACCAATGTTCACCCGTCTCTGTCTCCCTGCGTGCTTCAGTTTTAACCAGTCAGTTGAGAATAAAATCACAAGCTTTCCTTGGTGAATGTTTTGTCAGTATACTGGGTGGTGCAAACTTGATTATGATACAGCTGTATGCTGTAGCAGACAAAGAGATACATTCTATATAGGAATCACTGATGTGCTTTTGAAGAATGACGCTGTTCAGTCTTGTTTTTAGGCAGGAAAAACAAAGATTGTCCTGCTTGTGTTTGTTACCATGGTGGACATTTTGAGCTCTAAAGCTGGAGTTTAAACTCAGCATCCAGTTTATTGTCACTGAAGCATCTCTGGAGGTTAAGTCCCCTGATGGTGTTAGAGTCTTGGCCTCTTTAAGTTTAAGACTGTTAATTACATTAAAGAACACTGTCTAAATGAGTAATGACATGAGCTTTTTTTAGGAATCGACTCTCTGGACGGTGTGTTTAAGAATGTTTTTGAGGAAGGGAGCAGCATGTAACAGGAGTCGTATTTTTCTTAACTTCCTGTCAAGATCCACAATCACCAGTGAAGCTTAAGGTCACGGTGTCGGAAGGGATTATGGCTCTAAGACTGATCCCTGAGACAAGTTCAACCCTTTTTAATCGGCGCGAAACAGTTAGCGAGGAAGAGAAGACATACATTGAAAAGACTCATTTGATTTGTTTACCTAAGCACAGGTTATTATCTTTTTAGATATCTTGCACCTTGTCATTTCTAATTTATGTCAAAGAAGTTGGGGCAGTGTGACGAGGCATCGCATTACCTTGAGGATTTGCGTGATAGAGAGCCCGAGAACGTGTCGGGCCTGAAATCAGACACCGGGCCAGATGTATAACTTAAATCTTCAACAGTGGGCAAGGTATTTCAATATAGCTCCCTTCGTACTTTTCTTTTTGGCTTGTGAAGGATTTCCAGCCGTTCTTTGGATTTGATTCTTGTTTTTTTCTCATATGTGAAAGGATTAAGCCAGCAGTCTGAGTACTGACCTTTTCCCCCTCAGCAACAGAAGAAAACAGAGAGGAACGGCTCAACAACAATAGTCACGGTTGTAAAGGCTCCTTTTGAACAACTCTCCAGTCTGAGTGGGAACAGTCTGTAAAAGTCCTCCAATTCACATGTGTAGAACATCTTTAAAAATACACGTTAAAGTACTTCACAAACTGCTGGACCGTAAGGAGAGAGGGCAACAAGAAAAGATTGGGATGTGATTAGGTCTTTTTACTGAGCTCTGTTATACTGGGTGTTTATTAAGCCTCCAGGGGTAAACAAGAGATTATCAAAATAGCTCAGATGTATCAAGGTGGGGGATTAGAACAACTTTCTAGTACAAGACGGTAAAGAAGGAGTGGATTATGAATTGCAGATGGTGTTGTTGTTCTCAGTGATTATTACAGCATGGCACAGTCGGAGGTTTCATTCCTGTTGTGAATGCATGTACAAAAATGCCGGTGTGTCAAGGTGCGTAACGGACGTAACATTTTTTGAAATTAAAAACCAAAACCACGGTGGACATGATGTTCAGATTGCAGCACTGTTTCGGCAGCAGCAGAGTTTGCAAATCCTGGGAATGTGTGTGAAGGGGCGGAAGAAAGGGACTGAGCGAGCAAGTGATTCATTTTTTATCGATACTTGAAATGATTGCCGTCTATGTGCCACTAGTGTGAAACTGATCAGTGGGACGATTGGGATGAGAAAGAAAAACGGAGGTTCATTCAAGCACACTGTGTCCTATGTGTGTCTAAATGTCAAGATGAAGAAATCACTTAGCAGTATTAACCGTATTAGCAGTATTTAGAGAATTTTGTTGCCTTGTCCGAAGTCATATACTGTAGATGATACTGCAACACAAGCTCCATTAGTCATACTGCTCCATCAGTAAAAGAGAGTTTTTTTTAATCACTTTAACTCCAGTCTTAAGTGGACGGACGATAAATCTTACTGACTGCAGCATTTGGCCGATATGAGAGTTTTCCATTAAATGCTGAAGACACTGGTAATGTATACATGACACATAAGGAGCCTGGCTTTTAACAACCTAAGTGCAAAAATGGGTCGACATCACTTCCGTGCCACACCTGCACAAACACGCAGGATAAATTGTATACAGTGGCTCAGAATATTTTTTACTGTGACTGCAGTGATCTTTGAGCAGCAGTGGTAACATACAAGTTCAACTAGTCAGGGATTGGCATGTGTGTGTTCAGATGTCAGGTTGTGTGTTTCATCATGCCGCTGTGTTCTTTGTGAAACTTTGTTCTGTGTTATTTGGCTTGGCATCATGAGTCTTAGGGTAAAATCAATATCGTTTTTAAACCTTTTGTATCTAAGCTGCAGATAAACAGTATTCAGGAGTTTATTACTGTTACTATTAGTGCTGGAATTGTATATGTCAGGGTGGAGAAGCTGGTAAAACAGCATTTAGGATATTATTGGACACCAAAATTTAACTAAAATGCAGGTTCATAAAATTTGTACAGAATAAAGAGTGTGTGCCCAAGGTACACCAAAGGGCAAGCCAAAATCCCAAGGCACACTTGTATTTATATCTGTGTTGTAATGTGTGTTATCACTCTTATCACGACATAAAACAATAAAAATAAGACAGGTACCTTTCGTGATACTCACTACTGGCATTTTTTTCCTCTCCTCTCAGTGATAGGTCGTCTTCACTGGTGCTTTGTTGTAATTTGCCCCGTACAATAAAGCGATCCATTGTCTCACTCACAGCTTTCTCCTTTTAAATGTCATCATCCATCACACTGGGTGCCAATCAGGGCTTTTGATGCATCACACACGTTTAATTCCCACATGCAAATGGTGACAAATTGGTTCCCGGTGGAGGTTTTTAAATTAAATTAAATTACTTTTTTTTTTATCTAGGGTTTGCCTCTTTGTTAAGAAATGGGTGTGCACAACATACTGATATAGTCAATTAGAAATTCATCCATTACTTTTTCTATAGGCTCAGTTGAATATTGCCATAATAATGTGTAGGTATCACAAAATCCTTGGGATCATGGCACATCATTTGAGAACCACTGCTTTAAACGACAGTGTCCAATTCTAGCTATTCAGTGGTGGGGTCCCCTCAGCCCTCAATTAGATAAGATGACGTTGCAGATTTCAACACTGTATTTTTTTAGTTTCTTAGAGCTGAACCAGACAGATTTTCAACTGTTTCTGACTGTGGCAGTAATTCTGATAAATATAGGGAGTCTCTCCCCCCAGTATTCAAATGTACTCAAAATACTAGCTGCAAAGAACTTACTTTGATACTCTTTGGTGACTGGGAATAGCTGCCACCCTCTTCCTGTTTTGGTTGCACAAGCGTTAACATGCTTCTTTTGTGCCGTAAATTGAGCCTTTATTTCCTCAGGAGATCGTACCTGGTGGCAGACAGAATTGCATAGTAAAAGATGGTGTCATCATTCTATAGACATTACATAGTGCTAGTGGTGGTATATCAATATTATATCAATATCGTGATATGAGACTAGATATTGTCTTAGGTTAACTTTCTGAAAGTACCGGACTGTTCCAGCTGTTCTGCCATTTGCCTCTAGACACTTAGTCCTAATATATTTACATAACTGATGACGATCAAAAGTCTCACTGTGTAAATATTTTGTCAAAGCACCAAAAGTTAACGCCACAATACTGTCACAGTATTGATATTGAGGTATCCCATATTGCACACCAGTCAATTGTGCAATCAACATTTATTTCATAATGATAAGTTAAAGCAAAACATCTGTCTCCACTTTAAAAGGCAAACCTTAGCTCAGTAACAGTTTAACTGTCAGGATTCAAACAGGTGTCTGTTTTGTCTCAAGCAGACTTCTCCGATCATTAGCATACCACTGTGCTCTTTGTGGCTTCGCTGCCCCCGATTTCACCAGCATCTCCAGGGCAGCTGGAAATCCCAGGTTGGCAGATCAGAGGGTACTGTGGCATTTTTGGCATTCCAGAGGGCAGGGGGAATGGGTTCAGTTAGGATCAGAGTCTCCTAAAACTCCATATAAACAGGTACAGATGATCAAAAACAGACGTGGGCTGTTCTTTGTTAAATGTGGGTTAGGTTTAACATCCAGAAATGAGTGGATTTATGTAGACGGTTTTCTTGCAGGTGCAAATGTTAATAGTTGCTAAAAAAGAACCAATAAGATCAGATAGCAGAGCAGATAGGTGATAAATAGCATCATCCAAAGCAAGCATTCTTGATAAGTATGGTCCCAACATAAGCTCCTTGAATCACGCTAGTATCAGATAGAGGCTGCCAGTTGTGATATAGCATTAGAGTAGCACAACAGATTGTGTACGAGGAGCGAAGGCTGGGAGCCGAGTTATGCTGCTACACTCACATGTGACATAATGTACACTCTGCAGAACAGGTCCAGTATATATCCATAACTGCATCTTGCATTATTAATAGTGTCAACACAAGTTTGTTTGTACAGCACTGAATATTGGGAGCCTGGAGCACGATACGACTAGTAAACATGTGAAAGAGTTTCTCAGGGTTAGTGAGTGGTACCAAGTAAACAACCCATGGAGCATCCAGAAGTTTCCTGCTGTCAGAACACATTTATGGGCTCTGGCTGACTTGTTTGAAGGCACTCCTCCTACATCGTTTCCAGCTGGTCCCCCAAAATGACTTACACTCGCAATCCTCCGCAAACTATGCAGCCTGACCTGATGTACTGTGAGGTTGTTAACCAGTTAGGTAACTGATGCTGAAGGATTGATTTATGATCACAGTACCCAAGTCTGACAACAAATTGTATTTACTCTTGCCACATTTTGGAGTAGCTTGTTTTCCTAACAATGTCAATGACAGACGCTTATGTGAACTACTTTTTTGGTGCCAGTAAATATTAAGACATGACTTAGCTTGCTAGCAATCCTACCATACAACAATACGCCATGGTATTTTTATCTCTATGGTATGATCTTTGGTTAGTGTGCACTCTTACTGTAAGCCCTTTACACACCAGGGGTGGCACGAAAATGCAAACTAGTTGCCTGGAAATATTTACTCCCTGGGTAAAGGTACGTAGTGTATGTCCAGGGCTTTTATTGTGGAAGGCAAAGTATGTTGGTTGATGTGTTTTTTGCGGCATGAAAGCTCAGGAAAATTGATCTTATTTAAAAAAAAAAATACCTTGCATGTGTGAAAGTGTTAATGGCAAAAAACCACAGTTCAATTGACGTGTAATTTAATTTAAAAAAAAAAAAAAAGCTTGTTGTGTAAATGCCTATGATTATAGAATATTTTTGGTAGATCCAATACCAAGTAGTGCTGTGCAGCATAGGCAAATCATCAAATCACATTGTTTTCCTAATTTCCAAGATACTGTACCATTGTATCTTTTAGTATCTGTGTTTTCCAGCTGAAATGACCTTGTACGTCATATAACATGATATCGCTCTGTCCTAGCACATGATAAAGGCATTAAAAGTGTCCTTGAGGGAAGGGGCTCTTACCTCAGCCTTTCCGTTAATGTTACAAAAATATGTGTGAGTGCCCAAGACAATTTCAAACACAAGATGTTGCATTGTTCAGTTGATGTAATATTTCCCCCCTGAGTACCGGGAAAATAGCTGTGGAAAGCAATTGGACAGTGATGTACTTTTGATTGTTTTGGCACGTTGCTTCTGAGGTGAAACAAGGACTGTTTTTTGTACACTGAAGGGTTGGTTCAGGTAAATCCCCTTCAAAAAAAGTGTCTTACTGCAGTGGCATCTATCTGAACATAATATTTGATGTTATTTGCCCAGGTTTAAACATATGCTGTGTCACAGATTTCTACAACCATGTGGATCACATTTTGTTCAACTTTTTAAAAAAAGTCAGCAGCAACACATCTTTCCAGGAGCAATGTCTTTGTGTCTCAGGATAATCCACCGAGCATGCTATGAACCGTCTTCCTTCTCTTTACTCTCTGTCCGCTAAAACTGTTAATTCCTATGCTGGTCATTTTATAGGAATGCTAACACCCTAAAATTAAAGCTGACCTAATTTCAATTTCATCCATTATCCTGTAGTATAAGGCAAACTCATCAGTATGGTGCCACTGTCCAAGTACTTTGTTAATACACTGCAGCAGGCAATAAACAAGTCCGTCAGTCTTTGTGAATTTATAGCTCCATATTGTAGCTGCAGTGTTGAGGTAATCATGCCATCACAGCTATGTAAATACAAGTGTGTTTGAATGTCAGTGTTGTTTTGAAAGGAGTTGGAGGACCCGAATGACATGAACGATTCATTGTCGGTAGAAAAGGTGGTTTGTTTGGCAAGCACAATGTTTATGTAGATATAGAACTAATCTTGGAGTAGTTTCAGCTTTGTACTTTCACGAGACATAGATAAATCAAAGGAGACACATTCAATATTCAGAACAGTTGTTGTTTATCATACAGTGTGTCTCCTCTTCTTGATATCAATGATAACAAGAAAACAATCGCTGGTACCTCGTAGAATACCTCTTAGTAAGATGCATGTTTTTCTCTACAAAGACAAGCATATCTGCCCAGTTGCAGCGTAGTCTGTTTGTCTTCTCATCCAAGATGTGAGTTGCAGAGCTGAACAGCTGCTCACTGAAGCAAATGTGAAAACAAACCATGCATGCACAGCTCTCATTGCCCTCTCACATCAAGCCAGAGTCAGGTCCAACCAGTGGCGTCTTTTCTGAATCAGCAGCTGGGTACGCCAGCCACTCTTGACCGAGTCCAACAGCAAATAAAGAACAAAATTCATGCGACACAACATGGGCCACTACCATCGCTGAATGTCATCTTATTTGCCGATAGACAGTCAGCAAGGCCCAAATGAGCTGATACTGATGTCTGGCTGATGAATTGGTTCATCCCTAAAGGTACAAAGTATATTTTGGTTCGGTCTAATTAAAGCAGCAACCTCCGGGGCTAAAAAACGAAGCCAACACTGAAGTGCCAAAAGCTGCAGTTACTCAAATCTGTGCTTTAGGCTGGATCCAGAAGCGAGTCCATCTCATTGACCCCCATGTTAAAATGCCCAACCTTACAACAGAAATAAACATAAAAAAAATTTGGCCTCGATAGCTCAATTCCCCCTTTGTGACAGCTGTACAGGGGTGATTTTTTATGTAACCCACTCATTTAAAGAGATTGTCCAATAGTGTTCTCAGCTTCTGAATCAAATCCACCCTTCGTTCCGACACAGCGCCCGCCTTTCGGCAAAGTATGGTCCCTTCTGGCTCCAAAAAACCAAGATGGTGACAGCCAAAATGCAAAACCCGAGGTTTCAAAAAGGGAGTCCACAAGCCAATGGGTGACGTCACGGTAGCTATGTGCATTATTTTTTACATAGGGTTCTCACAGTCATGGAAACACTGGAAAATTTGGGGAATTTCACAGGTACACTCTACACGCCTGGAAAAGTCATGGAATTAGGTTTTGTGCAATGAAATTGTTACAGTAATCTGCTGTAGATAACCTTCTGTGTCATGTAACATAAGGCAAATTTATTTTATGAAGCTGTTGACATAACGTGGCTCTAAAAAGCATCATTGTGTGATGTTTAGTTCACCATCACATACATATCTCCATTTTCTCCCTGTGTTCCATCTCTCCCTCCATGTATATCAGCTAACTGAAATTATCTTTAAACAGAGTTTGAATCTGATATGTTTCAAAAACACCAGGCAATTAGGGCAAGTAAAAAAATGATGATGGGTCCTTGAAAAGTCACAGAAGACTTTGGAAAAGTTGTCCACAAAGATGTGTGGGAACCCTATTTACAGTCTGTGGTCTTGTTCTGTCATGATGTACATTAAAAAAGAGCACAGAGTTCTCAAAACAAAGAACACGGATATCCTCTATGCATGCCAAATACAAGCTGTACTCTTGGCTAAATCTCTTGGTACATTGAATGTCTCCAATAGCGTTTCCCTGCCATAAGAAGTTTGTTCCTCTGATGCACAGATGGGTCCTATAGAGACTCTCTTACGCTGTCAGATTGCATCCGTCACGTAAAGAGAGGAAAGCTTGTTAAGCCTCCTGGCCACACACACACAAACACACACACCTTTTCATGTTCCTTCAGTGTCCCTCACTGTGTCCTTTTTCTTTTGTTTGGAAGTGTTCGAGGCTAATCGTCTCTAATGAGTACACTCCACTCGGTCTATTCACAGACCTTTTGCTTGTGCCAGGGCAAAGGGAAATGAGGGTTCGGAGGTGGGGTTGGCTGGAAAACACAGGAGGGAGAGTGGAGGAATGAGACATGTTTCTCTTGCTCTGTTAGCCTCTAACAGACCTTGTTCGATGTAGACAACGAGCTTTGTTTGTTTTTTTTGCACAGTAACATGGAGTGCACTTTCAAACAGAGCCTGCGATAATTTTCTCCACAGTGGTTCAGTCAAGAAAGCCTCAGATGCGGGCTCGAGTGAAGTAATTGCGTAATTTGACATAACATGACAACAGGCGCCAATTGATGGTTCTGCTGGTACAACTGGTACTTGTACGTTGCTGCTTCCAGTTAAACAGTTTTCTTCTTCTGAAGCTGGGTAAATGACTGAGGATGTGGACAGTGAAAGGAGTAGGTTGTGGAGGATTAACCCTTTAGACTAGTGCAGTGGGCTTCAACAATATGCTGTCTGTTCTCTGGGCTTCTGCACATTATATTGTCTCTCTGCGATCTCGTCTCATTGAAATAATATAACAAATGGGAATGGATAAAAAGGAGGACATAGGCAAACTGCCAGTCTTGTGATAATACTTGGTTGCTGTTATGTCGTCTCCATCATTGATACTAATTTCGGAATTTATACTTAACTTTTATTTACTTTAATTTCACAGATAAGAAACAATAGATTGTGAAGACAATGAAGCCTCCACAAAACAATCTTGTGTGTGATTTACCCTGGCCTCATATGAGCAGAGGAAATAACCAATTGTCGATTGGCTAATTTATACAATGCTGAATGCCATAGGCTTGTGCTAATAATGTTAGCATGTTTTATTTGTTTGGCAAATGTGTTTAGTATACAACAGTTGTTTTGTTGGTGGACCCTGTGAGTTGTAATGGAGCCAAATTATGCACCATTACCTTTGTTAAATGTTGCTGTTGTCCGTGGCTTCATGAGTAGAAAAAGTCCGCTAGCTGCTTGGCTAATTTATACAATGTAAAATGCCATTAGTATGTTTTATTTGTGGGGCAAACGTGTCCAGCAAAAGACAAGTGCTTTGTCTGTGAATGCTGCACGTTATAGTTAAGCTGATTTGTTTAATGTGTGTTTTAGGTGTGTTTTGAATCAATTAAACTTTACAGTTTTTCAAAGAAACCTTGCGGCCGACTAGTGTTTTGGAGGTGTAACTGTTGTGCAGCTGTAATTTTCAAACATGGGAATAATCCCTGTCTTTGCATTTTATTTTGATCACAGCCTGTTCTTATAAAAGTGCTTATGACATCTCAAATGCAGCTTTTACTTGCAACTGAAAACACGTAGCACATTTCGTAGAAAATACCAAGATATGTATCATGTATCACCATTCAGCCTGCAAATACTGAGATATGAATTTTTATCCATATTACCCAGCCCTAATATGTAGCAGCATATGGGAAAAGCATATGACAAAAAAATGTACAGATGGAAAAAGTAGTTATCCAGGCCTGGACTGGCCGACCTTATCAACTATAAAACATTTTTACGAGGCCTTCTGAAGACAACCTGCTGAATGAGCGTGCAAGACACAAGCGGAAATAGCAAACATATAGGAGCACAAGTCCAGATGGGAAACATCACAGTGGGTGGTTGAGAAAGATTTAATATGCTGTGGTCTGAAGTGACAGCAGCATCCAGAAGAAGGAATATGAAAAACCAGTGAAGGCAAAAGTGATCCCAATGGTAGAGGCATGCAAAACTGTGGACATAAATTTCTGAGATTCCAGACGCTGGAGGCGATGCAAACTAGACCCAATTCTGTCAGGAGTTTTGGGCTGAGCATATTTTTTGGGTGATTAACTTTCAGGGCGAAGTACATATGCCATTAAATTTCCAAGCTGTATGTTTTATTCTTGACCGTATGCTTTGTGGTTTTGCATACACAGTGGAGGCTGCATGATGCTCTCGTGGACCACGGCCACCGCTATAGTGTGGGGAGATATTTAATGACTACCATGGTCTTTCCCTTAGAGCCAGCATTAAACCACACATAAAGGGCAAGTTCGGGATTTTTGAAATGGAGCTGTATGAGGTATTTATGTATAGACAGTATATTACCTTCAGTAGATGATAGTCAGTGGGTATCGAAATTTTAAACCTATTTTTAGCCACCTTAAAAGAGGCCCACCTAAAAATATCAATATATGTCTAAGTGGACGCTACATTGAGGATTTTTTCACTGCTATACCTCGCTGTCAGACAGCTCATTTCTTTGGGACTGCATTATCTCCACTGTAAAACTTATATATTACTGCGCCGCCACTGCCACACACTGTATTCCCTGTATGCAGATGTTCTATCATCTACACTGTACAGTACCCTAACTGCAGAAATTATTGGCCAAAGTCAGCACTCTTTTGAATAATTTATAGTTCGCTGTATGCAAGAAAGCAGTTTAACATTTTGCACCGTGGGGCCTTAAACCATGTTATTTCCATACTGGAATGCCATATGTTCTACTCCTCAGGCAAATGTGGAGCAGAAGCTAAAATGGAACAAATGTGCAGTACATCACAACGTACATTTTTGCTCAACATTATTTCATGATGGTCAGTTGTGTCCGTGATAAGGCCTCAAACAGTGAATCAAATGCCTGTGTAATGTGAAAAGGGTCGCTTGTAATGAAGTAACAGACAATTATAACCCAACCCTGCAGTTCCCCTCAGCCCTATGGAACGTTGAGCATCTGTCAGTGCATTCTTTTGTCTTTACGACCCCTGTGACTGTAATGATTTGATTCACTATCACAGCTTCATCAGGGTCATATTCAGTCACAACAGGCTGCTTTTTTTAAGTGAGAAACCCAGCACCAAACGGTCGACAGGGAAAGCTGGTGACGAGCAGGTGTACGAAGGGAAGCATTTACCAGCGAAGGAGCCAGATAGTTCCCTCAGATGGAGAAGAAAACAGACTGCCTCAGAGAGGGGTGGGGTAGCACTAGCAGGTCAATCTGACAAGCACTAAGGCTGCATTCACAACAAATCAGGCATTGTGGCGAAAACGTCAGCACTCCCAATTATTTGAACGTGGGAAGTGGGGCTAGGCTGCGGTGGTGGAGCGGTAGGGCATGTAAAAAAAAACAACTGCAGCGGCCCACAGTGAAAAGTTGAACCAGAGTCAACTTTTGGAGAAACACAACATGATGCCATGCTTCCTTGGCCAATCATAAAACAAGTAAAACTCTCTGTTGTTAAATATTATGGTGAATCACAGAAATAAAGTATGCATTAACAGCTCATGTGTGCTGTCCAACAAAGGAGAGCACTGGCTTTGTTTTTGTGTGCATGCAGGTGTGTCTTTGTGGCTGTAAAGATGAAGGCTGCAGATGTATATAGTGAAACGGGCCATTAATATGACACTCCCACACGGTCGCACAATCCTGCGTCTGATAGCTGCACTGCCTGATTTGGTGTGAAAGCAGCCAAAGTTTTAAGCACACTGAGAGTGGTTGTTAGCTTTCTAGATCAGTGGTGCAATATGGGGCAAGTGTAATTCCAAGGTGCTCACAGGAAGCCAAACTCTTTGGCTCATTAAGTAAAGTCGGTTAATCTGATCCTGTGACCCTTTGCCATTGATTTCCGTCTCTGTCGTATTTTCTACCATCAGGCCTACTTTACTATTGCACCCACTGATATGCAGTTCTGTATTGTCTACACATATCTGCATAAATTCAGCTTTTGTCTTATGCTTCACACATTATTTAACTTTTAAGACAGGGGTATGGATCCCTTTAAAAGTGTGTGAGGGAAATGGTGACTAAGAACCTTCTTTGATAAGGGAATACTTAAGTAGCTAAAGGCAAACATTAAGACATTCCCTTTCAATATCCTAAGGAAATCCTTATGTGAATTTATGCAGCACATTTTTTTCTCAGGCATACTTAGATGGAAATTGAAGGGCAACCTTAGCATAAGTGGTTTTATGCAACCAGGCACTGCTGTATGTCTTGAGATATGATATGAAAAGCCTTTGCCAAAAGCAATTAAGTGGTTTTTGTCAGTGTTTCGCCTCAAGGTGAAACATTAAACATTTTGTCAGGGAAGTTACAAAATGGTGGGAGTTCATGAAGTACATGTTAAATAGGAGAATTCCCCCTCTCTTGTTCCTTTTGGATAAATAAACTGTAGGAAGGCTCGGGTGCAGCCCCACCCTCAAACTATACAAAATCTGACTTTGTAGTGTACACTGTGTACCAGCAGATTTATCTTACAGAATGTTTGGATCAAGCCTCACAAGACTGTGTTTGTACAGAGCTAGAGCTCATGTTTCACACTGAACTTGAGCGTGGGTGTGTGTGTGCGTACGTGTGTGTAGGTAGGTAAAATCAGTCCATCCACCTGTTTATCCGCCTCTCTGGTCTCATTCCCACTGAGCTGTTGGATCAGTGTGACCTACAGCCCAGACACCACGGTAGACATTAAAGCTACCTTTGCTCCCTGGGAGACTGGGCCCAGACTTTGTTTGTTTGCACTCCAGGGTACGCAGTGTCTCTGTCGGATCATTCTGGCTCGTTATGTTTTAACACTGGATTGATATTACACCACAGGCCAGATCGGTTCACTTTGATCCACTTTTTGATCTGCTTAATCACCATGAGAAATCTTATGGAGTGTGTCTGATGTACACGATGCAAGCGAAGACACAATAAGGAGAAGAGTTACATAAATTTATAATAATAGCAAATCACATCAGATGGCGGAGGGTCGTGGAGAGAGAAACATTTCAAAGAAAACCCAGTGCGCACAAAGGATTTTTAGTTTTTAAAGCTTTTGCAAACATGACATTTACATGACTTTAATGCATTCATGTTGTCTGAGTCATGAAATGCCTACAAGACAATGAAAGAACAAGATTCAACAAGTTTGCATCCGACTGTGGCCTCCATTGAGATCACAGCTGGTACATTGTTCATACAGTAACCAAATGTAAACAAAGGACATATTATAATTGATTTTCTGTTTTCTCGTCTTTCTCCTATAAGAGCTTTTTTTCTATCTTCATGTTGAGTGATGTACACCTCGGTTGTTTGACAATGTAACAGTAGCTCCGAGGGAAATTCTCCAGCTGTGTATGACGTGGGAACTGCAATAACTGTTGAATGATAATGAGTGTTAAAATGAGTCATTGTATTGTTTCCATACAGGAAAGGAAACACATTTATCCTCATTATTTTTTACTGTACATCACTTGTACTGCTCCGTATTGTATCCTGTGTATCTATCACATGTTGATTTACAGCACACGTTTTATGTTACACAAACTTTGATCCTTGTTTGGTGTATAAACAGGTCTTTTCTTTAGGTAGCTGCAACATTCAGGGTTTCCACATGTTTCTGACAATGACTTTCTTCTCCTCTCCATTTCCTCTGCAGCCTGGGTCGGAGCTCTGGCCATGGGCATGATCTTCTTCTGTTCACCTGTGGTCAGCATGTTCACGGACCACTTCGGCTGTAGGAAGACAGCCGTCAGCGGGGCAGCGGTGGCTTTTATAGGACTGCTCAGTACATCCTTTGCAAAGTAAGCTACAGCACATTTATTATTCAAGACATCACTACCACCAGTTTGTGCTTCTAATGTATTACTAATGTAAGGCAGTGCACACTACTATGACAGGCATTTGTGCACGCTAGCTACTGTATGTCATCTCGTTTCGCAGATGATCAAACAGAGACTTGACATTGTATGTAGAGCAAGTATATAATTTGTTGGAGATTGCTAATGACTAATTAATTTAAAAAAAAAGAAGAGGAAAAGACATGACAAAGATGGGTTTGCCTTTTCAAAACCATTAATTGCAAATGGCATTATTTTACTTGAGTTCTTCCATAAGGGTCCAAGTGCATCTGCACTGCCTGCTCTGTCTACATTCATGCCCCTGGTATTACCATTACATGTTTGTCACAGAGCAAAGCGTTTGCTTTTCTGAAAAATAAATACCCTGTGATGTTTGAAAAGCCCAGAGGTCCATTTAACAACACTTAGAGCTATCCTGAGGGAATCTTTAGAGTCTTCTTCAACAAACCAGGCTGTTTCTCATTCACTGATCGTACTTATACCTACAAAAGTTAATGCACTATAATTTGTATCTAATCTGCGTAATCATGAGCCAGGAGGCTGTGATCACTTGACCTAAATGCATTGCAGACTGCCGGGAGGAAAGGACAAAGTCAGGCGATGCATAAAGAACGACCAATTCTGCTTAAGGAGGCGGTCGAGGTGGTGATTGGGTCAGACAAACAAACTTGGCCTTTTGACCAAGGAGACCGCTTCAAGTTACTTATGTACATAGTGACATGTCACATCATGTCATCATGTTTCTTTAAGTAGGTATACCGTGACAATGCCCAACCATGACTGTATTAACTGACTAAATTGAACCCAACTGGTTGAGGCACTAGTTCATAAAATATCATAGGAACTGTTGTATAAAGATATGTTGAATAATCTGGTTAAAAAAATAATTGTTTGCCCAAGGGATTCTCAACTTGCTTTGCCCAAGGGTCACTCTCCAAAATGACGGGAGGCCAGTTAATGAACAAACATAATTAACTGATTGCCTTTTTTTAACCTTTTAACATTTGCAGTCCTTTATCATCTTTGCAAAGAGGCAATTCCAGATGCAACAACCGCACGCAGGTCAGGTGTGTGCAGGGTTGTTTCGTTTAGCCACTACCTGTGTCAGGAGTTCTTGGGGGATCCTCTTCTTGTGTTTTAATTTGTATTTTTTTTAAACAAGCTCCATTTTGATTTCTTAAGCACTCTGACACTTTATTAACATTCAAATTACAAAAACATTACCACGGAATTAGTTTATTTTCATTGTCTGTCCATCCATCCATTTTCATCGCCTTATCCGGGGCCTGGTTGCGGGGACAGCAGGCCAAGCAAAGCACCCCAGACGTCCCTCTCCCCAGCAACACTTTCCAGCTCCTCTGGGGGGACCTCAAGGCGTTCCCAGGTCAGATGAGATATGTAATCCCTCCAGCTTGTTCTGGGTCACCTGCCACCTGGCACCTTATCGCCGGAGTATCACTGCATTAACATGTCGGTTATTATAGACAAATATAGCTGAAAACAGAAGTTTTACATTTTGGTTCACATTGTGAAAAAGAAAAGGCTACCATCTTTTGTTTGGATTAGGAAAAATGGTCACAGCTTGGGAAGTCTCTTTTTTTCTATTCTGAAAATGCTTTCAGAACAGCAGTAAATCTTGTCCACACTTCAGGGTTTGTCAAACATCGACTTTTCCTTCTTTCTTTTTCCCTCCAGAAAAACAGTTGCTTAGTTCTGTGTCTCGAATGTCATGAAGTTCAAACTGGGGCTAAACTTGTTCAAGTCTCACTGCAGCTGGAGTACGAGGAGCCTTAGGCATATAACTTCCATAGAGTTTGTGTTAGGAATACTCAAATTAAACACATTCAGCGTTGCTATGTCAATAACCAAATCTTAGTGCCACATACAGTAATATGAAACTACTATGCTCAGTTTCAATGACACAGGCTCACTAAATCATTATAGTCATGCAATAAGTCATACTCAGCGTTGTTCACTTTAGTACATTAACTCCTGGGAACACTTGGCACTATTTTCACACTCCCACAGATTTTTAGGAAGATGTCTCAACTTTGGGTGTTTTATTATCTACAAAAATCTGATATGAACAGTCAGAACAGCCAATCTTTGTTTAACCACAAGCCTTTTAATAAATGAGTCTAGTCATCTCTTTATTGCTTGTTTCTATAAAAAAGTCAAGTCAGTTTTATCTATACAGCCCAGTGACACAAATCACAGATTTGCCTTAAGGCTCTTTATGGTCTGTACACCATTTGTGACTTAGTGTTTTATCATAATGTTAATTATTAAATATCATCACGACCTGTTCTTTTCATGTATTTGCACGGCTGGAATGACAATAAAGAATCCTTTATCCTTTGAGTCTCAGTTTATTGAATAATTAATGTTGCAGCAAAGCACATGATCAAATAATTACCACATCATTACTTCTCTGTTGCAGCTCCCTGAGCCTTCGCTATTTCACATATGGCATACTGTTTGGCTGTGGCTCCTCCTTTGCCTTCCAGCCCTCGTTGGTCATCCTCGGCCACTACTTCCGCCAGCGCCTGGGCCTGGCCAACGGCGTGGTGACGGCAGGTGCCAGCCTCTTCTCCATGGGCCTCCCAGTTTTTCTCAAAAAGGTGGTGGGACCTCTAGGCCTCAGCAGGACCTTCCAGATCCTCAGCCTCTTCATGCTGGTCCAGGCCCTGCTGGCGCTGATGTTCAAGCCTTTACTGCCTGCCGGAGGAGGCATGGGACCCCCAGGCATGGGTCCTGGTCCTGCCAAACCCCAAACCCAGCCAGGGGCTACTGGTCAGGGGGGCAGCAAGTGGAGCAGGGTCCTGGGTGGGGTCAGGAAGTACTTCAACCTGCGTGTGTTTCACATCGTGACATATCGGGTGTGGGCGTTTGGAGTAGCCACGGCAGTGCTCGGCTACTTTGTGCCGTACATCCATCTGGTAAGAACAATAATCAACATGTCAAATTATAAGTGCACATGTGTGCTTGCTCCTGCCCAGAATCAGCTTTGCCACATTTTGTTAATATACAATAGATGTTAGTGGGAAATTGCATGTTGACATTTAGCTTTGTTTACTCAGCAGTCATTCATTCACAGTAGTACCTAAACATTATCTAATATGAAATTCATACCGTAACATTCTCGCATTTGTTTGGCATGTAACTGTGAAAATGTGAAAATCCTGATCTCTTTATTGATATTATAGGGTTACGTAAACAGCATTAGGATGTTGATTAGTCTGAGTTGTATAATCACATCTCTGACGTCTGTCGAAACGCTTCATTTTAAACCATATTTGCGTAAAGCAGTTACATCATGGTTCTGTCTTAAGTAGATATCAGCCTGCTACACAACACAAGAGCCTCACACCTTACAAAACAACTCAGATTAGTTAATAACTTTACTTATGCCTCATTTCCACTGCATGGTTCAGCTCAGATCGACTCAAATCAGTTTGGATACCAGGTCCTTTGATCTGTTTTGTTTCCCAGTGATGATAGTACCCTCTCAGTGTCAGGAGGTTTTTCAGCTGATCGCTGTAGCAAAATGCTTTGACATTATCTTTGATCTGACACTGGCTGAATGCTTACATCAGCTTTCATCTGCAAACAAACAGAGGAGTGTCTGCTCTATGAATCTCAGTTGTACAGCGCAGTGTACATAGTGTTCGCTGTAGTTCTGTGGCCTGCCATTTTTTAAAAATCTAGGTCAAGGAAATGAAAACATTGCAGTCACTATAGACATTAGCTTGATTGAACAACAGCAGGTTTGTGAAGGATTCCCTGTGTTGCACAAGTATACATACTCCCAGACCGATCAGTGGTCTGCAGTGGATAAAATGGGTTGAAAGGACATTTAACTGTGCTGTGGTCATTTCACTCTTTGAAAAGAAAAGGACGGTTGGTGTTAGTTGTTAAGGTGACAACAAACATCAGTGTTGTAAGGGGTGACACACTCACTAGTTGGAGAGCTCTGTTTTTGCCTATTCTGACAGTTTTTCCTTTTTTTAACAGAGAAAGAATGGCAAAAATACCCACACACCAATTCAACTGGGCTGGACAGCCACAAGAAAGGTTCACAAGCTGAGATCAATTCCAAAAAATGTCAATTTATTAGAACATCCGTGCACAAGAAGGGTGCTCAAAGTGCAGTGATTAAAAACAGCAGCAAACATTTCAGTTCTTGACCATCATCAGTGCTGCTGACATGTGCTCCACAGAACAGATATAGACACAGACAGATTATGACCAGGTGTGATGAATCAGTCAGCTGGTGCCACTAATTAGATGAGATCAACTGTGAGGAGCAGAGGCCTGACTCTTAAATCACAATGACCTGTCCAGTGAGTATTGTACAAATCACAACATCTTCAAATACCAATGTAGGATAGTAAATGAATCAAATAAAATAGAAAAATATATATATTTACCCACACACACATATATACATACAAGTATCGAAGGAAAAAATAAATAAATGAATAGAAAAAAATAATAAATTAAAAAATAAATTAAAAATAAATACATAAATAAATAAAATTTTAAAAATATCATTCGTTTCTTTCTTCCTTATTTCCTCCTTATTAAACAGAAAAATACAACTGCACACCAATCAAAGTTTCTCTTTCTCAACAAACTAGCTCATTGTAAAATACACTCAGTTCAAGCTCTTTCAAAACAAAATAAAACTCACCAAAACAGTCACTCTTGTAAGTCGTACTAGCAGAATTATATTTTAAAAATGTGTTGATCTGCTCAGTGTTTATCCCTGCGCTGTTTGCCTCACTCGTTCTTTGGAGGCGACTACAGTAGCGTGACATCATGTTTCAACAAACATGCATTTAATGGCAGGAAAAGAAACAGGGAAAGAACACAAAGATATTGCTTATTTGACAGTGTACTACTCCTCTGCTCCTTGGTTCGTTACTGCAAAACCTCAAATCAGTGAGTTCGCAGTTTGCTGCAAGTTTGTCAGTTATCAGTTGTAATGATACACATCAAAATGGCCGCTGCTCTGACCATCATGCCACATTGATTTGAATGGAAATGTCTGTTTAACTGTGATTATATGTCTGCGGTTTTAAATCCACCTTCTAGTAACAGCTCAGCTCGTTGGGAACCTCAACCAAGGTAGTACCAAAAAAGTACCAGGTGCTACCCACAACTTTGGCTAAGGTAATAACTGTACCTGTTTACACCCCCTTGCACAAACTGCTTTGGCAATACTATGTTTCAAAATGGCCATGCCAAAAAAGCCTCGAGTTTGAATTTGAGCAGGTTGAGTTAAGCAGAGCCGAGCCGAGTCATTCAGTGGAAATGTGGCATGATTTCTGTTTCATAACACCGTGATGAAGACAGAAGTCAAATCACCTCCAAGTCAAAGCACAGTAATTTTGCGTATAGTATATTTGAAAATTTGACCTTTGGCCGACTTTGGTGTGAGATAGTGAGATAGTGAATGATGATGATGAAGTGTAACGCTTCAGCGTTTAGTTGTGAAGTTGATCTCCCTCTATCCAGATGTCGGATGTTCCAGCTCCGGCCTCCCTCTGTCAGGCCTGTTGTTTCAGGCCAGGGCCCAGATGTAAACACAGCCCCGGTCTTTGTATTGGCTCGACCACCTCAGGAAACCTCTCCTGTATGGCCTCTCTGTATCCCTAAACATGCCTATCCTATGGCCATTGATGAATGTAGAGCCCTTCAAAGCAGAGCAAATATTTCGCAAGTTCAGGAAAAGACTTCAGAGGGTGGTTTAATGTTTTGGATCTGATTTGGGGGGTCAGGGCTAAGGGGAGTGGGAGGGTCTGACCTATATGCGTTGGGTCTTCCTGTCCTGCTGTTCCGAAGGTCTGTGGATGAAGACATTTTGTTATTGTTAGACCTCGGCTTTAGGGATATGGATGGACAATTCCTCCATCCCACCAAATGCACACCCATTTGCAGCGTTCATTGAATTCTTTGGCATGAAAAACATACAAGAAAGTTCACCTGCAGTTGTGTGATATATTTGACAGCTCATTCATCATTGGTGGCATCTGAAGTGAGTTTCTCGTGCAGCACCATCACATCTAATCACAAAGCTAACACAGCACTGTGTCTCTTCTTCTCTCTGTGTTTCAGATGAACTTTGTGAAGGAGCAGTTCAAGGGGACCCAGAAGGAATGGGTGCTCCTGGTTTGCATCGGAGCGTCATCTGGGGTGGGACGCCTTGCTTTCGGCAAGATCGGAGACCACATTCCTGGTCTTAAAAAGATCTACATGCAGGTAAGGAAGTGCCTGAAGACATGAAATGTGGGCAGGTCATTTTTTCTTTTATGGTTTGCATGTTTCAGTTAAAACTCATGAAGTTAAAAGTGGCATGTGGGGGGGAGCGTTGAGTTGTGTTTAATTTTAATGTAATACATAACTTATGTCATTGGGAGGTTAAGAGGATGATTGATGCAGACCACTGTTCAAAACCAAGAACACGGGTGTTTTCACCAAAACATCCTGCCATTTCCTAGCATCATTTGAGCCACCAAAACCAGGGTGTTTTTCACCAACACATCATTGCATTTCCTAGTAAAGTTTGAGCCACCGAACCTGGGTGTTTTTCAGCGTCAAATTGTTGTATTTCACTGTGTTGTTTGAACCACGTAACCCTGTTGCTTTTCATTGACACATCGCAGAGTTTCCCAGCTGCATTTGAGCACTTGAATCTGGCTGTTTCTAACCAATGTGAAGCAGCATTTCCTTTTTTTCCAGTACCATCTTCCAGCCACCAAAACCCGGGTGTTTTTCACCGACACATTGTTGCATTGTAAAAGTTTGCCCTGCATCGTTTGAGCCATGTAACCTGGCTGTATTTTACATACATACTCCGGCATTTACCAGTAATGTTTGAGTCACGTAACCAGGGTGGTTTTCATCAACACATCATTGCATTTCCCAGTGTTGTCTGAACCATGTCACCTGGGTGTTTTTCACCAACACATCGCAGCGTTTCCCAGCAGCGGTTTGAACCCCTGAACCTGGGTGTTTTTCTCTGACCTGTGCCTTTTGTGCTACCAAACATGGGTGTTTTAACATTAAACGTGATATTTTCCTAACAGTAGCCAATTAACTTTTGTGCCTAAACCTAATAACATCTCCACCACAGCGTTGTTGAGAAGTTTCAGTGTATCTGCTATAAAATGATGTATAAAAGTAGTACATCTGTGGGTTATAAAAATGCACATTTTTCCTGGCGACTTTCCTGTATAATTAAATTCTTATGATAGCTCTTTAAGTAAGAATGTGTTATTAGAACTAACATTTTACATTAAAGTCTCCACATCAACCTTTACCTGAAGAGAAGACTAGGGGTTCAAAATAAACGGTTGTGTTTTGTGGCTCTGTTCTATCAGAAGCATGATGTAGTGTCACTATTGATTTGCAGTCAGCGTGATTCATAGTCTGTCTTTAATGGCGTATAGGCTGCAGGTAAGCATGACGCAGATGCTAATTTGCACACATTTACAGTACCAGAATAAAAAGCTTTCGTGTTGCCAAAAGAATTACCCGCTTGGATAATTGCAGTGGCGATGATTCAGTGCTCAGAAAATGGAAGCACAGCAGTTCAAAGCGGATGTGAGAGGTGAATACAAACAGGATCTGACATTTCTTGCTGGTTTTTAAGTAGCTCCTGCTGAATGCAAATGCACGGTTGATCCATAGGATGTGTCATCCAGAATCACCACACCCAATCTGAAGCCACCCAATCAAGTGTTAATCCAGCGGAGGGACAGTGAGTCATAGACGGACGTGACGGAGATGCATGCTGAAACTGTGCAGATATAAATACTCAAAATATATTTTTTTCTTTTAAGATTTTTTTTGTGCCTTTTTGCCCTTAATGGACAGGACAGATTGAAATGGGGTGAGAGAGAGAGTGGGAGTTGACAGGCAGCAAAGGGTTGCAAGCCGGAGTCAAACCTGCAACCGCTGCAGCGAGAGATCGCCTCTGTACATGGGGCGCCGGCACTATCCACTACGCTACCGACGTCTCGAAAATATATTTTTTTCTGATGCTGCTTTAGCATAACAGGACGTTTATACTGTGCAGAGAAAAGGTTTTTCCTCATACAGAAACACACACTGGAGTCTTTTTATCAATGGAAATGTTTGTTGTTGTTTTTTATCCAGTGTATTTTTAAGAGTTGCTTTCTTGTACAATGTGGTAATTGTAAAGGGCTTCAAGGTAACACTTCAGTTCATTGTTAAAGCACAAAACCTTCCTTCACAGTTCACAGTATTAAACTTATGAACTCTCTGGGCTCAGTGTAATGCAACCGCATTAGCCGACTGTTTAGATCTGAACAAACAGGCAGCAGCTGCTAACAAAAACACACAGCACAGACCTAAATTCCTCGCTCAGCCTATAGAACAGATGGTGCGATTGAGAGGTTTAGAAATTCTTTAGCATTATATTCCTTTGTCTCAGTCGTAATCTGCACATAACTCAGCCTTCAGCCAGTCATGCTTACAGGAGACAAAAGCCACACATTTGATCTACATTTTTTACAAATGTACTGGAAAATGGCAGCTACCTATTTTGTAACATTTAAGTCAGTTTAATGGTGTAAAAATATTTTCAGCGCTCAGATCCCCCTCTGTGTAGCAAGCTGTTCACGGGCAAATCAGTTTATCTTTATCACATTTTTTCCTGACTGAAATATGTAGGTTTATATCGAGTCCTAACAGTAGCTGGAGGGTGCACTCTGTCGCACAAGTAACAAAATGTTCACCATTACATCAGAGGGCCTGGGGGCTTGTTCTCCATGAACGAGCACAACAAGCATAGAAACTGAGCCAACTAAAAACAGTCCATACAGTCTCCCCACACCTGCCGTCAGTGACTCTGTTGGCAGTGACGAAATCAAACGCTAGAAACAAAACAAACACTTACTGCAGCTATGGCCCGTGAAACAGGCAGCCATGTCCTTTAGAATACACATAATGGAGACTTAAAGCTTAAAGGTGAATGAATGAAATTTTATGAATGAATGAATGAAATTTTATTTTCGTGTCTGGCTGCCAAGACAGCCCATCCCTAATGGGATTATGCAGACACATTTTAAACAAAACATTTTTCAGTGCCATCACGCCAACACAGAGCAGTAAACATGACATATACGCAAGGTGCAAATAACGATCAATAAAAATAAATAAAACAAAATAAAAAGGACAATCTTTAGAGCCACAATCTATCTGTGTGCATAAGTTGCTTACTTTCTTCTGTTCCACGCGTTATGGATATAATTGGATATTGCAAATATATGATTATCAAATAACTATTTAATTATTTGGTTATCCTGGGACAGACCTACATATATTGATACTTTGTCAAAGAGTGTGTCTCTGGTCATTGTAGGATGGACAATACAGCAAAAAGTGAGTTTCATTCTCTACTTCACCGAGCTCACAGTAGTGACATAATCTTTGATCTTCCTCAGTTCTACTGTAGCGTGCTGTCTCAATATGCAGTGCGAAAGCGAAACTGAGCACACAGAGATCTTTGGCTCTTAGATAAATCATACATAACATATCTTTCACATTCATACACTTCTTTAAACAAACAATATGTGCATAATTTTGATTTGTGATCAATTTCAAAGCAAATTCTTTAAACACCCTCACATCCACTCTCGCTCTAGTTTCACTGTTGAGATTTTTCACTGGGAGCCAAATTATCCGCAGAGGTCTCTTCATCTCCAAGAAAAAACATACGAGGTGATTTAAATCGGTAAAAACACTGAATGGAGCAGGTTCACGTTAAAAAAATTCAGTGTTTCTCTGACGCTGTTTGGCTTGTCACAGGCTGGCCGCTTGCCAAGAACCTGCTAATGTGTGCTCACCTTTTTTTTCTGAGAACTTAAGATCCAGACATTCAGGAGGTTCCCAGCCAGCACGGGACGTCAGTGTTACGTCAGAAAGACATTGGACTCTTACATCGGACAGGCATTAAATTTTAGTTGAAAAGAAAATTGGGTTGACAATGTTTTAAATGTCTAATGATGGTAAAAATTCATGTTCTGTGGGCGTTACCAATTAAAAGTTTTGCTCTCCATGCCGAAAGAGGTTGTTATGCTAAGTCAGGATAAAGTTGGCATGACGCGTTTAAAAGGCACCGAATTTTGGTCATTTAACACAACTTTAACAACATATCAACGTCATTTGTTGTCAGTTTTCTGTATTAGATGTTGTCCTGACATAGAATTTTGTTCACCTGACACCACAACCTAAAGTCAACCAAATATCAACATCTGAAGATGTGTGGTTTTTTTTGTGATACAAAAGCATAATAAAGAAAATGAAATATTTGGAAAATAATAAGAGCTATCGAGACAAAAACTGCTTACATGTGGCAGTTTTCCATTAAAAAGATTTCTTCCACGGTTGTTAGCCATTGGTCCTTCGTTGGTGGTGTTTCTTTACCCCAGTTCCTTGTGACAGCTTTCTTGCTTACTACTAGCAATATTTTGATCAAATATCTATCACTAGCAATACAGCTTTCTTCAGAAACTGCTATGAACCTTATATCCTAGTGTGTGCATAAGCTCTTTATCCCAAAATACAGTTATGTTCTGACATTTCCAAAAAAAAACATGAGAGTGGTCAACATCAAAAGACCCGCTCTCTCACCAACATTTCTTGCAACTATGGAGATGCTTGCTTTTCATTTTTGGTGTAATAAAAAAAGAATCAGATTCTTTCATGAAAATTCCCTCCGGGTTCGCAAATTGGTGGTTGAATGGTGTATTTTCCACATATTAACATAGTTCAGCCATTTTTACCGGGAGCTAAATTATCCGCAGAGGTCTCACCCTCTCCAAAACAAATGGACGCGATAAAAACACAGAATAAAGCAGTTTCATGTTAAGAAATCGGTATTTTTCCAAGGCTCTCATTGCCGAAGGGTTGCGAACTATGGTGGCCAATGTGAAAACGAGAATGGCCTGTTTAGAGCCAGTTTTTGGTTTGTCTGGTCTGGGCTACTGTAGAAACATGGAGCTGCAACATGGCGGTGTAATGACAATAAAGGCTTTATATTCTGTTGTGTCTGTTTCAGGTGGCGTCCTTCTTTGCTTTGGGCCTGATGTCCATACTGATCCCTCAGTGTTCAGTGTTTGAGGGGCTGGTGGCTGTGTGCGTGTTCCTGGGGCTGTGTGACGGCTGCTTCCTCACCATGATGGCACCTATAGCGTTCGAGCTGGTCGGGCCCATGCAGGCCTCGCAGGCCATAGGCTACATACTAGGCCTTATGTCTCTTCCCATGACTGCGGGTCCACCCATCGCTGGTGAGAAGAAAAACATAATGCTGATTTATACAGTATAACTCAAAGGTGTTGGCAGTAACAGCACAAAACGAGCTGATTGATAGAGTAAAAGTGTATGTACGGAGCGAAGGGAGAGTGAGACCAATGCAGCGGAGGATAAATTTTACAGCGGATTGTATTTACTGTAGAGAGGTTTGGGCTCGTGGCCAACTGCAGGCTGTCTCTAGAGATTTGTCTTCAGGGGGAAAAAAGCACATACAGGGTCAGATCTCAGTGCTCAGCTCCCCTTATGTCTCCTCTTCCTCCTCCCTTTGTCCTCTTCTCTCAACTCTCTCATAACACGAGCGTATAGAAGAGCACTGAAGGCAGACCATTAATTTGATGACTCAGGCATACTCCTGCTCTCTCTTGCCAACTTCTTTCACATCTCACACAAACCTCGACTGCTTTCACTAGAAAACAATCTGCCTCCCTTTTGTGGCCACAGCTCAGCACACCAGAAGGTTTTCGTTATTAGTTTGAGATATTTGTCCAAATTGAATTTCACAAGCTCAAAACAAAACAAACAAAAAACCCAATGTCACATGGCAAGAAAATGGGGACAGAAGCTTCATCATTAGTCTGAAGCCACTGGAATTTCACCTGCATAACCTGCTACAGTGGGATCACTAAAAAAATCAAAAGAGAAGCTTTGAAAAGCTCAGAACAAATTAATGAGGGTCGTTTTAATCTCAGTCCAACAACACATAATAGCCCAAACCATTTTAAAGAGCTGAAGTAACTCCTTGTTGAACGCAGAATAGTGAGCAAGATTTTACAAGCTCTGTGTGCGAGTTTTTGATATCTGGTATTTTCTGTGTGTTCGTAACTCATGATCTGAATATAAGGGCTAGTGTCTCTAACCTGAAATAAATGAATCTGAAAAGCAAAGTGGGGAGAAGCACATTCCTCTAAAGAAGAGGGAAATGAAATTCCAAACGAGATTAAATATGCCCATTCTAAATCTCTGAATAGCTTTAAAAACAACAAAATGAATGCTGGGTAATTACGTACAATGAAACATCCTTTCTATGGCAGCTCTAAGTTTTGGACTGCTTTTTGAATTTGTGTGGGTTTTCTTTTCTTTTATGACTGTATAATATTGGTGTTTTTAATTAAATATACTAGTATAAAAATGGGATATTAGTAGCAGATACATGTCACCCCCATTTGAATGCCTGCCCTCTAGCCTAGACTTCAGGGGTTTCATTTATAAAATAGTGTGTAGTATCCATACTAAAAATGTACGTATGGACAAAAGCTAAAAAATGTTGTGCACCAAAAGATATTCGACAGTTTCTACAATCAGTCTTCCATCTCACCATCTGTGCCGCCAATTTCCTGTCTCCAAAATGTTCGTAAGCATGGGTCAAAGTTTCTCCCATCACAACTTTTGCATGGGAAGTTGTGCCTCTTTCAGGCCTGGTTTTGTGTGTACACAATGTTTATAAAGGAGACCCCATGGCTGCAATGGAAAAAAGTCACATGATTTGTCAAGTCAATGACAGCCCATTGTTCGTGACAGCCCATTATTTAGAGACCCCAGTATTCCGAATAATGTCCAAATGGACTGATTGTCCATTTGTCCGACAGCCTGTTATCTCGAAAACAATAGGCCATTACTCGGAAAATACACACTCTATAAACAGAAGCACATGGCTAATTATTAGTCAGAAAATACATCATTGGATCTCTGAGCACTGATTGGCTAGTACTTACTGCCTTTGTTGGTTGGGTTGGTTTGGTTAAGTTATGAGGAGTGGGATTAGCAAGGGTAAGAATTTCAAGGTAAGGCAATCAGAGGCAGAGTAGGGCACGTCATGCCCTCAACTTAGTAGGGGAAAATATTGCAGAAGCAAGGCTGTCAGACTCACAGTCCTAACAGTCCTATTGCCCTGTTTTTATTATTCCATATTACAGTGGTAATGAGGGCAAAAAGTATGGCTATGGGTTTAGAATGAAGTACTTTATTGGTATCAGTACCACTTTAAAGGTACTGGTACTGACACTGGTATTGTAATTTTTCAAACTGTACCCAACCCTACTGTTCGGAGTAGCCCAGTGTAGTTGGTATGTTATTGGACGTCATTGTCCGATAGCCATATATACATACCCACATGATACAAGTCAACTAGGGTAAAGAGGGTCTGAAACATTAGGAGGCTGGGTCGACTGATTGGATGCAATGAATCTCTTAAACTGCAAGGAAATTGTTCATTTTCGGAGAAATGGACATTTGTTTTTTGGATAACAGGCTGTCGGACAGTGGGCTTTCGGTCCAGTGGGACATTTTTTTGGACTTAGGTTTCATGAACAATGGCATGGCACAATTTCAGAATTCCAATTTCTGTTTTAGATTATGTCTGTGGAGAGAGCAATATACTGATGTGTATTAATTACATATCCAAAGCTATGCACAGGGATATCCATAGTGGTACAGGATAGTAAACAAGAGCTGAAACCGTTTGAAACAGTGGATTGGTTAACTGTTAGAATTATTCCAGGCTGTGGGAGTTTTCTGTGGTCATTTCTCAGCTTTGTAGTATATATATTTTTCTTTTGTTCTCTTTATACGATCTAAGCAGTTATTTGTGGATGAAATGTTTCTGTGTTTTCGAAGGCATACATACATACATTCTAACAATATGCTAGTTTCAGACTTTGATCATTTTGGTAATATAGCTGCTGTTCCCATTTGGAAATGTGTGATGCAGTACGTGCAGCAGAAACCTTTAGAGTGTGAAGAGTTTTGTGCTGAGAAAAAAAGATGCAATTACTTTTTGCCACCTGTTGTTGTTCTCAACAGCTCCTACTTATTTTTAGCCTGAAAAGTGTCTACCTTTGTCAGTGACTACCACCTCATCCAGTGCTTGTGGAGACTAACCACCCAACTGATACTTTATGCGTCTGCACACACAGACCTGCGTTCAGACACAAAGCACGGCATAGTTGCATATGGTTTAAATTGTTCTTTTGGCTGACCACAGATGTAGATGTTATCTCCTGTATACAAATTAACTGACATGATGCGGACTATTATAATGTGTAATATATATACATATTATATGTAGTTATTACATTGTGTTTATTATTTAATAAAAGCCTTGCATTTACTTTGCACCCAAAACAAAGGCAGCTATGCTCCTCAGAAGTCTGAATGTGATTACCTCCGTGTTGTTCTGTACAGTCTGTACAGCTCATGAGCAAGAATGCATATGGTACAGGCAACAATGTGAGTGCACACCCCTCCTGTTGCTCCCACGTCACAAGCCCAGCGGTAGATTAAACATGTAGTGCAGTGTGTTAAACTCGTTGACCTTGTTTTCTCACTGTCGGTACAGCTTGTTTGCCTAAGCTCGCGTGCGGATAAATATAGAATGTGGACATACGTACTGCAGAAAGGGAGAGGTTTCAGTGCTGTGTTTCATCACAATAGTACAATTTCCTTGCTGACCTCCACTGCTGAAATATGTCACAGAAATGCTGTGGCTACTTATATAAGCAGGTAAAGACCCTTTCAAACAGGCGGAAGTGCATTAATAAGTCATAACAGCTGCCAGCCAAAGCTAAGGAAATGTCACTGTAGTCAGTGCTGATGATGCCACAGTGTACTGACACACACTGGAACACACTTTAACAAACCTGCAGCAAAAAGGGACATTAATCCACAAGAGGTCAGCAAAAATAACATTTGTAGCTGCTGTTACGTTGCTCTTTTTAGAGCAATTGGACGTCATGCTTTCTCTCCCATACTTACATCATAACATTGATACCACTCATGCTTCTCTAATGAGTACAGAGCTGGAGCCAGGGTGCTATTAGCCTAGCTTAGCATTAAAGCCCGGAGCAGGTGGGGCAGATGGTAAAAACATTAAAACGGAAAAATATGCCCACTAGAGTAGCACCTCTAAAATGAAGCTAAGCTCGAACATGTATCAGTTTTTCACATAATGCTTTTATTTTTTTTTCAGCCGCAACCACGGGTACCAGCTAGTATCCAGGGGAGTGAAAGATGAAGACGCACAGGCATAATTTTGACCAGCGAATATAACGAATTGCGCTTTTGTGTCACATATACATTGGTGTCAGTACAATTCAGAGGCAGTGATACTCAACCTGTGGCCCCAGTAGGGTGCCCAGTGGCCCGCCGACCATTTCCTAATTCACAGTAAAAATAAATTGATCCATATTGGGTTTGGTTGTTGTTTTTTTTAGTCAGACTGTCTCAAAAATGCATTAAAATAGAGCTCATTCCGGGGTCTCAGCCTGTAGAACAGTACCAGGGAGGATCCCCCCGACCCCCCAACAAAGGTGCAGGCTAATTCTTTATATATTATGTAATTATTAATTTGCAACTTTTAAAGCAAAATTATTTAAATACATTAATCGGCGGTAAACCAAGTCTGAATACGACTTAAGAAGTCTTGATCTTAAAATTCTAGCTAAGTATTTGCTTTTAAATGAAGTAAAGAATCAACCATAAAAGTAAATTTGAAGGTTTTGTAAACCTATCAGATGTTGAATTGTGCCTGTAAGTAACATGGAAAAGCGGTCGAGGGTCAGCCTAGTTTTTTTAATTATTATTATTATTATTATTATTATTATTATTATCACAAGACTATATTGGTACAAACATTGACCTGCCAGTGTAGCCAATAGCCTTCTGCGATTTACTCGCCAAGCAGAAAATCTACCCACATTTGGCATTTGGCGGATGCTAAATTGGACCCTGGTCGCAACTGATAACATAAACTGTGTCCCTCTGTCTCCGCTGCCCAGGTCTCCTACGGGATTACTTTGGGAACTACACAGTGGCCTTCTCCCTGGCTGGGGTGCCTCTTATGGTGGGGGGTGTGGTGCTCTTCTTTGTGCCCCTGATACACCGCAGGCTCCAGGCAGCGGCGTCACCAGAGGAGACGTCCACAACTGCCCACATGCTGCCCACCGCCCCACCAGCGGAGGAGCCCAAGAGCTGCTCCAATGGAGACATCCTGCCTGGCTACACTGACGTAGAGACACACATCTGAGTTGCACCGTTCAAAGGTTAATATATTTACATCATGACTGTACACCAGGAAGCACAATGCACGCATATTATCTCACACGTTACTCTCCTTTTGCTCTTTTTCTCTTCCAGGGATTCAGCCCACCAGCACCTTTTCTCATCCTTAGATTTCCCTCCTATCAACCATGGACTTCCTGTCGGCTGACCTTTAACCCTCTCACCCTCCTGGACTCTCATGGGCTGTTTGTTATTTTCACATGGAGAGAAATCGAAAAGGGCGCACTGGCTAAACGCCACAGAGAGGACAAAAGAAGGCACATCAGCGTAGGACGATGATGGGAATGTATAAGGAGGATAAGCACAACACAGTCTCAACTAGGATTGTTGAATCAGCGGGGACTCTGTAGTAACACGTACCTCCAAGAGGAAAGAAATGAGATTTTAACCGACAGCGGTTTCTGATTTCACAGCATTTATCTTGCTACTTTAGCTTTTTGAAGCCCTAAAAATACTATGCTTTGTTTCTAGATTTCATATAAACACATGGTTAAGATTAGAGGCATATGAAATAAGAAAATAAGAATTAGTGAAGGGATGAATTCACGTTTCCTTTATGTAGTACCTCATGCATCTATTTTTTTTTTTTTACCACAATGCATTTTATTCAGTTTGATTAGCGGAATCACAATCTTATTTTGATTTGCTTTATTCTGTTATGCAGTTTTCTGCTGTGACAGCTGCAACAGAAACACCTGTTGTTTCATCATAGGAGGTATCAACCACCAGACACAATCACCTCAACTTCAACAGCACACTGCACTCACACCCAGGGTCCAAAATACTTTAGACTGTAACTGCTCTACCAGCCTGCCTGCGTGGGGGACAGATGTGTGCATGTGGCAGCTGTTGGTTCCCACGTACTCATACACCACGAACCCTAGACTGTTAGAGTTTTTCTCGGTTTGAATTTAGGTCAACGACTTTGAAGCTTGTGGCAGGTTAAAGGAAGATTTCACACCCCAAATGACAGTTTGTATGTCAGTTACTCAGCCTGTGTTATGTTGAATTCGTGAAGAAATGTTGGTTTCTCTCGCATGCCTCCATGGTGAACACTGATTCTAAAACGGAGAAAATCCTTGATGGATTGAAGTCATAGGGGTCTGCGTTCAACAACAGCATATGTTGTCACAACTCGTGCAGTGTACTCCAAGTCTCATTTATCCATTTGTTTGCTCATTACCTTCCAAGCAGGCAGCTCTTACAACTGTGAACTAAAAGTGAAACTTATCTAAGCTTTCTTCAAGGCCGGACTGCATCAAGAAAAACAGTAATTTCACCTTGCTGAACACGGGAGCTGCTGATCTACCTCTACCTCGATCTGTTATTTAGTCTGTGTTATCGCGTGACTTTGGTGAATCTGAATTAACACCAAAGTCACACAAACAAACTAACTGTTTGAGGCAGTGGTAGACCAGCAGCTCCCGTGTTCAGCGAGGTAAAATTACTGTTTTTGTCAATAGAATCTGGCTTTGAAGAGAGCATAGATAAGTTTCACTTTCATCAGCTCACCGATGGGAAGGACTGTCTGAGGTACCGAGAATATGACTGGATGAATCAGACTTAGATTATACTAATGGTTCTCAAATGGTGTGCCGTGATGCTAATCAAGGTGTGCCAGGGCATTTTGTGATAACCAGACATTATTATTGCAATATTCAGCTATGAATTAATTTTTAATTGATTGTACCAATATGTGGTGCACACCCATGTCCTAATAAAGAGGCAAACTCTAAAAATATAATGTAATTGAATTGAATTTTTAAAAAAAAAGCGTCATGGGGAACCTATTTGTTGCCATTTGCGCATGAAAATTTTAAAAGTGTGTGACACATCTAAAGCCCTGATTGGCAGCCAGTGTGAGGCATGATAACATTTAATTTTGTTGTGATGAGAGTGATAACACACGTTAAAGAAGATACTGTGCACAGATATAAATACAGGTGTGCCTTAATATTTTGGCTGGCCCTTTGGTATGTTTGAAAACCACTGGATTATACTGTAGAAGATGTGTGAGAGTTTGCAGACGGATGTTTTTATAAAGTTTTTCTGTTGTGAAACGCAGTCGTCTATGACCTCAATTCATCAAGAATTTCCTCTGGTTTTGGATTTTCTGTTCCCCCCTGGAGGAAAAAACTGTTACTTCACATGTTTAATATAACACAGGCTGAGTTATTGATGAACTAGAAGTCATTCGGGGGTTGAAGTTTTCCTTTAACTTGATGAATTGTGAGAGCTGTGCATCTGCTGTCTGATATTAATGAAACGAAACACTACAGTTGGTACAAGGTCTTCTTACGAGTCTGTACAGCCTTAACTCTCAGTGTTTGTTTATTTTTCCAATCACCAAACTCGACAGTTGTTATTGGCCTTTTAAAGTTTCGGCAGGGTGCTAGACAAGTCTACACAAACCGTGTTTGTTATGGCTTGGACAGTAGTTTTTGTAGTTTGAACCGTGCAGTCCTGACGGGAGATTAACAGCTGTTGGTAGCATAGGATTTCGTATCACTTTGTTCTAAACTTTTCCTCCGTGTGAATGTGTGGGTGCGGCACCTGTGCATCTGCATTTTTGACAGTAGAGTCAGTTACTGTGTTACAGTCTGTTGACGAGAGGGGACTACTGAGATTAAAGCTGCCAAATGACCTGAGCCCTCATCAGGCCATCTCACCGATAATCCAGTCAATTTGCTGCTTTAGTTTAGCTCCGTGTCACGAGGGTGTCGCTCACTGTGTTGGCACTAATGAGACAAATCGAGATATTCCCTCGCAAGGACAGTTTGCAGTCATTATGTTTCATAAACATTTGGACCACTTACCTCTGCATTCTTAGATTACAAGTTCTCCTGAATTGTGAACTGACGTGCACAGATGTGAAGTAGAGCTGCAATAATTAACTGTTCGAGTTCAACGCTGGTTATACGCATAACTGAATAGCACAGAGGGGAATTGGTACACACAGTGAGGAGGGAAACGTTCCTTGTTGTCAATCCCCCTCTTTGCCGTCACTGCCGTCATTCAGTCGGTTTCTGTGCTACAACACTTTAGAGCCTAAAAGCGACACAGACCTCACTGCTGAGTGTAGCTTTTTTGGTAATGTTACAAACAGTTCTGAATAGGAAACATACATCTATACCTCAGTCATCAAACAATCCTCAGCAATCCAGTTGAACAAGTTCTTAATTAAGTTAATTTCACTCCTCTGTGTTGTGGTTTTGTCATCAGAATCAGAATCATGTCTCAGAGCCGCAAAGCTGCCAAACGCCTGTTTTCAATCACTGTTGCTTCCTCCGAAACCTCATTAGTGTCTGTTTAGGAACCACAAAACTGTGGAAATGTCAGACTTCCATTCCCTTTAATCTCATGGTGCGTAATCCATTTAGAGATTTACCCCTCCTCCTTATTTTGCCTTCATATGCATTTGCTCCTTTATTCTTCACCCTTACCATTCCTGCTGTCTCACGTATACCTCCACGTTTGGTGGTTATCAATCTCTTTATCACAGCCTCATTATATCTGTCTGTGTTTGAGGAAATGCAGTTATATAAATGTCTAGATGATAGAGACTAAGCTATAAGCAATGGTGACCCATTTAATGGTGAAAGCGTGTTTAAAATCAAAAACCATCGGCCTCTAGTTTGACTGATGAAGTGTTACATTTTGTTGGCAGCTGCAAACAGTTGTTGACACTTTTTGCAGCTGCCGCTAGCAGACGGAAACTACAGGTAGTGGCAATTAAAAAAGTACCTGGCTGCCTGAATTATCAACATACCAGCTGTGTAAGCTAACTAATATCATAAATTGTCATCACAGAGTTTGAGGTTCATCGGCCTCCAAACAAATCAAATCCCATTTACCCGAATGAAGCTCCTGCACAGTAATCTGACTGAAAACACTGAGCCCAGTTAATCTTAAAGATAATGGGATCGTTCTCGTTTTACAGTAATTTTTAAAGGGCTTTATGTAACCAAATCAGTGTCCTCCAGCCTAATACAAGTTATACATTTATTTATTTATTTATTTAATTGTTGTGTTATGAAGGTGGCAGGAGATGCTTTCTATAACACTGCAGAACTGCATGAAAAATCAGTAACCCATCACTCTAATTGGACAGCACCCACCCATAATGTAAAGATGACGCTTTTACAGAAATAAAATCTGTTACTGCTCCACTGAGAAAACAGTGTCAAGTGTTACTTACAAGTTGCACTAATTTACTGCTGTCAAACTAGAGGCCCGTGTCCCACAATCTGGCAAACGAATGAGTGAATGAAAACGACTGCAGGGGGCTTCCCCTCTGGCGGCCATTTTGGAGGACCTCAGCCTTTCGTTTAACGACGGCTGCAACAATCTGATCGTGTTTCTATGCATAAAAAAAAAATCCGTCTCAACAACATCGACTAGAGTTGTTTAGTTTTTGTGTTTTTCTCACTGTGAACTCCATCCATTGTTTTGTTTTGTTTTGTTGAATGTGTCGTCACCTTGTTAGCTAGCAGCTCAACACGAGCGTTGTTTTCTAGAACGTGTTTTTGAAGAAGAGACGAGGACTAGAAAAAAATCTTTTCAGTCACAGCAGTGACCTCGAATCTCAGCCCAGTGGCCAGAGTAAATGCTGATGTATGTTTCGGCAAACCACGGTTTCATGTGTAGTGGATATGTTGAAACTTTACGCTGCGGTTAACACAAAAAGCACTTGCTTATGGTTTGGAAAAGATCACGTCTTGGCTTAAAATACCTGGTTTTGATGCCACAAACGCCGCTGGAAACATACTGGTTTTGTTAATTGCCTTTCTTGAAAAGAGCTTTGTAGCTTGGAAGGTGTCACGCCATCCATCATCCTCTCCATTTCCCAACAACAAAGTCATCTCATATACATGTTGTCAGAGCTATGTCACTTTAGAAATGTTATGATACGTATGAAATGTACAAATGTATCCGTGGTTTGCAGAAATGTACAATTCTTTGTGGCAACTGGGCTGCAAAAATCTGCCTTACAGTTACTGACCCAGCTGTGATCCACCACAACCAGATCTGTTGCTAGATTTTAGACTGTATAGTGCATTTTCAAGATCTTAACGTGACTTTTTACTCATTATTGTTCTTTTATTTTGTTGTTGTCATTGTTAATTCTGGATATTTTTCTTAACGGCCTCCTCACTTGAGTTCACCTGAGTCAGACTCAGACCCAGTTTCTGGTCAGAACCAGCTGAGTGCTCCTTTTTATCAGTAGATCTATGTAGAGAGAAACTGACATGTATCGACGTATGTACTTTATATACTTTGTAATGGTTTTTAATTAACCATAAAATGTTTTATTGTTTTTAATAATTGATTTTTATGTTTGTTGTTTTTAGTGATACACTTCAATGACTACTGGAAACCGTTGAGGGTTGTTTATCTGTTCAGTATGGAAATGAAATGTAAAAGTGAAGGAGCTGAGTGAATGAATGAAGAATGATTCAGTACGTCTGGATGGTTGCACAGTGTCTGTGGAACCAGTGTTGGGCCTGCCAAAGTCTTTTTGTCTATGCAGCATCGCTGGGCTCGCGGCACACTCTCTGTGACCGCTTCGCTTTCCTGAAGTCATGTCAAACTCCAAACGATGAGTGTTTACTTGGACTCCAAGTTTGCATTTGTCTGTTGTAGCCTGCAGTAGTTTCAGGACCAGCTAAACCTGAAGTAGAGCCCCTTACCTAACATATAAACTACTAACACTACTACTTAATGTTTTTTAAGACTATTTTTATAATTAGAAAGTTTTCGAGCTGTGGTTGAGCTGAAGCTGTTTTCCCTCATAGTCAACATGGTGAATACTTAAAGGGACAGTTCACCCCAAAATCAAAAACACATATTTTTCCTATTACCTGCAGTGCTATTTATTAATCTAGATTGTTTTGCTGTGAGTTGCGAAGTGTTGGAGATATCAACCATAGAGATATCAGCCTTCTATTGAATATAATGGAACTAGATGGCATTCGGCTTGTGGTGCACCACAAAAAAAAATGCATTCAAAAACTCAACAGCAATGTCTCTTTACAGAATTCATAACCCAGCTACTCAAGATAATATACAGAGCTTGTCATGAGCAGTTTCATGTTTGAAGAACTGTTTTCTTTCTACTAAACTACACCCACCAATCGTATCACTGCGCAGATGGAAGTAGGACTGTCCTGAATACCAGTATTGGGGCATTGCATTTAAGCTTCGAGGGGGATAAGAAGATATGTTTCGACACATTTTCAGTCATTGGACTTAAAATACCGTGACAGTTGTCCACTACATTAGCATGCCGGTCACAGCAACGCAACACAACATTGGCCATAATAGCTAAAAGAAAGAATACTTAGCTTATCGGCTAAGCTGTTACTTGTAGTTTTCAGGTGGCTTGCCAAGCTCGTTGTGTGATATGCAAGTTTCCTTTGGCAAATCTGGCACTAAACTTTTTATCCGTTCCAGACAATTGACTTTTTCAACATCTTGCTAGCATATCTGCAAGGCTGTCACAGGTGGTCAAACTGTCACAGTCACAAAACAGGCCTATCACTAAGTTTAAATGTTCTTGTCTGGGAGTAACGGATAATCAATGTTGATGCATATTGAGTTATGCTGGATTCAGATTTCTTAATTTATGGGCTATTTGGGTTATGGTATAAAAAAATGGAGCCATTACCATGGCATTGATCAAAGCATTGAAGCAATCGGATCAGCCCTAGATGGAAGAGTGCATCTACTCATGGACAAGAGGCTCGGGCTTATGACAGTGCGAGCTATAAACATTAATGGCGTCCTCCTTGGCTGAACTGCAATGTTAGCTAGCTCACAGCTAGCAGGCGTAGTTCGGTACAAAGAAAATAGTTCGTACATGAAACTGCTCACAACAAGCTTTGTGGATTATCTTTAGTAACCAAGTCATGTTTTCTGTAAAGAGACATTGCTGTTAAGTTTTTCAAATGTATTTTTTGGCGCTTTGAGCTCCACAAGCTGAGTGCCATCTGGTGCCATTGTATTTGAGAGGGGCAGACATCTCTACGGCTGGTATCTGCAACACTCAGCAACTCACAGCAAAACAATCTAGATTGTTAAATAGCACTACAGGTAAGAGGAAAAATATGTGAATTTGATTTTGGGATGCACTGCCCCTTTAACATTTCTCTCCTGTGTCTGCTTTTCTTTTTCTTCTGGTGCTTGCCTTGGGTGTCAGTGCACAGGTCAGAGCTGCAGAGAGGCACAATCAGGCACAGTTTGGGCTCTTGATCGTTAAATTCTCCCAAGATAAAAAATGTGTCATATTTACTTACTAAACCAGTTTGTCATGTTATCCAACTGTGGCATCATGTCATTTAGCATTTGCTCGAATTAACTGCTGACATCTGTCGGCTGGTTGCCAGAAAACAGAACCCAGCCTCTGAGTCTCACCTCATTAGACTGAAGTCAACCCAAAGCTACTGCAGCACCGAGCCTCGTTATTGGACTCTGCAACGTGCCGCTCCTCTGCTCCTCTGACCTCACTCCCTGCTCGCTGTTTAACTGCTGTGCTTTCGTCTCAGCCTGAAAACTGTGCAAACAATCTGTGAAACAGGATAGCTAAAGGTCTAGATATACCATGAAGCTGAGCCATGATCTACAAAACACCTCATAAACTGCCATGGACCACCTCCAGCAAGAACACCAGTCACCATTTTTATTTTTTTGTGAAGGAAATCTCTCGGTCACACCTGAGTACTGTCTTTATGTGCTCCATGTGTTCTGTGTTATCCGTGCATATATTTCATAATCTTGACTTTAGGCGTCTTGTTGTCACAGCTATAAATACTCCTGAACTTTCTGTTGTGATATATATCTGTATGGTGCCATGGCAACACTTGGCCCAGGCCTTCCCACAGCCTTACATGTTGAAATATTTCTAATATTTCAGTACCGAGCTCTGCTAAACTTTCCTCCTCTGAACCTCTCTAAGGTTGCTGCAGTTAAACCTCTATTGCCTCTCTTCACTTCTTAAAGCTGTCGTCCCTCATCCCTACACGAGCTATACCTTTTTATATAAATACATATTTGTTTTAGTCATTTTACAAAATGTTCTAACAAGGCCAGTGATGCCACAGGATCTGAAATGAAGTCATGCTGCTAGAAAAATTAATGTAATTTTTTTGTGTGTTTTTTTTTTTTCTTCTTTTTTGTCGAAGTAATTTTGAATCTGTATCAAAAGAGGCACATTTTTTTTCTATTAAACCAACAATAAAGATGTAATATGAAAACAACCCATGCTGTCATTGCCGGTCTCTCCTTTGTTGGCTGTGTGCTTTCAGTCCTCAACTGCTCCACTTCCACGTCAGAAGCTGCAGGCAATCACGTTGGAGATTAACCCCAGAACCCCTCGAATGCTCGAAGACGTAAACACTCTGCTGCTGTTTCGGGACACGCTGAATGAATCTTCAATCGTGGGATCTGCTCGTTATCACCACAGCAACACAGCGGAGTTCATTCAGGCACCGAGTCCTCCCTTGACTCCCCCGTTCCCCCTATTTAACCTCGGTATCTCACAGCCAGGCAGCCAATCATGCTGAGTCTTAAAGATCACGCCTCGCTGAATCAGTTCCGAGCTGCAGAGCTCTTTATGTACATACAGGGATCTGTTGTTTAACATGTCACAAGGCAGAGAATACGTCACTTGTTGAGGCTGCCTTTGAGCCTGGGGCTGTCATCTCTCTCTGTCTGAGGAATGAGCATTAATAGAAAGAAGAAACATCCTTAACTGGGGCACAAATAGAACAAAACAATCATGTTATTAAATCAAATGCAACATTAACACAACCGTTCACATCCCCTTAGGTTGCATATTAACTCTGATGATGACTATCCTCCTGACAAAGCTGACTCATTCACTTGTCTTGGACTCTGGATCGACCCTGACTCTCCCCATATTGACTTTACTGTTAAAGAATCAGGTCAGAAAAAGAATAATGTCACAGTTTATATTGTCTGTTATTGATGATGCTGACACTGCCTATCAAAACACATGACACTCATCTTAGACCCCTTAATGTACTTTGTAATTCTCTAGGTAGATTTATGATTTTATGTCTGAATCACTGAATCTAGAAGGCAGTTTCACTGGGTTCAGTTCATTTTCAAATGTGTTCAAATGTCATGAGCCTCAGAGTCATTCTGGACATTCAAACCACTACTGCTTTCTTCCACCATCCACTGGCTCCGTGATTGAATACAAAAACTTTCTGCTCACCTTCAAAGCCCTCCACAACCTAGCACCCACCTATCTCCCTGACCTCCTCCCCCTCCCCTGCGCTCTTCCTAAACTGACCATCCCCACCTCACGCCTCAGCACCATGGCTGCCAGGGCTTTCAGCAGCACTGTCCCCAGGCTCTGGAGCTCCCTACCTCCACACATTCGACAGTCTGAATGTTTATTTTTTTAAATAAAATGTATTAGTATTATCATTATTATTTCAATTGTCCCTCATATTTGAAACATATTTGCATATCTCTTTTTCTTTGTCCCAAGAATGATGTTCAGGGATGCTGGATGAAGGTCAGTTTAAAACAATCCTCTTCATGTCTTGAGATCTGTTACCTCTTTCCGCTAAAACTGCTTTGTAAGTATTCAAGGTCACAGTATCCAATTCCAATTTTTCTTGTACAACAGCTGAGTGCAGAGGGTGTGGGTGGGAAATGGTGAGCAAGATGTCTGTTTCTGTGTTTGCAGTGTATGTTTGTTATGTAATGCAGTTTGTCTGTGTTTTTGTTCTGTATTTGTGCCTGAGGACCCCGTCTGAAAATGAGATGCAGCATCTCAAGGAGCTATCCTTTCAATATATTCAAATTAAACTACGACACAATTCTTTTAACGATCTGATATAATTCCTTTTTTTCAACAAGGGTTCATTTACATGATCAGAAATTTGTTAGAATGAGGCACAATGCAGCAGATAACTGCACCAAAGGTTTCAAGCACTTTGCTTTAGAAACAGAGAACTCAGATGTTTCGGCCTTTGGGCCTTCTTCAAGATCAGCAAACATACTGAGACACAGGTACACAAGTGTTGTATGGACCACACATTTGTCACACAGATGATAATGATGAGGTGGTCGTGCTACACCATTAGGTCGATCTAAATCACAGTCACACAGCTGACAGTGGTTAGATAATCATGCACAGCATTAGGTTGAGCCAAAAAAAAAGCAACTTTGAGGCCCTCAACAAATCAAGACATTTAAACCAAAATGTTGTCAGGAGCTACAGCCAATCACACGTCATCAAAACAAATGACAGCCACTACATAGTAAAATACAAAGTATTAAGCACATTAATTATAGATAGACAGCAAAAGTTTGTATGATTCAGTTTTGTTTTAATTGAAAATATTTTGGGATTGACAATTAAATTTTATTGCAGTCGACTACAAAAATCAGTTTAGTGCTTTATTTGTGCAAATGATAAATGAAGTTAAAACCCTCCACTAAAATAGAAAAGCACAGGTGGGGCAAAATAAAAAAAAACGCGTGGACTTGAAAAAGGACTCCACTCAACACTGAAATTAAAATCACCTGTATATGCTTCAATTTACAACCATTTTAAATGTCTAAAAAAGAAAAACACATATTCCGAACAAGTAAAACTAGAGATTAAAAAAGGGGGAAGACAGCTTTAGCTGTGTGTGTATGGTGTAAAGTAACCAGAGGATCAAACAGTGCATCTTAAATGTCTCGACCCAGCCCACAACAAGAGCAGGGAAACGCACACTGGTTGAAGTGCAGCAGTAAAGAGTGTGTGAAGAAAACACACGGTGCAGGCAGGAGAGCCTGTGATGGAGCGAGAGGAAAGAAGAGCAAGGATCCTAAATGCATTCTGGGCAGACTGACCAGGTGCACCCAGTTGCACTAATTCAGACTCCGCCTACCAGGACCTGAAGGGAGACACTAAACACCTGCAGCTGCCTGGAACAAGACACAAACATGAAACATGCAGGCTGTAGCAGATCCACAGGGCTGTCACATGAAGCTAAGGACTGTACATGCTGACAGACAGATGTCTCCTTACAGTAACAACAAGTGCAGGAAACAAATGTGTCTGTGCTGTAACTAATGTAACACTGTGGATTGTCCAGGAGGGGGCGCCCCTCCCTCATGTCTCTGAGTTACACATTGACCTCATGGAAAGGATCTGACATACAGTCAATGTCAAAATATTTCATTGTCAGAATTGGAATCAGAACTGATCCCCAGGGAGAACTGTGATGTTATTAGAGAGTCATCAGAGAATTATTAAGTGTCAAAAATAACAAGTGTGTAAAAAATATCTTCACCGTACTTTTAATAAGAAATAGAAGCCTATATAGTTTATTTTGTTATTTTTTATTTCTGTGTCATGTCAAAAATCTGAACTGTCCCACCTTAGATTACAGGATGTATATACAAAAAAACAACAAACAAAAACAAAACACCACAAAAACGGCTTCTGTAATCTTTCAAATAAAATAACATAATGGACACATAACTAATATCAGTGACGTGTACACTGAAAATAAGTGCTACATATCTTTATCATGATGTAATCCTCCCCAGTTTTCCGTTGCTGGCTTTGTCTGAGTGAATCTAAATGTTTCATCTGTGAACAGCCAATTCAGTCTGTGTTTATTGTCCTATTGTGACTTACAGATTCCTAGAGTACGAACAGGACAAGCGTTGTGAAATGTTGTCTGCAGGAGTTTTCTGTTTAACTAATAATGTCGTCACACTGGAAACTTGTGTGAATTAACCATCAAACCAGTTCACACACACACACACACACACACACACACACACACACACACACACACACACACACACACACACACACACACACACACACACACACACCTGTGAGCAATACCTGTCAGAGATTATTCTTAAATATTAACCAGAATGTTAAAAATACATTTACAAACTAGAAAAGCACTCAGAGAGCCAGGCCTCCACCAAGCAGCTCCGATTTCCCACCATTTTATTATTTTATCCACTTTGCTTCAACTGATCACCACCAAAATTGTATCATCTGTTCCTTGTACCATCAAAATCCGTTGAGAAATTTTTTTGCAGACAAAAAAAAAAAACAGACCAACGCCGGCAAAAACATAATCTCCTCGGCGGAGGTAAAAATGCTGATTTGTTTTATCAGTAACTAGAGATCACACTCATTTTGTGGTGCGTCATGACAGTTATAAAGCATATGTCTCACTTGTGACTCTTCCGGAAAATATATCAGGGTGGAGGTTAAATGTGAAGTTGATGATTCTCAAAGTGAAACATAGAAAGTATTGCTTAATAAATGTGCTGGAGTTCCAGTGTACACACATTACCACAGTATATGGAGTGACTTTCAGAAGAAGAAGAAGAAGGAAAAGAAAAAGAAAAAGAAGAAGAAAAAGAAAAAGAAGAAGAAGAAGAGGAAGAAGAAGAGGGATTAGTTTAAGGTCTACTTGTGGTTTGTGCTACCTTACAGCCAGAGGCCTCTCGGTCCTCAAGGGTCTGGGGACCAAAACAGGAAGTGATGTTAGAGAGAGTGTGGTCATTTTTCCCTGTTGTATCACACTGTTTTTTTCCTGCCCCCTTCATGCCACTTCCTCTCTGAACTGCCCATAGAGAGACAGATTTCTTCACGCTGCTCTTACAAACTGGCAGGTTGTGACAAAGGAAAATGTGGCAATCATTCTCTGAAGTCCAGAGAAACTGAAAGTACAGATCACAAATTAGTTTCGTAATTCGGCTATTTTTGCTAAATTGTGCTTTTCTTGGAAAAACTATTGATAATGAAAGCCACCCGTTTTTGTACGAAGCATTTCCCATATTTGTCATTGCTGGAGGCGAGCTCGGGCCTCTGCTCTCCTGCAAAAATAGGAGTTTGAAGGTTCCCACTTTTTAAAGGAGCTATGTGGTTAATTGCACATTTTAGCCCATTAACCACAAAACCTACAGTACACAGCACATTTAGATTTAGTTCCCTTTATTCTTAACAACCTCCAGCAACACATGAACACAAGCATTTGTCTGAACAGTCCTGCTCATGCTTACACCTGCATCAGTGATTGATTTATTAGTAGTTAAATAAATTTGATCAGTTTGATGATGAATTGAGCAATAAAAAGCAACAACTGGCAAAACTCCACGAAACACCACCTTGTGCTCTGTGCTCAGGAGGAGGATCCCTTGAGCACATCTTAAGCTGCTGCCCAAAGGCCCCAGCAGAAGGCCACTACCGCTGGTGCTTAAAGCAGAAGCCTCAGCCATTACCACCAGCAAACATCATCGCCCGAGGACAATCATCCCCTTTGTCAAGGCTGGAGAGGAAAACATCCCACAATCAGACTGGCAACTGAGAGTTGATCTTGGCAAGCAGCTGCGGCTCCCAGAAGACACTGCATCAACAACCCTCCGTCCAGACATGGTCGTCTTTTCTGATCCCACCAAAGAGGTGATTGTGGTTGAACTCACTGTGCCCTGGGAAGAGCGCATGGATGAAGACCAAGAGCGGAAACGTGCCAAGGACCAGGAGCTGACGGAGCAGTGCAAGAAGCCATCAAGCGTACCATCAGTGCCTCTGTCTGAGGAGGGAGGCCCCCGTGGTCAACTGCTGCTGGGGTGCAAGCCGGGGACTGATCACCCCCGGCTGGGTCGCCTGAGTGGGGGTGCCTGATGCTTGAAAAGACCTGAAACACCCGATGACCCCATGATACACCACTGACGATGCATCCCAGCGCATCCACAGTATGAGTTCTATAAACTAAGTTAGGAGAGCACTTTTGGACTATTGGCATAAGGGAAGAACTGAGAGGAAGAAGATTTTTTTCTTTTGCATTAGAAGAAAAAAGTCAAAATGTGAAATAGTCCAACTTCCAGCAGTGCCAGGCATAAGAAAAATAAATCAGAGGAGGATGTTTTTTATTTACATTTTGAGGATTAAAGCAAAATGTCAAAAATAAAGTTCAACTTTTACTAAGGTATAATGTTGACAGTAAAATTGAACTGTCGAGAATAAACTTGACATTTCAACATTAAAGTCGAACTTTGAAGAAAAATTAAAATTGCACTCCAGAATCAGTTTTAGCAACAACGAAATGATTTCACTTTTAGCCCATGGTTACGACCCCAACCTCACCCTGAAGTCAAGAGTTTTAAATAAGCCCTTAAGACCCAGTGGTGATCCCAGAAAGTTTTCGTAGAGCTTGCCAGATGGGGCTACTGAAAATCTTGGGGTGGCACCAAGTAGCAACCTGCAGGGCTGAAAAATAAGCCAACATGAAAGTGCTGAAAACTGCAGTTCCTCTAATGGCCACTTGAGGCTGGCTCAGAAAGCGAGCCAACCCTCATAGACCCTCATGTTAAAATGTGCAACTCTACGGCTGAAATAAACATGTTCATATAATACAGAGAGAATAATGTTATATGATTGTATCACAAGACACAATGACTTAATTCTATACATTTCAACTTTATACTCATTTACCCGCCTTGTGCCAGGCCAACTAAACGATGGATTGAAAAATTAATCAACTCAAAAAAAGAGTTGTTCTCTGCGTAGGATTAACTGTTACAAGAAGCTTTAATGTCTCTGGGAACTGCCCTGAAGGAAGGAAATTAATTTTCAAATTAAAAAACGATACAGTTAAGTCTGCAACAATATGAAGTATAGGAATATGGAATATGGAGATAATGAACAGATCATGTATAAGCCTCAGTTTGGCCTCCTGTGTTCACTCTGCTCTGTGTGTGATCGGCCTGTATTTGTTGTCTCTGGTTCTTTCTCACAATCCCTGCAGCTGATAGGTAATCACACCTGGGCGGCGGGCCATGACCCAGCTCACCTCCTGGTGCAGACCAATTGTATTAACCGTGACTCAGTTGGAGCTGCGTACAGGTGCTCTGTCTGCGGCAGAGATTACAGACGGTGTGTTATTGTTTTCAGAGAGATAAAATGTGACAGCCAGGCATGAGTGTGCTGCTGCCATGTCTCTGCCAACGCATGTCCTGTCCTCCAAATGAAACATACCCCCTGCCTGGAAACTTCCTTCGCTGATAACGAGGTGATAAAGTCTGCTCGTGTTTTCATGTTTCACACAGTCAGACCCAAAATATACAATTTAAGACACAAGCGTGGACACACCTTGTTGTTCTTACTGTTTCCCCTTCAGTCACCTCATGTTTTCACCATCATCTGTAAACGTGATTGATTTCCTCTGTTTAACAGGACTCTGTATTTCAGCTTGTAACAGAACAATGTTGGAGCAGAGCTGTTCATTGTTCCTGCAGGGAGGGCCTGGTGGAGGTGGATAAGCCAAAATAACAGCTCAGGAACATTTTGGATAGATTAAAGACAGACGGACGGAGAAAGAACAGAGATAATGTGCTGGAAAGAAAGCGGCATGAAGAACATAAAGAACAGGACAGGAGGCAGTGCACAGAGAAGACTGAACCTGGTAAAGAGTTTTGAAAGCACACTTGATTAGAAAAATGCCTTCAGCTGGAGCAGAAGTGTGTGTGTGCATGTGTGTGTGTGTGTGTGTGTGTGTGTGTGTGTGCACGCACAAGAGGTTTCAGGTGTGAAATGAATGCCAGTGAAATCCTTTGAGATTTAATGTTTATATATAAACTCTAGTAAAGCAGAAAAATACATAAATACAAACTATATTCCAACAATATACATCAACCATTCAAACTTTATACACCCAACTGAAATAAATACACATGCTTACATTCAAAAGGTTTGCTCTGCAGTTAAAGAAATACCTCATCCCCTAACGATCACTCATCTATCAGTCACTCATCCTGTGTAGCGCTTAATTTGTGAAGAAAATTCTTGATGATTTGAAGTCACAGGGGTTCACGTTCAATAACAGCAAAACTATAGCTAAACATTCATTCATTTTCTGTAACTGCGTATCCTGTTACACCCTGGACAGGTCACCAGACTATCACAGGGCTGACACAGAGACAGACAACCATTAACACTCACATTCACGCCTACGGGCAATTTAGTCAGAAATTAACCTGCATGTCTTTGGACTGTGGGAGGAAGCCGGAGTATCCGGAGAAAACCCACTCTGACACGGGGAGAACATGCAAACTCCACAAAGAAACATCTGTCGCATAACTTGTGCAGTATAATCTAAGTCTTATTTATCAAGTTGTCTGCTCAGCACTTCCAAAACAGACAGCTGTCTGCTCGAGAAACTGAACTAAAAGTGAAATTTATCAGTGCTCTCTTCAAAGCCAGACTCCATTGAAAAAAAACCAGCAATTTTACCTCATCGAACACAGAAGCTGCTGGTCTACAACTGTTGGGTCTGTTAGTTTGTTTATGTGACTTTGGTGTTTTAAAGATTAATTCTGATTCACCGAAGTCACACAATAACACAAATAAACTAACTAATCGAGGCAGTGGTAGACCAGCAGCTCCTGTGTTCAGTGAGGTAAAATTACTGTTTTTCCAAATGGAGTCTGGCTTTGAAGAGGGCTTATATAAGTGAAGCTTTTAGTCCAGGTTCAGGTCCATCTGTTGTTTACAGATGTTTTTGATATAGTTTTGCTGTTGTTAAGCCGCTATGACTTCAATTCATCAGGAATTTCCTCCATTGTTGGATGTTTAGTTCACCATGGGGGCATGTGAGAAGAGTTTTCTTCATGAACTTGACGTAACGCAGGGTGAGTAATTTATATACAAATGGTAATTTGTGGTATGAAGTATTCCTTCAAAGCAAATACTGCGTAGCTCAGCTTTGTTTTAAACACTGTGGCTCTGTTTTAACTGTCCTGTTACAATACATTTTTCCTCCTTAACATGACATGACAAAATGACCAAATAGCATGTTGTGAAAAAGTTATAACTGTAAACAAAGTTGTGACCACAGAGGAAATAGCTTCTCTTACACAAACAGCTACGTGGAGTATATAACTTAAGAGGTGCTCTGCGTAACAAATGTCAAACTCCAAAATGGAAATTAGGCTACTAAAATGTTGCTGCGTGGCGTTGGTGGCATTGCCAGGCGGCGTCAGAGCCCCTGTTGCGTGTCACAGCCCAGGACCTCCAGGCGCAGCGCGATGTTGTTGACCCAACCCCGCGGGTGGATGCGGAAGTAGCGCCCGAACAGAGGAGGCTCAAAAACATTGAGAGCTTCTTCGTCTGGGTCGCTGTTTCCTGTGAAGATCTGAGGGAGGAGAGAAATAAAGAAACAAGAGATACATTAAAGTACTAACGCTGGAGACAATGTGCTACTAAAATAATAGAAACACATTTTAAGTGGATTCCTTTGGTGTGTCGTCAACTCCACAATACAGAGTGACTCATCTTTCTGTGTTACAGTGAGGGAAACTCTGAGGTAGACCTCCTGCATTAATGGTCAAGTGAAGGAATAGCAACATGAGTAAAGATCTCGTTAGTCAATGCACTTTTATGGGATTCTTCTAATGGAGCTGTGGTCAGGCAGGAACCTGGATCATGTTAGTGGCATCACTGAGACTGCTTTGCTCTTACTGGTAAACTGGGGTGTGTACCTTTTCTCTTTGGGAGTTTTCCTCCAACACACTGCTCCAGGAGTGTCCATCATGACTGACGGTGACCGAGAACTCTGTCACCATCATTTGGGTCAACATTGATCGTGCTCCTTGGGTTACGACCCCTGTGATGCGTTTCACTTTGCCAAAATCAACCTGCAGCCACTCGTGAGGGTTGTTGTTCTGGAGTGAAACGAGACGGAGAAGAATTTTTAGATCTCAGAAAGGAAAATGTTAATATAGAAGAGCAAGAGAGCAAATGACAATAGATCATTTTCCTTTCAATCACATTTCTTGTGTTCTATCTCTCTCGTTTACTGTTTGTTGCAACAGACTTAAATCCTGTGAGGCAAAAATAAAATGTTGACTTCTTTTTTCTGTTGTCTCTGTATTAGAAATACATGATATTGTGTGCACAAGGATGGGATTATGAAATACTATGACTGGAAACACTGAAGTCACGAGTGTAATGCATCAAATAAAAAGGAACATTTCTGAAATGGAAAGAAATAGATACCAGCTTCTGTATGAAGTAGAAAGAGACAAAGCAGAAGAAAAGCAAACACAGATGAAGGGAACACCACTCTGCTTCCTCTCCCACATTGATCTAAGACAATTAGGAAACTTATAAAGTAGGAAAGTGTTTCTGGCAGTGCATTTGTTTTTCCACTGGCATGATGTGGCTGCACACATAACAACCCAGAGGAACTGTGGGGATTCAATTCTTTTAACTACCCTTCGATAAAAGCTTTGGTTTTTAAAGGGCACCTAATGGGCTATTGAATCAGCTGGCACTGAAAGACAATATGACGTTAGATTGGATAGATGTTAAATTGTGGTTGGAATCAAAATTGATGTTTAATAGACACTGGATTTTGGATACTTAACAACACAACTTAAACTGACAAAATATCAGTGTTATCTGTCGTCAGTATTCTGTATCAAGTTGAAGCTGGCATTTAAGCCCAGACACACCAAAATGGCGATGAAAGCCAACTGGGGCGGGTTTGATGCTCAAAAAAAGGTAATCCACTGATTTCCAGACGTTTCTTTTGCCATGTAAGTCAATCAGAGAAAATGTTTTTGAGGGCATTGCTGCTACTACAAAAACTACAGGCAGTGGTGGTCTGTATTTATCATTCAAAAAGGGAAACCAAAAGACCAACAGGATGGATTCAAGATGCTAGTTAGTCACTCAGCACATTAACAACCAAATCTAATGTTGAAAGAACAAAGTATATTTACTATGCGGCAGTGAACAATAACACAAACTATCACAAAACATTTCTGCGAAAGAGTTCAGTGGCCAAAGAAAAACATTCTCATCTTATGTAACAAGCTTGTTTTGCTCCCACGCCCACTTGACTTGGCTAGCTATTTGTTTACTTTCCTCACTTCTGTTTCTCTTCTCATGCGCTGAGCTGAACTGCCAACACAGTGAAATTATTCACCAACAGGCTCCGCCATCTGTGACGCCAATTCACATGCTGAATTGGTTAAAAAGAAGTCGACAAGGGCAGACAATGGCCAATCGTGTGGAACACATCACGAAAACTAGGGTGGTGGATGCTCGCCGATGGTCCAACATTGACCAACGGGCGACCTTCAGCTTGGTATGTCAGGGCCCTTAGATATTTTCTTGATGTTAAAGTTTGGCTATCCTACATCACAACCTAGATTCAACCAAACATCATTGTCTAATAATGTTGGTGGCAAGCTGGGTTCTGTCATATTTATGTTAGAGTGCTGGATGTTCATATTAAATGTGGCCAATGTTTCAAATAATAAGGTAGACATATGTACAAGTAATTCCTATGAGCAAACACCTTCGGATTCACACTGTTCTGAATACTCTGTTTCCGACATAATTTTCTACTTTGGCTATAAGATGTCATCAGCTTGTGACAGAATTCTTTACATAGTCACCTGCTCCAGGCACACTACTGCCAGTGTTTACATTATGAAGCCTACACTGAAACAGGAAGCTACATGCTAACATCAAGAAAATATGCAATTGTGGTTGCTGATGATGTTAATTTCTACCTGATTATGGATCATATTCCCACTGGAATATGTCCCAATGTGCAGATTTTAGTTTCAAAGCTTTAATCTGGGATTTTTCACAGTAGAAAGTGCCGCTGTACTCGATAAAGAGATGCTGAGATATGAAAGACCTGCAGATGCTGATCACTCAGAGCAGACTGGGCTATTTCAGGGGGGGTGTCTTAAAGAGACAGGCACTAAAATGTAGTATCTCAGAATACAGGTGTTGGAGCACAGAAAGTATGAGGAAAATGAAACATGTAAATGTGTTCTAATAGAAACGGAAAATACAAGTATAAGCCTGTAAATGGGCATAATATGCCACCTTTAACTGACATGGAAAGCGTTGCTTGGCAACAGGGAAAGTCAATTTTAAAATGTCATCCAAAATCAAACGCCTCACACTGTTATTAACGAGGAAAAGCAAATCAAGGCCATCCTGTCTGATTCTGTTTCCTGGAACACATTTGAAGTTTTCCTGTTTAGACTGATGCTGAGAACAATGAAGAAACTTCACGCAGGCTTCAACTCCTGTTAAAGCTACTGTCGGCCATCAGTTTAGGTCACTGCAGCCCCCTCAGGACACCATATCCAGAAAATAGTTGGCCCACATTGGTTGACCTTGTCCACTGATCACAAGTGCTACTGTCTGACATATGACCATTCATAACAGCTCAACAGTCTGACAGAGTGGCAAATCACACCTCTGCAGTTCAGTGCTGCAATGTGTGAGAGCGATAAGTTGAGGAGGAGGAAGAGAGGAGGAACTACGCTACTGATAACAGGACAGAGAGGGGGGTGAAAGGGTAAAAAGTCAGACTATGCACAACGAGAAGAACACGTTTTTTTCAATGAATTGCTCTATTTTTCATCTAAAAATTTGTGCTTAAGACAAAAAAAAAAACTTCATTCAATGTTTATAGTCCAGAGCTTAAATATCAAGTGATCACCAGCTAAAGAAATCCTGTCTGTGCTGCCCTCCAGTTGTTTATTTCTCATCTTCCTGCAGTGATGTAGAAGTGTACTTCAGGGTGTGTCCGTACACACTGACATCAGTGCTGGGTGTGGTCACAGGTGCCACAGGGCTCACCTTTGACCCCATCATGCATGGAGACTTTCAATCAGTGAGCCTGGCTAGCTGAGTGTGTCGAGCTTCTCATCTTACTCTCGGCAAGAATGCGATTGAGTGTATTCCCCTGAATTACTCACAAATTGTCATTTTGAGGGTGAAGTGTCTTTTTAAGTGACAGAATTAGTGTATTTTTGCTCACCTTTGGCCTCCAGGCGTTGGCGCCGCCCTCCTGATGGAGCCGAGCGAGGCTGGGGCTCCAGCTACGCAGCAGTGAGTAATAAAATGAGGAGGCGCTGAAGTTGCCGTCAGGAATGTACCTCCTCTGCCCCTTCTGCAGCCCGAGAGGGAGAGAGCAGCCTGCACACACACAAACACACACACACACCAGCGTCAACCTTCGCACTTTACATATAGTAAAATTAACTTGTAGTTGCTGTAGTTGCAACTCACTGTTGAGGTCGCAACCCAGCAGCTCCAGACGGAGAGCAGGCCTCTGCACAAAGTTTTTAGGGTGAATCCTGATGTAACGAGCCACAAATGGTGGAGAGAAGACGTTGTTTTTCACTTTGGAGCTGTCCATGTTGCCGTAAAGTACCTAAAAAAACAGAGCCACACAAACAGCTCAGCTCACACTCATTACAAGAAGAATCAATCACTCAGTGCTGTCACATGGGGACCCTAACTGTAACAGATATACAGTGTGTGTGTGTGTGTGTGTGTGTGCCACATCAGAGGACATACATCATTCTGCCTGGTTCTGTTTCCTCTGTAGGTGGTCCAAGTCTCCTGGTCCAGGCTGTAGGAGACTTTGAAGATTGTGATGTAGTTGTCCCTCAGCTTTGATCTGACTCCCTGCGTCTGCACACCGTGCAGCAGGGTGGGCCTCAGAAGGTCGACCTAATAACACACACATGTCATTACATTTCATCCTGCTCTATTTCTCTTTGACACACAGGCAGTACAAAGAGAATATTCAGTTCAGGTCCAAAGCATAGTATCCTGATATTTTGTGTGGCAATATTGTATCAATACATGGAAGCCACGTATGTTTTCAAATACAAATACAAATTAAACTTTCGGTAGCGTACTAGAACAATAAAATCAATTGCTTTTTCAGTCCATTAGATTAATTTTGCTGCAAAAAGTGAAAAATGTATCTTTAAAACTTTGTCTTCTTAGATAAAACAGATGTTGACAATATTTTCCTCCTTTGGGGACATAGTTTACGGTTGAAAACAGGTAATGAATTGCAATATAAAGGTTAATATATTATCGCAAAACATTTAAAATCTCAATAATATTGTATCGTTTTAACGTATCGGATAATATTGTATTATTGGGCCTCTGTTGATTGGACACAAAATAGTGATAGCTATAATTATAATAGTAACAGTACATGCTGTGCAAAGGTTAACAGGAGAAAGGCCGTATATCTCACCTGTAGCCATGACGACTTGTCTCTGCCTATCCAGGCATTGATATAACCAGACTGCTCTAGCCTGGCCAGCCTCGGCTCCCAGGTATCTGGACACACATGTGTAAACACGGTTATAAACCACCTCAGTGTGTGTCATTTCCAGGCTTTCAGATTTAATATAACTGTCTGGCAGCCCCAGGCTGTTTTCATTTTCAGTGCACTGGGTATTTGTGATAAGCATTTCCGCTCTCTAGAAGTACATAGGCTCCTCTGGGTGTGTTTGTCCTGTTAAATGAAAAACATCTTACCTATGTGATCTGATGCTGTGATCTGGGAGTCCTCGATCCTTCCCGATTTCATTCCCAGAGGCGTGACACATTCTGCATGTCAGTGAGAGAAAATTCAAGCTCAGAGAAGCATGTTGAAATTCCAGGTGTCTCTTCAAAATAAAGCCCCTTCCTGTGCACTTCGGACAGCACAGAGCTATACACTGCCTGTTGTGACATCTCTGGAATGACGAATTTACCTCAGATATTTGGCCTTGCAATATGGGAAGTCCTCATTATTAGAAAGCCCCATAAATGACACAATCACAAAATACTTCCCCTGAAGCCTCTGACATAACACACACAACGTGATGAACTTCAAAGTGCAGTGACAGGAGGTTCCTTATTTAATACAACTGTACGTGATGAAAGCTACTGGTGTTTCTAGAACAACTCCAACTGAACCGTGATGTAGGAAGGGTGAAACGTTTAACCATTTCCCCCGGTGTTTCCAAGGGTTATTAGGCTGTCGAAAAGACATCCAGATCGCTTTCAGCTTTCCTCAGAGTAGAGCAACTACTACAGCTCACACAGTTACATCACAGTTGTTCCACAGCCCGCCCGCCATTTCCACTACTGGGGATAGTAACTACAAGGGAAAACAGAAACACTATCCTCTTCATGTTTCAGTTGTGCAATGGCTGATGCACTTCCCTTAATCTATAAACCAAGCCTTCATTTTCCAGGACACTGTACCAGATGGCAGACAGAATTGCACAGTGAAAGCAAGGCTTATAGGGTCATTATTTGGTTCCCAATCAGCATTTACTTTACAGTGATAAGTTAAAGCAAAAAACTTGTTGAATTAAACTTTAACTAAAAAGGCAGGGGAACACCAAAATCAATGGGATCCTTATTGAAATAACCAGCAGCACAGCAAAAAGCAACAACAACTATTAGATTATATGTCATATTATATAAAAGAAATGCTAACAATATCTAAATATTTTCACAGCGTGTACCTACCTCGGTCATAGACCAGTAGTTTAGCCCTCATGCCGGCCAGTTGGTACTCTCCTATAGTGCACTCCACCAGCCACGTGCCGACTGTGGGGGGTCTCATCTCCACCGTGCCGAACACTCCTGGGTGACACAGAGCAATGCAACACATGAAACATCAGTCAAGAACAAGGTTTTCAGAGTTCAAGTGAGAAAATTATTTAAAACAGAGTTGAGAAAAAGATGAAAGCTTGGTTATTGTACAAATAAAAAATGAGAGTCTTAAGCCCAGTTTGCATGGAACAAATATTACGAGAGGACCCGAGGTCATTTGGAAACTCTCCACCACGTCTGTGTTTTGTGCGGTGGACTCTACACAACACAGAAACATTACTCAGCACCACAAGCTGTGATGAACAACCTCCTTTTTTTCTTTTTAAATGTGGATTACACAAACAGAATGGATTCTGCCACATGGCCACACGTCATCTATCTCATCATCTTCAGAAAATTTGCTCTTAGGATGGATGTGTGCTGCCCTTTCTGCGAAACGTTCCCCATGCAGTGCAGCGAGATGAGCGTCCTGCACCCAACATGCAGTCAAAACTCTGTGTGTGTGTGTGTGTGTGTGTGTGTGTGTGTTTACCAGGGAAGAGGTTGTAGACCCCCATACGATGTTCCTTCTCAGTGTGAACAGTGAAAGGCAAACCGTGGAAATGTACAGAATGGTACTCTCCGTCACTTCCTACATTCAGCAGGTGCCACCTGACGAGCTGGTGCTGGGCGATCAGCAGACCAGGAAGTGTCTCCGCCACGTAGCCGTTTATTGCTAAGAAAAAAAGCCAGCATTACTTATGAGATATATTTCAAGTTCGAGAATACAGTGCACTAATTACAACATGATAACAACGATCAAACTTTTTTTCTCCACCTGCAAACTTATTGCTGATGTGGTACCAGGGGTCCTCAGTGTTGGCCTGACAGGGCGGAGCACAGTGCCGCTGCAGGTTCTCCTCCAGATACCAGCTTTTAGTTTCATCAAAGGTGTGGAAGAGAAGGGCGAACTCCTGGACCTCTTGCAGTGTCTTACGGAGGGTGCCGGGCTTACAGATCGCCATTGGACCAATCAGACCTGAATGAAGGTCCCTCTCCTGGAACATAGAACAGAAATACTTATTTTCTCTTTCTCATATAACTATAACTTAAGATTTTAGCATTCATTTTTGGATAAGTTGGACATACAGAACATGTTTTATTTTTATGGAGGATAAAGTGGGAAGAAGCTAAAGCCGAAGACGTTTACACACCTTGTCCACAGTGGAGTAGTAAGCCCCAGTCTTACAGTCAAATTCAGAGTCAGTGGGTCCTTGTTTCTTGGTTATCTTCCAGTTATAGGTCCGCGCCTCCCCAGGAGCCACAGGCTCTCCTGGTACCCCAAGTGGAGCAGAGGAATGCGCCTGGCCCATGCCGGCCCCCTGGCTGAGATCATAGACTCCCTGAAGGTGAAAGGAGTAAGGCCTGGACGCCTTGTTCTTAAAGACCACCTTGAATAAGACATGAAGGGAAAAGATAAGTCACCAAGCACCATTAAAGAGTGAGGATTTTTTTTCCCCCCAAATTGAGAGACAGTATCACTCACAGCGACGAGATCATTAATCTCAGCTTTGATGAAAGGTCCCATGATACCCAGGTGTTCCTGTGGCTCTCCTCTGCCTACAGGAATTAGGAAGTCTTTATCGCTGTAGGCTCGAAACACCACCTTCTTATACTCTGGCAGGAACTTCCTCATCCCTCGACGCATCTCTCTAAAGAGAGGAGTTGAGTTAATACGGCTGCTTTTAAAGTTAAAACAAAAACTTGTCTATTGACCCTTTAAAGTAATCCCTCTGTTGTAACTGTGAAACATTTAGTTTTTCTTTGACAGTTTGTCAAATTTGTAGACATTGCTACCAAAGAACCAATCATCCAAAGCATTACCAAGTTCAGACAACAACTAAGCTAAGTAGGGCCTTGTGAGGAATGGATGCAATGCTTCCTACGCACCAGATAATAAAACTTTTGGATTTAAAAAAAGACAGTTTGCTTCTGTATCACCATGGCAGAATGTGTACAGTTTGCACAGGAACCTGGAAGAATCATTATTCATACCTGGGTTTGATGAGCTGATGTGGTTTTCTGATGCCGTAGTCCCAGGTGATCTCCTCTGCAGCTATGTAGTAGTGGCGATATTTGGTCCCTGCGGATCGCAGGTCCATGTAATCCGTGCCAAACATATCTGATGTGTTGTTCACCTATAATGAAATGTAGCATTTGCCGCGGGTGAGGGGAGATGTTTCGATTTGCGAGTCAGTATCCAACATAATGAATTGTATGCACTTAAAGAGTGACTTCAATGTTTGGACCTCGTTTTCTTATTATTGTGTCCATGTGACTAATGGGAACAACATTTATAGAAACTGGTTCAGTATGAAGCGAGACAGACAAAAAGTCAGACAAAAAGGATCTTATCTGATGTTTATCATAATGTTGTCAGACACTTACAATAATAATCTGGGCTTGTCAGAGGCAAAACCATTGATGGGCAACATGCCCCGAGTGGTTACACTGCAGCCTGTTTTGCCAAAACTGGAGCATCTTTATTAGTCACTTAAGCCCCTTTAACACATACTCTTCAAGACAGGAATTTGATGCCGTTAGGTAGTAATAGCACTAAAACAAGATATGTATAAAAGGGACAGTCGGCAGGACCAGATTTTGGATGGGACGGGTGTGATATTTTAAAAAGTCTAATGCACTCGACCCACCATGGGAGTTTCAAAAGTAGCTGATAGCAGTTAGCAGCTAACTCAAGAAGAACAGCGGCTGAAAATGTGCACAAATTGTGAAAACAGTGAGGTGTGGGATCTCCTTACCCTCTGAACAGAGGAAGAGATCAGCTGGCATGTGACAGGGATGGTAAATGATTGTTATGTAAGGGATAATGTATAATGAGCCGGTGAATACACACACACACACACACACACACACACACACATACACACACACACACATACAGTAATACCTCTTGGCTTCCGTAGTCATCATACTCAAGGGACAGGTCAGTCCTTGGTGCGTTGTTGTTGTTGTTATCAGCAGTTTTGTTGTAGTTCAGATCCAACAGATCTTCTGTAATTTGCTCAGGTTCAGGCTGAACAGGGTTTTGTGGTACTAAGTTTCGATCCATCACTTCTGAACTGCTCTGCTCTACACTTGAGATCTCCTCTCTCAGCTGTCGACTCAGTAAGATCTCGTTGCTCTCTTCAAGCTCTCCCTTTGTCACATTATCCATACTTGACACTCCACTTCTGTCCTCAAATAATACTTCTGCGCCAGCGTCAGACTTATTTTCCACAGCCTCTTCTTCAATCTTTACACTAGTTCCTCCATCATCTCCAGAAGTGATGTCTGTGTCCGTCCAGTTGCCCTCTGCCTGTCTTTTCTGTCTGCCACTTCTCTCTCCTTTAAGTTCAGTCCCATTCTGAGAAATCGTCCCATTCTGAGAAACCGTCCACTCACCATCTCTTGCTATTTCCTCCAAGACATCCAGTGGGATTTCTTCCTCAGACACCATGTTGGGGTTTTCTCCTTCTCCTAGTATCACTTTCCTCAGCTGACAATCGGACTGTCCTTCAGCTCCGGTCCCCACAGCTTTATCATCAGTGACATTTTGACTGGAAGCATTTACTGACAGAGTATTGTTATCAGCGCGGGGTTTCTTACAAATTCGAACCAACACTGTGCGATTTCCAGTTCTTCTGCTCCTCGGCAGATTTAAATCATCGATGTAGTCAGAGATATCTTCTTCAATCCCGTCACGGTCAACTATGTCTCCATCGTTGCTGTGAAGAACGCTGTAACGGATGCTCATCCCTCGGCTCTTGAGGCTGCCATCGTAGGCACCGATCTCCCACTCACCTGAGAGAAGACATAGGTAAGAATTATAGTGATTTAAGAGGTGTGATGATGCATTGATAAGTCAGGATATTCCACTATTTTCTCAGGAGCACCATGTCAGTGCTTCGGAAAAGCAGATCTATTATTGATGTGTCTCTACTACCACTTCTGACTGTATCTTAATTTGTTTATAGTGTCCTATAAATTATTCTGATTATGCTTATGTTTCTGTAGAAAAGAACGCTGGGGAAAGTTTTTGTCTTATCTATGATATATTCACAGTCTGAGCCGGTGTTGTCTGCACACGGCTCTTAACATGGAGGGGTTGAGTCGAAGCAGAAGCTAACATTGCTAACAGTGCTAACAATGGCAACAGTGCTGACAGAGCTAATGGGGTTAGTGTGGGGGCACTTCTGTGACTGTGTTCCTGCTAGTGGTGGGTGATACAGCCCTAAAATAATATCACAATATTTGAAGATATTTTTTACGATAACAATATTCTTGATGATATGACAAATTACTTAAAAAAAAAAAATCATTATTAATCCAAGAAAATAGAATTGCAACAAAATTAGTGACATACTTTTACAGGTTACCTTCAAATATTCAGTAAAAACTAAACAAAATCTGTCATTTCTTTAGTTTGTAATCAACAAACAACAGTAACTCAAAGTGTTCAACAAAATAAAATCTATCAATTACACATTAAAGAGCTCCCAAATACGAAAAATGTCCCCTTGGATCTATATATATATATAAATCAACAGGTGACAGTTGTAATTGTACTTCACAAACTTATCGTGTGAACTGATTATGCTCTTAAATTTTGCGTCTACACTGATTCAACTTTTGCCAGAATAGTTATGTCAAATTATCTGTTAGGCTATTCCTGCCTGACTTGGGGGTGCTTTAAAAAGGGGAAGCTAGCACATGCTATCAAGTGCTGTTTAGCCACACAAATATAGAAAGATGAGTTCTTTCTTGCCCTTTACCAAAGACATGTGTTGCCTTGTCGGCAGTAGATTTTTGCACTGACAGCACACGAGTGACTTACCTATAGCCTGAGGCCTTTTAGCATAATAATTCTCAAAATAATAAATTAATGACTTATTTCAAATTAGACTTCACCCACCAACGCTATTCAACAAATAAGACTTCTGTCTTACCCATCAGGTCGGTTTCCATGGGAACGGTTATGCCAGTCATGGGGAAGAGGGTGAGAACGGACTGGTAGAGGCCTTGGTACTTAAAGAGGTTTCCAGTGAAGTAAACAGAGAGGAAGTCACTCTGGGTGCCCACATAGGCCACATGCCAGAGGGTGACGTCAGTTTGAAACGCCACAAACTGGCGCCCAGCGAACATGGTGCCGTTTATACCTGCAGGTAAAGGGAAAAAATCATAAACAATCGAATGCAATACAAACAACAACAAAAAGAAATACAGTAACACCTGTATTTCACTGTGCTCAAAAGTGATGATGATTATAGATTATAATATTTTGGAAGAAGTGGTTACACAGATGTAACTCTGAGGTGGACTTACTGTAAATGACATTAGAGTTGTAGAATTCAGGGTCTGTGGCGTTAAAGGAGGTCAGGGTGGACTGCTGCATGTTTTCGTTGAAGTACCAACTTCTGTTCTCATCAAACACGGCAAATATCAAGCTCCACTCTTTATCTGGGACCAGCTGCATGCAACAGAAGATTCAGTAAAAGAGACACAGGGTATTACATTTTATTAGTGCAGCAACTTTTCACATTTTGAAAGGATTCCGTTCAAATAAGTTCTTTTTGGTGATTAACCTGTAAAAAGCAGTGTTATGTTGAGCATATTTATTTATTTATTAATTATAGAGACGTTCTTCTCACCAGATGTCCTCTGGTGTCCATGGTGTCGTGCTTGCAGATGAGCAGGGTGCCCACCAGCCCAGAAGCCAAGTCCCTCTCTGGGGAGATGGTGCTCTGATACAGCTGGGTCAGACACTGGGGGTCGCCTTCCAAGGGGCCATCGTCTACTGTTAGCCTCCAAACGTAGGTAAACGTCCCGTTAGGGGGCACCTCCAGGGAGCGCAAGTCCGTCTCTGCAGCTGTTTAATTACATGATATTAGGTGAAACTTTAATGCTGGAAAATTGAGGGATTGCAGCAACAGAATCACATCACATGACAAAAATAATACACTGAAAACATTATACCGACGAATAACTCAAAGGACAAACAGTTCTGGATCAAGCCCGGTTGAACCCGTGGGACATTTTCAATTGTCGTCAATAAGGAGTGGATGGAAAACTTTCACATGTCCATAGCATCACTTGAGTGAGCTCCTTCCTCCTTTAATCAAAGTGGAAAGGTTTGAGCTTACCATTTGCAGATCTGTGCAGTGGATAGATCCTGGTGAGGCCATTTGGGTAGATGTTGAAAGGTCGACTGGCCATGTTTCTCAGAGTGATCTGGACACACAATTTAAACCAATGCGAGATCAACAGAAAGCCATATGAAAGCTGACAAATGCTACACGTTTGCCTCTGTTTTTCCATGATTGATAGTTATTTTGTTTTAGCTCAAATTTGATGATGCACAAAAGGCCAAGTCGCATACTTTCTGTCCTTACTCACATGGATTTGATCGTTGACTTTTCCTTTCAGGAGCGGACCCAGCAGTGTCTTGTCAGAGCTCTTCCTCTGAGTGAAAGATGCGTCTGTGTACTCCACATACCTCGCCTTTTTATACTTGTAGCCCAGGTGATGGGGAGCTGCAGGCAGATATCCCGACTGCAACTCACTGATGTGTCAAAAGAGGACAGACACAATCAATTCAAGTTGACTTTCACTTTGCGTTACTCCTCCTCCTTCCCCTCCTCCGTCTCTCCTACCTGTCTGTGGGTTTGAGATGACGGGCGTAGTTCCAGACGACCTCTTCAACAGCGATGTAATGCTGCCAGGTTCTACGTGGCTGTCCCCCAGTGGATCTTGCCTGCACTTGTGGTTTCTTAGGGTAAAAGCTTATGGTGTTAAACAAATTATCGCCATCTTCGTAGCTGTAGTCTTCACTGCTGTCCCCGCTAACTGTGTGCTTGACGTTACGCAGGTCGGGTCCTGGCAGAGTGACGGACCCAGGGCAGTCCTCCACTGTGAAAAAAGCGCTCATACCATCTGGGTAGAGCAGTAGGGCACAATAACAGCAAGAGTTATCATTTAAATAGAGGTGAATCTAATTCAATGAGTGCAACAGATTGTCTTTCGTCTGGGAGGTTTATCTGGAGTTTCTTACCGTGGCGGTGAGCATGTATCTGACAGCTCATAAGGAAGCGACCTGTAGCAGAAGGTCTCATTTCTGCAGTGATGAATGTCATGGGGGTCACCTCCATAGTGACTTTACGATGATTCAACACCTAAACAATAACAACACAAGTGTTAATGAGGGAGCTTTAGAGGTGCCGGGAGGTTCATTTTGGAGGCAAGGCGGGCTTCTGCCCAAGCATCAAAATATGAAAAGTAGGGATGAGAACTTAAATTATTTTGCAATTGAATTCACTGTCAATAAAAAAAAACATCCTGAGGTAGCATGTGTTCATTTTATACTTGAAAGATAATCTGAGTTTGACAAACAAGCCAGACAACAAACTCTGATTAGCCACTTAAATATTTAATTTAAACGTTTAAAAAAATATCTCTATATAAGTTTAAATCTATCTGCTCTGACAGTCTTTTATGCGGAAACTTGAATTACCTCCAGAGTGTGATCCTGAAACTGAATGGAGTGAATTTCTGGAGCTGTGCCCATCCCAATCAGATGCCAGGACACTTGATTACGGCCCTGACACATTGTCAAACCTAAACAGAGAGACAGACGTAGAGAAAATGAGGCCAAAATTCCTGTGCGGACCACAAACAGCGCAGCCACTGATACACTGAGCACAGTGTTAGCAACACTTAACATTACAACACAACTCCATGGAACAAACTGCGGCCAGTCTGGTTCATTACCGGGTAACGTAGAGTTGATATATCCATTGATGGTGTGGTATTCCTTCCTGCCGACACTCCTCTTGTACTTCTCTCTGCTCTTCCGCTCTCCGACCTCTCCATACCAGCTCTTGGTCTCATCAAACACCGCAAACAGCAGGACGAACGCTGGATTTCTCCTCTGGCCGTCCTCTGTAAAGGCACCTAGGAAAACACACAGAATATATGTGATGCAACATGTGATAATATGCCTGCGGCTCTACTGCACAGTCTAACAAGTAAATCTGTATATTTACTTGTATGGGTGGGTGATATGGCCAAAATCTTAATAGTTTATATCACGGTAACGGTATATATCACGAAAGTAATTGTCCTTAAAATTCTTTTCAGAAAAGGTTTAAAATAACCATACCATTGTTTTCTTCTTCCATACAAACAAAAAAACAATCGGCCCACATGAGACAACACAAGTTAAAAACAAGACTCAAAACAGTAAAACTAAAATGAAAGCTTTAAGGCTCCTGAGAACAACAATTGTAAGTGTCACAACTTTACTCTCCTTTTTCATGTCTGCCCAAACCATGTTAATATGTGAAGTAGCTGAAATCACAAGGTCACACAACAATCATGCAACAATCACGCAGGAACAACCTGAAACTTTAGGTTACTTGTGTAACCCCGGTTCTCTAAGTAACATTGGTTTCGTTTCACGCTGTACTGTAGGCATTCCCTATGTGAGACATGAAACGAATGCTACTGTATGAAAGAGAACCAAGAGAGCATGCGATCAAATTAGCCTGCCCTGGATAGCTCCCGTGGTGGAAACACTATTGCCAAATCTCTATTCCTACTTTCCCATAATACCATCATATCACCAAACCGTACTTGTATACAGTATATTCTTTTTTCTATTAAATGTCTATAGAGTGAAACCCTATGAGTGTCTCTATTAGGTGTTTTTGTAGCCATACTAGTGACATCCACCAACTGGTCCAGATTGAAATACGTCAAAGGCTGATGGATCGATTGCCGTAGAATTTGGTACCCATCCACGGTATCCATGGTGCCCATCTCCTGACTTTTCCCACAGTGCCACCATCAGGTTCACGTTAGTGTTTTTGAGTGAAATGTCTCAGCAACTGTTAATTATTTGTCTTTGTTTATTTCTAACTAGCAAATGCTAGGTCACGTCATGCTAACACGCTAAACTGAGATGGTAAACATACCTGGTTAGCACATTAGAAGGGTCACTGTTAGCATGCTGAGGTTAGCATTTAGCATCTAAGTACCTAATTGGGTTCTAAGCCTCAAAGGGCTGCTAGTATGTCTGTACAGCGCTGTTTCTTAATTCTTTTATTAGATTAAACCTCTTTGACAGAGATCAATTTATGTCAAACGGGAATTATGGTATTTATGATACTGGACAACCAAATGTTGGGGGGTAACTAGTTACATGTGATAGTGGTACGCAATTAAATTACAAAATGAATGTAACTTTAATCAGTTGCTGAGAAAAAAATATGTAATTAAATTACAGTTACTTATCTTATATGTAGACTATAACACGCAAAAATTCTTTATTATATTTAAAAGCTTTTAATCAGTGTTAAGTACTTTTGGGAGGTTTACACTCCCTGGTTTAAATTTTTGTTTTTGGGATTTTTAGACTCATGGCCCAGTTTAAGACACTTTTTAGAAAAGTAATCAAGAAGTAATCAAATGTTTTACGTTGCATTACTTTGAGGGAGTAATTAAAATAGTTACATCACATATTACATTTAACAGGGTAACTAGTAATCTGCAACCTATTACATTTAAAAAGTAACCTTCCCAACGCTGTGGACAACATAACCTTGCATATCTTAGCTATAGCATCATGGTAATTTGGCTAATTTGAGATTGACAGAACAGTAAGACTAACCAGCTACAGCTAGAGTCAGTATTTAGCTAAGAGCCAGGCTGTGTTATCTATCCCCTCTTCTTTTGTGACACTGTTTTGTGCCAAAAAATGTGGTTATAAATAAAACAAAAATCAATTTTTCACTCACTGATATTAGAAAAGCGGGTGAGAAAATTAAAGAATAGCGATAAAAAAGACATAATGAATGTTTGTAGGTGAAGTTAGATGCTGTGTCTGTGTATGTGCTCTCTGCCCTCCTACACACTCACTTGCTTTGCAGATGAGCAGGGCGCCGATGAGTCCTGAGTTTACATCTCGCACCGTGTCCACCTGGGATGAGTAGGAGTAAGTGAGGCACTCGGGGTCACTGGTGGTGGGGCCGTCTTTAGGGCTGATGTCCCACACGTACTCATAGTATCCTCCAGGAGAGACTGCATCATCCTCCTTCTCCTGGCCCGCTGTGGAGTCATCATACCCGGCTCCTGGAGAGAAGACTCAGTGTGACTCCTCTGTATTCATTCAGCAGTGGAGGTCAGTCAGAGTAGGAAAACTAGTGTCACAAGAATACACATCATTTTGTCTTATCTTTACTGACTAAGTGTTGCGAGAATTACGTTTGGGGAACTTTAACTATAGAAGCCATACTGTCCAGAATAAATGCACGCTTCTGTAAGAACACACCCAGGTGAAGCACTGAGTCATGATAATGTGTAATAAGGACTTACATCACATATGTGCACACACCCTAAGGCAACGGCCTTTTCCTTCACCCTTAATTTTACACGTTGGTGCGATTAGATCTGCTTCGTGACGCCTCATTCCTGGACGTGACAGGTGCAGATTTTCAGATTATAATAAACTCCATTATAGGAATCTACCCTGTGGCAGGAAGACATGAGCCGTTAACAGGAACTGAATGCTTTGGATCTACAGCAGCATTAGGGCATATGCCAACACCTTCTGTGAAGGGTATTATCCGTCAAAAGCCCCACAGATTAGGGACATTTCCTCTGCAGTTGGGCATTGTAATTCAGAGGAACTGACAACTGGTTATCACACTGTGACACTGACCGTTTTGACTAACATGATGCACAGACGCTGCACACACAAGATAATGATAGCTGTTGCTTGCTGTAATTTCTCAAGAATGAGGCGGCGACTTTGGTTTTTTATCTCGTCACCAAAACTTCACCCCCAAAGGACCATTTGTGTATCAAATACTGACCCCGTGTTGGGTTAAAGTGAAGAAAACTTTGTTTTTCTTGCATGCCTCCACAGAAAACTGCAAACATATTGATTTATTGGTTGCTACAAGATTACTATGAACCCTGTATGGATGTGAAATGATTACTATCGATGTTGTATGGCATGGCTCTGGTTAAACCTGAAGTTGGTGGGACTTTCCAGTGTAAAGTATTACCAAATGGTGGACAGTTTGCTAACAACTAATGTTGCACAATTAATCAGAAATCAAATCTTCTTTGCTGCTCTAAAACTATAGCTGTTTTAGAGCAATAAAGAAAAACTGATTTTCAGAAAATGTTTTATGTAGGTGTGAAACTACATTAATGTTTAATAATAAATTACATGGTATCTGATCAGCACACATACCAACACCCAATGCAGCATTTTAGGGAGTATCAGAGGCATTTCTGATGAGTTTCAGTCAAATCAAAACATGACTTAAATAACCGTCACACAGCTTGTGCAGTATAATCCAACTCTCATTTATCCATGTGTATGCTCAGAACTTCCCAAACACATGCATTTTCGCTAAAACCTTACTATATAAAATACTCTGTGTTTTACATGGTAAGATATGTGTTTGGAGAGTACTGAGCATACAACTGGATAAATGAGGCTTGGATTAGGGTCAGGACACATGCTGTGTCTTTAATCGCCTGGTAAATGCAAAGTTTTGTCTGAAGTTGCCAAGCAACAATAACCAGCACCGTATCGCCCACTTCCCAGAAACCCTGAGTTCGGAGCTGATATTCTTCCAGGCATTGTTTTGGAGGAGTGTATTCGGCCTAAGGTGTTGCCATGGGGCAGATGTAAAGCTCTGAGCAGCCCCACACTAATATCATCAGCTTCTCCTCCATATTGATCATATACAAATATTTATAGAGGAAAGAAAAAGACGTCTGCCAGGTGTGATTGTTGTTCCTCATCATCTGATATGTTGCACTTTGCTCCCTTCCAACAGTTGAGCTTAGTTAACAGTGGATTTTAGGACGCAAAAACGAGGCATGTATACATTTATGAGAGTTTGTAGAGGAATGTTTTGATACAGTTTTGCTGCTGTTCACCACGGACCCCTATGACTTCAAGTTACAAGAACTTTCTCAGTTTTTGGATTCTTCATTCATCGTGAAGGTATGAAAGAAAAACTAAGTTTTCCTGAGAATTTAACAGAACACAGAGTGATTAACTGATATGCAAATGATCATTTTGTGGGTGGCATATTCCTTTAAATCAGTGGTTCCAGTTTGATCCAGCCACAGGGCCCAGATTTCTCCTTAGTCATTAGTTCAAGGTCCACACAGTTTAATATATTCAGCGTCATAATTGCATTTGAACATGTCGTCGAGCTAGTTTGCTGCCTCTGTCAAGTAGCTGTCTGTTAGTCGCTCACTCTACAGAAGGAAATGGCACTTGAAAATAAAAGCTCTTTTCTTTTTTACGAATTTTTGTCACGTTAGCGAATCACTTGTGGTCCATTCAGAATGGACCCGTGATGCACCAGTTGGGAACCACTGCTTTAAATGATTACTACCACACTGCTCCTGGCATGACTCTGGTCAGTAGTAATTCAACGTATTTTCCATGACTGACTTTCTCTTCTGTGGCTCCCAAAATTATTCAGACTTCTATAAAAAAAACATGTGAGTAAGAAGATCTGAATCGGATTTCCCTCTAAAGCTGCTAAAATAGGATTGGACCAGTAAGCTTTTTGCCATTGACTCACTTACACCGTAAAACAGACTTCGCATTACAGAGTGAGTCAAAAATGCTGATTCAAAAAATGAACAAGAAATACATCATGCTGCTGACTAACGTTCAGTGTGTGGATGAGAAACAGTAAAGAAAGGATGACAGCAGCTCCTTCCATTCAGCGCTCTACCTTCAGACTGTTTCCAGTAGGTGATCCCCACAGGGCTGATACTGTAGGATTGAGAGGCAAGGTTTTTGAAATGGACCACCACCCTGTCACCAGCCCGCGCTACGATCACAGGACCCTGAATACCTGCAACCAGAGGACACGACACATATACAGATGATCTGCTAATTTTAAACAAATCTGAAGATACATGCTCCTAAAATATTACACTTTATGTGTGTTAAAAAGTCATGCAAACACCACATTTGGCCATAACATCATCTTTAAATCACCGTCTTGACTGTTAAACTACTGACAGTGCCATGTTCATTTTCAAAAATATTTACTGGATTGTTTGGACATTAACCGAGTATTAACCATGAATCCAAATTTGATAAAATGACACAAACCGTATTAAATATCTGAGAAAATAGAGAATAAAAAAGGAGACCTACCTGTCCACGAAGGCCTTTTCTTGGGGGTAGTGTATGTGGAGTCTGTGTACTCCCTGTAAACAGCTTTGATGTATTTTTGAGGAATATCTTTGGATCTTCTCCTAAAATAAATGAATAAAATACAGACTTTAAAACAAATCAGACCAATCAAATAATAAGAAAACAGCTGTGAAACACTTCCTCTGAAATCAACCCTAACCATCTTAGATAGTTGTACATTTTTCTTTTCTTTTATCAAACAAGGTATTTTTTTTATTGATAATTCAATAAGATACACAAAGCATCAACAAACAAACATAGAGCCAACAGGGACAGAAATCAACCCCAAACCCAGAAACAGAGAGCCAGACCAGCAAAATGAAATAAAAATAATAAATAAAAATAAACTAATTTGAAAAATAAATATAAAAAAAGACAGAAAAATAATTAAAAATATATGTATATATTTATAAAAAAAAGAAAGAAAAAAAGGGACGACAAATTAATTAACGTGTGTATTTTATCATTATTTTAACAAGTTTCTAAAATATTCCACCAGAAAACTTTTGCTCAAGAAGGCTGATCAACCAAAAACAGTCCATGAGGTCTGAATGCCACATGAGTGGGTTGCTCAAATCAAACAAAGATATATTCACCTTTGCTCGGACGCTGGGTCATCATCATCCAGGTGGACATAGTCCCAGCCGATCTCCACAGCAGCTACATAATACTCTCTGACAGCAGCGGCGGACTGTTGCGGCTGCTGCCCGGCCGGGAAGCAGAGCAGCAGCGGCGGCAGCAGCAGCACAAGTATCGCGGCTCTCATGGCGGTCAGCTCCATCGTGTCCCGGGTCACACTCTGCCCAGGATATGCTGCTCCTCCTGCGGGCTGACACTTTTAAAGGGTCGGGGGTGGGGAGAGGGCAAGCTACAGGGAAGCTGAGGTTGCACGTGTGGGCGTGTGTCGGTTGGAGTGTGTGTGGGTGAGATTGCGCGCGCTCTGCTGTGATAGGATCAAGTCCAGTAAATTAGAAACATAACTTCTTTTCAACCTGTAACTATTCCTTTGCTTGCTTCTGCCTTTCTTTATGCCTTTAACATGCAATTTTATTAATGTTTAACTTAATATGTTTAATATATTTCAGTGCACTTGTAAATTAATGTGATTCCTTTCTGTCTGAATGTTGCTGTAAGTGAACTTGACTTCTACACACATGCTGCTGCACAATGCACTCAGAAAATACAGTAAATACATGGGCAAAAAGGCGTTACACAGTAGGCTACTTAGGCCAAAACCACTTTTTAACTAGTGCTCCATATAGTTATAATAGTGACAAACAACTTTAGGGTTGCCAGGTTGTAAAAAAAAAAAATAGTTGTATTAAAATCCATTTAATGACAACTTGTTAGCAGGATATCCACTTTATCCTTCTCATTTAAAACAGCACCTGACACCATACATATATTCTCATACTCACTTAGACATACTGAACAACCAACATTTATCGTTTTCTTATGTGCAGGCATTCTGGGCTTATGGTAATGGTGTAGGGGTGGGTCAGTAAATGAGAGCCATGTATGTGTGTTTTATGTTGTGACTGTGTCCATTGTAAAGAAGCGTGTTGTGTGTTTTGTGTTGTTGAAAACGAGATGGTTCATCTCAAGGGGCTCCCTGTTAATAAACCTTCTGACAGCACACTTGATCAATACTTTAAACCAAGAGAGATGTGACTATCAATTGTTAGACTGTCAACATTTATATGTGCATTATTACAGTCACATGACTATTGTTATAAACAGTGTTGGGTAGGTTACCTTTGAAATGTAAGAGGTTACAGGTTACTATGAACCCTGTTAAACATGTAATATGTGATGTAGCCTAACTATCAATTATTTTGTCAATGTAATAACTTTGTACATTTGATTACTTTTTTGTGTAATGTTTTAAACTTGGCAATAAAGCCGTCCAGAAATAGGTTATGCCAAAAGAGGCATTCCTGCATGGTGACAAGATGCAATGCGTAATGTAACTGATTGTAATGACATTTGTTTTGTAATTTAAACACATGTAACTAGTTATGCCCCAACATTGGTTATTATTGGGTTATAACTGATGACTCATCAGTGATTCATAAAGCCATTAGTTACAGTTTATCAGCCTTTTTTTTATAAAGTGTGGCTTCTTTGAAAGCTGTACCTTTGAGGGCAGTGAAACATAGTGCTGCTGACTTTGTAAAAACTTGTGATAAATTGTAAGATTTGATCCAAACTGTGACCACAATTAATGAAATGACAAACTTTAAGCGCTCTTAGCTGATTATGTGGTGCATTAAGATTGTATTACATTACATAACTAATGGAATATAACTCGCACACATTGGACAAATGTGATGTAAAGTGCAAAATTTAGAGCCACTTACTTAATTTAGGATTGCACTATTTGATGCCCTGGGAAGGGTTGCAAGATAAAATGGAAATCCCAAACCAAATTTGGTCAAAGGAAGTGACGGAAACATTTCCGAGGCTGTCACTACTCAAACACTCCTGGATTTGAGAAAGGCCTGTTTTTATTACTAGGCTTCACTGCCACCCTGTGGTGAAAAGAGGTACTGCAGTACATCTGCATTTAGAGTTGGGCTGATGAAGAGGAAGGTGTTCATTAATCCTGACAGTTAAAAAACAGTGTACAATAAATGGTTTCAGCATTTTAATGCAAACATGAAAAGTCTTGTTTATAAAGGATGTGTGAACAAATTAAGAAACAAACATGACACATTGTTAAAAATGTATAAAAATTATTTAAATAGTAAAAACAGAAGCAAAACACAAATAGCAGTACATCACACTGGAAATAATGAGGGGAGCTTTAAATAAAAAATATCAAATTTGTACAAAAATGGGGGGAAAGCTCATGACAATGTGTCTTACAATAGATGAGCTCCAGGAACGTAATAAAATCATGTGACAAAAAAAACTGCCACTAACTATCAGTATGCATGTGCAGCCAACGGTAATTTGATAATCAGTGTGTGTTTAACAAGGCTGAACACTAAAACTTTAAAGTCAAACCCAAACTTTGCATAGAAAAAATACAAGAAAACACATCAATCTCTGCCGACAGAGATCTGCAGGATCGTATCACAGTGTCAGTGAGTTGACCTCTATGATCTGCTGCAGGATGCTGTCCACGTCGGTGGTCTCCATACTGATGCCTGCCAGGTCCAGTTGGGGCAGGAGGGCCGTGAGAAGCACCACCACGTTGTTCCGGATGCTGCGCAGATTCTCCTGTGATGATCTGATTGGAGAACAGCTTCATTATTAAAGCTATTAAACATAGTAGCTGTTCAGGTGAAACTCTACTTAGGAGAAATTCACATTTTATAACATAATATATGAATGAGGACATGACTGAAAGGTCCAGTGTGAAGGATTCAGGGGCATCTAGTGGCACAAGCCATTTATATCTACATATGGAGTCAGCCATGTTGTTTCTACTGTAGCCCAGAACAGACAAACAAAACACAGGCACTAAATAGGCACAATTTGCATTTTTGCATAATGTGGGGTTTGTATGAATTGCGACGGCTCTGCGTTGACATACAACCTACGCCATACCCTACACTGAACCCTACGATGTAGCCTGACGTGCACCTCCCCAGAAAGGTAACTCATTTTTGTAAGCTGAAACCATTTCCCTCAGTGGAAACAAAGCTTTTATTTACTTTAATTTCACATATAAGACATAACAAAACTGTGTAGAGACAATAAAGCCTCCACAAAAATAGCATTTTAAGTCTTGTGTGTGATTTATCCTGGCTTCATATGAGCAGAGGAAATCTCCGCTTGTCACTAGGCTAATTTATACAATGTAAAATGCCATCGGCTTGTGCTAATAACATTAGCATGTTGTATTTGTGGGGAAAATGTGTCCAGATAAAGACAGTTAAAGTGATTTGTCTGTAAATGCTGCGAGTTATAGTGAAGCAGATTTGTGTACTTGTGTTTGAAATGGTCTCTATTAAGCCATGTTTAATGTGTGTTTTGAGTGTGTTTAAAATCAACAAAACTTTACAGCACTTCACAGAAACCCTGCCACAGACTAGTGTTTTGAAGGTGTCACTGCAGAGTGCATAACTTGTATATATAGTGACAGTAAATTAAGTTACAGACACTAACATTTGATTCATTTTTACTGCTATTCATTAACAAAACCTTGTTTAAAAAACAAAAAAGCTATTAGTGAAACCATTTTTTTTCAGTGTCATGAACCACTAGAATCTGTTTACTGAAAAACAAAAATACCCAAAAGTTTAATTCACCAAATTGTTCAGTGCTTTACCAAAACAGTTACACACACTGGACTAAAACACAACTGAACATTTAGTTCGTCTCACCGACTAGTTCAGCCGAGAAGGGAAAATGTGATTGGATAAAAAAAAGCTCAATTGAACTAAGAAATAAATGGATCGTTTCAGGAAGTGATTCAGTTTGGTTCGTTGACTTGAAAGATTCGCTCATTTGACCTTAATGTTCGCGAACGACACCACACTAGCTATGTCTGAGGACCTAACTTTTCATCAGTCAACAAACTCAATATGTTCAGCCAGTGGTGCCTGTACACTGCATGTCTAGAATACACACCTGCTGTCTTCACAGGCCTCGCTGTCACTGGCAATCATCTTGCTCGCAGTCTCTGTCTTCTTCTTAGATATGTTCTGCTCAGGCTGCTGCTCCTTCTGCTCACACACAGGTCTCTGACCCAGGACCACCACCTCCTGACGTTCTGGAGCCTGGGTCGGGCTGCCTGATGAGCTGGAGCTCTGATGCAAAGATGGAAAGTAGGAGATTAGTCAGAGTTTGATGTATTGCCTTAGTTTAGGATAAAAGGGACAGTTTGGATCTTTTGATGTTCCACCAAATTCCACCTAAAAGTTTAGGTGTCTGCTGTAAATGTTTTCACCACTTCACCTATCTGCACACAGCCCTCTCAAACAGTGATGCCATGAACAGCTTAATTTCCCTTATCTACTTTCTCGCCAAAGCCACCAGACTTTACTGACAAAAACAGTAATTTTATTTGCTGGTTACAGGAGCTGCTGGTCTGCCGCTGCCTCGATCAGTGAGTTTGTTTTGTCTTATTGCGTGACTTTGCTGAATCCAACAGCTTCACGCACCAAAGTTACACAGTGACACACAAACAAACTAATGGAGGCAGCTCCTATGTTCAGTGATGTTGAGTCACTGTTTCTCTCAGTGCACTGTGGCTTTAAAGAGAGCAATATAATGGCTTCCGTTGGAAATCGCTATCTGACGGCAAGGTAAAGCTGTGAAAATAGTCTTAATATAGAATCCACTTTTTTTAGATTGCTGAACATATTTTGCTGCTGCCCACGTCTAGAGCAGTACTTTCTTAGCTTCTGTGATTTTGATTTATGATCAGAATGAGCCTAAAATAAGGGCGCAAGTTTCAACATTGTTGAGGGCACATATTGAGCAGTGAATTCTATATATTCTATAAATATCTTTCATTATGTAAAGGAAAACACTACATTCAGGTGACAGGTGACGATTCAAAATACAAAAACAGGCTATGATCGAATATAATGCGGTGATGTTTTCAGGCATTCTGTATGTTTACATACTTATTTTCCTGTAGGTCAACTTTCCTTCTTTAATGCTTTCTCCGCTGAGTCAACACACATGTAGGTGAGCTTTACTTATCGACCCTCCTGTGTGTCTCAAGTTTGATGACGTAACCTCTTTTAATGAGCATGTGTGACACCTATCCACATGAATTGATTTTAATTTATTCATAAACCCCTGGACTTTAACAGCCCGTATGTGTTTCAGGAAGATTTCTGATAATGTTGATAACTTTCTGTGCATTAAAAACATATTCCACCTATCTGTGCTCTCTGAAAAGTCCAGTGGCCACTGCAAGGGACACAGCCTACATGACCTAAAATATTGTGTATAAACTCTGCTGACCTCAGCCGTGTCCGTCTGGCAGCCGACCTCTCTTCCTGCTTTGGATACTGGCGGAGTCACCAGCGCTCCGTTTGACTTCTCAGCACTGCTATCGGGTGATGTCATCGTCCCTTGAGTTGTCTTTGTGATTTCCAGACCTAGAAGCTTCCGCAGCCTCTGGGCCTCTTTCTCTACCCAAGCCAGCTTCCTCATGTTAGCTTCCCGTTCAATCGTCTCTGGAGGCGGTGGTCTGCTCAGTGTCACCGTTGGTCGACTCAGAGGAGAAACCATCACAGTCTGGGTGGGGGGCGGTGGGTGGGTCCAGGTGAGGTTGGTGAGGGTTCGCTGTGATGTTTCACCTGGTTTCTCTCCTTGGCCGATACTGTCCTGGCCGGTCGTCTTACAGGACAGTTTTTCAAATATATTTGTTTGTTTCTCAGGGTTCGTCTCTTCTGCCATGTTTGCTGGGACAGACTTTTGCTCCTCCCGAACACATAGCTTCTTTTTCACGCAGTAAAATAATGATCCTGGTTTCCTTTTGAAGCTGCAAAGGACAAAAGCTGGTCAGTTTGTTTGTTTGTTTACAGTGTGAAATTAACTTATAGACACTTTAACATCCTTGAAAAGGGAACCCTTCACACTCTGACAAAATCCCAATTTCGCTAGACCACACTGTTAACATGGGTGCGTGCCCCCGAGCTAAACGCTTTTTTTACTGCGGTGAAAAGGTAGATTTTGAAAGGCTGAACATCACCAAATGTGAACTGCAGCAAAATGTTTTTTTAAATGAAAGCATGTTCTGAATTTAGTCTGTCACCTATTTAACTTCATGCTAAGTACGTAACATGCAACACCCAACCATGATTCTTATCCTAAATCTAACCCTCGTACCTTTACTTGTTTAAACCTAACCTACATAACCTTACTTTCTAAGCCTAACCTTTGTAACTTTATGCTAAGTGTGTAATGGTTAATGCCCAACCATGATTCTTATCCTAAAACTAACCTATTTAACTTGTCTATCCTAACCTACAGCACATAACTTTACTAACCTAACCTATGTAACTTTATGCTAAATACTTACAGTTAACGTCCAACCATAATTCTTATCCTAAAACTAACCCTCTTACCTTTACTTTTCCAAACTTAACCTACATAACTTTACTTTCCTGAACCTAACCTACGTGACTACGTGACGGTTAACACATTTCCATGATTTGTATCCTAAACTTAACCTTAGTAACTTTACATTAAGTTTGTAATGTGACGATGCCATTCGTAGGGCGTTAATTTGTTAGATATCATAAGAAATGCTGTATTTTCATAATGTAAGATATGAAATGTTTGAACTTGCACACAGTCAACATGCAACATAACCCACCAAAACATGTCTGCGTTGTCCTCCTCTCTTTCTGCTGACTCCATGTTTGTGTCTTTTTCCTGGAGCCTGTGATCCCTCGTCTCATTTTCCAGATGTGTGACTTGTGCTTGGTCTTTAATGGCCGTGCCTCTTCCAACAGGCCTCTGTTGTGTGTGTGTGTCGTCAGCTGTGACCGTACTTTGCACCGGTGCATCATCGTGCATGTGTGTGACCGTGTCTGCATCTGCCAGGTGATCTGTGTTTGTCTGATCTTGCTCCTGTGTGTTTAACTCTGTGTGGTGACAACCTGCTGTTCTTATGTGTTCAGGTGTGTGTGTGGACTGGAAGGTGGGCTGGCTCGGCTCTGATGAGCTGCGTGAGAGGATCTGATGTTTATCCGCTTGGTCCTTGAACTCACACACCTGCAACACAAAGAACCAAGCACACGTACAATACACACAATATATGCAGATGATATGTAGTAAAACAGCACACTGAAACCTTTAGACAGAATAGTTTCAAACGTTTCACTCACTTCCAATGATTTTTCTCGTTTTCTGCTTTTGGAATGCTCTCTGCAGGAAAAACAAACAGATTAATGAGTTTAGAGGGGCAGATACTCAAAATATGGTGAGGTTTGACTCCAAATTATACATTTTTATTCGCCTGGAAACCAGACAAATCAGTGACCTCATGTTTTATTGGCTCTGGCAGATGCGTCTGGTCCCCCTCTGAGTCACACAGATTTCTAGCTGACTAGCTCTGGCGAATCACAACCGTTTATCTAATATGGGGCGAGTTTAATATGATGATTATCTAATAGAATCCAGAGGGGATTTTGGTCTACGACGATTAATCGCACCCCTTAACTGAAAATGAACTAAGAGGCTCCAGACCTATGCTGCCTTCAAATGAAATCAGACATATTGTTGGCTGATGGGATGGCAGGACAGTAAAACGCAACATGCATGATGATATGTTGCAATGGTGATGTCGTGTTGTTTACAAAGAATGAAATAAAATATAATTGATAAAATGATTTTGTGTTTATTATGTCATGTATTTTTTTAGTAGCCTAGTGTACAGTGATTGTCCAGGTCACCCATCATGGAGGATGGCAAAAACTTAAGATATTTCAACTATGACCAGCAGTGCCATCTACCGTTACCATTGCCAGTATTTTTCACCGGCCTCAGCTAATTTTACTGCCCTGTTCTCACCCACTAAAACGATATCCTGTTTGCTGTCCACCGTCTCTCTGATTCCACGTGAAAACAGCATAACTTGCATTTGCAAATTGGACTAACAATGTCACTAGTTTAGGGCCACCCCCTAATAGCTGACCAAACGTTAGTCGACAAGAAAGGTCATTGGTCAGCAAGATTTCATTGGTCGCTTAGTCGTAGGAAAAAAAATAAAAATTTAAACAAATATGAAACTCTAGCTACATCTTGTCAAAATAAATCAAAACCTATATGACAGAACCATGTGGGAATTTAATTTGAAAGGACAGACACAAGAAGAGGTCACGCTCAGCAGTCAGACAGGAGTCACGTTACAAACCAATCACAGCCGACAGATATCTCTCCCTTCTTCTGTAAATATTCAGTCTGATAAACACGGAAAAGTTGATCATGTTAGTGCAGGGCTACCCAATTTTACTCAATTGACACACTTGATATCTTAGAGGGTGTTACAATCACAGCCAATCAGAAAATCGGGGCAGGTATTTCCGATTGGCTCTTTTGTCTCTGATCTGATTGCTGGTAGGATTATTGATTACTAGGGAAATAGGGTGGCACTGAAAATAAAAAAATAGGCACACCACAGCCATATATTTATAGATTATACAGATCTGGATACCAAGTTTTATGAGCTTTTTTATTATATTCTTAAACATTCATGAAACTGAAATCTTACACTGTTAGTTAGTCTTTACTTTATTAGTTTACACCCTAGCTATCTCGCTAATTTCTGCCAGATAAACAGTAGTTATCTAAGCTAATTAGCTAATTAGATGATTCCAGGCACAAATAAGCCGGTCATTTTATATCAGATGTTAAAAAAGTTTTGGGTTTTAAATGAACAAAGTGACTACAAAAAACCCCCCCATAAATATTCTTTTGCATATGTGTGTAACAAGTCACTATGTGTTTTTCACTGTCAGGGAGAATGCAGCAAAACTAGAGACAGAGTCACAAGAACCGGAAATAAGAGCATGAAACCGACATATGGAAACCACAAAATGGCACGTAAACCCACATACACACACACATACACACAGACGTACAGGAAGAGCAGCAGTGAGAAACGTCTGTCCATGTGTATATTCTCACACAGGCAAAGTTTGAGAGGTCTAAAGAAATGAAATGGGAATTTACTGTTTCTTGTGGTTTTTCTGGTAGCTGGGTGTTAACAGTTCCTCGCTGTCTTCTGCTTCCTCTGGTGAAGAGCAGCTTCTGAAAGACAAGCAGACCTGGCTGAGCAACTCAACTACTGCTGAAGTTCAGCTCAGGGCCTTCCTGTTACAGCCACACATGCACACACACATAGCCACTGGCCACCATGTTAATGCACATATAGATATCTTCAGTCCTACGTGACAGCCTATCGTGACATCTCACATATTAATCAGAGAGATAAGCACGTGATCACCTATTTATTTCGGAGCATTGTGAGCCTTGTTTCTCGGCAGTGAAGAGTTCACATGATACAAGACAAAAGGGACGGACTTGAATTAGGGATGTTGTGGCCGATGGTCGGCTTCTTAACCCATAAACCTCAGTGAGGCCCAGACATGTGACCACTTAAAGCTACAGTGGTAACGTTTACAAAAATAATGTTGTGTCATATTTACTGAAACTGTCACATTCCAACAGTAGAACATGAGAGAGACGAACAATCTGTGAAAAACATCATGGGGGCCGGGTCACAAACTTTCTAATTTTACGACTTAACAGTTCACCAATATTTAGACTGATATTTGATCAGTGCTGCCTCCTACTGAAACTCCATACAACACACTAGGAACACTACAAGGAGACAGAGGAACATGATTTGTCTACTGTGCTATTGTGTGAATATAGTACAGGCTTCAAACCCTGTGTTGGTGTGAATGCTTACAGAGTCATTAAGGTCACATGTGAGTCGTTGACCCACTCGGCCATTGTCTTTGTCAGTAGGGTTACACCTGGACTCATCTAACCATAATGACACACACGATGGTCTGGTGGGTCAAGCAAGTCCAGTTGCCTACAATATAGCTCTTAGGATCCCAGTTAGGAAGAACTGTAAGTGTTCTAGTATTGGTCAGAATCAAATGGCAACCTCTGGTGCTCGAAAATAAAGCCAGCGTGAAGTGCCAAAAACTGCAGTCCCTCGAATGACCACTTGAGGCTGGCTCCAGAAGCGAGTTAATCCCCATAGACCCCCATGTTAAAATGCTCAACTTTACAACAGAAATAAACAGGTTTACAGCCTGGCTAATTTCCCCCTTCATGACAACTGTACAGGGGGTGAATTTTTATTTAACTCACCCGTTTACTTTCATCAAAGCTTAAAGTTAAGAGTGTGGCCACTTTGAGTGACAGGCTGTCTGTGAGGCGTCACCACAGCCTATGAATCAGCTCCACCCTTTGTCCAAATATGGTCACTTCTGGCCCCAGAAATCGAGGACAGCGACGGCCAAAATGCTGAACTCAAGGCTTCAAAATACGAGTCCACAAACGAACGAGTGATATCAACTCAGTAGTGTTTTCCAATAGGACCTTCCTGCGTGGTATATGCCAGTGTCTCCGCTCCATGCTCTCAGGTCATAATGCAACCTCTCCAACATCTCAACTCTTAATCCAAGTCAAGAACAACAATAATCATGAATACACACCTGTAACGTGGATTAGGGTTCTGGCTGCAGTTCCAGTTTTCAGGAATCACACTATAATGATTTGCAGCGATTTTTCGCCACTTCAGGCATTCTTCACACTGTAACCACATGGGACCCCTGTAAATACAGACGTATGACAAGTGTCAGTATTATCATCATTTCTTTCATTATGTCTGTATATGTATGTCTGTTTATATTTGTAGCCCTAATCAAGTTCACCACGGGCAGCAGTGGAGGTTAGTGTGGAGGGTAAAGTGTGTATGAGGCAAAGGTGCTGCAGATGTTGCATCAAAAATCCAAGCTGGCCATAATGTCTTCATTCTATTTGCAATAGAAAAGTAGTTTCGCTGCAAGGGGAACTCTTGATTAAACAGGAACTTCACCCAACAGTTAATACAGCCTACAGCCGTACTCATTTAGGCATGTCACAAACACACATTCAGGTATTCCACACCCAGCTGAGTGGCTAACTGCAGGTAAGGATGGTCGCCACCACCTCAGCGAGTCTCCATTGCACTTCACAGTGTCTGTTCAAAAGCTACTTACAAAACAAAAATGTTTTCTGTTGAAGCCCTGTTTAGTTCCTGGTTTTGCACAGCATACAAATAATGCTCAGTTGGTTATAGCAGCTCCTGCCTCAGCAAGTTTACTCTTCTTCACTACTGTCAAGACAACAGCTCAAGAAGCAGCGTCTCACCTCTCTCTTGTCAAGCTTTGGAAAACAAAGTACCTACTGTCATTTTCAGTTTAATTGACAAGTTCCTCCATGAGAGGGCTATCAACTGACTTGCACCTTCTTGTTACCAACATTATTATTAGTCTATAGAACGTGGACAAGTTATTTTACTCAACCATGTGGTTTTAACGGTTTGCTGTACAGATTTAGAGCCAGACAGACCAGATGAACCACAATCCTCGTTCAGTAGCACACAGAACACACACTGAACATGAAGCTCACACTGAAAGGAACAGTTCACCCCAAAATAAAAAAACAAAAAATTTCCTCCCGCCTGCCATTTTTCAATCTAGATTGTTTTGGTGTGAGTGTTGGAGATATCGGCCATAGAAATGTCTGCCTGGCTTGTGGTCCTCAACACGCCAAAATATACTTTTGAAATACTCAACAGCAATGTCTCTTTGGAGAAATCTTGACCCAGTTACTCAAGATAATCCACAGACCTTATTGTGCACAGCTTCATGTGGGAACTATTTTGTTGCTACCGAGCTAAACTCACCGACCGCATCACTGCACAGAAGGAAGAGTGCATCTACTCGTGGACGAGAGGCTTGGGACAGCGCAAGATCTAAACATTAATGGTGTTCTCCTTGGCTGAGTCGTATCATTAGCTAGCTCAGTGGTGCTAGGTGAGCTAGCAGTAGATGCACGCTTCCCTCTTCGCGGCGATATGGTTGATGGGTCTACTTTGGCAAAAGAAAATAGCTCCTACATGGAGCTGCTAACAACGAGGTATGTGGATTATGTTGAGTGTAGAGAGTAGATATCTCGGCCGATATCTCCAGCACTCGGCAACTCACACCCAAACAATCCATCCATCCATTTTCGTCCACTTATCCAGGGGCCAACCTCTAGGTTGCTAAATAGCACTACAGGTAAGAGAGGAAGTATAAAAATCTGATTTTGCGGTGAAGTGTCCCTTTAAAAGTACATTTTCTTTCAAGCAAGGTGAAAAGGAGAACTTTCTTTTCACTTTTAGCAACACAACTGTCAGATAAAAACAGTCAACACTCACTCGTCAGCATCATGCTCGTCTTCATTTACTTCCTTCTCCAGAGCCTGAAACTCTCGCTCTCTGGCCCTCTTCTCCGTCACCTCTTTCCAGTAGTCGTTCAGTTTTAGGCCCAAAGCGCCCAGGGTGAGTCTTGGGAGAAGAAAAAGACATTCAATCTTTTTAACTGTAAACACAACATCACAACTCAGAGTGTGTTAGGCATTAAATTCTTGACAAACTAAAAGAAAAATGTGTGTGTGGTCAAAATGACTTTAAAGCTACTGTGTCTAATTTCGGCTTCCCTGCTATAGAACGCTTGGCGCCACATATGCAGAAAAAAATGAAAGAGGAAGAGTTGCATGAGTCACTGGTGCTACATGTCCTCATAAGTTTGTAAACACTACATGTAGCAGTGCCCTTATCTGCTGCAGCACCACAGCTCACATTAGCAGAAAGCCTCTTGTGTGTGTGTCTGGTTTTGTTTTTGCATGCGTGTGCTGTACCTGTACTCTTTGGTGTATTCAAAGTCTTGCTTGTTGTGAGCAGGTTTGAGAAAGTTACACTCGATGATGCCGATGACCCCGACTCCTGCCCTTTGACCTGAAGCCTGTGGAGAATTGGGAGGTGAAATTTGAGCAAAGGCAGACATCCTTCATACTGAATTTTGGAGCAGAGCATGGAGACATGCAGTGAATTAATTTTCCTGTACCTTCAGCTGGCAGCCCACTTTCTCAAAGGCTTTAATGAGCCGGTTCCTGTGGTACATCATGATGCCATAGTGGTCTCTGTTTTTTGGGTTTAGCCCAAAGGTCACCTTCACCTTCTCTTTCTGACAGACAGCAGTCAAGGTAACAGCACTGGAATATGACCAGGTAATACAAATATTGTGCAAGCTCAAGGTATCAGTGGTGAACAGACACAGTAGCTAAATTTATATTTTATGGTTGACACTGAGTACAAGAATATTAATACATAAAAACTATAAAATAAATGCAAATAAAATTCCAATTTTAAATGACAGGAAGTTGGTTTTGAGCTGCTTTCGGTGCTGAACAGCCCTGGTAGTCTCCCTACTGAATTGTGCAACATGGAACGTCTCTGCCGGGAAAAAGTAAAGTCGCAATTCAAATATTCTCCATGTGCCGTTCTTGAGAGGTGATGAGACAAACAAAAATCTGAAAGTGAAACAGTAACGCACTCTAAACTGATATAAAAACCACACGACTTTCATTTTCTCCTCTGGTGCATCTGTTGCCTTGTCAGATCCCAGCAAAAGCAACTCTTCTGATTTATCTCCAACTTCCCACTTCCTGTTTGCACCTAAATAAAGGTACACATACAGGTAATACCATGGCTTTATACCACACACACACCCACACCCACACACAGATAGTGTCAGGATACGCTGAACTGGGGTTTGTACACATCATGCTCAATCAGTTTCAGCCTCTTCGACACCAGTTTAGCCAGAATCTTCTTCCCCCGCAGTATAATCTGTGTCCTCGGCTTCAGATACAAGATACTGAGGTAGGCCTGAGACACACACAGAGAGACGATAAATATCAAACACCTGCTTTTGATTTATTCTTTGGTCTGACAATATCTGCTAACACACATTATTTTCTAAGTGAACTGCATCTAATTATGAGTTTTAAGATGGTAAGATTAGAGATGAAATTTACAAAAAACAATGTGAAAGGAAACTGGGGCAGGGTTACTACAAAACCACAGACATGTCTGCGATTGTGAAGGAGTACTCCTGTTAGTGCGTGAAACTGGCACACAAACACCCACACTCCGCCGTACACACTTCTGCATAGGATTTGTATTTGCTATGTACTGTAGAGGCTTACCACACATTAACCGCAACCACTACATCTCCTGTCCTGAATTTTACTCTTACGTCCATCTTAACTACTAACACTAAAATCACACAGACTAGTCCATACCCATTGAGTACAGCGATCGGTCGCTTTTTAGCCATTTTTAAGCATTTTTCTGTTGTTACAGCGCCATCCAGTTGCCAATTAGAGTTAAATTTCTCCAGTCACCTTGAGGCGTCCTGTTCTACATATCTACCAAGTTTAGTAAAAATGGCTAACTGATGTAATATTGCTTCATTTGCATCCTCCCATGACCCTCTACCACTGCGCCAAACATGGATTGACCAAGTCAGTGAGGAGAAAAACGTGGACAGACACACACACAGACAGAGTTTTCGTCATTATATAGTAAAGAAGATTGGCTTGAGTGAGCGCCTTCATCACCTCCCACCTGGACTACTGCAACAGTCTACTCTATGGCTCATCTTCAAAAACCCTCAATAAGCTCCAGCATATCCAGAACTCTGCTCCTCAGCTACTCACCCACTGTCGTACCCGTGACCATATCACCCCTGTTCTCCATATACTCCACTGGCTCCCATCCCCCAGAGAATCCACTTCAAAATCCTCCTCATAACATACAAAGCCCTCAATAACTAGGCCCCACCCTACCTGTCCGAGCTCCTCCATCATCAGTCTCCAACCCACACACTCCGCTCTGCCGATGCCAACCTCCTGTCCCACCCACAAATCCTGTGAGGACAGGGCCTTCTCCATCGCTGCTCCCACCCTCTGGAACTCACTCCCCCTCTCTCCATATTCAAAACATCACTCAAGACTCACCTATTCAACGCTGCTTACAATCAGTGAAAGTTTCTTCTCCTCATTTATTTTTCTTTTTGCGTCCCTGAATTTGTAAAGCGTCTTTGAGTGTCATGAAAAGCTCTATATAAGTATAATGTATTATCATTATCATTATTATTATTATTATTATTATCATTATTATAGAACTTGCCACAGCATAATATAATTGCATTCAACTTGAGGCGAATTTAACCCAACACTGTAAAGATTACATTTGAACTTAGCTGACTCCAATCCTCCAGACTGATGACGGAGGTTTTTGATCCCCATCTGCTGCTGTTTCTTATTTTATTTGTCTACTTTTCCTCTTCATGTCCTACTATTTTTTTTGAAGGACAGTAAACTAGCTCAGCGACATGACCAATCACAAGTATGACGCTGAATATATTAAACTGTGTGGACCTTGAACTAATGACTAAGGAGACATCTGGACCCTGTGGCTGGACCAGTTGGGAACCACTGATCTACAGGACTGAAAGGACATAACTAAACAAAAACCAGACCCAAAGATGTTTTGTTGCAAAAGCAAGTGGACATCCAAACCTCTCCTCTGTGTCTCTAGCGATCACACGTTTGCCCAGCTCACCCTGAGACTGTAGTGCATGTCTGGGATGTTATGTTCGGCTCTCAGGGATCCACTGTGCCTCAGACCCTTCCTCAGCTCCTCGATCTGAATCTCAGGCAAACGAAAGTCACTCACATCCGTCTGGAAGTCGATCTCTGGCTTGCCATCTTTGGCCCTTCAGGGTAACACGAAAGGGAGCAGTTGTTAAAGCAGGTAATGACACTTTTTATATCACTGCTCTCAGACAGAGCTGCAAAAATAAAATCAGGTTTTCCAGAGTTAAAGCTACACAAACTGGGTCCGAATGTGTCGAATGGGCCCCGGTGTCCAAACCAATATGAGTGCATTGCCTTCTGCTGGAGTTCAATCAGCACAATCTCATTCACTCTGGCCAGTCTTCATGAGAGCAATACCGAGTATGTGATAATGATCAACATAGTGGTGGCTCTCTTTGACTCCAACGTAAAGAGGAAGTGAAACAGTCTGAAAAACCCCTTTAACATGAACTGCCGCTCAAAACGGGCTTTCACACCTGTAGTGCGGTTCATCTGGTCCAAGGGAAGAAAAAAAAAAGACACGTTATTGCATTGTCGTTTTGGTTTGGTTCCTGTTCATACTGATGTTTTACAAACAGACCAAGAGGGGAAATCATGAAGTTACACAGACTGAGAGGCCACTTGCTGATTGGACAGTTGTGCAAACTGTGATCGTGCATCATCAGGACCCAGGAGAGAGGATCAAATCCTGACTGACAGAAGTTTATGCAGCTTTAATGTATCTGAGGTGTATATTTATGTTCTTTGAAGTCACAAAATGTTCAAAAAGAAATAACTGATTATTAGCATCAGCAGTAAAATTACACTACAAAGTGCAAATTGACTACCAGGAAGGAAACGTCTCGTAAAGTAATGATTCGGAGCTTATTCCTGTCACTGTCACACCTTTTTTAATAGACTTAATAAACTGACAAAGTACACAGCAGGGGAAGTACCTCCGCCGATATGTATACATGCTACCATTATTTACATAAATGGGCTGAATACAGGGCTTTATACAGATCAGATATAAGATTACTTCCCAAAACATTTCATGGTCAACATCTGGAGTTTTTAGTAGTTTAGCCTTTGAAATCTTGCTGGTTGGTTTGTTTGCTTTCACACCACAAACCAACCACGTGGAAGCAGACCAAAGTCCACCTTTTCAGGCGATCTCGGTTTGCCCTGATTGACAGGGGCAAATGGACCTGGGTTTGGTTTAACTGAACCAAACAGCTGAGGTGTGAAAGCACGCCCTCGGTCGAGAGAACTATGCCACGAAGAGAGCAACAAAGAAGAGGGACTTTAAATCTTTACACTCAAATTTCCTCTGCACTTCATACAGTGATGATGTTATGAGGCCTTGTGTCCGGACGTGTTCTTTTGCATGGATTTGTGTAAAAGCATGCTTAAACAAATACCACATGTGTGTGTGTTCATGTTTGCTTGCCTGTCTTTGTTTGAGTCTGTGTTTGCATATTCATCAATCTCACGCCAAGGGATAGTTTCAACATTTTGGAAAATATACTTATTGTCTGTGTTACCAAGAGATAGATGAGTAGATCAGTTTCACCTTCATGTCTGCATGGAGACATGATGCCACAGCCAGGAGACGGTTAGCTTCAAATAAAGACTGGAAGCAGGGGGAACCTCTAGTTTGGCTCTCTCCAAAGGTTACAAAGTCTGTCTACCAGCACCTTTAAAGCACACCTATATCGTGGATAGCAGAAGTGTGAAAATGACAATTTTGAAATAATGGTAATAACGTTAAAGGTGCATGGCACAGTTTTTGAAACTTAACTATTTTGGTCTGCTTTCAGTCTTCAAGCTAAGCTAACTGTCTCCTTGCTGTAGTTCATATTTAATGGACAGATACAAGACTGCTATTAGACTTATTATCCCTCCTAGAAAGCTAATAAGTGCATTTCACAGAATGTCGAAGTGAATTTTGAACATGCAGGTGAGAGAAATCTCTTAACACTTGCTCTCCACCTAAATTCAGCAGGAGCTAATGTGTGATTCTGACCTGCGGATGTTCCAGATTAATATCTTGGTGCCTTTCTTGGAGAGAATGGAGTCAAAGTGTGCAAGTATCTGCTCCTGGGAGGTGATGATGGAGTGTTGGAGGATGGCTGCCAGGCTGGCCTCCGAGTCCTCGGTCACCACCAGAGACTGTAACACTGAGTTAAGGTCAGACCATAAAGGAGCTTGCAAGGTGACAAACATATTCTCTATCAATCAGTGTAAAAAAAAAATTGTTTTATGGAGGATATTGGTTTGTTGGTTGAAGGGGACGATGGGGACAATGACGGCCTGGGCCTTGATGTTCTCCAGGTAGGTCTGAGACAGCATTCCCACGGTCTGGCAGCCGCCGTTCTTGGTGAAGATGAGCGCGTCGCGGCCCAGACGCATGGAGCCAGACTTGAAACCGTTCCCGTACACGCCGATGGCATGCTGACTGGCCTTACCCGAACCCTTTTCTGTAAAACCAAAGCTGGACGTAAAAGTGAAGGGGAGAGTGAGGACAGAAGGACGCACGTGTGTATGTACATTAGAGATAGAACAATAAACTGTTATCATTCATCGCTAATTATTAGAGGCAAGAAAAAATGTTTAAAAAAAAAAAGAGAAATTTTGCACAGAATTATTTAAAAAAGGGACAAATTCAGAACAGGATTACTGAATATTTTATACATAACTAAAAGGTTCTTTGTAGAGCAGCAGCAGTATTACTACAACAGCAAAGTCACTATGTAAACTTGATAGTCCCTCATTGGTAACAAACCTAACATGTCAATCAAATAGAGTAAAGTTTAGAAAGAATGACAAACACAGACATCTGTCAGTATGAGACATTCCTCCTGTCGTCTCTGCTCCTCCCTCTGCTGCTGAGGTGATTTCACTGCCTGCATACGTGGCAAACTAAGCGGAACAGTTAGACGCCCTACAGAAAGATCTTGTTGGTTTAAGCTTGTTTTGTCACTATTACCTGAGCTAACATGCTGTGCTTCTGTAAAACACGATGTTAGCTGCAGGGGAAGAGAGATTGCGGACAGAGCATTGATTGACTGAAATATCGCTCATTTACATGTTGACTTTAATTCAAGCCAATGAGATCATCAATGACTCCTCTCATGTTCTGCATTAAGAGTGCGAACTGCTGTCCTCTGGGAGGAGATTCGTTGCAGACTCAACAGATTTAAAACATCACTCATACCTATAAAGGTTGACACACAGGAGAGAGGAACACTATCAGTGTGTGTGACATCATGCGAGAAAAATGTGTCTGATGCAACACGCTTTTAAAATCTGTAATGTGTGTTTCATTCACATGTAAACTTCATGTGGATGTGCATACGTGTGTCTTACCTGAGCATCTTGTGCAGCTTGTTGGGCGTCATGCCGCTGCCATTATCAGTGAAGGTTAGACATAGGTGACCGGATTCATCTATTACATCTATCCAGATCTGTTTGGCCAGTACACCAGGATCTGACGCGTTGTCTACAATATGTAGGAGATAAATAAATTATTGACAGCGAAAGAGAGATGGTCAGAAAGATTGTAGGGTAGAGGCAGGGGAGATGTCATTCAAGCATAAATCTACCACCGCTTTACTAAAAAGAGTTTATCCATCATTTTTATCATGACCTCATTGCACAGGAAAACTGTGTCATACACGGCAACAATAAGATGGCTGTCAGCTCATACTGAATGAGGATGTTGGAGCTTAAAGTCAAATGCGTCTTATTCCGTAACGTGGGGAGTTGTTGTACTCGATTCTACCTCTGCAAATTGCGCATAAGTTTGTGCTGCTGGTTGTAAGACGTCATGAGCCGGCTTTTTTCAATAGATTGGCACTGTGTTTTATCATTTTCATCATGGTGAAATTTTGTGTGTGTGCAGGTTGCACAAATTCTGTTTTGTCAGGACACTGAATCCATGGTTTCCCTGACAGGAAAAAGAACGGAGCTAGCTTTCATGTGTGGGTGCGTTTTTTAAAAACATTTAAACGGATGAGTTATATCCTCCTGAGACCCAAAGTTTTGTGTGGCGTACATTTTTAATTTCTCCTAGCTATTTTGGATTAGTAGGACCTGATAAGAATGAAAAATGAAACATTGTCCCAATGTCCTCAAACTAAACGACAATAAAGTTCCAATGTCCTCAAACAAGACAATTATAAAGTTCCAATGTCCTCAAACAGGACAATAATAAAGTCAAATGTCCTCAAACAAGATGACAATTAAGTCCCAATGCCCTCAAACAAGACAATTATAAAGTTCCAATGTCCTCAAACAGGACAATAATAAAGTCAAATGTCCTCAAACAAGACAATAATAAAGTCAAATGTCCTCAAACAGGACAATAATAAAGTCAAATGTCCTCAAACAAGACAATAATAAAGTCAAATGTCCTCAAACAAGACAATTATAAAGTTCCAATGTCCTCAAACAGGACAATAATAAAGTCAAATGTCCTCAAACAAGATGACAATTAAGTCCCAATGCCCTCAAACAAGACAATTATAAAGTTCCAATGTCCTCAAACAGGACAATAATAAAGTCAAATGTCCTCAAACAAGACAATAATAAAGTCAAATGTCCTCAAACAGGACAATCATAAAGTCAAATGTCCTCAAACAAGACAATAATAAAGTCAAATGTCCTCAAACAAGACAATTATAAAGTTCCAATGTCCTCAAACAGGACAATAATAAAGTCAAATGTCCTCAAACAAGATGACAATTAAGTCCCAATGCCCTCAAACAAGACAATTATAAAGTTCCAATGTCCTCAAACAGGACAATAATAAAGTCAAATGTCCTCAAACAAGACAATAATAAAGTCAAATGTCCTCAAACAGGACAATAATAAAGTCAAATGTCCTCAAACAGGACAATCATAAAGTCAAATGTCCTCAAACAGGACAATAATAAAGTCAAATGTCCTCAAACAAGATGACAATTAAGTCCCAATGTCTTCAAACAAGACAATTATAAAGTTCCAATGTCCTCAAACAAGACAATAATAAAGTCAAATGTCCTCAAACAAGACAATTATAAAGTTCCAATATCCTCAAACAGGACAATAATAAAGTCAAATGTCCTCAAACAAGATGACAATTAAGTCCCAATGTCTTCAAACAAGACAATTATAAAGTTCCAATGCCCTCAAACAAGACAATACTAAAGTCAAATGTCCTCAAACAAGACAATTATAAAGTTCCAATGTCCTCAAACAAGACAATTATAAAGTTCCAATGTCCTCAAACAGGACAATAATAAAGTCAAATGTCCTCAAACAAGACAATAATAAAGTCAAATGTCCTCAAACAGGACAATAATAAAGTCAAATGTCCTCAAACAAGATGACAATTAAGTCCCAATGCCCTCAAACAAGACAATAATAAAGTCAAATGTCCTCAAACAAGATGACAATTAAGTCCCAATGCCCTCAAACAAGACAATTATAAAGTTCCAATGTCCTCAAACAGGACAATAATAAAGTCAAATGTCCTCAAACAAGACAATAATAAAGTCAAATGTCCTCAAACAAGACAATAATAAAGTCAAATGTCCTCAAACAAGATGACAATTAAGTCCCAATGTCCTCAAACAAGACAATTATAAAGTTCCAATGTCTTCAAACAAGACAATAATAAAGTCAAATGTCCTCAAACAAGACAATAATAAAGTCAAATGTCCTCAAACAAGAGGACAATTAAGTCCCAATGTCTTCAAACAAGACAATTATAAAGTTCCAATGTCCTCAAACAAGACAATAATAAAGTCAAATGTCCTCAAACAAGACAATTATAAAGTTCCAATGTCCTCAAACAGGACAATAATAAAGTCAAATGTCCTCAAACAAGATGACAATTAAGTCCCAATGCCCTCAAACAGGACAATAATAAAGTCAAATGTCCTCAAACAAGATGACAATTAAGTCCCAATGTCTTCAAACAAGACAATTATAAAGTTCCAATGTCCTCAAACAAGACGATAATAAAGTCAAATGTCCTCAAACAGGACAATAATAAAGTCAAATGTCCTCAAACAGGACAATCATAAAGTCAAATGTCCTCAAACAGGACAATCATAAAGTCAAATGTCCTCAAACAGGACAATCATAAAGTCAAATGTCCTCAAACAAGACAATAATAAAGTCAAATGTCCTCAAACAAGACAATAATAAAGTCAAATGTCCTCAAACAATACAATAATAAAGTCAAATGTCCTCAAACAAGATGACAATTAAGTCCCAATGTCTTCAAACAAGACAATTATAAAGTTCCAATGTCCTCAAACAGGACAATAATAAAGTCAAATGTCCTCAAACAATACAATAATAAAGTCAAATGTCCTCAAACAAGATGACAATTAAGTCCCAATGTCCTCAAACAAGACAATTAAGTCCCAATGTCTTCAAACAAGACAATTATAAAGTTCCAATGTCCTCAAACAGGACAATAATAAAGTCAAATGTCCTCAAACAAGATGACAATTAAGTCCCAATGTCTTCAAACAAGACAATCATAAAGTTCCAATGTCCTCAAACAGGACAATAATAAAGTCAAATGTCCTCAAACAAGACAATAATAAAGTCAAATGTCCTCAAACAGGACAATAATAAAGTCAAATGTCCTCAAACAGGACAATCATAAAGTCAAATGCCCTCAAACAAGACAATAATAAAGTCAAATGTCCTCAAACAAGATGACAATTAAGTCCCAATGTCCTCAAACAAGACAATAATAAAGTCAAATGTCCTCAAACAAGATGACAATTAAGTCCCAATGTCCTCAAACAAGACAATAATAAAGTCAAATGTCCTCAAACAAGATGACAATTAAGTCCCAATGTCCTCAAACAAGACAATTATAAAGTTCCAATGTCCTCAAACAGGACAATCATAAAGTCAAATGTCCTCAAACAAGACAATAATAAAGTCAAATGTCCTCAAACAGAACAATAATAAAGTCAAATGTCCTCAAACAAGATGACAATTAAGTCCCAATGTCCTCAAACAAGACAATAATAAAGTCAAATGTCCTCAAACAAGACAATAATAAAGTCAAATGTCCTCAAACAGAACAATAATAAAGTCAAATGTCCTCAAACAAGATGACAATTAAGTCCCAATGTCTTCAAACAAGACAATTATAAAGTTCCAATGTCCTCAAACAGGACAATAATAAAGTCAAATGTCCTCAAACAAGATGACAATTAAGTCCCAATGTCCTCAAACAAGACAATTATAAAGTTCCAATGTCCTCAAACAAGACAATTATAAAGTTCCAATGTCCTCAAACAAGACAATTATAAAGTTCCAATGTCTTCAAACAAGATAATAATAAAGTCAAATGTCCTCAAACAAGACAATTATAAAGTCAAATGTCCTCAAACAAGATGACAATTAAGTCCCAATGTCCTCAAACAAGACAATAATAGTTCCAATGTCCTGATTGATTGGTATGTGTATATAACAAAAATACATTAAAAAACATACATAAGCACAAAGCAAACATATAACCATAGACAAGCACATAGTAAGGCACATAAGCAAAAACAACTAGACATAAGCACTATTAATAAAACAATGACATTACCATATAGCCGCGTGAGTCTATTCTCATGCTTCCTACTTTAGATGCTAATACTCACATATTATAATCTAGTATTAGTTTACTTCTCTAATCTTAACCATGCATCTGTGGTTGTACTTTGCTGCTGTGGCCCTTTAATTTCCTTGCTTGGTATGTTTATCTCATCTTGTATCTTTATCAAAACCACTCTCATACAAGACTAATTTTGAACGATTTAAAGTTCTAATTTGAGTCTCTGCTCTGAGAACCACAGGAATTCACTTTACAAACACACCCTCTAATGCTAAGATATGAACCCAAAGTGAAATAAATGCACTTGACTCTTCACTCATTGTATCATGTGAGCAGAGAAAGCAGTGATGTCAGCGCCTCTGCATTTACACAGCACACTCACACTTCCTGTTAAAACTCAGCAGCCAACAGAAGGTCAGCACGTCTGAGCCAATCACAGAGCACACAGTGGAGGACTGACAGTGTTGACAGCAGAGACACAGACGCTTTGATCATGAGGGGGGACAGATCATCCAGTGATTCACGCTGTAGGCTACTGAAGTCCACAGTATGTGTCCCTTTAACATAGATATCAGAGATCAGAGATCAGAGATCAGAACATGTAAAAATACTATAAAACCTGACCTTAGTGCAGGTTATAAGACACTGAGGGATGTTGTGACCAATGCAGGCAGGAAGCAGACAACATAAATACAACAAGCTCTTTTGTAATAACTTAATAACATAATTATTGCCATGCCACTCCTGTATATTGTCAACATACAGGCGTGCCACAGTGATTAAAAAAAAAAGAGGAAAGAGGAAGTCCACTCGGTCCATCTTAGCACCAACACAAATATCTCTTCAACACACGCACTCAACTTTTGCCAGAGTGCATGACATTAGTGAAAGCTGCAATGGCAGTTGTGCAGAGCGCACCGGAGCTGCAGGTGCGCACGAGTACACGTTTAAGCGCAAAACTTGACACTGAGACCCACCTATGAGCTCTGCCACCGCGCTGAAGGGCCAGGTGTGACTTGTGGAGTTGCTGTTCAGGAAGGAAGGGCTCATCTTGACAAGAAAATAAAAACAAAACACAAGTGAGTGTTTCAGTTTCACACATGCTGCAGCACATATGAAAAATGTTAAATACATACGGAACTCAGGCGGATCCCATGCTCGCTTAACCTCGCCATTACTGCGTCCGTGTTTTTGCCTCCAGTGACGCCTGTTGTGTGTTTTCTGCGCGCATGCACATAAGCAGACACAAGCAGTGGGCGTAGCGTCCTGCCGGCTGTCAAAGGAAGTCAACTGAGTGAGAGAGCACAGAGGTATGCACGAAATAATTCACTCTTGACTGGTGCACAAACACTCAAAGGACAATTTGCGCATTTTTCCACCATGTTCTGTATCTAATGAGTTATCTGTGACACTACCTGTGGCCCATTAAGCTCTCACACACACTTTCACTTTTCCTGGTCCCATTAATAGGGGAGACCGGGCACATCCTGACACATTTTAGTTTGGGCTGAATGTTACAGGTGTTTTATTCTAACATGCACATCTCTGCTACAGACAAACCTTTTCCTAACAAGATATTTTTGACTGAGTTGTTGAAATGATGCACTGAGCATTTGATTTATATTAGAAAAACCTAAAATAAACTGAACATCAGTTTGAGGTGCAAACACTTTGAGGTGTAACACTGCGTTACATCTAGCCCTAAAATTACTACTACCTACTAAAATTTTTATCTAGCCTAGCTGACACTTGCTGGGAGTTGGTTACATAGTTCAAAATTGTGCTATGTTTTAGGCAGCAAGAGAGTTATTAAGATGATATATGGTTGGATTCAGTGGCTAAATCAAAAAACAAGTATGACAAAGAAATTTACTTATGTTGGTTTAAAACACTCTTTGTTACTGAACTCCGCTGAAACACGTCCAATCTCTGTGGAATTTTGCGGGTCACTGTTTGGTGATATTGTGGTCAACTGGCCAGAAGCATGAAAGGATCAACCCTGTGTAACCGCATAAAAAGTCCATGTTCCAGTTTACCCCATGGTAGGTTGTGCCTTGCGCTCCCTCTCTATTAATCTGGAAGCCATTTTTAATTTATAAAGACAACGCACATTCTGTAAATGTGCCAGTTTTAGCCAGCTGGCTAAATTTCATGTTAGTTCAAACAGACAAGCAAGCAACATGAAACTGAAGTCAGCAGTTAGCACCATCTGTTGTCACAAGGCTGCAAAACATCACAATATGACTTGTGCATCTCGTATGTCTTCCCGCCATTCCTAGAAGCTGTAGCTGCCAAGTTGACTTAACATTGCCTACTGTATGCTTTCAAAGCAAAGTCTCAACTGAGCTGCCACCAGAGGCTGATCCATCAGCACTGTCAGAAAGTTTCCACAGACTCAACATTGTAAAACTGCACAGACAGGATTTTCTAGACAATTAAATAGAAAGTGCAGCCAGGAGTTCTGTCCTGTTGATCATCAGCCGATCAGAATGTGTGAAATCCACAATGTCTGTGTGAAAGTGTGTCATTTAAAAAGACACACTTTGTAACGACGTATTTGTTTCAGAAGAGACAACTGAGCCGCTGGTCGCACCCGCCTCCGCATCAGAACAACTCATCAAACTCCAACAATACTTGTCGATCATATTTATTTTTAACAGTCAGCCTGAAGACACATATATGAAGGTGGACTGTGAATGCAAATAATATCCTACACAAAAAAACGAGAGCTTGTTCCACTGCTGCTAGTTTATATTCTTCTCAGTGCCCTGCAGCTTCTGCTTTCTGCAGCTAAATGTTGTGGCCTAGTTGTCTTGAGGTCCCCCGTCAGACGGGAAGCCATCTCCCACAATGGTTTAAACATATTTCCACATGCTTACATTACATTGTCGAATAGATTATGACACATTATAGCTTTCAATCATGTGTCATAAGCCAGTTCTTACAGTTTCCCTCTGGCCTTATCATCAGAAAGCGGCTTTTGTGTGTTTTAAGCACTGGCCTATTTTAATAACCTGTGTAACAGGGTAAGCTGTGACCATGATGGGATCATGGTAGATGGCAGAGGGGTTGACTCGAGTCACTAGGCCTGGACTCGAGTCAGATTCGAGTCACAAATTTGGACTTGACACAATCAAAAAACACTTGCAGCTCAACTTGGACTTTAACACGAATGACTTGTGACTTTACTTGGACTTGAGCCTTTCGACTTGAAAATACTTGACACCTCCGGCCAAACCTTATGTAATTTAAAAATTAATTTCGCTTGAATCCCTGAATGAGCTTTTATTAAAACTATAGACTCCCAGCTAGCTGACGCTTAATCCCCCAGATCCGCTTTGCTTTAATGAGTTAAACAGCATCCAATCAAGTTGCAGGAGAGGACCATGAGAAGCTAACGTTACGTTTCTGAGCGCCAGTTGGAAAAAAATGATACGAAAGATAATTTTGTTGACTAACAAAAACTAGGCAGAGGTCAACAACAACAAAAAGACACGTAAATACAGAATATAAAAGGTATTCATGAGTTTTGTAAATTTAATATATTATTTTTCTGTTGTTACATTTGATGAAGAGCGCATTATGACATGTTTAGGACATGACACAGTGCAAAGACTTGAGACTTAATTGTGGGTGGTAAAACACTGACTTGGTCCCACCTCTGCTAATGCTCAAACAAAGTGCCACACAAGTAGTAGCACAGCTAGAGCCTAAGCTAACGTTAGCCACTAAAAGCTACTGGTCACACGAGACCAAGGAAGACTGCGTGTAAATTAAAAGAAATTAAATGAAATTAAATAGTAGTGTGTTCTGTCGCTTTGAATTCATTTCATTCTTCATTTGTGAGAGAAAGACCATGTTACATCTTCCTTCAAAAATTACATAGCGTCGCTTTAACATGAAATTCAATCCACTAGGGCTGAGGACAAAGCCTTAAATGTTCTTTCCAGCTAACTGCATGTCAGAGATTCACACAGACAGGCTGACACGTCATGAACTCACAGTGCGTCTCTTATGTTTGACACTTTCATTAGATAAAACAGGATATGTCATGGTGAGCAGCTTGCCTGACCACAAAGAGATTCCACTACTGTACAAAGGCCTCCTATACACTGTGCTCAAACTCAATGACACGTGGTTTGGGGGTGTCTGAGTGTGTGATGGGGCCATGCAGCACCTGTGCTCATTGGAAGGACGAGTCGGACGAGTTTTGAACCGTTTGACTTTGCTCACAGACGATATAACTCCAGGAATATAAATGCAAACGAACAAAACCAGTTATGTCTTAAACAAGGATAATATGATACAGTAAAACCATTATTTCAGTACATTGTGTAAAATATCTCAGGCCTGTTTTTTTCTTTTCCGAGCCTTGCTGAAATATGCTGCAGATTCTGCACTCTCATCTCACTATAAAACAATTTAATCTATGTCTCTCCATATAAACATAGTGACAGAAATCTCATGTTTAAATTGGCAATAACAAATTTAATTTTAATTTTGTAGTAAAAACTATCTGGATTTAAAACTGATCACCAGTTGGGAGAAGGAATTAAAGTAAGTGATATCTCCAGACATGTGGGTGGACACGTGTAATAATACATGTAAGACTACAAGTTCATTAATTTGAGAGAATATTTAAATAGAAAATTAAATGGGTTTCTTTTTTTCACCTGTTATCCAATTCAAGTACTCTAGGGAGAGAACACCACGCTATTGGCGAAAATGTGGGGAGGTAGCAGCCAACCATACACACATATTCTGTTCCTGTCCAGTTTTCCATCAAAATTGGGAATAAGGGAAGCGATAGACTGCATTTTCAGTGCTCACTAAATGCACACAACAGCTACTCTCTCAACAAAATGATAAGTATCCGAGTAGCCGCACTGAAACTGATAAAAAATTGGTTGAACCCGGAGGTGCCACACCTGAGCAAATGGAAGGATATGGTTTACAAATCCATAAAATGTAGGTGATAAACCACAGCATTAGGAATCTAGCAAAAAGATGGAACAAAAGTAATAAGGTAACAGGGAGATGAGGGGAGAAGGAAGAAGAGAAGGGACGAAAGAAAAGACGGAAAAAAACCGAACATTTTTTCCATTTTCTTTAAGTCTTTTTTACATGGTGATTAATAATAATGATAATTTATATTACTGTCATAGCTATTTTATTATAATTTTGTTTGTTTTATTTGTGTTATTTATATGTTGGGATTGTGAGGTGGGAGAGATGTACAGAAGCTATTGTAAATATTGACACTTTATTTTTCTTTTGTTTCTATGAGAAGTAGCCCAACTACTATAAGAGACTAAAATTTGACAAATAAAGATTATGTAAAAATAACAAATGATTTTTCCCTTTGTCATTTCAATAACATTTTCAGTGACAGGCCATGGCTTTGACACAACTGTCTGTAACTTCCAGGTTTTACAAACACTGCATGTTTTTCTTGACAGGATTTTTTTCCCCACACAAAAACTGCATCAAAGACAAAAGCATACACAAGGACAGAAGCATCCCCCTTTTTTATGTTTTATTATCTTTTCCCAGTGCAATCACTCAGTCCCTTGAAGCATAAAACAGTCCCCACCGTTGGTCTCCGCTGTTGGATCGTTCCAGTTTTTCTCTCCATCCATTCACTATTGCAAAGTAATCCTCTTCAGAGAATTCCTGCAGGGGAAAAGAGGCAGGTATGATGAGCAGTCATACGGAGAATTAAGAGGAATTTATGTTCAGTTGGAGTTATTAAGTTGAAAGGTGGTGCATGCTAACCTGAATGAACTCATTCTTGATGGTCTCTGCTCTTTGCAGCTCTGTCTTTATCACCTGGATGAACTGAGCTGTCCGGTCTTCTGCCCGAACCTTGCAGAAACCTGCTTCCTCAAGGAACTACAGGGGAAGAGACAGAGGGGGTGAAGAGGAGTGGGAACAGCACCACCAGCTGATGGTTCATTAGCAACACATCCACAAAGCACACAGTCACAGCATTTGTGCATTTGGGCTGTCTGTGCAGAGGACTTTGACTTTTTAGGAGTTAACCAATATGTGAATCTGGTTTCACAACATCATCTCTTCTTCGGCCACGACAAAGCAGCAAAACTTTAACAGTCTTGATCCGTCTGGTATGAAGACACACATTGTAACCTTTAACAGCAGAGTTCTTAGTAACTTGAGATTTTGGCTTTGTTTCCTTGTGTACACAGGCCAAACATTCAAATACAAGTCATACCTGTAATACTGTGAATTTTAGCTCATACAAACATGTTGCCTTTTTTTAAATTTCTTTTAGGCCATTTTTATGCAATCATTAGAAAGCCGAGGGTACAGCAACAGGAAACAAGGAGAGAGAGAATGAAAAATGTGTGTTTATTTTACATAGACTGTAGAATAAAGATGGATGACATGACAACATCTTGATCACCCTCTGGCGGTTGGTACACACACCCCATACACCCCACCCCCTTCCATGTTGGCAGATGGGACATGAGCCAAACTAAACAATCAAAGTACACATCACATAAATTTTATGTTTGTGGCTGGTCAGATGTTGGGAACACCATCTGCACAGCGAAGACTCTGGCTCCAAATTACATCACTAGAACAAGATGGCAGTGGCTATTTAGGCTTCATTTTTTGCACAGTGGTAGGAAGCGGAAACACGTGGTCAACAGGCCTCTTTACACACACAGGGTTTCACCCAGGGGTGGTGCCTCTTGCCCTGCATCTCACACACACACAGTGTTCACTTGTCGGATAAGCTAGCAAAACTGTAACCTTAAAGTTGTTTATTAATCTAATCTTTGTCTAAACACCGAGATTAAACCTACAAGAGACTTTGCGCCTGACTATCTTCAAACAGAGACAAGTTTTAATTTTTTTTGTGATCACTGACTTACAAAGATGCACTTAGATTGTTACTCCTTGTACTGCTGGCATGGCTGCAACTGTAGCTGACTTTTTTAAAATTACTTTTACCTGACTATCAATGTCCACATACTGTAGGTGTGACACCACACTTTTATATAATGGATGGTACAGTGTGCGTACTGACACTGCAGTGCACTGAGCAAGAATCAGTGTTCCCATGTTTTGGTTCGTATTGGTAAAGAGGACCAAAGGGTTGAAGTTCCCACAGGACACTGTAGTGCTGTCACATACTATTACATAATAATTAGGCTCTGCTGTGTCTTTACCTTGCCATACTGTGATGGTGTATAGAGGACGTAGCCTCTCTGTTTGACGTAGGCCTCAAACACCGGTGTCCAGGGCTTCTCCCCGCAGCAGTAATCACTGATTAGCAACTTGCCCCCTGGCTTTAACCATGACTGGACACAAAGAAGAAAAATAACACAGTGAAGTTAGAGCAGATAAAGTCACATAAAGGCACTAGTTTCCCAAAGAAATATGTATAAGACATAAAAATGTTGCTTTCATGAGTTTTGTTAGATTTGCCACATTTCTACAGATGTCTGAAATCAACGAAATAATTTAATGCTGCTGTTTAAGTAAGAGAAGATGCTCACATGGAAGCGTTTGAAGAGCGCCACTTTGTCAGCTATGTGCAGGATTGTGTCTCTGCTGTAGATCACATCAAAGGAACCTTCTGGGAACGACCTCTTAGTGGCATCAGCCACCTCAAACTGGACCTGAAAAAACCCCCCATCAAAGTGGATATAAGTTTTTAGCTTTAATTTTTCATTATGAAGCAAATGTTGGTAAGCTTTATATTCACTATACAACTCTGTTAGACACCAGGTACGATCTCTCGTGAAAATGAAGGCCCAAAAGAAAGAGTGTCAGCTATTGTTTGATCGAAATGAGAAGACATTTATTTTCCCTGGTAGCTATCAGTGGCTATCCCAAATAGATCCAATACAAGTTCTTTGCAGTTACTATCTACCATAGAAGAAATGGCAGTCCGTTGAACAACCAAAGTCACTGTGGTAATTGTCAGGCTATGAGGAAAATGGAAAGCATGACTATTCAAAGTAATTATCTGTGGTATTTATCATAGGGGAACATTTAGACATACCGATGGCAGCTTCTCAGCGATCGCCCTATCCATGGCGATGTTCACCATGTTGTCTGACAGGTCCAGGCCAAGCACCTCCACTCCAAACGTCTGAAAAGTAACACAGTCATCACCATCACTACAGTTCTTCCAATCATTAGAAAACCCTCTAGCATCATTAGTATCACATTAACTATGGCAGATTCTTTGGCTCGTACCTTTGCCATGTAGAAATCTCCTCCACCGATGCCGCAGCCAACATCCAGAACCTTCTGTCCGGGCTTCAGGTTCAGCAGGTCCACAAACTCCTGTCAGCACAGAACAAGGTTCATTCCTTATATCCAAATTATACACCTACACATTTCTGTCTTTTAGCGTTCAGTATGTTCATTGTTGTGGTATTAGGGATGATTAGGATGAATATATTGAGAGTTAAATGCAATATTTACTTTATTTTATTCATGACATACACATCATATGAGTCATGTCTCACAGTGCTTAGTCATGGAAATATGTGTATAATGACACTGAATGAAACACAAGGGCCTGAAGTCTGTTTGACACAGGTTCACTCATGTGGAATTGAGAGCAGGTGCATGACAGAGAAGCAATGAAGATTCCTTAACAAAAAGATAACGGAAACCTTCAAAGAGGAACAGAGGAAGCAGGAGGGGAGAGGAGTATCCTCTGATAAAGCTGCTACAATAAAGGCTGGCTCTGTTGCTGCTGAAGGTCATTTAAAGCATTTGTTTGAAAGCAGGACTTATGAGTCTACAGCTACACTTTCAACCCTGTGAGGCTAAATGCCAACATACTAACAATGATTGATATAAGTCATTTATTGCTGAGCTTTTCACTTCACTTGCTTTGTTTTTTCCTTCCAGAACACATTTATTGATTCCTCCCAGCTAATGTCTTGGTGTTTGCCAGACTGTATTCCTACCTTGGTGGTGCTGGGCCCGCCTGTGCTGACGTAACCAGCCCCGAACATCTTCTCGTAGCGCAGGATGCCGCGGTTGGTGTACTGCTGGTTGTCCAGGAACTGCTGGAAGCTGGTGAAGTTGCTCTGAGTGCTCGAGGAGTGGAGGACCTTCTCTAGAAGCCAGCAGATCTGGTTCGGGTTGTTTTTCATCTGAAAAAAGGACGAGGACAGAAAGGATGGAGACGGGGCAGGGAGAGGAGGGGAGAAAAGAGAGGATTAACTCTGCATCCTCACTCCTACATCACACACTGCTATGTCTTTTTAGTTTATACTTAAAGTTTCCCTGCAAGACTTAAATGACTACCTCAACGTAGGCCTTAACTTTCTTTTTCAACACAGTGTCGTAACCAAAGTTTTGGCCCTCCTGTGGCCCCTCCGCTTGTACTGATGACACCAGCTGGCTGTATTGTGCCTCAGTGCGGTAGCAGGTGGGGTTGAAATCCCTCTTGGAGTCACCTTGGTAGAAATATACGAGTTAAAATGAATCATTCTTCTTATCATTTGTGTTAAGAGAAAGATTTTGGCTGCCGTGGCTGACAATGTATAATCAACTAAGAGAGACAGTGCAGATGTTTCTATTTTAATATAGCCAGATTCAATTTTTATCAATGTTTCAATCATGATTATTGATGTGGATGTTTTATTGTTAGCTCAGTACCTGACCGGTGGTTACAGGACTCTCTGAAGAAAAGAAAGCCACCGGGCCGCAGCCAGCTCAGAGTCTTCTTCAGAAAACACTTCAGCTCCTCATCGGTCAGGTACATCAGCAGCCAGTTGGAGAAGACGAAGTCAATACTGAGGGAAACAACGAATGGATACCTTAAAATATCATAAAATGCCAAACTTCACATGTCATTTGTCGAGGAATTTCCTTAAGAGTCACAAATGTCAATGTCAGTGCTGCCATCCCTGCAGCAATACTCTACTAAAACCTGAAGATATAAAGTGTCTCAACAAATATCTTAACACACCTGTTTTCAGGGATTTCCAGCTTTGTGACGTCAGCTTGAATGAAAGTAACGTTGCTATGGTGACCGTTTTCTTGCTTGTTCTTCTTAACAAAGCTCTCCATGAAGTCCACAGCCGTCACATGGCCGGCCTTCGTCACCAGGTGGCTGGTGAAGCGGCTGTAGAGACACGACAGTATAAATCTTCACAAGAAGCCAAATGTTAGGATACACAGGAGGACAATCCAGGCACTCCCAAAATATAAAAACAAGGAAGAAGGTATTAAAAAGCCTTTAATGAAGTGGCTAACTCTTAAAAGAGCCAACATGTTTCGACCACTGCAGCTCTTCGTAAGGGCTTTAAAACAAACAACAAATGTATGGCCCCAGCTATGAAGTAGCAGGAACCAATCAGAGGCCATCACATGACCCAGATAATGACATGACAGGTGAAACAAATACAAAATAACGAAAAAATAACAAGTTAATATAAACCACGGAGTAACATGAGATGAGTTACCCAGAAAACTGAATTTAAGACATTTTAAAACTATGGAAACCCTTTTCATAGATGACATATTTCCTACCTTTTAACAACTGCGAAATAAATGTAATTTAACACAATCTCATTTCTTCAGATACCTCCAAAATGGTAGTTAGATTAAAAGTAATACATCTTCTTTTCCCAGCTCGCCTGGAGAAACACCCATAGAGTCTCTGTTTTCATTTTTTTTTGTTTTCACTTGGAGGTGGCTGCGATTGTGGAGCAGTGGGGAAGAGCCCTTGAGGGGGGCCACACGGCCTCAATCTGTGTCCGGCATGGCCTTATTCAATTTAAGATGTGGCATCGCCTTAAATTCTTGAAACTCAAACTCTCTAAAATGCTCCCAGATGTTGATTCTACTTGTGACAGGCGCACACGGTCTCCTGCATCCTTAGCACCATCACTCTGGCTGTGTCCTAATTTGAACTCCAAAACACTTTCGGATATTCTTAAAATGAAAACGCACCCAGATCCTTTGACAGCTAGCACAGCAGTAGAAGAAAATAAGAATCTTTCAGGATCCAAACTAAAAAAAAAAAAAGTCACTTAATTCAAGAAGAACCCTCATCCACCGAGCTGGACTCGGTGGTTGAGGGAAATGATGCAACATCTCAAGCTTGAAAAACTAAGATTCACATTAAATGGCTCTTCTTTTAAGTTAACTAGAATCTGGAATCTATCTCTGGAATATATAAAAGCTAAAAAAAACACCTTGTTGATAACTCCATGTCAAGTAAGTCACATTTACTTATGTATTTATACATCTTGTTGTAGCCGATCATAATAAGACAGGCCTTGATTATTATCTTCTGCAACTGCCTGCTCCTTTAAAGGTTCTGTATGTATGTAGGTATCTATGTGTGTTTGTCTGTGCATATGTATACATGGGTATGTGCTTTTGTATTCAACTGTATTTTCTTTTGTAATGCAGTTAGAAATAACAGTTCAGAAACAATAAGAATATGTTTAAAACAAAGTCTTGCCCACACATATCCACCACCACAGACAGCCTAATGCAGCTATACGCTCACCCGATGCCAGCTCCCAGCTCCAGCACTCTGGCTCCATCCAGGCAGGGCAGGATGGACATGATCTCGGGCAGCTCGTGTTGGGTCAGCTCCTTGGCACGAGAGTCCAGCATCATCTCCTCCACTGTGGCGGCCTTGGAGTGCTCCTTCCAAAACTCTGTCATGTTGGTGCGGGCTGTGAAGCACAAAGTGTGTCCAGATTAGATCGGCACAAGAACTGTGAGACACAAATAAACAAACTATAACAATATTTGTCATTACAGAAGGATGATGACCAAGAAGATGATTCCTCTTACTTTATGAAATCTCTTTTCTTTCAGCAGGAATATTCCCACTGAGGGTTAAAATCTCTTTTGCAAGGGAGCCCTGGCCAAGACAGCCATGTAAAAGTTTCACATAAGAACAAACAGACTAAAAACACAACAGCATAAAAACTTCACAATCAAAAACAGCCAGTTGTGTATAACTCTTATACCGCTTGTTCGAACAAAAAGGGAACACAACAGCTAGAATATGTGGCAAAGTTCAAGTACCCCTGCCTGTCAATCATCTATCACACTGTCCAAAAAACAAAAACAAACATTCAATATGCTCATCTCATCACTTATATCTGACATAAAATGTGCAACCAAACAGTTTTTTAAAGATGAAACAGAGTCAGCTTATTTTACATATTCACACATATATATTAATTAAATTACATTTACAGAGATGTGTGTTAATACATAACTTTTGAGCTAAAATTCTTCAAAGACAGATTAACCATTAGTCAAAACTGATTTCAACATTCACTGACGTGACACAACCGCAGTTAAAATGCTGAGTAGATTTCCCCAGTATTCCGATTGCTCTATATCTCAGATGTTTTGCAGCTTTTGGAGGAGGCTGGAGGCTGTGCAGTATTTACATTCATGACACAACAGGTTTTACTTGCTTTGTCAAAAAGATGCTATGCATAATGAGCTGTGGTAAACAAAACACTGATCTTGAACTAAAGGAGACATAGTGATACCACAGTGTAGAAAGTTTACAGGGAGAAGTTTTGCACTCAAAATTGTACTTAAGTTAAGCGCAAAAGTAGTAGCATCAAAATTAACTTGAAGTACTACAAGTAAAAGTACTAATATTGCATATTATTATCATTATTATTATTGCATCTGGTCAAGGTGAAGGTCATTTTAATTACTTCATATACTGCTTGGCAGTTTCTGAATTTCTCCCCTGATGATCAATAAAATTTCATCTTGCACTACAAATTACATCATAGTCTATTTGTTGATTATATTTTATATTATTAATATGAAAAGTAACAAAAGCTGTCAGACAAATGTAGCAGAGTAAAAAGTGTCATATTCCCCTCTGAGATGTGGAGCAGAAGAATGAAGTAGCAGAAAATATAAATACTCAAGTACAAGTGCCTCAGATTTGTACCTAGGTACAGTACCTGAGTAAACATACTTAGTTACTTTTCACCACTGATCACATGTTAACTGTAAATATAGCATCTACAACAACAACACAAGCCCAAAATGTAATTTATCAACTTTAAAGAAAGCCTTTGGTTGGTAATATCTACCAGTAGATAACCTCCAGGACATGATGCAATTATGTACTGGCAGTTAATAAAAATTGTGGTCACTATAGCCTGATATTAAAAGCAGCAACAACAAAAAATTATAGCATTATTTAACTCAAGGACAAACTTAAAAACACAACTTTTTTTCTCTTCTTAACTTTCTCTGCTCTTCTATTGATCTACACTCACAGACACCCCATAAATCTTTTGCTTAGCTACCAGCAGCACCGCATATTGTGGTCACTAACCTCCAATCCTCCAGTAAAAAGATGGTAACTGAGGTAAATATGTCTTCATAGTCCGCTGCCTGCTTACACACTGAACACTAGAATAACTGCAGGTTAACATGCTGCAGTGATCAATTGACAGCTGAAAAATCAGTCAAACTACTGACACATTCCTGCCCAGTGTTCACAGTGGGATTACTTCCACCAGCTGAGTGAACAATGTGCACAAAACAACGTGTGGCTGCTCCAACAAAGTCCAAACATCAGTGGCATCAGGCTTAAAGACACGAGTCTTCACACTAGTAAAACAATCCACATCTACTCTGCTCATACCTTTTTCCATGGTGGTCTTTGGTTGATTTTAACTTATTGCAAAATGACTCAACAATTTCAGTGTAGTCTGGAAATTAAAGCTTAATTATATGAGGGTTACTATGAGTAACACCTCTTTGACAGAGTGCAGGTTTCAGTGCCTGTGTGCTCTTTAAATAACGGGACGCGTGGAGGAGATGGTCGCCAGGTGGAAAACTGACCATTAGGATGTGCCTAACATGAGATGAGGGAGGGGAGGGGAGTGCTCCTGAATAATGAAATAGGAACAAGGGTCTGCGCACTATCAGAGGCACATTTATGGACGTGGTTCCCCTGACAGCGTGCACGCATCATAAACCCCAGTTAAAGCCCTGAGAGTGTTGTCAGCCACCACATTAATCAGTATGTCAGTGATGCAAACTCACGATGGTTGGTTTACGTTGAATGGTGAAGTAGTGTGTGTCCCAGCGACAGACTCCCCTCACCGGCTCACCGTGCCTCAGTTGTGCTGACAAGCAGGAAATGTCCCATGGTATTCACTGATTGCGCAACATCGCCTCATGGTGCAGCTGGAAACCTGAGTGCTGTTAAGGTGGAGAGTGGTAAATACTGAGCAGCCCTGACAATACACGTTCAACTATATAACCTATCATGTTACAGTGACATTTTTAAAATAGACCTAAACAGAATAATGCAACACAATTGACTTATTTATCTCATTTATGTATATATCTAAGTTTGTTATAATGATCCTTGTCATGTATTATGATTAGGACTCAAAATAAGGACATGGTGTTTATTATCTCTGTGAGAGGTGGTGCTGGCTTTATTTCCAGACTTTACTAATTTACACAATCCATATATGCAGGTTGTGACTGGAGAAGAAAAAGTGTGTGTGTGCCAGCCACCACAATGTCTCCATGTATTACACATATAACGATATCTCTCACATTTGATTTCTACAATTTGGCTTTAAAGGAATAGTTCACCCTAAAACAAAATTCAGTCATTATGGACTCACCCTTAGCTGATGAGTAATCCGGTGTAGTTTTTTCTTCCTCAAAGTGCACCTGGAGACCCCCGGGGAGCCAGTCCTGCAGCGAAAATCCTTACAATGGGCGTCAATTGTGACCGACACGAAAAGGTCCATAAAACTACACAAAAACTTTGTAATATTCCTCCATACTGCTCGTCCGCAACAATCCAAGTGTCCCGAAGTGGGAACATCCAGAGTTTACTCGCAACGACGTCATTTAGTATATTTTAATACCATAAACAATGGCTATGCTCTGTTTATTACTCATCAGCATGAGGATGAGTCCATAATGACTGAATATTGTTTTAGGGTTAACTATTCCTTTAATTCACCACCTCACCATCTGAGTTGCCAATTTCCCTCGTCTCCAAAATGTCTCCTTACAGATGCGCACATGCTCCCTTCATGAATCCTAATTTATACTTAGAAAGTGGGTACACAATGGTTACAAATGAGACCCCTGGTCTGTTTGTTTCAGAGAGGAGGAGACCTCTGCGGATAATTCTGCACCCGGTAAAAACCTCCTGAACAATGACAGCTTAGGGAATCCTGAGCGGGAGTTCATGCTTGGCACATGAGAGAAGTTTCAGTTGGTTGCAATGTGCAGTTGTCACCACTAGGTGCCACTAAATCCCACACACTGTTCCTTTAAGTCTGCAGTATAAGTTATTAAAAAAGTTAATAAAACTTCTAAAGTTACAGAGGCAAATAAAGTCATTAAAACAGAGTCATGAGCTTTTCTAATAAGCCATCAGGAAAATTAGAAAGTCAATTATAGATGTTAAGAAGTCGTCATTCATAAAGACGTTTTACAAAATTTCATCAAGTCGAGATTACTACTGAAAAGTATACTATGCAGGACTGTAAATTACTGCGGGTGTGAAAGTTAAATCAACCCCAGATTCACTCTCGTTTGGCATTTGGCCTCAGTATATTTGTGTTTATTTGGCCTTGTGTGTCTTGGATGCTTGCTGTTTACAGTCTGGCACCTGGTCTACCTTAAGTCCCAAAATCACCTGAGGCTGTGGGACGACACGCCCATAAACATCCCCAACACAGAAAATAAGAAGACAATAATACAGACATACGGTTCAGTCTCTGCCAACAAAAAAGAAAAACACCACCACAAGGGGTGTAATACTCAAATTCCTACTGAACCGTTCAGTGCGAGGCTGTCGGTTCAGCGTGCATTACGAACGGAATGATACCGTGAACTAACCTATTACATCTGGAAACTAAAATATACAGCTTTAACGGTGTTTGCTAAAATATTCTCATTGTCACCGCCTCAACAAGGCAGCCGCAAACATGTTGTCTGTCCCTCCCAACCCCAAACCAAAACATCCTACTGCAGTCAAACACACTGGGAGGCAGCTACCTGAGCTAGCTTACTGCAACATGGTTAGCATGCTGGGTCAGAGTTTCCCTGATGATGTCACACTGTGAACAACCAATCACTGTTAAAGTCAACAGGAGCAGAGCTAGTTAGTTAGCTCTAAGCAGTCTGTGACCACAACTGACGGATTTCGCACTGAGTTACTGTTAATGTTGCGAACCGTTACACCCCTAACAACTGCACACTTCCAGTGGGATGTAAGTGATGACTGAGAGGGATTAATTCTGTACCAGTCTAAACATTATTTTTTTTTTTTTTAGGAAAATCCTGCATCATAAGGGGCTGTGAGAAATTCCGAATGTACCGGCGGCTATCAACCAATGACGCTAACTCCATATACAGTGCTAAACAACAGCAGTAGTGCCGACAGCTAGCAGTGTTCTCATATCAGTAGTAACTGGCGTGTGAGCACACAGCAGAGTGAGGTCGATGAGCTAGCCAGTGGAATACACCAGACCAACTCAGCACTACAAACCACCAAAGTTCAGATTACAACACACACAGAGGTAGTGTGACTTCATTCTCTGCTCAGGACGCCATTACTCCACCGTATCTTTACATGGCAAATAGTGGTTTGCTGCTATATTAATGCTCTGAATGTCGTACACAGCACCTCTAATAAACGGATTTTGGTCGAGATGCCCTACAGCAAAAAAACAGATAAATAAATAAGATAGAAAATCCAACACTTAAGTTGTAAAGTTGATCCCAATGACGGCTTATAACTTAATTTCTAATACTCTATTATTACCATTAGTAAGAGAATTATTTGTCAGTGTGACTTATTAGAAAACGGTACTGGTAAAAATTGTTTGTGCAGCAGGAGTACTGAGATGAGTTTCAGTAGTTTGATGGAGGGATCCCTGTAGGTGAATTGTTGATGCACAGGTAGTGGAGAGATCTCACATCCCTGAAGGTTGTCAGTGCCTTCACCACAGCTTCACCTGCTGGAGTCGGTGAGCTGTGGGCACCTTGGGTTTATCATTCCTGCAGCACAACGCATCCAGGTTGTCAGGCAGCTCTCTGCAGTGTGAGTAGGTGGTTTCCTGTAGCTGACACTGAAGCACACTGACAATGCAACTATGAGCAGCACTATAAAACATCACCAGTGAGTCTTTATCCTGACTTCCGCAGGCCTCTTACTTGACCTGGTGACGCTGCCCGAGTTTGACTTTGATGCGTCACTGTTGTATTTCTGCCAAGTTTTGCTGGGAACAGATAAAAATGGACCAAACAAGTGCAGAGACTGCCTGCAGAGGAGTGTCTTGGTGTGCTTCCAAACAAACTTTGGGGTGGTTCGATTTTGGAAAGCCAACCACAAGATTTTGTGGGAGTAGATAGGATGTAAGAATGTTATCTTTCTCTTCTTTAGCACAGACCCTATGACCCAAATACAGGCGTAAAAGTGACCTATGATACCCTGAGGAGATTTTGACCTCCTACAGTGCTATGGAGAAATATTTTCAAGAGCTGTGAAAGAATGCTTCTGTATAATCTAATCCTCTCTTGACAAGCTGTGGTAATGACATGGAACAGATCATTTTGTATTGAGCTATTTTACCAAAATTAAAGGGACAGTTTGGATCTTTTGAAGTGGGGTTGTATGAGGTACATATCCACAGTCCTAGTTCAAGCAATATTTAGAATATTTTCAGCACATTGCCTTGCTGTCAGCCCTTTCTGACAGGGAGCTGAAGCCATGACCGATGCTGTCTTTAAAGCCACCAGACTCCTTTGACAAAACCAGTAATTTTAACCCTGCAAAATAAGTGACATTCTGATCTACAACTGCCCTGACTGGTTAGCTTGTTTGTGTTCTAGTGTGACTGTGATGAATCTGAACTAACCCTTATAATAACACAAACAAACTTATAATTGAGGCAGTGGTAGACCAGCAGCTCCTGTGTTCTGTGAGGTAAAATTGCTGTTTTTGTTAATGGAGTCTGGCTTTAAAAAGTGCATGAACACAATTCAGTTTTAGTTCAGTTCTCCTGTCAGAAAGGGCTGTCTGACAGCAAGGTAAGAAGGTAAAAAAATATTCTAAATATAGCGTACTTTTAAAGTGTTTTTTTTTCTTCTTTTTCATGTGGCTAAATATGTTTCATTTTGCTTATCTTCCAAGGTGGTACTCCTGCCTGCTTCTCCAAACTGAGGGCATTCTGACCACCTTCTACTGTAGGTAATACTCTGACTACGGATGAGTCCCTCATACAGCCGCACTTCAAAAAATCTGAACTTTCCCTTTAATTTCAATATCATATCCAAACTTCACATTCATTCTGATTAAGGCATTTTAATTTCAGCTCAAATGAGTTAAAGGAAATGACCACTTTAGAATGAAAATACAGAGAGTACGAGAAGTCCAGTGTAGTTTTTTTAATCCACAAAAGTCGTTCCAGACTCGAGAACGTTCAGAGACGTTCTTGTTTTTGAGTCTTGCGCGAGCTGCCATGTAAACACAGCACGCCTGCAGGCTAACTGAGCACGGTGAGGGGGGAGCTTTTGGTACTAAAGCAGTATTTAGTCTATGTGTCTTTTTTTGCGTAAGTGCATGTGTGTGATTCATTGTTTGTGTTTGACTTTTTGCCCAATTCCAACATAAGCACATCCAAAGTTCACGGTAACAAGACTGCACGGGGTGAGGTCAGCAGGTAGGAGGGGTTTTCTGAGGACTTTAGGAACAGACAGTAGCTCGGAAAGTCCCCACTCATGCTCATAGATAATCAATAAGTACTAAGTGTTCGTAGTATGTAGTAAGTATGTTAATGTGAATACAGATACATATATCTGATCAAAGGTTGGTGCCACTAAGTCATGGAGGTACAACTTGCAGTAGATCATACATGTAACTAAAACTGAATCAATTCTGATTGTGTTTTGTGTTAGTTTATGTAAGTTTAGTGATCATGTGAATTTATACTCACTGTACATTTGACTTTGCTTGTGGTGAGTATTTCCTCAGCTGTGTTATCCCTGTATGGAACTAAACCAGAGCCCAGTGTGTAATTTAGGATAATATACCGGGAGATAATATACTGAGAGAGTTGTTACATGACCTTGAAAACAACAAAACAATCTCACCACACAGTCCATTCAGCCACTGCTTTGGAGCTTTTAATCCATCATCCATCTGCTGAGGAAGACTACGTAATTTGATCAAAAGCTCCGAAGCTGCTACTAAATGGGCTTTTGAATGTGATGGTCTTGAACCTATCGCTTACACAGAAGCTTATAAAATTGAGAAAAAAGAAATTTCCTAAAATAAAGCAGGATTGAGACCTAAAGCGGCACATTTGTATATAAAAATAAAATGAAATACCAATTTGGGGGAATTTTTTGAATGATCTTGGATTGCCTGGGGGCCTGAAGGTGTGATTTATGTTTAGTCTTGCCCTGCCTATTTTTTTTTTTTGTACTTATTTATTATTTAAATCATTAGAACTATTCATTTTAATGTGCTTATTTATTCAAATTTAGTTTTGTTATTTTGGTGTACTGGGACTGGTGCTGTACCCCCTCTTGTACGTATCTTTATTACCGTGTTTGTATTGTATTTCTTTATTTTTGTTTGTCAAGACTGAATGTTGCATTTGATGTGTAGAACTGCCATGTGCCAACCTAAACAAAATCAATAAGAAACTAAATTATTAAAATAAATTAATAAATGAAATAAATATCCTCGTTCATTCAGTAACACAAGTTGTAAGATCTGAAATATTTTTTGTCCAAAGACTCAGTCAGTTTAATGAGCCTTAGGGGCCATACAGGCAGTCAGGTGTCAGGTGGTATACAGCTTTGTGGTACAGTATAAGTAACGGTCCACATATCTGTAGGAGGATGGACCTTTAAAAGGTTATCAGGGGCCGATTGTTTGTTTCCAGGTTATCAAGAGTCAGGTTCTCCCACCGCAGTGAAGAGCCTGTTAATCATTACCATAGTGATAATACTGTTGTTGTGAAATACTTACACATAAACTTGGATATGTCTACACCATGTGCTAGAAGAGAAGATTACATTCAAAGAGATTGTTTCTGTCTGATTTTCCCTGCTGCTGTGTCTCTGTAGCCGTCTGGGTCCGAAACACAGAGCAGCTTGTGAGAGCCAGTGTAGGTGGTTTGATGAATCTCACTGGGTGTATGATAAACACCATTTCACGACATAAAAAGAAGGATTTTAATCAAGGCAACATCAACCCTGAATCCTGCTCAGTGCATCACAGAAATAACTAGAGTGGACAAACAGTTAAATGTACATGAATCACAGTTAGTAAGTCTCATAACCATGAAACTAAAGGAAGAAACTCTTTAGCTGCGACATTTGGAAGATAAATGTGTTGGACTTCATACATTTTTGTTATTCATGGCCACTCAGTTTGTTTTGGAATTTAAATTGATAATTTGGGAGGCCTTTCCGTGCAGAGACGAGTCAAGTGTCACTGCTTTGAAATGACAAATAGTCTTGTAAAGCAATGAGGAAATTACAGAAATAATTCAGTCATAATGTTCTGCTGTCTCCCAAGCTCCAGCATGTTTCAAAAGTGAATCAATAGACAGTCTTTTCATATATTTCATTTGTAAAAATTATACTCACAGAAGACACTGTGGTTAGAAATGATTATTCTAACCTTCCCCGTTGTTAATGAAATGCATTTTCTTATTTGGTATGTTCGGTTTCTTCAAAGAGGCACTCCACTCAAAGCCAATCCTTTGAGTATGAAAGGCTCATCCATTATAAACACAAAAAATGGAAAAACTTTGTTCCTTCTTTGAGAACTGCTCGAATATAGTCACAGCAGTTTCTGATGGTGACCGAAGATTTTACAGCAGAAATAAAGTAAATATGACTGTTTGGAATAGATTTGTGCAATGTCTACCAAACTGGCCAATGACGATGATACTGTTGGTGTGTGTGTGTGTTGGGGGGTAATCAAATGGGCTACTCCTGTAAACGTATATATTTTTAAAATATATTTTCTTTAATATTTTTTTATGTGTGTATGTTGGATCTTTGGATTATAATTTTTGCCATAAAACTAAAGATTCACCTCATGATTTACTAAGGCAAGTTTAAACCAGGTAGATTTTTAAATATTTTTTATGTTTGCACCTTAATTAAAACTACTTTCACTGAGGGGGTAAAGTGTGATTGAATACTAAAATTAAATTATATTAAATACTCTGTTTTTTCCCCTCAGTAAATCAGATGCAAGGCAATTTCATAATAATTAAAATAAACCTGTTCATAATTTTTGTGCTATTGGGCTGCCACTCCTAAAAACACATTTTCCTCAGTTCTAAGGTGCTAAAATGTTTGCACCTTGGTGCTGACCTTGAGTGGAACTTGCAAAAAATGAATCTGCACACCAGCGATAAACCTAAACTGTTACTTTTTAGGCCCTATGAATGCCAGTAGTGCCACCATAAACCTGTGACCTGACGTTACAACCCAAATCACTAGACAAATGTTGCCATTGTACGTTTCTGCAAACCACCAGTGTCACGTTTGCATGTTAATATGTAAAGGATACTTGGAAACTTTAGGGTTCAACAACACTGTGCTTGACATGTGGTAATGTTTAGGCACCAAACCACTTGGCTATGTCTAGGAAAAGATCATGTTTTGGCTTTAAATGCTCAGTTTTGGGGCACAATCCCTGCCTGAAACGGCAGGTGTGTGTCTCAGTAAAAAACATCCGCTTTTTGTGGCACTATCCTCAGTGAAAGTACAGTGAAGGGTCGCTAAAACAACCCAGGTTGGGGGGCTAAAAAGCTGCTGGAGGGGTGCCCATAGGCTTTGTCCTTGCCACAGCGGTGGTGGGTTCGATTCCAACCTACAGCCCTTTGCTGGGTGTCATCCCACCTCTCTTTCCCCCCTTCACAATAACAACTGTCCCATCGATTGAAGGCAAAAAAAAAAAAGCCTTAAAAATATCTTTGAAAAGATAAAAAGAAAAAGCTGTAGAAACACAGCAGTGACTCCCTAAAAAAAACCCACTTTTGTCATGTGTTGGTCTCAAACAGTGATCTGTGGTGGTCTGCAGCTGGAGTGTCACAGCAGCCACCATCCCCTCCACCTCCCAGTGACAAAGTCAGCTCATATACCACCTCACTGAGATGATACCATGAAACAAATGTATTTGTGGTTTGCAGAAATGTGTGCTTGGGAACACACTGTACTGTACAATACAAACGGGCATCAGAAAAGTGGGTTATGGTGCAGGGGTAGTTTCAGTGCACATTAATAATGTTTAACCGACATGAATTCAACTGTTCTTTATGAAGTAAAAACATTTTACATTCACTTTCCATGCCTTGGGTGCCTTTATGATACTCAGTAGTATCCCTCTGAGGCCATAGTGCTTTCAGCAGTAAAGCATATTTATTATGAAGCACAATAGAGCTGAAATTCTCCACCGGAGGAATCAAAGCAAAGCGCACACTCACTCTTGTCCACTAGATGTCAGAAAAGTCCCACAAAAAATCTCTAATGTTGTGGGTTGACAGAGTATTGGCAGTTCATGTATGTGAGAAAAATATCACTGAATTTATGTGTGGGAAAAGTCGCCAGCCGTACCGAGGCTTCAGGGATTTTCAGCCCGCCTAAGAGCGTCTATCACCGGGGAGGACTGTCCCGCAGCTCCGCCGGTGTGTCGCATCTACTCGCGACCCTGTTAACTGGCGACCTTCAGCCGAATGCGTCTGTGGTTGTCGTAGTGACAACAGCTGTTTTCAACCAGGAAGAGAACACGCAGCTGTCCTCGCGAATGCCTCTGTCTTCAGTGTTTCATGACAGTGTCAAAACAGAACATACTTGATCCGTCTTTGGACTCTTGTTGGAGGAACCCAGTCACGGACCGACACTCAGTCGCGGTTTGAATCACACTTGTTATGACGGAATGTTGAAAACAGGAAGAGGCCAAGTTGCATTTCCTGTAGGAATTTAACTCCTATCACGAATAAATTTTCATAATAGGCCTACACAGTTTCGTCTCTGGTGTCTGCCTAAAGAGACATGTGCCATATTAAAGAGCCGTTCAGCCCTGTGAAACGTATAAAGAATATTTTCACGGGATTCGAACCCGCTTCATTGTGAGAAAACAAATCACAGGCGCGCAACACGCGAGTGGGTAACGTTAATCGTACGTCACTCTATAACGCTTTGCAGGAGATAATGGACTTTGGTACCACATAGCCTACAGCCTAGTGTTTGCCATTGGCTATTTGTAGCCTTTGATCGCCTTAATGCTACAACATAAATAAATAATTTATCTCAGAGACATATCTATTATACAGCTGCTGCTTTATTGCTTAATTTAAAATACAGTATTTCCACGTGAGTATATGAATATTGGCTTTATCGACCTGTAGCACAACAATAAACTTTAGGTTTGTGAATTAAGTGGGTTTAAACCGCTGGTTTTTGTATTGGAAAGCAGTGAGTTTGTAAAATGTTCCTCAGTGCATGGACAGCGTGGTCACAAGTTGATCTGGCTGCTTCCCAATTTGAAGACACAGCTGGCTGTATGGTGTCGGATTTTAAATTGTATCTGTCTATGTGATCATGTTGTAATAGTAGCGCATCTTGTTTGTTGCGCGCCTGTGATTTGTTTTCTCACAATGAAGCGGGTTCGAATCCCGTGAAAATATTCTTTATACGTTTCACAGGGCTGAACGGCTCTTTAATATGGCACATGTCTCTTTAGGCAGACACCAGAGACGAAACTGTGTAGGCCTATTATGAAAATGTATTCGTGATAGGAGTTAGATTCCTACAGGAAATGCAACTTGGCCTCTTCCTGTTTTCAACATTCCGTCATAACAAGTGTGATTCAAACCGCGACTGAGTGTCGGTCCGTGACTGGGTTCCTCCAACAAGAGTCCAAAGACGGATCAAGTATGTTCTGTTTTGACACTGTCATGAAACACTGAAGACAGAGGCAGTCGCGAGGACAGCTAAGTGTTCTCTTCCTGGTTGAAAACAGCTGTTGTCACTACGACAACCACAGACGCATTCGGCTGAAGGTCGCCAGTTAACAGGGTCGCGAGTAGATGCGACACACCGGCACGCCCCCTAACACTACACGTTTCACATAAGTTTGAAGGAATAAACAGAATTTAAATTATTCATTTACCTGTTTCTGGTAACGGCTCCCCGGAGACGTGAGCCTCAGCCGAGTCAGCCTCCTTGTTTTTGAAAAAACGTCTTGTATCCATGATTTTTCGTGTTGTTGCTGAAATGTCTCCCTCCAGCGCGCCAATGGTTTAGACACCGGAAGAGCCTGGTGACGCGAGGCTATCAGCCAATAGAACTGAGGAGGGTCTGGCTGCAGGCTTGCAGAAAAACGTGAAGGAAGTTGAACTTCCAAATTTGGTTTGTGGGCATGTTGGCTCGCATAAGGTAATAAGAGACCGCGCCCAAGACCTGATCGCGTCAAGGCAGCAAAGATGGCTGATGCAACACAGGTGAGTACGCTAAACTTAGCTTAAGTGGGCGTGTTTTGGACGCTGCAGCCGCTTCACTTCCGTTGTCAGCGCCACAGTGGGTGTGGTTTGAAGGGGCGTGGTTTGGAGGGGCGTGGTTTGGATGGGCGTGGTTTGGAGGGGCCTGCGGGTCTGCAGCTAGATACACTTGGATAAAACTAGGACGCTCCACGCAACCCCTCTCTCTGATTCACCAGTCCCGACGTCATCCTGTGTTGCATTCACTGAAAATGGAAAACTACGTCTTCTTTAGTGGCTCGTTAATGTACAGTTATTATTATTTCTTCTGAAGTTGAATAATCCGGGGCTTAAGGAAAAACGTTCGGGGCTAAAGCCCCGGATGCCCAGGCCAGGCGACGCCACTGTACATGTGCTGTAGAACTTTGGCAGCAAAGTGAATAAGTAAATGAAGTGAGTGAGTTCAGACAGTTATTATCCTCCTCTGCTCTCTTTTACAGAACATAATTTAATAACAAAAGAGAGCACAACTGACGGCCAGGAGAGATTTTAAACATCTAAAGTTTGGCAAGCGGCAAAGCAGGACGTTCATTACATCATAATGTTCTATCTTAGCAGAGAGAAAAATGCACCATCAAAGCTTACATAATACCCAAGACACTCTGTATACTCAACTTAGTGTTCAATTTAGGTCTGCAGTGTAGGGAATAGTGGAAGTACACTAAGAATTATTACTTTTTCACCCACAGTGGCTTCTACTGTTTAACAGAGTTTGAGATGTTTTGTAGGCAACATCATATTCAACTCCCTGCTTTCAGGGCATTTCTCAATACTCTCATTTAAAAGTGGAAAAAATGGTGATGAAATACGATGCAAAACAGCAGGCATCTTCACAGTTGTTATTTAAGGAGTCAGAAAAGAATAATATTCATGCTTATTTACTTTAAAAAAAAAAATGAAATGATGCATCAAGAACGAAGTTTAGGCCATCTTTCATTCGGAGCTCCGCGTGTGTGCAGGCTTTACATATTTTGCACGAGGAGAGGTGTAATGATGATAATAATAGTCCACTATGATCATCACTTCTAAATATTCATGAGGCCTTTTATGTGGGAGACGGGTTTGTATTGTTTTGTGCGCTCCTCTCCGAAATTAGCAACTTCCCCTGGGACAGAGGAGCATCTTTGTCCATTTTACAAACAGGTTCTCCTAACTGAGGAAGACGAGGCAAATCTTTTACTGCTTAAGTGCTGCTGCTGTTACACAGTAGGCGGAGGAGAGAAAAAAGAAAAAAAAAAGTGTTTGTGTCAATATGATATGGGAAATGAACAAAGACGTATTATGTGCATGCCTGGTCCCAAGGAGAAAATAACGTAATTGCACTTCACTTGAACTTGAGTGCAGATGAGTCGTCCCTGGAGGGAAACACAAACATCTTTGTGCATGAATGATTCATCGGTAACGGCATCTCAGTTATTCCAGGTTTTCTTACTCCCGTGAGAGAAAGTAAAAGGTGGAATGAAACATCAGCGCAGAGAGCGATCATGATGCATGTGAAATGGAGTTATTTATTGATTTTACTACTGGGGCTGCATTTGTGAACACAACAATGCTCTTAAAAATAACATTTCACTCTGTATTGTGTGTGCCGTGCTGGTGTGTCTTCATCCATCCACACAGCCGTGCATCCATCCTCTCCACTTTCTATATGAACCCCACTCAAGGCCAAGTTCCCTGCGATATCGATTGGTCTCTGTGGGGACGCTCGGCGCCGCCCATCCTTCTTAAAACCCCCGGTTTCTCTCATCCGTCAAGGACAAATGGAGACACAAACACGTGGTTCATTTCCTCTTGTGCTTCCAGGAGAATGCCCTCCCAGTGGAAAGCAATGACGGATCATCAAAGCTCACACAGGTCACTGTCTGAGTTTCTTTAAAGTAAAAATGTGGGAACCGGTTTTTAAGTTATATTGTCAGACTTTCTTCTATGTAGATCATGGAGACGTAGCGGACACTGGCTCCATCCCTTCCATCAACATGGGAGTTGATTAGTCATCAACATATGAGACAGCAGGCAGAACATGGCAAAGACTCCTGGCTCAGGACAAACATGTTAGAAGTGCAGTTGTGTCAGTGGACTCTGTGTTTTATCGTAGGATAAAGAGTTGGCAGGGGGGTATGCACTCATGGTGCTGCCCTGAGAAAAGACATTTTTTGCTGTTCCTCCGATTGGATTTGACAAAAGTTTGAGTTATCAGCTTGCTCCCTTGGTAATGAAGATGTTCCCCTGTGTTTTGTTAGCTGAGGGAGTTTATCTGTCAAGGTGAGTGCTCTTGCCAACTGAAAGTGTTTGCGGCAGCAGCAGGGCCAGACTGATACAGAGAGCAGAGCAGAATGTTGAGCTCAGGTCATCCGGACAGACTCACCAGGCTAAAGCTCTGCTGGATTTATTCAATATATACCCTCGATTACACTGAATCAGAATGATGGATTGATACAGTGATCCATGACTCAAAACAAATGTAGGCCAATGGCCGCTTCCATACTTCCGTCCCCCTGGACAGATCACACCCATCTTTCGTGACTGCATCTTGCACGGTGACAAAATCTGTCCAGACACACAGGCATGCAAAGTAGTCAAAACAGCTTCTGTGGCCGCTCCCTCTACAACGTGTGTCTCCAGGACCACATTTTACCATGATGCCACACACAGGCACATACAAGGTGCAAACAATATCAGCCCTGCTGTGGCAGCTGGTAATCATTCTATGATCTTTCAGTTGTATGCATGAATAATCCATCCATCAACGCTGTCCAGCTCCTCCTGAGGGACCCCGAGGCGCTCCCAGGCCAGATGAGATATATAATCCCTCCAGCGTGTTCTGGGCCTGCCCCGGGGCCTCCTACCAGTGAGATGTTGGCACCCAGGAGGCATCCTGATCAGATGCCTGAACCACCTTAATTGACCCCTTTCAACGCAAAGGAGCAGAGGCACCACTCCGAGCTCCCTCCAGATGTCCAAGCTCCTTACTGTATCTCTAAGGCTGAGCCCAGCCACCCCACGGAGGACAGTCATGTCGGCTGCTTGTATCTGCAACCTCTTTCTTTCTGTCACTACCCAGAGCTCATGACCATAGGTGAGGGTTGCTGCATAGATGGACCAGTAAATCCAAAGCTTGAACAAAGACCCAGAGATACTTTAACTCCCTCGCTTAAGTTAGTAACTCTCTCAACACAGAGGGGGCAATCCACCAGATGCCTGAATAATGCATTTACAAATATAAAAAAAACATAAACTAAACACGTATTTTTACAAGGCTGAAATACAGTTTCAAATACAGGTTTGTATTTTCAGATACTCGCATAACTTTTCCTCCACTTCAGCTGAGCAATGAACCACGACTGGCGAAAGACAAAGAGTGAATTTTGTACTTAAAAGAACTGTAACTTCGGAAGATTCTCACTTAATTGGCTGTCTCAGGCTGCTGACGCCTTGTTTTAGCTTCGACTAAACTTGAAGAGGGCCTAATTTGCACAGAACAAAGACATCAGAGTCATGCCAGGGAGGGATCACTTCACCACCAGTACTGTATGAACAATGTGAGCTTCACATAAAGACAGACTTAAATATGACCCTATTTGTAAATGTTTCCTTGCAGTTTTTGTTTCTGCTGGTGACACCTAAAATATGACTGCTGAAAGGGCAGCAGAGAGGTCTTGTCAGAGTGTGATGACTGGAGGGAATCACAGTGACAGGAGACGTGCTGAATAAACTGACAGGATTGTGTAACATCTCTCAAAGGCCTGTACGTTTTTTGATGCATGCAATAAGTCTCCCTGTTCTGGTAAATCCTCACCTGACTAATTCTTCGCTAGAAACTAGAGACAGTGTGGGACTGGAATATTGTTAAGGAAAGTGATGAGGAACATTGGAGGGGAACAAGCGTATAGGTAACACTTATTCATCCCTCAACAACGACAATCGTCAAGGTCCCCTTGAAAAAAGTTAACGACAGAAAAGTCTTAAGTTACTCAGTGACTTTGACATTTAAGATGTGGCTCCCAGGTGTGACACCAGAACTTGCACTGGTAAATGTTAATGATCCCCTTCAGATGTTTTCAGAAGGTTTTTTTTAGTGAATATGCAAATATTGTTCATGAGAAAAGTTTAACTGCTGCGAACTGGACCACGATTAGCTATCGCACAATTCTGTTTGTACGCACACGTCTTTAATTCAGATTTAAAGGGGAACTATGGCCAAAATTCATACCTGTTATTCCTAAACCTTAACAACTCTTTCCCAAATCCAAAAAATACAGTGCTAAAACTCAAAAGTGTGATGTCAATAGATATAAAGTCTGGAGCTGCTCCATAGTCAGTGAACCTTGACACTGAGAGCACGCAGGGGAACGTTCTGGGTATATGGGCACATATTCTGAGAACACTACAATATAATGAAGCTAATCTGAGTATAATAAGAAAACAAACATTCTGTGTTTTCACACAATCAGGCTCCTATTCACTGTCTAAGTAGCAGCTCCACACTTTATACCCTATGACCTCATACTCGCACAGGAGGAATAAGTAAAAATAAAGAACCTCCAACCTCCTCCAGTGCACATGGAGAAAAAGTAAAAATATACTTAACTAGGAAAGTGCACTCAGTAGAGTGCAGATCTCTGCCAAGTGGCTGCTGCAGTTTATTGCGACCACTATGGACAATACAGGTGGTGCAGCTGTGCCCGACGGATTGTCCCTCCCGTCTCCCTGACAGTCAAGATGGCCGCAATGATAACATTTTTTCTTTCTTTATTTAATCTTGTCACATGCCTAACTTAAGTGGATCACAACATACTACACATTAGGCATAAGCTCATGAAATATGAAATAACTGCATAAGTCTGGTTTACCAACACAACAAGGTAAACAAAAAGTTTGACCTTAACAACACAAGGACCAGTTACAACATTTTAAAAACACTACCCAGTGGTCAGATTATTATTTTTATTTATTTAGTATAGATTTGTTTTGTATTTTGTATTTAATTTGTATTTACTGAAATACAAATTTGACTGCAATGGACTTCTTCTTCTACATTCAAAGCTGAACATCATAAAAACATGCACATTCCTGTACAGTAGGTGGCAGTATGCACCTTAATGTTGCAACTGTATGCAAGCAGTGTGCAGAGGAAGGCAACTGCTGCTTTCTTACATCTGTCGACTAATTGCGGTTATTTATTGCTTCTTATAAATCAATTTCCCACCATGCACCCTGTCTGGTATAAAGCTGTTTGACGCTCTCCTTCTCATTCCTCTCCTCAGGTGTGATTGTGTCACCAATACCGCCTGCTGGCTCAGAGGGGACCACAGAACCGATTTTTTATTTACACCTGTGAAACAAGGTTCATCTTTGCTCCGACTGGGGAGTTTCACACTGAAATTAAATTCCTGTTGTTGAAAACATACCTCGGGTTATTGACTGGAAGCTAATTTCATTTTGTGCAAGTGAGTCATTGTCCTCACTGTGAGGGCCAGCGTGAAATCTAAACTCACATTAAAGGTGCATGTTGGAAAGATGATTAAATATGCTCAAAATGAGGAAACAAACATGACACTGAGGATTTGGTTTGCCCACAGTTCACCACGAGTGGTGTCACGACTGTGCCTCAGCTCAAATGAATTCCTGGCCGCCCAGTCAGTAGCAGTGAAATGATTAACTGTCTGTGTCAGAGGAGTCATTGTTAATCTGCTCTGTAACTACAGTTGAACACTAATTAAAAACACTCTGACCTGTTGTGTAAAAAGCCTCATTTCCTCTCAGTTAAATACCAAAAGATGACATCATGACCCATTTCTTCACCTTGTCAGTCCTTGACTTCTTTCCTCTCCCTCTTCCTCTCTTTAGCAGGTGAGTAGTACAAAATATGGTATTTTAGTCCTGCGGTGCCTGAAGGCAGCATGCACCTGAAGGGACAATAAATGAGCAAATTAGGAAAGAGTTTATTTAAGCATGTCGAGGTGAATTTAAACCTGCAGTCCCCATAGTGTCCAACACCTCCCCAGTGGTCCCTTTTATAGGCTGAATTTGCCACCTTGTCAGAACTCGGTGGGTTATATTCTTCAGCAGAGCATGATGTTTAACATGAAGTCCCCAGAGGAAACAAAGATGACCTCTACCTGCCAACTTTCAACAGAACGAATGAGCACTGAAGGGGTCATAATGTATGTTTAGTAGGGTTTGGCGATGTCAACCCAGAGAGCTCTACTGTTGTTACTTTGCAGTGTATGTAATTTAACTTTAAAGTTATAACTGCGACTGTGGATTCTAACATATATTTGTTAACTCTGTTAGTTATTTTTTATAGTTATGTCCTTTTGTTGTTTGTAATATTTATGATTATCTTGTTTACTTAATTAATATTCCTATTAGTACTGTTCGACTGGACATCAGTTACTTGAATGTGCTGTCATCGCAATTTCTGACAATGGTGTGTCAATGAGTTGTCAAGCTGTCATCTGTTTGCAGCTCAGGTGATGTGACGTATTGTCCACTGCACAGAGGATTGTGGAACATGTAGTAGAACATCCTGGTATTTTTTCCATTATGCATTTGACATACTATGTATGTCAGAGAAATTGCTGAAAAACATGGGCACGGGAAGATGGGTACAATGAGTGCCGCAGCATCTCCTATTGACATGGAATGGAACAACACAGTCTGTGAAAAGCTGGCTATTTATCGCAACTAATGGGCTATCTGAAGATATGTTTTACCTTTTGAACAGCATATGATAAGGTCAGAAAATATATTAAAAAAGATGGTTATAATGTGCAAATTTCCTCCGATCTGATGTCACAACGTCACCTTGTCAGGTGAGGTCAAAGAGCAAAGGTCAGGGTCAGCTCATGGGTTAGCTAAAAAGCCTAAAAAGCTATATAGGCTACCTTTACATGTAGAACAGAAAAGACTAGAGGCATCAGGCATCGATGACTACACAGTTCTTTCCTAAGATAAAATGAAACAAGATGAAACAGATTAATGCAATGATGAACTATTCATTTCTAACAAAAATAAACAATAGTGCAACAGCAGCTGAAATAGTGTGAAATACCTCCACACAGCAGATTCTCTCCTTCACTCCATGACGTATGACGTAGCTCGCGTCGCAATAGATTGAAAGGGAAAGGATCGCCTCAGGTATAGGTTGCATTTTCCAATACCCGATCCATTTATTTTGATGATATCGGGGCCGATATTCGATCCAGATATCGGATGGGTGCATCCCTATTTGGGAGAGATCTGCGGTAGTGAGCTCATCGATGGCAACAACAGGCTGAGGAAGACCAGAAAACTGCCAGGACAGTTGTTTTGGAGGTGCTGTTTAGATCCATAAAACTCCTTAGATGCAAGAGACTTCCATCAAAGCCACTGGGATGGAAATTTATGGCAGATAACGATGGAGCAGGTGACGAGTGGACATCGGATTTTCTCAGCAGATGTGAGTGGCTTCACTAAAGAAACAACTGAATGTCTGACACGGTTCAATGAAATCCAATGAAATATTAGAAACTTTAGCACATCGCAGTCCATATGGAAACTGTGTCTGAGGCAAGGGACCAAAAGGCCTCCCCTTTCCTCTGGACTTCTGTCCTGAGTTTAACCTGGAAGCTGAACTTGAACTTGCATTTACGTTACATCACATCATAAAAGTCTGCTGCATCCAAACACGCACAAACACTAAAATTTGGGGATGGGTAATAACCTGCTGTAGGACTTGGAAATCTCTGTTGCAGGCCAGGGCCACCAGGGCAAAAGTAATTACACAATCTGTTTAGGTGTCATCAGCACATAATTTCTGTGGTCGCTCAAACATGAAGGAGACCTTGAGGTGCTTATTTGTGAGTGTGTGTGTGTTTGTGCTCCTCATCAGGCCTGGTGAGCTGCTGTCAAGGTGTGGAAATGTAATAAGTAATAAGAGATGCTGCTCTAACTGTTATCGATTTCAGATGCCCTTGCAAACAATCAGAGTCAACAACAGTCTTTTATTGGAGAGAATGATGGTGGAGAGGATGAGAGGTGACAATTTACTAAAGCTTTTCTTACAGACTGAAGAAGTCTCTCTATAGGGGAGATACGGACAGTACTGAACTAGCTATACAGCCACAATAATGACTGAATAATGACATTAAATTTAAACTGAAATCATATTCAGTCATCCCTCATTGCAGTCAAAAAAAAGTCTGTGTTTTTATTTTAATTTATTGTCAACTATTAGTCATTATTAAAAAGGAAGAGAGAACTGGGGTAAATACTAGAAATGCACCTTTTTGTCTGTGTAGCTGGAGGGACGTATGAGCTCATGTTTGATTGACAGCAGCTGGCAGGCTGAACTCCACAAGGGGAAAGAGACATAAAGTAAACAGACTTGCTCTGTGGCCTACAAGCCGTGGGCTGACTGTGCTCTAAGATGAGATATTAAAGAGTAAGAGCCGCACAGGCATCAAAGACACAGAAGAGACATTTGCAGGTACGTTAACATGCCGTTAAATGTGCTGCAGCCGAGCAGCTAATTAGCTATCTAGCCTGCAAACTGACGGTAGCAGCAGTGCCCTTTTCCCCCCGTGAATGTTTTTTGTCGTTGTCTTGTTCGAGAAGCTAAAGGTGCAGGACAACACGTGCGTTCATACTTAAGGAGACTTCAGTCGGAAAACTACTAAAGTGGTTTGCTGTTTTAAAGTCTGTGGCTCTTCTGTTGTGTAACTGCTGTCTGGCTGCTCCGCTGTGGCAGGAAAAAAACCAACATGGTATTTCAGAGAGTTTGTTAAAAATTAAATCACTTTGGGAAAAGTTGTGACAGTTGGTTGCTTGACAAAAATAAAAATCAGACTGCAAAAACCAACCTTATACAGTGCTGTGTATTAGAGTTGCTTATATAGCAATTATTGCATAGGAGTCTGGTGATCGTGTTAATTATTATTTGGAATAACTTATTTATACCTTGATTTATTTTATATTTTAAAAAGTGTGTATGTTAAAACGGTTTGTACGTGAAGTTGGTAAAATAAGTCACTTTTCTAGAATATATCAAATTTGGGCTAAATGTGACATATATCAGCACAGAGAAATAACGCATCTCCACAACATTAAGTCAATCACAAACGGGCGTAGTTCTGTTAGGTTTAGGGAAATAAAAACACTTTGTTAGGTTTAGGAAAAAATTGTGGTTTTGTTTCTACATACAGAATGTAAGTGACATAAACGTAGGTATTCTACATAGTTATCCTCAGGCCGTGAAGTCATGTAGCTACCCTACACGGACATTCTCAGTCTTCATACTGAAGGCTTATTTTTTACTTGTAAATGACTCTGTCCTCATACATCCATGCGTCCTTTATGACAGCATAGATACAGCCAATAGATGGCACTAGAGGGCAGTGTCGAAAGTTTCTCACAATAAGGCGATGGTGGAGGTCGTCTTAATGTTGAACCTTTAAATGGAGGCAGTGCTGTAGATGCCAGTGGTCTGTGCGGCAATTATATAAACCCCGACATGTGGACGGAGAATTCTTTTCACTATGTTACCAATTTGCTCCGTTCTACCATTATTTAAATTTCTTTATCACTTCTATGGTTGTATTTTGCTTTAACTACACTATACTGCCTCCATGATCTCCGGTGGTGCTACTCCGTTTCATCTGAATCCGTAAGTTTTCGGGAAACGTGCACAAATGTGGACGAAATGAACACACACTATGGACAGAAGGCTCAGTCTCCATGTCTAATGTTGAGCATAAATAAGCCTTTAATTTGTGTGTCTACGATGACAAAAGATCCTCATTGACGGCAAAACGGACGAAAATCTGGCAGTGTAAAAGAGGCTTTAGTAACAATGCATTTTTTTCAGATATACATATATTAACTTATTTTGAGAAGTAGGAAAATGTGTATCTAAAACAATTAAAATTCAACAAATTTTGAGGCACATGAACAGCAAAGAAATGTGACTTTGATGAGAGTTTACTTCCTGGACGGAAACTGAAAAAGAGCTATAACTAGAAGTATTTGCCCAGAAAATTACTCACATCAAGATGAATCCATCTCCATACAGATGATAAAAATGTTCAGGTCTGCTTTAATGTAGCTAATACTGATAATATGACTGGCTGTTGTTGAACCTGTTTAAGCCTTTGAGGGATGACTCTTGTATGAAGGATGTGATTTCATGTCAGAAATGATGAATTTGACTCATATTTGCAAATTAAACTTACACATGTAAAAGCATCACATAAATTTGTGCAAGTCAAAAACTTGTGGAGCTCAAAAATGTAGCGCTGAAGGATTTGATTGATTTCCCACCTTTGGACCAGCGGCGGACCACAAGCAATCTTTTCCTTTATGTGAAAATCAATTTTTAGAGTGAGTGTATGAAATCATTCGTGATTTATTAGACTGCAATTTTTTAATCACATCTCCTCCCATCAGGCCCTCGAATTACTGGATTTTATGACAATATATAGCTGCTAAGAAACTTTTGTCCCAGCAAACAGTCGCTGCTGCAGACGCACTCCGTGGTGTCAACTTCTTATCGATCCACACTTGACAATTATTACAAACATATAGCGGTTTGAAAAATTAAACGCTTGCTCTTTTTTTTCCATACACTTACACAATCTAATAGCTGCTACCATCATTTAAATGGAAATAGACAGCAGTGTGGTATTGTAACAGTGCATAAAAGGACCAGAATTCAATTTGAGACTGAAACCACAAACATCTCGATACCACAAACCAAAGACCGTTTCATGACTGCAGCGCCTCATTAAGCTCGTACTAAAGAGGCAGTTTGGGGTCAAACCAAATTTCCATGCATCTTACTATTAAAACGAGAGGGGAATTACAGTTTCTGCTGGCCAACACATTGGTTCAGCAGTTCTGAACTCTGTAATATTTCTACTAACCTCTTTATGATTCCTTTTTGGATTAAAACGCAAAGTCAGTGCGTGGAGGTCTGACATTTAAAAGCTGTTGCCGATTTCTAGAGCCTGGAGGGCAGCTGCCTCTGCTCTCTCACAGCACGAGGCAGAGCTTTTCCTCATGCTTAAACTGACACCTGCAGACTCAGGCTGAGGGAAGTAATTATTTTTTATTTCTCCATCAGCTCAAGGATCAGTACCCTTGAGGTGCTTTCCTGCCCGCCCTCCCCTCCACCTCCAACATCCCTAACATCCAGCATCCTTCTTACCCTGACAGTTCAAGCATCTAATCCCATCGAAGCCCACCCTCCCCAAGGTTGGTGGAGGTGGCTGTTTTCTGTAAATCAGAAAAAGGATGTATGGGAGCCAGAGGGAAGGCAGACAGAAAGGAGAGATGGTAAATGAGGAAGGGAGAAAAGAGGGGAAACAAAATCATGTCAAAACAAATCAGGGGGAAAGCCTCCTCTAGGATCAAACTCCTGTCGGCACTAAGGTCAATAAGTCGGCTTAAGCAGGATTTGAGCTGGAGCGCTGGGTGATCTAAGAGCATCTTAGAAAGTTTAGCAGCTGCACAGCACTCTTGTGTATCTCTGTGTGCAAACAGTGTGTGTGGGTGCCCTTGAGAGTAGGGTTTGTATACCTGTGTGTGGCATTTCCTAAACTATATACAGTTTGTGTATATGGGTGGATACACAACCTACAAAGCTTTTCCTGGGCATCTGATCAAACCCAAAGAAACAGGATAAAGAAATAAAGCGATATAAAGTCTGTTTAGTCTGTCAGGGATGCAGCTCAACAAGCAGCAGCAGTCCAGTAAAAAGGACACATAGAAAGGCGCTCTGTGGTTCACAGACAGGTTGTTTCACAAGCCTTAATGGCTGCTGCCCAGGTGATAAACTTAACGTCCTTTCCATCTAAAGCCAAACTTGAGCTCTGTGCACGGTGGAGCAGCATTTCTGCGAGGTCTGTGTGAGTCAGTCTGGCCTCCTTTTAAGATAAACCTTAATTGGACAGCTCCATAAAAAGCACTTATCCTCGCCCTGCCACAAACATCACACAACATTTCATCTAAAGCCCTTAATGATGAAGCCATTTTCTTTCCAGCTTCAAATGCATTCTACAAACCTAAATCCAAACGTCTGCAACCCTGTCCAACACCTCTGTACGGCTGAGATTAAATATGAGAATGATGAATTTGACAGCAAAGGAATACTTCATCCACAAAATGAGCATTTGCGAATTAATTAAGCACGGTGGGTTACCTTGAATTGGTGAAGAAAACTTTATTTCCACGGAAAAAACGGCAAGCATATTGATTTATGGGACATTTTTAACAACAGCAAAACTATACAAAACATCCATTTACAGACTGTCACAATACCACCTACACCTCATTTATGAGTGCCACCTTGCCCGTCAGACCAGAGTTACAAGAGGCAGTAGTTAAAACTTCTCCTATAAAATTGGACAACCCTTCAAGACCCTGTTACGCCGTTTCTAGTTGTCATTGTTGCCTGACTATTGCGTGAAAGCATGAAACTTAATTTGTGAATGAACTGTCAGTGTCCTTAAAACCGTGAAGGGATGCCTGTTGCCATGCAAGAAGAATCACCACTACAGAAAATGGCATTTTTGCAATGTTCACCAAAACTTGTCGCGTCCGTTAACGACATTGACAACTACCGATGATGTATCAGGGTCTTGATGGGTTGTCCCATTTCATATGGGAAGTTTTCAAACACTACTACTTGTAACTCTGTTCTGAAGGGCATATGGTGGCACTTGCAAACAAGAGGTAGGGGTTAAAATAAGACAGTGGGATTGGGCCTTGGATTATACTGCATGAGTTGTTTGAGAAGTCATAAACTGATGTTTGATGCTGTTGTTTGTCTGCTGTTGTTAAACGCTGTCCCCAATCAATCAATAAATCAATATGCTTGCTGTTTTCTAAGGAGGCATGCAGGAAACACAAAGTTGTCTTTGTGAAATTGGATGTAACATGGCGACCAACTGGTTTACGAATGATCATTTTGTGGGTAAGGTGTTCCTTTAACCTTTTCTGGCTCGGCCCCTCTGGCGTCTCAAGACTGACTCAAGAATGTATAATGTGTTAATCAGTAATGGACGATTGAATGAAGATTTAAAGGAGAGGTCCGGTATTTTGCACTTTGAGTCCCATTTCTGGGTTGTTTATGATTAAGCAGAGTGGTTAAGACCAAAATAGTGATGATTGTTCATTTTCAGAGAGTTTGGCTTTCCCTGCCTGACTTAACTCTGCTGCCTATGGCCATATATAGATATAAACATAACTGTAGTATAGTCCACTACTGTACACCATTCAAACATCCAGAAAGGGTTGTGCAAACATATAATAATAGAAGAACCTATACGATATGTCATTTTTACAAGGTGATGACAAAAAATGACTCCACGGGAAAAATCATGCAGTTTGCCTGGCAATGTAAGTCCAGGTAACTAAACATTAAACGCTTAATATCAGTATGTTCATCTCTCTTACAGGTGTCATGTCTTTATCTTTACACCCCAGCTGAGACTGACTGTCTGTGTGGACAGTTTCAATATGGCAGATTTAAGCAACCTGAAAGCTACATGACATGAAAGACAAGTGAAGCAAACAGCATGACCTTTAAAGCCGTCATATGAGCACATTTTTCTGTCAGTGACAGAGTAAACTCAATTAGCTTAATGTGGAAGCATGTGGTTAGAGGCAGCCACAGATGATGATGAGAACATTATGCATTATAAAATAGAAAGGTAGAATACAGAGTGCACTTCAGCTTGAGAAAATTACCTCTGACTTTTTAATCTCCAGTGTTTGCACCTTCCACCAGTCCGCTCTCACATTTAACACTTAAAAGTTTCTTTAAATATTTAACAGTCGGCCTACTTTTCCAAATATTTATTATTGGTTAAAGAAATCAACATGACCCACTGTTCCCATCAGCTTAAATTAGATCTACCACAGAGCACCTATTTAAAAAGAAAATATGTCACTTTTAAAGTCGTCTCTTCTTCACTCCCATTAATTTCTTCTTCTTCAAAACAGCGGTGAGGAACACCAGGAGCAAATGCCAGGATGTGAGTTTTTCATTAAAACAAAATTATGGCCAGTGTGTTAACTGCATGCCAAATTAATCAGAGGACACACGGGCAAATTGCCTCCTGAGTTACATTACTGGTTGCTGACAAGCAATGGAACATTTAAAAGGCTGTTGTTGTTTTTTTCAAATGGAGTCCAGCACAGTGATCACTACACACACATTTATTTCATCACTTCCAGCAAACCTCACAGAGAACAATGAGGGCGAAACTGCACCACTGACCTGTTTTAACCAAATATTCTCCGGTCTAGCGCAGCTAAAACACAGAAACACCAAATCTGTCAGCATGTTATGGTGTTTTTAATTACAGAGCCTGTTTGTGACATTTTAGGCAGAATTGTTGCGCCCTCTTCCACCCCATTCACCTCCAGTCACCTTATCCAAAGCCCAGCACAGGCTCATCCAAAGCCCACTCTTTACATCCAGATCCTCAGCTCCCTCTTCATCTCAAATCATCACCACCATTGCCACCACAAGAGTCTCAGCTCTACAGGGTTGGTTCCCTGATCCACTACGTCTTTACCAGCCTCCTGGAATAGATGGCATCATGATGGGGTCTAATAGCCAAAGACCTTTCATTGTTTCATACTTTTGTGCTCATGTAAATTAATACTTTTCTCTCAGAATGAGTCTCTCCTGATCAATCTGACTTTAGCCGTTTACTGTAACAGACACAGACGTGTAGTCACCACAGACACTTGCCTCGTTCATGAACTCACTGTGGTGCAGTGCTGCAAAGTGAATTCATTCATTCATTCAACCTGTGATGTTTGCTTGCTAAGGTTTGCATAAAACTATGAATATTGATACTGCAGCAATAGTATGAGGTTGACTATTGGTACCATCACAAAATATTTACACAGAGATTTTTGATAATTAATAATCAGTAATGTGGATATAATGACTAAGCGGGTAAAGTCAAATAATAACACACAACACTTATGATGTCCAAAATCCAAGGTGATATCTAGTCTCATATCACCATATTAATATAATATCATTAAATTGCTCAGCATCACATAAAACTACACTTTTGTTACCTACATTCTTTCCCGACCCTGTCATCTAGAAATTACACTTATAAATTACTAAATGGATTTGCCAGTTACATTCTGGAGCACATGTAGCTGGTGCCTTCAGACGACTTCTGCTGCTGCTGCAACAACAAAACTAAACGATCTGGTCATTTTAATCTTCCAATCTTTGCTTATGCACAACATAATACTATGGACACAGTACACAGTGATGGAAACACAGAGCCAAAAACACTGATCGTTGCCTTGGCAGACTGAGCCAAGAGGATTTTGTATCACTTTTTCCTCTTTTTCCTGCCTCTTCCTGTCTGTAAGCCCTGGAAACATTTTGCATCTCTGTCTCTCACGTTTCCCTCACTCTTTGCTTATATATTTAAGTCTACCGCTGTCAGCTGTAACCATCACCCTCTTTTTAGTGACACACTTTTCCATATTATGCCATAATATGTCTTGAACTGCATTAATCATCAGCGTTAGCTCATTGCTGATGCTGTATGCATCCTCTGGCCTGTGGGAAACCTCACGGTCTTACAGCAGTGTTTAGAGACAGGCTCTTCCCTGCTGGTCAGAAGCAACGAAGGCACGGACACACAAGCAGCAGTATGAAACGGTCTGTGGAGGGGATACTTTAGAAACTGTCTCACAAATTACACAAATAACAAGAGACAATTACAAGAAATGCTGAGAACAATGTGGGTGTTTGCAGCTTGTTACGGGGCATGATAACCGTCTGACTGCATGACAAAGAACCCCCATTAAAATGAGGGAAAATAATTTCTTCTGAATTAAATAAAGGAATCAGAGTTATCCCGGATCTTCAGCCATGCTTGCAGACATCTACAGAGCGTTTCAATAAATCATTATTTGGGGCTTCTGGAGCAAAGTAAACAGTTATGCTCCTGGCTAATGTTGCGTGGTATCTGTGTTTGTCACACTCATTTATCAGTCGCATCATTGTTGTATTTTGCATGCAGGTGGGTCAAGAAAGAAGTTTTGGGACAGAGTTTGTCTCACCCATAACATCTTACTTATATCTATTATAAAGTCTGACAATTTTCTTATTTTTTTGTACTCACTTTTTTAAACCCAGCAGCTCTTTGACATTTCTTCTTCATTTTTCTCTTCACTTTATTCCCTTCAGAGCGAGTTTACTGTAAGCTGCCCTCAGCAGTGTCCTCTGGCAGCAGCAAGCACTCCAACTCCTTGACGTGTGGGAGGTGTGGAGACATACAATCTGTCTAAACTGATCTAAAGACAAAATGATGAATCAAATCATTGGGTGTTAGAGTACCTTAATTGCCTCCATGAGCCGTGTGTCACAGCCAGAGGCAGCAGCTGCAAATGTCGACCGTGTTGGCGAGCGGGCCAAATAACAGAGAGCCAAATTACAATAACTAAGTTCCAGTTGTTTTTAGAACACCGCCATGCACCTGTCCGTCTCACCTCACGCTTCACTGCCTCGCGTCTCTCGCTCTGCGGGGTTCGGCTGCTGCCACCTGCATTTTGTCTCTTTCAGGTGGATGGATATATTTAGAAATGGATGGCTTTATCATGCATCAACAAAATTAGAGGGTGGTAAATGATGACTGAGTAGACATTGTGAAGACAGTAGGGTGTGATAGACAGAGTAGTATGTAAGAGATAGAGCTGACACTGAATAAAATGTAATAATGTAAAATTACTGACTCCTGTTTGTAATATTGTAGGCTACAATTCTTGAAAAAGCCCCTACAGGGTGGGCGAGGGTGGCGGTGGATGGGACAAACAAACAAAGAACTTTCACCAAGGAGACAGGTGTTTGTGTCCCAAAGTTAATACTTAACGTTGCCTAGCATGCTGGCATGAGAAGCATGAGATGCTAGTGACGTATGTGATATGTCGAATGTGATGTTTGTTATGTGACATAAGTCTTGTATATTAGTGACAAAAACTTAAGTACTTATTAAATGCCAAACCATGATGACTTTCTCTTAAACCTAACCAGGTAGATTTGGAGTGGAACTGCAACAATTTCATGACGTTACGGACGTGTTTAAGGATGCTTTCAGACCTATAGTTTGCTTGCTTTGGTCGAAATCAAGGACTTATTTTGTTACAAAGTTGCATAATTGCCTAGAGTTAGTTCATGTGCTCACAGCAGCATTTACAAGTGGACCAGATAAAATACCTTGTGTGAGAAAGCTGCAAGATAAATGTGACACTTTCTAATGTCACAATGGAGGGACAACTACGCAGGTTGATTTTAGCGCTGCTCATCGTGGTCTATATTGCTGTCATTGTTCATTTTAGTCAAACCATACAGTTTGAAAACGAGGCGCGGCTCCAACTAGAAAACAATGTTTTGATGCATTGGATGTGCTGAATGTGCATATTAAGGCAGTACAGGAGGAGGTGCACATTAATAATCCTCCAGGACTGTAACATGCTCATGTTTAACCCAAACAATGTGTCATGTGACTGCAGTTGGTTCAGATCGAGATCGGAGCACGTTCTCACCACAAACGAGCCGCACCGGAGTTCGTTTGTAACTGGACCGAGACCACCTCTTTAAGAAGGTCTCAGTCTGGTTGTTTTGGTGCGCACTCAAGTGCGACTGCTGTGTTCACAGCTGCCCAAATGAACTTGAGTTTGATTGAACCGAGCCAAACAGGGCAGGTGTGAAAGCACCCTAAAACTACGACTGTGAGAGGGGTAATAAATGTACCGTAAAACCTCAATTAAAATCTTAGTCCCAAGAAACGTATGTCCCTTTTACTAGCCTGGTGTCGTTAAAAAGTTTGACTAATAAACACCTGTCTCAATTAAATGCCTGGTCTGGTTGCCAAGCAGTTCATTTTTAAATATAAATTCTTTGGATATGTAAAAAAAAAAAAAAAAAAAAAGGGGTTGTTGGCTACCTCGAATTATGTGTCCATTCCTCGATTATCCTGTAAGTTATTCATATTCCTTAAGTCCATAAGTGTCCACAGATCAAACTACTCAAAACGGTCGACATATTGTCCGAAGCCTAATTTTTCTACAAGTAATATTCATACTGGTTTAAATAAATAATATGATTGTATTTCCCTTCTTTGCTGAGCAGCAGTTTTGTGTGAAAGGAATTAAAGGCCTGTCCCAAATATGAGCCTGATGAGTTCAGTGATTTGAGCAAATTATAGCCCGGGCTATTAATGGAAGTTTTACCATAGTATTAGCACTGGTCATATGAGCTGGAAGTCGGTGGACACTCACCTGTTGTTTAGGTATTGGAGAGTGGTGGCCTCATGTGAAGTCAGAAGTTTATTTACTGGGGAAAGCAGAGCAGATGGGAAATGATTTTTTTGGATTTAGACAGAATGCAGTAAAGAAGCTCTCCTCACAGTGAATGTAGAAGTCATTTCACCTTGGACTGAGTTGCCACAGGGAACAAGGAGCTAAACTCAAAGTAGCAGCTGAGCGCAGGGCATGAGGTAGACGTGTAAGACTGGCCATGGGCCTCGAGGCTTCAGGTTGTGAATCCTCTTGTAGCCTTGAATGTCAACAGTTGCATTTTGAATGTGATGCACGCTGCAGCAGCAGGAGGAGGAGGAGGACGAGGAGGGGAGATGTATATGCTGTATGTTACCTACAGTGACTTTAAAATAAGGCTTCACCCTCAGGCTGCTGCATACGCTAACATCTTGTCACATTACATCAACAGGTACATGCACACATCAGTACATACAATAACAGCACTAAACAAACCTGACCTATATTAGTATGGCCCCGGGGTTAAAAGTGACCTCACCCGGAGCTATTTTCTCTGCAGCATTAATAGCACGTGTTGCACTCATGAATGTAATAACAGAGCTAATGTTCCTCGACTGCTCGGGAATTACATTAAATTACGTTCACGTGGATAAAAGTCTGCAAAGAAGGTTCATTTATTGCATGTTATCAGTTATTTTTCTGAATTCTCTGTCCGTTACAAGCTTGAATTTTACATGTATTCTTTTTGAGAAATCTAAATTTGATGCGTTTTCAGTAGTTGGCCTAAAATGTTTTCTGCCAAGCTGGCTAAAACTATGGATGTGAAATTATGATGGTCTCTCTCCAACACATGTATGAAAAGCCTCACTTTCTGACATTGAGTCAGCAGTAGATATTTCTCTCTTCAGCTTTGAATGCCTGATCTTCCCAGATCCCTACATGAAGTTTGGGTCCTTGGGGACTCGCCTTTAACCTGACCTCTCTCTCAAAATAGCCTCTGCGTCCTGTGGGAATTGACTGATGCTCATGCTTTCCAGCAAGCTGCATGGAAAACTGTGTTCTTCAGCTGTGTAAAAGCTTTATGGAAAAAAACATACAGTTTGCATTATGCACTGTGTAAATTATGATACTGAGGACTGCACTGAAATGTATTACATTAATGTCACTTTTTCTTAAGGAATATATAAGTGAAAGTGGCACAGAGTGAAATATTCTCGCACACATGAATGCACTTACAGGACGTGAACATGAACACAGACACGCGTACTGACAAGCTTAGTCACTCACTCATCATCGGCTGACTCCCTCACTGACAGTCTGTTTTCACCATGCCAAATACGAAGGGACTGAAATCAAAGTCGTATTAGCCTCAAATGTGCTTATCTTGCATCTTGCCAAAGCAAAATACAAGTAATGAGTAATGTCAAGTCAAATGACAGACAATCATTGATCTCTTGCCAGCTGGCAGTTTGTAATAGGGGTGTGTGTTATTAGTTTACTAGTTGATACAAGGACATCACATTTTGGGTTTACAGGACCCTATACTTCATTCTGCAGTAGCATGATGCAAAGTGCAGAACATTTCAGCAGCATTTAAAATACAGTTTGGTTATTGAAAAATGTTATTAACAACTTCAGATAGCTTATTTTTTTGGACAATGAAACCATATAGATTAAACTGTACATACTGCACTGGACCTCCTGCAATTCTAATAATCCGATTTCACTCCAAAGAAAATAAAACCCAAGTGTTTATTGGTGAAATGAGGAGGGCATTATAGGAGGGTCTTGGTAGATGGAATTCATGTTCACAGTAAAGTATTAAGTTATTTAATAATCTCATTTATTGTTCTTAAAATACATGTAGATAATTTGAAATGCATAAAATCTCACGTATATTTACATTAGTAACATTTAAAATTAGGGTTATATTATTGTTGCAGCATATCTTTAATTGCCCTGTTTTACACTCTCGCCAGCAGGGGGAGGTTTTGGATTTGGGAGAGCTAATTGCAGTCAGACAAGTGGAGAGGGGAGCCACATGCTGGATCTTTTTAGTGTGGATCATGACTAAGGGGATCATTAGAGTGTCAAGCTCGTGTCAGCATCCTAATACTGATTTAGACATTGATTACCATGGCAACAATCAAACCTTCCAAATAAAATATAGCAATAAAAGAAGTAATAAGCATGTGTAAACAATGCTGTTGGTGTTGGACCAAATTCACTCTGATAAAGTATCTGATGTACTTGGTTCTTTTGCTGTCTCAGTACACACAGTGTGTACAGATGTGGATGCTTGCATGTGTCCACTCTGAAACAAAGAAGTAAGTCTTTGTTTTGCTGCATGCTGTGTACTCATGTATTTTTGTCTGCAGCGATACACTTTGTCTAGCACCTCCTCTGCCAGCTGCTGTGGACAATCACACGAAACCGACTACAGAATTTTCAATCAACCATCTGCAGTTTGGTTGGAACAAAGGAGAATATAAGAGCTCCAGAGTGCTGCGCAAAGGGGGGAAAAGGTCTGACAAGACAAGCAAACAGCGAGGCAAACTGATGGGAGGCAGCTGGGATTAACGGCCCACAGTTGGTAGAACAAACTGCTAAAACCTCGAGGCCATGCGAGACGGGCAAGAAAGTGAGAATCAGAGAGAGCATTACCTCAACAGTGCAGATCCAACAGCCCATTCACAGTGTTTTGTCTGGTGATGCAGTGGCCCGTGAGTTTTCCTCATGTAAATGGACAGATTGAGCAGTCACAGTATAGGCTGTGCATCACCTGAGATTTAAAAGAACAGGACTAGGCTGAAAGCAAGTATATGTCAGGACTGTGTATGGTCAGTGTGTCAAATTGTGATGTCATTGTTACAGGGATAGTCAGTGGTGTCTGAATCCTTGGGTGTTAGATGTTCATTTGCATCCGATACACTGAAAATGATTAAGAATTTGATTCTGCTGGCAATATATTTCATATGCAAATGGAGATCTCCTGTTTTTGAAGTATTAACAAGAAAAAAAAATCAATTTAAAGTAACCCCCTTTCACACACTTTTACCTATTATACCTTTTCCTATTTTAAGATAGCCTGTCCTTTTTGAAAATATATAAATCATTTTGATTATTTTACTTCCTAATTTTAATTATTTGCTTTCATCAGTGTATGTGGCAGTCATGATCTTAGATGTACCAGAAACTAATGAACTCATAGGCTCATTGGAGATGAACTGCACCTCGCCTGGACAGTGGACGAGATCTGCCGGCTGCAGCAGAAGAGGGTGACAAAGCTGCAATAAGGTCGGACACTTTCCCGACAAGGAAGTCACAGAAACGCTCACATCCTGTTAGATCTGATTTATTAAATGTGTTATCAGACGGTGAACTAAAACCCTTTGGTGTGAGTGCGCCACAAGACATTAGATGACAGAATTGTGGTGTTTGGGAGAGACAGACCGACATTTTTCAACATTTTAACACATTTTTTCAATAAAATTAAATAAAATTAGTCGACTAATCGAAGAAATAATCGACAGATTAGTGGACAATTTGCAGCCCCACTTCACATCTGTACAGATGTTATTTTAGGAATCTTCACGTCCCACTGACCACAAGTCTCTGTGATGCTTAATATTCCAGCTGTCAAAACAGATTTTGATATAATAAACCTTGCAAAAGGACTCCCGCACACTGTCTAACTTGCAATATATAATTTATTTGCGACGTTTCGGTGCTAGACCTTCATCAGGCAAAACTCGACTTTATGGTCTTCTCTCTCCAACGCACCTGTCTTGTTTAATAGATGTGCGAAGTGTTTCCTTTGATCGAATAAACCTTCAAATCAGACAAATAACATCTAAATCTCTAAAATTCAACAAAAGTAAGTTTATCGTAAACATCATCTTGTTGAGTCAACATCAGCTGTTAGATCAGGTGAGAGCCAGGCGTTTCCCATCATGCTCCGTCTGGCTCTAGCAGGATTGTCGTCCACTGTTGTATAACGTCAGAGCAAGTTGGGATGAAGTTGGACACAAATCTAACCAGCATGTATTGTACGGCAATCGCCGGTGATCAGATCTGTGCAGGCCTGGCTCATCCCCAACAAGCCTATTGTCATGTCTTACTGATGTTTGGACTTTATTAGATAAAAGGAGAAAAACTTAGTTAAATATAAAGAATAATATTAAAAAAATAATTTATTTCCTTACCGACATCAACGGACGCACAATGGCAGTGTAGGCGTAGTACATCACAGCATTTCCGTGAGAGTCACAACAGGAACTGCCCACATTCAGCACGAACATCGCCTCAGCAGGTGATAGTCACTCTCCTGCGTTCGCTCCGGTGTGACCAGGCCCTGAGACAGGAAGAAAAAACATTTTTTGTTTCCTTAAATGCATTCAACTCAAAAACACTCACTGTCCTTGATTTAATCTCAAACATTCCAATTCTGTAAATAATTGGATCTTGACTGACTCAGTCACTGAGTCACTTCTTGTTCTCTCTCACACACTCTGATGTCAGACACATTCAGTCACTCTGAACATCAGACCCTGAGAACTTATTCACGCATCATCACAGCGGTTTGATCAAAGCGAACCACATTCACCCTGCCTGTCACTCATTAACAAACACCATGTATCCGGCTCTTCCCTTTGTCCACTTAATATCTAATAGTGATCTAATAGCAAACACAGTTTTTGCAAGACCAACAGCGATGCTGGATACATGACATTTTAATGTTGGCTGTGGTGAAATGTCAGCGTACTGATGAAAGAGGCCAGTTCTCCACCCTGCGGATGTGTTTGCGAGTGGAGCGGACAGCAGATTTAGAGCTGGTTCAAAGCCAAACTGAACCACATGTGACCCGCTGGCCTTTTCTCCACACCCAGTGTACATTACGCTGTGATATTATATCATCATAGTGGTGCTTTGTGTGGAGCTGGAGAGGTGACAGTGGCTGTCCACAAGCGACTGTACGCTGCTGTGAGAAGTCTCTATTCAGCCCTGTTTAAATCTGAGCCAGCTGAGTCAGAAATGCAGCACACAGGAAGAATCTTTAAGACCAGGTTCATTATGATCAAAATGAGAGGCTTGGTAATTTATAGGACATCAAAGGTAGGTGGGGGGGTGGAGGGTGTTGATGTGAAGCTGTGTGGGGCCTGAGGATAACAACATCATCTCCTCTCTGAGGGATCCTGCTGTTCAGGTCTTGGTACAGAGAGTGAGGAGGAAAAAACAGAGATGGCATCCTTTTATTAACGCAAAGGAATGATGATGCTCTCAGTGTTTGCCCATTCATACGATCACTCTTCACACTCTACTATAATGTTGGCAGCAGTGGCAGACTATGTATGTTACTGTTGCATGTTTGCATTTGTTTGAGTCCATACACAACAGAGCCCTGGAGTAAATCCACATGCTGTGTGAAGAGCAGAAGCAGCTGGTCAAACATTGCTTCTGCTGAAATGTGGATCCTCTGTAAATATGAAACAGACGTATATGTAAAAATAGACGGCCGAGTTTGGAATTTTGTTGTAAAGATCCTGTCAAAACATCCCAGAGACAACAAACAATCTGACTGTTGCAGAAGTATGACAAATCTGAAAATCCAACATGGGATGCAAAGAATGCACACAAGGCATTTTCAGAGTGTCTACAGATACAACCAAGTTAAATTTAAGACTTTTACAGACCTTTTTAATATCACCTTATATGAAATTTAAGACCAAAATATAATATGTAGGGTGTTGATTACAGCAAGAGGGTTCTGGCGGCTGGAGCCCTACTGTGTAAAGTCTGCATGTTCTCCCTGTGTACATGTGGATTCTCTCTGGGTCCTCCAGCTTCCTCCCACAGTCCAAAGACATGCACGTTAGGTTATTGATGACACTAAATTGCCTGTAGGTGTGCATGTGAGCGTGAATGGTTGTGCGGCTCTATGTGTCAGCTCTGTGATAGATAGATAGATAGATAGATAGATAGATAGATAGATAGATAGATAGATAGATAGATAGATAGATAGATAGAATACCTCGCCTCTCGCCCCGTGTGTCAGCTGGGATAGGCTCCTGAGTGAGATAAGCGGTTACTGAGAATGAATGTGCAATATTCAATCTTAATGCATCAGTGGTTGAAGCTCCATTTTTGGCTCAAAGTACCCAATTCTATGTTCCATCCACCACTTTTTTCAAAATACAATCCTTGTATCACTAATGAAGCTCCAGCGAAAGCTCAGTCAGGAAGAAAATACTTTCTTTCTCACCCTGCCATTCACTCCTTCAACACAGGCTCACTCACTATCTTTAGGTGTCATTGTCGAATCATCAGCCGATTCACAATCCACCAATAGCACAGCGACACACCTTCTCTGTCAGCCTATCATCTTACTGCTCCTCATTTTAAATATGGTTCTTACTCTGTCGTAGCTTTTTCTTGCTGCCTCCCCATCACCACCTAGTCTTTAGGGATTCAACTTGCTCACGACTGAAGGTAAAATGAAGTGTGAAATGGACAGGGGGTTTGGCGCGGTGTCAGCAGGGATGTTGGCGCTGTGCCAAATCATTGTGGTGAAGAAGAGGGCAAAAGCTCTTGATTTCTGAGTCCATCTGCGTTCTGACCCTCCTCTACAGTCGTACGCTTTGGGTGAAAGGAAAAGGCAAGCAGAAAGGCGACAAATCAAGCCTCAAAACCAGGGTGCTAATGTTCGTAGCAACACGGCAGATAACACTGCACCACTGCTAACAACAGAGGAAAAGTAGGACCAGCGCACTCATAGCTCGACTGAATAGTTTCCTAGAACCAATAAGATCCTTAGTTTAATCGCTTCAACACACTTTGGCGACTCAAGCGTCCACTATCAGAAAGATGGAGACTAGCCTAACTGACCGCAGCGACAGGATAACACAGCTTGTGTCTCAGACTCACCTACAACAACAGGGAGAGCATCTTCAATTGTACTGAAGTACCTTGCTCAGCCGGCACCAGATAAGCATATGAAAATGGAAAATGGGATGGATGAATGATAAAAAATGTGTGTGGGGGGCATTAACTCTTCGCGAGCTTGCTGCAGCATGGGGGGCTGTGACCCAAAGTTTCAAAATCTAGCTTCTCCGACGAACTTTTCATAGGCAGATGCCGTGTGATAATAAACCATAGGGAGAAATATTTTATTCTGGTGGCACCACTCTGTAGTGTTTCATCATTATTCCTCTGCCTTTGCAGCACATCCCTATTAGTGAACATCTCTAGCCAAGACAAGGCAGACACGTGGGTCAAGGACAGTTATTTATATCATGAGCTGCATCCAATTAAGTCAACATGTCAACCTGAAACCATCTGCAGCTAATGGGCTTCCATCAGCATGAGAGATAGCTTGATAAATATCAAAGGCGAGGACAGACAAGAGAGGAGACAGCTTGATATTAATGATAATACAGGGGATCATTTAGATGGAGATGGCTGTTTTGGTGCACGGATCAGATATGCGTGGATCAAAGTGTCAACATGGTTCACTTGACAAAATTATCAAGCTGCGTTTACTTTTGATTATGATCTCTCCCAAGAGAATGAATTATGTTGAGAGTCAGATAATCAATCACACTGGAGTCACTTACGTTGTGTTTATGAGATTGTCGGCTTCACAGGCACAACAAAAGGAAGCCTGTCTCTCATAGCTTTTAGTTATACTGCTCTAAAAAAGGGCCTCAACAAAGCTCACATCCCTGCACTAAACCTCTGATGCCAGTCCACATTTACTCTGCACACGGTGACTTAAGGGGAATTTATTCCTCAGAAAGAGATTGTTCACAACTGTCTGTGAAGCTCTGACATTTTCATTTGGCAGTCTGTGTATAAACTATTTCAACAAAGGTTATTCCATATTCTGCCACTGTCTATCTGCAGTGATGTACAGAAACATATGCACACGGGCCTCGGCGATCTTTATCTCCAACCATCAATTGTAAAACGCACTGTAAACCACAAGCTCCAGCTCCTCAGTGAGAAAGTGTATTTTCTTAATCCATTAACCTGTGAAAGTGGCTGCAGGGGATGATGAAGAGCTCCTCCGAGACAATCTCCCCTCCGGCTAAACCAAAACCTCTTCTGGACTGTTTCATCCAAATAGAAGCACTCAATCTTGAGGACAGCTTGGTCAAAAGCGATGCAGCACGCTGACTGCAATGGGGGTCACCTATAAGTGCTTTAGATACAGTTTTACAGAACAGAGCTGTCAAAATGATGTGGCGCTGATACCTGAATCATTTTATCTTCTCCAGACATCTCATATAAACTATAAACCATATCAGTGAGATGTATATCTCTAGAATGTAAATGTCATTCTCGTACAACATTAAATTAAGTTTACAATCATAACAGTGCCAGATTAGGAGTCAAAATTTTTTTTTTTTTTTTTTTTTGTTAAACAACAGACCCTCAATTACTGTTTCGTTTGGTTCAATCAAACTCAAGTTCGTTTGCCCCCTAATTGCAGTTTGTTTGTGCAGGTATGAATCCAGCAATCGCACCCTCACAGCAAGAGGGTTTCTCGTTCGAACCCCACAGTAGGGGAGCCCTTCTGTGCGGATGTTGCATATTCTCCCAGTGTCAGTGTGGGTTTTCTCCGGCTTCCTCCCACAGTCCAAAGACATGCAGGTTAATTGGTGACTCTAAATTGTCTGTAGGTGTGAATGTGAGTGTGAATGGTTGTCTGTCTCTATGTGTCAGCCCTGTGATAGTCTGGCGACCTGTCCAGGGTGAACCCCGCCTCTCACCCAATATCAGCTGAGATAGGCTCCAGCCCCCTGCAACCCCTAAGAGGATAAGCAGTTACGGAAAATGAATGAATGACAAGCAGAAGGAAAAATGTAGACCTCATATTTGTTCTACCATATCCCAGTTTGACTGCGTAGCTTAGCATGCCCAATTCTTAGATTTCTTTGAGGATGAGGACTGATGCATTAAACAAATAATAAACATCTCAGGTCATGTTGCTTGGGGTTAGCAGAGCGTGAACTTCCCCAAATCTCCAAAGGACAGAGATGCAAATGTTGACATAAACTCCGATAGCATTCAGGACTGGCTTCCACACAATAGGGAAAAAATACACATTGGACGTGACCTGCTACCCCACAAACTACTTGGCTAATCATATGCTGTTCGCTGACTTTAGAAGTAAAAAGTCTACTCTGTTACATGAGTTAGATAAGAGTTTGGCTAGTTAGCCGAACAGGCTGAACAGAGATGGGTTGATGTTAAAATTTTAATGACTGTCTTGGCCAAAACAGCTCTCACTATATTATCCTGATGATCATGTGAATAAGCTTAAAACACTTAAAATAGCACTTAACCATAGGCTGCTGTTCATTCATTCATTTGCGTAACCGATTTTCCTGCTGTGCTGGACAGGTCCCACCTGACGTTGGGCGAGACGCAGGGTTCACCCTGGACAGGTCACCAGACTAACAGGGTTGACACATGGAGACAGACAACCATTCACACTCACATTTACAGCTGCAGCTGATTTAGAGTCACCAATTAACCTGCATGTCTTTGGACTGTGGGAGGAAGCCGGAGTACCTGCAGAAAATCCACACTGACGCGGGGAGAACATACAAACTCTGCACAGAAGGGCTCCCCCACCCCAAGGTGCGAAACAGGAGCCATCTCATTGGGAGGTGACAGTGCTAACCACTGCTCACACCTTTGCCTCTTGTGCTGGTTTTGGACAGACTAAGAGAAGACACTCCCCTCTACACTACAGAGTGTGGAGCTATGATTGGATAACTGCTGTTCAGGGTAGGGGGTTTATCTAACGATAAAGAGGATAGAGAACGACCCCACCAACACCCATCCTGCCCACATCATTTCTGGGCTTTTCTCCCAAAACTGTTCATCAATGTGTCAGTGATGGCAACAGTATCTCTATGAAACTAACACCCTGTCATATCCATAGGGAAAGATGGAAAGGTAGAGATTTTCTGCTGAGATCTCTCTAAAGCACCTGGACATATCGCTCTCTTTCAGCAGCACCATCAAGCCTGCAGGGCTCTCCGAGACGCCAGCGGGGCGCTTGATTGATTCCACCCTCAGAGATTAATCTAGATATTGACTGTGTGCGGTGTGAGTGTTAGTGTGTGTGTCTAGGCGTTTGAGTCAGCCAGAGAGAGACAGTGTCTGATAGAGATGGAGCCAGTGGGCCCAATGATCTACAGCCTGTTTAGATCCTCATTTCCCAGAGTTCATAGCTCTCTTCCATCAACCCGCAGGCAGGGAGCCAAGCCTTTGCTCTCTCCTCCACGGTGGTCTAATTCATCCTCACTTAGGAAAGGTAAAGGCTGCCTCTGTCTGCCTCAACAGGTCCAAAGGCAACTCATTTCTATCGCTTCTCTTTGATCTGCGTTCTCTGTATTTCTTATCTTTGATTTATTGCGTAGATTTGTGTGATGCTGCCCTTTTTGTTTTTATGCTGCTCTATTTGTTTTCATGCTGCATGTACTCAGCGGAAAAAGAAAAAGGAGCCTCGGTCTCTAAAGAATTTCCTTATGCAAAAGGTTAAATAGGCAAAAGTGTAGCCAAGAGAAGAAAACAACCTTATTACGAGACACGTGCAGCCACCCACATGCAAGCGAGCATGAATACACACTGAACACACATGCAGGGCTGTGCATACTTGCACTCCTACGCACCCTGTCAAACTCTCCCATTTGAAAGCAGATCAACCTCTAATTCAGCCAGATTTAAATAACTTCCTCCAAAGCAGATGGTAATAAAATGAGGGGTTTTTTTGGATATCACTCCACTCCGGGCAGGTAGGTGCAGCTGGAGCAGGTGTGTGTTGGTGAAACGGGGCCAGAGGCTTGATGCAGATTTGCGGTTTGTTATATCCAGCTGTGCATTTGTAGCTCTGACAGACCTTCGCTGCATCGACACCTCGCTGACGCACACAGATGGCCGCCCACAGCTGATGACAAATCTGGCTGGATTTTTGAATAGGGTAGTATTACTGTGATGGGAACGCTAATGACACATTTTAATGTTGGCTTGTTGCACAAATGCAACAAAGACTGACCCCAGACTGACATTTAATCCAACTTCTTCCCCATACTGACAAGAGGAAATAATGCTAATGACATGGTGGCTTTGTATTAACCTGCCATACTTTATTTGCACAATTTATTTGGTTATTGACGAGGTTAGATGAGATGCTTTTAAACATAATGCTGCAGACATACTGCCTCAGTTTGGGGGGGTGTCAGTTTGCCTACATTTATTCATGTACATCTGTGCTGTCAGATGATTTACTGCTTTGAATGAGCCATCAAAAGTACATCATCATTTCATTCCAACTATGCCTGAGAACCTGCGCCAACAATAATAACAACAGTAATTTCATGTTTCAACGTGTTTCACAGTGAACTGAAGTCAAAATCAGACAGCAAAAAGGCCTGGGCAGACCTGAGTGGCTGAGCTTGATGGAGGGTGAACATCCAGGTCTACAGGAGGCACTGAGACCTTGGCAGACGGATGGGATGACAAAGGAAAAAGACCTTTTAATGATTTGTGTACTATGTACAATGTCACTAGAAGCTAATTTCTTCCTTTACCTTCAGGTTAGCAATGCAAACTTATGGGGTCCCTTGGGTGGTAGCCTCAATAACTCATCCACTCCATCCTTTGCTAGATGTCAGAGGTCGAACTAGAGGTTAAGTACCTAAGATTTATTTACACTTAAACTCTGTCTGTAAACTTTTTCACCAAATCTGGAGCAGGGATCTTAGCTTTTCTGTTTTTGCCATTTGCTTGTTAACAGTCTCGAACAATTTAGATTCTACTTCAAAAATCCTAACCACAGGCTCATACATTTTAAATTCCTGCAAAGGATGTATCTTACTCCAAGGTAGCTTCGTCTGAGGACAATTATATCCTCTCCTGTTTGTGAGCTCTGCCCTAATGGTGACACAGGGCCTTTTCTTCACATGTATTGGCGTTGCCCTGGGGTGGTATGTGTTTGGAAAATGGAATCTGAAACCTTAACTTATCCACTTGATGTTCAAGTGCCATGTTGGCCAAAGCTGCTCCCACTGAATGATACCTCCACTGTAGAGCTTTCTCTCATCAGAAGCTTGAACTTTTTGCTGGCCTGCAGCAGCAAAACAAAAAAAATAAAATGTTAGCAGTTTGCTGGCAGCCTCCTCATTCTCTCTCACAGAATCAATGGCTACAATCCCTATAGAATATATAACATATGGAGATGTCAGTAGCAAAAATGCATGATTAAATAATATAAATATATAATTAAACAAAAAATAATTTATTATATATATTATTTAAATATGTGTGTTTTTTAAAATTGTAATTATATTTTTTAAATTTATATAAACAGACATATTCTCCTCTCTTTTTTCTTTTTATTTGATGTAATTTATGTATTATTATAATATAAAATATAAATGTGTATTAAATAATTATCATGTATTTGTTTGTTTGTTTGTTTTTCCTCTTAATATATTTTTTCAGTTGATCTACAAAGGGAATTTAATGTGGACTGGTTGTGGCCAGGGGTGGAGGGAATTGTGTATTATTGTAATTATTGTTTGTTACAACAATAAAAAGTTGATAATAAAATAAGAGGGTTAAGATCCAGTAAAATATATAATAACAATACAATAATAAAATAAATATTGTTAGATAAAATAAACACCTCTAGGTTTCAAAATATACAGCATTAAAAGTCAAAGTATACACCACTGGAGCATCACACCACAGAGCCCTGATGCCCAAACCAATAATAAATGCAGGTTTATTTCTACAGAGATGGCACTTTGCTGCCTGTGTGTGTGTACAGCTGATTATCAGTCATAATTATATAAATATACAACCACCTTCCTCAGTGTAGCAGCATTATATTAGAACTAAGTAGGAAAGAGGACCAAACTGAGACACACTGTCTGACTGTGACCGACAACACATAATTACAGCAGGTGCAACCAGCAATATAAAGCCACATCAATTAAACAACCTGAAGCTTCTTATAGAATCAACAGCAGAATAAAACATCAGCCACAGTCCATGACATCAGCACAGCAGACAGTGGGGACATGGATTAACAATATGACAGCAGCTGCAGCCACAAACATGCATATTCAAACACAGGGTGTGTGTTGGTGTTCTCGCCTGTGTGAGCCGCGTGCTGTGGGCCCCGTGCACTGTGAGGTGCTCCTCAGTCTGCTGCAGCTTCATCCCCTCTGCTCCTCCATCCTCAAAGCATGACTTTAATGTCAGTATAACCAGTCCATTCAGTGTCTTTGTTCCTCTGCTGTACTCACACTTCTCACACATGTGGAGCTGAATGAGGCTAAAGCAGCAGCAGCAGCTGTCACACACCTGACTGACAGTTAATGGTCCTCAGTGGACACAGAGGTCACTGTGCTGGATGATCCACGAGCAGTTTAGTAGCATATTTAGCATGTTACCCACCCCAGCATGCACCTGGTCACATACTTTGTGGGTGTGTTTGATTTAGGTCACTGAGCATGCCGACGGGGTGGTGCTTAAGGTGAAAGCAACTTTCCAGAAACAAGTTCAGAATGCATTAGTGTGTGTGTGTGTGTGTGTGTGTGTGTGTGTAGCCCATCAATATTATGAATAGGTCTAAATGAGCGTTCATTAATATGATTTAGTACAAGGTGGCTACTCTGCAACTGGCTATTTATGATTATTTAGTGCTTCAACTTTGCAGCGTTGGTGGTGAGAGCAAATGAATCTGTCCACACATCATCAGATTTTCTATATTCCTCCGAGAATATATCATATTTGGATTTGAAATACACAGCTAACCATGCCAGAGAGACCCCAGGCTAGCCACCCCTGCTGAAGTTCAGCAAAACTTAGAGGGAAAGGCAGCAAGTCATAAATGTATGACGCACATTTTAGTTGATGAAATGTTCAAACATTTCACAGCACATGTAAAAATACATATAGGTATGACATATGTATATGTGAAGAGTATAAATGACAGTATTTCAAGACAATTGATTGTTTTTTAATAAACTGAAAGATAAAATTCAGAAACTGGCTTAAAGAATTTCTGTTTGTGTATAAAAAAGTTTGCATTGAGAATGACATAATTAATTAGATATTCAAGACCGCTTTTATCTGGATTATCATAGTAACACACAGGAGAAAGGAGAAAACTGAATTAGAGGATTCAAAGAAGTGAGATTCCAGATCGGTCCAAAATCTTTGGAATATTTCACATAAAGAAAAGAGAAATAGTTTCTATATTATGTTAAAGGGCAGCCCAGTAGCAGAGAGAGCAGTGCTTACGTCACTGCGACCACATGGCCTGTTCAAACACTAACACGTTAAGGGAGATTGATGAGACAGTCATTCAGGCTCACATACAATCATATTATCATCATTACTGTCCATGCAGGCAATTATTTATCAACCAGTAAAGCTACCGTGGCTTTTGCCTTGTAGGCCGACATCGGTGTTTGTTTTGTCAGCTGACAATTACCCAGTCGCTGCCGCTGGCTGACAGATTTCACTCCATTCAAACAGTTTCCCGGCCCCTCGCTGTTACGTGTTAAGTGGTGCACCAGTGCACTGAAATAGATTGGACCTGCTGTTAAGGGTTGGGGTAGAGGCAGAGTGAGGCAGAGCAGAGTGAGGTCATGGTGCCACCCCTCTCCCATCACCCCCACCACCACCACCATCTGACACTCAACCAGTGAATTTAAACACTGAACATGTATCGTTTACAGAGCATCAGCTGAATCTCCTCTGCTGCAGCTGCTGATGTGACTCCTCTCAAATCGGAGCAGGAACTCATGAGTCAAACAATAAAACCAAAGACAATAAGAGCAAAGATGAGCACACAGTAAGTTTTTATTTATTAATTGAAACACTCACAGTTCCTCTGGAGGGCTTTTCACACAGGACCTGGGGTGTCTCTGGGTGATGAAGACTCATCAGAGCCTAGAGTGCTCTGTGTGGGATGTGTCTATGAAGCATTTTCTGAAAATGTTCACGCAGTAAAGAGATTTTTTTTTTTTTTTTTTTTAAATGTTCTGCTAAAACAGCATTCTAAGTTGTGGAGCTGTAGCTACTGTGGAACCGGGGGGAGTACATTACAATAATATATTGCCTGCTGCTGATGAAAGCGTACATTAGTCTCTTACTGCTCTCTGGAGAGAGAAATTACCTGACCTTGCCTTATTTCATAGGTGAGGGAAAACAGTTTGGCCACATCTGTAACATTGTGCAAATTTAAGCCACACGCTTACACAGTATTTTGCAATTAGACGCATTAGAAGATTCAAACTTTGCTCCTGTGGAGTGATGACCCATTTAGTAAGTAGCTAATAATGATAATAATAGGCCTTATTAGTCAAGATATGAACGGATGAAATATGCTTTATTGGGCCAAACTAAAGCCACAGGTAGTGATGCTCCCCACCATGTAGACTTTTCATTCAGTGTAATTAGAGAGTTGTTGTACGCCACATTAGAGGCTTCGGTGACAAATGACTTAACGAGCTACACAGGGAGTCCTAATTATTCTGCAATTAGAAATGTAATTATGGGTTGCTCCAACGGCTTGCTCGCTTGCTAGTTGGCTAGCAGTGTGAGGGAGCAGAGACAGAGTGAAAACACGTCTAAACGCCAGCTAATCTGTCACACATGGAGAGGTGCACAGGCCTCCAATCACAGCCCCACTGCTACTTAAACCTGCGGACTGTACTGAGTGTAGTTAAGGCACTCGGGCTTGTAATCCATCACTTCCAACCTACAGTGAAGAAAAAGCACAAATATGGCTTCACATGTACCTAAAACAAGAAACAAGCGGTGTTCAGACAACTGCTGCTCTAACCTAACAGACAGAGTCGTCGAGTGTTGATCCAGAGGCAGGCAGGTAATGGGTTGTAATTGAATTTCCATCAGCCATTGAGTGGTAGGTTTGTGTTTTTTTGGTTGCTGAGCAAATTTACAGTCGGCACCATGTGATGAGCATCAATCTGCTGAATGCTGTGCAATCAGACTCTGTTCATGAGCTCATGGAGATGTAAAAAGAGTCAGAACCAAGAGGACAGGCTGCTATTGTACCTCAAACCAATATTAACATGTCAGAGAATTCAGATCAGAGTTAAATTAATTCATTCAACCTGAGCTAAATGTTTTGGTTTTACTTTTTTGTCTGAAAAAGGTGGGCAGCTTCAGCCAATTAAATGACTTACAATGGATTTTTTATTTTAATTTTACAGGTCTGTTATTCGCTATAATAATTTCTCAAAGGTGTCATTACTATTTTAATTGGTTTAACTAGTTGTGTTTAAAAACAGTTGTTGATTTCCAACATAGCTTCTGCATGGTCTGAAAGGATCTTTCAATTTGTTGGCATTACTGAATTGGAAGTGTACCCACTGAACTGTGTCTACGTTAACCTCAATTAAATCAAAATCACATTGTTTGCTCCATGAAACAAAATAATTTGGTGTAGACACCCACAAAAAAAGCATAACCATCTTTTCCATGGACAAACACAAACGTGTTTTTTTTCCAAGCGTTAGTCGACCAGAGAGGTCATTAGAACCATGTGACAGACACAGGAAGTGGCCATGCTCAGCAGTCAGAAACATGTCAGTAGCTACATGCCCATTAGCCACTTAGCACAATCATTACTGCTTTGCCGACAGCGTCATTAACAGGCGGCTCGCTCAGTGTGTGACGTGCACTTGTAGATAAAATATAGGCCTATATTAATGAAGGTTCATTAGTACGGTTTTGTATTTCTCTGTAATGTAGCACAGTGATACTGATACTATTCTCTATTCTCATCTACACAGGGTCTGTGGGGCCTTTTGCATATCTGTGCCCAGGGGCATGTTGTCTTATAGTCTGTCCATGGTAACAACAGTAGCTGCAGCTGTTTCTGTTCTTCGTTTAGTAACCTTAAACAAGTCTTTGCATGCTGATGTGCCATCTGTTTGGAAGTTTTGATATGTATCTAGTTTGAAGACACCCTCCTCCTCAGTAGTTACTGCTGAAGGCAACATCAAAGTTTCCAGACTCTTTGGGGGAAGTCAAAGTGTGTAGTTTGGCTATAATGCTCCTGTAGATTGTTCGACTCCATTAAAAACTTGAAACTCCTGGTCTGTTTTGGACAAACAATTTTTTTCCCGGCACATTTTCTTGCTTTAGGTTAGATATTTGCACAGATTCGGTCCAAACTATCCAAGGTCATGGGTTTGATGTATGTGTGCGATGCCATATTGATCCCCGAGGGAGATGATTCATCTTTTCAGCAGGGTAGCAGCGTCGGGTCAGGTGCACAACAGTAACCTGGGAGCTGATATGGTTTCTGTGCCGTGCTCTGGGATATAGCAGGGCAGACTCAGGGTCATGTGGCCAAATGATACCCATGATACTTGTGTGTTTCTTTATTCACACTTTTTTTTTATCATTTTACTGTATATGGAGGTAGGTATTTTGCTTTTAGTGACTGAGACACTCTGTGTTCCCTCATGACATTGTGGAAAGGAAAATAAGCTACAAAATAAGTGAGCATATTGTTCATCGTTTCAGGGTCAGTGTGTATGTGTGTGTGTGTGTGTGTGTGTGTGTGAGCGCCATGCTCGCAGGCACTGTTGGGCCCATGCACTACTGTTGTAGTAATGAGGCACCCGTGCCAGTGATGACAGATGAGGGCTAAGAGGGTATAGTCCTACTAACCCCACCCTGAGCTCTGGATGACCTGCCAGCCTGGCAGCCTTACTTTGCCTTTAACCGTCCCAAGGATCAGACCGATGGGAAGCTCTGGGGTGTATTTTAAATTGGTGTCCTAACTACACACCAACTGGTGCTCAGTAACGTAACGTTAGCTCTTCATAGCTCTCTCCTGCAATCTGACTGGCTTCTGTCGGATTGGATCAAACAAAGTGGATCTGGGGAATTAAGAGTCGACTACTGGTAATGGATAGCCTTAACGTTTGTTGATTCAGCAAATGAGGGGTTACTAATTGATTTGTGGCACACTTTTTAAATAATCTACCTTTTAATCTTTGGGCTTGGGGGAAGGTATCAAGTATTTTCAAGTCAAAAGGGTCATCGGTGTCATTGGTGTTAGGGCCCATGTCGAGTTGCAAGTCTTCTTGGATTTCGTCAAGTTGAGTCTAACCCACTGTGGGCTGGACTCATATCACACTGAAAATCAATGTAAAAAATCGAAGTCACAATCTGATCCAAGTTATGTGAATTTTTTCACAGCAACTCATAGTGTGACTCAGCAGTGTGTATGGCCCCCGCATACCTGTATGTACAACATCTGAAGGGTGAGTCGGCAGATGGTGTCCTGGGAATCTCCTCCCAGACCTGGATCAGGGCATCAGTGAGCTCCTGGACAGTCTGTGGCAGTACTTGGCAGCGTCGGATTTACCAATACATAACGTCGTAAAGGTGCTCATGAAACTGGGCATTGTCCTGCACCAGGAGGAACCCAGGGCCCACTGCACCAGCATAAGGTCTGACAGTCGCTCTGAGGATTTCATCCCTGTACCTAACAGCAGTCAGGATACTGTTGGCTCTGACATGGAGGTCTGTGTGACCCTCCAAAGATATGCCTCCCTAGACCAACACTCCAGACTCTTTTACACCTGCCACATGTGCTCAGTGTGAACCTGCTCTCATCTGTGAAGAGAGCGGGGCACCAGCGGTGGTCCTGCCAGTTCTGCTGCTCTCTGGTGAATGCCAATCGAGCTGCACAGTGCTGGGCTGTGAACACGGGTGCCACTAGAGGATGTCAGGCCCTCATGGAGTCTGTTTCTGACTGTGTGGTCAGAAACATGCACGCCAATATCCTGCTGGAGGTTATTTTGTTGGGCTCTGTCCAGCTCTCCTCCTCACACAAAGAAGCAGATATCTGTCCTGCTGCTGGGTTGATGCCCTTCTACGGCCCTGTCCAGCTCTCCTCGTGTAACAGCCGGTCTCCTGGTATCTCCTCCATGCTATTGAGACTGTGCTGGGAGAAACAGCAAACCTTCTTGAGACCACATGTATGTACAGATTGATATCCTTGAAGTTTAACTGACTTGGTGTTAAACTGTGACCATTAAGTGTATATAAAGTATAAAGTATATAAAATCACCTCTGTTGGGATAGATGTATTTTTAATATGTTAACAAACAAACAAAAAACAAGTAAGGCAACACAGCTGAGATAAAAAAAACTAAACTCCAACACATTTGGGATCAGACTTTTAATGGACTTAAATTCACATAAATAACATTGGTTCATATATATTTTGTATATTATACAACTTTATATAATATATATTTCCCCCTATGATTTACATTCCTCTCTGGCTAAAATTATCTCTCATATCTACGGAAACAGAAAGCCTTGCATGAATGCAACGCTGCTCTTTTTGTGCTGTTTATCAAGGTCCAGATGCCAAAAGGAGAGGAGCGTGTTTCTCATGAATTGTAAAAAATAATTTCCCAAGTTACACAAACAGAAAAGCAAAAAGGAGAATCTATTGCATCGTCTCTAGGGTATTACACAGCACTACAAGGAGTGGGTAGCTATTGAAAATCATTCACCGTATATATTTTTACTGTATTGACTTGTGACACAAAGAAAGAAATAGCACTGCAAACTATCTGATATGCATGGCAATGAACATTTCATTTCCAAGTGTTCTTGTCATGGTTTCTTTTTTTTTGTTGCAAAAAAGACTTAAAAAAAAGAGAATATGCTCGACTCAAGATAAGAAACCCCATCATGAAGATAAGGAAAGATTTATGAACCTGCAGCAAGGTCACATAATCATGCAGTGACCCAGCCAAGCACGCTTGCACAGATGAGTTGAGCTTGTCAGTCTGGATCACAAATCAACACATGGCCGTTTCGAGCCTGTGACCGACATTATTCAACAAGATGGGTGGATATCTGGAAGTCAGGTAACATTCACTAATCTCCCTGACAGAAAAAAAGATAACCCTCTCCTCAGACTGGAGTTCCTCCTGTGTTGCCTTCGACCGCCGGATTATCCCTGCTGCCTGTAGCGCTCATGCAATCAATACCTCCATCAAACTATCGTGACTGACACATCATCACACAGTCGCCCCTAAATGAACACTGAAGGCTGAAAGGTGCACTGAGAGGCCATGACATGTCAGATGCCTCTATAAAAGCTTTACATCGCTCAATCTTTGCTTTAATTCATCAATAAATAACCACAGTTATGCTTGTTTTCAAGTTGAGCAACTCATAGCCTGCCAATACAAACGTTAATGACATTCAACATTAAGTACATATCTGGTGAGGTGTTAAAGGAGTGAAAATGGATACAAGGTGTCAAATCTAACAAGACTATGTGTCAAACATCTGCTTTTTTTTTTAAAAACACAACCTCAAGTGTCGCTTTATCACAATCCCTCTCAGCTGCTTCCTGCTACACAATCTCTTAAATCTGCATAAACTATGATACATATTTGATTGTCTGAATCAGAGCCACTACCTGAATATCAACCAAGCGAGAAACTGTTGCCCAGACGAGGCCTTCAAATCCAAATAAAAAGCAAAAGAATGGAACCATCTTTAGCCGCGATTTGAAAAGTGATGGGTGTTGGAAGCGAATGTGCAGGTGAAGCCAGGATCTGATGCAAAACAAGGTCAAGTGTACTTGAAAGAGCGACTTAAATTACCCAGTGAACCGGTGTGGGATCCTACAATGTTTCATGCATTTATCGAGGCCAACTCAAACGAAACATGACATGTGTTGGTTTGTGTGTGTGTATATGTGAATGTGTGTGTGTTAACAAATCACAGAGGAAAAACACAATCATGCCATGACATTGCGACAGACAGCAAGTTAAAGTGTTAACCCCCTCCTTCCCTGAATAGTCGACAACAGAATGTTTTTTTAAACAGCTATTATTTTACCATCATCCCATCGTGATAAAAAAAAAATCGCATAAACATCATAATCATATCCCTTTTCTAAACAAGATTAAGTTACTATATGCTATCGAAAAGAGCCACGGGGAGGGAAAGTCACTGGCTGTGTTCAAATCACAGTGAAAAAACTTTTTAACTTTACAGCAGGGGCTTCTCTTTCATTACACCAGCTTTTATTGCAACACACTTTATTATGGTTAATATCCAGTAACCACAAATCCTTTTCTAAATATGAGTAGGAAAATAAGGTGACGTAGGTTTTTCAGAGGGATGAACACAACCAGCAGTAGTGCCAGTTGTCACTTCCCCTCCCCGTCACATCCCTGCCACTCAGCTCCATCTACTTTAATACTCATAGAGGGGAAATAGTGTTAATCAAAAAGTGCATCATGAATATGTTGAGATTAATAATAAAAGTAAACCATCTTTTTTTGTCATAAATAACACTTTTTTCCTCTTATATTCAATAAACCTCTTATTATACAAGTCGAGTAGTCACATGATGCAAATCTACTCCCTGTGATCTTGTTAGTATCTGGGAGCAACGTTAACGCTTCCTGAAACCTGGAAGATACGACCCGCCGATGCAAACAGGACTGCTGCGTCAAATCTAGGAGGAAGATCAAGGAGAGGACTGAAGCAAAGACCACTTACAGCTGCTGAGGCTACAACACGTGAACAGTGATGTGAAGCAACACAGAATGCCAACAGATAGGTGCGTTAGCAAGATGGTAGCATTTAGCTCACACAACAAAGTGGAATCAAAGAAAACACATCCACGTTTAAAGGAATGCATATTTTGGGACATACACTCAGGGGTGTAGTGCTATTCGTTTAAGTAACGGAGTGCACCTAAGACGCTGACATCGAGAATCTATCAACACACCTTCAGCCCAGTTCAGACCAATGATTTGCAACAAGACCAAACTGTTTAAGAATGCTGCAGAGACTGGCCATCTGAGCGCGACTCGAACCCGCTGATGGTGTCACCTGCAACTCAGCTGGTAGTGGTGATGTTGCTGGTGGCTGCTTTTAGAATGTAAAGCCCGTCATCAACAGCCAATCAGCCAGTCAATCTGATGCTCATTTTTTTAATGTTTTTCGCTGTTTCATCACTACTACAAATACAACTGTAGCCAGTATCTCACTATCACTATCCTCATTCATTTTTTAAGAGGCTGCTGATTATATTCAGCCCCATAATAAGCCTGAAAATGCGGAAAACAGAATGGACGTACAGAGAGTTGTTGCATAGAGATGATACACCATCTCATCTAGTTGCATTGGTGTGAACCGTCAGTTTTTCAGAATGTTGCAGAACAGCGCATTGCAAGTAGTTGCCTTCGTCTCTTCATGAATCTTTGGTCTGAACTGGGCTTCAAATGACTATATGACAACGCTGACCATTCTGTTCGTTTTTATTGGCTCTCTTGCATATGTGTTAGAGATGGTTTGATCTGTAAGTGCTAAAAAATGTTTATGAATTTAAACCAGATTTGAAAACTGTAAATATTTTATTTCCTCACTTTGAGGAAAGAAGTGGTGGAGAGCTGTTTCTGTGCACTCCAGCAACACTACACCCCTGCTTATGCTTTTTGGCTTCCTTGCTGAAAGTTAGATTAGAGGAATGATACCACTCTCATGCCTGTATGCTGATTATGAAGCTAGAGCCAGCAGGCGGCTGACTTAGTTTAGTCAAGCTTAGAACACAGACTGAAAACAAGGTGACACAGCTAGCCTGGGCCAATAAAATCCACCTTGCAGCACACCAAAAGCGTACAAATGCACATATTAAATTGCATTTGTTTGTTCCATGAAAACAAAACAGAAATGTGAAAATCAACACTGTGGTTTGTACAGTAAGTTACTGCTGGAACTAAAGGACTGGTGGCCGCCCAGTCTTTATGCTAAACTAATCTGGCTGCTGGCTCCAGCTTCATATTTAGCACACAAACAAGAGAGTGATATCTATCTTCTCATCTGCCTCCAAAAAACAGATAATATAAGTGTATTTTCCTTAAAGTCAAACCTGTTCTTTGGCTGCTAATTTGTTTTAAATCTGATTCAGTTTTTGTCACATTTGGTTCACTTTACATATCATCTGAATGAGACTGAAATATTGACATCTGAAATAAAGTTAAAATGTGTGTAGTCAGAGGATTTTTCACTTGATTCTTTCTGCTGCCTCTGCATTTTGCTTTTTTTAATTGAGTGCAGGTGAGACATTATGCAATCTCACTGTTCACATGTCGTAACTTCAGACTCTAAATGGCTGACGAGAACATTTCCTCCTTGGTCTTCTGCCTAAGGTCAATTCAGGAGGAAGATAAATCAAAAAGGAAGACCTTAAATGGTCATAAAACCAGATGTCCAGCCCTGTCCTCAGTGACTCCAGGGCATCAGATGAATTTTAGGTCTACTGACGTTTGCAGTCAAGAGACCTTGTTCCCATTCACTGATGGATTTGCAAAGCATTGGATCGCTAACATGACTGACATTTCTCCAGACCGGTGTGCATATCTCCAAAACTTTCTAAATCCATAAGAAGTAACTGCTCCACTCTTAATGCGGAGGACAGAGCAGAACTCAGTCACACTGTCAATGCCTTTCAGCTCCCAATCAACCTTTCAGTCACCGGGCCTGAATGGACTCTGCCAGGCCAATTTGGCGGGCCTTTCTCAGTGGCAGCTCTTCATCCCGGTCAAATACGGCGACTCTTGCCGGCACAGGCCCATCTGCTGCTGTTGCTGCTCTTGAAGATCTGAGGCCAGACCATCGACAAAGTCGGGGACGGGTAGCCCTGAGAGTATCATGACTGACTTGTTCCAGATCATGAAAGTGGGTACGACGGGCAGGAGGAAGGAGACTTCGAAGGTGTGAATGTGCTGGGAGTTCATGGCGTCATAGAAGGACAGTGAATTGTTGTCGTAGTCCAGCAGGACACCCAGCCGCCTCAGCTGCAGGCTCGCCTCCACCAGCATCTCCTTGCCATCGTGGCGCACCATAAAGTTGTTGTTGCAGCGCGAGAACACCCATGAGGACGAGTTCTTGCCGCTCCATTCGTTTTTCGGGGCTGATTTGTAAGCCACGCCGATGGCATACCTGCAGGGGAGGAACATTTTAGAATGCATTAGTGATCTGAAACAAGTGTCCTCCTTAATGACTTTACTTGCACAGTCAAGCTACCTCATGCTGAGGACACACAAGATAGGCGCGGGCCCTTTGGGTCTTTCCTGCATGAAGAGGTCTACTTCAGAGCCAATTAGTGAAAAGAATATAAATAGGATAAGAGTATACACTGTGTGTGGTGAGAGTGTGTCTGATGTGTGTGGGTTTGCATAACAGCCTAGATTTAAACTCCCTAAAGAAAGATATTTCGGTTTATTGAGCCTCCTTGCAGGCTTATATAATGCACTCTTCTGCCTGTGTGTTTCTTACCATGTGGACGCTCCCAGCAGCACCTCCCAGTAGTGGCACCCGCTGTCAATGAAGACATTACCAGCTGCGCCATAGGAGCCCGTGCCGCTGAAGCGCTCTGGGGTGTGGCTCTTCTTCAGCGAGCTCTCGTCCTTCTCCATGGTCAGGCAGTCATTGGACAGACGCAGCTTCTTGTGGGCCGTCTTTGGATCTAACTTGAAGGGTTGACCTGCGAAGAGACAGAATGTTGTGCTTTAAAGAGGCCTTTTACGGTGTTTTGGCAGTTAATGCTGCTAATGATAATGATAATGATCACATAATTATCATTACCCCTAACATCGTTATCATCATTTTTTTTGGCAATATTGCACCTCGATCTAAAAGTGTCAAGCGCCTTCCCTACATAAAAGTAAGGCTGATAAAATTCCCTCCATTTCCTTACAGAAATATTCCGTGCTGGAAGGAAGGTCGCAGAACTACACTGTCTATTAGGAGTGTGCTATATCATCTCGTTCAAGATAATACTGGTATCATTTTTAACATATGAAAAATTCCTATCCTGATACCCGCAATATTTCGACTTGATGATATATTGACATCATATTGTTACCCACGGCAACAACAAGCACGGTTGAAAGTGAAATTATTAGTGACTCCGTGGTGAGGAGCAGCTTCAGTAGTGTGGAATAAACTGTGGCGTTCTGAATGTTGTATGAACAGCCCCGGACTTCTTGCATTCTTTAAACAAGTTACCGCGAGTTACCCTCCCTGCAGAAGGAACTCATTCAGCGGCTCCTCTGGCAGCAGCACAGCGTCTCTCCCTCTCTTTTCTCGCCATGCGCACACAAGAGTCGGTGTCACAGGTTACAGCGTGATGATTAGAGGAGAAATGGCAGAGCATAAAGGTCCAGGTGGAGAAAAACAATCATTTAGGATTTTACTAAAAGAAGGAAATCACCTGTTGATTTATATAAATCATAGATCGCAGGGTACAATTTTAGTATTTGGGAGCTGTTTAAATGTGTAATTTGTGGTAGATTTTATTTTGTTGAACTATTAATATTGTAACAGAATCTGAATCTCACTCTGAGTTACTTTTGTTTTACAAACTAAAGAAATTAAAGATAATTTTTGTTTAGTTTTTACTGAATATTTGAAGACAAACTGTAATAATCACTTATTTTGTCGCAATTCAATGTTCTTAAATTAATAATAATCTTTTTTTTTGGACTAATTTGTCATATCATGAAGAATATCGTTATCACAAACATATCCTGAAATATTGTGACATAATTTTAGGGCCATATCACCCAACCCTACGGTCTATGCAGTATAAGGACACAAATACTTTGAAGTTGGTGCTACATGACCAAAGAAAACAGAGAAAAAGGGCTGTGGTGTTTGTTTTTGCCCAAGAGGTAGAAAACTTACAACTACAAGACTGCACTGTGCTGCACTGAACCAATGAACGCACCTGCTGGTGGGTGATGTAATGCAAGTTGATTCTGACTTGTCCAATATATGGCAGCTGGCTGGTAACAAACAATCTCGAATTACAGTTGGATGCTAAACTAAAATATGTTTCTGAGAACATCTGAGGTGAGAAACAGGCAACGCAGTAACATTATCTTGGTTTATATTTTGTCAGCTCTGCCTAGATTAACAGATTGATCTAAATTTTCTCAGCCTCCCTTCTCACACTACAGAGGACAGCATGGTCACAAATTCTCATTTTACAGCTAAACAGTGCACTAAAATATGTTTCTGAAAACATTTTAGGCAAGAAATAGACAATACAGTTATAATCTTGGTTTATATTTGATCAGTGCTGCCTAGTTTTACAGTTTGGTCTAAGCTTGAGAGACAGAGAGATCTATCACTTCTACAATCTTTGTGTCCCCGGTAACGTTCATTTAGAAATGAGGAGGTATAATCTGCAGTTCATGGAACAGCCCGAGGCATTAGTGAGATGTAGGAAACCGCAGTTCATTTACTCATACTACCCACATAGTTTACCTTTAAGGTAATCACTGTCGATCACAAGTAGTTTCAGGTATTGAAAGGTATCCTTGTAAGCTGTGAGTTGCTTTTTCTATTATCTTGTTGAACAGAAATATTGTTGGCTACAGAACTTCTTTATTGATCAAAAATCAAATACAAAAAAAGAAAAGAAAAGAAAAGAAAACCCTGAAATCTAATGTTGAACAATTCCCTATTTTAATTTTCATTCTCAACATGTTTTGTATTCGTGATCACTCAATATTGTCAAGTGGGACAAAAAGCAGAAGATAACACGAGATCAGAAGGTGAAAGAGCCGAGAGTAAGAATAAAAATTAGAGCAGGATTTTAACTCAGAGCAGGAGCAAAAGACGAAAATAAATAGAAAGTGGGGTGAGAAGCGCTCGCAGAGAACTCACAGAGAGAGACAGAAGAGGAGAATGTTTGAAATACAAGGGCGAGAGTCTAAACTTCAAAGCCTCGCGCAGCCTTTGGTGAAAACATTTCATAACAGTGGAGGAAGCCACCCGGCATTCTCCTCTGTGCCTGCCATCACACAGACTTGGAAATTAGCTGAAGGAAATAGCCTTCACTTCCACTGCAGTAGGTAGCAGTCGGGCTATTCAGTGGAAATGCTGCTATCCGGTTGCAACAATTCAATTTGCAATGACACCAGTAATTTGGGTGTAATGGGTGGAAAATTGAGAGAGTAAAAGTAGGTGAGTGGCAGAGAAAGGAGAGGAGTTAGGAAGCGAGGAGGAGATGAGAAGTTGAGGGGATAATATGTGGCTGAAGATTCAACTGAAGGTCCCCTCTCTACCTCTCTGTGTCGGTAATGTGTGTGTGCGTGTAGGCTTCATGGAGGTCAGCCACGTCCCTTCCAGACCTGACATTTAACTCTGACACCTCTCATCTCATCTCTCAGCCTCCCTGAGCCTCCCACGGCTTAATGAGCGGCACAATGAGGACCCCGACTCCTCCTCCCCTCCCTCTATCTGTCCTTCCCTTCATCTCTCTTCCCCCATTCTCTCATTCTCATCCTCTCTATCCTCTCTCCTCTCTCACACACTCCCCTCCAATAATCCGCGTGGTGAGTGTGTGTTACCGCGTGTGGATATGAGACGACGAGGCCAATGTGCTGCTGGCAGCCAATTACATTAATGCGCTCTCTTCTTTGAACTGCTTATCGCTGCCAGCGCAGCCATTTCCAAACACTGGGGCTCTGTCATGCCTTTCCAGGGGATGACTCCTGAGAGCCCGGGCTGGGCCTGAGGTTGGGGAAGGGGAGACACACGTGACAGTAGAGGACAAGCAGACACACACACAGAGCATCGACTCCGGCCTACACACAAGCAGACGTACAGTAAGTGGCCGAGCGGAAATGTTTTGAACCAACGCCAGCAGGATTCTTGTAAATGGAGAAAGTCATGGATAATAAGCTTGGATTTAAATGGTCGCTGGTACGATACTCCAAATGAAACTGAATTTGGAGGTTTGCACAGGCAAAATGGCAGGTGTACCAATAACAGAACTCTAATGCCTGATTTTAATTGCCACAGTGTTGGCAGGTTGGCAGAGCAGACTGTTCCCAATTTCCACACAACCTTCAATGCACCATTGATTATGTTTATATGTACAAAATATTCCAGTTTTAGCCTTTATTCTGAAAAAAACAATATTCCTTCTAACAGCTTGTACAAAACAAAATTTCCACACATATTGCTGTTTACATGCAGCCGTGAACACTCAGATAAACATGCCCTATCATGTCGTTTATAACGTCAAAATATGGAAAAGTAGAATGGCTGGGGTCACGTGTCATTTTGCGTCTTCGCATCAAAAAAGGATTTTTAAAAAAACTGGTGGACTTGTATGACTGCGCAGACACAGGCTCCCGCTTTCAATCCTTAGACCACCTTCTTGAAAAAGTCAGCACCAAGATATCTGTGCTTATAAAACCTGGTGATATTCAGGTCTGTCATAATGTTTAAAAGTAGGTGTGTTCCTCCCTCTCTACCCCAGCCTTGCAAACTGTTGGCAAGGTGGTTTGTGTACAAGGTATCCATGACAACACACAGGGCTAATAATAATACCCATAAGCACTTTGATATTCCCGGCGACGTATGGGCGGGGACATATGGTTCCCCTGAGGACACTGATAGCTCAGGGAAGGAGCAAACACATAAAAGCTTGCACAGCAGCCCTCTAAACTTCTTTCTCTTCATGCTCAGCCTCAATTGAAAATGACCTCTAAGAAAAGGGTTTCTGCAAGTGAAGTTTTGTCACAGCTATTTGACAGTGAAAATGAAAGACAGGAGAAAGTGTCTGTGACAGAGGAGAATGTTGAGGAAGACCCTGATTATGAGGCATCCTCCTCTGATGAGAATGAGATCATCAGTGCTGATCCTTCTGTTGTCTCTCAACCACCTGCAGACAAGTTACCTTTCACATAAGTCATGGTCCTGCTCTGCGCTTGAACGACAGGGGAGATTAATGTCATTATAATGGCTCCAGGCCCGACTAGATACGCTGTCAGCCGTGTCCAAGATATAAAATCAGCATATGAGCTCGTCACAACACTATAAATTGGTAAGTGAGCTTGCACTTGTATAGCACCTTTTGAGTCGCCACATTCACACACTGGTGGCAGTGGCTCTCATACAAGGTACAAAGAACAGGGTTAGCGATGCTCTGAGGATGATGATGATCTGTTTTACAAATAACATCTTTCAAAGTATTCTTTGTCTGTTCTCAGACAAGCACAAAAAATACTGTCCGACTCTTACCACATTCTCCACGCTGAGTACAAGCTTTTACCCTCGGGCAGACGATACAGGATGCCTAAATTTAAACTGAATTGTTTTAAAAATGTATTTGTGTTTTTATGTTGTGTATGCTTCATTTCTCTTGGAGTAGTACTGTAAGGCAGCAATACTTGTGCAGCTCCTGAGTCCAAGACCAATTTCACTATGGGGACAATACGATTTATTGTATCACATCGTATCGTATTATATCGTATCGTACGAGTGCTTTAGTGTAACTAAAATTATACAGTGCTTTGAGCAGATTAAGGTCCATTAAGTATGTTTATAATGTATAATAGTGCAGCTCCTGAGTCCAAGACCAATTTCACTATAGGGACAATGCAATTTATCGCATCGTATCGTATCATATCGCATTGCATTGCATCTTACTGTAAATGTTTGATGAGTGCTTGTAACTAAAATTATATAGTGCTTTGAGCAGATTAAAGTCCATTATAAGTATGTTTATAATGCATTATAAACACAGGAGTCACAGAAAGTGTCACAAATATAATATAATCATAATACACACAATAATATAACAATATGAAAGAAGTCATTCTGCATTACTTTTGATGCTTCTGTACTTTTACGTAAGTCCAAATGCAGGACTTAACTACACTCTACACTGATTACTTCCTCCACCACTGAATATCATTCATGTTGCAGAGTTGCCATGAAATGAATAGACCTGGAGTCACAGCGAGTATAGAGGTATTTGCTGGCAGCACTCAGAGAACATGCCAAATTTGATTTCTTCTGGAGTGCTACAGTGCTGGCCTAAAGGCGTAAAGAACCAGTGTGTGGTGCAATATATCAGCAAGAAGACCAGTTCATAAGAAGAAAGTAGACGTATATGTCTAAGAAAGTTCTGAATCATTTTACAGCAGCTGCATGAGGAGAAGACAGAGATGATGCTGTTTGTTTCTAAAGAGCATCATCTTGTCTCACACACACACACACACACACACACACACACACACACACACACACACACACACACACACACACACACACACACACACACACACACTCATGTGCTGTCAGGTTGTATATTACAGAAAATAAAGACAGGACAAGATAATGGCACAGATACTATATCCCACAGAGTGGGTTTCTGAGCAGTGTCTGTGATTAGTCTGCTCCCACTCTGTAATACAGCAGCAATTAGAGATGTTTTCAACTGTCTGCAGAGGTGATAAGTGCTCTCTGTTTGACTGCCTTGAAGCCGTGCATTGTTACGAACCAGGAAGTCTTTAATGGAAACTTGTAAAACACAAAAAAAAAGAAAGGGAAAAAAAGAGGAGAGAAAGAAAGGGGGCTACTGTTGGGGGAGCATTTATAAAAAGCAATTTCATTCCAACTTCATTTTGCCGGGTCCTTGTTGGAATACTAGCAGTGGGATAGCATCTGGGTAATCAACTTTATTTCAATTCAGTCAATTTCACTCACGCTTCTCTTTTTTTTTCCCCGGCTCACATTTTTGCTGAGGGATAGATTGAGCTGCCTCTGTAATGAGGGAGATGGGAAAAAAAGGATCCATTTTACTGCATAACTTAACAATTACTGCAGTAGAAACAGTAGCATGAGGGACGGAGAGAGCTCTCCGGAGCTTCGACACAACCTTATATCTTTTCACCAGTTTCTACATCTCTGTTGAACTTGCTAATCATTACGTGTCATTAAAATGCATGGCGGTGTGCCACTCGGCTTCTAACTGACTGATCCACATGTAATGTGGTACGTAATCCAGCCGTGCTGACTACCAGTGTTGCTACACATTTGGAATTTCAAAATTCCACACAGGTAAGTTCAATGTCTGGGCTGAGGCAAAAAGGTTGGGACTCTGGATGCAAGCGATGCAGTAACGAGACGTCTGTGTTTTTTCCTTTCAAGTGGCTCAGAATCGCCTCCTCCACCATGTTGGCGATGTCAAATGATTTCACACAAAGCTTGCATCTAGCTCTGTGTGTGAATTGGGAATCCTTGGCCAACCAGTATTTATATACGGTATTGTCAAGCCATCCATCCAAAAACTTGCATCTACCCACTGTGAACCACATGAAACTCGTCTTCTTGTCGAATGTGCAGTGTTGGAGTGAAACTTGATACCTGGGGGGCTGGAGGAGGGTCATGGGGCAGCGGACTGGACATACCACTTGTCAAACAGGTAACAGGGGCGGTATGTTTTCTGAGACGTTTGCTCTCACACAAACTGTGCTTGGCCCGGCATAATACTGTACATGTTCCGGATTGATTAAATTATTTTTTGAAATACCTAATTTTTTATTTTAGAAAACAGTGTTTTAGAACAGTGATAATAGTCTGGAAACGTAAATATTTTTCCATACTTTTAAATACCTGGAAATTGATCAAATTTATTTCCATACTTTCCATACTTGCGTAGGAACCCTGGACTACTGACACTCAGATTTACACAGGCGGGATTAAAAATGCATCATTCACGTAACATGGCTGCAGCACAGCAGGCGTATGAGGTGCACAGCAGAGATTCCTGGCATCACATTTTGTTGTCTCACCTCTTACAAGGCATAATGTCTTTTTTTGGCGCTTTGTACTCAACCTCCACAAAAACAGAAATTGTCTTTGTGTAGTAAAGAGCAAAGACAAACAGAAGTCACTGATCCTCTCCAACCTCACCCTTTAATGAACTCGGCAGAGTCTTCAGAGACCAGTGCTAGAAAAATTCAGCGAGGCTTCTGGGTCTGCTCAGAATCTGACTGTGATTAAGGAGCCGTTTTTGGAAGGAAGGTTTCTGTGATGGTTCGTTAGAGTAAAAGCGTGTGAAAGAGTCGCTGTCAGTACTATCAGCTGTGTGTGTAAAACGGAATCATTCATTAAAACTCAGCTCCCGTCTTCATGATACACAGGCTCTCTGCTGCTGTGTGAATGCATATACTGTCACTGTACTGCAGACAAAGGGTGATTGCAAGCTTTAACGGTTGATATCAGGGTTTCACTAGTGAAGTTCTGTGCTCAAAACAGTCTGTCTTGAAGAACAAAATAAACAAATCAGAAAAAAAACCAAAACAAATAAAACACCCCCCCAAAAATACAAAAAACCCAACCAACCAAACATACAAAAAAACAAGCTCCCAGCCAACTGGCATTTTAACACACTCCCAATCTCCCCCTCCACCTGCTGGCATTTCCACCTGCTCAGTGAATGAAGCACGGTGCTTTGAGCTAACGAACACATCACAAAACTCTTTGTTGTCGAGCCCCAGCAGCCACGTGACACAACAAAGTGATATATTGCTGTTTAATGTCTTTTCTCTTCTGTTCATTGTGCAAAGGTGACTTCATTTTTACATCAATGACAGTCCACCCCAAAGCTTAAGTATGTAATGTTTTAAATCATGTGGAACAGTTTAATCAGACTGATTAAGGATATTATCAACCAGTGGTGCATGCTAGTTACAATGGGCCCCAGTCAATGCTATTATGATGGGCCCTAAGGCATGCTAGTAACTCTTTATGCGCCTCAACTAGGTACTGCATAATCTTATCGTCAAAGGATCAAACACAGACATTGGATAACACCAACATACATATCAGCCAGCAATCATCATCACATATATGTATAGTACAAAAATACAGAAGAAAATAAGGAATTATTTGTTTAATTGAATAGTTTTTATTCCATATTTATAGTTTATGTAAAGTCAGTATATATTTTATAACTTTTTTTTAATAGAACACCATAAAAAGCACAAAACAACAGCAACGGTGCTGACAGAGCTAACAGTATTTACCAGGGAAGTCTCATGACACAAGTCTCAAGCGCTCCTTGCATATGATTTGTTCTCTCCTCAATCCAAAATACTCCAAAACAACAGATGATGATGATTGTTGAACGGATGTTTTTTGTTTTTCCCCTTTTCCCTGGCTGGCTGTTGGTTTAGGAGACACTTAATTTGAAAGGCAGCTGATATCGATATCGTGGTCGATCATAGCGGATTGCTGCCATATCAGTGATCTGAATGTTGTATACAGAAGCTTTAACAGCATAGCATATACTGATTATTTAATAGTCCTCACATTTAATAGTCCTCCTCATCAGTTAATTCACTGTTCTGCCACATTCATATTTCTTTAGTTGAAAACTCAAATGTGTGCGGTCTACCCGAGTAGACAAGTGAGAAACTCTTTGGAAAATGTGCCATAAAAAACATGAAGTTCAATTTTTTTCATGCCTAAGAGGAATAAAAACACTTAAGAAAGACAGTCTTGACTGAAGTGGTCATAATTCATGCATGTTAAGAAGAGCTGGAGAGATGATGTCCACTTTACTGCAGCTCCTACTGCTTGCTGATAGAGTTGTGGAGAGAAGTTCCTCCATTATTAAGATCGTAATACCACAAAGGTGCTGCTCTTTCCATTTTTATGTTAATCTACTTTAAAGCAGGACCCTCCTACCCTCAACAAGCAAAGACCTCACAGCCAGTTTGTCCTTGCTTCCTCTCTCCTGCCTTTTTTGTACATATTTTGTCAGCATCTTTCGCCTTCGTCTGACAGTTCACAGCAGAGACAGACAGGAAATAAGTTGAGAGAGCAAAGTGAGTGACACGTAACAAAGGTCTCCCGCCGGAATCAAACCAGAGACATTGTAATCTCACAGTATGCATCATATACCTCTATCCCATGGGGACACCTCTATCCTCTCCTTCAACTCCCACCACTCCTCTCTCCTCTCATCTCCTCTTCCCTCGTCTCCTCTCCACCTCCTACTGTTTACTTTAGGGGCTTTGCGGTAGCTTGAGGCCTGTCATCAGAGATGCATGCTGGGTAAATAATATTGCAGGTCCTTTAACAGGAAGTAAAGAGGTACGTACACCCCTGGGGGCACCTTGACATGCGATATTTTCAGCCTGGATTTTAAATGCTTACTCAACACAGACACACACACACACACACACACACACACACACACACACACACACACACACACTGTACGCACACACTCTGGGGTGTTTGCCGACTCCCTGCTTCGTACACACAATATGGACGCCCAGAATAGTTTACCAACAGAATGACGAACATTATAAAGTCAACAGTCCAGTGTTTGGCTGTCAGCACTGTAAGGCCAGTATGCATTCAGATTAGCTTTTGTTTTGACACAAACAATATGCTCACGCAAAATAGAGCCCGGCCTTCACTCTGTAAACAATAGCGCTGCTAAATAAAGACATATTTAAGCCTGGATTTATGTTGTCGCTACTCCTACTTCACACCATCCTGCAGCTTTGTACTACAAAATGACAAAAGTGGATGTTGATGTTTGGAGGCTTTACACTGTGGGACAGGTGCTACCCGGAGGCTGGGAGCTCAGCGCAGCTGGTCATTGTGGAAACACACAATTGTACCTCAGCCGAGCAGGATTTAACCAGAGCTGGCTCCTTTTCAAAAGCAGCATTCATATTTACAAAATCAGGTAAATTAATCATGGTTTCTTGTAAAATGACATTTAAACACCTTGGTGGAAATATCAGTGCACACGAGAACACAAGTAAAAAGCATCCACATCGACAACTTTCACAAAAACTTTTCAAAAAACAGTTGTTCTTGGCCGGGTACATGTGCTGAATTCATAGCTGAGGAAATCACATCTTGTAGTTGACTCCCACCTGCGCATGCAATCAAACCAGACACTATGAACAGTACAGCCTGCTCTCTCTGACTGGACCTGATGGTCACTGGGCTGCAGTGTGGAATACTAAACTAAGAGAGGAGACAGCGCAGATACGGACACACCCTGCATGATAATACTATAAGACCACTGTAACAACCTTTAAGCTGCTAATCCTACTCAGTATAAATACGAACCCTTTCCTCCGTCCTCAGTTAACAAACTGCTTTCCTCTCCCACTGCAACATTGTTTCCTGTTGGTATGAATTCATTAGCAAGACAGACAGCCAATTAAAAAGCATAAACAGGGCGCAGTCTAATAAAAGCCTTCTAGATTAATGTGCGTTCTTGTTCTGTCAGCCGCCACTCTAATAAGTTGTGACCAAACTCGGATAGAACCTTAATTCAATTTCATGCTTACGAATGCCTAAAAATACTGTGCTTTAAACATAAATATAATGATTATCATGTTGTCAAGCAGAAGAAGCGGCTTTGACTTTTTAATGTTAAAATGACTGGATACATGCTTGGATTTGAATTAATTAGATAAGCTTCATTATTTTTGTTTTTCATGCAAAAACAAATCTAGGAATGCATCTATATTTAGTGTAAATACTAAAAAGGGGTAAAAAATCTTAAGTCAAGGAGAGAAAAATCTATGCAAAACCAGAGGCTTATTAAAAGAAAACATATACTTTTATTCTGTATTTTAATAATAATACAGTGTGATTGTTGATTTAAGACTGAGAAACTGTGACTGGACTGACACACTGTTATTTTACTATGTGCATCGCTCAGGCGTGGACTGTAGAAATGGGTAAAAAGCAGTGGATTGAGGGCACTCACATCTGCAGACACTCATCCCTGCAAAGAGCTATTTGGTGTCTTCTATTCGTTCAACACTCTCTTTCTCTCACTCCAAATCTGTCACTTTTCATCCACTTTCATACTCTCCCCGTCTCTTTGTAGGTTCCTCGCTTCACTTTAGAGGACAGTCGTGTAGAAACCTGGTCATAGTTCGCTCTGAGGTAAATGCAGAAGTACGGTCGTGGCAATAAAAGGTCACACACACACACACGCGCGCACATACACACACACTCTCTTTCTTCATAACTGCTATTTCCCTCATCATACTTAATTCATATGTGGTTCAAGAAGCTGTGGGTTACCTCACATGTTAACTGTGAGAATCTAACAGCACAGTGATACCTCTGCAGTATATACTACGGCTTTAGTGCCACTACTCGCTGTGAGTCACTCAGGGTTCGATGAGTGGTTTCACTGGAGTGACATTAGAGTGACCTAAAAAGCCCCTGAAAGCTTCAAGACTTCACAACATGGTTTTAAATGTTGTCTCCATCAAGACAACTGAACTGCACGAGGCAGGACTGCAGCAGAGGTGTGAAGCCATTAAAAGAGCACTCCATCGATTTAATATCGCACCCCTATAACACTGTTGTGCTCGAGATGGAGAGTGAAAAACAAAAAAAAGGGACCAAAATCGTTGCAGCAGAACCAGGGATATAATGATTTTACACATTCTTTTTCTTGTCATAAACTGGCACCTACATTACCCACGCTGCAGAGTTAGTCAGATGTTTAGGGGTGTTATGCTAGTAATGGCTAATGTAACCTTGAGCTGCTCGCCTCAAGCAGAGATAAGCGCTGGGCTATAGAGGTCTGAGGTCTTCAAATCTGATTAATTTTCAAACATTTTCATTTGTAGTTTCAAGCTCCAGATGACGCTTACTCAAGTGACATCACTTGAGGCAATTTATCAAACTTTATGCAGCTCCATAAAGTTTTATGGAGCTGCTACCACCTTTTTTAATATGCAGTTGTGCTCCCCGCCTTCATTTTCCATGATTTCTTAAATAAGTCTCTTTCACACATGCACTGCAAACCTGAAATTTACCTTTTGCTAAGCCCTGCTCCTTTGTGATGTTCCAACAAGCTGTCAGAGTAAGCATGGAGCCCACACTGTAACTAACTGCACTCCCTGAAGAAATATTATAATTTTTTTGGAAAAATTAAACAGTGATTCCAGAGAGAAGCAGACAGAGGGGTCTACAGTCTGTGTTTGAAGGATATATCCAGGATGTCAAACTGACTCAGCAGCAACAGGTTCAAAAGACAAAGATAGTTAGAAGCTAAAGCCGAACTATAGGCTACAGATCACAGTGTAAAAGTGAACCACCACATCACTGCTGATCCACACACAAGACAATGAATATAAAGGGAAACTTTGCTGATATTCAACCAGCTGTGTGGCATCACAGTGTGTGCAGATGAACGATGTTTGGCTTCGCCCCCTGAAAAGTGTGCTGCTGCCGCACACAAAGGGTCAGTTATCTAGACATTACCCAGCGGAGCTGTGTGTGAGAACACAAACATCTGAACACTTGAACTGGACATTAAATGGACTTTACCCTGCCAGGTCCCTGGCAAAACGTCTGTTTAATGGCCAATTGAGTCCGTGTGTGAATAGAGGGGGTAACTGTTCGGAAAATTCACAGTAAGCAGCCATGTTGATGATGTTTCTATTATGAGGCTTGTGTGAAACCGGAAGAAAGCAAACACCTGAGGGTGAAGACGAAGGTTCATCTACACAAAGACGGCAACAAAAATGTCGAACTGACTGGAACTTCTGTTGGTAAGGGCCGAAGCCGAAATCGTTTAAGGAACCGCAAGAGACTCTATTGTTTATGGCCAAATTACAAACCAGCGACATGAGCGCAGTGTATTCCCTCCTACTACCTGCATGTTCTGCCCAGGTGCTCCCTTTTGCCTAAACCAAACAGAGTATAGCCAGAAATTGAGAAAGTTTCTGAGACAGACAAACAATGTCTGCCCCTGATTCTCTGGACATTGTACAAAGTCCATATGAGAAATCAGTGATGGACAGAATGTTGTTTGGACACAACCTGCTGAGCAGAACATTTTTAAACCAATGTTTAAATTCTCCTGGGCTACCTCGTCAGTCTATGCTGCTGTAACATTTAATCAGCTCCACATAAGTTACTGCATTTGACCTTTCTCATACAATTGCACAAACAGCTTCAGGCAAAAGTTATTCCAGGTGTCTTCATAGCGATGCTGAGTAGCATCCTTAAGGGCAGATGCTGTAGCAGCATAACATTGAGTTGTTTTTCCTCTTCTTTTCCCTCTCTGCCTCTCTACCAAACAAACATACACACATTTTACAAAGCCACAAATCTGTATACAAACTCTGAATTTGTGTTTACGTCTGAGTGGGATTACAGTAAGCATCACTGATCTGTCCTCACTGTGAGACCAAAAGTTGTGGCATCTTGAGATGAAAAGCTTTACCTCTGGGATGAATTGACAGATGGCCTAAAGATTGAAGAAAAGGCACCAGAAGAGGAGATCATATGCCATAGCCGGGGGTAATGGAGGACAACATGCCAGGAAAGGGGGTTAGAGAGGGACATAAAGGAGGGACATGGAGCATTTGAGGCCAGGACATTGCATAAGAGAACAGACTTTAACAATGCCTCTTGAAGTGCAGATGACAAAAACAAGCCTGAGTCAAGCCTTTATTTCTTTCCAACATGAGCAGTTCCCACTTTTAATGATCGTCTGGTTGTTAAGAGAGACGGGGACACAAGTGTTTTGATGCAAAACTTCAGGTGCTTTCCTTTAGCATTGTGTGCTCTGATTATATCCTTTGATGTAGAGCTTTTTATTTTACCTGTAACATCTGTGATCACAGAGAAAACGCCTCAGATTTACACCATTAGATCAAATCGTGCAGCAAATTACATTATACAGTTGAAAGAATGTCAGTGCGCCCCTGCGCTCGCCTTAAGGGTGCTGTATTGACACAGTTAGCTGCATTCAGATTTGCTTTACACATATACACTGCAGTATTTATGGGGGTATTTAGGAGTCACTCCTCTGAACAGACAGGGCTGTGATGCACGACTCTCCAGTATCTGCGCGTCTTGTCACTGCCTTCTTTGCTTTGCAAGCCACTGCCTGAAATATATGATGAGCTTAGGCTAAAAGCCTCCAGAGCTTCTCATCGTAAAAAATGTGACAGCTAAACCCTCCAATCTAGCCACAGACAGAAAGAGAGACTTCAAGTGCGAGGAAAAGGACTTGTGGTTCTCGGCTCAGAAGCTTGCTACTCTAGCGCGTACATCAGACGAGTCTAGAGAGAGAGACCTAATAAGCCTGTCAAAGAGAGATATTTGTGATCAGTTTTGTTGTGACCCATTTTTAATCCAAAAACAGTGCTCGGCTCTACTAGACCACATGAGCGCGGCACTTTAATCTGAATACCAATTCCTCTGAGAAGAAGAGGGAGGAGAGAGAGTGGGAGATAAGAGGACGATTGAGGGACAAAGACATATGAAGAGACTGACAGACGCATGCACAGGCACACATGTTGCAGGTGACATGATGAAAACCCCAAAACCTCAATCATGGATAAAATATTGAATGATTTTTTTGTTATTTTGATGGCTTGTCTAAACCATTACAGCAGAGAGAAATGCTGGTTGCCAATCACAGGCTCAAAATCTCAACCAAGCTTGGCTGTGGGTGGACAAGCTTTCCCCCCGATAGCAGCGGCTGCCAGAGAAGAAGATGACAGACAGTGGGAGTGGAAGAGGAGGGAATTATGTAGCGTTATATTACTCCAACACCGGATATTATATACTGTACTATACTGTGCTGATTAACACAGAGGGTAATGGATAGAAGACATTTGTTTTCTAATTTCAGGTTGCTGTGTTTAAATAGATTCTGCTCTCTTCGAAATTACATTTTCATAACGCTGGTTCATTTCTACAAATTAGAGGCTTACACTGCTGCCTAGATTATGTCAAAGGAACAGCTAACCCCAAAATCAAAATACATATTTTTCCTCTTACCTGTGGTGCTAGTTATTCGTCTAGGTTTTTTTTGTGTGAGTTGGAGATATCGGCTGTAGAGACGTCTGCCTTCTCTCTAATATAATGGAACTATACGACACTCGGCTTGAGCCAAGAGCCAAAAAACATACATATCTGGGGTGCTTTCTTAAAGGTCGCTTGCTTTGGTCCGAATCAGGGACTAATTTGGTTGCATAATTGCCAAGAGTTGGTTCGTATTCTGAAGCGGACCAGATAAAATGCCTTGTGCAAGAAAGCTGCTCTTGATTGGTCAGAATCTCCATGCACGGAAAAATCAAGGAAGTACACAAAACGTTGAAGAAGAGTACACTTGCAAGATAAATGTGACGCTTTCTAATGTCACAATGGAGGGACAACTACGCAGGTTGATTTTAGCGCTGCTCATCGTGGACTATATTGCTGTCATTGTTCATTTTAGTCAAACCATACAGTTTGAAAACGAGGCGCAGCTCCAACTAGAAAACAATGTTTTGATGCATTGGATGTGCTGAATGTGCATATTAAGGCAGTACAGGAGGAGGCGCACATTAATAATCCTCCAGGACTGTAACATGCTCATGTTTAACCCAAACAATGTGTCATGTGACTGCACCCGATTGCGATTGCTGTGTTCACACCTGCCCAAACGAATTTGAGCTTGACTGAACTGAAACAAACAGGGCAAATGTGAAAGCACCCTTCTCAGAAATCATGACCTGGTTACACATGATAATCCACACAGCTTGTTGTGAGCAGTTTCATGTAGGAACTCTCTTCTTTCTACCAAACCACACTGGCCAATCATATCACGGTGCAGAAGGAAGCATGCATCTACTGCTAGCTCACCTAGCACCACTGAGCTAGCTATAGTCACAGCTTAGCCGAAGACTACGCCATTAATGTTTTCATCATACATCAACTCACACCAAAACAATCTAAACTGATAAACAGCACAACAGGTACAAAGAAAGTATGTATTTTTGATTTGAGGGTGAACTGTCCCTTTAACAAGCAGTGTTTTTCTTTTGAGTGAGGTTAGTGCTACATTTTTTTTCCACAGGCATATCACAGAGTGAGAGTCAGGGTGGAAAGTGGCAGTGCAGAGTGCAGGACCGGGGCTCACACCAGTATAACCAAACAAAAAACAGTATTTTTCTGTCCTTAACAAACTCTTTTCAATTCCCTAAACATAGCCATAAAAAAAGTTTAATAATACTTTAGTTGCTATGAGCAGATATTGTAAGCAAAACAAATTAAATACTTTGTCAGTTAACTTTTTGTGTGACTTGCCAGAAATTTTAATTAACAACATTTCTCATTACCTTGATAAAATGTTTAATCCTGGTGGCATTACACTCTCTTCAAACGTGTTTGCCGTTGCAAATTAGCGCTATATAAAAATGACATTTCAAGGGTTGCTGTGATGTTTTGCCTGATATTCAGCCTCTTTAAAACTCCTGCTCATGGTCTATATATTTTGTAGAAACTCAAGTATGAGTCTTGTTTTCTTTTTGTCTAATTACATATTGTATACCGAAGAGCTTCCTTTTTATTCATTTAATTGCACAGTCAGTCTGGATATACATCCAATAAGTTAAGAAGACATGGTACAAGATTGTCCACTGTAACTAGTTTTTTTCATAGTCATATTTTTTTAATGGGTTTTTGATTAAATGCCTTAAGTAAGGCCTTGGTGGTTAACACTACCTTTTTTGACTTGGATTTTCATTGACTTTCCCAACAAACACAAAGAGAAGACAGCAAAGGTACTTAAAAAGGGTAAGAAAAGAAATGAAAAAAGGGTTGGTGATTACAAAAGTATATGTGTTTTCATGAGTTCTAGATCTACAGGACAAACTGTTGCCTCTGGAGTCCATCTAAGGATTCTTGAAAGGGTAGGTATTTCACAAATCCAGTATGACCTTCCACAGTTCCTCATTATAAACTCCAGAAAGGCTAGATGCTGCTCACAAGCTTCAGATATTGTCATGTTTTATTCTGCAACATAAAATACATCAGTATATAACCCACATGTGAATTCTAAATCTTTTCCATGTCTTTGTTACTAACATGTGGCTAAATGAGACTTATCACCACGCCAAACACGGCTTTACAACCTTGGTGTGGTGGTAACCTTGAAGTCACGAGACCTTGGTGTAGCTCGTTTATAGCCGAATGTTAGCTTTCGACTTCTGCCAATTGCATTTATGCTTGAAGAATCATAAAAGTGGTGTTCAGTTGTGAAGTCATCTCACTGAACAAAAGTTTAAATATCATAGATTTGTGTTTCCTGAAATAATCCAAATGCTAGTATGAAAATCCCATTAGCTGTGTGTCAAGGAAACCAAGATGATACTAGTTTCTGGATTGGCCGACGAAAAACGTCATCATGGCAGCACTCTATTACATGTCTTGCTAATGAAGCAAGTTGAAATTGATAACTGTAAAGAATGTTAGAAAGACAGAAGCTATTTGTCATTTCCAAAAGTAAAGATTATTCAGAACCTTTTTGGTGAAACTGTACAGTGGCCGTCAGACCAATAATAGAAACCTGCTTTTGAGTTAATTCTGAATAATTGTTTAATTCCATATAGTGTACATGTTTTCACTGTATGTATTATACATCTGTTTGTGTTTATTGGAAACATATTTTTTAAAAATGTAAATGTCAATGAAGGCAATAAAGCCGCATTGACTGAACTGAGAGTCAGAGACACACATACCAGATGTGAGATTAACAATGAAATATAACATCTATACACACTCATCCCATTTATCTATGTCAGGGAAGCCCATTATGAATCGAAGTGCTACTTAGTGTTATTTATATTGTGCTCGGTAAGAGTCATGAGCATCAGTGACGGCAAACTCACTGCCAGCTCCAGATACCCTGCACTTCACCTCTAAAGGCTCCCTGACTACATGTCATGCCCACATCACACCGAGGTAGTAATCCACTCTAATGCCCTAAGAAAAGAGTTCAAGCACTGACATGCTCCATGTCCCACAGGCAGGCTGTGACTGGAAGACTGTGACTTGGGGGGGGCAGAGATTCAGATGAGAGGGCCTGCAGATATTTGATGGATAAAAGGCTCACTTAAAGTGCCAGATGGCACTATCAAATACAGGACAGGTAAAGTGCTGGAGATGGGGCAGAGCTCTCTGTAGAGGCCACTTATCACTCTTAACTATAAAATATATTTAATGGGTAAAATGAACATAAAAATGGGACAAAATGCAAAGTGTGCCCGTGTGTCGTATTAGCTTGGAGTCACACTCTCCTTTAAGTTACATAAGGAGAGAACACTTTCACCAGTAATGGCACTTTAAAGAACAACATATATTCCATGCTACTTCTTGCTGTTAACTTAAAGCAAAAATCAGATCTCTGGGATTACACACACATTAGGATTGGAAAAATATAACTTGTGATAGCAGTAACATCACTTCAAGAGTGCAGGCTATGCTGTAAATTCCCACGTTACCAAACCGATCCTTTACAGTTTCCTATTAACTTGGTAATGCCAGCAGGTACAAGGGTCTAATCAAATTTAGTCGCATAAAATGTTAAGTACATCAGCAGCTGTGCAGGTTTCTCCTATAAGCCTGAAATAACTGATCTTTTGGCCACTTGTGGGCAGTGGAAAAAAGTTGGGAATACACCTTTGACAAATCATCACCTTCAAAGTTTACGCAACTTTAACAACCTTATCATTCATTTGGAGTCGTGTTTCTGACCACCTGATGAATGAAAGTCAAATATTTACACTCCTTTTTGGCTCTATTTTTGGTCTCTACTGATTCCTGAGTGAAGTTTTTGGCTCTTTAATGCTCCACTATGTTCACCATCTAGTTTGTCTGCCATTTGGTTATGAGGGGGTAGTGCAGAGCAGGTATTTAGCTTAGCTTTTTTCACTGAAAACAGCTGCCTCCTTCAGCCAAAAACAACACTTTGAGTGCAGTGAGAGTGAACCAAAACAGTAAAGTTGCAGCAGGAACGCTTAGTGGACTAAACTCAGTATAAAGCTTTGTAAAGTCAAAGGCAGCTGCAGATTCAGGTGATTACTCTCAGTGGGTTCATAACTACGAGTGACCCCTCACACATTGGCTCATTGTTTTCACACTGTCATTTGTTGCATCGTTAATATAAAAATATCAATCATAGCCACTTTGAGCAACACAAACAAATAGGCAGCAGAGTCATCTGCAAAGTCTTGTTTCATCTCTCACACTGACAAAGGTGCTAGTGCTAGCTAGTGCTTTTTATGTAGAAGTTATATGGCAGCAGAGTGGTGCAGTGGTTAGCAGGCTCACCTCACAGCAAGAGGGTTCCAGAGTAGGGGAGCTCTTGTGTGCGGAGTTTGTATGTTCTCCCCGTGTCAATGTGGGTTTGATACTCATCCCACAGACCAAAGACATGCAGGTTAATTGGTGACTCTAAATTGCCCGTGGGTGTGAATGTGAGAGTGAATGGTTGTCTTAGCCCTGTGATAGTCTGGTGACCTGTCCAGGGTGTACTCCGCCTGTCGCCCAGTGTCAGCTGGGATAGGCTCCAGCCCCCCCATGACCCCCAACAAGACAAGCGTTACAGAAAATGTATAGACTCACGCAAAATGAATCCCTCTCAGTCATCACTTCTAACCCACTACAAATGTGTGGTGATGTACTTTCCTGCAGAGACTCTGCCCTCTCTCTGTATTTTCGAGTAAATCTGGGGCTCGCTTTTGTTTTCAATTTCACTGGTGAGCAAGTTTATAACCAGTAAGTGACAATCCTGTGTAGTATACCTTTAATGTCCAGGAAAGAAACTGTTGTTTTTAGTTGACAGTTGTGTTTCTGTCTGTGCCTGGTCATCAGTCTTGGAGCCGGAGCTGACAGGTTTAGATTACGTGTCACGCCTAGATCTACCCCTGCTCACCAGCCTGTTTAGAGGGCAAGAGAGTAACAGTGACGTGCGTGTGTGTGTGTTTGTGTTTCAGAGAGAGAGAGAGAGAGAGAGAGAGAGAGAGAGAGAGAGAGAGAGAGAGAGAGAGATCATCCCCTGACTACTGCAGTTTCCCACACACCTATTTTACCCAGCAGAGTGTATCCAGATTACAGTTAATCCTAAATGCCACAGCCAGACTCCTGACAGCAGCTAAGAGGAGTTGGCATATCAACTCCATTTTAGCTTCACTGCACAGATGCTGCAATTTAAGACTGATTTTAAAATTTTATTGAGCACCCTTGAGGCAAATCCAGATTTAGCTATATTGCTGAGGTTTTAACCCTTTGTATGCTACAGTGGAGCCTGAGATCCTGGTGGGGAGTACTTAGGTAGTGATCTGATTGTGGAGACGGACATATTGTATCTCTTCACTACAATAAAAAGGAACATTAAAAATGCACCACCCTTTACTTGAACCAGAATCTGTTGGTTGTGCTGTACGTCTTTGTAAAGCTCTTTTAATGTTTTCTTTGTTAATATGTAAATTGGGTTCACTGTAACCTAATACGACCCAACCAGCTCCAATACTTTCATACATTTTCTCTGTTTATTTACTCACATTTTGTTCACCTTTGCATTACCTAGTTTCCTGCTTTCATTATTATTTACTGTGTACTGTTAGAAGGAGAAAAACAGAGTTCAAGTTCAGGACAAGATTCTGCAGCAGAAAATAAAAAACAGAGGACGCAGAAACAGGGAGAGAAGGTGTCAATTAAACACAATATTTTCAAAGTGAAAAATACTGCCTTCACCCAGTTGGAGAAACAACTACTGTATATGTGCCAGAGTGCGACTCTCGAAGAAGGTGTCAAAAAGACAACTACCTCAGTGTTTAGAAACTCGCTGCTAAACATGAAACTGAGAAACTTAGCTGAGACACAGCGAGAGAGAGAGAGAGAGAGAGAGAGAGAGAGAGAGAGAGAGAGAGAGAGAGAGAGAGAAGAGAGAGAGAGTCAGAGTCACCAAAAACAAGCCGAAAAAGAAAAGTAAGAGATAAAAGGGAATATATTGCTACCTATTAACATTCCTCACTTGTTCTTGCGGATCATACCCTGAAAAGTGATTCTAAAAGTAAAGCTTTTGTGTAACTCAATACAAGCTGACAGATGTGTAGGAGAGGAAAGTGAACAAAGAAGAAGCTCCTATTCGCACTGTTTACCAAACTCTGCTATTAGCACATCATAAGTCATGGGATTTAAGCCAAAACAGAAATTGTCTTGCTACCAAACTTTGCTACTAGCATGATATCAGAAATAAGACTTGGAACCGTGCTAAGCATCAGACAATATGGAAATTTCCTGTCATGATTAGCCTGGGCAAACTAATTGCGATTCACAATATAATACAGACAGTCATCAACATATGCTACAAACTCCTCAAATGGCTCAAAACATACTGGAGTAACTTTACCTTACATTTGCACATAAAATATTCTTATTACATCACCATATTACATCCTTTAAAGTGGAAAAACAAACATTTTCAACAATTTGAAATTGCATCATATCTTTTAATATAAAATATGCCACTTCTTGATAAAGATCTTTTGTGTTTTCTGAAGTTGGTGCGTATGCAGCCTGTTTTTGCGGAGTCTCTTTTATCATTGGTTGCCCAGCAGTTTCTATGGGTGCTGCTGGACACTCATGACTATTCTGATTATGGAAATTCACCACAAGCAAGTTTTTTTTATCAAGATCCACAATAAAATTGTACTCGACATAGCCACAATCCTCTATGAAAAGTAATAAGCCCCTTTCAAACGTGCATTGCAATTATCTACACATTACCCAGGTGAGAACACAAATGTCTGATTCAGATGGATCAGACACTGGACTGACTTAACCGTGACAGCTCCCTAGCATGAAGTCCGTGTAATGTCAGATTGAGCTCATGTGTGAATAGGGCAGGTTATTGTCTTAAAGGATTCACAGCTGGCAAACAGGCATGTAATTACGTTTCTATCTTGCGGGTCTCGTAAAACTGGAAAAAACAAACATCTGAGAGTGAAGAATATTAATTCATACGAAGATTTAAATGAAAATGAAACGAAACTGGAGAGATGACAAGATTTGAGAACTTCTGTAAGGGCCAAAGCCAACATCAACAGACAAATTTAAAATATAGACAGTATAGGCATTGTGGTTGCACTGGGGGCCCGTGGGGTTGGATGGGAATGATTCAGATTGCCACCTGTGTTCAATGAGGAACTCGCATTAAATTAAAAATGGTGCCATTTGCTGTAAGCTATATGCCCCATCTCCATTATGATTTTATTTCCTTTTCTCTTCCTTTCTTTTTGGGTAAAATAGTCAGTAGCAATCTATATTAAAATGAAATGCTTATTCTACATTAACTTAAACTCTAAATAGACTGTATATATATATATATATATATATATATATATAAAACATTCAATTAAAGAATTATTTCTTATTCTCTTTGATAATTTTTGTCACAAACAGGTATGCAATGATGATTGCTGGGTAACATGCATGTTAATGTCCTGATGTCAAGTCTCTATATTTAACTTATTATTATTATTGTGACAATATTAATTTAACTTAATTATAAAAGCATTTTATTTGTCTTTATTGTGACAGTAATTATATTACTGATTATAGTGATAATTAATCTAACTTGTCAAGACTGACAAGCCGAGCACATCTCCAACTCCCGCGAGCTGTCATGCCTTTCAAACATAAAAGCAGCAGCAACAAAGGACAAGAGAGAAATGAACAGGAGGACAAAGCAGCAAAGCTCACCAAATTAGATGCCTTTTGATTCTGTATAAACAGTTGCCAGTGGTGTGTGTGAGTGTGCCTTTTAACTAGTAACTAGCGTGTAGTATAGGGCCTGTCACAGTAGCATGCACGGCAGCCTACGGTAACCACCTTACGTTACAACCCCTCACCTAAACCAAACACTGCCAGTAGGTGACACAGACAATCTCCTGTTGTGTGAAAGAGACTGATTCTTCTGATATCGTCCACAATTCATTTGAGTAAATGGCTATAAAGTCTAATAAGCAAGTTAACTTGAATTGAGGCTTCATGCATACTCTGAAGGGGACTAAAACATGGATATAACATAGCTCAGTGTACATGGTAAGCAAATGTTGCTGCAATTTAATGCACGCCACACTTTGGGGAACATGGCCTGACTAAAAAGAAATGGTTGGATAGGACATCTTTCTTAAAGTAATACTTCTTTACTTATGGACTAAAATCAATCAGGGACGCACTTATGGAACATGTAATGAAATGTTTTTCAGTGTCTGTGACAGAAATCTGTCAGCGCTGTTTCATGTTCTGTCTTTCATTTTCCACCTTGCTGCCTGTCGACAGAAGATTTAACAATTTGGATGGAAACCAAAGTCATGCATAAATATTCTTCTTCTAATCAAAATCTAATCTGAATTAGTCCTAATTCTGCCATTTATCCTTCACTCACTTACAAATCAAAGATAACCCCCCCCCCCGGGGAAAGGGTTGATAAGTGACAACCAGTAAGTTATGTCGCACACATGGAACACACAGAAGGAAACTTTGTATTAAATATCAAAAACAAAATTAACCAGGCTTGTAAATATTCATAGAAAAGCAGGCAGAGGTGTCACATGAGCCTTCACTTACTGTTGGTTTTGAGGCGGGCTGGCTCACTGTTGCGGCTTCCTGCCTGGTTGATAGCCTTGACAAAGAAGATATAACGGGTGCCACTCTGCAAGCCATGCACCGTGTAGTGGTTCTGCTTGATGTTAGGTACGATCATCCAGCTGTCTGCAGAGTTGTACAAACCTGGCGGATTCAGAAACACACACACAGACACACACACATACACATAGCATGAGTAACCAGGTTGTGTTGGTGTTTTCAGGGTAAGTACGGTGAGTCCTGCTGAGAGTCTTTTCACTGATGTTCAAAACAGCAAGAAAACAATTCTCCCCAAAATCTGTCCGGAGCAGTATGTTATTTTTTCTCCGAACATCAAGTGAGTCATCACACAGTAAGAAGCTCAGAGACCATACAGCCGCAACGTTATGCAACATTTATGTGTACATACTGATCCACCCCATTACCTTTCCATCGGGTTCATCATGGCGTGCTCTCCTGAGGCGATATTGTGCGTTCACTAAGGTGAATCTACAAGCCATTAAGAGCGAGGTTCCTCCACAATGTGACAAAATGTCTGTAGTAAGCGCCCGAGGGCAAAGGAGTGTGATAGCCTTTAATGTTCACATGTATGGAACCGTAGGCAATACCAACATGACCCCAGTTGGTGGGCGCTTTGATTCAGAGCAGCTGGCAGTGGAGAGGGTTAGTAATGGCTGGGTTAGCGCTGCAGTCACCTGCTTCTAAACACAGTCTTTTCAGTCTCTCAGCTGCAGCCGACTGTGAAGGATAAAAAGGAAATCTCAGCTCAGGGCTGAGGAGAGACTTGTCTACAATGGGGTGCTCTTTTTGGCCTCTAGTCTTGTGTGTAATAACGGAGATTCATTTACACACCAACATTACTGCCATTTTCACCTTAACCGACCCACGATGTATGAAGTGGTCTGGTGTTAAAAAACAGGGAGCTGTCGATTTAAAGGGTGGCTCCATTTTCTTGAGGTTACAAAAGGAGCACAGCACATGGGCAAACAGTGATAAAAAGAACAAGTAGGTGAGGTAAAGTAGGACATAAATAACCAAAAACAAATCAAAGGTAAGATCAAAAACAATAGCAAAATAGATAAAAGAAAATAAATGGAAATAAATTAAATAATAATTAAATAATTAAGTATATAACTGAATATAAAACAAATCAAAGGGGTGGGTGGGGGTGTTGAAGGCCTTGTTCAGTCAACCTGGCAAATAAGAGGTTACTGAAGGAGTCAACGAAGGGCTGCCATGCCTTGTGGGTTTTTTTATTTAATCGAACCCTGACTGCAATATTTCTTCTAGCTATGAGTGTACCTTCACCTCTCTGACCCAACAGGCATGTGCAGGTGGAGCCTTGTCCTTTAACTACAGGAGAGCTAGTGGGCGGGCATGAACAGACGTAAAAGCCATGGAGTTTGGGAAGCATGTTTCAGCGTCAAAACGCTATTTTCCCATGTCATTCTGAAAGCTTTTGCCCACATGACCTTATTAATTAAAAATCCAGAGCTGCAGGTCTGACCTTTGCATTAAAATCCCCTGCTTTTATTCCTAATAGGCATGATGATAAAAAACAATTAAACAGCTTAGACTGTTTAAAATAAATGAATAGTCTTAGACACAGAGGGTCAGGCAAAGGATCAAAGTCTGATAATTATGAGATATGGGTAAATATTTGTGGGCATATGATAGGAAACACAATAAACAAATATTGAGGTTAGCATGACAAACAGAATGGCGTGTCATCAATCACTTTGACAAGCGCAAATTAATAGGAAGAACCACCTGCTGGTTCCTGATGTGCCGGTCAGCTACAGCAGCATCAGAGGAAGAGTTATGCCTAAGAGCAGGACTGTGTATTGGCGTTGCTCTATAGTTGGGGATGTGAATAGAAACATCCTAACATCAATGTGTCGATCACTGGGATGAGAAAAAAGCAAACCGGAGGCCAGCTCGTTATCCCTGCTGCTTTCAGGCAGCCTTGGGATGCAAGATCAGAACAGGATACAGTGTAGGCATATGAGTGGAAACACACTTGACATGAACATGGACCTTCCTATGATGAATGACATGACAACACACAGCAGCCTTTGGGGGATGTTTTTTCTGTTGGTGCCCTGGCAGAAGTGGAGTGCAGTGGATAAATGAAAAATGTTATTTCAGGTGATAACACATTACTTGACATTGTAAATGTAATAATATTTTCCGAAATTCTGTTGGTAATGCGTTATATTACTTTGTTACTCCTAAAACATAATCTATTACTGTAACGAAACATCCCCAACACTTCAAACAAACAAAACAAGGCAGCGGTAGACGAGCAACTACTGTTGTCTCGATACTGAAATTTCAAACTGCAACACAAAACCTTGAAAACATTAATATTTGAAACCATTTTCGACACCACAAGGAAAACCTAACACTGAGAGCACACAATTTTGAATTTTTTAAATTGTTTTTTAAAAAATTATTTAAAAAGATAAATATAACAAGGCTACAGCACGACAATGACAACTTTTTTTTTTTTCTTGATTAATAGCACGGAACTGCAGAATGATTGTATTAAACATTAACAATGAGAGAGATTGAGAAAGTGCAGCTGGCAGCAGTGTATCAACACTAAAACTGTTTCGAATACTCACTCAAATAGAAGCTGATACTGCATATTATGTGGAAACTGTATGACTGCATGTATTATACAGGATTTTACTTCATTTTTTGACATGTTTTGTAAAGCTAATATATAATTGTTGCTTCAGGAAAGTGTTCTGTGAGGTAAAATTACTGTTTTGTCAAGAGTCTGGAGGCTTTCAGGAGGGCGATACAACGGCTTAAGTTCCCTGTCAGTATGGGCTGTCTGAAGGCAACGTAAAGCAGTGAATATATGACTCTGACTATGAATAAGTACCTCATATAACCCCATTTCAAAAAATCCAACCCTTACAGTTATAATAACAGCTCTCTAACCCATGTCACTGCTTTTTGCTAACAGCTGATGGGCGTTTCCATCTGAAAAACCCGGAAAAGAGGGCGCAGACGGAGCCGCCCCTTTAAGCTGGCGGAGTGTTGTGGAAGGCAGCTGTTTATTTGAATCAGATATCACAAAACTTGCGACATCTGACAGTTGCTACTGCACTTCTGCTTCCAGTAGACGTGTGAAAAAAAACAAACATGGTGTGAAATTTTCCACTGTCAGTGCACTGGCTGTTTTGCACAGACTTTTATTGGGATTGTCATCAAGCGCAGGTGAAAAAAACTGATAAACATCTCTCAGCAGCAGAGTGCAGGGCAGCTCTAACCACAGCCAATGTGCTGTGTTTGTGCACCAACACAGATCAATATTAATGAGTTATTAATTGCACTGCTAGCTAAACCTTGAGCCTCACTAACAGTATAAGTAATGCCGCCGTGATGTGCCAACAGATGACCAGAAAGAAATGATGCTTTATGAGCAAACACTGACCACCAGGATTACCATTTAATTCAGTTGCTTAAAAAAATCCAGCACACATTTACAGAAACCGTTGCCGAAACAAACAGCACATCTTGTTTGGTAGCACTACAGCTGAAGTTAATGTTTGTAGAGTTGAAGGTAGAATAACAATCCTTTTCATTGTCTCATCTTTCCCTCCCCCCGCAGATTTGCAGGGAAATAAAAATCCTGAAAGGGAGAGAGCTCTCAGGGCCATGCCTTCCTTGTCCCTTCTGGTGAGGATGCCTTGTGAATTATTGAACAAGATGGCAACAGCATGCATAAGTAATAGCCGAGAGTCTGCTTGTAAATATAAATACTTCACAGGACGCAAATAAGGCCTTTAAAAGTGAGTCGGCTTTAAGAATGAATGAGGGGAGGGGACTGTTAAAGTGAGAGTGAAGGCTGCGTCTTTACATATCTGCCGACTTCCACGAGCTTTCCTCAAGGAAAATACTGAGGAGGGCTTTCATCTTCCTTTACGATGAGAGCGCGAGGCAGTTTAAGAGAAGCTTCTTTAAACCTTGCATTTAGACAATCCATTTTGTATCCAGAGATGGCCGGCAGATTCATCTGCATTTTATTTCAGCCTGCTCTTACAAATATGCGTCCACTGTCAACAATGAAATCCCCACAAAAAAGAAAGTGTGTTGTTCTTCTGGGACAGCTGTCCCTAGTTGTGAAAATTATGCCTCCCACCTGTCATTTTAGTCTCTTCCTGTAGAAATTAGAGAGGCTACGATGTTATGTGGGCTTTCAAAAAGAGACACAGGAGGAAGACGAGGAAGAAGGACTTCACGCCACTTTCCATTTTTACAGCTTTTGATCTTCATAGCACCTCTCCCTTTTTTGCAAAATCAAATTAGGTCAGTACGCAGAAATACTGCTATTGCTACTCTTACCACTGTAAAGGGGCTTTCTGACACTAGCCGAGTGCTGGAGAGTGCTGTGACTTCAAAGTGTGGGGGTGCAAAAACTGAATGTGCCATTGTAAAAAGAGAGAGAAAAGGGAAACGGGGGGGGGAAATGGATCAGCTTGTGTCTTGCATCCAGACATCAAGTGTGAGAGTGTGTGTATGTATTATGTGTGTGTTTGTTTGTGTCTGTGGACAGTTGAGAAGGGAACAGAAACATTAAGCATCCTGGGACTGGAAGGGGTTGTCTTTGATGATGCAATATAGAGCTGACAGCGACTGTATGTGTGTGAGAGCTTGCATGTGTATGTGTTGGCAACCCAGTCACCAAAATAACTGTTGACATTGTACATTCCTGCAAAACACAGAAACACAATATTTTTACATTTCTTTACATTTCAGCAATGCTGTGGTTAACTTGTGGTTATGTTTAGGCACAAAAAAACCCCCACTTGGTTACAGTTGTGAAAAGATGTTTGGCTTAAAACACCAACTAGTGAAGGCACAATCACTGCTGGAAATGCAGCCAATGTCCCAACCCCCAAAAAGTGAGCATGCTGTGTCTGACTTATCAGTGTCATTTCTGTTTGTCATTGATGCTGCTCTGTTCTGTTCCCGGGGGGTCTTTGCCTCTCTACATCAGGTTTTCCTGGTTTGCTCGTGGAAGGGCAGAAAGTTGTGCTCTCTGTGCCTTAGGCTGTCCACATAGATGCATGGAGGAGGCTTTCTGCATAGGGCTAAGGAAAGGCAGAGAGGCCCCAGAACAGAATCATACCACCAATTATAATACTGCAAATGGAAATAAAGTTTTCTTTGCAGCCAGTATCTTGCTAAAAAACACCAGTTTTAGTGGCACAGTTGCTGCTGGAAATGCTGTAGGATGGTGTCTTGCTAAAAAAAACAACCAGTTTTATGGCATCATCACCACTGGAAATGTCAGTAATGTCTCATTCACTTTTGGTGGGACAATCACTTCAGAAAATGCAGCCAGGGTGGCACAATCACTGTTGAATATGCCGCCGATGTCTCGCCAGAAAACAAGCTCTGTTGTTTGTTGATCTCGGACAGTGGTCTGCATGGGTCTGCAGCTTAGCAGCCATCGAGCCTAAGTGTCAGGCCATCCACCATCCTGTCGTGCTCCGGGCAGAACAGCTGTCTCATCATAGTGTCACGCCATCCACCATCCCCTTCTCCTCCAAATGACAAAGTCAGCTCATACACATATAGGCAGAGCTAAGATGCCATATAAACGTTGACATGATATGTATTACATGCACAAATGTAACACACCCGTAATTTGCAGAAACATGCAAAGCTAACATTCTCTTCTGGCAACTGGGCTGGTGTTCTGTGTGTGTATGAGGGTTATTCTGTGCGTGTGTGTGTGAATCAATAAAGTGCATCACCTGCATCTCTCTCGCGCTGCCTCCATGTAACTTTAATAAGCATGCCGTTATGTCCCTAGTTTCCTGCAAAGACTGAACCCTCATCAACATTTCATCAAACTCTGCTTCAAAGATTGATCTGGCTGATACTCTGAAAGATGCCCTGCCGAGATACAGAGATGTTTTTCCCATCTGTGGGCTTTCCTGACGCCCACTGTGACCCTGCTTTTCACCTGTGATAATCATATTAATACTTCACCACAGGGCAGTGCTTATGAATACACATGAAAGACAGATGAAACCAGCTTGTAGAGATATTGCTGCCGTGGTTAACATGCAGGCCTCCTCGAAAAATGTATAAATTGGCAATAGAGGCTAGAAAAAGGTGCTTGAAGTCATGCAGAGGTGGGAGCAGGGGTATGGACTTCTATTAGTCCAGACAGATACAATAAAATCAGCTGAGCGATGCAGGAAAAACTGATGCGTGTGAAACTAGTGAGGCTATTTGGCGTCTAAACCTTGTTCGTTTAAAGGGTAATAGTTATCAATATGACAGCTATGGGCCACGAGGAGAGGCATTAAATGCAACAAAGTGGCTGTAGAGCCAACAATGGTGCTGTGGATGTAAAGTGGGAAGACTTTTCACTGGAGGCCATGATGATGATGCTGTTACATTCTGAATAGCAAAACAGTTGCAGCACTTCCTCTTAAGGAAGGCAAAATATCTTAAACTCCATTTATTTATTTCAAGTTATTTTTTGCCCTTTACTTAGAGGTTTCTTTTTTAGTCATTTTAAAGAGTTAGATGGAAATGCTGATACCACTCTCATGTGTGTATGCTAAATATGCAGCATACTGAGTAGAAGCAGGGGGAAACAGCTCGCCTGGTTCTGTCCAAGGGTAACAAAATCCGCCTACCAGTTGTGTCTCGTTTGTTTAATTCAAAGAACAGTGTAAAAAAAAAAAAGGTGAAGGGGTTATGTGCTGGACTATTTATTGGCTGGATGCAGTAGCTCAACTGTAAACTTGTCAGGCAACCACTCCTGCACCAGGTCAGTAACCTGCGAGTAACTCTAGTAAATGAACTAAATGCGGATGGGCAGGTGGGTTTTTCAAAACTGGAACCATGCAGGACTCTGCTCCAGCATGTAAGTGTATTTCCCAAAATGTTGAACAACTTAAAGTGACTATATTTCAAATGCATTTTTATGTAGACCTATAAAGTGGAATATGCATAAACTGAAAAGTCACCCTTAGATCAATTCTAGCATCAGATTAAAATCTGTGTCAACAAAAAGTGGCATGTATCATTTACAGCCATCCTTTTGTTTTAGTGTTGTGCTATTGATGAAATAATAAAGGTGTAGCCCTTATCAGTGTTTAGATCAGTGCTACTGTCTGACATAAAAAAGCAACATCAGAAGAGTGTGACTCAACACTGACAGCTCAAAAGGAAGTCATATCCTATTCTTTTTCATCAATTACACTTTTCTGTTTCTATTTCTCTTTTTTTTTCTCTCGACCCCCGACGTCTTTCTTGATCTTCATCGCAGAAATCCACATCATAAAATAAACTGACTATAACAGAGTGTGTGAGCATGTGATTACAAAGTAGAAAGAAAGAGAGATATTTTCAGTGGAGTGGCTGCAAGGTATAAGTGGATAGTTGGGGATGTCAGTTGGCAGATAAACAAAAGGGTCAACCACACTAGACACTGCAACTTGCAGAGGGCCACAGGTAGCAGCTACACTATTACAGTGCAGACATCTTTACTTGAGTCATACTTGGCTTTTTGACACTGCTTACTTTTCTCCATGGTATTTGGTTTCACTTGCTGATTCTATTTTCTGCTGCTGTGCTTGGATGATCCTGCAGAGGCAGGGTTCACATGACCCCCCTCCTCATGGGAGGGCCAAGGCAGAGGATGAGGCCAGCAGAGGGAAAAAAAGAGAGAGAGAAAGGATGGCGCTCAAGTGGGAGCATTTAGCCACTTGGAAAGTTTGAGAAAAAAAAAAAAAAAAGCGATGGTAAAAACTCAAGTGGCGCGGCAAGCTAAATGGGTTTCTCTCTTTCTCAGTTTCTCCTGTGAATTTCTGAGGACTCTGTGGCAGCACACAGCTGAATATCTGAGTCACTCAGTCTATCACAGCTGAAATGTATCCTGATGTTTCAAATGGCTGGGGCACTTGAGTTGCATGGTTAGATGGAGAAATGTCAGGCTCCACAGAGAGGAGGAGAGGAGAGGAGATGATGAAAGGATCAAAGAGAGGAAGAAAAGTGGAGAGGCACAGGTGTGTGTGTGTGTGCGCACATGCACGGTTATGTACATTAATCATATCCACCTCACATCAGTAAGTGGTAATTCTCACCTCCCATATGTAACCATTATCCCCTCTGATTCTCACCTGCTCCTCTCCTCCTCCACACTGGTCTGTCTTCTTTTACATGGTGACAGACAATCAGCTGTGATGCTGATCAGATAAAGGGGCCACACTTTTGGTAAATATGTAAATCCTGACCAGGACTATTAGAAGTATGAATCAGGATTTCAAGAGAGTATGAACCATGACTACAGAGGACATTCAAATGTACAGTATCATAATGCCATGGCCTCAACTGTAGGCAAAATGTCATCAAATTTGGCAGGATTGTTCAGCTATTATTGTGCATGCTGCGATTTCACACACTCTTGGTTAATATTTTCAAGGAAAAAACTCCTACGTAGGCACAGCTATTCGTGACCACAGTGATGGGTTTGACTTTATCGAAGGCATTAGAACATCATCTGAGCCCTTATGCTCTGCAGTTACGAGCCAACACATTAAGGGCTGCATACACAGCCACATGGTGGTGATATTGGATCCGAAATCTGCTCTGAAAACTAATCACTTGCTCCTAATAATTGCCTTGTGATTACAGCTCTATATGGTGCAGCTTTACTAATTACATATGTAACACGAGAAGCACTGAATGAAAGACTTTTGCCATGGCAGTGCTACAGATGGATTAATGAGGCAATGCGAGAAAACATTTGAGAGGCTTCAACTCTGCTGGCTAATCCAAAATGCTCGCAAGATCCTGATATGTTTACAAGCCTGAACCAAAAATGAGCTTTGGGATAGGGAGAGATGGGAGAGGTCAGCAGTGGTTTCACATCCTCAGCTATTGTTTCTCTGTTTCTGCAGACTTTTCACACAGCTTAAACAAAAACAAGATACTAAATAGTGAATCTATTCAAAGCATCCCCGTGTGATATGTACTGTATGTCCTATTTTTATAACAAGAAGTCTTGATAACTCAGCTCCGTGTCTCTATAAATACAAGCACGGAGGACAACAAAGACCAAAGCTGGACAGAAAATCTAGGTTATGCAATGCTGTTTGTATAAAATATTGAACATATGAAAATAAGTCTGAGCCGTACTTTGACTATTGTGGTGCTCCAGTTTGTTTTTCTTTGTAACTGCAGAGAGGTCAGTGCGAATGGTGTGCGTGTGTGAGGAGGTGCATGTGTGTATCTCTCCATGATAATGGCTAGGAGACGCTTATTATGGTTAATGCTATAATAAGACTGCCCTCTTCCATATATGTGCTCATGTGTACATTGTATTAATGTGCATATGTGAGTCAGAAGTATAACTCACGCTGAACAGCAGCCACAATTACAGGATACTGGTAAGTGCTACAATTTATCACAAGGTGGGAAGACTCATAAAGTCAGAAAACTGACTCATTACTGTCATTTATGTGGCAACATTTCACTTAAATTAACTAACATTAAACTACTGGTCATAACAGACCGAGTGAAGCCGTAGCAGCAAAACCTCTAAATGTACTGTTGAGAGTAAAAATGTGTTTTATTGCTTATAATTTCAGTTTTTCATTTGTAAGAGAAAAGATGTGCCATTTTTTCCCCTTTCAAACGTTACGTCTCATTTTAAAAGCTCTTTAAATTTGACAGTGTTTGATTAAAACACTCTCAATGATTAAAACACTATCAACGCCAGAGAGAGTCATTGATTCCTAACCTTTGAAGTTACCATGTAGGTGTTTTGCTTTAATGATATAGCCTCCGTGTTATCGGCCTCGAAGAGAGCAGTTAGAATCGTGTATTACCAGTGTTACTGAGTTGTTTCTATTGCTCACTGTAAGGCTACTGGATGGGGGTGTTGCGTTCTTTAAAAGCTCTGAATAGCCAAAAAGAAATCAAATATTTCAGTCAGTTGCCTCGATTCTACATCAAATTAAATGTTTAAGGTAGTTAAACGCAGGTCAACTAAGTATTTGATCCCTCTTGGCCAAAACATAATTGAAACAATCCGACAACGCTTTACTTGAAGGTATCTACATAAGAGTGACATGACACTGTTATAACTATGACATGACACTCTCATAAACATTATGTTCATGTCATAAATGTTTATGACTGCTGTCATTAAGTGTCATTCGGTTATTGTAATGACAAGTTGACACTGTTTGGGTTGTCTTGATTATGATAACTTGACATTAATTAAGGTGACATTACCAGAAGTTGTCTTTGTCATGAGAAGTTGACATTAAATTTGTTTGGGATGTCCTTATTATGACAACTTGACATTAACCAGGATGACATTACCAGGAAATGTCTTTGTCACAACCATAATAATCATTATGTCAACTTGTCCTTATCATGACAAGTTGACATTAACCAGGATGACATTACCAGGAGATGTCTTTGTCACAACAATAATAATCATTATGTCAACTTGTCATAAACACAAAAAGAGGTGCATTTCTTGTTAATGTCAAGTTGTTATGACAAATACATCTTCTGGTAATGTCATCCTGTTTAATGTCAAGTTGTCATAATAAGAACATCACAAACAAATTTAATGTCAAGTTGTTATGACAAAGACAACTTCTGGTAATGTCACTTTGATTAATGTCAAGTTGCCATGATCAAAACAACCCAAACAATGTCAACTTGTCATTACAGAAACCGAGTGACACTTAATGACACCAGTCAAACGTTTATGACATGTACATAATGTTCATGACAGGTTCACGGTTATGTCATGTCATAGTTATGACAGTGTCATGTCACTCTTATGTAGACACCTTCAAGGAAAGTGTTACTGACAATCCTTTAAAAATCCCCAGGCTATTGCTGAAATACAACTGATAATAAACTTGTAGGCTCAGATAATGAGTACCTGTGATCTACAGAGCTGATCTCATTTTCTGTGTGTGTGTGTGTGTGTGTGTGTGTGTGTGTGTGCGCGCGCGCAAGACTCACTGATGAAATTTGTCTGCCCGGTGTAGATGGTGTACTGCAGCTCGTAGGAGGTGACGCTGAACTCATCCTCTGACGTCCAGTGAACAGTGATGGTATCATGGGAGGCGGTGCACAGCTCATCTCTTATGGATGGCGGGTTGGGAGCTATACACGGAGGGCACAAGAAATTTAATTATACAAAAACAAAAGTTAGAAATAGTCATGATTTGACACAGAAGTAATTCTTGGAGATAATGTGTCACATAAGGTGTCCACCATAGACTTGATACACGCAGCTCTTACCTGTTAGGTAATCTAGTCCCTCCAGAATCTTCTTCTCTCTGGAAAAGTCCAGGGCAAAGTTGTCAAACGCCTCGTTCAGGTTGACGTCAGGGATGAGTACCTGGGAGGAGGCCGTCGCCATGGCAACCCTTTACAGCGGTCATGACACAGGAGCGAGGGAAAGGAAATGTCAGGGGAAGAGCAGAGTGGTGAGGGAGCAGAGGAGGGCCGAGATGCCGGGCGAGGCGATGAGAGGAGGAGAGGGGAGGAGCAGGGACGGATGAAAGGCGATGAAGAGTTGGACAAATGTGAGGAGAGAGGTGAAGGAAGTGATGTGACAAGTGGGGAGAGGTGGCAGACAGCAGTAGTTTGCGATGAAAAAGATGAGAGAGAGAGATGGAGGGAAAGAAAATATAGAGGGATAGAGGATTTAATTAAAAAAGCATACATTATAGAAATATTCATCAAACAGAAGTGTCTGCAACCTGCCCTCCATAAAGTCCCACTAACTCAAAGTTGTTGTTAACCCAGAGAGCCTTCAAAACACAGACAAAGTCAGACGCACACTGACACACTGACTCCATAGTCTGCGCAGCTTTATGGAAACTTCAGTGAGCCGTCTGTGGCAGGAGCCAGCCTGAACCACAGTGCTGGCAGGGTTACAGAGCAGCACAGAGCGGAGCACAGACCAGCACTAGTCCTTGAGACTTTTATTTTCCTAGTGAAGAGAGACCAGTCGGTCAATAACGGGCCTGAGTCCGGGCCAAATAAAAAGATGCTACCCTAGCTGGAGATTATGCACAGCTTTGTCTGCGTGAGAGAAGGAGCGAGAAAGCTGTGGTGGGAGGAAGGGATGAAGGTATTACAGCAGTACGCAGGTGGAAAGAGAAAACGCAGAGTTGGCCACTTAAAATATAGATGATTTACACCAGAGGCCTGGCATTGATCGCAAGAGCTTAAGAAGGTTGATAAAATGCTGATTTCACCAGCAGTCTTACTCTAAGATTGGATTTCATAAAAGGAAAAAGGCGAACTCATTCTAGGCTAGGGGGTTTGAGATTTTTGTGTCTTACCACAAGGGTTGTCAATATACCAGAATTCTAAACTTCAATACAAAACTAGTATGAAAAAACACAATACTCGATACCGCTTTCAAAGCCATTGCGAAAAGAAAACAAAGCACTAGGCACACAAAATAGGTTTTTTTTTTTTTTTACTCTTCCTTCTTTTTATGAACAACCTGCACACAGTGCTGGTACAGAAAAAGAAACTGAACACACGGCTCCAGTGACGTGGTGGGTTTCTCGCTGGAGAGAATGCTGAAACAGTCAGAGGTTTGGGACCAGTTGATTTTCTTCCCTCCTGTTCCTTCTGTGCAGCCTTCGGTTGTATTGTCGATTCATTTTTTGTATAGCTGTGTTTCTTTCGATACTATCAAATGTATAATTAATGAATCCTATTGTTTCAAACATGTGGTATCAAAAAGAATCAAAGTAGCAATACTTCTGACATCATTAGTAAACATTTATGATCTCTACGTGCATTTATTCTTGTGTGTCTCGTGTTTTGTGTCTTTTTGACTGTATAGTCCCTTTCCCACCAAACAAAACATCCACAAACATCTGGCTTTTTTACGTAATGGGAAAGGTTATAATCTGCATTCACACCCAGGACAAATGACCCTGCAGCAGTCACAGGTCACACACTGATCAGCTTCGATCGGCAGCGTCGACACCTATGTGGAAGCACTAATTTTAAACCATTGCCGGCAGGATGCAATGGCGTGGTGCCACAAAATACTATCTATCTCTATGCAGTGCACGAACATTGTTCAAAATTTAGTCTGTACCGTGTTTGAGAGAGACTGAAGAGTAAGAGATATAAAAAAGAAATTTTTACTGGCCTACATGCTGTTTTCTGCTGTTTACTAACCTGTATTCCAGCCTGTCTGTGATGTCAAACATAACACACACACACACACAATAAAAGAATAATGTTGTGCTGCTGAGCTACGTACATGGCTCTCGTCTACTGGCAATAGGAAAGCAGGTTTCACTCACCTACACATGCTAATATTGGTGGTAAAAGGGTACAAGTAGCCTGTTGATGTGTGTATGTATTGATCATTCATCAAACTACAATATTCCCTCCAAACAACAACTAATGTAAACTAAGTTACCAGTTTACTGTGGGTGCGCAGATGTGTGCATCACATCACCCACCTTTCTGCTACATTTCGGGCCGTCTGGAGGAAGCGGGCGTGGTCGTTCTCCTTCAGGCTCTGCTCAGCTTGTGTGATTAAAGCACTGGAGCGCTCCAGACACTGGCGGCAGTTTGCAATCTGTTGGGCCAACTTGCGCAGTTTCATCACCTGGAACAAACACAAACACAGACCATGTTGCTATGTCGACTATGTCTATGTCGCTACACAGCCATTTATATTCATTCGCTCAAACGGAGCCTTTGAGGAATACATCGCCGTTTTGGTGACTGGACCGTTCAGTTCTGCTCTTGGTCTCTCTGTGCAAGGCATTCATCATTGTGACAGTCACTAATCCTCAAATATGTTCAACACCTCCAGAAAATATAATTAAGTTTTGCTGCCAAATTACTGCAGGGAAGTCAGTGGTGGTAGCGCCCCCCGAGATGACTCCTGCTAGGTGAAACCAACAAGTTGCCATAAGTTCTATTGCTGTCAGAGAACAACAACAACACTCACACAAACACAAGACCTCTGCGGGAATCTTGGATCGATACCGAATGTGTTGGACGCTGATCAAATGTTACCCTGTCAGAGGAATCTTAAAGTGATGTGCAATTAATTTACCTTGTAGGAGCATGAGCAGGGACTTTATCACAGCTTATGTGTGGAACTGATGAAAGGAGGACAAACAATCTGCATTAGGAGGTAAATCTACAATCAGACCAGCCAAAAATGTAGCCCATGCTCCAGAAAAACCTTACGAATCCACCCTTTCCGTGACCTTCTCACTTATGGCTGTCATACACTATATAATAAAGCTCTCGAGTTCATGGTGAAGCACACTCATGGACACAGCGATGCAGACACAGACACAGACATAGGCAGGAAAACACAAAGACAGAAAGACACCAGGAATTCAGCAGAGAGGACAGAGTCCTAGTTATGCGGTGAGAGCTGACGCAAGGCCATTGGCTCTTTATTCTCACAGTGACCTTATGAACCTGTTGCGTAATAGAAGGGCAGAGGTGAGTGGCACAGTGCTTTGTTATCTGATATAATAACAGTCAGAGGAAGAGGTGCAGCATACTAATCTATCTGTGTCTGTCAATTAATGTACTGGGAAAAAGATCTGCAAAATGGATTGGAAACTACTATGGATGTCTTGTCCTCACCAACCGAACACAGTGACACTGTTTTTGCCTGGTAAACACTTGTTTATTTCTATACACTTGTTGTGCATGTTTCAAATGTACCAGCATAGGCAGCTGGAGAATTTCATGCTCTGAAAACCAAGAAAAGCAATGAATAATTTTAGCCCACCAATGTTCATATTAACTTGCTTAATCTTCGTCACAAACAAGCAGCTTTTGTCTGTTTCTACTGTAATTTGTCAATGGCAGTACTGTTATATTTCCAACTGCGCATGAGGAAGCCATTCTCTGCTCATCTGAAATTAAAGTAATCCATTTATCTTCATTACGGCTCATATCCTGCTTCCCCAGATGAACTTAGTTTGATGAAACTCCCCACAGGAAAATAACACAGGCTGCTTGTGAGCCTGGAGACTGTCAACGAAAGGTGAGCTTTAGAATTAAATACCAGCGTTAGCATGGAGAGTCTCTCAGCAATGATGATTAAATGAAACCTCTCTGAACTTTTAAATGGCAAACGGTAAAGCAAAAACCGCTTCATTGTCTGAAAAAGCACACTTTCAGTAACAGCGAACAACTTGAATCTCTAAACACTAAAATAAAACTAAAACGAGCAAAAACATTTAAATGACGAGTGCCCTTAAGGGATTAGTCATTTATATTTTCAGCAACACTTTTTTTTGTTTTGCTTGTGGGGCTTGAGTTATGCAAATAAGAATTCAGAAAAAACACACTGGGTGGCACTCGGTTAAGAGCTTGTCATCAAAAGCTCTTAAAGAATCAAAACAGTATATAATGTGCACTCGCCCGCCACTGCTTGGGAAAGCTGGTGCTGCTTAGAAGCCTCTCTAAGCTGGCGACTTAATGGAGTTTTCAATTGACATCTTAGCTGCTCTTCAACCAAGTCCACCGTAATCTGTTGTCACTATAAACGACTTCGGAGCAGGTTGTTGACCGCACAGAAAGGGGAGGCGAGGCGGGTTTAATGGATGGGTTATTATTTAGCAACATATGCCGCAAACAACAATTTTAGAGATGATTACTCCCTCTCCCTCTCAGAATAATGGACAATATGGCAGGGTGTTGTGTGTGTGTGTGTGTGTGTGTGTGTGTGTGTGTGTGTCTGTGTTTGTGTGAGCGTGTGTTTGTCTCACCTTGGGTAAAGACGCTTTCTACAGCTGAATAGTCTATTCAATCATAGCTTAAATATTGGGACGATGGGACATTCTGAGCACAGAAAAATATACCCTATTTTCGCACATAACATATTTTGTAAAATATATAATTACACAAGGAATAAGTTAATATTAGTGAACAGAAATCTGTTCTGTGCTCAGTACCTTTATTTATGTGTTTGCTATTATCCACATAAATTCACAATAATAACCTCTCTCACTCAATTCAACTTATTTGCCCAATCAACCTCCTCCTATGTGCTCTCAAGCTGGCTGCTAAACCTGAAACAGTGTTACAGTGTGCTGAGTCTGACTCAGCCTTCTCTTATAATCCTAGGACAACACAGGAAGGAGACTGTCAGAAAATGTTGTCTGAACAACAATACCGTAATGAATGGCTTTACATAGATGGCAATATAACATCTTGATATAGAACTTAAATACAGGAAATAGGAGGCAGGTTATCGGGACATTTTAGGCTAACAATAGAGTGGTACAAGGATGACATTTTTTTGTAGGCCAACAGCGAAGTTGATGATTCTGGTTCTTCTGTCACAAAGCCAATGGGATTTTTCAATTGGATTTTGGATTATTGCAGAAAATAAGCTCTGTAGCAAACATATTTCTGGGAAATATGATTATTTGCTTTCTTATCAAGGGCTAAACTAAACAAATAATATATATAAAGTGCTTTGTAAGCTTTCGATTTTCTGGAAGCTGGATTTCGTAACCAGAGCTAGGCCAGGCTAGCTGTTTCCATTCTTTATGCTAAGCTAAACTAACCAGCTGCTGGCTAGGCCTACCAGCTAGGCCTACATAGTAACTGTAAGCTACAGACTTCTCAATCTCAACAAGCAAACAAACAAACATACTCCCAAAAATGAAACTAAACGAATTCTTTAAGTAACGAGTGGAAAGATTGTGGTTATGGCTAATGGAAGCTAGCTTTGGCTGTAAGTGCGAAACTGGGTGTAAACAGAGGTCTTGCGTGTCAATATCATACACTTTACGCACCCAACCATCTACCCTTTACGTCCACCGTAAGAGGATTTTGGTGACAATAAAGTCCTGTTGTGTTAAAACCAAATACGATGCAAATTTTGTGTTTGAAAGTGAGGATGTTTTGTGTTGACTTGCTTCATACATGTAAAATAACTCGCATCATACGCACGTGAAATCGCTAAATTGATGATTTCAGTATGTCCTCTGTGTCATACATACTCAGTCCTCTCAATGCTGATTGGCTATCTTGGCGTGAATTGGTCCCTGAAGTTTAGATTTTTCAACTCTTGCAAATTAGCCGATGATGCAAAATCACGCTACCCGCTTCATTCACTCCGCTTAATTGCCGTATTTTGCATAATTTGCATTGTCCAGTGCACCGCCCAGTGGGAATTTACATTGACTTTACATGTAATCCACTCCCATGAATTGTTTTATTCGTGCCTGGTGTGAACAAAACATCACGCTTCTTTCATTCCCTCTGAGAGACAGCAGGCGTATTTGGTGTAGCCACAAGGGGTCATTGCCAGGTAATTGGAAACAGATTGTTTCATACATTTATCCAAATTCCTGCTGCTGTTGTTTTTCTGGACAGGATGGATTAAATGCCAGCTGTAACCTTGCAAACTGAGGGTAAAAATGACATAACGTCTGTTTGGTTTTAGAAATCAAGTGATTCTCTTACGACGGCAAACAGTTGTTAATCCTCAAATGTTCTGAAGGCGTTAAAATAGTTTTCGGAATGAAAGGCAAAGAAGGGTGGAGGACAAATAGAGTCACATGATAAAGACGCTCTTGCACAAACCAGAACATGGGAATAGTGTGTGTTTTGTTTGTACAGGGAGAGATTAGGCATGACTGCTGAGTCTCCTTAGAGAGAGAATGGGAGCACCTTGCACAGCTCTGCTCGCCATGATCACGCCTGCATAATCCTGTTATTCTGTCGCAGAGTCACCTCTGAACGCCTCCTTTCCGACACCATAGAAAAACTAGTTTTGTTGTCTGAAATGCTGAAAACGACCTACGTTTACTTGACCTCTCCTCTCCTCTAAGAAAAACATCCATTTTAACACACCCCTGATTATTTGAATTACTCAAGGTGCATTTCATTCATCTTTCTTGACCCTTAAACAGCCTCAAATATTAACACATCACCTTCAGGCTGGCATCAATCAAGAACTCCTCTGGTGTTTTATGTGTACTTCCTTTTTCCTCCGTCTCCTGCATTTCACTGCTCTACCCTCTGCTAGACAGCCTTTTACAGACCCAGACTCTCAGGAGAACAAGCCTTGCTCTTTGTCTGCAATCACTGCGGACACACTCTGACACACTTGCTCTGTCTGTCTCACCCACACACACACACACACACACACACACACACACACACACACACACACACACACACACACACACACACACACACACACACACACACACACACACACACCTACTTCAGTCCTTGTGTTCCATGTTTGGAAATCTTTCATCTCTCGACAAAGCTCTTTTGCTGCCTCAGAGGATCTTCCACAAGCACTTAAAACTTCACCTCTGGGAGGGTGAGATTTAGAGTTTGCCTCTGTCCTGAAACCCTTGGCGCTCATAGGGCAACAAACCACCCATATACACATGGGCACGTGTCCTCACAACCGCACACACACACACACACATCAATGTCTGTACAGTAAGTCCTGGAGCAAGTTCACAACAGTCCTCGCTGCCATCTCAGATTCTTTCCACACACTTTCAGGTTGGCTGCCTACATGTGGAAGAGGCCGTTGCTGCTCTCTTTTTCCTCGCTTGTCTATTCCATTTTTCCTAAAGCGTCCATGTGATGTGTGTTTGGGTAAACAAGCGGGCAACTACAGAGGCAGCCTTAAGAAAAAAAAAAGAAAAAAACAACCCTGAGAGACCTGGATGAATATATTCTGTCCACGGCGCTGCTGCTTTTATATTCATTCTCTTGTACCAAACCACTGTTTCTCTACCGGTGGACTGTGACCCACAGCTGAGTTTCTTAAATATGTATTTGCCAATTTGGCTGCTTCAAACAGCAGTGAGACGTAACTGAATTGATGTACTATGAATGAAAATATGAATTCAATAAACCCCACATCCTACTGTTATAGACCCAAAACTGCAATACAGAGAATTATCCATAAACTCGGTATCTCTATGGAGCTGTTAGCCACCTTTAGCTTACTGTTTTTGTTTCAAAACACGTGCACATAGATGCACCATATGGTTTAATCTCACCACTCCCATCAGTACCATTATCGGGGGGCAAACTGACTGTACAATACCTGCCTGCCGCTTCACAACACACAAAGTTAGAGACGAACTGGTGAAGAAAGTCAAACATCTATGCATCTTTCTCAGGAGTTGGCGGAGACAGAACCATGACGTTGACGATGACGTGTTTTGAGTCATCCATCAAATTTTCACTGGCTCTTGGGCTGTTGCTTGAAATACAGATCCCCCGCCACGACAGACACAAGGAGTATAGAAGCAGATCGAGAGAGAGTGTCATCCCGCTCTCTCAAACTCACACCAAACACAGAACAAAGGGTAAAGGGCCGTGTCCACCAAAGTGTTTTTACTGAGACCGGCATGTTTTTTTAATGCTTTGCAATGGGAGCACTGCTTATACACGCTGTGCTGCAAACGCTGCCGGTTGGGCTTTTCTGGGGTTTTTTTTTTACTTCCCCGAGTGCCAAGAGTTGGAAAATATTCAACTTTGTGTAAAGACGCCGCGCTTGTCACTGGCGTTCAGTCACAGTGGATGAGGTGTATGTACGACTAAGATAAACTGTCATGTACAAGTGCTGAACAACAGTGGAGGAGAAATGTGTAATATACTGTATATATATTATGTTTCCTCTCATGAAACCATGCAGACCTGCAGGTCCGTCCTCTCTCCCTTCATGCTTCAGCCTCATCCTCATCCAAACCAAGTACTCTTCCTTGTGCCGACATGTATACTTCCATGAATATTCCATATCATAGCAGCCAGATGCAAAGCATCTGTGTTCCTGAGAAGGGCCTGCCATTTTCATCTTTGGTGGACATGGGGCCTGAAACGCGGCAGTTCTGATCAAATATTAATCAAGATACTGTTACTGCATTGCCTACTTCTCACCTAAAATGTCTTCAGAAACATTTAGTGCACTGTTTGGCTGTAATATCAGAATTTATGAACAGGAAGTGGACACCATACTGTTTCCTGTATTTTAAATCAAATGGTAAAACTAAGCAGTGCTGATCAAATATGGACAATTCTGTTACCGCGTTGCTGCTTCTCACCTAGAATGTTTTCAGAAACATATTTTAGTGCACTTTTCCTCTGTTTACCTGGTCATGTAGCACTATCAGAAGTATCTGTATCTATCTACTGCATAGACAACCCTTTCTTATGAAAAGACCATCTTTCCAGAAATGAAATATTTCATCTTTCAACTTGCTGAAACCACCTATCTTCACAATTCCAGCTGAATTTAAATATTCTTGTAGTATTAATCTTTCCCATGCGTCAAAAACTGAAAAAGAATAAGGCATGCTGGGAATATTCTACCTTGGACTCTTTGATCTTCACAGCGATGACCTGTTTTCTCTGGCGGATGATCTCCACCAACTCATCACACTCCTCCACCAGCTTGGCTTCATGCATGGCTGTGTTCACCTGGAGACAGAAGCAGGTACACATGTGAACACAAGGCTTCCTTACACACACACTCACTAAATCACACTTACCTGGCCATATGTTACATTTTCAAACGAAAACAATACAGTCACTTTTTCTTCCTCTGCTTGTAGAAGAAGAAGGGAGTGTTTTAATATTTCTAAATTGGCAGCCGTAACGAGTCATATCATCACTTACATGCAGAGCACATCATTTGTTTTTCTATTTCATTATGCATTCTGCACACAAGAAAAAGCCGCCTCTAACAAGATGCGCTCCTGGATTAGAATTAGTGCGTGATGAACTGAGATAAGTGATTTTCAACTCTTTAACTGTCACTGGAAAAACAGGAAATCATTTTACAATACAAAGCCTACACTGATCCAGGGATCCCTGAAATGCGTACAATAGACACACCAACTGGTTCACAGTTACACATTTAGTGGGCACTGAGGGTGCTGAGAAATTTCATCTGTCATTCTCTAAAAGGTTCTGTTCCTTGCTGTAAGGGAAAGTCTATCACAGCTCTTAAAAGCATCGCTGCTGGATTTAAACCACCAAGTAACACCAGTATTTTATTATACAGGAAGGCCCATAATGTGCTGAGAAATTGCTGCATGAAATTCATAGAGTTACACCTTTTTTTTCTAAAACATGTTTATTTCGCTCATTATGAACGAGAAATAGGCTGAGGATTGTTGCAATATTCAACTCTTCATTAAAAAAGCTCCCAAAAAGAGGCCTGTGTAGACACTCATTAATTCACTGACAGAATTTGCTTACACCGCGCCGATTTAATAGATTCTGTGATTATTTTAGGACCAAAGTTGCCAAGGCAACTCATCATCAGTTCACCATCTCAGGCTAACACTAAATGAACAGCCAGCAACTTCAAACTTGTGTGGGTGGGTGTTACTCAGACACTAAGGGTGTTTGCTGAATTGGAACGCTGAGCTACGACCAACAGTTTTGCCAGTTGTAAAATACAATTATAACAACACCAAAAGCTTCCGAAAGAGCTAATGAAGGGCTTCAAATGAGAAAAGTTCAGATGTTTTGCTCCTGCTTCACTGCTGAGGGACAACTTAGAGGCTAATGGTTTACCACTGAGTTGACTTGGGTGGCTGTTTCACCAACAAATGCAATCTGAAGGTCTGTAAACATGAACTAACTAAGTTAGAAACTCCTCTGAATGAGGCAAAAAGTTCACTGTGTGTTATGATTGGCTACCAGAGAGAGGAACCTTATCGCTGCTGTGTCTGCTCCAAGAGTTGTACTTTATCAGGAATCCCACATACAAACTATACACTATGCTGTTGTACACTGCCGTTCAGATGAAAAAAAAAAAAGTTCCCCTGAACCATCTAAGATAAAGTTGCCACAAAGTTGCACTCACACAGAGTTGCACTGAGAGTGCAACTCTGCCACAGTGATGACAGGAGTCACCATTATTTTGTCTGCGGGAGCCAATTCAGAACATCAGAAAAATCACAGATTTACTCCAGAATATACTCAGGAAGAAAAACAACCCAGCGCGATGACTGTGGGAAGCTTTCACTCAAACTGGCAGCTTCAGAAGGATCCAGAAAAGCCACACTGGAGAGGAGGAATTCCACTAACACATCAAACAGAGGCTCACCATCAATGATGGCCTTTAAGGCCACTAAAATCCACAAACAGCACTGCTGCTTTAACTGCCTCGCTCGATGCTACAGTGTTGGCTGTCACAAAACCTCTGGTGAGTGTTTTCTGCCGTACACTGAGTGTAGCAGGAGCACTGCTGAGCTGGCAAACCCAATACACCAGAGAGTACGCTGTGAGCAGAGACCCCTTCACTGCTCTCAGTAGGTGCGGTAATCTATAAGTCAGTGATGCGGGACCAAAGATCAGTTTTGGTTTCAAGACCACACTCATGAACACTTTTTAAAGGTTCATCTCCCTCTTAGCTTTATTTTTGCTCTGTCTTCTCTGTCTCAAACTTATGATTTTATTTCAACACCAGTCAAGACCACAATCACATTTCACTGGAGTTGTACCTCGAATAAAGACGGTTAAGTTGATTTCAGCTCCCAAGCGTCGGTATTTATTTGCTTATAGGAAACAAAGGAAAATTCCCATATATGAAACTCACCTCTGCAATGCCTTTTGATTATCTTATCAAGACATTTCTCAGGTACACTTACACATACACACATATACACAGTATGTCAATAAAAGTGGTGAATGAAGAGGAATTTTCATTTGTTTTCTGTGGTTGTTTTTACAGGAATGTGAATCTTTCGGATCAATTTGAGGACAGCCTATGGTTCCACATTTTATTTTAAGTCCTTTTTTTTGTCCTGCAGTGTGGGATTCTGGTCTGGTCTTTGTCTTGATTGGCCCTGCCCAGGGGTCTCATTTATAAACATTGGGTACGCTCAAAACAAGTCCTGGAAGATGGTGAGGTGGAAGCCTGTTGATGGTGTACACCTTTTTTGGCTGTTGTCAATTTTTGGCATGGATGCTACGCATTGTTTTATAAACGAGACCCTAGGTCCTGGTCATGACTTGATGTCGGTTTCTTGAGTACAACACTGCTGTGAGTGACGCAAATACTGTATTCAAATCAAAGATCACACCAGCACTGTGACAATACGATCATTATTTAAGGACACAACACAGTATGTCCACTTGAAACTGAATCACGTTAAAGGGCTCCCAACTGCAGAATGAAATATTCTGTTTGGATGTGAAGGAGCCTCTTAAAAACTAACCATCAGTATTAAGAACCAGAGACGTAATTTTACAAATAAGGGAGTTAATTTCACTTTTATTGCCAATCTTTGGAAGTTACGGTATCTCCTTGATTGTCTCCAATGACTTTTCCCCCACACCATTATAATTTAACTACCTGTTGATTTAGTCTCTATTCTTTTTACTGATAAAAATGAGGTCATTTCATGTAATTTCCCGCGCTCTCATACCGAGTACAGTATGAGACTATAAGTCCACAGAGTGATTCATCTCTTTTTGATTAGTTCCTCGACCCAAAATCTGACAGGGTTGTGACTTTGTGTCGCGCTGCAGACTATCAAACTACTTACCCCAACAACCAAGTTCCACTCATCACTCCACAAAGCTCATTACAACGCGGCGATCCACTTAAGCCTCATTATTCACACTGACACACACACACACACACACACACACACACACACACACACACACACACACACACACACACACACACACACACACACACATTAATTCTGCAAAGAGCAATCTTATGACTGCAGGTTAGTAATTAAAGAGGATAAATGCTGCCGTCCAGGATCACTGTGAATTACAACTGAGTGACTTGGCAGCTCAGAGTTACGGAAACAATCTTCATCTCCGTCCTCCTCCTCTTTCACCTCGCTCAACCCCCCCCCACCACCTCCTCGTCCTCTGCCAGCTCCTGACATTATTATCCACTCCCTGCTAACAAAAACACTGTCACCTACTGCGCATCTCCCTATTCATCAGGCTCCTCTGCAGGTGCACTGAAATCACAGAGCCAGCTCCATGTTAAAGTATAGGTCTATTATTGGAATATGTGAAGAACGAACGCAGCAAGATTGAAAACACTTTCAGTGTCAAACACTTTCCAGCTGCTCATGCTATCAGAGAGGTTGTGAGAAAGAGTCAAAACACTGGCTGAGATGGACTGCGGGAAAAAAGCTACACACAGTCTGTGTGCTAATTCTAAACGCTTTGAAGTACAATGGTTGATGTTATTTGCAAACTAATTGGGATTACCATTTCATATTGGGATAACTGCACTCAAATTTAGCCAACAAGATCTGTCACATCTTATAAACTCATCCAGTTAACGAACACACACTCTCACTGGGCTGCACATGTATCTTTACGGTAATGCAGCTGACATTTAAGAGCACCCCATTCAGTATCATCCACTCATTATCTGATGAGGCCACAATAATAACATCAAATAGAACAAAAAAAAAATCACAGACACATGTTGGCATCAGCAGTTATAATTATACTCTATTAGGACAGAAAATGAAATGCAGACGTAATTAGCAACTGAATAGTATTAAATAAGCCCATCTAGACCATTATGATCACAATGCAGCACACAGAGTGTGATCTGACAGCAGAACCATTAAATCCAAAAAGTTGTCCATTACCAAATTAGGAAGACTTCACCCTGTCTTTCACCTCTGCAGGGTTACATTAGGAACATATGCTCTCGTACATCATTAGAGTTGAGTTCAGCTCTGCATTGTGTCAAGATTAAATTTATCCCTCATATTTTTACACTGTGAAAACGAGCGCTGTATTACTTACAAGCTGAAATGAAATAAAAATGAGCTGTATAGCCAAAAACTAATAATAATTCTGGCTTCAAATGACTGTCAGTCACCATTCACCACCCACTCTGTGCTGTTTCAGCAAAGAGCGACGTGACTGATGTGTGTGGCCAAGCCGAGTCATTTAGATGTTGTCAATCACACGGAGGTGGGCTGAAGTCCAAATTAGGAGGCGAGTCTGAAATCCCCCTGGTATTGTGATTTAACATTGTAATCTCTCACTGTTCTGTGATTCTGAGAAAATCTGTTGACTCCAGATAGATGAACTGAATTCTGTGTGTGTGTGTGTGTGTGTGTGTGTGTGTGTGTGTGTGTGTGTGTGTGTGTGTGTGTTTGAGTTTTAATGATGCGGCAATGCTCATTCAGTCCCGATAAAGCTTTGTGTATTTGTCACAGTAATAACATCACAAACCCTGGCGAACAATGCTAAATTACCTACTCACTGCGACATGACAAATCCCAATTTATTGTCCTAAACTGTACATCTTTACAAACTTGTGTTGTGTGAACAAGCATTGATAAAGTTTTCATTCATAACAACTACTGCAGGTGTATAAAGTTATTAGGTATCATGTTTTAGTATGATGGTTTAAACACTCCAGTGATATGTAACTAAAGATAAAAAAACCACGACCATCCCTAGTGCAAATGGCACGTCAGAAAACACAGCCACCAGAACTCCTGAAGCCAGTTCATATCTGCAGTATATTTAAATTACTTTTATGAACACATCAGTCCAGATTCCAACAGAAAAATGTCACATGTTTATGCATAGTGTGCCCGCTGGGTATAAAAAACAAACCCAAACGTCAGCTGCTGCTAATTATGTCCTGCTAGTGTTGCACTTTTGTTCCATATGGAAATATATCACGACTGCCTCTAGTGCTTTTAGAAATTCTGTCCTTTTATACTGCATCAACTTTGCCTGAAGTTTCAACACTGAGTCACACATTTGATGATCATTAAATTCTTGTGACTAAAAAATCATGTTAAAATAATTTCTTGTCGATGTCTTTGAAGACGTATGTATGAAAATGTATGCCCTGTTTTCTTTTTTGTGTTTTTGTGTCGTCTTGTTTTGTTTTCTGTTTGTATTTTTTTTTTGTGATTGGTTGTATTTTAGGCAGCCTTGAGTAACATCTTGGACGTCAGATGAAAAGTAGGCTTTTGACTAATTCTGACATTTTTATACCATGTCTATTTATCAATTTGCACTGTCCCGTCTTAAAGAAAGGAAAGGAAACTAAATGAAACCCAACTCAACTCAACTCAACTCAACTCAACTCCCAAAGCTACATTAACAACAAATTTTAAACGACACATCAAGGTGAAGCATCAGATCAGTTTTTGGAAACATCTGCAGGAAAATGATAATCACAAGATTTTATTCATTAAAATAAAGCAAACAAACAAACAAAAAACAGAATTGAAAATGAATGGATATTGATTGTTTTTTTTTAATTTAAGATAGTTTTTGGGGCATTTTTAAGCCTTTAATTGATAGGACAGATGAGCATGAAGGGGGAGAGAGAGAGGGAGTGACATGCAGCAAAGGGCCACAGGCTGGAGTCGAACCCGGGCCGCTGCGGCAACAGCCTTGTACATGGGGCGCCTGCTCTACCACTAAGCCACCAGCGCCTCGGATATTGATTTTTTTTTTAGGGTTCAAAATTCATATTGTGAACTATGAACCATACGTAGTTAATTATAATCCATGTAAACTAAACTTTAAACCCGCTCTTATGACGTGAGAACAGCCACACATGAATTAGGGATTCATGATTGGCACCTTAACTCCTTGGCCGCAACATAGATCATTTCTATTAATCTACTGTCACACTGAGGCGGGTGGTGATTCAAGCTAAGCTTCAATTGCCTTTCAGCAGCAATGCGTCATGATGCCATGAACATAGTGTTTTACAAGACACTATTATACTGTTCATACTGTGAATTTAAGTTTCTAAGCAAACTGTAATTAAAACCTACAGTGACAATGCACTGAGCATTATTTATTCAGTTGTAATTTTGCATACATTTGCCATATTGTGGTTCATCAATATTGCAAACAAACTGCCCTGCCCTACAGCACACCCACCAACTACAGCATGTGGACATCCGGCTGCTCCAACTGCACACAACAAGCACAGACAGCTGAACAATGTACGGCTCCCAAAACGACCCACTCCGGCCAAAGTGGCTGTGATTCAAAGTTAGTGAGGACTAGTCCAGGTTCGGAACAGCTGTTAACCTTTCGCTGACACCAAAACCTTCACATCTTGAATCAATTCTGTTCTCATTCCACTCCCATCAGCCTCTCCTGCCTCCTATCCCACTTTACTTTTGTCCACTTCTTTCTATTATACCTCTGGTCCCCATTCTGTCGGCTCCTCACTGACCACTTCAATTTCTCTCTCGCCACACCTCCCGTCCCCTCCACTCGTCTCACCGCTGTCTCTCAGGCATGATCTCCTCAAACAGATGCAAGGATTCAGTCTGACAGCTTTATCTCTGACGCCGTCCCCGGATTCTGGGACAGTTCCCTGAGATTTATGACACCCGAGTGGCACCTAGCTCTAAAACAGGGAAGAGTGGCTTTATGGATGGAGTAAAAGAAACTACCAGACATATATCAAGGATGCTATGTCACAAAGAGGTGATAATTGGAAATGCTTCACTGACAATGATTTTAAAGAATGGCTTTTAAGACCAAGTGTTCATGTAAACTTTTATATGCTCACAGATTTACCTACATAACATTAATCACAGATTAATCATCATGGATATTATCCTACATGATAAAATATATGTTTGTAGATAAACCTGACGGTCATGTTGAAGGAGTCAATGGATTTGTGTCTGCTGTCAGTCGGTCCACCACTTTGGTTCAGACTGAAATATCTCAGCAACTATTAAAAGAATTGCAATGAAATTCTGCACAGACATCCATGGTAGCCAGAGGATGAACCCTAAAGACTTTGGTGATCCCCTGACTTTTCCTCTAGCGCCACTAAAGATTGGAACATTTACTAGATAAACTGGCACCAAATTTTGTACAGACATTCATAGTTCTCAGACAATGTCGTCTAAAGACTTTGATGATCCTCTGACTTTTCATCTAGAGGTCCAAATTTCAACCCGTGCTAGGGCTGCACATTTAATCATGTTTAAACATGTTTTTATTGCCTGTACCGATGGTACGTACAGACTTTGGCAAGCAAGCATTTATGTATGCAGCTCCTTATATGAGGAGTCTTCTACAGAGAGACTTAAGGTTGCACTCTTTGGTTCCTTTTGGCTGCTTCAAAGGACCGTTGCAGGACTTCTATGTGCACAATCTTCTGTATGCCAATGTCACATTGTGGGTTAGCTTGTCATTGTAATTATGTGTAGTTGACCTTTTTGCATTTTTATGGTTCACTTCTTGTATACATTATCGTACTTTTTGGCTTTTCCTTGTAGTATTCTTATTTTGTGTTTTACATGCTTGTTTTAGAGCTGTACATTTGTATTCTGTATTCTTGTTCTATGTTGTCTGTCTGTAACTTGTATTGCAGCCTGTCTTGGCCAGATTTTTTAATTATAAGAGGTTTTTCTGGTCAAACAAAGGTTAAATAAAAAATGTGAAAAATCAAATATTAACCTTGATCTCACATGATTAATTGACACCATAAATTGTGATACTAATGTTGAAAATGTACGTTACGCTCATAGAAAAGTCAGCTGCATATGCAATCAAGCGCTTCTCAAACTAGCAGCCATGGAAGCTGTCATGCCGCTGCGCACACACCCTGCAGCGTCAGCCTTTGAAAAAATTTCCTGAACGTTGCAACAACTGTCCAGAGTATAGAAGAAGAGTATTATACCACAGAAAGTAGACAGGCAAAAAGAAACTCAAAAGTCTAGAGCAGAAGGCGAACAGCTAGTCCCTCTGTGCCGATCATCATCTGCTGTTTGGAAATGATTTGGATCGAGAGTGCATGAGACTTGTACTGGCGCTGCAAAGCAACACTGCTTACTTGCTGTCCCAAAGACACACTGAATAACCATTTGGCCAAAGATGTGTGTCTGATAACACTAATAATATTTCTTCTAGGAGATGCACTGAATTCTGTCAGTCCTGGATGAGCGATCCCTCCTCAGTTGCTTTTCCTGAGGTTTCTACCATTTTTTCCCCCAATAAAGTTTTTTTTGGGGAGTTTTTCCTTATCTGCTGTGAGGGTCCAAAGCAACAGAGGGATGTCGTATGCTGTAAAGTCCTCTGAGGCAAATTGTGATCTGTGATATTGGGCTCTATAAGTGAAACTAAAGTGGAATTAAAATCAGGTGTATTTATAATTTGCTTCTAGAATATGTGCTGTGAAGGACCAGTCTTATTTTAATGCAAAGATTTGTTAATAAGCAGGAACGAAGCACGAGATGAAAGTAAAAGCATGACAAATTTCCACCAGCATCAGTTGCACTTCATGTTTAGAGTTAATAATCAAATGTCAGCATGCCAAATGCTACGCTAAGATAAACATGGTGAACATCATACCTGCTGAACCTGAGCATATCAGCATGCTTCTGTTATCTTTTGGCTTAAAGCGTCGCTGCCCTTTCATTAAAATAAATGTACTTGACAGATGGAGGGAGGACATAAAAACTTTACACAAAAATTGAGAAATTTATAGATTTGCAAATGAAAACGTGGCATGGCCATCTGTTAAAAGCACAACACATACAATAACAATTTTATAAAAGGCGAGAGTTTTATTTCATTACATGCCATTATCCCGCTGCATTGATGTCCTCATCTGTGGCTGAAAGCGGAGCCGCAAATGGCTTTAGAAATATAGCAAAGACAAACAACATCAGCAGACTCTTCGATCTCACTGATACTCAGGTAGAAAAGTAAAGAAAGGCGAGATGAGACCTGATACAAAGGATTAGACAGCATTACAGCCATCTCCACACAGCTGATTCTTATTCAGCACACAGTGGGATCAGCTTCAGTGTACATAAACCTAGACAGGTCTGGCTAATGACTTACAGCTCAATGTTGAATCAGTAGACATACATGTCTGAGCATTAAAACCCACTGGGCTTCAGTCTGATGCCATTCTTTCCTTTTTCCATCAGTCCTAATGCGCACACACTTACAACCTTATCAGTGAGCTAATTTAGTTTCCTCCCAGCTGGCATCACAATTCCAGGGGTTGGAAAAAGCTGGCTGCTGCTTTGACTGCTACCTCAAACAATGCTTACTCCACATTAGCTGTGTCTGGATGATGAGTTCCCCACTGGGAGACACAGTGTATGAGCGAGGCGACATACGCTTACTAGTTAGTGCCCTCATTAAAAAGCTGCCAAAGAACACGCCTTGTCACAACACAATCTGTGTTTCAGGCGGGTTAGCTGAACCACAAACACAGAGCGCGAGAGCGAGATAAAGTGGGACGGAGCCAGATGGAAAGACAGAAAATCTGATCAACTGTCAAGTTGCGAGACGAATTCAGAGGAGAGAGATGTTAAATGCAACATCAAGAACTTCGCAACACTGACAAAGTTCCAAGTCTCCAGTGCACAGGCCTTGTAGGAGTTATTATGTAAGTATGAAAGAGGAGGCTCCCTGGGAATTAAACGAAAATCTCCCTTAAAACTTGTACAGTGGCATTAAAAAAAAAACCTAAAAAAAACTGAGAGCATCCTTTGAGGTGTCCATTTGAACAAGAGGGGAAAACTAAGGCTGCTACAAAATGGTGGTTGGTGTGAAATCAGGACATGATAAAAACTTTGTTCATGAAGTTGTGCCACATACTTTTGAGAAAAAAAGCAATGAGGCGATGAACATGAGGCAACACATGCACACAGATAAAAGGTAGCTGACTATTATGAGAGAGGAAAGAAGACAGTGACTATGTTTACATGCAAAAAATATTGTGTTTGTTTTGCCTTTATTCTGAAAAAGAATATCCCTACAAAACTGGTCATATAGAAAATAAAAATGAATATGAATATTCCTGTTCACATGCAGTGGTGCAACCAAGAGACATGTCCACACTCCAGTTTTAGCCTCCTCACACCGGCTCCCAGTATGTTTTAGAATAAATTTTAAGATTTTACTGATTATATTCAAGGCTCTTCATGGTCTCTCTCCTATCTGTATCTCCGACCTTTAGTGCCGTACAGGCCAGGACGTACTTTGAGGTCCTTGGGCAAAGGTGTTTTCTCTGTTCTAGAGTTCCAGCTGAAAACTAAAGGGGCCAGAGCATTTGCTGTCAGGGCCCTGAGGCTCTGGAACGATCTGTCCGAGGAAATCAGGTCGGCCGAGTCAGTGATCTCTTGTAAGTCTCTCGTTAAAACATACTTTTATCGCAGAAACTGAAAACTTCATCCATATATTTACAAAACAAATATAATAATAAGCTCCTGAAGAAGCAGGTTGAGTCATCCCTGCCTTATAAACCATTTCCAATCTGAAGTTTTGTTAGTAGCCACTCACTGTTTAAATTGCTGAAACCTCTCAGCCTTCACACGTGCATCAACATTAGGTGTGCAAAGTCATCTAGAGGGCCGGATTGGACCCTTTGGTGGGCTGGTTTTGGCCCCCAGGCCGTGTGTTTGACACCCCTGGTCTAGTGTGTGGGATTTTGTGGCATTTAGCAAGGGGTTGCAGAACTGAAACTTATCCCATGTGCAAAGCATGTAGGGGAACTACAGTAGCTGACTTACTCCACTGTACCTAGAGCCAGTGTTTGATTTGTTAGTTCTGGATTATTGTAGAACAACATGACAGACTCTGTGTAAGAGGACCTGCTCTGTTTGTAGATAAAATGGCTCATTGTAAGGCGACAAAATCAACCATTCTTGTTTTTAGGTGTTTAAAAACTATTGAAAACATAGTTATGCATATTATATACCTTGGCTGTGTTTCGCTTTAAAGCCTGAAATGTGGACTTTTCTTTTGGGCATGTACCTCTGCCTCGGCCTTGCAAACTGATGGCTGGTTGCATTTTTGTACAACACACAAGCTGACTGTAAACAGGCAAGAGGCCGTTAGTTGCATACTGTGGTAAAACCCCCAAAAGACATGCATATTCCAAATATACTCTACACGTGCCCAAATAATGCTCCTGGACAGGCGCTGCCAATTGGCGTTTTGCTACAAACACCAAACACGGGGCATCTGGTTCTTGTGCATGAATGTGCATTTCTAAGGTGACTGTGATGTTCGTATCAAATACACTATAAAACCTGAAATAATATCATCCCAAAAATGCTACATTTGGACAAAGCCTGATTCAGAATAAACAAACAGAATAAGCTGTTTACATGACCTGCATCAAATTCAGAATATTACCGCATTAAGAATTAAAGTGGAATATTAGCGTACATGTAAACATACTCATTTATGTGCAGGAGGTGGGTTACACCAAGTCAGCACATATGACATATCTGGAGTGTTAAAACAGTCTGTAATTGAGACAAACAGTGAGCAGGTATCATGGAGTGTATTTTCAGGGCTGTGAGTATCATCTCAGCCTTTGCTTTGGCTCTACATTTAGTTTCAGTTGCCATTGTATCAACATCTATTCAATATCAAAGTGTTTTCTGGGGGGAAATGCTCTTTGCCAAACAGCCTCACTGAGTGCCTCTTCTCTGCTGCCTATTAATATCCAGCCAGCTATCTGGCATTGACTGGATAACAGTGAAGTGTGTTAGCTCAACAGCAATCACTGCAAATGCTCAAGAATCACATCATTCCCTCAATTTTTTTCAAGCACGCTGAGCACTATTCTGCATGTCATTAAGTGCAGCGACAGCTTTAACCATCCTACACCAAATATTGCGATAAGGAGGGAGGCCTCCCAAGAAAGATACTCATCCTACACATCATCAAGTCAACTCATCTTTTCCCTAAGACTGTAGAGAAGATAACTCCCCAAAGAGAACCCCAAGAGAACAGCGCTGCATCGCTGCTGTGCGCGCTGACACACTGAAAGCTGACTCACTCTGTGTTTGATCATATCTTCGGCACCAATACAATATGATGCAAACAAGGAGGAGAGAAAACCAGGTCATGCTCAAAGCCCTTCAGAGATTTCTCACTTTGTGCACACACTTCTCTCACTCCACCAAACCTCTCTTTTTTAAAAAAAAAATTCCCTGTCTGTCTTGTATTGCATTATTGCAGAGCGTATTTTTTTTTCTCTGCACAGTGCCTGTTTCAGTCACAAAGATCATTGGCTGTCACGCTAACGCTCACATCCTCTGCCTCTGTTTGCCCTCTCAACCCTGCTCTCTCATCCTTTTATCTTCCCCTTTCCGTTTGCACTTTCCTCTCCTAACAATTCCATCTTCTCCTCCTCATTTGCCTCCCTTTCCCCTCTCCTTTCCTCTGCTCTAAAGAGCCGCATTAATGTGAAACTCACCTGAGAACATTAAACTCCCTCACTCCTCACGTTAATAATTAAACTAGCCTCTCGACATTGCCATCACGCAGGAGAGTAACTCCGAATGGGTTCAACCAGGGCGGGAAAACATATAGTTTCTTTTAATAATTTGCTTAAGAGTCAATGGAGCGTGTTCAAACCCCACGCTATCTCTCCTCATTTTCCTTTTGATGAATAAGTGATGAGGTTCTGCTGTTGTTGTTGGCGGTGGCACAACATTGGTATGCAGACAGAGACAATATAAAGACAGACTTTTTTTTCTCTCTCACTCTTTCTCTCTCCATGCGTTGCTGACGAACAGTTTGTCTGTACCTAATGAATCACGCAGCGATCATTTAATTTTGATTGGGTGAGCGGCTGCATGAGTTGTTGTTCATGGACCTCGGAGTGACTCCGAGAAAATGGAGTCAGGCCCGCCTAATAAGAAATGAACCGCACGCAGAGTGATGGCGGCACCAAAGTGCATTTGTCCTCTGTGGCCATTAATGTCAACTCTCACAAGAGAAATGATGGCGTTTATTAAGAGCGTGTGCGTCAAGACAGAAAGTATGCGCTTGTGTGTGTGTTTGTGCATGCACATGTTAGCGATGCAGCACAAACAACACTTGGCTAAGCATTAGTACTCTCTGGCTGGATTCACACAGTACCTCCATTAAATCACAACGTGTGCCCGAATAGAAGAGGTCAGCAGTGACTGGCTGAGGTATATTATTCTGCAGACAGGCATGGGTTCATGCTAGGACTCCTCCAAGGTTGTCACTAACTTGAAGTGTCTGAGCTGTGAAACACTGCCGGCTTGTGACAAGTCAAATAAAGTTTCTACTTGGAAGATATATGCCATTTCACAGATAATCTTATCTGCTTTGACTCGGGAGCATAAATTTCTTGTGTGAGCGGCTCCGGCGGGATTTAAACTGTTGCCTGTTTCAACAGTAACTCATCCCAAAAATCATATTCAGTGCAGTGAAATGCATGAAAACTAAACCTCGCTGTATTATAAGACGCAGTTGAAACAATGACCTTGAAGAGGCACACAGTTAAAGCACCACATTAAGCTGTTTGCACCTTGAAAGTATGGAATATTTGCACAAGTGCTTGTGGTAGTAGCTCTGCCCACGGTGGAGTGGTCATTTTAATGTTTGAAGTCGTCTGAATTACATAACTGCCCCTTTAAACAGCATGAGAGTGGATGGTTGCTGAGAGCTACTCCAGCTCATGCTTTGCTCTTGAGTCATGGTTTGAGTCAGATTGTCTGGAGAGCTACCATCGGCAACATACAAGAGGTCACCGAGAGCCTAAGTGGTATCTGGTATCTTTCGTATCCATGGCAGTGCGTTGCGTCAGTCGCCTGATCAAATGACACATAACAAGATCAATCTACATAAACACATTTCTATGTGATTTTAAAGATACATTTAAGCCATTATTAACGTGTCTGTTTGGTTTCTTTTGTGTAGTTTTCTCTCGTCTTTGGCTTCAAAGTAATAATTCTTTAATATTAATAATTGTCTGAAAACAGAGCTGCAATACTGACCTTTTATAAACCAGCAACAGGGAACTGAAATTCACTTTTTCAGTCTTCAGACAAATCAATATTTGATCAGTAGCTAGTGAAGGGAACTGAAAGAATGAAGTGCAGATTTTATTGCGGGCACACAACCAAAACCATGAGCCAAGAGGAGTGAGAGAACAGATAAGGAAAGCGAGAAGAAAGAAAGAAAGAAAGAAAGAAAAATAAATTATAAAGTCCAATTTCAACCACCGTGCTGCTTCAATCAGAAACGTTCCAGAGTCAGAGACAAAGTGCGAGGAGTGTCGCATTAGAGCAGTCACCAATAGCAAAGGCAGTAAACTCTATATAATCAATAACAGTGACAGGCTCGGAGGCGTTTATGGTTTCTCTGTTCAAGAGAGGGAGGAAATTCATGCAGGTTAAAGCCTTAAACTTTCTTATGTCCTGCATGGGTCAGCAAACAAAACAGCTGAAACTCTGGCTTCTTTTGTGATTGTTTTGGAAGCTTGACACAAAGTGCTGGACGAGGGACTACATCTGCTTCATGGATGGTAAATCTGACAACATACACTTGGAATCAAGGGGAAGCTCTTGTGGTTTCAAGAACTCCTCTTTCATTTCAGGCTTCTAGTCAACGTTCCCTCATCAAGACACTGAAGCTACCATAACTCCATGGCTGTCATTACGTGTCTGACTTCGAACTACACTAACACTAGAAGGATCAATTGAGAATTTAATCCGGCCCAGACACACCAAACTGACTTCGGAGAAATAGTAGCGACGAAGGCCCCCTACTGTGTTGCCTGACATTGCTGTGTCTCGGCAAGAAAGGCTGCACATGAACACAACGAAAATACTATAGCCGACGTTCAACCTGCACATATGTTCTGCACAAATGTGAGAGGAAATAACTAACACAAACCATCATGAAACGTTTCTGCTTAAGAGCTCAGTGGCTAAAGAAAAACAGTCTTACCTTATGTACCAACAACTTTGTTTTGGTCTCACTTCATCTTGACTTCAGCTCTTTGTTTATTTTCCATACTGCTGTTTCACTTCTTGTGTGCTGAACTGCCAAACTTGCTGGCTGGCTTTATTCAAATTTCAATGTCACTGACTTCAATTCAACATATTAAATGTACTTGTTCAGCATATTGAATTGGCCAAAAAAAAAAAGCAGACAAATCTGCAGCACGGCCCGTCAACGAAAGGAATACTGATTGGCCGTTCAGCTCCGCACAAGAGAAGAGAAACAGAAGTGAGGAAAGTAAACAAAGCACTAAAGTCAAGAGGGAGTGAGACCAAAACAAACTTGTTACACAAAGTAAGATTATTTCTTGTGATGCTTGTGCTGTTCTTCACTGTTGCACAATTAATGTGGTTTGTTCTTCTACATTGGATTGTGTTTATAATGCGCTAACTGATGTCAAGACGGCTTCCCTTTTTAAATGAGGAGTATAGACTGCTGTTGTCTGCTGGTGTGGAGAGTTATTTTCTCTCACTCAGGTGCAGAACATAGGTGCTGGTTCGACCGTTGGCTGTAGTCTTTGCGGCATTTTCATGTGCAACTTTTTCGGCCGAGACAGGATGATATCAGGCGACACAGCAGAGAGCTTTTGTCACTGCTAGCTCTCTGAAGTTAGTTTGGTGTGTCTGGGCCTTTAGAGTGACAGTTATGACTAATTAAACCTGCCCTCCTGTAACTTAAGACACAGACACAAAGATATGTTGTGTACCTCAACCTGTTGACAGATCTGGATGAGCTTTGCCATTTGGTTCTCCAGTTCACTGTTCCTCTTCACCAGGTTGGTCAGGTTGTTTTCCAGGGTTTGCTGTTAGGAGGGAGCAGGGACAGGGAGACGAGGCCAGACATTAGCACATATAGAGTGTGCAGAATGTGCATTGATAAGACAAGTCAGGTTGTGGAGGCCACAATGTTACTCTGTATTTAAATTTTATATATGGCTGATATTAAATATAAGACACTGGCCAAAACCTAATGGATTATTACCAACTGACCTGCCAGTAAACATGTTGGCATTGTATGTTTCTGTTATTTTTTTTTAGCAAATTTTGAAAGTTGCTAAGGGAACATTTTCCTGGTTTGCAGAAACGAACCATGCCAACATTTTCCTCTGGTAACTGGGCTGAAAAATGATTATAATTTCTTAACATGCAATTGTAACTTTTCATTAAACAAAAATAAATAAGACATTATCTATTACAGGAATGTGGCGGCAGCATGCCATAGTATGTGATGTCTTTGGTAGTCTGTGATATCAGTGTCCTGTTATCAACCTCATACCAACCATGTAAAAATTCACATGTTTATAAATACATTTTTACAGTTAAACTGAAAAGCAGGATTGTAAGTTTGAAAGTCCTACACTGTAAGGCTGTGCTGTAACCCTGAAAATCAAATGGCATTAAAAGGAACTTGCAAACATAAATTATTATTAGAGATTATTCATTTACATGCATTTTTTTGGGTCAGCTACAATACAGAAATTATGTTAAGTAGTGTGATACAAATAAACAGCCACTATTAAGATATGCTGCCTGTGACATCATCTCAACACTGTGCTACTTTTGCCTTCTTTTGTTCCATATTCTTCCTCTGATCACGTCCTGAGGGTTGTTTTTAACATATGAAATACATGCACAAAGGTTCTTTAGAAATGTATAACTGATGTTTGGCAACCAGTCATTTTAAATAGTTCAGTAAATGAGTTCAAATGCTATGAAGACCTATGAGACAGAATACATCCATTTAAATATATATATTAAAATGATTTTTATAGCTGAGTAAATATCAGGGTTACAATTAGCATTTGAAGCAAAATAAAATATTCATTAATGCTGGTAAGAAAACATCTTAAATCCCACAATGCCATTAATTTAAACAGCTACAGATGCTTGGATAGAACGTTTTAGGAAACATACTGTCTGTAATGTGATGATTTAACTGTGTGGTCTTGTCATATTTACTTTAAACTAGAGCTGGGCAATAGCTGTTGGTGCTTTCACAAGATATTTACACAATGATTTTTTGATAAATGATCAAGGTAATGTGATTATAATGACTATGTGAGTAAAGGAAAATAATAGGGCAGCTAGAACAGTTTAAGTTTGGAAAATTACATCACTTTACTGTAATGCAGTGTTTAAAATCAGGAAAAGACAACACTTATGATATTATATCCAAAGTCCATGTCTAGTCTCATGTCATGATATCGATATAATTTTGATTTATTGCCCAGCCCTACTTCAAAGCCACAAAAACGACCATATGATCCCTGAAAAATGACACCAATCAACCTCCGCTGGCAATTTTAAAGATCAAACACTAAATTACAATCCCTTAATTGTGACTGTTTGTCAAATTCAAAAGAAAAGGCACACACGCACACACACACACACACACATACACATAAATAAACTCACTCTTACAAATATACAGTACAAAAGATGAAAATGGAAACAAGCAAATAGTGAGCCAGAAATAGAACTGCCGTTCAAAAGGAAGCAAATCAACGATGGCGGCGACGACGACGATGGGCATCAAAACAACAACAACAACCACAGCTGCAAAAAGAACAAAGCAGCAGACAAGCGGCGGGTGTTTGAAGTGGCTCTACTCATGCAAGTGAAAGGGAGGTGGGCAGGGCAAGCACCTGGCCACGACTCTGACTGTGTGACTGTACCTCTGTCTGTCTGTCCTGTCCATCAGGCAGCCTCCCTGCTCTCCAATATCTCCTCTGCCTGTCGCTCAGCCTGATTTATTCTGTCTGCATGTTGTCTGTTTGACTTTGCACCCACTTAATTATTTATCTGCCTGCTTATCTCCCTCCCTGCATCCCTTCCTTAACCATCCAGGTGTCTACCTGTGTGCCTGTCCGCCTCTATACAGGAGTAGGGGAGGAAGGGGAGGAGGGAGGAGGGAGAAGGAGGGTGGGGAGGGTTGGAAAAAGGCAGCCAGGGAACTCACCGCAGCGCTTGTCTTTGAAGCCTCCATTACCGCATCTGACACTCTGCCCGGGCTCACCTGATAAGCCTACAAACACACACATACACCCACATAAGTGCACACATAAACACACATACACACACACAGACAAGCCTGAGCGCACGAAGTCTGCCACCTAAACGCAACTGAAGAGGAGAACTCCGCCCTGATAAAGTTGCCACAAACACTCTTCTTATGGTTCCCTACATGAATACAGATGAGAGTGTGTGGCTCGCCGTGTCTGTTAATATTTCCCTGAAACCGGAGCTGGAGTTACATCACTGGAACTTGCATTTGGTTGTTGTGTCGCAGCCCCTGTGTGAGTGTGTTTGTGTATGAGGGAGTTTGAAGTGGAACATCAGTGAGAGGGGACAGATGGGTCATTAATTAGCAAGCTGGAGACGAAGATGATTAATACATCAGTACACAGCTGCCTCCCATGAGACCGCAGGGAAACAAACTCCTCTGTCCTCTACATACATGCATGCATATGTGTTTCCACCTGTTTTATGTGTGTGATTCAGTAGATGTATCTGAAATTGTACATTTACAGCACACTACATGTCTATGTATACAGACGACATCTGCTTGTACGTGTACTTGTAAGTGAATAAAGGCACTAAACTTTGTTTGCGTGCATCCACTCTATAAGTGACCAAAAAAAGTCTGCTGTGTGTGTGTGTGTGTGTGTGTGTGTGTGTGAGTGAGGTTTCTGCCTGTCTTGTGTTGGCACTCCTGTGGCTTCGGCCCAGCAGGCAGCACGGGTGGCAGAGAGAGAAGGGGGGAGGCAGAGCAACCGTCAACAACAAACTCATTAAAACACACAACAGACATCAAAGACGGCTAGACCCACTCAGTGATCGAGAGGGGGAGCGCAGAAAACATGGATAAAGGCAGGAACGGAGGCAGAAAAGGCTGTGATGGGTGGGAGAAGGTGGCAGCGAATGTTGGATGGATGACGACATGCTGGAGGTGTAGGTGGCAAAATTAAATGTCAGGCAAAACAAGGACGTCATTTTTATATTATCATATGGTGGCTTATTCTGTCAAAATCTTTATCAGAGCAGCTATAGCTTTATAAATGTTTGGAACTAATGAAAGACTTTACCATTGGGATTCACCTGCTATTCAAAAATCACTAACTAACTAACACTAACTAAGTTTGTGTGGTACCTTTCTCTACACTGCTGGGTCGATTCATGTTGTTTTTCTGGTCCACACTGTATTAGTTTAAATTGGCTGAACTGGTATTTGTCACTGACATGCTTTGGCAAATTAAAAAGTTGCCTACATCAGCAACCAGTGACAACAGTGTCATGGCAGTGAATCCAACTTGTACTGCATGAGTAATAAGCAGTAGGACGTGATTAGCATAATATTATGCTTGTTTATAATCGTTATATCGTTCCGAATAGGCTGTGTAAAATTTACTGCCGAGCTGAGGCTGGCAACATGAAGGGGATCAAATTTCAGCAGAGGGGATGGTGGGATGATGATGAGACAAAACTGGTTGTATATATAGAGGTGTGTCTCCTTATCTTGTTCACGTCTGATGAAGGGCTGGCCGGAAACATCACGGGGTGATACAATTATATTATCCAAAAGGAGCAATTTCTGGTATGTGGACCTGTTTTTGAATTTTTGTATTTGTTCTTCTGTCCAGCACCCAGTATTTATCATTTTGGATGCACATGCTGTTTTTTGAATCTTCTGCTTTTTAAAGGGTGCATTATTCAGATAGTAAGATGCACTTACATTTTAACCAGGCTGAGTTTAAACTTAAAAGACTTTATTTCTTCCAGTAACTATGGGCTCAACTTTTATTTTAGTGCTGTATTTTCGTAATCAATCAACTGCTAAAACTGTACGTTTACTGCCATGGAAAGTACAAATTCAAGGAGGGACGTAAATATAAAAAGCATAATTACAGAGACAGAGATAAAATCGATGGAGGGAGACAGAGCTAAACAGAGGAGAGAAAGAAGGGAAAGCCGAGGAAGACATGAATGGAGGGAGGAGGGAAATAAAAGCCAAGCAGAAATGAGTGACGAATTGCATTTCATTTGCTCGAGGCACATGATGGGGTTTGCTGGGGTGGGCGGGGCTCTTAGCATAAGGTAATATCATTCATCCACTGATTCAGCTTCGGACGTGGCATGTCATGAGAGCAAACGGAGAGAGTGCGACAGAGATGGAGGGGGTTGATGGGATGGAAATAGGCATGAGTCCCGTGCTGAGAGGGGCAGCTTGGCAGAGTAGCTCCAGTCTGGCCTGCCCTCTAATTCAGTCCTCTGTCTCTTCGGCGGCTCCCTTTTCCCTCGTTATCTGTCTTCCTGTCACTCTCTACCTTTCTCTCTTTTCTACAGTACGTCTCCTCTCCCTCTAACCTGACTCTCTGTCTCCTCCCTCGCTCTGTGTCTTGCTACTTCAGTCCTTATTCTGTCCGTCTCGGCACAGTTACAACTGCAGCTGCTGACAGGCCATCATCTTGGGTTAGATCACCGCCCCCTCATATGACTTCATTGTGTTGAGGGGCTCCTGGGTCTCATTCCTTTACAGATGATCCCATTTCTCTCTGAAACAAAAAAGGGACAGATCCCTAGACCTATTTATATTACAGTAGCTTCGGAGACTGCAGAGAGGGATTGTGTCAGAAAAAAAAGATACCTCTTTCTTACAGGAGACTTGCGTATGATGAAGGGTTTACTGATCACACATTCGACTCAAGTTTGAGACTGCTGTCACAGTTTAATCTCTAGTCATCACTGTTCACAGTCTGTAGATCAATTTCCATCACTGCTAAAGCATGAAATTACACAGAATTACATCACCCCTCCGAAAAAAAAAAGAAATACAACTATTTGTGTGTATAAAGTGACAACCCAAATACTCATGTTTCTGAGAAATCCAACAAGCCAATGCCTGATTTCTGCAAAAGTGTCTGTTGTGCTTCAGTAGTAACTGTGACAAATTAGCAGTTTGCAATTTCTGAAATCATATTGTGGTAGTCCAATTACAGTGTAATGGGCTACTCCCCAACCTGAGGCATGGGCTGAGCTCATTGTTACTCCGCTACAGGAACATAAAAGGACTTTTGTCTGAGGTCAAAGTCAAGTTCAAAATTGCAATCACATAAAAAGGTAGGAGACAGTGAGAGAAGACTGTCTGGTAAATATTAAGCAGTGCTTGGCTACAGGGAAAAAAAGGTACTGCCTAATGAGATGACATTGTCCGGTGGCTGAATCTCCAGGTTACATCAACGTAACAACAAAAATTCAACAGCCGCCACAACAAAAATGGAGCAGAATGCCCTGAGGCCAAGTATCCAACTTCAAAGTCTTTTTCTTTTAATTAATTCAGGATCCTCCCCCATGCACGACGAGACAGTAGCAGAAACAGAAATGAAAGCGAGAGAAAGAGGGAGAGATTAAACTGGAGAAAGAGCAATAGAATAGAACAAGCTCACTTTACAGCTGTTGTTAACAAGAGGCTTTTCAGAGTCTGGATGTGTCAGTAACACAAGCCTTCTGGGAAACAGGGTTTTTGTCTGAGGATAATATTCCATAGGGCAGAGCTCTTGAGACCAACCAATTGTAGCGGGGTATAACAAACGGGGAGTCACGCTTGTCTCATAACCCGCTGGCTGAAGCCCAATTAATGAGACCAATAGGGATGTTTAAAACTCGCTAAAATGTTGGCTTTCTTGTTTGTATCTCGCTATCAGGAGCAGTCAATTTGTGCATTTTGGCTTTCCCTGTAGTGCATGGCAAGAGAGTTCCCCTACTACCAGTTCAACATGAAAAAATGTCACGTTTACATTTTCATAGCTCCATAAGATGCTACAGATGTTTGAACTCCGAATGAACTTCCGTGACCTTCAAGCTATGAGCGGCCGCCTGAGCGTTCAAGGGATCTGGAAACAGTGGGGGTGCGGCAATAAATGGGAGCAGACAGCTAGAAGACGCTTGCTTTCATTTCTGAGTCTGTTGGGGGGAATTCAAATAAAGTTGCTCGGAGAAAGCAGGAGGAGGAAGCAGGAGAGGGTACGGAAGGACAAGTCTATAGCGCCATAGTCAACTTCTCTTTAGACTCAGCTTTATGAATCCCAATTGCTTTTTCCCCCTTAAGGCTTATTATGAGAAAAAGCCATCTTAAATGGACACAAATCCAATAGCAATTCAAGTTTTTAGCCACATGAGGGGATTAGGATCGAGAAATTTCTCTGTAGGTTTGAAACAGAATAACGAATCGTCATGACTGCTGAGCAGCAGCGAGGAGGCCAGACACAAGCTGGCATTTGATTTTGTTTATAAGACTCTGGGAGATCCCGTGGGCCAGTGTGTGCTTTTAGCTTCCCAATTATTTGTTTGGGTCAGGGACAGACTGACCCAGGACTACTAAAAAACAAGAAGAAAGGATAAGAAGAATAAGATTGAAAAAGAAAAACACAGAAATAGATGCTACATGAGGCAAAGCCATATCCCACACCATTTCCCAATGGCCTTTATTAGACAATTTCATATCTTATTACAGGCTGAGGATACTGTGATATTTGAATGTAAAGAGATGGGAATTTAATGCTGCGGATTAAGGGGGGGTCTGGACTTAGATGAAGTGGGGTTAGTAGAAAACAGTGATATGGTTGAATGGGCTTAAAGGAGCTTTCTGTTTCATTTCAATCAGCCTACACTGGATTCTTCTTGGAACACTGTGATTCAGTTTCATGGATTAATACCGCTAAAAAGAAAATACCACACATATACTGGTCGCCTGGCTGTCAATAAAATCAATATCCTTGCTTAAGAGAGAGACAGAGCAGCTGGTCTTTCACCTGTTTTTTGAGCCAACATGATACACTAACTGTGCTGGTTGCTAATTGAGTCTATCTTGGAAATAGAGCGTAGAGAAACAAAATTACTCTGCCTCTGAGAAACATCAGCGCTGCAAATGTCACTTCAGTTAACATTATTATACAGCACTGATAACATTGTTTTGGGACTCAATCAACAGCAAAACACTTCACACTGCTTCTATGAAACCACGTAATAAGTTAAAGATAATATCCTTTATTAATACATGGATAACCAATGCGTTGGGAAGTCAAAGGTATTTGAAACAGGTGTGCAATTTAAAAGCCCACGTGAAACAGGTCACATGATATGTTGGTGTATCTCAACTAGACAAAAAAAAAAACACAGACAGAAATGAAAATGACATAAATGTATACTTTAAATCAGGGGTGTTAAACTCAGTTTAGTTCACGAGCCACATACAACTTGATCTCAAGTGGGCCGGACCAATAAAAGCATCACAAAATAAGCTATAAACAACAACAGCTCCAATTTGTTTCCATTTCTTTACGTGTAGACAAGTAAAGGTACATTCTGTGAACATTCATCCTTTATAAATCGGATGAACAACCTGAGGTGTCTTAAGAAAATAAGCACAGTTCCAATAATGTCTCAGTTTTCCCACATTCAGTCCATTTCGTGTGTATTTATCCATACATTTCATTTTTTTAGTGAAAGGGTTTCACCAATACTGTTTTAAGATCATTTTGATGCAGATTCTCTCTGTAAGTATTTAATGTTTTTTTTTTTAAGAGAACTGTATCCTGGTCAGAGTTTACATGAAGCAGCTACTCACTGTGTAACTTGCTCCTAAAACCTTGCACCTATTAGCCAAGTCATCTGTTGGGCCAGATTGGACCCTTTGGTGGGCCGGTTCTGGCCCACGGGTTGTATGTTTGGAAACATGAAAAAGGTTCAATAACTGAAGACATGTTTATTTTTATACATATGTATACATGTGTATGTATGTATGTATGTATGTATGTATGTATATATATGTACATATATATATGTTATGTATATGTATATTACCGGGGGTGATCTCCTTTGTAAGCCCTATGAAGTTCCTCCTGCCTTTGAATATTTAGGCTTCATTTTATCCTCATTGTCAAATCATTTTGTTAGTTATCATGAGTTATACATTCATAAATATTTCATTTTTAAACACGTTATGGGTTTGTTGTCCCTTCACACATATTATTTTTCTTGTCCTTGTCTTACATATCTTATATTCTTCAGTTTCTGCCACTTTATGTGCAGGTTTGTCACAATATATAACAAATCTTATTTTAATTCACTGTTGTTTCATTTTTATTTATTTGGCATTGAATCTTTTTTCTTGTTACTAAATATGTAATTATTTGAAGTATACATTTATGTCATTTTCATTTATGTCAATGTGGTTTTGCGCACCCTTGCGCACCTCTTTCCAATGCATTTTACACCCTGATGAAGACTCTAGTCGAAACGCGTTGGTTATCCATATATGCATAAGTATTTTTAACTACAGTCAGTGCCTCGGATGGACTTTTACACTGAGTGAAGTCACCAGTCATTGCTTTCTATCTTTAAGTGACTCTTTGCCCATCCTTTAGGAGCACCTGCTTTTTTTTTTTTTTTTTTTTACATCTAACTACACAGAGCCTAATCCCAGTGCAGCACTCCCTAGTTTATCTTCCACAGCATTAGTTGTCAGTCACTTGATAACAGTAGCTCAGTACAGCGCAGCAGCAACCCACTACGAAATGTAACAACTTAGCCAAACCTCAAAGTGCAGCTTTTACAGTTCCTCCAAGACTGACGTTTTCCCCTTGTCATCCTCCCCTGATTTCTCTCTGGGTGCCACTGACAACCTGACAACAACCTGATTGGTTTCCACCTGTGCAGTCCAGTCAGTCTGCTCAGAGGTTCTCTCAGACTTCAAGCTGGCCGATCATCATCCAGGTACCTCAGAAGAGTTCCCTCTTCTTTATCCCCGGTGCTTAACCTACCTAAGCTGCTGCAGCGTTGAGCAAACTTGCTAACAATATTAGAGTTCGAGGACAAGAAGTGAGTTGGGAACCCTATACGCTTTTCAGTCACATAGTTAATTTTATCTAGAAACACTAGGATTATTGGGTTGTGCCCCCTCTGTATTCTCATTGTGATGAAGTTTTTCTTTTAAATAAACAAGTTCGGTCTTTGGTTTGTGTTTTGTTTTCAGAGGTAGAGATTAGTCAGGCCTAGTTTTGTTATATTGGTTTCGATTTGTTTGCCACGGCCACTTTGTCAGGTCCTCGCACACATTTTGAGACCTTGTTTTATGTCTGCTGAGCTGAAAATAAATCACTGTCACTTTTCACTTCAAGTCTTCAAGTCTGACTCCTCCAAATTTTTGGTTGTTGTGATATTGTCTCCTTTTCACCCCATTTTCAAAAGGGGACGTAAGATAATAGTGAGCTCATTCAGAATCAGGTATTTTGTGATCTTGTCAACGACAACACCACTGTTTTACCATGAGTTCTTAAAATGCTGAACATTCTTAATGAACTGAAGTCATCGGCAACTATGTTTAATAACAGCGAATTTATATCGAAGCCAGGGCTGCCCCTGACTAAGGATTTTCCTAGTCAACTAATAGTCGTCATTTAGGGCCATTAGTTGACTATTTGCTCGCATTTCACGATATTAATTTAATCATTGTGCTAAGTGGCTAATGGGCATGTAGCTACTTACATGTTTCAGATGACCAGTGAAGATGAGTTTACATATCACCTTGGGTTCGTCCTTCACCTTCTCAGAATGATCCCACACTTTGGATTTCCTGCCTGACATGTTATTAACTAGCCTGTGGAATAACCGCAGGTACCAGCCCTGGAAATTAACGTCACTCCTGTGTGACTGCTGAGCGTGGCCACTTCCTGTGTCCTTTCAAATTAAATTCCCATATGGTCCAGTTATATAGGTTTTGATTTATCTTGACAAGGCGCAGCTCAGAACAGAGTTTAATGGGTTTTTTTGTCCTGCAACTAAGCGACCAATGAAATGTTGCCCCCTAATGACCTTTGGTCGACTATTAGTGGTCATTTACAAACTATCACAGGACTTGTGCAGTGTAATCAGTCTCATGTATCCAGCTGTATACTCAAGTACTTCTCAAACACATGCATTGTCAGGAAAACGTAAGCAATTAAAACACTCACCTGAGTAGCTCACCTGTGCCATTTATGGTGAAATGTTTCAAAGGTTTTAGCAAAAAATTCATGTGTTTGGGAAGTACTGAGCAAATGACTGGATAAATGAGACTTGGATTTTACTGCACGAGTCGTGTGAGAGTTTATAAATGGATGCTTTGAGTTTTGCTGTTGTTAAACTTGGCCCTATATCAATTTATAAATCAATATGTTTGGTATTTTCCGTGGAGACATGCAAGAAAAATAAAGTTTTCCTCACCAATTCAACATAACGTGTTCATGCCAAAAATGTGATGTA